>JAWNPU010000037.1:1349914-2699829 GCA_035047325.1 Drosophila vallismaia | reverse complement strand
GCCTCTTAACTTTGGTTTGAAAGGAATGTTTTCTTAAAATATATATTAGTATGATAGTACTCGAAGATACAAGACCAGAATGGTATAACTTTTGACGATTGAAGGTATATTAACCAAGTTATGGCTGATTCCCCAAAAAGTTATCGATATAAAAGCGTTTCAAACATTCATTTTTAGAAAGAACGTCCTTTTTCGTCCTCTTCCTTAGGTTTTTAGCGAATATTTAAGCCATTTCACATCCGATTTCGAAACGGAACACCAATAATGAATGGGACTTCATATGTTTTTAATTTTTATCAAATACCTACATTTAATCAATGCGTAAACTTATTAAAATCTTGTCAAATGTCACATTTGAAGCAAAACACTACTTTCCCGCCTCTTAACTTTGGTTTGAAAGGAATGTTTTCTTAAAATAGATATTAGTATGATAGTACTCGAAGATACAAGACCAGAATGGTATAACTTTTGACGATTGAAGGTATATTAACCAAGTTATGGCTGATTCCCCAAAAAGTTATCGATATAAAAGCGTTTCAAACATTCATTTTTAGAAAGAACGTCCTTTTTCGTCCTCTTCCTTACGTTTTTAGCGAATATTTAAGCCATTTCACATCCGATTTCGAAACGGAACACCAATAATGAATCGGAACTTCATATTTTTTTAATTTTTATCAAATACATACATTTAATCAATGCGTAAACTTATTAAAATCTTGTCAAATGTCACATTTGAAGCAAAACACTACTTTCCCGCCTCTTAACTTTGGGTTGAAAGGAATGTTTTCTTAAAATAGATATTAGTATGATAGTACTCGAAGATACAAGACCAGAATGGTATAACTTTTGACGATTGAAGGTATATTAACCAAGTTATGGCTGATTTCCCAAAAAGTTATCGATATAAAAGCGTTTCAAACATTCATTTTTAGAAAGAACGTCCTTTTTCGTCCTCTTCCTTAGGTTTTTAGCGAATATTTAAGCCATTTCACATCCGATTTCGAAACGAAACACCAATAATGAAAGGGGACTTCATATGTTTTTAATTTTTATCAAATACCTACATTTAATCAATGCGTAAACTTATTAAAATCTTGTCAAATGTCACAATTGAACCAAAACACTACTTTCCCGCCTCTTAACTTTGGTTTGAAAGGAATGTTTTCTAAAAATATATATTAGTATGATAGTACTCGAAGATACAAGACCAGAATGGTATAACTTTTGACGATTGAAGGTATATTAACCAAGTTATGGCTGATTCCCCAAAAAGTTATCGATATAAAAGCGTTTCAAACATTCATTTTTAGAAAGAACGTCCTTTTTCGTCCTCTTCCTTAGGTTTTTAGCGAATATTTAAGCCATTTCACATCCGATTTCGAAACGAAACACCAATAATGAAAGGGGACTTCATATGTTTTTAATTTTTATCAAATACATACATTTAATCAATGCGTAAACTTATTAAAATCTTGTCAAATGTCACATTTGAAGCAAAACACTACTTTCGCGCCTCTTAACTTTGGTTTGAAAGGAATGTTTTCTTAAAATATATATTAGTATGATAGTACTCGAAGATACAAGACCAGAATGGTATAACTTTTGACGATTGAAGGTATATTAACCAAGTTATGGCTGATTCCCCAAAAAGTTATCGATATAAAAGCGTTTCAAACATTCATTTTTAGAAAGAACGTCCTTTTTCGTCCTCTTCCTTAGGTTTTTAGCGAATATTTAAGCCATTTCACATCCGATTTCGAAACGAAATACCAATAATGAAAGAACTTCATATGTTTTTAATTTTTATCAAATACATACATTTAATCAATGCCTAAACTTATTAAAATCTTGTCAAATGTCACATTTGAAGCAAAACACTACTTTCCCGCCTCTTAACTTTGGTTTGAAAGGAATGTTTTCTTAAAATATATATTAGTATGATAGTACTCGAAGATACAAGACCAGAATGGTATAACTTTTGACGATTGAAGGTATATTAACCAAGTTATGGCTGATTCCCCAAAAAGTTATCGATATAAAAGCGTTTCAAACATTCATTTTTAGAAAGAACGTCCTTTTTCGTCCTCTTCCTTAGGTTTTTAGCGAATATTTAAGCCATTTCACATCCGATTTCGAAACGAAACACCAATAATGAAAGGGGACTTCATATGTTTTTAATTTTTATCAAATACATACATTTAATCAATGCGTAAACTTATTAAAATCTTGTCAAATGTCACATTTGAAGCAAAACACTACTTTCCCGCCTCTTAACTTTGGTTTGAAAGGAATGTTTTCTTAAAATATATATTAGTATGATAGTACTCGAAGATACAAGACCAGAATGGTATAACTTTTGACGATTGAAGGTATATTAACCAAGTTATGGCTGATTCCCCAAAAAGTTATCGATATAAAAGCGTTTCAAACATTCATTTTTAGAAAGAACGTCCTTTTTCGTCCTCTTCCTTAGGTTTTTAGCGAATATTTAAGCCATTTCACATCCGATTTCGAAACGGAACACCAATAATGAAAGGGGACTTCATATGTTTTTAATTTTTATCAAATACTTACATTTAATCAATGCGTAAACTTATTAAAATCTTGTCAAATGTCACATTTGAAGCAAAACACTACTTTCCCGCCTTTTAACTTTGGTTTGAAAGGAATGTTTTCTTAAAATATATATTAGTATGATAGTACTCGAAGATACAAGACCAGAATGGTATAACTTTTGACGATTGAAGGTATATTAACCAAGTTATGGCTGATTCCCCAAAAAGTTATCGATATAAAAGCGTTTCAAACATTCATTTTTAGAAAGAACGTCCTTTTTCGTCCTCTTCCTTACGTTTTTAGCGAATATTTAAGCCATTTCACATCCGATTTCGAAACGAAACACCAATAATGAAAGGGACTTCATATGTTTTTAATTTTTATCAAATACCTACATTTAATCAATGCGTAAACTTATTAAAATCTTGTCAAATGTCACATTTGAAGCAAAACACTACTTTCCCGCCTCTTAACTTTGGTTTGAAAGGAATGTTTTCTTAAAATATATATTAGTATGATAGTACTCGAAGATACAAGACCAGAATGGTATAACTTTTGACGATTGAAGGTATATTAACCAAGTTATGGCTGATTTCCCAAAAAGTTATCGATATAAAAGCGTTTCAAACATTCATTTTTAGAAAGAACGTCCTTTTTCGTCCTCTTCCTTAGGTTTTTAGCGAATATTTAAGCCATTTCACATCCGATTTCGAAACGAAACACCAATAATGAAACGGGACTTCATATGTTTTTAATTTTTATCAAATACCTACATTTAATCAATGCGTAAACTTATTAAAATCTTGTCAAATGTCACATTTGAAGCAAAACACTACTTTCCCGCCTCTTAACTTTGGTTTGAAAGGAATGTTTTCTTAAAATATATATTAGTATGATAGTACTCGAAGATACAAGACCAGAATGGTATAACTTTTGACGATTGAAGGTATATTAACCAAGTTATGGCTGATTCCCCAAAAAGTTATCGATATAAAAGCGTTTCAAACATTCATTTTTAGAAAGAACGTCCTTTTTCGTCCTCTTCCTTAGGTTTTTAGCGAATATTTAAGCCATTTCACATCCGATTTCGAAACGAAACACCAATAATGAAAGGGGACTTCATATGTTTTTAATTTTTATCAAATACCTACATTTAATCAATGCGTAAACTTATTAAAATCTTGTCAAATGTCACATTTGAAGCAAAACACTACTTTCCCGCCTCTTAACTTTGGGTTGAAAGGAATGTTTTCTTAAAATATATATTAGTATGATAGTACTCGAAGATACAAGACCAGAATGGTATAACTTTTGACGATTGAAGGTATATTAACCAAGTTATGGCTGATTCCCCAAAAAGTTATCGATATAAAAGCGTTTCAAACATTCATTTTTAGAAAGAACGTCCTTTTTCGTCCTCTTCCTTAGGTTTTTAGCGAATATTTAAGCCATTTCACATCCGATTTCGAAACGAAACACCAATAATGAATCGGGACTTCATATGTTTTTAATTTTTATCAAATACCTACATTTAATCAATGCGTAAACTTATTAAAATCTTGTCAAATGTCACATTTGAAGCAAAACACTACTTTCCCGCCTCTTAACTTTGGTTTGAAAGGAATGTTTTCTTAAAATATATATTAGTATGATAGTACTCGAAGATACAAGACCAGAATGGTATAACTTTTGACGATTGAAGGTATATTAACCAAGTTATGGCTGATTCCCCAAAAAGTTATCGATATAAAAGCGTTTCAAACATTCATTTTTAGAAAGAACGTCCTTTTTCGTCCTCTTCCTTAGGTTTTTAGCGAATATTTAAGCCATTTCACATCCGATTTCGAAACGAAACACCAATAATGAATCGGGACTTCATATGTTTTTAATTTTTATCAAATACCTACATTTAATCAATGCGTAAACTTATTAAAATCTTGTCAAATGTCACATTTGAAGCAAAACACTACTTTCGCGCCTCTTAACTTTGGTTTGAAAGGAATGTTTTCTTAAAATATATATTAGTATGATAGTACTCGAAGATACAAGACCAGAATGGTATAACTTTTGACGATTGAAGGTATATTAACCAAGTTATGGCTGATTCCCCAAAAAGTTATCGATATAAAAGCGTTTCAAACATTCATTTTTAGAAAGAACGTCCTTTTTCGTCCTCTTCCTTAGGTTTTTAGCGAATATTTAAGCCATTTCACATCCGATTTCGAAACGAAACACCAATAATGAAAAGTGACTTCATATGTTTTTAATTTTTATCAAATACCTACATTTAATCAATGCGTAAACTTATTAAAATCTTGTCAAATGTCACATTTGAAGCAAAACACTACTTTCCCGCCTCTTAACTTTGGTTTGAAAGGAATGTTTTCTTAAAATATATATTAGTATGATAGTACTCGAAGATACAAGACCAGAATGGTATAACTTTTGACGATTGAAGGTATATTAACCAAGTTATGGCTGATTTCCCAAAAAGTTATCGATATAAAAGCATTTCAAACATTCATTTTTAGAAAGAACGTCCTTTTTCGTCCTCTTCCTTACGTTTTTAGCGAATATTTAAGTCATTTCACATCCGATTTCGAAATAAAACACCAATAATGAATCGGGACTTCATATGTTATTAATTTTTATCAAATACCTACATTTAATCAATGCGTAAACTTATTAAAATCTTGTCAAATGTCACATTTGAAGCAAAACACTACTTTCCCGCCTCTTAACTTTGGTTTGAAAGGAATGTTTTCTTAAAATATATATTAGTATGATAGTACTCGAAGATACAAGACCAGAATGGTATAACTTTTGACGATTGAAGGTATATTAACCAAGTTATGGCTGATTCCCCAAAAAGTTATCGATATAAAAGCGTTTCAAACATTCATTTTTAGAAAGAACGTCCTTTTTCGTCCTCTTCCTTAGGTTTTTAGCGAATATTTAAGCCATTTCACATCCGATTTCGAAACGAAACACCAATAATGAAAGGGGACTTCATATGTTTTTAATTTTTATCAAATACCTACATTTAATCAATGCGTAAACTTATTAAAATCTTGTCAAATGTCACATTTGAAGCAAAACACTACTTTCCCGCCTCTTAACTTTGGTTTGAAAGGAATGTTTTCTTAAAATATATATTAGTATGATAGTACTCGAAGATACAAGACCAGAATGGTATAACTTTTGACGATTGAAGGTATATTAACCAAGTTATGGCTGATTTCCCAAAAAGTTATCGATATAAAAGCGTTTCAAACATTCATTTTTAGAAAGAACGTCCTTTTTCGTCCTCTTCCTTAGGTTTTTAGCGAATATTTAAGCCATTTCACATCCGATTTCGAAACAAAACACCAATAATGAATCGGGACTTCATATGTTATTAATTTTTATCAAATACCTACATTTAATCAATGCGTAAACTTATTAAAATCTTGTCAAATGTCACATTTGAAGCAAAACACTACTTTCGCGCCTCTTAACTTTGGTTTGAAAGGAATGTTTTCTTAAAATATATATTAGTATGATAGTACTCGAAGATACAAGACCAGAATGGTATAACTTTTGACGATTGAAGGTATATTAACCAAGTTATGGCTGATTCCCCAAAAAGTTATCGATATAAAAGCGTTTCAAACATTCATTTTTAGAAAGAACGTCCTTTTTCGTCCTCTTCCTTAGGTTTTTAGCGAATATTTAAGCCATTTCACATCCGATTTCGAAACGGAACACCAATAATGAAAGGGGACTTCATATGTTTTTAATTTTTATCAAATACATACATTTAATCAATGCGTAAACTTATTAAAATCTTGTCAAATGTCACATTTGAAGCAAAACACTACTTTCCCGCCTCTTAACTTTGGTTTGAAAGGAATGTTTTCTTAAAATATATATTAGTATGATAGTACTCGAAGATACAAGACCAGAATGGTATAACTTTTGACGATTGAAGGTATATTAACCAAGTTATGGCTGATTCCCCAAAAAGTTATCGATATAAAAGCGTTTCAAACATTCATTTTTAGAAAGAACGTCCTTTTTCGTCCTCTTCCTTAGGTTTTTAGCGAATATTTAAGCCATTTCACATCCGATTTCGAAACGAAACACCAATAATGAAAGGGGACTTCATATGTTTTTAATTTTTATCAAATACCTACATTTAATCAATGCGTAAACTTATTAAAATCTTGTCAAATGTCACATTTGAAGCAAAACACTACTTTCCCGCCTCTTAACTTTGGTTTGAAAGGAATGTTTTCTTAAAATATATATTAGTATGATAGTACTCGAAGATACAAGACCAGAATGGTATAACTTTTGACGATTGAAGGTATATTAACCAAGTTATGGCTGATTCCCCAAAAAGTTATCGATATAAAAGCGTTTCAAACATTCATTTTTAGAAAGAACGTCCTTTTTCGTCCTCTTCCTTACGTTTTTAGCGAATATTTAAGCCATTTCACATCCGATTTCGAAACGAAACACCAATAATGAAAGGGGACTTCATATGTTTTTAATTTTTATCAAATACCTACATTTAATCAATGCGTAAACTTATTAAAATCTTGTCAAATGTCACATTTGAAGCAAAACACTACTTTCCCGCCTCTTAACTTTGGTTTGAAAGGAATGTTTTCTTAAAATATATATTAGTATGATAGTACTCGAAGATACAAGACCAGAATGGTATAACTTTTGACGATTGAAGGTATATTAACCAAGTTATGGCTGATTCCCCAAAAAGTTATCGATATAAAAGCGTTTCAAACATTCATTTTTAGAAAGAACGTCCTTTTTCGTCCTCTTCCTTAGGTTTTTAGCGAATATTTAAGCCATTTCACATCCGATTTCGAAACGGAACACCAATAATGAAACGGGACTTCATATGTTTTTAATTTTTATCAAATACCTACATTTAATCAATGCGTAAACTTATTAAAATCTTGTCAAATGTCACATTTGAAGCAAAACACTACTTTCCCGCCTCTTAACTTTGGTTTGAAAGGAATGTTTTCTTAAAATATATATTAGTATGATAGTACTCGAAGATACAAGACCAGAATGGTATAACTTTTGACGATTGAAGGTATATTAACCAAGTTATGGCTGATTTCCCAAAAAGTTATCGATATAAAAGCGTTTCAAACATTCATTTTTAGAAAGAACGTCCTTTTTCGTCCTCTTCCTTAGGTTTTTAGCGAATATTTAAGCCATTTCACATCCGATTTCGAAACGAAACACCAATAATGAAAGGGGACTTCATATGTTTTTAATTTTTATCAAATACCTACATTTAATCAATGCGTAAACTTATTAAAATCTTGTCAAATGTCACATTTGAAGCAAAACACTACTTTCCCGCCTCTTAACTTTGGTTTGAAAGGAATGTTTTCTTAAAATATATATTAGTATGATAGTACTCGAAGATACAAGACCAGAATGGTATAACTTTTGACGATTGAAGGTATATTAACCAAGTTATGGCTGATTCCCCAAAAAGTTATCGATATAAAAGCGTTTCAAACATTCATTTTTAGAAAGAACGTCCTTTTTCGTCCTCTTCCTTAGGTTTTTAGCGAATATTTAAGCCATTTCACATCCGATTTCGAAACGGAACACCAATAATGAATGGGGACTTCATATGTTTTTAATTTTTATCAAATACCTACATTTAATCAATGCGTAAACTTATTAAAATCTTGTCAAATGTCACATTTGAAGCAAAACACTACTTTCCCGCCTCTTAACTTTGGTTTGAAAGGAATGTTTTCTTAAAATATATATTAGTATGATAGTACTCGAAGATACAAGACCAGAATGGTATAACTTTTGACGATTGAAGGTATATTAACCAAGTTATGGCTGATTCCCCAAAAAGTTATCGATATAAAAGCGTTTCAAACATTCATTTTTAGAAAGAACGTCCTTTTTCGTCCTCTTCCTTAGGTTTTTAGCGAATATTTAAGCCATTTCACATCCGATTTCGAAACGAAACACCAATAATGAAAGGGGACTTCATATGTTTTTAATTTTTATCAAATACCTACATTTAATCAATGCGTAAACTTATTAAAATCTTGTCAAATGTCACATTTGAACCAAAACACTACTTTCCCGCCTTTTAACTTTGGTTTGAAAGGAATGTTTTCTAAAAATATATATTAGTATGATAGTACTCGAAGATACAAGACCAGAATGGTATAACTTTTGACGATTGAAGGTATATTAACCAAGTTATGGCTGATTCCCCAAAAAGTTATCGATATAAAAGCGTTTCAAACATTCATTTTTAGAAAGAACGTCCTTTTTCGTCCTCTTCCTTAGGTTTTTAGCGAATATTTAAGCCATTTCACATCCGATTTCGAAACGGAACACCAATAATGAAAGGGGACTTCATATGTTTTTAATT
Source organism: Drosophila vallismaia (assembly GCA_035047325.1). Classification (NCBI taxonomy): domain Eukaryota; kingdom Metazoa; phylum Arthropoda; class Insecta; order Diptera; family Drosophilidae; genus Drosophila; species Drosophila vallismaia. Next base: position 2,690,846 of record JAWNPU010000037.1, on the reverse strand, counting down.
TTTATCAAATACCTACATTTAATCAATGCGTAAACTTATTAAAATCTTGTCAAATGTCACATTTGAAGCAAAACACTACTTTCCCGCCTCTTAACTTTGGTTTGAAAGGAATGTTTTCTTAAAATATATATTAGTATGATAGTACTCGAAGATACAAGACCAGAATGGTATAACTTTTGACGATTGAAGGTATATTAACCAAGTTATGGCTGATTCCCCAAAAAGTTATCGATATAAAAGCGTTTCAAACATTCATTTTTAGAAAGAACGTCCTTTTTCGTCCTCTTCCTTAGGTTTTTAGCGAATATTTAAGCCATTTCACATCCGATTTCGAAACGAAACACCAATAATGAAACGGAACTTCATATGTTTTTAATTTTTATCAAATACATACATTTAATCAATGCGTAAACTTATTAAAATCTTGTCAAATGTCACATTTGAAGCAAAACACTACTTTCCCGCCTCTTAACTTTGGTTTGAAAGGAATGTTTTCTTAAAATATATATTAGTATGATAGTACTCGAAGATACAAGACCAGAATGGTATAACTTTTGACGATTGAAGGTATATTAACCAAGTTATGGCTGATTTCCCAAAAAGTTATCGATATAAAAGCGTTTCAAACATTCATTTTTAGAAAGAACGTCCTTTTTCGTCCTCTTCCTTAGGTTTTTAGCGAATATTTAAGCCATTTCACATCCGATTTCGAAACGAAACACCAATAATGAAAGGGGACTTCATATGTTTTTAATTTTTATCAAATACCTACATTTAATCAATGCGTAAACTTATTAAAATCTTGTCAAATGTCACATTTGAAGCAAAACACTACTTTCCCGCCTCTTAACTTTGGTTTGAAAGGAATGTTTTCTTAAAATATATATTAGTATGATAGTACTCGAAGATACAAGACCAGAATGGTATAACTTTTGACGATTGAAGGTATATTAACCAAGTTATGGCTGATTCCCCAAAAAGTTATCGATATAAAAGCGTTTCAAACATTCATTTTTAGAAAGAACGTCCTTTTTCGTCCTCTTCCTTAGGTTTTTAGCGAATATTTAAGCCATTTCACATCCGATTTCGAAACGAAACACCAATAATGAAAGGGGACTTCATATGTTTTTAATTTTTATCAAATACCTACATTTAATCAATGCGTAAACTTATTAAAATCTTGTCAAATGTCACATTTGAAGCAAAACACTACTTTCCCGCCTCTTAACTTTGGTTTGAAAGGAATGTTTTCTTAAAATATATATTAGTATGATAGTACTCGAAGATACAAGACCAGAATGGTATAACTTTTGACGATTGAAGGTATATTAACCAAGTTATGGCTGATTCCCCAAAAAGTTATCGATATAAAAGCGTTTCAAACATTCATTTTTAGAAAGAACGTCCTTTTTCGTCCTCTTCCTTAGGTTTTTAGCGAATATTTAAGCCATTTCACATCCGATTTCGAAACGAAACACCAATAATGAAAGGGGACTTCATATGTTTTTAATTTTTATCAAATACCTACATTTAATCAATGCGTAAACTTATTAAAATCTTGTCAAATGTCACATTTGAAGCAAAACACTACTTTCCCGCCTCTTAACTTTGGTTTGAAAGGAATGTTTTCTTAAAATATATATTAGTATGATAGTACTCGAAGATACAAGACCAGAATGGTATAACTTTTGACGATTGAAGGTATATTAACCAAGTTATGGCTGATTTCCCAAAAAGTTATCGATATAAAAGCGTTTCAAACATTCATTTTTAGAAAGAACGTCCTTTTTCGTCCTCTTCCTTACGTTTTTAGCGAATATTTAAGCCATTTCACATCCGATTTCGAAACGAAACACCAATAATGAAAGGGGACTTCATATGTTTTTAATTTTTATCAAATACCTACATTTAATCAATGCGTAAACTTATTAAAATCTTGTCAAATGTCACATTTGAAGCAAAACACTACTTTCCCGCCTCTTAACTTTGGTTTGAAAGGAATGTTTTCTTAAAATATATATTAGTATGATAGTACTCGAAGATACAAGACCAGAATGGTATAACTTTTGACGATTGAAGGTATATTAACCAAGTTATGGCTGATTTCCCAAAAAGTTATCGATATAAAAGCGTTTCAAACATTCATTTTTAGAAAGAACGTCCTTTTTCGTCCTCTTCCTTAGGTTTTTAGCGAATATTTAAGCCATTTCACATCCGATTTCGAAACGAAACACCAATAATGAAAGGGGACTTCATATGTTTTTAATTTTTATCAAATACCTACATTTAATCAATGCGTAAACTTATTAAAATCTTGTCAAATGTCACATTTGAAGCAAAACACTACTTTCGCGCCTCTTAACTTTGGTTTGAAAGGAATGTTTTCTTAAAATATATATTAGTATGATAGTACTCGAAGATACAAGACCAGAATGGTATAACTTTTGACGATTGAAGGTATATTAACCAAGTTATGGCTGATTCCCCAAAAAGTTATCGATATAAAAGCGTTTCAAACATTCATTTTTAGAAAGAACGTCCTTTTTCGTCCTCTTCCTTACGTTTTTAGCGAATATTTAAGCCATTTCACATCCGATTTCGAAACGAAACACCAATAATGAAAGGGGACTTCATATGTTTTTAATTTTTATCAAATACATACATTTAATCAATGCGTAAACTTATTAAAATCTTGTCAAATGTCACATTTGAAGCAAAACACTACTTTCCCGCCTCTTAACTTTGGTTTGAAAGGAATGTTTTCTTAAAATATATATTAGTATGATAGTACTCGAAGATACAAGACCAGAATGGTATAACTTTTGACGATTGAAGGTATATTAACCAAGTTATGGCTGATTTCCCAAAAAGTTATCGATATAAAAGCGTTTCAAACATTCATTTTTAGAAAGAACGTCCTTTTTCGTCCTCTTCCTTAGGTTTTTAGCGAATATTTAAGCCATTTCACATCCGATTTCGAAACGAAACACCAATAATGAAAGGGGACTTCATATGTTTTTAATTTTTATCAAATACCTACATTTAATCAATGCGTAAACTTATTAAAATCTTGTCAAATGTCACAATTGAACCAAAACACTACTTTCCCGCCTCTTAACTTTGGTTTGAAAGGAATGTTTTCTTAAAATATATATTAGTATGATAGTACTCGAAGATACAAGACCAGAATGGTATAACTTTTGACGATTGAAGGTATATTAACCAAGTTATGGCTGATTCCCCAAAAAGTTATCGATATAAAAGCGTTTCAAACATTCATTTTTAGAAAGAACGTCCTTTTTCGTCCTCTTCCTTAGGTTTTTAGCGAATATTTAAGCCATTTCACATCCGATTTCGAAACGAAACACCAATAATGAAAGGGGACTTCATATGTTTTTAATTTTTATCAAATACCTACATTTAATCAATGCGTAAACTTATTAAAATCTTGTCAAATGTCACATTTGAAGCAAAACACTACTTTCCCGCCTCTTAACTTTGGTTTGAAAGGAATGTTTTCTTAAAATATATATTAGTATGATAGTACTCGAAGATACAAGACCAGAATGGTATAACTTTTGACGATTGAAGGTATATTAACCAAGTTATGGCTGATTCCCCAAAAAGTTATCGATATAAAAGCGTTTCAAACATTCATTTTTAGAAAGAACGTCCTTTTTCGTCCTCTTCCTTAGGTTTTTAGCGAATATTTAAGCCATTTCACATCCGATTTCGAAACGAAACACCAATAATGAAAGGGGACTTCATATGTTTTTAATTTTTATCAAATACATACATTTAATCAATGCGTAAACTTATTAAAATCTTGTCAAATGTCACATTTGAAGCAAAACACTACTTTCCCGCCTGTTAACTTTGGTTTGAAAGGAATGTTTTCTTAAAATATATATTAGTATGATAGTACTCGAAGATACAAGACCAGAATGGTATAACTTTTGACGATTGAAGGTATATTAACCAAGTTATGGCTGATTTCCCAAAAAGTTATCGATATAAAAGCGTTTCAAACATTCATTTTTAGAAAGAACGTCCTTTTTCGTCCTCTTCCTTAGGTTTTTAGCGAATATTTAAGCCATTTCACATCCGATTTCGAAACGAAACACCAATAATGAAAGGGGACTTCATATGTTTTTAATTTTTATCAAATACCTACATTTAATCAATGCGTAAACTTATTAAAATCTTGTCAAATGTCACATTTGAACCAAAACACTACTTTCCCGCCTCTTAACTTTGGTTTGAAAGGAATGTTTTCTTAAAATATATATTAGTATGATAGTACTCGAAGATACAAGACCAGAATGGTATAACTTTTGACGATTGAAGGTATATTAACCAAGTTATGGCTGATTCCCCAAAAAGTTATCGATATAAAAGCGTTTCAAACATTCATTTTTAGAAAGAACGTCCTTTTTCGTCCTCTTCCTTAGGTTTTTAGCGAATATTTAAGCCATTTCACATCCGATTTCGAAACGAAACACCAATAATGAAAGGGGACTTCATATGTTTTTAATTTTTATCAAATACCTACATTTAATCAATGCGTAAACTTATTAAAATCTTGTCAAATGTCACATTTGAAGCAAAACACTACTTTCCCGCCTCTTAACTTTGGTTTGAAAGGAATGTTTTCTTAAAATATATATTAGTATGATAGTACTCGAAGATACAAGACCAGAATGGTATAACTTTTGACGATTGAAGGTATATTAACCAAGTTATGGCTGATTCCCCAAAAAGTTATCGATATAAAAGCGTTTCAAACATTCATTTTTAGAAAGAACGTCCTTTTTCGTCCTCTTCCTTAGGTTTTTAGCGAATATTTAAGCCATTTCACATCCGATTTCGAAACGAAACACCAATAATGAAAGGGGACTTCATATGTTTTTAATTTTTATCAAATACATACATTTAATCAATGCGTAAACTTATTAAAATCTTGTCAAATGTCACATTTGAAGCAAAACACTACTTTCCCGCCTCTTAACTTTGGTTTGAAAGGAATGTTTTCTTAAAATATATATTAGTATGATAGTACTCGAAGATACAAGACCAGAATGGTATAACTTTTGACGATTGAAGGTATATTAACCAAGTTATGGCTGATTCCCCAAAAAGTTATCGATATAAAAGCATTTCAAACATTCATTTTTAGAAAGAACGTCCTTTTTCGTCCTCTTCCTTAGGTTTTTAGCGAATATTTAAGCCATTTCACATCCGATTTCGAAATAAAACACCAATAATGAATCGGGACTTCATATGTTTTTAATTTTTATCAAATACCTACATTTAATCAATGCGTAAACTTATTAAAATCTTGTCAAATGTCACATTTGAAGCAAAACACTACTTTCGCGCCTCTTAACTTTGGTTTGAAAGGAATGTTTTCTTAAAATATATATTAGTATGATAGTACTCGAAGATACAAGACCAGAATGGTATAACTTTTGACGATTGAAGGTATATTAACCAAGTTATGGCTGATTCCCCAAAAAGTTATCGATATAAAAGCGTTTCAAACATTCATTTTTAGAAAGAACGTCCTTTTTCGTCCTCTTCCTTAGGTTTTTAGCGAATATTTAAGCCATTTCACATCCGATTTCGAAACGGAACACCAATAATGAAAGGGGACTTCATATGTTTTTAATTTTTATCAAATACCTACATTTAATCAATGCGTAAACTTATTAAAATCTTGTCAAATGTCACAATTGAACCAAAACACTACTTTCCCGCCTCTTAACTTTGGTTTGAAAGGAATGTTTTCTTAAAATATATATTAGTATGATAGTACTCGAAGATACAAGACCAGAATGGTATAACTTTTGACGATTGAAGGTATATTAACCAAGTTATGGCTGATTCCCCAAAAAGTTATCGATATAAAAGCGTTTCAAACATTCATTTTTAGAAAGAACGTCCTTTTTCGTCCTCTTCCTTAGGTTTTTAGCGAATATTTAAGCCATTTCACATCCGATTTCGAAACGAAACACCAATAATGAAAGGGGACTTCATATGTTTTTAATTTTTATCAAATACCTACATTTAATCAATGCGTAAACTTATTAAAATCTTGTCAAATGTCACAATTGAACCAAAACACTACTTTCCCGCCTCTTAACTTTGGTTTGAAAGGAATGTTTTCTTAAAATATATATTAGTATGATAGTACTCGAAGATACAAGACCAGAATGGTATAACTTTTGACGATTGAAGGTATATTAACCAAGTTATGGCTGATTCCCCAAAAAGTTATCGATATAAAAGCGTTTCAAACATTCATTTTTAGAAAGAACGTCCTTTTTCGTCCTCTTCCTTAGGTTTTTAGCGAATATTTAAGCCATTTCACATCCGATTTCGAAACGGAACACCAATAATGAAAGGGGACTTCATATGTTTTTAATTTTTATCAAATACCTACATTTAATCAATGCGTAAACTTATTAAAATCTTGTCAAATGTCACATTTGAAGCAAAACACTACTTTCCCGCCTCTTAACTTTGGTTTGAAAGGAATGTTTTCTTAAAATATATATTAGTATGATAGTACTCGAAGATACAAGACCAGAATGGTATAACTTTTGACGATTGAAGGTATATTAACCAAGTTATGGCTGATTTCCCAAAAAGTTATCGATATAAAAGCGTTTCAAACATTCATTTTTAGAAAGAACGTCCTTTTTCGTCCTCTTCCTTACGTTTTTAGCGAATATTTAAGCCATTTCACATCCGATTTCGAAACGAAACACCAATAATGAAAGGGGACTTCATATGTTTTTAATTTTTATCAAATACATACATTTAATCAATGCGTAAACTTATTAAAATCTTGTCAAATGTCACATTTGAAGCAAAACACTACTTTCCCGCCTCTTAACTTTGGTTTGAAAGGAATGTTTTCTTAAAATATATATTAGTATGATAGTACTCGAAGATACAAGACCAGAATGGTATAACTTTTGACGATTGAAGGTATATTAACCAAGTTATGGCTGATTCCCCAAAAAGTTATCGATATAAAAGCGTTTCAAACATTCATTTTTAGAAAGAACGTCCTTTTTCGTCCTCTTCCTTAGGTTTTTAGCGAATATTTAAGCCATTTCACATCCGATTTCGAAACGAAACACCAATAATGAAAGGGGACTTCATATGTTTTTAATTTTTATCAAATACCTGTATTTAATCAATGCGTAAACTTATTAAAATCTTGTCAAATGTCACAATTGAACCAAAACACTACTTTCCCGCCTCTTAACTTTGGTTTGAAAGGAATGTTTTCTTAAAATATATATTAGTATGATAGTACTCGAAGATACAAGACCAGAATGGTATAACTTTTGACGATTGAAGGTATATTAACCAAGTTATGGCTGATTCCCCAAAAAGTTATCGATATAAAAGCGTTTCAAACATTCATTTTTAGAAAGAACGTCCTTTTTCGTCCTCTTCCTTAGGTTTTTAGCGAATATTTAAGCCATTTCACATCCGATTTCGAAACGAAACACCAATAATGAAAGGGGACTTCATATGTTTTTAATTTTTATCAAATACCTACATTTAATCAATGCGTAAACTTATTAAAATCTTGTCAAATGTCACATTTGAAGCAAAACACTACTTTCCCGCCTCTTAACTTTGGTTTGAAAGGAATGTTTTCTTAAAATATATATTAGTATGATAGTACTCGAAGATACAAGACCAGAATGGTATAACTTTTGACGATTGAAGGTATATTAACCAAGTTATGGCTGATTCCCCAAAAAGTTATCGATATAAAAGCGTTTCAAACATTCATTTTTAGAAAGAACGTCCTTTTTCGTCCTCTTCCTTACGTTTTTAGCGAATATTTAAGCCATTTCACATCCGATTTCGAAACGAAACACCAATAATGAAAGGGGACTTCATATGTTTTTAATTTTTATCAAATACCTACATTTAATCAATGCGTAAACTTATTAAAATCTTGTCAAATGTCACATTTGAAGCAAAACACTACTTTCCCGCCTCTTAACTTTGGTTTGAAAGGAATGTTTTCTTAAAATATATATTAGTATGATAGTACTCGAAGATACAAGACCAGAATGGTATAACTTTTGACGATTGAAGGTATATTAACCAAGTTATGGCTGATTCCCCAAAAAGTTATCGATATAAAAGCGTTTCAAACATTCATTTTTAGAAAGAACGTCCTTTTTCGTCCTCTTCCTTAGGTTTTTAGCGAATATTTAAGCCATTTCACATCCGATTTCGAAACGAAACACCAATAATGAAAGGGGACTTCATATGTTTTTAATTTTTATCAAATACCTACATTTAATCAATGCGTAAACTTATTAAAATCTTGTCAAATGTCACATTTGAACCAAAACACTACTTTCCCGCCTCTTAACTTTGGTTTGAAAGGAATGTTTTCTTAAAATATATATTAGTATGATAGTACTCGAAGATACAAGACCAGAATGGTATAACTTTTGACGATTGAAGGTATATTAACCAAGTTATGGCTGATTCCCCAAAAAGTTATCGATATAAAAGCGTTTCAAACATTCATTTTTAGAAAGAACGTCCTTTTTCGTCCTCTTCCTTAGGTTTTTAGCGAATATTTAAGCCATTTCACATCCGATTTCGAAACGAAACACCAATAATGAAAGGGGACTTCATATGTTTTTAATTTTTATCAAATACCTACATTTAATCAATGCGTAAACTTATTAAAATCTTGTCAAATGTCACAATTGAACCAAAACACTACTTTCCCGCCTCTTAACTTTGGTTTGAAAGGAATGTTTTCTTAAAATATATATTAGTATGATAGTACTCGAAGATACAAGACCAGAATGGTATAACTTTTGACGATTGAAGGTATATTAACCAAGTTATGGCTGATTCCCCAAAAAGTTATCGATATAAAAGCGTTTCAAACATTCATTTTTAGAAAGAACGTCCTTTTTCGTCCTCTTCCTTAGGTTTTTAGCGAATATTTAAGCCATTTCACATCCGATTTCGAAACGAAACACCAATAATGAAAGGGGACTTCATATGTTTTTAATTTTTATCAAATACCTACATTTAATCAATGCGTAAACTTATTAAAATCTTGTCAAATGTCACATTTGAAGCAAAACACTACTTTCCCGCCTCTTAACTTTGGTTTGAAAGGAATGTTTTCTTAAAATATATATTAGTATGATAGTACTCGAAGATACAAGACCAGAATGGTATAACTTTTGACGATTGAAGGTATATTAACCAAGTTATGGCTGATTTCCCAAAAAGTTATCGATATAAAAGCGTTTCAAACATTCATTTTTAGAAAGAACGTCCTTTTTCGTCCTCTTCCTTACGTTTTTAGCGAATATTTAAGCCATTTCACATCCGATTTCGAAACGAAACACCAATAATGAAAGGGGACTTCATATGTTTTTAATTTTTATCAAATACATACATTTAATCAATGCGTAAACTTATTAAAATCTTGTCAAATGTCACATTTGAAGCAAAACACTACTTTCCCGCCTCTTAACTTTGGTTTGAAAGGAATGTTTTCTTAAAATATATATTAGTATGATAGTACTCGAAGATACAAGACCAGAATGGTATAACTTTTGACGATTGAAGGTATATTAACCAAGTTATGGCTGATTCCCCAAAAAGTTATCGATATAAAAGCGTTTCAAACATTCATTTTTAGAAAGAACGTCCTTTTTCGTCCTCTTCCTTAGGTTTTTAGCGAATATTTAAGCCATTTCACATCCGATTTCGAAACGAAACACCAATAATGAAAGGGGACTTCATATGTTTTTAATTTTTATCAAATACCTACATTTAATCAATGCGTAAACTTATTAAAATCTTGTCAAATGTCACATTTGAAGCAAAACACTACTTTCCCGCCTCTTAACTTTGGTTTGAAAGGAATGTTTTCTTAAAATATATATTAGTATGATAGTACTCGAAGATACAAGACCAGAATGGTATAACTTTTGACGATTGAAGGTATATTAACCAAGTTATGGCTGATTCCCCAAAAAGTTATCGATATAAAAGCGTTTCAAACATTCATTTTTAGAAAGAACGTCCTTTTTCGTCCTCTTCCTTAGGTTTTTAGCGAATATTTAAGCCATTTCACATCCGATTTCGAAACGAAACACCAATAATGAAAGGGGACTTCATATGTTTTTAATTTTTATCAAATACCTACATTTAATCAATGCGTAAACTTATTAAAATCTTGTCAAATGTCACATTTGAACCAAAACACTACTTTCCCGCCTCTTAACTTTGGTTTGAAAGGAATGTTTTCTTAAAATATATATTAGTATGATAGTACTCGAAGATACAAGACCAGAATGGTATAACTTTTGACGATTGAAGGTATATTAACCAAGTTATGGCTGATTTCCCAAAAAGTTATCGATATAAAAGCGTTTCAAACATTCATTTTTAGAAAGAACGTCCTTTTTCGTCCTCTTCCTTAGGTTTTTAGCGAATATTTAAGCCATTTCACATCCGATTTCGAAACGAAACACCAATAATGAAAGGGGACTTCATATGTTTTTAATTTTTATCAAATACCTACATTTAATCAATGCGTAAACTTATTAAAATCTTGTCAAATGTCACATTTGAAGCAAAACACTACTTTCGCGCCTCTTAACTTTGGTTTGAAAGGAATGTTTTCTTAAAATATATATTAGTATGATAGTACTCGAAGATACAAGACCAGAATGGTATAACTTTTGACGATTGAAGGTATATTAACCAAGTTATGGCTGATTCCCCAAAAAGTTATCGATATAAAAGCGTTTCAAACATTCATTTTTAGAAAGAACGTCCTTTTTCGTCCTCTTCCTTAGGTTTTTAGCGAATATTTAAGCCATTTCACATCCGATTTCGAAACGAAACACCAATAATGAAAGGGGACTTCATATGTTTTTAATTTTTATCAAATACCTGTATTTAATCAATGCGTAAACTTATTAAAATCTTGTCAAATGTCACAATTGAACCAAAACACTACTTTCCCGCCTCTTAACTTTGGTTTGAAAGGAATGTTTTCTTAAAATATATATTAGTATGATAGTACTCGAAGATACAAGACCAGAATGGTATAACTTTTGACGATTGAAGGTATATTAACCAAGTTATGGCTGATTCCCCAAAAAGTTATCGATATAAAAGCGTTTCAAACATTCATTTTTAGAAAGAACGTCCTTTTTCGTCCTCTTCCTTAGGTTTTTAGCGAATATTTAAGCCATTTCACATCCGATTTCGAAACGAAACACCAATAATGAAAGGGGACTTCATATGTTTTTAATTTTTATCAAATACCTACATTTAATCAATGCGTAAACTTATTAAAATCTTGTCAAATGTCACATTTGAAGCAAAACACTACTTTCCCGCCTCTTAACTTTGGTTTGAAAGGAATGTTTTCTTAAAATATATATTAGTATGATAGTACTCGAAGATACAAGACCAGAATGGTATAACTTTTGACGATTGAAGGTATATTAACCAAGTTATGGCTGATTTCCCAAAAAGTTATCGATATAAAAGCGTTTCAAACATTCATTTTTAGAAAGAACGTCCTTTTTCGTCCTCTTCCTTAGGTTTTTAGCGAATATTTAAGCCATTTCACATCCGATTTCGAAACGAAACACCAATAATGAAAGGGGACTTCATATGTTTTTAATTTTTATCAAATACCTACATTTAATCAATGCGTAAACTTATTAAAATCTTGTCAAATGTCACATTTGAAGCAAAACACTACTTTCACGCCTCTTAACTTTGGTTTGAAAGGAATGTTTTCTTAAAATATATATTAGTATGATAGTACTCGAAGATACAAGACCAGAATGGTATAACTTTTGACGATTGAAGGTATATTAACCAAGTTATGGCTGATTCCCCAAAAAGTTATCGATATAAAAGCGTTTCAAACATTCATTTTTAGAAAGAACGTCCTTTTTCGTCCTCTTCCTTAGGTTTTTAGCGAATATTTAAGCCATTTCACATCCGATTTCGAAACGGAACACCAATAATGAAAGGGGACTTCATATGTTTTTAATTTTTATCAAATACCTACATTTAATCAATGCGTAAACTTATTAAAATCTTGTCAAATGTCACAATTGAACCAAAACACTACTTTCCCGCCTCTTAACTTTGGTTTGAAAGGAATGTTTTCTTAAAATATATATTAGTATGATAGTACTCGAAGATACAAGACCAGAATGGTATAACTTTTGACGATTGAAGGTATATTAACCAAGTTATGGCTGATTCCCCAAAAAGTTATCGATATAAAAGCGTTTCAAACATTCATTTTTAGAAAGAACGTCCTTTTTCGTCCTCTTCCTTAGGTTTTTAGCGAATATTTAAGCCATTTCACATCCGATTTCGAAACGAAACACCAATAATGAAAGGGGACTTCATATGTTTTTAATTTTTATCAAATACCTACATTTAATCAATGCGTAAACTTATTAAAATCTTGTCAAATGTCACATTTGAAGCAAAACACTACTTTCCCGCCTCTTAACTTTGGTTTGAAAGGAATGTTTTCTTAAAATATATATTAGTATGATAGTACTCGAAGATACAAGACCAGAATGGTATAACTTTTGACGATTGAAGGTATATTAACCAAGTTATGGCTGATTTCCCAAAAAGTTATCGATATAAAAGCGTTTCAAACATTCATTTTTAGAAAGAACGTCCTTTTTCGTCCTCTTCCTTAGGTTTTTAGCGAATATTTAAGCCATTTCACATCCGATTTCGAAACGAAACACCAATAATGAAAGGGGACTTCATATGTTTTTAATTTTTATCAAATACCTACATTTAATCAATGCGTAAACTTATTAAAATCTTGTCAAATGTCACATTTGAAGCAAAACACTACTTTCCCGCCTCTTAACTTTGGTTTGAAAGGAATGTTTTCTTAAAATATATATTAGTATGATAGTACTCGAAGATACAAGACCAGAATGGTATAACTTTTGACGATTGAAGGTATATTAACCAAGTTATGGCTGATTTCCCAAAAAGTTATCGATATAAAAGCGTTTCAAACATTCATTTTTAGAAAGAACGTCCTTTTTCGTCCTCTTCCTTAGGTTTTTAGCGAATATTTAAGCCATTTCACATCCGATTTCGAAACGAAACACCAATAATGAAAGGGGACTTCATATGTTTTTAATTTTTATCAAATACCTACATTTAATCAATGCGTAAACTTATTAAAATCTTGTCAAATGTCACAATTGAACCAAAACACTACTTTCCCGCCTCTTAACTTTGGTTTGAAAGGAATGTTTTCTTAAAATATATATTAGTATGATAGTACTCGAAGATACAAGACCAGAATGGTATAACTTTTGACGATTGAAGGTATATTAACCAAGTTATGGCTGATTTCCCAAAAAGTTATCGATATAAAAGCGTTTCAAACATTCATTTTTAGAAAGAACGTCCTTTTTCGTCCTCTTCCTTACGTTTTTAGCGAATATTTAAGCCATTTCACATCCGATTTCGAAACGGAACACCAATAATGAAAGGGGACTTCATATTTTTTTAATTTTTATCAAATACATACATTTAATCAATGCGTAAACTTATTAAAATCTTGTCAAATGTCACATTTGAAGCAAAACACTACTTTCCCGCCTCTTAACTTTGGTTTGAAAGGAATGTTTTCTTAAAATATATATTAGTATGATAGTACTCGAAGATACAAGACCAGAATGGTATAACTTTTGACGATTGAAGGTATATTAACCAAGTTATGGCTGATTCCCCAAAAAGTTATCGATATAAAAGCGTTTCAAACATTCATTTTTAGAAAGAACGTCCTTTTTCGTCCTCTTCCTTAGGTTTTTAGCGAATATTTAAGCCATTTCACATCCGATTTCGAAACGAAACACCAATAATGAAAGGGGACTTCATATGTTTTTAATTTTTATCAAATACCTGCATTTAATCAATGCGTAAACTTATTAAAATCTTGTCAAATGTCACAATTGAACCAAAACACTACTTTCCCGCCTCTTAACTTTGGTTTGAAAGGAATGTTTTCTTAAAATATATATTAGTATGATAGTACTCGAAGATACAAGACCAGAATGGTATAACTTTTGACGATTGAAGGTATATTAACCAAGTTATGGCTGATTTCCCAAAAAGTTATCGATATAAAAGCGTTTCAAACATTCATTTTTAGAAAGAACGTCCTTTTTCGTCCTCTTCCTTAGGTTTTTAGCGAATATTTAAGCCATTTCACATCCGATTTCGAAACGGAACACCAATAATGAAAGGGGACTTCATATGTTTTTAATTTTTATCAAATACATACAATTAATCAATGCGTAAACTTATTAAAATCTTGTCAAATGTCACATTTGAAGCAAAACACTACTTTCCCGCCTCTTAACTTTGGTTTGAAAGGAATGTTTTCTTAAAATATATATTAGTATGATAGTACTCGAAGATACAAGACCAGAATGGTATAACTTTTGACGATTGAAGGTATATTAACCAAGTTATGGCTGATTCCCCAAAAAGTTATCGATATAAAAGCGTTTCAAACATTCATTTTTAGAAAGAACGTCCTTTTTCGTCCTCTTCCTTAGGTTTTTAGCGAATATTTAAGCCATTTCACATCCGATTTCGAAACGAAACACCAATAATGAAAGGGGACTTCATATGTTTTTAATTTTTATCAAATACCTACATTTAATCAATGCGTAAACTTATTAAAATCTTGTCAAATGTCACAATTGAACCAAAACACTACTTTCCCGCCTTTTAACTTTGGTTTGAAAGGAATGTTTTCTTAAAATATATATTAGTATGATAGTACTCGAAGATACAAGACCAGAATGGTATAACTTTTGACGATTGAAGGTATATTAACCAAGTTATGGCTGATTTCCCAAAAAGTTATCGATATAAAAGCGTTTCAAACATTCATTTTTAGAAAGAACGTCCTTTTTCGTCCTCTTCCTTACGTTTTTAGCGAATATTTAAGCCATTTCACATCCGATTTCGAAACGAAACACCAATAATGAAAGGGGACTTCATATGTTTTTAATTTTTATCAAATACATACATTTAATCAATGCGTAAACTTATTAAAATCTTGTCAAATGTCACATTTGAAGCAAAACACTACTTTCCCGCCTCTTAACTTTGGTTTGAAAGGAATGTTTTCTTAAAATATATATTAGTATGATAGTACTCGAAGATACAAGACCAGAATGGTATAACTTTTGACGATTGAAGGTATATTAACCAAGTTATGGCTGATTCCCCAAAAAGTTATCGATATAAAAGCGTTTCAAACATTCATTTTTAGAAAGAACGTCCTTTTTCGTCCTCTTCCTTACGTTTTTAGCGAATATTTAAGCCATTTCACATCCGATTTCGAAACGGAACACCATTTATGAATAAGAACTTTATTCCTATTCAATTTGCATTAAAAGTTTAAAAAATGTAGAACAAAAAAATTTGACCCATTTTTCGCAAAAAATCATGATGGTACCCCTTTTCAAAAAATGCGAAAATCGGGTCAGATTTTGGTTTTCCAGATTTTGATTGGGAATGAAAGTACTCGAAGATATAAGATCAGGAAGGTATAACTTTCGTCGATCGGAGGTGTATTAACCAAATTATGGCAAATTCCCCAAAATAGATCGATATAAAAGCGTTTCAAACATTCATTTTTAGTAAGAACGTCCTTTTTCGTCCTCATCCTTAGGTTTTTAGCGAATATTTAAGCTATTTCACATCCGATTTCGAAACGGAACACCAATAATGAATCGGAACTTCATATTTTTTTAATTTTTATCAAATACATACATTTAATCAATGCGTAAACTTATTAAAATCTTGTCAAATGTCACATTTGAAGCAAAACACTACTTTCCCGCCTCTTAACTTTGGTTTGAAAGGAATGTTTTCTTAAAATATATATTAGTATGATAGTACTCGAAGATACAAGACCAGAATGGTATAACTTTTGACAATTGAAGGTATATTAACCAAGTTATGGCTGATTCCCCAAAAAGTTATCGATATAAAAGCGTTTCAAACATTCATTTTTAGAAAGAACGTCCTTTTTCGTCCTCTTCCTTACGTTTTTAGCGAATATTTAAGCCATTTCACATCCGATTTCGAAACGGAACACCAATAATGAATAAGGACTTTATTTGTATTTAATTTGCATCAAATAGTACATTTAAACAATGCGTAGAACAAAATAAAATCTTGACCCATTTTTAGCAAAAAATCACGATGGTACCCCTTTTCAAAAATGCTTTGAAAATCGGGTCAGATTTTGGTTTTCTTAAATATTGATTAGGAATGATAGTACTCGAAGATACAAGACCAGAAAGGTATAACTTTTGACGATTGAAGGTATATTAACCAAGTTATGGCTGATTCCCCAAAATAGATCGATATAAAAGCGTTTCAAACATTCATTTTTAGAAAGAACGTCCTTTTTCGTCCTCTTCCTTAGGTTTTTAGCGAATATTTAAGCCATTTCACATCCGATTTCGAAACGGAACACCAATAATGAAACGGGACTTCATATGTTTTTAATTTTTATCAAATACATACATTTAATCAATGCGTAAACTTATTAAAATCTTGTCAAATGTCACATTTGAAGCAAAACACTACTTTCCCGCCTCTTAACTTTGGTTTGAAAGGAATGTTTTCTTAAAATATATATTAGTATGATAGTACTCGAAGATACAAGACCAGAATGGTATAACTTTTGACGATTGAAGGTATATTAACCAAGTTATGGCTGATTCCCCAAAAAGTTATCGATATAAAAGCGTTTCAAACATTCATTTTTAGAAAGAACGTCCTTTTTCGTCCTCTTCCTTAGGTTTTTAGCGAATATTTAAGCCATTTCACATCCGATTTCGAAACGAAACACCAATAATGAAAGGGGACTTCATATGTTTTTAATTTTTATCAAATACATACATTTAATCAATGCGTAAACTTATTAAAATCTTGTCAAATGTCACATTTGAAGCAAAACACTACTTTCCCGCCTTTTAACTTTGGTTTGAAAGGAATGTTTTCTAAAAATATATATTAGTATGATAGTACTCGAAGATACAAGACCAGAATGGTATAACTTTTGACGATTGAAGGTATATTAACCAAGTTATGGCTGATTTCCCAAAAAGTTATCGATATAAAAGCGTTTCAAACATTCATTTTTAGAAAGAACGTCCTTTTTCGTCCTCTTCCTTAGGTTTTTAGCGAATATTTAAGCCATTTCACATCCGATTTCGAAACGAAACACCAATAATGAAAGGGGACTTCATATGTTTTTAATTTTTATCAAATACCTACATTTAATCAATGCGTAAACTTATTAAAATCTTGTCAAATGTCACAATTGAACCAAAACACTACTTTCCCGCCTTTTAACTTTGGTTTGAAAGGAATGTTTTCTAAAAATATATATTAGTATGATAGTACTCGAAGATACAAGACCAGAATGGTATAACTTTTGACGATTGAAGGTATATTAACCAAGTTATGGCTGATTCCCCAAAAAGTTATCGATATAAAAGCGTTTCAAACATTCATTTTTAGAAAGAACGTCCTTTTTCGTCCTCTTCCTTACGTTTTTAGCGAATATTTAAGCCATTTCACATCCGATTTCGAAACGGAACACCATTTATGAATAAGAACTTTATTCCTATTCAATTTGCATTAAAAGTTTAAACAATGTAGAACAAAAAAAATTTGACCCATTTTTCGCAAAAAATCATGATGGTACCCCTTTTCAAAAATGCGAAAATCGGGTCAGATTTTGGTTTTCCAGATTTTGATTGGGAATGAAAGTACTCGAAGATACAAGATCAGAAAGGTATAACATTTGACGATTGAAGGTGTATTAACCAAATTATGGCTAATTCCCCAAAATAGTTATCGATATAAAAGCGTTTCAAACATTCATTTTTAGAAAGAACGTCCTTTTTCGTCCTCTTCCTTAGGTTTTTAGCGAATATTTAAGCCATTTCACATCCGATTTCGAAACGGAACACCAATAATAAATCGGAACTTCATATGTTTTTAATTTTTATCAAATACATACATTTAATCAATGCGTAAACTTATTAAAATCTTGTCAAATGTCACATTTGAACAAAACACTACTTTCCCGCCTCTTAACTTTGGTTTGAAAGGAATGTTTTCTTAAAATATATATTAGTATGATAGTACTCGAAGATACAAGACCAGAATGGTATAACTTTTGACGATTGAAGGTATATTAACCAAGTTATGGCTGATTCCCCAAAAAGTTATCGATATAAAAGCGTTTCAAACATTCATTTTTAGAAAGAACGTCATTTTTCGTCCTCTTCCTTAGGTTTTTAGCGAATACTCATTTCACATCTACACCAATAATAAAGGCATTTTTTATTTTTTATAAAACCTATTTAATCAATGCGTAAACTTATTAAAATCTTGTCAAATGTCACATTTGAAGCAAAACACTACTTTCCCGCCTCTTAACTTTGGTTTGAAAGGAATGTTTTCTAAAAATATATATTAGTATGATAGTACTCGAAGATACAAGACCAGAATGGTATAACTTTTGACGATTGAAGGTATATTAACCAAGTTATGGCTGATTCCCCAAAAAGTTATCGATATAAAAGCGTTTCAAACATTCATTTTTAAAAAGACCGTCCTTTTTCGTCCTCTTCCTTAGGTTTTTAGCGAATATTTAAGCCATTTCACATCCGATTTCGAAACGAAACACCAATAATGAAAGGGGACTTCATATGTTTTTAATTTTTATCAAATACCTACATTTAATCAATGCGTAAACTTATTAAAATCTTGTCAAATGTCACATTTGAAGCAAAACACTACTTTCCCGCCTTTTAACTTTGGTTTGAAAGGAATGTTTTCTAAAAATATATATTAGTATGATAGTACTCGAAGATACAAGACCAGAATGGTATAACTTTTGACGATTGAAGGTATATTAACCAAGTTATGGCTGATTTCCCAAAAAGTTATCGATATAAAAGCGTTTCAAACATTCATTTTTAGAAAGAACGTCCTTTTTCGTCCTCTTCCTTACGTTTTTAGCGAATATTTAAGCCATTTCACATCCGATTTCGAAACGGAACAGCATTTATAAATAAGAACTTTATTCCTATTCAATCTGCATTAAAAGTTTAAAAAATTAGAACAAAAAAAATTTGACCCATTTTTCGCAAAAAATCATGATGGTACCGCCTTTTCAAAAATGCGAAAATCGGGTCAGATTTTGGTTTTCCAGATTTTGATTGGGAATGAAAGTACTCGAAGATACAAGATCAGGAAGGTATAACATTCGACGATCGGAGGTGTATTAACCAAATTATGGCAAATTCCCTAAAATAGATCGATATAAAAGCGTTTCAAACATTCATTTTTGGTAAGAACGTCCTTTTCGTTATCATCCTTAGGTTTTTAGCGAATATTTAAGCTATTTCACATCCGATTTCGAAACGGAACACCAATAATAAATCGGAACTTCATATGTTTTTAATTTTTATCAAATACATACATTTAATCAATGCGTAAACTTATTAAAATCTTGTCAAATGTCACATTTGAACAAAACACTACTTTCCCGCCTCTTAACTTTGGTTTGAAAGGAATGTTTTCTTAAAATATATATTAGTATGATAGTACTCGAAGATACAAGACCAGAATGGTATAACTTTTGACGATTGAAGGTATATTAACCAAGTTATGGCTGATTCCCCAAAAAGTTATCGATATAAAAGCGTTTCAAACATTCATTTTTAGAAAGAACGTCATTTTTCGTCCTCTTCTTCTTATTAAAATCTTATCAAATGTCACATTTGAAGCAAAACACTACTTTCCCGCCTCTTACTTTGGTTTTAATAGAATGTTTTCTAAAAATATATATTAGTATGATAGTACTCGAAGATATAAGATCAGAATGGTATAACTTTTGACGATTGAAGGTATATTAACCAAGTTATGGCTGATTCCCCAATAAGTTATCGATATAAAAGCGTTTCAAACATTCATTTTTAAAAAAACCGTCCTTTTTCGTCCTCTTCCTTAGGTTTTTAGCGAATATTTAAGCCATTTCACATCCGATTTCGAAACGAAACACCAATAATGAAAGGGGACTTCATATGTTTTTAATTTTTATCAAATACCTACATTTAATCAATGCGTAAACTTATTAAAATCTTGTCAAATGTCACATTTGAAGCAAAACACTACTTTCCCGCCTTTTAACTTTGGTTTGAAAGGAATGTTTTCTAAAAATATATATTAGTATGATAGTACTCGAAGATACAAGACCAGAATGGTATAACTTTTGACGATTGAAGGTATATTAACCAAGTTATGGCTGATTTCCCAAAAAGTTATCGATATAAAAGCGTTTCAAACATTCCTTTTTAGAAAGAACGTCCTTTTTTGTCCTCTTCCTTACGTTTTTAGCGAATATTTAAGCCATTTCACATCCGATTTCGAAACGGAACAGCATTTATAAATAAGAACTTTATTCCTATTTAATCTGCATTAAAAGTTTAAAAAATTAGAACAAAAAAAATTTGACCCATTTTTCGCAAAAAATCATGATGGTTCAAAAATGCGAAAATCGGGTCAGATTTTGGTTTTCCAGATTTTGATTGGGAATGAAAGTTCTCGAAGATATAAGATCAGGAAGGTATAAAATTCGTCGATCGGAGGTGTATTAACCAAATTATGGCAAATTCCCTAAAATAGATCGATATAAAAGCGTTTCAAACATTCATTTTTGGTAAGAACGTCCTTTTCGTTATCATCCTTAGGTTTTTAGCGAATATTTAAGCTATTTCACATCCGATTTCGAAACGGAACACCAATAATGAAATCGGAACTTCATATGTTTTTAATTTTTATCAAATACATACATTTAATCAATGCGTAAACTTATTAAAATCTTGTCAAATGTCACATTTGAACAAAACACTACTTTCCCGCCTCTTAACTTTGGTTTGAAAGGAATGTTTTCTTAAAATATATATTAGTATGATAGTACTCGAAGATACAAGACCAGAATGGTATAACTTTTGACGATTGAAGGTATATTAACCAAGTTATGGCTGATTCCCCAATAAGTTATCGATATAAAAGCGTTTCAAACATTCATTTTTAGAAAGAACGTCCTTTTTCGTCCTCTTCCTTAGGTTTTTAGCGAATATTTAAGCCATTTCACATCCGATTTCGAAACGAAACACCAATAATGAAAGGGGACTTCATATGTTTTTAATTTTTATCAAATACATACAATTAATCAATGCGTAAACTTATTAAAATCTTGTCAAATGTCACAATTGAACCAAAACACTACTTTCCCGCCTTTTAACTTTGGTTTGAAAGGAATGTTTTCTAAAAATATATATTAGTATGATAGTACTCGAAGATACAAGACCAGAATGGTATAACTTTTGACGATTGAAGGTATATTAACCAAGTTATGGCTGATTTCCCAAAAAGTTATCGATATAAAAGCGTTTCAAACATTCATTTTTAGAAAGAACGTCCTTTTTCGTCCTCTTCCTTAGGTTTTTAGCGAATATTTAAGCCATTTCACATCCGATTTCGAAACGAAACACCAATAATGAAAGGGGACTTCATATGTTTTTAATTTTTATCAAATACCTACATTTAATCAATGCGTAAACTTATTAAAATCTTGTCAAATGTCACAATTGAACCAAAACACTACTTTCCCGCCTTTTAACTTTGGTTTGAAAGGAATGTTTTCTAAAAATATATATTAGTATGATAGTACTCGAAGATACAAGACCAGAATGGTATAACTTTTGACGATTGAAGGTATATTAACCAAGTTATGGCTGATTTCCCAAAAAGTTATCGATATAAAAGCGTTTCAAACATTCATTTTTAGAAAGAACGTCCTTTTTCGTCCTCTTCCTTAGGTTTTTAGCGAATATTTAAGCCATTTCACATCCGATTTCGAAACGAAACACCAATAATGAAATTGGACTTCATATGTTTTTAATTTTTATCAAATACATACAATTAATCAATGCGTAAACTTATTAAAATCTTGTCAAATGTCACATTTGAAGCAAAACACTACTTTCCCGCCTCTTAACTTTGGTTTGAAAGGAATGTTTTCTTAAAATATATATTAGTATGATAGTACTCGAAGATACAAGACCAGAATGGTATAACTTTTGACGATTGAAGGTATATTAACGAAGTTATGGCTGATTTCCCAAAAAGTTATCGATATAAAAGCGTTTCAAACATTCATTTTTAGAAAGAACGTCCTTTTTCGTCCTCTTCCTTACGTTTTTAGCGAATATTTAAGCCATTTCACATCCGATTTCGAAACGAAACACCAATAATGAAAGGGGACTTCATATGTTTTTAATTTTTATCAAATACATACATTTAATCAATGCGTAAACTTATTAAAATCTTGTCAAATGTCACATTTGAACAAAACACTACTTTCCCGCCTCTTAACTTTGGTTTGAAAGGAATGTTTTCTTAAAATATATATTAGTATGATAGTACTCGAAGATACAAGACCAGAATGGTATAACTTTTGACGATTGAAGGTATATTAACCAAGTTATGGCTGATTTCCCAAAAAGTTATCGATATAAAAGCGTTTCAAACATTCATTTTTAGAAAGAACGTCCTTTTTCGTCCTCTTCCTTAGGTTTTTAGCGAATATTTAAGCCATTTCACATCCGATTTCGAAACGGAACACCATTGAATAAGAACTTTAGTCCTATTCAATCTGCATTAAAAGTTTAAAAAATTAGAACAAAAAAAATTTGACCCATTTTTCGCAAAAAATCATGATGGTACCCCTTTTCAAAAATGCGAAAATCGGGTCAGATTTTGGTTTTCCAGATTTTGATTGGGAATGAAAGTTCTCGAAGATATAAGATCAGGAAGGTATAACATTCGTCGATCGAAGGTGTATTAACCAAATTATGGCAAATTCCCTAAAATAGATCGATATAAAAGCGTTTCAAACATTCATTTTTGGTAAGAACGTCCTTTTCGTCATCATCCTTAGGTTTTTAGCGAATATTTAAGCTATTTCACATCCGATTTCGAAACGGAACACCAATAATGAATCGGAACTTCATATGTTTTTAATTTTTATCAAATACATACATTTAATCAATGCGTAAACTTATTAAAATCTTATCAAATGTCACATTTGAAGCAAAACACTACTTTCCCGCCTCTTAACTTTGGTTTGAATAGAATGTTTTCTAAAAATATATATTAGTATGATAGTACTCGAAGATACAAGACCAGAATGGTATAACTTTTGACGATTGAAGGTATATTAACCAAGTTATGGCTGATTTCCCAAAAAGTTATCGATATAAAAGCGTTTCAAACATTCATTTTTAGAAAGAACGTCCTTTTTCGTCCTCTTCCTTAGGTTTTTAGCGAATATTTAAGCCATTTCACATCCGATTTCGAAACGAAACACCAATAATGAAAGGGGACTTCATATGTTTTTAATTTTTATCAAATACATACAATTAATCAATGCGTAAACTTATTAAAATCTTGTCAAATGTCACATTTGAAGCAAAACACTACTTTCCCGCCTCTTAACTTTGGTTTGAAAGGAATGTTTTCTTAAAATATATATTAGTATGATAGTACTCGAAGATACAAGACCAGAATGGTATAACTTTTGACGATTGAAGGTATATTAACCAAGTTATGGCTGATTTCCCAAAAAGTTATCGATATAAAAGCGTTTCAAACATTCATTTTTAGAAAGAACGTCCTTTTTCGTCCTCTTCCTTAGGTTTTTAGCGAATATTTAAGCCATTTCACATCCGATTTCGAAACGAAACACCAATAATGAAAGGGGACTTCATATGTTTTTAATTTTTATCAAATACCTACATTTAATCAATGCGTAAACTTATTAAAATCTTGTCAAATGTCACAATTGAACCAAAACACTACTTTCCCGCCTCTTAACTTTGGTTTGAAAGGAATGTTTTCTAAAAATATATATTAGTATGATAGTACTCGAAGATACAAGACCAGAATGGTATAACTTTTGACGATTGAAGGTATATTAACGAAGTTATGGCTGATTTCCCAAAAAGTTATCGATATAAAAGCGTTTCAAACATTCATTTTTAGAAAGAACGTCCTTTTTCGTCCTCTTCCTTACGTTTTTAGCGAATATTTAAGCCATTTCACATCCGATTTCGAAACGAAACACCAATAATGAAAGGGGACTTCATATGTTTTTAATTTTTATCAAATACATACAATTAATCAATGCGTAAACTTATTAAAATCTTGTCAAATGTCACATTTGAAGCAAAACACTACTTTCCCGCCTCTTAACTTTGGTTTGAAAGGAATGTTTTCTTAAAATATATATTAGTATGATAGTACTCGAAGATACAAGACCAGAATGGTATAACTTTTGACGATTGAAGGTATATTAACCAAGTTATGGCTGATTTCCCAAAAAGTTATCGATATAAAAGCGTTTCAAACATTCATTTTTAGAAAGAACGTCCTTTTTCGTCCTCTTCCTTAGGTTTTTAGCGAATATTTAAGCCATTTCACATCCGATTTCGAAACGGAACACCATTGAATAAGAACTTCATATGTCCTATTCAATCTGCATTAAATAGTACATTTAAAAAATGCGTAGAACAAATTAAAATTTGACCCATTTTTCGCAAAAAATCACGATGGTACCCCTTTTCAAAAATGCTTGAAAATCGGGTCAGATTTTGGTTTTCCAAATTTTGATTGGGAATGAAAGTACTCGAAGATATAAGATCAGAAAGGTATAACATTCGTCGATCGAAGGTGTATTAACCAAATTATGGCTGATTCCCTAAAATAGATCGATATAAAAGCGTTTCAAACATTCATTTTTAGAAAGAACGTCCTTTTTCGTCCTCATCCTTAGGTTTTTAGCGAATATTTAAGCTATTTCACATCCGATTTCGAAACGGAACACCAATAATGAATCGGAACTTCATATGTTTTTAATTTTTATCAAATACATACATTTAATCAATGCGTAAACTTATTAAAATCTTATCAAATGTCACATTTGAAGCAAAACACTACTTTCCCGCCTCTTAACTTTGGTTTGAAAGGAATGTTTTCTAAAAATATATATTAGTATGATAGTACTCGAAGATACAAGACCAGAATGGTATAACTTTTGACGATTGAAGGTATATTAACCAAGTTATGGCTGATTCCCCAAAAAGTTATCGATATAAAAGCGTTTCAAACATTCATTTTTAGAAAGAACCGTCCTTTTTCGTCCTCTTCCTTAGGTTTTTAGCGAATATTTAAGCCATTTCACATCCGATTTCGAAACGAAACACCAATAATGAAAGGGGACTTCATATGTTTTTAATTTTTATCAAATACATACATTTAATCAATGCGTAAACTTATTAAAATCTTGTCAAATGTCACATTTGAACAAAACACTACTTTCCCGCCTCTTAACTTTGGTTTGAAAGGAATGTTTTCTTAAAATATATATTAGTATGATAGTACTCGAAGATACAAGACCAGAATGGTATAACTTTTGACGATTGAAGGTATATTAACCAAGTTATGGCTGATTTCCCAAAAAGTTATCGATATAAAAGCGTTTCAAACATTCATTTTTAGAAAGAACGTCCTTTTTCGTCCTCTTCCTTAGGTTTTTAGCGAATATTTAAGCCATTTCACATCCGATTTCGAAACGGAACACCATTGAATAAGAACTTTATGTCCTATTCAATCTGCATTAAAAGTTTAAACAATGTAGAACAAATAAAATTTGACCCATTTTTCGCAAAAAATCATGATGGTACCCCTTTTCAAAAATGCTGAAAATCGGGTCAGATTTTGGTTTTCCAAATTTTGATTGGGAATGAAAGTTCTCGAAGATATAAGATCAGGAAGGTATAACATTTGTCGATTGGAGGTGTATTAACCAAATTATGGCAAATTCCCTAAAATAGATCGATATAAAAGCGTTTCAAACATTCATTTTTGGTAAGAACGTCCTTTTCGTCCTCATCCTTAGGTTTTTAGCGAATATTTAAGCCATTTCACATCCGATTTCGAAACGGAACACCAATAATGAATCGGAACTTCATATGTTTTTAATTTTTATCAAATACCTACATTTAATCAATGCGTAAACTTATTAAAATCTTGTCAAATGTCACATTTGAAGCAAAACACTACTTTCGCGCCTCTTAACTTTGGTTTGAAAGGAATGTTTTCTTAAAATATATATTAGTATGATAGTACTCGAAGATACAAGACCAGAATGGTATAACTTTTGACGATTGAAGGTATATTAACCAAGTTATGGCTGATTCCCCAAAAAGTTATCGATATAAAAGCGTTTCAAACATTCATTTTTAGAAAGAACCGTCCTTTTTCGTCCTCTTCCTTAGGTTTTTAGCGAATATTTAAGCCATTTCACATCCGATTTCGAAACGAAACACCAATAATGAAAGGGGACTTCATATGTTTTTAATTTTTATCAAATACATACATTTAATCAATGCGTAAACTTATTAAAATCTTGTCAAATGTCACATTTGAAGCAAAACACTACTTTCCCGCCTCTTAACTTTGGTTTGAAAGGAATGTTTTCTAAAAATATATATTAGTATGATAGTACTCGAAGATACAAGACCAGAATGGTATAACTTTTGACGATTGAAGGTATATTAACCAAGTTATGGCTGATTTCCCAAAAAGTTATCGATATAAAAGCGTTTCAAACATTCATTTTTAGAAAGAACGTCCTTTTTCGTCCTCTTCCTTACGTTTTTAGCGAATATTTAAGCCATTTCACATCCGATTTCGAAACGAAATACCAATAATGAAAGGGGACTTCATATGTTTTTAATTTTTATCAAATACATACAATTAATCAATGCGTAAACTTATTAAAATCTTGTCAAATGTCACATTTGAACAAAACACTACTTTCCCGCCTCTTAACTTTGGTTTGAAAGGAATGTTTTCTTAAAATATATATTAGTATAATAGTACTCGAAGATACAAGACCAGAATGGTGTAACTTTTGACGATTGAAGGTATATTAACCAAGTTATGGCTGATTTCCCAAAAAGTTATCGATATAAAAGCGTTTCAAACATTCATTTTCAGAAAGAACGTCCTTTTTCGTCCTCTTCCTTAGGTTTTTAGCGAATACGGAACACCATTGAATAAGAACTTTAGTCCTATTCAATCTGCATTAAAAGTTTAAAAAATTAGAACAAATTAAAATTTGACCCATTTTTCGCAAAAAATCATGATGGTACCCCTTTTCAAAAATGCGAAAATCGGGTCAGATTTTGGTTTTCCAGATTTTGATTGGGAATGAAAGTTCTCGAAGATATAAGATCAGGAAGGTATAACATTCGTCGATCGAAGGTGTATTAACCAAATTATGGCAAATTCCCTAAAATAGATCGATATAAAAGCGTTTCAAACATTCATTTTTGGTAAGAACGTCCTTTTCGTCATCATCCTTAGGTTTTTAGCGAATATTTAAGCTATTTCACATCCGATTTCGAAACGGAACACCAATAATGAATCGGAACTTCATATGTTTTTAATTTTTATCAAATACATACATTTAATCAATGCGTAAACTTATTAAAATCTTGTCATATGTCACATTTGAAGCAAAACACTACTTTCCCGCCTCTTAACTTTGGTTTGAAAGGAATGTTTTCTTAAAATATATATTAGTATAATAGTACTCGAAGATACAAGACCAGAATGGTGTAACTTTTGACGATTGAAGGTATATTAACCAAGTTATGGCTGATTCCCCAAAAAGTTATCGATATAAAAGCGTTTCAAACATTCATTTTTAAAAAAACCGTCCTTTTTCGTCCTCTTCCTTAGGTTTTTAGCGAATATTTAAGCCATTTCACATCCGATTTCGAAACGAAACACCAATAATGAAAGGGGACTTCATATGTTTTTAATTTTTATCAAATACATACATTTAATCAATGCGTAAACTTATTAAAATCTTGTCAAATGTCACATTTGAAGCAAAACACTACTTTCCCGCCTCTTAACTTTGGTTTGAAAGGAATGTTTTCTTAAAATATATATTAGTATGATAGTACTCGAAGATACAAGACCAGAATGGTATAACTTTTGACGATTGAAGGTATATTAACCAAGTTATGGCTGATTTCCCAAAAAGTTATCGATATAAAAGCGTTTCAAACATTCATTTTTAGAAAGAACGTCCTTTTTCGTCCTCTTCCTTAGGTTTTTAGCGAATATTTAAGCCATTTCACATCCGATTTCGAAACGGAACACCATTTATGAATAAGAACTTTATTCCTATTCAATCTGCATTAAAAGTTTAAAAAATTAGAACAAAAAAAATTTGACCCATTTTTCGCAAAAAATCATGATGGTACCCCTTTTCAAAAATGCGAAAATCGGGTCAGATTTTGGTTTTCCAGATTTTGATTGGGAATGAAAGTTCTCGAAGATATAAGATCAGGAAGGTATAACATTCGTCGATCGGAGGTGTATTAACCAAATTATGGCAAATTCCCTAAAATAGATCGATATAAAAGCATTTCAAACATTCATTTTTGGTAAGAACGTCCTTTTCGTTATCATCCTTAGGTTTTTAGCGAATATTTAAGCTATTTCACATCCGATTTCGAAACGGAACACCAATAATGAATCGGAACTTCATATGTTTTTAATTTTTATCAAATACATACATTTAATCAATGCGTAAACTTATTAAAATCTTGTCAAATGTCACATTTGAAGCAAAACACTACTTTCGCGCCTCTTAACTTTGGTTTGAAAGGAATGTTTTCTTAAAATATATATTAGTATGATAGTACTCGAAGATACAAGACCAGAATGGTATAACTTTTGACGATTGAAGGTATATTAACCAAGTTATGGCTGATTCCCCAAAAAGTTATCGATATAAAAGCGTTTCAAACATTCATTTTTAAAAAAACCGTCCTTTTTCGTCCTCTTCCTTAGGTTTTTAGCGAATATTTAAGCCATTTCACATCCGATTTCGAAACGGAACACCAATAATGAAAGGGGACTTCATATGTTTTTAATTTTTATCAAATACATACATTTAATCAATGCGTAAACTTATTAAAATCTTGTCAAATGTCACATTTGAAGCAAAACACTACTTTCCCGCCTCTTAACTTTGGTTTGAAAGGAATGTTTTCTAAAAATATATATTAGTATGATAGTACTCGAAGATACAAGACCAGAATGGTATAACTTTTGACGATTGAAGGTATATTAACCAAGTTATGGCTGATTTCCCAAAATGTTATCGATATAAAAGCGTTTCAAACATTCATTTTTAGAAAGAACGTCCTTTTTCGTCCTCTTCCTTACGTTTTTAGCGAATATTTAAGCCATTTCACATCCGATTTCGAAACGAAATACCAATAATGAAAGGGGACTTCATATGTTTTTAATTTTTATCAAATACATACAATTAATCAATGCGTAAACTTATTAAAATCTTGTCAAATGTCACATTTGAACAAAACACTACTTTCGCGCCTCTTATCTTTGGGTTGAAAGGAATGTTTTCTTAAAATAGATATTAATATGATAGTACTCGAAGATACAAGACCAGAATGGTATAACTTTTGACGATTGAAGGTATATTAACCAAGTTATGGCTGATTCCCCAAAAAGTTATCGATATAAAAGCGTTTCAAACATTCATTTTTAGAAAGAACGTCCTTTTTCGTCCTCTTCCTTAGGTTTTTAGCGAATATTTAAGCCATTTCACATCCGATTTCGAAACGGAACACCAATAATGAATCGGAACTTCATATGTTTTTAATTTTTATCAAATACCTAGAATTAATCAATGCGTAAACTTATTAAAATCTTATCAAATGTCACATTTGAAGCAAAACACTACTTTCCCGCCTCTTAACTTTGGTTTGAATAGAATGTTTTCTAAAAATATATATTAGTATGATAGTACTCGAAGATATAAGATCAGAATGGTATAATTTTTGACGATTGAAGGTATATTAACCAAGTTATGGCTGATTCCCCAAAAAGTTATCGATATAAAAGCGTTTCAAACATTCATTTTTAAAAAAACCGTCCTTTTTCGTCCTCTTCCTTAGGTTTTTAGCGAATATTTAAGCCATTTCACATCCGATTTCGAAACGAAACACCAATAATGAAAGGGGACTTCATATGTTTTTAATTTTTATCAAATACATACATTTAATCAATGCGTAAACTTATTAAAATCTTGTCAAATGTCACATTTGAAGCAAAACACTACTTTCGCGCCTCTTATCTTTGGGTTGAAAGGAATGTTTTCTTAAAATAGATATTAATATGATAGTACTCGAAGATACAAGACCAGAATGGTATAACTTTTGACGATTGAAGGTATATTAACCAAGTTATGGCTGATTCCCCAAAAAGTTATCGATATAAAAGCGTTTCAAACATTCATTTTTAGAAAGAACGTCCTTTTTCGTCCTCTTCCTTAGGTTTTTAGCGAATATTTAAGCCATTTCACATCCGATTTCGAAACGAAACACCAATAATGAAAGGGGACTTCATATGTTTTTAATTTTTATCAAATACATACATTTAATCAATGCGTAAACTTATTAAAATCTTGTCAAATGTCACATTTGAAGCAAAACACTACTTTCGCGCCTCTTAACTTTGGTTTGAAAGGAATGTTTTCTTAAAATATATATTAGTATGATAGTACTCGAAGATACAAGACCAGAATGGTATAACTTTTGACGATTGAAGGTATATTAACCAAGTTATGGCTGATTTCCCAAAAAGTTATCGATATAAAAGCGTTTCAAACATTCATTTTTAAAAAAACCGTCCTTTTTCGTCCTCTTCCTTAGGTTTTTAGCGAATATTTAAGCCATTTCACATCCGATTTCGAAACGAAACACCAATAATGAAAGGGGACTTCATATGTTTTTAATTTTCATCAAATACATACATTTAATCAATGCGTAAACTTATTAAAATCTTGTCAAATGTCACATTTGAAGCAAAACACTACTTTCGCGCCTCTTAACTTTGGTTTGAAAGGAATGTTTTCTTAAAATATATATTAGTATGATAGTACTCGAAGATACAAGACCAGAATGGTATAACTTTTGACGATTGAAGGTATATTAACCAAGTTATGGCTGATTTCCCAAAAAGTTATCGATATAAAAGCGTTTCAAACATTCATTTTTAGAAAGAACGTACTTTTTCGTCCTCTTCCTTAGGTTTTTAGCGAATATTTAAGCTATTTCACATCCGATTTCGAAACGGAACACCAATAATGAAAGGGGACTTCATATGCTTTTAATTTTTATCAATGACATACAATTAATCAATGCGTAAACTTATTAAAATCTTGTCAAATGTCACATTTGAAGCAAAACACTACTTTCCCGCCTCTTAACTTTGGGTTGAAAGGAATGTTTTCTTAAAATATATATTAGTATGATAGTACTCGAAGATATAAGACCAGAATGGTATAACTTTTGACGATTGAAGGTATATTAACCAAGTTATGGCTGATTCCCCAAAAAGTTATCGATATAAAAGCGTTTCAAACATTCATTTTTAGAAAGAACGTCCTTTTCCGTCCTCTTCCTTAGGTTTTTAGCGAATATTTAAGCCATTTCACATCCGATTTCGAAACGAAACACCAATAATGAAAGGGGACTTCATATGTTTTTAATTTTTATCAAATACATACATTTAATCAATGCGTAAACTTATTAAAATCTTGTCAAATGTCACATTTGAAGCAAAACACTACTTTCCCGCCTCTTATCTTTGGGTTGAAAGGAATGTTTTCTTAAAATAGATATTAATATGATAGTACTCGAAGATACAAGACCAGAATGGTATAACTTTTGACGATTGAAGGTATATTAACCAAGTTATGGCTGATTCCCCAAAAAGTTATCGATATAAAAGCGTTTCAAACATTCATTTTTAGAAAGAACGTCCTTTTTCGTCCTCTTCCTTAGGTTTTTAGCGAATATTTAAGCCATTTCACATCCGATTTCGAAACGAAACACCAATAATGAAAGGGGACTTCATATGTTTTTAATTTTTATCAAATACATACATTTAATCAATGCGTAAACTTATTAAAATCTTGTCAAATGTCACATTTGAAGCAAAACACTACTTTCGCGCCTCTTAACTTTGGTTTGAAAGGAATGTTTTCTTAAAATATATATTAGTATGATAGTACTCGAAGATACAAGATCAGAATGGTATAACTTTTGACGATTGAAGGTATATTAACCAAGTTATGGCTGATTTCCCAAAAAGTTATCGATATAAAAGCGTTTCAAACATTCATTTTTAGAAAGAACGTAATTTTTCGTCCTCTTCCTTAGGTTTTTTAGCGAATATTTAAGCCATTTCACATCCGATTTCGAAACGGAACACCATTTATGAATAAGAACTTTATTCCTATTCAATCTGCATTAAAAGAATTTAAAAAATGCGTAGAACAAATAAAATTTGGCCCATTTTTCGCAAAAAATCATGATGGTACCCCTTTTCAAAAATGCGAAAATCGGGTCAGATTTTGGTTTTCCACATTTTGATTGGGAATGAAAGTTCTCGAAGATATAAGATCAGGAAGGTATAACATTCGTCGATCGGAGGTGTATTAAGCAAATTATGGCAAATTCCCTAAAATAGATCGATATAAAAGCGTTTCAAACATTCATTTTTAGTAAGAACGTCCTTTTCGTCCTCATCCTTAGGCTTTTAGCGAATATTTAAGCTATTTCACATCCGATTTCGAGACGGAACACCAATAATGAATCGGAACTTCATATGTTTTTAATTTTTATCAAATACCTATATTTAATCAATGCGTAAACTTATTAAAATCTTGTCAAATGTCACAATTGAACCAAAACACTACTTTCCCGCCTCTTAACTTTGGTTTGAAAGGAATGTTTTCTTAAAATATATATTAGTATGATAGTACTCGAAGATACAAGACCAGAATGGTATAACTTTTGACGATTGAAGGTATATTAACGAAGTTATGGCTGATTTCCCAAAAAGTTATCGATATAAAAGCGTTTCAAACATTCATTTTTAGAAAGAACGTCATTTTTCGTCCTCTTCCTTAGGTTTTTAGCGAATATTTAAGCTATTTCACATCCGATTTCGAAACGGAACACCAATAATGAAAGGGGACTTCATATGTTTTTAATTTTTATCAAATACCTATATTTAATCAATGCGTAAACTTATTAAAATCTTGTCAAATGTCAAAATTGAACCAAAACACTACTTTCCCGCCTGTTAACTTTGGTTTGAAAGGAATGTTTTCTAAAAATATATATAAGTATGATAGTACTAGAAGATACAAGACCAGAATGGTATAACTTTTGACGATTGAAGGTATATTAACCAAGTTATGGCTGATTCCCCAAAAAGTTATCGATATAAAAGCATTTCAAACATTCATTTTTAGAAAGAACGTCCTTTTTCGTCCTCTTCCTTAGGTTTTTAGCGAATATTTAAGCCATTTCACATCCAAAATCGAAACGGAACACCAATAATGAAAGGGGACTTCATATGTTTTTAATTTTTATCAAATACATACATTTAATCAATGCGTAAACTTATTAAAATCTTGTCAAATGTCACATTTGAAGCAAAACACTACTTTCGCGCCTCTTAACTTTGGTTTGAAAGGAATGTTTTCTTAAAATATATATTAGTATGATAGTACTCGAAGATACAAGACCAGAATGGTATAACTTTTGACGATTGAAGGTATATTAACCAAGTTATGGCTGATTTCCCAAAAAGTTATCGATATAAAAGCGTTTCAAACATTCATTTTTAAAAAAACCGTCCTTTTTCGTCCTCTTCCTTAGGTTTTTAGCGAATATTTAAGCCATTTCACATCCGATTTCGAAACGAAACACCAATAATGAAAGGGGACTTCATATGTTTTTAATTTTTATCAAATACATACATTTAATCAATGCGTAAACTTATTAAAATCTTGTCAAATGTCACATTTGAAGCAAAACACTACTTTCGCGCCTCTTAACTTTGGTTTGAAAGGAATGTTTTCTTAAAATATATATTAGTATGATAGTACTCGAAGATACAAGACCAGAATGGTATAACTTTTGACGATTGAAGGTATATTAACCAAGTTATGGCTGATTTCCCAAAAAGTTATCGATATAAAAGCGTTTCAAACATTCATTTTTAGAAAGAACGTAATTTTTCGTCCTCTTCCTTAGGTTTTTAGCGAATATTTAAGCTATTTCACATCCGATTTCGAAACGGAACACCAATAATGAAAGGGGACTTCATATGCTTTTAATTTTTATCAATGACATACAATTAATCAATGCGTAAACTTATTAAAATCTTGTCAAATGTCACATTTGAAGCAAAACACTACTTTCCCGCCTCTTAACTTTGGGTTGAAGGGAATGTTTTCTTAAAATATATATTAGTATGATAGTACTCGAAGATATAAGATCAGAATGGTATAATTTTTGACGATTGAAGGTATATTAACCAAGTTATGGCTGATTCCCCAAAAAGTTATCGATATAAAAGCGTTTCAAACATTCATTTTTAGAAAGAACGTCCTTTTCCGTCCTCTTCCTTAGGTTTTTAGCGAATATTTAAGCCATTTCACATCCGATTTCGAAACGAAACACCAATAATGAAAGGGGACTTCATATGTTTTTAATTTTTATCAAATACATACATTTAATCAATGCGTAAACTTATTAAAATCTTGTCAAATGTCACATTTGAAGCAAAACACTACTTTCCCGCCTCTTAACTTTGGGTTGAAAGGAATGTTTTCTTAAAATAGATATTAGTATGATAGTACTCGAAGATACAAGACCAGAATGGTATAACTTTTGACGATTGAAGGTATATTAACCAAGTTATGGCTGATTCCCCAAAAAGTTATCGATATAAAAGCGTTTCAAACATTCATTTTTAGAAAGAACGTCCTTTTTCGTCCTCTTCCTTAGGTTTTTAGCGAATATTTAAGCCATTTCACATCCGATTTCGAAACGAAACACCAATAATGAAAGGGGACTTCATATGTTTTTAATTTTTATCAAATACATACATTTAATCAATGCGTAAACTTATTAAAATCTTGTCAAATGTCACATTTGAAGCAAAACACCACTTTCGCGCCTCTTAACTTTGGTTTGAAAGGAATGTTTTCTTAAAATATATATTAATATGATAGTACTCGAAGATATAAGATCAGAATGGTATAACTTTTGACGATTGAAGGTATATTAACCAAGTTATGGCTGATTTCCCAAAAAGTTATCGATATAAAAGCGTTTCAAACATTCATTTTTAGAAAGAACGTAATTTTTCGTCCTCTTCCTTAGGTTTTTTAGCGAATATTTAAGCCATTTCACATCCGATTTCGAAACGGAACACCATTTATGAATAAGAACTTTATTCCTATTCAATCTGCATTAAAAGTTTAAAAAATTAGAACAAAAAAAATTTGGCCCATTTTTCGCAAAAAATCATGATGGTACCCCTTTTCAAAAATGCGAAAATCGGGTCAGATTTTGGTTTTCCACATTTTGATTGGGAATGAAAGTACTCGAAGATATAAGATCAGGAAGGTATAACATTCGTCGATCGGAGGTGTATTAACCAAATTATGGCAAATTCCCTAAAATAGATCGATATAAAAGCGTTTCAAACATTCATTTTTAGTAAGAACGTCATTTTTCGTCCTCATCCTTAGGTTTTTAGCGAATATTTAAGCTATTTCACATCCGATTTCGAAACGGAACACCAATAATGAATCGGAACTTCATATGTTTTTAATTTTTATCAAATACCTATATTTAATCAATGCGTAAACTTATTAAAATCTTGTCAAATGTCACAATTGAACCAAAACACTACTTTCCCGCCTTTTAACTTTGGTTTGAAAGGAATGTTTTCTAAAAATATATATTAGTATGATAGTACTAGAAGATACAAGACCAGAATGGTATAACTTTTGACGATTGAAGGTATATTAACCAAGTTATGGCTGATTTCCCAAAAAGTTATCGATATAAAAGCGTTTCAAACATTCATTTTTAGAAAGAACGTCATTTTTCGTCCTCTTCCTTAGGTTTTTAGCGAATATTTAAGCTATTTCACATCCGATTTCGAAACGGAACACCAATAATGAAAGGGGACTTCATATGTTTTTAATTTTTATCAAATACCTACATTTAATCAATGCGTAAACTTATTAAAATCTTGTCAAATGTCACAATTGAACCAAAACACTACTTTCCCGCCTCTTAACTTTGGTTTGAAAGGAATGTTTTCTAAAAATATATATAAGTATGATAGTACTCGAAGATACAAGACCAGAATGGTATAACTTTTGACGATTGAAGGTATATTAACCAAGTTATGGCTGATTCCCCAAAAAGTTATCGATATAAAAGCATTTCAAACATTCATTTTTAGAAAGAACGTCCTTTTTCGTCCTCTTCCTTAGGTTTTTAGCGAATATTTAAGCCATTTCACATCCGATTTCGAAACGGAACACCAATAATGAAAGGGGACTTCATATGTTTTTAATTTTTATCAAATACCTACATTTAATCAATGCGTAAACTTATTAAAATCTTGTCAAATGTCACAATTGAACCAAAACACTACTTTCCCGCCTCTTAACTTTGGGTTGAAAGGAATGTTTTCTTAAAATATATATTAGTATGATAGTACTCGAAGATACAAGACCAGAATGGTATAACTTTTGACGATTGAAGGTATATTAACCAAGTTATGGCTGATTTCCCAAAAAGTTATCGATATAAAAGCGTTTCAAACATTCATTTTTAGAAAGAACGTCATTTTTCGTCCTCTTCCTTAGGTTTTTTAGCGAATATTTAAGCCATTTCACATCCGATTTCGAAACGGAACACCATTTATGAATAAGAACTTTATTCCTATTCAATCTGCATTAAAAGTTTAAAAAATGTAGAACTAATTAAAATTTGGCCCATTTTTCGCAAAACAATCATGATGGTACCCCTTCTCAAAAATGCTGAAAATCGGGTCAGATTTTGGTTTTCCACATTTTGATTGGGAATGAAAGTACTCGAAGATATAAGATCAGGAAGGTATAACATTCGTCGATCGGAGGTGTATTAACCAAATTATGGCAAATTCCCTAAAATAGATCGATATAAAAGCGTTTCAAACATTCATTTTTAGTAAGAACGTCCTTTTTCGTCCTCATCCTTAGGTTTTTAGCGAATATTTAAGCCATTTCACATCCGATTTCGAAACGGAACACCAATAATGAATCGGAACTTCATATGTTTTTAATTTTTATCAAATACCTATATTTAATCAATGCGTAAACTTATTAAAATCTTATCAAATGTCACATTTGAAGCAAAACACTACTTTCCCGCCTCTTAACTTTTGGTTGAAAGGAATGTTTTCTTAAAATAGATATTAGTATGATAGTACTCGAAGATACAAGACCAGAATGGTATAACTTTTGACGATTGAAGGTATATTAACGAAGTTATGGCTGATTTCCCAAAAAGTTATCGATATAAAAGCGTTTCAAACATTCATTTTTAGAAAGAACGTCATTTTTCGTCCTCTTCCTTAGGTTTTTAGCGAATATTTAAGCTATTTCACATCCGATTTCAAAACGGAACACCAATAATGAAAGGGGACTTCATATGTTTTTAATTTTTATCAAATACCTATATTTAATCAATGCGTAAACTTATTAAAATCTTGTCAAATGTCACAATTGAACCAAAACACTACTTTCCCGCCTTTTAACTTTGGTTTGAAAGGAATGTTTTCTAAAAATATATATTAGTATGATAGTACTCGAAGACAGAAGACCAGAATGGTATAACTTTTGACGATTGAAGGTATATTAACCAAGTTATGGCTGATTCCCCAAAAAGTTATCGATATAAAAGCATTTCAAACATTCATTTTTAGAAAGAACGTCCTTTTTCGTCCTCTTCCTTAGGTTTTTAGCGAATATTTAAGCCATTTCACATCCGATTTCGAAACGAAACACCAATAATGAAAGGGGACTTCATATTTTTTTAATTTTTATCAAATACATACATTTAATCAATGCGTAAACTTATTAAAATCTTGTCAAATGTCACATTTGAAGCAAAACACTACTTTCCCGCCTCTTAACTTTGGTTTGAAAGGAATGTTTTCTTAAAATATATATTAGTATGATAGTACTCGAAGATACAAGACCAGAATGGTATAACTTTTGACGATTGAAGGTATATTAACCAAGTTATGGCTGATTCCCCAAAAAGTTATCGATATAAAAGCGTTTCAAACATTCATTTTTAGAAAGAACGTCCTTTTTCGTCCTCTTCCTTAGGTTTTTAGCGAATATTTAAGCCATTTCACATCCGATTTCGAAACGAAACACCAATAATGAAAGGGGACTTCATATGTTTTTAATTTTTATCAAATACATACATTTAATCAATGCGTAAACTTATTAAAATCTTGTCAAATGTCACATTTGAAGCAAAACACTACTTTCCCGCCTGTTAACTTTGGTTTGAAAGGAATGTTTTCTAAAATATATATTAGTATGATAGTACTCGAAGATACAAGACCAGAATGGTATAACTTTTGACGATTGAAGGTATATTAACCAAGTTATGGCTGATTCCCCAAAAAGTTATCGATATAAAAGCGTTTCAAACATTCATTTTTAGAAAGAACGTCCTTTTTCGTCCTCTTCCTTAGGTTTTTAGCGAATATTTAAGCCATTTCACATCCGATTTCGAAACGGAACACCATTTATGAATAAGAACTTTATTCCTATTCAATCTGCATTAAAAGTTTAAAAAATTAGAACAAAAAAAATTTGGCCCATTTTTCGCAAAAAATCATGATGGTACCCCTTTTCAAAAATGCGAAAATCGGGTCAGATTTTGGTTTTCCACATTTTGATTGGGAATGAAAGTACTCGAAGATATAAGATCAGGAAGGTATAACATTCGTCGATCGGAGGTGTATTAACCAAATTATGGCAAATTCCCTAAAATAGATCGTTAAATAAGAGTTTCAAACATTCATTTTTAGAAAGAACGTAATTTTTCGTCCTCTTCCTTAGGTTTTTAGCGAATATTTAAGCTATTTCACATCCGATTTCGAAACGGAACACCAATAATGAAAGGGGACTTCATATGTTTTTAATTTTTATCAAATACCTACATTTAATCAATGCGTAAACTTATTAAAATCTTGTCAAATGTCACAATTGAACCAAAACACTACTTTCCCGCCTCTTAACTTTGGTTTGAAAGGAATGTTTTCTAAAAATATATATTAGTATGATAGTACTCGAAGATACAAGACCAGAATGGTATAACTTTTGACGATTGAAGGTATATTAACCAAGTTATGGCTGATTCCCCAAAAAGTTATCGATATAAAAGCGTTTCAAACATTCATTTTTAGAAAGAACGTCCTTTTTCGTCCTCTTCCTTAGGTTTTTAGCGAATATTTAAGCCATTTCACATCCGATTTCGAAACGAAACACCAATAATGAAAGGGGACTTCATATGTTTTTAATTTTTATCAAATACATACATTTAATCAATGCGTAAACTTATTAAAATCTTGTCAAATGTCACATTTGAAGCAAAACACTACTTTCCCGCCTGTTAACTTTGGTTTGAAAGGAATGTTTTTCTAAAATATATATTAGTATGATAGTACTCGAAGATACAAGACCAGAATGGTATAACTTTTGACGATTGAAGGTATATTAACCAAGTTATGGCTGATTCCCCAAAAAGTTATCGATATAAAAGCGTTTCAAACATTCATTTTTAGAAAGAACGTTCTTTTTCGTCCTCTTCCTTAGGTTTTTAGCGAATATTTAAGCCATTTCACATCCGATTTCGAAACGGAACACCAATAATGAATCGGAACTTCATATGTTTTTAATTTTTATCAAATACCTATATTTAATCAATGCGTAAACTTATTAAAATCTTGTCAAATGTCACATTTGAAGCAAAACACTACTTTCCCGCCTGTTAACTTTGGTTTGAAAGGAATGTTTTCTTAAAATAGATATTAGTATGATAGTACTCGAAGATACAAGACCAGAATGGTATAACTTTTGACGATTGAAGGTATATTAACCAAGTTATGGCTGATTTCCCAAAAAGTTATCGATATAAAAGCGTTTCAAACATTCATTTTTAGAAAGAACGTCCTTTTTCGTCCTCTTCCTTAGGTTTTTAGCGAATATTTAAGCCATTTCACATCCGATTTCGAAACAGAACACAAATAATGAATCGGGACTTCATATGTTATTAATTTTTATCAAATACCTACATTTAATCAATGCGTAAACTTATTAAAATCTTGTCAAATGTCACATTTGAAGCAAAACACTACTTTCGCGCCTCTTAACTTTGGTTTGAAAGGAATGTTTTCTTAAAATATATATTAGTATGATAGTACTCGAAGATACAAGACCAGAATGGTATAACTTTTGACGATTGAAGGTATATTAACCAAGTTGTGGCTGATTCCCCAAAAAGTTATCGATATAAAAGCGTTTCAAACATTCATTTTTAGAAAGAACGTCCTTTTTCGTCCTCTTCCTTACGTTTTTAGCGAATATTTAAGCCATTTCACATCCGATTTCAAAACGAAACACCAATAATGAAAGGGGACTTCATATTTTTTTAATTTTTATCAAATACATACATTTAATCAATGCGTAAACTTATTAAAATCTTGTCAAATGTCACATTTGAAGCAAAACACTACTTTCCCGCCTCTTAACTTTGGGTTGAAAGGAATGTTTTCTTAAAATATATATTAGTATGATAGTACTCGAAGATACAAGACCAGAATGGTATAACTTTTGACGATTGAAGGTATATTAACCAAGTTATGGCTGATTTCCCAAAAAGTTATCGATATAAAAGCGTTTCAAACATTCATTTTTAGAAAGAACGTCCTTTTTCGTCCTCTTCCTTAGGTTTTTAGCGAATATTTAAGCCATTTCACATCCGATTTCGAAACGAAACACCAATAATGAAAGGGGACTTCATATGTTTTTAATTTTTATCAAATACCTACATTTAATCAATGCGTAAACTTATTAAAATCTTGTCAAATGTCACAATTGAACCAAAACACTACTTTCCCGCCTCTTAACTTTGGTTTGAAAGGAATGTTTTCTAAAAATATATATTAGTATGATAGTACTCGAAGATACAAGACCAGAATGGTATAACTTTTGACGATTGAAGGTATATTAACCAAGTTATGGCTGATTTCCCAAAAAGTTATCGATATAAAAGCGTTTCAAACATTCATTTTTAGAAAGAACGTCCTTTTTCGTCCTCTTCCTTACGTTTTTAGCGAATATTTAAGCCATTTCACATCCGATTTCGAAACGAAACACCAATAATGAAAGGGGACTTCATATGTTTTTAATTTTTATCAAATACATACAATTAATCAATGCGTAAACTTATTAAAATCTTGTCAAATGTCACATTTGAAGCAAAACACTACTTTCCCGCCTCTTAACTTTGGGTTGAAAGGAATGTTTTCTTAAAATATATATTAGTATGATAGTACTCGAAGATACAAGACCAGAATGGTATAACTTTTGACGATTGAAGGTATATTAACCAAGTTATGGCTGATTCCCCAAAAAGTTATCGATATAAAAGCGTTTCAAACATTCATTTTTAGAAAGAACGTCCTTTTTCGTCCTCTTCCTTAGGTTTTTAGCGAATATTTAAGCCATTTCACATCCGATTTCGAAACGAAACACCAATAATGAAAGGGGACTTCATATGTTTTTAATTTTTATCAAATACATACA
Organism: Drosophila vallismaia; assembly: GCA_035047325.1. Classification (NCBI taxonomy): domain Eukaryota; kingdom Metazoa; phylum Arthropoda; class Insecta; order Diptera; family Drosophilidae; genus Drosophila; species Drosophila vallismaia. Next base: position 2,648,773 of record JAWNPU010000037.1, on the reverse strand, counting down.
TTTAATCAATGCGTAAACTTATTAAAATCTTGTCAAATGTCACATTTGAAGCAAAACACTACTTTCGCGCCTCTTAACTTTGGTTTGAAAGGAATGTTTTCTTAAAATATATATTAGTATGATAGTACTCGAAGATACAAGACCAGAATGGTATAACTTTTGACGATTGAAGGTATATTAACCAAGTTATGGCTGATTTCCCAAAAAGTTATCGATATAAAAGCGTTTCAAACTTTCATTTTTAGAAAGAACGTAATTTTTCGTCCTCTTCCTTAGGTTTTTTAGCGAATATTTAAGCTATTTCACATCCGATTTCAAAACGGAACACCATTTATGAATAAGAACTTTATTCCTATTCAATCTGCATTAAAAGTTTAAAAAATGTAGAACAAATTAAAATTTGGCCCATTTTTCGCAAAAAATCATGATGGTACCCCTTTTCAAAAATGCGAAAATCGGGTCAGATTTTGGTTTTCCAGATTTTGATTGGGAATGAAAGTACTCGAAGATATAAGATCAGGAAGGTATAACATTCGTCGATCGGAGGTGTATTAACCAAATTATGGCAAATTCCCTAAAATAGATCGATATAAAAGCGTTTCAAACATTCATTTTTAGAAAGAACGTCATTTTTCGTCCTCTTCCTTAGGTTTTTAGCGAATATTTAAGCCATTTCACATCCGATTTCGAAACGAAACACCAATAATGAAAGGGGACTTCATATGTTTTTAATTTTTATCAAATACATACATTTAATCAATGCGTAAACTTATTAAAATCTTGTCAAATGTCACATTTGAAGCAAAACACTACTTTCCCGCCTGTTAACTTTGGTTTGAAAGGAATGTTTTCTAAAAATATATATTAGTATGATAGTACTCGAAGATACAAGACCAGAATGGTATAACTTTTGACGATTGAAGGTATATTAACCAAGTTATGGCTGATTCCCCAAAAAGTTATCGATATAAAAGCGTTTCAAACATTCATTTTTAGAAAGAACGTCCTTTTTCGTCCTCTTCCTTAGGTTTTTAGCGAATATTTAAGCCATTTCACATCCGATTTCGAAACGAAACACCAATAATGAAAGGGGACTTCATATGTTTTTAATTTTTATCAAATACATACATTTAATCAATGCGTAAACTTATTAAAATCTTGTCAAATGTCACATTTGAAGCAAAACACTACTTTCCCGCCTGTTAACTTTGGTTTGAAAGGAATGTTTTCTTAAAATATATATTAGTATGATAGTACTCGAAGATACAAGACCAGAATGGTATAACTTTTGACGATTGAAGGTATATTAACCAAGTTGTGGCTGATTCCCCAAAAAGTTATCGATATAAAAGCGTTTCAAACATTCATTTTTAGAAAGAACGTCCTTTTTCGTCCTCTTCCTTAGGTTTTTAGCGAATATTTAAGCCATTTCACACTCGATTTCAAAACAGAACACCAATAATGAAACGGGACTTCATATGTTATTAATTTTTATCAAATACCTACATTTAATCAATGCGTAAACTTATTAAAATCTTGTCAAATGTCACATTTGAAGCAAAACACTACTTTCGCGCCTCTTAACTTTGGTTTGAAAGGAATGTTTTCTTAAAATATATATTAGTATGATAGTACTCGAAGATACAAGACCAGAATGGTATAACTTTTGACGATTGAAGGTATATTAACCAAGTTATGGCTGATTCCCCAAAAAGTTATCGATATAAAAGCGTTTCAAACATTCATTTTTAGAAAGAACGTCATTTTTCGTCCTCTTCCTTAGGTTTTTAGCGAATATTTAAGCCATTTCACATCCGATTTCGAAACGAAACACCAATAATGAAAGGGGACTTCATATGTTTTTAATTTTTATCAAATACCTACATTTAATCAATGCGTAAACTTATTAAAATCTTGTCAAATGTCACATTTGAAGCAAAACACTACTTTCGCGCCTCTTAACTTTGGTTTGAAAGGAATGTTTTCTTAAAATATATATTAGTATGATAGTACTCGAAGATACAAGACCAGAATGGTATAACTTTTGACGATTGAAGGTATATTAACCAAGTTATGGCTGATTCCCCAAAAAGTTATCGATATAAAAGCGTTTCAAACATTCATTTTTAGAAAGAACGTCCTTTTTCGTCCTCTTCCTTACGTTTTTAGCGAATATTTAAGCCATTTCACATCCGATTTCGAAACGAAACACCAATAATGAAAGGGGACTTCATATTTTTTTAATTTTTATCAAATACATACAATTAATCAATGCGTAAACTTATTAAAATCTTGTCAAATGTCACATTTGAAGCAAAACACTACTTTCCCGCCTCTTAACTTTGGGTTGAAAGGAATGTTTTCTTAAAATAGATATTAGTATGATAGTACTCGAAGATACAAGACCAGAATGGTATAACTTTTGACGATTGAAGGTATATTAACCAAGTTATGGCTGATTTCCCAAAAAGTTATCTTTTATATCGATATTTTCATATGTTTTTAATTTTTATCAAATACATACATTTAATCAATGCGTAAACTTATTAAAATCTTGTCAAATGTCACATTTGAAGCAAAACACTACTTTCCCGCCTGTTAACTTTGGTTTGAAAGGAATGTTTTCTAAAAATATATATTAGTATGATAGTACTCGAAGATACAAGACCAGAATGGTATAACTTTTGACGATTGAAGGTATATTAACCAAGTTGTGGCTGATTTCCCAAAAAGTTATCGATATAAAAGCGTTTCAAACATTCATTTTTAGAAAGAACGTCATTTTTCGTCCTCTTCCTTAGGTTTTTAGCGAATATTTAAGCTATTTCACATCCGATTTCGAAACGGAACACCAATAATGAAAGGGGACTTCATATGTTTTTAATTTTTATCAAATACCTATATTTAATCAATGCGTAAACTTATTAAAATCTTGTCAAATGTCACATTTGAAGCAAAACACTACTTTCCCGCCTGTTAACTTTGGTTTGAAAGGAATGTTTTCTTAAAATATATATTAGTATGATAGTACTCGAAGATACAAGACCAGAATGGTATAACTTTTGACGATTGAAGGTATATTAACCAAGTTATGGCTGATTTCCCAAAAAGTTATCGATATAAAAGCGTTTCAAACATTCATTTTTAGAAAGAACGTCCTTTTTCGTCCTCTTCCTTAGGTTTTTAGCGAATATTTAAGCCATTTCACATCCGATTTCGAAACGAAACACCAATAATGAAAGGGGACTTCATATGTTTTTAATTTTTATCAAATACATACATTTAATCAATGCGTAAACTTATTAAAATCTTGTCAAATGTCACATTTGAAGCAAAACACTACTTTCCCGCCTCTTAACTTTGGTTTGAAAGGAATGTTTTCTTAAAATAGATATTAGTATGATAGTACTCGAAGATACAAGACCAGAATGGTATAACTTTTGACGATTGAAGGTATATTAACCAAGTTATGGCTGATTTCCCAAAAAGTTATCGATATAAAAGCGTTTCAAACATTCATTTTTAGAAAGAACGTCATTTTTCGTCCTCTTCCTTAGGTTTTTTAGCGAATATTTAAGCCATTTCACATCCGATTTTGAAACGGAACACCAATAATGAAAGGGGACTTCATATTTTTTTAATTTTTATCAAATACATACAATTAATCAATGCGTAAACTTATAAAAATCTTGTCAAATGTCACATTTGAAGCAAAACACTACTTTCGCGCCTCTTAACTTTGGTTTGAAAGGAATGTTTTCTTAAAATATATATTAGTATGATAGTACTCGAAGATACAAGACCAGAATGGTATAACTTTTGACGATTGAAGGTATATTAACCAAGTTATGGCTGATTCCCCAAAAAGTTATCGATATAAAAGCGTTTCAAACATTCATTTTTAGAAAGAACGTCCTTTTTCGTCCTCTTCCTTACGTTTTTAGCGAATATTTAAGCCATTTCACATCCGATTTCGAAACGGAACACCAATAATGAATCGGAACTTCATATGTTTTTAATTTTTATCAAATACATACATTTAATCAATGCGTAAACTTATTAAAATCTTGTCAAATGTCACATTTGAAGCAAAACACTACTTTCCCGCCTCTTAACTTTGGTTTGAAAGGAATGTTTTCTTAAAATATATATTAGTATGATAGTACTCGAAGATACAAGACCAGAATGGTATAACTTTTGACGATTGAAGGTATATTAACCAAGTTATGGCTGATTTCCCAAAAAGTTATCGATATAAAAGCGTTTCAAACATTCATTTTTAGAAAGAACGTCATTTTTCGTCCTCTTCCTTAGGTTTTTAGCGAATATTTAAGCCATTTCACATCCGATTTCGAAACGAAACACCAATAATGAAAGGGGACTTCATATGTTTTTAATTTTTATCAAATACATACATTTAATCAATGCATAAACTTATTAAAATCTTGTCAAATGTCACATTTGAAGCAAAACACTACTTTCCCGCCTTTTAACTTTGGTTTGAAAGGAATGTTTTCTAAAAATATATATTAGTATGATAGTACTCGAAGATACAAGACCAGAATGGTATAACTTTTGACGATTGAAGGTATATTAACCAAGTTATGGCTGATTTCCCAAAAAGTTATCGATATAAAAGCGTTTCAAACATTCATTTTTAGAAAGAACGTCCTTTTTCGTCCTCTTCCTTAGGTTTTTAGCGAATATTTAAGCCATTTCACATCCGATTTCGAAACGAAACACCAATAATGAAAGGGGACTTCATATGTTTTTAATTTTTATCAAATACATACAAATTATCAATGCGTAAACTTATTAAAATCTTGTCAAATGTCACATTTGAAGCAAAACACTACTTTCCCGCCTCTTAACTTTGGTTTGAAAGGAATGTTTTCTTAAAATATATATTAGTATGATAGTACTCGAAGATACAAGACCAGAATGGTATAACTTTTGACGATTGAAGGTATATTAACCAAGTTATGGCTGATTTCCCAAAAAGTTATCGATATAAAAGCGTTTCAAACATTCATTTTTAGAAAGAACGTCCTTTTTCGTCCTCTTCCTTAGGTTTTTAGCGAATATTTAAGCCATTTCACATCCGATTTCGAAACGGAACACCATTTATGAATAAGAACTTTATTCCTATTCAATCTGCATTAAAAGTTTAAAAAATTAGAACAAAAAAAATTTGACCCATTTTTCGCAAAAAATCATGAAAAAAAATCATTTTCAAAAATGCTAAAATCGGGTCAGATTTTGGTTTTCCAGATTTTGATTGGGAATGAAAGTTCTCGAAGATATAAGATCAGGAAGGTATAACATTCGTCGATCGGAGGTGTATTAACCAAATTATGGCAAATTCCCTAAAATAGATCGATATAAAAGCGTTTCAAACATTCATTTTTAGTAAGAACGTCCTTTTCGTCCTCATCCTTAGGTTTTTAGCGAATATTTAAGCTATTTCACATCCGATTTCGAAACGGAACACCAATAATGAATCGGAACTTCATATGTTTTTAATTTTTATCAAATACCTACATTTAATCAATGCGTAAACTTATTAAAATCTTATCAAATGTCACATTTGAAGCAAAACACTACTTTCCCGCCTCTTAACTTTGGTTTGAAAGGAATGTTTTCTTAAAATATATATTAGTATGATAGTACTCGAAGATACAAGACCAGAATGGTATAACTTTTGACGATTGAAGGTATATTAACCAAGTTATGGCTGATTTCCCAAAAAGTTATCGATATAAAAGCGTTTCAAACATTCATTTTTAGAAAGAACGTCCTTTTTCGTCCTCTTCCTTAGGTTTTTAGCGAATATTTAAGCCATTTCACATCCGATTTCGAAACGGAACACCAATAATGAATAGAGGACTTCATATGCTATTCAATTTGTATCAAATAGCTTAAAAAATTAATCAATGCGTAAACTTATTAAAATCTTGTCAAATGTCACATCATGAAGCAAAACACCATTTTCACGCCTGCGAAACATTGGGTTGAAATGAATGTTTTCTAAGATATATGATTGGGAATGATAGTACTCGAAGATACAAGATCAGGAATGGTATAACTTTTGTCGATTGAAGGTGTATTAACCAAATTATGGCAGATTCCCCAAAATAGATCGATATAAAAGCGTTTCAAACATTCATTTTTAGAAAGAACGTCCTTTTTCGTCATCATCCTTAGGTTTTTAGCGAATATTTAAGCTATTTCACATCCGATTTCGAAACGGAACACCAATAATGAATCGGAACTTCATATGTTTTTAATTTTTATCAAATACCTACATTTAATCAATGCGTAAACTTATTAAAATCTTATCAAATGTCACATTTGAAGCAAAACACTACTTTCCCGCCTCTTAACTTTGGTTTGAAAGGAATGTTTTCTTAAAATATATATTAGTATGATAGTACTCGAAGGTACAAGACCAGAATGGTATAACTTTTGACGATTGAAGGTATATTAACCAAGTTATGGCTGATTCCCCAAAAAGTTATCGATATAAAAGCGTTTCAAACATTCATTTTTAAAAAAACCGTCCTTTTTCGTCCTCTTCCTTAGGTTTTTACCGAATATTTAAGCCATTACACATCCGATTTCGAAACGAAACACCAATAATGAAAGGGGACTTCATATGTTTTTAATTTTTATCAAATACATACATTTAATCAATGCGTAAACTTATTAAAATCTTATCAAATGTCACATTTGAAGCAAAACACTACTTTCGCGCCTCTTAACTTTGGTTTGAAAGGAATGTTTTCTTAAAATAGATATTAGTATGATAGTACTCGAAGATACAAGACCAGAATGGTATAACTTTTGACGATTGAAGGTATATTAACCAAGTTATGGCTGATTTCCCAAAAAGTTATCGATATAAAAGCGTTTCAAACATTCATTTTTAGAAAGAACGTCATTTTTCGTCCTCTTCCTTAGGTTTTTTAGCGAATATTTAAGCCATTTCACATCCGATTTCGAAACGGAACACCATTTATGAATAAGAACTTTATTCCTATTCAATCTGCATTAAAAGTTTAAAAAATGTAGAACTAAAAAAATCTTGGCCCATTTTTCGCAAAAAATCATGATGGTTCTTTTCAAAAATGCGAAAATCGGGTCAGATTTTGGTTTTCCACATTTTGATTGGGAATGAAAGTACTCGAAGATATAAGATCAGGAAGGTATAACATTCGTCGATCGGAGGTGTATTAAGCAAATTATGGCAAATTCCCTAAAATAGATCGATATAAAAGCGATTCAAACATTCATTTTTAGTAAGAACGTCCTTTTCATCCTCATCCTTAGGTTTTTAGCGAATATTTAAGCTATTTCACATCCGATTTCGAAACGGAACACCAATAATGAATCGGAACTTCATATGTTTTTAATTTTTATCAAATACCTATATTTAATCAATGCGTAAACTTATTAAAATCTTGTCAAATGTCACATTTGAAGCAAAACACTACTTTCCCGCCTCTTAACTTTGGGTTGAAAGGAATGTTTTCTTAAAATAGATATTAGTATGATAGTACTCGAAGATACAAGACCAGAATGGTATAACTTTTGACGATTGAAGGTATATTAACGAAGTTATGGCTGATTTCCCAAAAAGTTATCGATATAAAAGCGTTTCAAACATTCATTTTTAGAAAGAACGTCATTTTTCGTCCTCTTCCTTAGGTTTTTAGCGAATATTTAAGCTATTTCACATCCGATTTCAAAACGGAACACCAATAATGAAAGGGGACTTCATATGTTTTTAATTTTTATCAAATACCTATATTTAATCAATGCGTAAACTTATTAAAATCTTGTCAAATGTCACAATTGAACCAAAACACTACTTTCCCGCCTTTTAACTTTGGTTTGAAAGGAATGTTTTCTAAAAATATATATTAGTATGATAGTACTCGAAGATACAAGACCAGAATGGTATAACTTTTGACGATTGAAGGTATATTAACCAAGTTATGGCTGATTCCCCAAAAAGTTATCGATATAAAAGCATTTCAAACATTCATTTTTAGAAAGAACGTCCTTTTTCGTCCTCTTCCTTAGGTTTTTAGCGAATATTTAAGCCATTTCACATCCGATTTCGAAACGAAACACCAATAATGAAAGGGGACTTCATATGTTTTTAATTTTTATCAAATACATACAATTAATCAATGCGTAAACTTTTTAAAATCTTGTCAAATGTCACATTTAAAGCAAAACACTACTTTCCCGCCTCGTAACTTTGGTTTGAAAGGAATGTTTTCTTAAAATAGATATTAGTATGATAGTACTCGAAGATACAAGACCAGAATGGTATAACTTTTGACGATTGAAGGTATATTAACCAAGTTATGGCTGATTCCCCAAAAAGTTATCGATATAAAAGCGTTTCAAACATTCATTTTTAGAAAGAACGTCATTTTTCGTCCTCTTCCTTAGGTTTTTAGCGAATATTTAAGCTATTTCACATCCGATTTCGAAACGGAACACCAATAATGAAAGGGGACTTCATATGTTTTTAATTTTTATCAAATACCTGTATTTTATCAATGCGTAAACTTATTAAAATCTTGTCAAATGTCACATTTGAAGCAAAACACTACTTTCCCGCCTCTTAACTTTGGGTTGAAAGGAATGTTTTCTTAAAATATATATTAGTATGATAGTACTCGAAGATACAAGACCAGAATGGTATAACTTTTGACGATTGAAGGTATATTAACCAAGTTATGGCTGATTCCCCAAAAAGTTATCGATATAAAAGCGTTTCAAACATTCATTTTTAGAAAGAACGTCCTTTTTCGTCCTCTTCCTTAGGTTTTTAGCGAATATTTAAGCCATTTCACATCCGATTTCGAAACGAAACACCAATAATGAAAGGGGACTTCATATGTTTTTAATTTTTATCAAATACCTACATTTAATCAATGCGTAAACTTATTAAAATCTTGTCAAATGTCACAATTGAACCAAAACACTACTTTCCCGCCTTTTAACTTTGGTTTGAAAGGAATGTTTTCTAAAAATATATATTAGTATGATAGTACTCGAAGATACAAGACCAGAATGGTATAACTTTTGACGATTGAAGGTATATTAACGAAGTTATGGCTGATTTCCCAAAAAGTTATCGATATAAAAGCGTTTCAAACATTCATTTTTAGAAAGAACGTCCTTTTTCGTCCTCTTCCTTACGTTTTTAGCGAATATTTAAGCCATTTCACATCCGATTTCGAAACGAAACACCAATAATGAAAGGGGACTTCATATGTTTTTAATTTTTATCAAATACATACAATTAATCAATGCGTAAACTTATTAAAATCTTGTCAAATGTCACATTTGAAGCAAAACACTACTTTCCCGCCTCTTAACTTTGGGTTGAAAGGAATGTTTTCTTAAAATAGATATTAGTATGATAGTACTCGAAGATACAAGACCAGAATGGTATAACTTTTGACGATTGAAGGTATATTAACCAAGTTATGGCTGATTCCCCAAGAAGTTATCGATATAAAAGCGTTTCAAACATTCATTTTTAGAAAGAACGTCCTTTTTCGTCCTCTTCCTTACGTTTTTAGCGAATATTTAAGCCATTTCACATCCGATTTCGAAACGAAACACCAATAATGAAAGGGGACTTCATATTTTTTTAATTTTTATCAAATACATACATTTAATCAATGCGTAAACTTATTAAAATCTTGTCAAATGTCACATTTGAAGCAAAACACTACTTTCCCGCCTCTTAACTTTGGGTTGAAAGGAATGTTTTCTTAAAATAGATATTAGTATGATAGTACTCGAAGATACAAGACCAGAATGGTATAACTTTTGACGATTGAAGGTATATTAACCAAGTTATGGCTGATTCCCCAAAAAGTTATCGATATAAAAGCGTTTCAAACATTCATTTTTAGAAAGAACGTCCTTTTTCGTCCTCTTCCTTAGGTTTTTAGCGAATATTTAAGCCATTTCACATCCGATTTCGAAACGAAACACCAATAATGAAAGGGGACTTCATATGTTTTTAATTTTTATCAAATACATACATTTAATCAATGCGTAAACTTATTAAAATCTTGTCAAATGTCACAATTGAACCAAAACACTACTTTCCCGCCTTTTAACTTTGGTTTGAAAGGAATGTTTTCTAAAAATATATATTAGTATGATAGTACTCGAAGATAAAAGACCAGAATGGTATAACTTTTGACGATTGAAGGTATATTAACCAAGTTATGGCTGATTCCCCAAAAAGTTATCGATATAAAAGCATTTCAAACATTCATTTTTAGAAAGAACGTCTTTTTTCGTCCTCTTCCTTAGGTTTTCCGATTTCGAAACGAAACATCAATAATGAAAGGGGACTTCATATGTTTTTAATTTTTATCAAATACATACAATTAATCAATGCGTAAACTTTTTAAAATCTTGTCAAATGTCACATTTAAAGCAAAACACTACTTTCCCGCCTCGTAACTTTGGTTTGAAAGGAATGTTTTCTTAAAATAGATATTAGTATGATAGTACTCGAAGATACAAGACCAGAATGGTATAACTTTTGACGATTGAAGGTATATTAACCAAGTTATGGCTGATTTCCCAAAAAGTTATCGATATAAAAGCGTTTCAAACATTCATTTTTAGAAAGAACGTCATTTTTCGTCCTCTTCCTTAGGTTTTTAGCGAATATTTAAGCTATTTCACATCCGATTTCGAAACGGAACACCAATAATGAAAGGGGACTTCATATGTTTTTAATTTTTATCAAATACCTGTATTTTATCAATGCGTAAACTTATTAAAATCTTGTCAAATGTCACATTTGAAGCAAAACACTACTTTCCCGCCTCTTAACTTTGGTTTGAAAGGAATGTTTTCTTAAAATATATATTAGTATGATAGTACTCGAAGATACAAGACCAGAATGGTATAACTTTTGACGATTGAAGGTATATTAACCAAGTTATGGCTGATTCCCCAAAAAGTTATCGATATAAAAGCGTTTCAAACATTCATTTTTAGAAAGAACGTCCTTTTTCGTCCTCTTCCTTAGGTTTTTAGCGAATATTTAAGCCATTTCACATCCGATTTCGAAACGAAACACCAATAATGAAAGGGGACTTCATATGTTTTTAATTTTTATCAAATACCTACATTTAATCAATGCGTAAACTTATTAAAATCTTGTCAAATGTCACAATTGAACCAAAACACTACTTTCCCGCCTTTTAACTTTGGTTTGAAAGGAATGTTTTCTTAAAATATATATTAGTATGATAGTACTCGAAGATACAAGACCAGAATGGTATAACTTTTGACGATTGAAGGTATATTAACGAAGTTATGGCTGATTTCCCAAAAAGTTATCGATATAAAAGCGTTTCAAACATTCATTTTTAGAAAGAACGTCCTTTTTCGTCCTCTTCCTTACGTTTTTAGCGAATATTTAAGCCATTTCACATCCGATTTCGAAACGAAACACCAATAATGAAAGGGGACTTCATATTTTTTTAATTTTAATCAAATACATACATTTAATCAATGCGTAAACTTATTAAAATCTTGTCAAATGTCACATTTGAAGCAAAACACTACTTTCCCGCCTCTTAACTTTGGGTTGAAAGGAATGTTTTCTTAAAATAGATATTAGTATGATAGTACTCGAAGATACAAGACCAGAATGGTATAACTTTTGACGATTGAAGGTATATTAACCAAGTTATGGCTGATTCCCCAAGAAGTTATCGATATAAAAGCGTTTCAAACATTCATTTTTAGAAAGAACGTCCTTTTTCGTCCTCTTCCTTACGTTTTTAGCGAATATTTAAGCCATTTCACATCCGATTTCGAAACGAAACACCAATAATGAAAGGGGACTTCATATTTTTTTAATTTTTATCAAATACATACATTTAATCAATGCGTAAACTTATTAAAATCTTGTCAAATGTCACATTTGAAGCAAAACACTACTTTCCCGCCTCTTAACTTTGGGTTGAAAGGAATGTTTTCTTAAAATAGATATTAGTATGATAGTACTCGAAGATACAAGACCAGAATGGTATAACTTTTGACGATTGAAGGTATATTAACCAAGTTATGGCTGATTCCCCAAAAAGTTATCGATATAAAAGCGTTTCAAACATTCATTTTTAGAAAAAACGTCCTTTTTCGTCCTCTTCCTTAGGTTTTTAGCGAATATTTAAGCCATTTCACATCCGATTTCAAAACAGAACACAAATAATGAATCGGGACTTCATATGTTATTAATTTTTATCAAATACCTACATTTAATCAATGCGTAAACTTATTAAAATCTTGTCAAATGTCACATTTGAAGCAAAACACTACTTTCCCGCCTCTTAACTTTGGGTTGAAAGGAATGTTTTCTTAAAATAGATATTAGTATGATAGTACTCGAAGATACAAGACCAGAATGGTATAACTTTTGACGATTGAAGGTATATTAACGAAGTTATGGCTGATTTCCCAAAAAGTTATCGATATAAAAGCGTTTCAAACATTCATTTTTAGAAAGAACGTCATTTTTCGTCCTCTTCCTTAGGTTTTTAGCGAATATTTAAGCTATTTCACATCCGATTTCGAAACGGAACACCAATAATGAAAGGGGACTTCATATGTTTTTAATTTTTATCAAATACCTATATTTAATCAATGCGTAAACTTATTAAAATCTTGTCAAATGTCACAATTGAACCAAAACACTACTTTCCCGCCTTTTAACTTTGGTTTGAAAGGAATGTTTTCTAAAAATATATATTAGTATGATAGTACTCGAAGATACAAGACCAGAATGGTATAACTTTTGACGATTGAAGGTATATTAACCAAGTTATGGCTGATTCCCCAAAAAGTTATCGATATAAAAGCGTTTCAAACATTCATTTTTAGAAAGAACGTCCTTTTTCGTCCTCTTCCTTAGGTTTTTAGCGAATATTTAAGCCATTTCACATTCAATTTCAAAACAGAACACAAATAATGAATCGGGACTTCATATGTTATTAATTTTTATCAAATACCTACATTTAATCAATGCGTAAACTTATTAAAATCTTGTCAAATGTCACATTTGAAGCAAAACACTACTTTCGCGCCTCTTAACTTTGGTTTGAAAGGAATGTTTTCTTAAAATATATATTAGTATGATAGTACTCGAAGATACAAGACCAAAATGGTATAACTTTAGACGATTGAAGGTATATTAACCAAGTTATGGCTGATTCCCCAAAAAGTTATCGATATAAAAGCGTTTCAAACATTCATTTTTAGAAAGAACGTCATTTTTCGTCCTCTTCCTTAGGTTTTTAGCGAATATTTAAGCTATTTCACATCCGATTTCGAAACGGAACACCAATAATGAAAGGGGACTTCATATGTTTTTAATTTTTATCAAATACATACAATTAATCAATGCGTAAACTTATTAAAATCTTGTCAAATGTCACATTTGAAGCAAAACACTACTTTCCCGCCTGTTAACTTTGGTTTGAAAGGAATGTTTTCTTAAAATATATATTAGTATGATAGTACTCGAAGATACAAGACCAGAATGGTATAACTTTTGACGATTGAAGGTATATTAACCAAGTTATGGCTGATTCCCCAAAAAGTTATCGATATAAAAGCGTTTCAAACATTCATTTTTAGAAAAAACGTCCTTTTTCGTCCTCTTCCTTAGGTTTTTAGCGAATATTTAAGCCATTTCACATTCGATTTCAAAACAGAACACAAATAATGAATCGGGACTTCATATGTTATTAATTTTTATCAAATACCTACATTTAATCAATGCGTAAACTTATTAAAATCTTATCAAATGTCACATTTGAAGCAAAACACTACTTTCGCGCCTCTTACCTTTGGTTTAAAAAGAATGTTTTCTTAAAATATATATTAGTATGATAGTACTCGAAGATACAAGACCAAAATGGTATAACTTTAGACGATTGAAGGTATATTAACCAAGTTGTGGCTGATTCCCCAAAAAGTTATCGATATAAAAGCGTTTCAAACATTCATTTTTAGAAAGAACGTCATTTTTCGTCCTCTTCCTTAGGTTTTTAGCGAATATTTAAGCTATTTCACATCCGATTTCGAAACGGAACACCAATAATGAAAGGGGACTTCATATGTTTTTAATTTTTATCAAATACATACATTTAATCAATGCGTAAACTTATTAAAATCTTGTCAAATGTCACATTTGAAGCAAAACACTACTTTCCCGCCTCTTAACTTTGGTTTGAAAGGAATGTTTTCTAAAAATATATATTAGTTTGATAGTACTCGAAGATACAAGACCAGAATGGTATAACTTTTGACGATTGAAGGTATATTAACCAAGTTATGGCTGATTTCCCAAAAAGTTATCGATATAAAAGCGTTTCAAACATTCATTTTTAGAAAAAACGTCCTTTTTCGTCCTCTTCCTTAGGTTTTTAGCGAATATTTAAGCCATTTCACATTCGATTTCAAAACAGAACACAAATAATGAATCGGGACTTCATATGTTATTAATTTTTATCAAATACATACATTTAATCAATGCGTAAACTTATTAAAATCTTGTCAAATGTCACATTTGAAGCAAAACACTACTTTCGCGCCTCTTAACTTTGGTTTGAAAGGAATGTTTTCTTAAAATATATATATGTATGATAGTACTCGAAGATACAAGACCAGAATGGTATAACTTTTGACGATTGAAGGTATATTAACCAAGTTATGGCTGATTCCCCAAAAAGTTATCGATATAAAAGCGTTTCAAACATTCATTTTTAGAAAAAACGTCCTTTTTCGTCCTCTTCCTTAGGTTTTTAGCGAATATTTAAGCCATTTCACATTCGATTTCAAAACAGAACACAAATAATGAATCGGGACTTCATATGTTATTAATTTTTGTCAAATACCTATATTTAATCAATGCGTAAACTTATTAAAATCTTGTCAAATGTCACATTTGAAGCAAAACACTACTTTCGCGCCTCTTAACTTTGGTTTGAAAGGAATGTTTTCTTAAAATATATATCAGTATGATAGTACTCGAAGATACAAGACCAGAATGGTATAACTTTTGACGATTGAAGGTATATTAACCAAGTTGTGGCTGGTTCCCCAAAAAGTTATCGATATAAAAGCGTTTCAAACATTCATTTTTAGAAAGAACGTCATTTTTCGTCCTCTTCCTTAGGTTTTTAGCGAATATTTAAGCTATTTCACATCCGATTTCGAAACGGAACACCAATAATGAAAGGGGACTTCATATGTTTTTAATTTTTATCAAATACATACATTTAATCAATGCGTAAACTTATTAAAATCTTGTCAAATGTCACATTTGAAGCAAAACACTACTTTCCCGCCTCTTAACTTTGGGTTGAAGGGAATGTTTTCTTAAAATATATATTAGTATGATAGTACTCGAAGATACAAGACCAGAATGGTATAACTTTTGACGATTGAAGGTATATTAACGAAGTTATGGCTGATTTCCCAAAAAGTTATCGATATAAAAGCGTTTCAAACATTCATTTTTAGAAAGAACGTCCTTTTTCGTCCTCTTCCTTAGGTTTTCAGCGAATATTTAAGCCATTTCACATCCGATTTCGAAACGAAACACCAATAATGAAAGGGGACTTCATATGTTTTTAATTTTTATCAAATACCTACATTTAATCAATGCGTAAGTTTATTAAAATCTTGTCAAATGTCACAATTGAACCAAAACACTACTTTCCCGCCTTTTAACTTTGGTTTGAAAGGAATGTTTTCTAAAAATATATATTAGTATGATAGTACTCGAAGATACAAGACCAGAATGGTATAACTTTTGACGATTGAAGGTATATTAACGAAGTTATGGCTTCCCCAAAAAGTTATCGATATAAAAGCGTTTCAAACATTCATTTTTAGAAAGAACGTCCTTTTTCGTCCTCTTCCTTAGGTTTTTAGTGAATATTTAAGCCATTTCACATTCGATTTCGAAACGAAACACCAATAATGAAAGGGAACTTCATATTTTTTAATTTTTATCAAATACATACAATTAATCAATGCGTAAACTTATTAAAATCTTGTCAAATGTCACATTTGAAGCAAAACACTACTTTCCCGCCTGTTAACTTTGGGTTGAAAGGAATGTTTTCTTAAAATAGATATTAGTATGATAGTACTCGAAGATACAAGACCAGAATGGTATAACTTTTGACGATTGAAGGTATATTAACCAAGTTATGGCTGATTTCCCAAAAAGTTATCGATATAAAAGCGTTTCAAACATTCATTTTTAGAAAGAACGTCATTTTTCGTCCTCTTCCTTAGGTTTTTTAGCGAATATTTAAGCCATTTCACATCCGATTTCGAAACGGAACACCATTTATGAATAAGAACTTTATTCCTATTCAATCTGCATTAAAAGTTTAAAAAATTAGAACAAAAAAATTTGGCCCATTTTTCGCAAAAAATCATGATGGTACCCCTTTTCAAAAATGCGAAAATCGGGTCAGATTTTGGTTTTCCACATTTTGATTGGGAATGAAAGTACTCGAAGATATAAGATCAGGAAGGTATAACATTCGTCGATCGGAGGTGTATTAAGCAAATTATGGCAAATTCCCTAAAATAGATCGATATAAAAGCGTTTCAAACATTCATTTTTAGTAAGAACGTCCTTTTCGTCCTCATCCTTAGGTTTTTAGCGAATATTTAAGCTATTTCACATCCGATTTCGAAACGGAACACCAATAATGAATCGGAACTTCATATGTTTTTAATTTTTATCAAATACCTATATTTAATCAATGCGTAAACTTATTAAAATCTTATCAAATGTCACATTTGAAGCAAAACACTACTTTCCCGCCTCTTAACTTTGGGTTGAAAGGAATGTTTTCTTAAAATAGATAATAGTATGATAGTACTCGAAGATACAAGACCAGAATGGTATAACTTTTGACGATTGAAGGTATATTAACGAAGTTATGGCTTCCCCAAAAAGTTATCGATATAAAAGCGTTTCAAACATTCATTTTTAGAAAGAACGTCCTTTTTCGTCCTCTTCCTTAGGTTTTTAGTGAATATTTAAGCCATTTCACATTCGATTTCGAAACGAAACACCAATAATGAAAGGGAACTTCATATTTTTTTAATTTTTATCAAATACATACAATTAATCAATGCGTAAACTTATTAAAATCTTGTCAAATGTCACATTTGAAGCAAAACACTACTTTCCCGCCTCTTAACTTTGGGTTGAAAGGAATGTTTTCTTAAAATAGATATTAGTATGATAGTACTCGAAGATACAAGACCAGAATGGTATAACTTTTGACGATTGAAGGTATATTAACCAAGTTATGGCTGATTTCCCAAAAAGTTATCGATATAAAAGCGTTTCAAACATTCATTTTTAGAAAGAACGTCATTTTTCGTCCTCTTCCTTAGGTTTTTTAGCGAATATTTAAGCCATTTCACATCCGATTTCGAAACGGAACACCATTTATGAATAAGAACTTTATTCCTATTCAATCTGCATTAAAAGTTTAAAAAATTAGAACAAAAAAATTTGGCCCATTTTTCGCAAAAAATCATGATGGTACCCCTTTTCAAAAATGCGAAAATCGGGTCAGATTTTGGTTTTCCACATTTTGATTGGGAATGAAAGTACTCGAAGATATAAGATCAGGAAGGTATAACATTCGTCGATCGGAGGTGTATTAAGCAAATTATGGCAAATTCCCTAAAATAGATCGATATAAAAGCGTTTCAAACATTCATTTTTAGTAAGAACGTCCTTTTCGTCCTCATCCTTAGGTTTTTAGCGAATATTTAAGCTATTTCACATCCGATTTCGAAACGGAACACCAATAATGAATCGGAACTTCATATGTTTTTAATTTTTATCAAATACCTATATTTAATCAATGCGTAAACTTATTAAAATCTTATCAAATGTCACATTTGAAGCAAAACACTACTTTCCCGCCTCTTAACTTTGGGTTGAAAGGAATGTTTTCTTAAAATAGATAATAGTATGATAGTACTCGAAGATACAAGACCAGAATGGTATAACTTTTGACGATTGAAGGTATATTAACGAAGTTATGGCTGATTTCCCAAAAAGTTATCGATATAAAAGCGTTTCAAACATTCATTTTTAGAAAGAACGTCATTTTTCGTCCTCTTCCTTAGGTTTTTAGCGAATATTTAAGCTATTTCACATCCGATTTCGAAACGGAACACCAATAATGAAAGGGGACTTCATATGTTTTTAATTTTTATCAAATACCTATATTTAATCAATGCGTAAACTTATTAAAATCGTGTCAAATGTCACAATTGAACCAAAACACTACTTTCCCGCCTTTTAACTTTGGGTTGAAAGGAATGTTTTCTTAAAATAGATATTATTATGATAGTACTCGAAGATACAAGACCAGAATGGTATAACTTTTGACGATTGAAGGTATATTAACGAAGTTATGGCTGATTTCCCAAAAAGTTATCGATATAAAAGCGTTTCAAACATTCATTTTTAGAAAGAACGTCCTTTTTCGTCCTCTTCCTTAGGTTTTTAGCGAATATTTAAGCCATTTCACATCCGATTTCGAAACGAAACACCAATAATGAAAGGGGACTTCATATGTTTTTAATTTTTATCAAATGCATACATTTAATCAATGCGTAAACTTATTAAAATCTTGTCAAATGTCACATTTGAAGCAAAACACTACCTTCCCGCCTGTTAACTTTGGTTTGAAAGGAATGTTTTCTTAAAATATATATAAGTATGATAGTACTCGAAGATACAAGACCAGAATGGTATAACTTTTGACGATTGAAGGTATATTAACCAAGTTATGGCTGATTCCCCAAAAAGTTATCGATATAAAAGCGTTTCAAACATTCATATTAAGAAAGAATGTCATTCTTTGTCATCTTCCTTCGGTTTTTAGCGAATATTCAAGGCATTTCACATCCGATTTCGAAACGGAACACCAATAATGAATCGGGACTTCATATGTTATTAATTTTTATCAAATACCTAAATTTAGTCAATGCGTAAACTTATTAAAATCTTGTCAAATGTCACATTTGACCAAAACACTACTTTTCCGCCTTTTAACATTAATTTTAAATAGAATGTTTTCTAAAAATATAGATTAGTATGATAGTTCTCGAAGATATAAGACCAGAATGGTATAACTTTTGACGATTGAAGGTATATTAACGAAGTTATGGCTGATTTCCCAAAAAGTTATCGATATAAAAGCGTTTCAAACATTCATTTTTAGAAAGAACATCATTTTTCGTCCTCTTCCTTAGGTTTTTAGCGAATATTTAAGCCATTTCACATCCGATTTCGAAACGGAACACCAATAATGAATCAAGACTTCATATGCTTTTAATTTTTATCAAATACCTATATTTAATCAATGCGTAAACTTATTAAAATCTTGTCAAATGTCACAATTGAACCAAAACACTACTTTCCCGCCTTTTAACTTTGGTTTGAAAGGAATGTTTTCTAAAAATATATATTAGTATGATAGTACTCGAAGATACAAGACCAGAATGGTATAACTTTTGACGATTGAAGGTATAGTAACCAAGTTATGGCTGATTCCCCAAAAAGTTATCGATAAAAAAGCGTTTCAAACATTCATTTTTAGAAAGAACGTCCTTTTTCGTCCTCTTCCTTAGGTTTTTAGCGAATATTTAAGCCATTTCACATCCGATTTCGAAACGAAACACCAATAATGAAAGGGGACTTCATATGTTTTTAATTTTTATCAAATACCTATATTTAATCAATGCGTAAACTTATTAAAATCTTGTCAAATGTCACATTTGAACCAAAACACTATTTTCCCGCCTTTTAACTTTGGTTTGAAAGGAATGTTTTCTAAAAATATATATTAGTATGATAGTACTCGAAGATACAAGATCAGAATGGTATAACTTTTGACGATTGAAGGTATATTAACGAAGTTATGGCTGATTTCCCAAATAGTTATCGATATAAAAGCGTTTCAAACATTCATTTTTAGAAAGAACGTCCTTTTTCGTCCTCTTCCTTACGTTTTTAGCGAATATTTAAGCCATTTCACATCCGATTTCAAAACGAAACACCAATAATGAAAGGGGACTTCATATTTTTTTAATTTTTATCAAATACATACAAATAATCAATGCGTAAACTTATTAAAATCTTGTCAAATGTCACATTTGAAGCAAAACACTACTTTCCCGCCTCTTAACTTTGGGTTGAAAGGAATGTTTTCTTAAAATAGATATTAGTATGATAGTACTCGAAGATACAAGACCAGAATGGTATAATTTTTGACGATTGAAGGTATATTAACCAAGTTATGGCTGATTCCCCAAAAAGTTATCGATATAAAAGCGTTTCAACCATTCATTTTTAGAAAGAACGTCCTTTTTCGTCCTCTTCTTTAGGTTTTTAGCGAATATTTAAGCCATTTCACATCCGATTTCGAAACGAAACACCAATAATGAAAGGGGACTTCATTTGTTTTTAATTTTTATCAAATGCATACATTTAATCAATGCGTAAACTTATTAAAATCTTGTCAAATGTCACATTTGAAGCAAAACACTACTTTCCCGCCTCTTAACTTTGTGTTGAAAGCAATGTTTTCTTAAAATAGATATTAGTATGATAGTACTCGAAGATACAAGACCAGAATGGTATAACTTTTGACGATTGAAGGTATATTAACGAAGTTATGGCTGATTTCCCAAAAAGTTATCGATATAAAAGCGTTTCAAACATTCATTTTTAGAAAGAACGTCATTTTTCGTCCTCTTCCTTAGGTTTTTAGCGAATATTTAAGCCATTTCACATCCGATTTCAAAACGGAACACCAATAATGAATCGGGACTTCATATGTTTTTAATTTTTATCAAATACATACATTTAATCAATGCGTAAACTTATTAAAATCTTGTCAAATGTCACATTTGAAGCAAAACACTACTTTCGCGCCTCTTAACTTTGGTTTGAAAGGAATGTTTTCTTAAAATATATATTAGTATGATAGTACTCGAAGATACAAGACCAGAATGGTATAACTTTTGATGATTGAAGGTATATTAACCAAGTTATGGCTGATTTCCCAAAAAGTTATCGATATAAAAGCGTTTCAAACATTCATTTTTAGAAAGAACGTCATTTTTCGTCCTCTTCCTTAGGTTTTTTAGCGAATATTTAAGCCATTTCACATCCGATTTCGAAACGGAACACCATTTATGAATAAGAACTTTATTCCTATTCAATCTGCATTAAAAGTTTAAAAAATTAGAACAAAAAGAATTTGGCCCATTTTACGCAAAAAATCATGATGGTACCCCTTTTCAAAAATGCGAAAATCGGGTCAGATTTTGGTTTTCCACATTTTGATTGGGAATGAAAGTACTCGAAGATATAAGATCAGGAAGGTATAACATTCGTCGATCGGAGGTGTATTAAGCAAATTATGGCAAATTCCCTAAAATAGATCGATATAAAAGCGTTTCAAACATTCATTTTTAGTAAGAACGTCCTTTTCGTCCTCATCCTTAGGTTTTTAGCGAATATTTAAGCTATTTCACATCCGATTTCGAAACGGAACACCAATAATGAATCGGAACTTCATATGTTTTTAATTTTTATCAAATACCTATATTTAATCAATGCGTAAACTTATTAAAATCTTATCAAATGTCACATTTGAAGCAAAACACTACTTTCCCGCCTCTTAACTTTGGGTTGAAAGGAATGTTTTCTTAAAATAGATAATAGTATGATAGTACTCGAAGATACAAGACCAGAATGGTATAACTTTTGACGATTGAAGGTATATTAACGAAGTTATGGCTGATTTCCCAAAAAGTTATCGATATAAAAGCGTTTCAAACATTCATTTTTAGAAAGAACGTAATTTTTCGTCCTCTTCCTTAGGTTTTTAGCGAATATTTAAGCTATTTCACATCCGATTTCGAAACGGAACACCAATAATGAAAGGGGACTTCATATGTTTTTAATTTTTATCAAATACCTATATTTAATCAATGCGTAAACTTATTAAAATCGTGTCAAATGTCACAATTGAACCAAAACACTACTTTCCCGCCTTTTAACTTTGGGTTGAAAGGAATGTTTTCTTAAAATAGATATTATTATGATAGTACTCGAAGATACAAGACCAGAATGGTATAACTTTTGACGATTGAAGGTATATTAACGAAGTTATGGCTGATTTCCCAAAAAGTTATCGATATAAAAGCGTTTCAAACATTCATTTTTAGAAAGAACGTCCTTTTTCGTCCTCTTCCTTAGGTTTTTAGCGAATATTTAAGCCATTTCACATCCGATTTCGAAACGAAACACCAATAATGAAAGGGGACTTCATATGTTTTTAATTTTTATCAAATGCATACATTTAATCAATGCGTAAACTTATTAAAATCTTGTCAAATGTCACATTTGAAGCAAAACACTACCTTCCCGCCTGTTAACTTTGGTTTGAAAGGAATGTTTTCTTAAAATATATATAAGTATGATAGTACTCGAAGATACAAGACCAGAATGGTATAACTTTTGACGATTGAAGGTATATTAACCAAGTTATGGCTGATTCCCCAAAAAGTTATCGATATAAAAGCGTTTCAAACATTCATATTAAGAAAGAATGTCATTCTTTGTCATCTTCCTTCGGTTTTTAGCGAATATTCAAGGCATTTCACATCCGATTTCGAAACGGAACACCAATAATGAATCGGGACTTCATATGTTATTAATTTTTATCAAATACCTAAATTTATTCAATGCGTAAACTTATTAAAATCTTGTCAAATGTCACATTTGACCAAAACACTACTTTTCCGCCTTTTAACATTAATTTTAAATAGAATGTTTTCTAAAAATATAGATTAGTATGATAGTTCTCGAAGATATAAGACTAGAATGGTATAACTTTTGACGATTGAAGGTATATTAACGAAGTTATGGCTGATTCCCCAAAAAGTTACCGATAAAAAAGCATTTCAAACATTCATTTTTAGAAAGAACATCATTTTTCGTCCTCTTCCTTAGGTTTTTAGCGAATATTTAAGCCATTTCACATCCGATTTCGAAACGGAACACCAATAATGAATCAAGACTTCATATGCTTTTAATTTTTATCAAATACCTATATTTAATCAATGCGTAAACTTATTAAAATCTTGTCAAATGTCACAATTGAACCAAAACACTACTTTCCCGCCTTTTAACTTTGGTTTGAAAGGAATGTTTTCTAAAAATATATATTAGTATGATAGTACTCGAAGATACAAGACCAGAATGGTATAACTTTTGACGATTGAAGGTATAGTAACCAAGTTATGGCTGATTCCCCAAAAAGTTATCGATAAAAAAGCGTTTCAAACATTCATTTTTAGAAAGAACGTCCTTTTTCGTCCTCTTCCTTAGGTTTTTAGCGAATATTTAAGCCATTTCACATCCGATTTCGAAACGAAACACCAATAATGAAAGGGGACTTCATATGTTTTTAATTTTTATCAAATACCTATATTTAATCAATGCGTAAACTTATTAAAATCTTGTCAAATGTCACAATTGAACCAAAACACTATTTTCCCGCCTTTTAACTTTGGTTTGAAAGGAATGTTTTCTAAAAATATATATTAGTATGATAGTACTCGAAGATACAAGATCAGAATGGTATAACTTTTGACGATTGAAGGTATATTAACGAAGTTATGGCTGATTTCCCAAAAAGTTATCGATATAAAAGCGTTTCAAACATTCATTTTTAGAAAGAACGTCCTTTTTCGTCCTCTTCCTTACGTTTTTAGCGAATATTTAAGCCATTTCACATCCGATTTCAAAACGAAACACCAATAATGAAAGGGGACTTCATATTTTTTTAATTTTTATCAAATACATACAAATAATCAATGCGTAAACTTATTAAAATCTTGTCAAATGTCACATTTGAAGCAAAACACTACTTTCCCGCCTCTTAACTTTGGGTTGAAAGGAATGTTTTCTTAAAATAGATATTAGTATGATAGTACTCGAAGATACAAGACCAGAATGGTATAATTTTGAACGATTGAAGGTATATTAACCAAGTTATGGCTGATTCCCCAAAAAGTTATCGATATAAAAGCGTTTCAACCATTCATTTTTAGAAAGAACGTCCTTTTTCGTCCTCTTCTTTAGGTTTTTAGCGAATATTTAAGCCATTTCACATCCGATTTCGAAACGAAACACCAATAATGAAAGGGGACTTCATATGTTTTTAATTTTTATCAAATGCATACATTTAATCAATGCGTAAACTTATTAAAATCTTGTCAAATGTCACATTTGAAGCAAAACACTACTTTCCCGCCTCTTAACTTTGGGTTGAAAGCAATGTTTTCTTAAAATAGATATTAGTATGATAGTACTCGAAGATACAAGACCAGAATGGTATAACTTTTGACGATTGAAGGTATATTAACGAAGTTATGGCTGATTTCCCAAAAAGTTATCGATATAAAAGCGTTTCAAACATTCATTTTTAGAAAGAACGTCATTTTTCGTCCTCTTCCTTAGGTTTTTAGCGAATATTTAAGCCATTTCACATCCGATTTCAAAACGGAACACCAATAATGAATCGGGACTTCATATGTTTTTAATTTTTATCAAATACATACATTTAATCAATGCGTAAACTTATTAAAATCTTGTCAAATGTCACATTTGAAGCAAAACACTACTTTCGCGCCTCTTAACTTTGGTTTGAAAGGAATGTTTTCTTAAAATATATATTAGTATGATAGTACTCGAAGATACAAGACCAGAATGGTATAACTTTTGATGATTGAAGGTATATTAACCAAGTTATGGCTGATTTCCCAAAAAGTTATCGATATAAAAGCGTTTCAAACATTCATTTTTAGAAAGAACGTCATTTTTCGTCCTCTTCCTTAGGTTTTTTAGCGAATATTTAAGCCATTTCACATCCGATTTCGAAACGGAACACCATTTATGAATAAGAACTTTATTCCTATTCAATCTGCATTAAAAGTTTAAAAAATTAGAACAAAAAGAATTTGGCCCATTTTTCGCAAAAAATCATGATGGTACCCCTTTTAAAAAATGCGAAATTCGGGTCAGATTTTGGTTTTCCAGATTTTGATTGGAAATGAAAGTACTCGAAGATATAAGATATGGAAGGTATAACATTCGTCGATCGGAGGTGTATTAACCAAATTATGGCAAATTCCCTAAAATAGATCAATATAAAAGCGTTTCAAACATTCATTTTTAGTAAGAACGTCCTTTTCGTCCTCATCCTTAGGTTTTTAGCGAATATTTAAGCTATTTCACATCCGATTTCGAAACGGAACACCAATAATGAATCGGAACTTCATATGTTTTTAATTTTTATCAAATACCTATATTTAATCAATGCGTAAACTTATTAAAATCTTGTCAAATGTCACAATTGAACCAAAACACTACTTTCCCGCCTTTTAACTTTGGTTTGAAAGGAATGTTTTCTAAAAATATATATTAGTATGATAGTACTCGAAGATACAAGACCAGAATGGTATAACTTTTGACGATTGAAGGTATATTAACGAAGTTATGGCTGATTCCCCAAAAAGTTATCGATATAAAAGCGTTTCAAACATTCATTTTTAGAAAGAACGTCATTTTTCGTCCTCTTCCTTAGGTTTTTAGCGAATATTTAAGCCATTTCACATCCGATTTCGAAACGAAACACCAATAATGAAAGGGGACTTCATATGTTTTTAATTTTTATCAAATGCATACATTTAATCAATGCGTAAACTTATTAAAATCTTGTCAAATGTCACATTTGAAGCAAAACACTACCTTCCCGCCCGTTAACTTTGGTTTGAAAGGAATGTTTTCTTAAGATATATATAAGTATGATAGTACTCGAAGATACAAGACCAGAATGGTATAACTTTTGACGATTGAAGGTATATTAACGAAGTTATGGCTGATTTCCCAAAAAGTTATCGATATAAAAGCGTTTCAAACATTCATTTTTAGAAAGAACGTCATTTTTCGTCCTCTTCCTTAGGTTTTTAGCGAATATTTAAGCTATTTCACATCCGATTTCGAAACGGAACACCAATAATGAAAGGGGACTTCATATGTTTTTAATTTTTATCAAATACCTATATTTAATCAATGCGTAAACTTATTAAAATCTTGTCAAATGTCACATTTGAAGCAAAACACTACTTTCCCGCCTCTTAACTTTGGGTTGAAGGGAATGTTTTCTTAAAATATATATTAGTATGATAGTACTCGAAGATACAAGACCAGAATGGTATAACTTTTGACGATTGAAGGTATATTAACCAAGTTATGGCTGATTCCCCAAAAAGTTATCGATATAAAAGCGTTTCAAACATTCATTTTAAAAAAGAATATCCTTCTTTGTCATCTTCCTTAGGTTTTTAGCGAATATTTATCAAGTACCTATATTTAATTAATGACCAAAACCTACTCTATAGTTTTGATATTATATATAATGTTAATATAGTACCATAAGATATTATATTTATAATTATATATTTAACTAATTAAATACATTATATATATTACTAATCTCAACCCTGTATTTCTCCATTTCAACCCACAACTGCATCACGGAATGTGCTTTTCATCGTGCCCTGTTCTGCTGGATACTTTCTCATCCCCGAACTTCCTGGACCATCTGGTACATCGCCTGCTGTAGACCTTTGAGTCTCTGGATAACATCCCAGCCTAAACTCCGCTTGTTTTTCTGGAGAATCTGCAACTCTGCGTCGAGCCTGCCGTGGCAATCCCGATCTTGTATTTTCGAGTACTATTATTCCTAATCAAAATCTAGCAAACTAAAATCTGACCCAATTTTCGCAAATTTTCAAAAATCGGTAACATTTTTTTTGGTCGGCTTTTAGAATATTTTAATGCGGATAAACGAATAACGCAGGTGAATTCGATACAACTGTTGTCCTTCCCGACGGTCTCACCAGCACCCACTGCATTCTCCGATGGACCTATGTGGGAGGTGAGTTTTAAAAGAAAACATCTGTGGACAGCATTTAATCCGAATCATCTCTGATATTAGCCAACAACTGGGGCATGTGTGACAATACCTATGGAGCTCTGGGCTGTGGTCCCCAGGAGACCTTCAAGAAACCCGCCGACGTGAGCATCAGCTGGGGCCGCAATATGCTCACGGATCTGGTCAACAAACGCGAACCCGTCGTGGCACCCATCGAAGTGGTCTAATCTCGGGTTCTTCAGCAATTCAACAACTGCCAATTAAGTCTGAAAGAGCTACAAGCCAAATAGTCCGCCAAAGATAAATAAAGACTTGAACATTAACTTCTTAAATTGGTTTTTTGAACAACATATTTTCAAACTCATTGCTAAACACATTAAAAGTTCTTAATTTATATACCTAAAGAGATGTGTTAGTGTTAGTCCTAAAAATTATTTAAAAAAAGACTTATTTTGTTTATTTGTTAGTTTATATTTAAATCATTCCAATAGGCCCGCGTTAACTTTAGACAGCACTGGAACTCATTGATAGCAGGATAAAATATTCCACCTCAGTATTTCTTGCCTCCTTTGTCTCCCTTTCCTCCCTTGCCTTTCTTCCCCTTATTTTTTCCTTTCTTGGACTTGATTTTGTTGCAGGTGTTTTTTAATTTTGCGCACATCTTCTTCTCAATGTCGTCCTTTTTCTTCTTATCCTTCCGCTCCATAGCGCATTGTCCTCCGGCAGCTTTCCTTCTGGCCGCTTCTTTCTTTTTCTTTTTTTGAGCGGCTTTTTTTGCCTTTTCGGCTTCTTTGGCACAATTCTCCTTAGGTGGATCCACTTTCTTCTTTTCCAGTTCCTGGCATTTCTTCTTGTACTTTTCTTTCTCCTCCTTTGCACCCAATCTAGTGCATTCCCTTTTTAGAGAAAACTCGGCGCATACCTTTTTCAATTCTTCGGCCCTCGCCTTCTTTTCGCATGCTTTCCTTTGTTTTGCCTCCTCATTGGCCTCGTCTGCGCATTTTTTCGCTCCTTTCTCTTTTCTTGCATTTTCTGCGCACTTTTTTCTTTTGGCTTCTTCCTTCTTCTTGGCCAATGCTTCACACTTTTCCTGTAGCTCAGCTTCCTCCATCTTTTTTATAAACTCGGCACACTTCTTTTTCGTTTCTTCCTCCTTGGATAGGGGTTTTTTGGTACTCTTGCATCCTTTGCTGGCTTTGCCATCCTTTTTATTCTTGCCGCCTTTTTTTCCGCCGCCATCGCAACTGTTTCCTCCTTTTCCGCCTTTTTTGGTCAGTTTCGCGCATTTTTTTGAATCCGATTTTTTGGCCAGGGATGTGATCTCCACCAGTTCTAGGTCCTTGATTAGTGGAATCTGCTTCAGAATGACTTGAGGGTGAATATTTTGAACCGCTAATCTATGGAAAAGGTTTCCGACAATAACTGTGGGTTTGTCATTAATTTTAATTTATTACACTAGTTAAAAGCTGTATCACATGTTTAATTATGTACCTCTTTGGGAAATCATGTTGTTCGGTATCACTGGCAGGACCTTATCGCCGTCCTGATCGGCCTCCCATTTCTGACCGTCCGCCCCACGTTTCATATCCTGATCTTGATGGGATTTCTGGACCAGGTGGTTGGCGCGGACGGTCGTCGTGGGTTTGAAGCAACAAACATTTTGACAGGAACAGATTCCCGTGTATTTGCTTAAAGTTAACACGGCACGAAAGGACATCCTGAATATTTTAAAACGTTCACATAAACAAATATTTAAAGTACACAACTAATTTAGTGGTTCGCAAAAACCGAACACAAAAAGGCTGAGAAAGGGAAAGGCTAAGAAAAAAGTGGGATTGACGCCCTGAAAGGCAATTCAGAGACTAAAATTACATGATTTTAAAAGAAAATTTATGATCTTAAATGACAGTTAAATCTAAGGATTGTTAGTTTTTGTAAACGAATTATTTCATATTTCAATTTATAAAAAACAACAAACAATTTACAAAAAAAACCAAATGCCCGTAAGGCATTTTTATTGTCTTCGTTCTTGGCAGCCATTTTGATATACTCGCCCGCCGTGAGCGCTTAAAAGTATGCAACAGAAAATGAAACTACAACTTTTGTCTAGTTATTGTTTTAGTTTTAAATGTCTGTGCCTAAAGTAATGCAAAATAAAGCAATGCAATAATACGGGATGGGTAAGTAGATATTGGACGTTTTATTTAATACAATTTATTTACAATTTCGATAAGTTCGCGTCGAGTTAACTTTAATCATTATCAGAAACTAGCAACCATTTCTTCATTTCCTTTTCTTGATAAGTTTTTTGCACTTTTTCCTTTTTTGCCAAATCCTTACATTTTTTTAAAAGTTCCTTCTTTCTTTCCCTTTTTTGCCATTTTTTCGTGGCTTTCTTTGCTTTGCTAGCCTCTTGCACAGCTTCTTTATGGCTAGTTTTGCACATTCCTTCTTCAGCTTAGCTTCCTTTTCCTTTCTGGCCATTTTCTTGCATTTCTTCTTCAACAAGCTAAGTTGCTTTGATATCTTGCCTCCTTTTGCGCCTTTTTTATTTTTCTTTCTTTTTTCCTTCTTGGCCATTTTGGCGCAAGACTCCTTTAGTAGCAAATCGGCGCATTTTTTTTTCCAAATTCTTGTCCTTGCCCATAAAAATAATCCGACATTCTTTAATTTGTTTGACCTTCTGGAGCTCCAGGTTGTCTAAAAAATTCTTTTGCATCACAGGGTCTTGGGTCGTGCTCTCCCACAATTCGAATAGCCTATGAACCAAGTCCGTCTTGCCATTGTCTGGCGTTGAAACCAGGGGTAGTGGGAATTCTGAATTCAGTAGGCAGCAAATTCAGTACGAAAATTCTCTAAAGCCGTTTCATCATAGTTACCATCTCGCCTATTATCCTGGTGGATATAGATTGATTCCTTTGTTCTACCTTTGACCCGCCACTCGTCACTTAGTCGAAGCGATACGATCGGTTTCAAGTACTGATTGCAGGCTCGAAGACTTGCAGTCGAACAACTGGTTAAAGTCAACCCAGTACGTGAAAACATGCCAGTTTTATTGGTCAAAACCAACAAAAATAATCCTATAAAACCACAAATTTTGTATTAAGGCCGAGAAATAAAAAGGCTTAAAAAAATATTGTACACATTTTACAAAGGTGAGCCAAAAACTGATTCATTTCAGAGAACAGACCTTAGGTAGAAATGAAATTTGGGTGACATTAGAATCGAACATATATTTCCAGTTACCCAAAAAGTTAAAAACTTTTATTCAACAAATTGTAAATTTTATTTTTTTTAAGCAGTTTTATTTCTTTGAATACTTTTTTCATTTATTAATTCAGATTTTGAAAACCCAACACGAGATTGAACATTGATAACTGAAAGAAGAGTCTTTAGTCATCAATAGCTCTACCATTTAAACAAGGTTGCTTAAATGTTTAAGAATTTAATTTAATTTTTTGTTAATATATATAACATTTGCCAAAAAAATTGTTTGATTTTGAATTCATTTCGCACCCGTATTGGAATTTGCTAAAATTTTTTTTTTACTTTTCTACTTTTACCACATTGTCTTCAAAGTCAGCGTTAACTTCCAGTGAATTTAGCATTTTGGTTCCTTTAGTTTTTTAGCTAGTTTTCTGCATTTATCTTTTTGGATCAGTTTTCTGCATTTTTTTAGGACTCCCATTATTTTTTCTTGCTTAGCCAGCTTCCGGCATTTGTCTATCTCGGCTAATTTCTTGCACAGCTTCCTCATTCTTTCCCTTTCCTTGCAAGGATCTATTTTCACCTTGCACGGATCTTCTTTCTTCTTGCAAGGATCCTCTTTGTAGCAAGGGTGGCCCTTGGCGAAGGTGATCTTTTTCTTCTTGCACGGATCAGGATTACAAGGATCCTCTTCCTCGCAACGCTTTTTCTTGGCCTTTTTCTTCTCCTGTTTTCGTTGTTTTTGCAACTGCCGGCATTGTCTCAGTAAGGCTAGCTCCTCGCATTTTCGTTTCATGTCCCGCTTCTTTTTTTTCGCCTTGCGTTTCATTTTCTTACATTTGGCTTTGGCGGCTAGCTTTTTACATTCCTCTTCGATGGCTAGTTGCTTGCACCTCTTTCTCAATTTCTTGACGCAAGGATCATCATCATCGCAGTCGCCTTTTTTGGCCAATTCCTTGCACTTTTTCTTAAGTTTCAACAATTCGCACTTCTCCTTCATCGCCAATTCCCGGCAACGCTTTTTCATCGCCTCCCTTCTGAGTTTTTGCCTGTTGGCCGCTTGTTTACACTTCTTAATCAACTCCGCATTCTTTTCATCCTTGCCACAATTTTTCATAGTAATTACCTTCGCCTTATTTTGACTAGCGATACCAGGTTTGTTGAAGTCTTGCTCCTTCTTTTCAGTCTTTTGACGGGTTTCGTTCTCCAGTTCTCGAATGGCAATCCTCTGATCCGTTTGCACCTGTAGATCATTCAGGATTTCCTGTCGCCAAAACTGGAACATAGAAGCATCATTTTGTTTCTCTATTTGAATGTTACCGAGTCTTTTTGGCTTTGGACTGGAAAATACTTTAGGCAACGACTCTTCCATCGGACCTAAAAGTTTTATTGGAATTTCAAAACTTAAATTGAATAGAGAATATAGCTTTTCTTACTTCTCAATGGTCTAGGTTTTGGATCCAAATTTAACAGTTTTTGGACTTGTGGCCAGTGCTTGCTTCTAATAAAAGAATTTGGAATCATCCATTTATTACAAATATGTGACCCATTAAACCGACTCAAAGCTAACGCTGTTCTTTTCAACATACTACAAATTTTTAAGACTAACCATTAAATTTAATAGTTTCAAAAATAAAAACAACTGTGTTTAATTGTTGCCAATAGGTCCAAAAGTGGGTTGTGAAATGAGAGAATTTTGAAATATAAATGAATACGTATGTGACTTAAAAATCCCAGCCATCAAAATTTTGAAGTTGTATTAAAAATATATATATTGGAATTGTAAATCATTTTAACTAAATATTTGTATTCATATTTATTTGATTTTTAAATACATTCACAAACAGATAACAGCTTTGTTTTATTTTTTACTTCAAACTTTTCAGATTGATCCAATTCTGTAACGGTTCAAGTAAATATACCCTTATGGTTGCTATCCCAATTAAATGAGAAGGGTAATTGTAGTAATTAATTTAAACAATGAATTTTATTGCCATAAAATAACATTTGATATCTTTAAAGTTTAGTAGTAAACCAATTTGTAAAATTTTTCAGTTAACTCAACGGCGGATTCACTTTTCCTGTTTGAATTTTGGCAGTTCCCGATCATCACCATTATATATGTACACATTTTTCAGAAGGATAGCTCCATCAGAACGACCCCTTCCAATTGATTGGTGTAGATCCAGAAACCGAGCCAGGAAGACGTCCAATCCGCAAAGACATTGAAATTTTACTTGGCCTTGGTCGAGGTGTTTGTGGTATCTGGAAAAAGCAAAAACTGTCCCGCCCAAAATCGGTTAGTGACAAGTGCTACGGGTCTTGACCTACAAACAACCTAAACAGCCGCCTCCCAGTGTTTTATTTATATTCCTAAACTGCTGTCGACGTAGGCGCTACAAAATTTGCGCTATCAAAGTTAAGCCGACGCTGATTTGTGGGGCCTTATCAGGCCCCGAGGGTGGTAAAAAAAAAAATTTTAATTGACGCTGAATAATTCTCCCCGTTCTTTACGATGTCGTGCGAAATGGAGAGCTAATCTATAGACTACATAGCTAGCTGGGCTTCAATCGCCTCGATTGACATTCAGAAAGGTCTCTCTGATAATAAAATCGCAATGCCAGAGTTCTGTTTGCCCCCAAAAACGCCCCCACAATATAGATATATTCTTAACTACTAAATAAAATGTGATATACCCAGGATGAGAACCACAATAGGAAACAGAACTTCTCTTCTCTCAAAAAAGGCTTTAAAGGGCTAATTGGGAACCTTGCTTTCAGTTCAATGTCCCCCAAAACTCACCCAGATCTGGCGGGTGAATCGCGAAACAGCAGAACTAAAGGAATCACAGTCGTCGTCATTTCCCTTTTTCTTGATCGAATTCAACTTCTTGGCACAGGGAACAGACCCGCCCAGGATTTTGATTTCCGTGGCCTCATTTTTTTCCCGAAGCAGTTCGCGTGGTGTTTTCTTGGGATTTTTGCAAAGAGGAGAGCCACCCTGGATCTCAGTTAGGTCCTTTCCTTTCTTTTTGTCCTTCTTGACGAACATGTAGAACGAGGGCGGAAGGAGCAGGGGTTCCTGCAGGGAGCTGCAGCCAGAAGCTTGATGTTCTGGCTCGGGCTCTCGAAGTTCTAGTTCCTGCGGCATTAGCCGATTCTGAAGCAAAGTATCGCTAGTTGGGATGACGAGGTGGGAGCTGGTACTCAAGTGGCGGCGACCTACGTAAGTGGACATTTTGCGCGTGGAGTCACCGCCACCTTTCTTGCCTCCGCCCAAGATTTTGTCGAACAAAATTTGTATAAAGGACCTCTCAGATGCAGGACGAGATGCTAAACTATCCGAGGGTGGCTTGGCCGTTTCCTTATCCAGCAACTTCAGAGCCAGTTCTCCCTCGTCCACCTTGGGCTTCTCTTTATCCGAATCCGATGTCTTTTCGTCAACCTTCGTTTTTGTCTCATCCATTGACCGAGTAACCTCAGGATCGACGTCTGTTTTTCGTCTGGAATCAAGGTTTTCTAGACTCCGAGTTTCTTCCCTGCTTTCTACCGCTTCTGAAGAGCCCTTTTCCACATGTTCTACCGTTGAAACCTCGTCCGATATGGGATCGTAAAGATCGTCTGGAGTTAGCTCTGCTTTTACTTGTTCATCCGTTTTGTCTGTTTTATCCGAGGACTTTTCATCTGCCAACTGTGCCCTCATAGTGGCATCTGATATTTTACGCCTCTCCTCGGCCGCCTCAATAAACGATGTTATTTTTTCATTCAGCTCAATATTTTTCTTGTCATACTCTTCATACTCCTCAAAATCATCTTTTTTGGCCTTTGGGACATATTCCTCGTCATCAATTTTAGAGTCCAAGTAGTCTAGATTAAACAAATCATCGTCGTCCTTATCATACTTTTCATCCAGGAAATCAAAATCATCTTTTTCGGCCTTCACGTCGTATTCCTCATTATCAATTTTAGAATCTAAGTGCTGTAGATTGAACATATCAGAGTCCTTATCCCCGTAATACTTCTCATCTAAGACATCCTTCAAGGTCGGCTCCCTGATCTTTGTATTGAGATCGTTAAGACGCGAAAAGTCATCGCCGTCGTCGCTTTCATCGTCAAGACTTGCCTTGACAGCCTTATCCTTGGGGGTATCTATTTTTTTTTTGTCGGTTCCCGATGTCACACTCCCGGTTGGAAGTGTGGAAGTTCCGGAAGTCATTTCTTTGGGAGTATTTTCTTTTGTATTCAAAGTTTCGGTTGTCACAATTGCAGTTGGCTCAGAAGTTTTCTTTTTGGGCATAGGTGCCAATATGGCCCGAACATCTTCCTGGCTGGTCTTGGTAGCTTTTGAAAGATCGTCTAGACTCCACCAGCGATCCTGTTGCTTGTCGAACTTGTCCAACTGATCGAACAATTCTTTTATTCTTCCCTCTTGAACCTGAGTTTGATCGCCTTCGGTATCATCCTTAAACATGGCCACGATTTCCTGAGTGGTCTTTGGTTTCATGTCTTCTCTTTCCCTAAAATCTGTACCCTTATTCCCAGAGTTGTTTATTAATGACATAACTTCTTCTGTGGATAGCTGCTGTCCCGTTGGTTGATTGAGTATAAATTCTACAGGCTTTGTATCTCCATGATGTATGTTCATGGTATTTCCCTTATCCGACTTCAGATTCGAACTGGAAATGGGTTTCACATTGGAAGCCGCAACGGTTGGGGTTTCCACCTTGGGTACAATTTTGATGGGTAATGACATTTGGTTTCTGAACCCGCCGGTATTGCCTATAGTAAAATCTTTTCCAGAAGAATAGGGCGAGTTTGAATTCCGGGCTTCTTCTTTTCCCGACGGATGCGATTTATTTCCTTGCTTATCTTTGAGCTGACCTTTGAACTTTTCCGCCCATTTCTTGACATAGTCACTTTCTACGGCAGGCTCTTCACGACCCTTAGCTTGTTTGGCAAGCTTATTAAAAGTCTCAGCATTCGAATTTTCCTTCTCTATCGAAGTAGTCTTCTTATCGGAAGCTTTGGTTTCGGCGGAATGTCTCTTATTTATGAGATCTTCTCGAGTTTGTTTGAGGATTTCCGAAAATGTTATGTCTGTCTTATGGTCAAGTGCTTTTTTATCCAGTGGTTTCACAACAGATGCTTTTGTTTCCGAAAGTTTTTTTTCTGATGCTTTGTTTCCCAGTGCTTTTGCGTGTTGTTTTTTTGCGTCGGATCCCATAATTTCCGAAGATTTTGTCTTCGCTTTTATAGCTTTGGACCCCTTGGCTGTTTCCGGTGTTGTGCTCTTAGGAGTTAAAGTTGATGCAGTTACAGCTTTCCTGTCCACTGTTGGATCTACAGTTTGTATCTTTCTTTCGGCGGGTCCCTCATGAAGCCGCCAGTTTGCTGCCTCTGACGAGACTGCCGTCTCATCGCCTGGAAAACCTGACTCATCTCCCTTATATAAGTTATGGTGTGCCTCTGCTCCTTCTCTAATCGTATTTTCGTTTGGACGCCAGAACGGTTCCCGTATGCTCGATGGAGCTGAATCCTTGCCCTCTCCAGGCAAATCAAAACTGGAGCTCTCAGGATTTACGTTGCTGGTTTGGTTTTTAAAGGAGCTTCGTTCTGAGTTGTCTGCCGAGGTGCCAGATTGAGACGCGGTCTGAGCACCTGCTTCCCTTGCTGGGGGCACCTTGGAATCCCCTTGGGCCTTGGTTTCATTCTGATCTGTTCCGGCACTGATTTTTAGGCCCAGGCTCTGTGGATTTCCGCTGGTCGCGTTGGGGACATGCGTGTTCAACTCGGATTCTGGTAACGCTGCCGGGGACTTGTGTTGGGTCAAAGACAAGGGCTCAGACCTGCCTTTGGCCGGGTAATAGCCCGGGGCGTTGGGCTCTTGTTTCGCATCCCTGGGTAAGGAATCTTTAGGAGCTGATTCTTTTGCTTTATCCTTGGCCTCCTCTTCATACAATGCCAGCATCGCGGCTCTTAGCCTTAGCTGCTCCACTGTAATTTGTTCATTAGAGAAAAATGAGGAATACTTTGAATCCTCGATGGTATCGATAAATGCTTTGGAATTACCCTCGGCATTTGGGTCTTTAGGTGGCGGAGCATCCGAACTTATATCAGAAAGTAAGGGCTTCTCATACTTGGGATCATTGATGAATTCAACAATCTGATTTGATTTTGATTTACTATCTGCGTCGAAGTTATCCAGTGTACCTATTTGAAACGGGGTTTGTTCCGGGGAGAAGTCGCGGGAATCCTCATTGTCCAAACGGCAAGTAATTGTATTCGGACTTTGCGGCTTGACCTCGGCGGGCAACGGCCGAGCGCTGGGTAGCTCGGGGCTATTCTCATAAGGAGCCTCCGGTCGTCGCTCGGCGGGAACTTCCGGCGGGTTGGGCGGCGCTGCCCCTCCGGCGCCCTTGCCTGGAAGAGCGTCTTCCTTCTTGCCTTGGGTTAGACCAGGACCCATATGGATCGGCTTCATCGTGCGCGCACTACCGGAGGCCTTCTTCTTCGTCTTATCAGTGTTGCCGGATTCCGATTTTGAGCCGTCGTGCTTGTGGCGGCGCGGCTGCATCAACGCTCCCGACCCAGATAAACCGCAGCGAGGGCGGTAAGAGACGCGCAACAGTCCGAGAAAGTAGCTGGTGCGGCGGCAGGCCGCGATTCCTGTAAGGAAAATACCGGACATGCCGCGGCTGTTGTCTGCTTTTCTGCTCGAGTCGGCGGTGGGCCGGAAGGTCGCAAGGTCGGGAAAGGGGTCGACTGATAGATGACTATTGGAAACTCAACAAATTTCGGTTTATTTCAGAAATACTATATGTCGAAAGGTTAGATTTAGTATACGGGCCAGGACAAGTGTCGCTTGAATGAGACGGAACAGTCTACTGGGATTTATAAACTAAACTTCTAGGCTAATATGATTTAAAATTTGCATGGATTGTTGCTATCCCTCGGCTGCACATGGATCATGACTTTAATGGCGCCGCCGAGTCCTTTCCGCGATGTCTCGAAAGCCTTCTCCGTCTCCTTGATATCAAAATGATGGGTCACCAGTCGCTTCACGTTTACTTTTCCAGAAGCCACCAATGACAATGCAGCAGCATAGCTATATAAAATCATGGCTTGTTAATGATCCTACTTTTAAAATATCTCTCAAGAAACTTACTCATTGCAGTAACGGAAAATTCCACGAATGTCCACTTCACGGGCCAGGGCATTGATCATTGGGAGCTTCACTTCCGGGGCTCCCATGCCCACAACCACCACAACGCCTCCAGAACGGGTTGCCTGAAGAGAAAAGGTATCCATTTTTTTTCTGTATTGGGTTTTCATAGTTTGTAACTCACAAAAATTGCTGAACGAATACTGCTTTCAGCTCCAGAGCAATCGATCGACTTATCTGGCTGCCCGCCCAACGTCTTGTGGACCAGCTTTGCCGTATCCTCGGCGCAGTCGTCCTTTTTTAGCAGGAGCGTGTGGGTGGCACCCAACTCCTTAGCCACATCCAAGCGCTGCTGCACCAGATCCGTGATCAGGATATCCGAGGCACCCATGGATTGGGCAGCCTAAAACCAGCAATCAATATCTATTTCCTTATTAAATTATTTATAAACTCACCAACACAGTGACCAATCCAATGGGACCTGCTCCTAGAATGAGCACCTTGGAGCCGACATCCACCTCAGCCCGACGACAGGCGTGGACGCCCACGGACAAGGGTTCTAGGAGGGCACCCTCTTCCATGGTGACGTGGTCGGGAAGCTTAAAGCAAAAGTCGGCGGCGTGCTTGTAGTACCGGGTGAGATTTCCATCGTAGGGGGGTGTGGCACAGAAGATCATGCCGGGACAGAGGTTGTACTTGCCAAGCTTGCAGTGATCACAATGGCGGCAGGGAACTCCTGGTTCGATGGCCACACGATCGCCAACTTTTAAAGTAGTCACGCTACTTCCCAGTTTGGCCACCACTCCGGAGGACTCATGACCGATTACCATGGGCTTGGTGAGGACAAAGTCACCAATGCGTCCGTGGGCCAAATAGTGGACATCTGAGCCACAAATACCTACACTGTCCATAGCAATGAGAACCTCTGCGAGGGACGAAATTCAAGTTAAATATCAATTAAGAACACTGTAAAGTTTCTCCAACATTGACCTTCAAATTTTACCATAAAACAACCGCTATTAAATTTGTTCAAAACGTTTTTCCTAAATTGATAAGAAAAATTCAAAAGTCACGAGCCATTTTTTGATAGCTAAATTTTCATAGAACATGTTATTTTTCTTATCAGAAATGAATAGAATCATGTAAATTTGACTTTAAAATATATTTTTTTTAACTGATTTGATATGATTTGTTCAAATACTAAACAAAATGCTTGTTGTTTTAACTTTTTAAAGTCAATTAATGTAATTCTTTAGAATTTTCTGAAAACTAGAGACTTACCATTGTCACAAATTTCAGGAATTGGACGTTGCTCCTATAGAGTTAAAACAGTTTGGGAATTAGCATTTTAAGAAGCAATCCCTTTAATGAATCCTTACCAATCGCATGTCCTCAATGCCATGCAACACTGCTGTCAGATTGTCTTTGGCCATTTTATTGCAATCTCTCCGAATGAACTGGACAACCAACCGATTTAAAAGCTGACTGGAAACTGACTTAAGCATTTTGAGCAATTTGGTTGTGGACCCTCGGATGTGGCTTTATCAGCACCTGTGGCGCATTCATTTGGGGTTAGTGATAGCGGTGTAATAATGTGGCCAAAAAGGTTATCAGCTCACTCGAACACAGCTGTTTTCCAGCCTGATTTTGTTGTTTGTTTACATAGAGTATTAATTTCTTGCCAATTTTACGTCTATAACAGCTAAAATCGGAAGGTGTGTACCCATTTTGACGCACCTTTTCCGATAAGTAATCAATAGTTATAACATAGCTTGAAATTAATAGGGTTTTGACCAGACAATGATAATAAAATCATAAATATTTAAACTGTTTAGCAAATAATAAAGCTAACAACTAATAAAAGCCCCTTTAGGGGTAAAAATATGTATTTACATGGGAAATGAAAATTAGATCGTTACTAGTCACTAATGTCCTTTCATGTCGGTCGTGTCCCTTTGTACGATTGGGGTATGTCGTCAATGTGTCATTGTGGACATTTAACAGAACATCAAAAGTGGTTGCGCCATAAATAAGCAGACCCTAGCTTTGATCCCCACACCTAAGAGCACGGCTCCCCTCGCTTCGGACTCGGACTGCTTACTCCCCCAACAGGACATCCTACTCCTGGCCAACCTCGATCTGAACCATTTGTAATTTTTTTTCTTGGACAATAAGAAGCGACAAACAAATTTTAGTCCACTCCTGTTTTATGGCAAATTAATGGAGCGACATGATGGCCATGTTCGCAATGGAACTTTTCTTCATGCACTCGACCCTAACAGGTGGACGTCGTGTCTCTCCCTCTCCCTCCCTTGCAGAACCTCTGAGTTACTTCCTTGCTATTATCTTTTCTATCAGTCCTCTGTTCCCACATGCGAATAGTTATGTTTAATTATATAACCTCTTAGAAGGTACACCTCTATTTGAGTCGGTATTCGGAAAAAACGTCTCTTGGAGTTTGTTACTATAAAAAATATTAAGCATACCACCGAAACCAAGCCGGCTTTGAGTTTTTTATCAAATAAGGAGTTAGATTCTTAAATTTTCAGGAAAGGATATCAAGCCTTCAAATAGTAAACCGAAAATTTTCCCTATGCAATATTGTTGTAGTGTCCATCCTGCTGTTACTGATGCCGATTCTGTGTTTGTGTGGGTGCGTAGGCGTGGCAATTGTTGGTGTTGCCTTCTTTTGGCTCCATTTTGTGAGTCTGTGTTGCCGGGCGGGCTAACATATTGGACATTTATTATTTCTCGTGAGTGTTTTTGCTCGACGAGTAAATTATGGCGGTTCCATGGCGGATGAAAGTGGACTAAAGCCGTAACCCGTACTCACCCTCTCTCTCTAGCCTATCTCTGTCCCTTTTTCGAATACGGCTGGGTAAAATTCACACTACGTGAGACTCAGCTGATGCTGTCCTTCCGTCTGAAGCTTGGACGTAAAACGCTTACTCGGTTCTGGTTCGGATTCGGATTAGATCTGTATTTTTTTTTATAGCTTTGATAATCCCAATCCAAATCGGATCGAAAGGGTGTAGTGGTATAGGGGTTAGGGTCGGCTGTGGAGGCAGTGCCAGTGGCAGAGGGATAGCCAACAGGACGCCGACCGTGGACCGGGCGGGTATGCCCTCGGTTGGATGAGAGACTTTAGGGCCAATTCTGCGGACCTTTGTGTGCTGCAGCAAAAACTAAAAGGAAAACAATATTTGAATGAGGGGATATGTAAGCCAAAGTTAACGGAGACATTGAATAGTCATTGAAATTCTTAAGAAGAAAGTGCAACCGCGGCGAAAATAAGATATCAATGTGCTTTTTTATTGAAATTTGGAGCTGTAGTTTCCAACCGCGTCTGTTCGATGAAGGGACAGAATCCTTTTCGCTTGAAGCCTGGTAGATGTCACCATAATGTTCAGAAGCCTGTGAGCCCGAGAGCTCCTTGTTTGCTCAGCTGTGGCGATGCCTTCTGGGCAGCTAAGGGCTATTCTCCAATGAAGCCTTAAATCATAGCTTGACGGGAACTTCAGTGGGGACAATAGCGGACATGGCACCGATGTTCCATAATATTGTGATTGAAAGGTGGAAAGAGGGATCGACTGATAGATGACTATTGGAAATAACAAATTTCATAATTTAAATGTCGAAATCTTAAAATTTGTATATGGACCAGGAAAATGATCGCTTGATTGAGACGGAATAGTCTACTGGGAGTTGTAAGCTTAGCTTCTAGGCTAATATGATTTAAAATTTGTATGGATTGTTGGTATCCCTCGGCTGACAATGGATCAACACTTTGATGGCGCCGTCGAGCCCCTTCCGTGATGTCTCGAATGCCTCAAGCGTATCCTTGATATCAAAGTGATGGGTCACCATTGGCTTCACATTCACATTTCCAGAGGCTCTCAAAGCCAAGGCTTTAGGATAGCTGTGAAACATGATGGGCTGTTAAGGATTCTCCTCGAAAGAGTCTCTAAACAAACTTACTCATTGCAGTAACGGAAAATAGTTCGAACGA
Organism: Drosophila vallismaia; assembly: GCA_035047325.1. Classification (NCBI taxonomy): domain Eukaryota; kingdom Metazoa; phylum Arthropoda; class Insecta; order Diptera; family Drosophilidae; genus Drosophila; species Drosophila vallismaia. The sequence goes on along the minus strand of JAWNPU010000037.1, from coordinate 2,607,259 downwards.
GCACTCCACGGGTGAGGATACTGACTATTGGTATCTTATATCAGGGGCTCCTATACCCACAACCAGCATAATGCCTGTAGAACGGGTTTTGTGATTTCAAAGTTTGTGACTCACAAGTTTGTGACTAACCAAACAAATACTACTTTCGGCTCCAGTGCAATCGATCGACCTATCCGGTTCACCACCTATATCTTGTGGATCATTTTCACCAATGCGGAATGCGAACGAATTTAAACATTTTGATCGATTTGGTTGTGGACCGTCGGTAGTGAACTTATCCACAAGGCCCATTGGGCGACAAAATTGCTGTCAGTAAAGTAGATCACAAATAGCCACTAATGTTCTCTCATGTCCGTCGTGTCCCTTTGCACGATTGGGGTATGTCGTCAATGTGTCATTGTGGACATTTAACAGAACATCAAAAGTGGTTGCGCCATAAATAAGTAAACCTAGCTTTGATCCCCGCATCTAAGAGCACAGCTCCCCTCGCTTCGGACTCGGGCTGCTTACTCCCCTTGCCAGGACATCCTATCCGGTGGTCCATTTGTAATTTTTTGCTTGGACTATAACAACGACAAACAAATTTTAGTCCACTTCTGTTTTATGGCAAATTAATGGAGCGACATGCTGGCCATGTTCGCAATGGAACTTTACTCCATGCACTCGAGCCTAGCAGGTGGCCCAGCTTCCGGCCGTCCTGTCTCCCGGCCTCTGGGCCACTTCCCGGCAGCCCTCTTTTATATTAGTCCTCCGTTCACACATTCGAATGGTCATGTTTTATTTAATACCCTATAAGAGAGTACCCGGTTGGTGTTGGAATTTGGAAAATAGTGTTTTCGAATTTCAGTACTTGCTCACTTTGTCTGCTGTTTTTTTTTATCAAAAAATGAGGTAAATTCCCAAAATGTAAGGAAAGGATATCAAGACTTCAAACATTGGACCGAAACTTTTCCCTATGCAATATTGTTGTAGAGTCCATCCCGCTGTCGCTGATGTCGATTCTGTGTTTGTGTGGGTGCGTAGGCGTGGCAATTGTTGGTGTTGCCTTCTTTTGGCTCCATTTTGTGAGTCTGTGTTGCCGGGCGGGCTAACATATTGGACATTTATTATTTCTCGTGAGTGTTTTTGCTCGCCGAGTAAATTATGGCGGGTCCATGGCGGATGAAAGTGGAGCAAACCCGTAACCCGCACTCACTTTCCTCTTTCTCTCTCGCCAATCTCTGTTCCTTTTTCGAAAACTTTTTCTGTTTTTGAATACGGCTGGGTGAAATTCACACTACGTGTTACTCAGCTGACGCTGTCCGCCCGTCTAAAGTTTGTCGTAAATGCGTACTCCGTTCATGTTCTGTCATTGCTTTGATAAACCCATTCGAAATCGGATCGAAAGGATGTAATCGGCTGGGGGATGAGGGTCGGTTGTGGGGGCGTAGAAGAGTCAGCTGGCAGGGTGAGGGCGGAGGCAGTGGTGCAGGCGTGTTAAATTAATAATTGCATAAATTTTACATGTGCTGTTGCATGAGTTATGAACGAAGCGGCATAAATCGCGAATAATGTGCACACTGGCCGTGCGAATATTTATGGGCGTAACTGTAAATCATCAAACCATAAACGCACTTGCAACGCCAACGCCAAGCGGTCAACATGTCGCTGGCACTGTTTTCACTGGTCACTGATTCTTTTGTTTTTTTTAAGAGTTTGGGGTTTTGGGTAAAAATTTGAAATGAAAAATACCTAAAGAATGCCTAATCTTTCTTATATTATAAATTATTTTATTTAATTGTTTAAATTCAAGTCAGAATGGGTACTTCAGAATTCGATTAAAACCATTTCGATTCACTTGGCTTGCGCGATTCCGTTTGCAATTCCAAACTTTTCCATGCATTCACACATGATAAATGCATAAATTTAATGAAGTAGCATAATTGTTAATATACGATATAGAATTGTGAGAGCAGTAGGAGTGTTTCGTTTTTAATTTAAACAAAATGTATTTCAAACAATATATTAAAAACGATCGCAGAATGTGGTCTTCCTTTCATGCCTAAAACTGTGCTACATTTTTGGATTCGTGTTTCTCTTTGAATCTCTGGTATCCTTAGTTTCTAATAATTCTGCCCGAAGGTCTCACCGGCTAAGTATACTTAGCGGTAACAATAATTAACTAAATTTACTAATAAAAATAAAAGAAAAGACGATGGGGAAGTACATCGTTAGGCTCATCATCATCTCGCTGTGCGTCTTGATGATGAGCCTTGTACCCTTGGAAGTCGCCCGTTGAGCTTTCTTTGTGGACGGGATCTGGTAAGACCCTTAGCGAGTCTGTTTCGATGACGCTCCAGTCGATCGTTGTAGCGGCTAGAGTGGAAATTAATAGTCTCGAAGACCGTGAGCAGCTTCAGGTCACTGTGGAGGGTAGTGTTTCTTACCAACCACTCGCAGCCAGTGATCGTCCCCCCCATCATGTTTAGGATGCTCTGGATTCTGCGCATTTAGCTGTCGCTGGCCAGGCACCAAAATTTGGCACCCGTACCTCCAAATAGGAGCTATGATTTGGTTGTATATTCTTTGACAGATCTTTCACACTGAACATGCATACATGAACGGTTCACCCATGCGCATGGTCACGTATGATTATATAATCTCTTAGAGGGAACACCCATATTTGAGTCGGTATTCGGGAAAACCATATCTTGGAGTTCCAGTTACTATAAAAAATAACAAGCAAACAACCAAAACCAAGCCGGCCTTGAGTTTTTCATCAAATATGGAGTTAGATTCTTAGATTTTACGGAAAGGATATCAAGACTTCAAATAGTTCACCGAAACTTTTCCCTATGCAAGTGTCCATCCTGCTGTGGGCAGAGGGATAGCGAACAGGACGCGGATCGTAGATGTTTGGCCGGGAGCCAGACTAAGTGACTTCCGTTCGACAACATTCTTTACGGCTAATTCTACGGACCTTCGTGTGGTGCATCCTGTGCTGCAGTAAAAACTAAAAAGAATACAATATTTGAATGAGGGGAATAGAGAAAACTTGGCCGGGTCATATGTAAGCCAAAGTAAACGGGGACATTGGATAGTCATTGCAATTCTCAAGACGAAAGTACAACTTCGGCAAAAATAAGATATCAATCTTCAAACAAGACAAGACAAACAAGGTAGGACTGCAGCTATATAAAGAATTTTTTTTTTTTTAATTTGGAGCTGTAGTTTCCAACCGCGTCTGTTCGATGAAGGAACACAATCCTTTTCGTTTGAAGCCTGACAGATGTCCTCATAATGTTCAGCCGCTTGTGAGCCCGAGAGCTCCTTGTTGCTCAGCTGTGGCGATGCCTTCTGGGCAGCACAGGGCTATTCTCCAATGGAGCCTTAAATCATAGCTTGACGGGAATTTCAGTGGGGACAACAGCGCACATGTGATTGAAAGGTGGAAAGAGGGATCGACTGATAGATGACTATTGGAAATAACAAATTTCTGTTTATTTCAGATATACAACACTTCGAAAACCTAAAATTTGTTTATGGGCCAGAAAAATTGTAGCTTGATTGAGACGGAACAGTCTACCGAGATTTATAAGGTAAGCTTCTAGGCTCATATGATTTAAAATTTGCATGGATTGTTGGTATCCCTCGGCTGACAATGGATCAACACTTTGATGGCGCCATCGAGTCCCTTCCGTGATGTCTCGAATGCCTTAAGCGTATCCTTGATATCAAAGTGATGGGTCACCATTGGCTTCACATTCACATTTCCAGAAGCTATCAAAGCCAAGGCTTTAGGGTAGCTGTGAAACATGTTGGGCTATTAAGGATTCTCCACGAAAGAGTCTATAAAAAACTTACTCATTGCAGGAACGATAAACAGTTCGAACTTTCACTCCACGGGTAAGGACACTGACTAGTGGTATCTTTATATCCGGGGCTCCTATGCCCACAACCAGCATAGTGCCTGTAGAACGGGTTGCCTGTAAAGGAAAGTATAGAATTTTTTTGTATTGTGATTTCAAATTTTGTGACTCACAAGCATAGCCAAGCGAATACTGCTTTCAGCTCCAGTGCAATCGATCGACCTATCCGGTTCACCACCCATTATCTTGTGGATCTTTTCCACCACTTCCTCGGGGCAGCCATCCTTTTCCAGCAGGAGCGTGTCGGTTGCACCAAACTCCTTACCCATACCTAGGCGTTTTTGCACCAGATCCGTGAGCAGGATCGCTGTGGCACCCATGTGTTTTGAAACCTACAAAACGGAATTTTCTACCTATTTCTTTGTTCATTTACTTTTGAACTCACTATCGCAACGGCCAATCCAATGCTACCTGCTCCCATAATGAGCACCTTAGAGCCGATAGTCACCTCAGCGGTACGACATGCGTGGATGGCGACGGCCACGGGGTTCATGAGGGCAGCCTCTTCCATTGTGACGTGGTCGGGGATCTTATGACAAAAATCGGGGGCGTGCCTGTAGAACTTAGTGATACCTCCATCTGAGCCCAGCCCAGAGAATATTATGAAGGGACATACGTTGTATTCGCCACGTTTGCAGAAAGGACATTGGCGGCAGGCAATTCCCGGTTCGATGGCCACACGATCCCCAGGCTTTAATGTTTTGACGTTAGATCCCACTTCAGCAATCACTCCGGACGATTCATGACCCATTACCGTGGGTTTTTTCAGAACAACCTTACCTGTGTGGCCGTCTTTCATATAACGAATATCGGAGCCACAAATACCTACAGTGTCCATGGCAACAAGAACATCTGCAAGGGAGAAAGTTAATAATATTATAAATATTATTTCATAATGTTATTTTTCTTATATTAACTTGCTAACTTCTACGAAATTCTTAAAATTTTTGGATAAATGATAAATTAACTTACCATTTTCAGAAAATTTTGGAATTGGATATTGCTCCTATAGAGTTGTAAACAATTTCGGAATTAGTATGTAAATCAGCGATATTTCAAAGAAATACTTACTATTCGCAAGTCGTTAATGCCATGCAACACAGCCGACAGATTATCCTTTTTATCCTTTTTCGACGACGATTTCTTGCAAGTTGTCCGAATGAACTGCATTGCATCCATGCGATTGAAAAACGGAATGCGAACGGATTTAAGCATTTGGATCGATTTGGTTGTAGACCGTCGGAAGTGACCTTATCAGCACATGTAAAGAATAAAAAGGCCCTTTGGGCGACAAAATTGCTATCAGTATGGATATGGATATATATATCATAACTAGCCACTAATGTTCTTTCATGTCGGTCGTGTCCCTTTGCACGATTGGGGGATGTCGTCAATGTGTCATTGTGGACATTTAACAGAACATCAAAAGTGGTTGCGCCATAAATAAGTAAACCTAGCTTTGATCCCCGCATCTAAGAGCACAGCTCCCCTCGCTTCGGACTCGGACTGCTTACTCCCCTTGCCGGAACATCCTATCCGGCGGTCCATTTTTAATTCTTGCTTGGACAATAACAAGCGACAAATAAATTTTAGTCCACTTCTGTTTTATGGCAAATTAATGGAGCGACATCCTGAACATGTTGGTACTGGAACTTTTCTTCATGCACTCGACCCTAGCAGGTGGAATTCGTGTCTCCCAACCTCCCTCGTAGAACCTCTAAGTTACTTCCCTGCTTTCATCTTTTCTATTAGTCCTCTGTTCCCACATGCGAATAGTCGTGTTTGATTATATAATTTCTTATACCTCTATTTGAGTCGGTTTTTGGAAAAAACGTCTCTTGGAGTTTCAGTAACTATACAAAATAATAAGCAAACCATCGAAACCAAGCCGGCTTTGAGTTTTTTTTTATCAAATAAGGAGTTAGATTCTTAGATTTTAAGGGAAGGATACCAAGACTTCAAATAGTAGACCGAAATTTTTTCCTATGCAATATTGTTGTAGTGTGTGGGTGCGTAGGCGTGGCAATTGTTGGTGTTGGTGTCCATGGTGTCCATTGGCAGATGAAAATGCACCAAACCCGTAACCCGTACTCACTTACTCTGTCACTAGCTCTGGCCCTAGTTTTTCTGTTTTCGAATACGGCTGGGTAAAATTCACTCTACGTGTTACTCAGCTGACGCTGTCCGCCCGTCTGAAGTAAATTGTCGTAAACGCTTACTTCGTTCATGTTGTCATTTCTTTGATGAACCCATATAAAACGCATATAAAAAATCGGAAAGCTAAAAATTTTGCCCTTCTGGATAACACGACTCTTAAATTACTCACTCAAAGCTGTGCTTTTCGTGGTCCTTCTATTTAATATCATTCTAAGGCTGGGACACTTTCCAAGCAAGTGGAAATCCGCAATCATAACGACCATACCAAAGCCTGGCACTGCTTCATAGGAAGCAGTAAACATGTTAACTTAATTAATAAAAAATTTACACATGACAAAAAAGAAAAAAGTCTTCCTTTGATGCCTAAAACTATGCTACATTTTCGGTTTCGCGTTTCTCTTTTAACTAATACATGCATACATGTACATTTATTATGTTCTCTTCCATACGCATACATATTTACACATTTATTATATTCTCTTGCCAGAGATTTTGTCTTCGAATATCCTCCGGTACTGTCTTTGTCAATGAAGAAGTTCCGGCAGCTTTCGACCATTAGTCTTAATACACGCATGGAGATGAACCGAAATTTGCCCAATAAAAGTTCGATGCAATAAATTAAGGGCGCCGTCCTGCATCCTGCGTCCTGCGCCATGTCCATGCCGATGGCCCTGGGCCAAGGATAGCAGGCGCCAGCTGCCGGAAGGAGTGGATGGCTTGCCAGGAGCACGGGGAGAAGGTATTGGGCGCTGGACCAATGGAGCGAGAGATATGCGATCAGTAAATACGTTTCCGTTTTGTCTGCTAATACACTTCCTCCATGCGCAGGACCCGTCTTTAATTCTTAAACACCCGCCAGCCTGTGATGGATGCAAAAATAGTGTACAAAAATAGAAACAGGGTCGCAGATAACCATTATTCTCAGCTGGTGTAAACTCGCAACACTTTGATGTTTCAAAAATTATTTCATTTTCTATATCCAGCAGGAGCTGGAGCAACAGCAGGAGCTGAAAACCAAGCATGCCCTGAGGCAAAGCTTGGAGGACAGGACGCGGACTTTAGATTTATGGCCGGGAGCCAGACAAAGTGTCTGCGGTTCGGTCAGAGCCTTCAAGGCGAATTCTGCGGCCCTTTGTGTATCGTCCTTCTCATCTCGGGTGCATTCTGTGCTGCAGGAAAAACTAACAAAAAAAAGAACAATATTTGAGGGGTATGGGTAAAACTTGGCCGGGTCATATGTAAGCCAAAGTAAACGGAGACATTGGTTAGTCAACTTTTTCTATTCGCAGTGTCATTGCAATTCTCAAGACGAAAGTGCAACCGTGGCGAAAAAATATATATATCTATATAGAAACCCGGATGTCGGAAGCACTCCATTCAATCTACAAACAAGACGCAAGTACGACTGCAGCAAAATGAGAAACTCGTTTTTTATTTAAATTTGAAGTTGAGAGAAAAACATCCTTGTCCACTGTTCCACAAGCTTCAGATGTTGTTGTTCCATTTGCTGGTTTTCCACTTCCAACTGCTGCTGCTGAATTTTCCTTTCCTGATGCTGCTGCTGCATTTTCCACTGGATCTTCTTCCGGCGCGAGGAAGATGAATGCCTCGCCAACGACAACACGATGACGCCAATAGTTTTTCCTTCTGTTCGGCCTCAGCTGGGTTTTGGTTTCGCTTTTCCTTGGTACCCAGTGCCCAGCCCAGCTTGAGGTCCCAGAAAGTTTTGTTGATTTAGGGAACCGAAAGGGATTTCTTGTGTGTAACTATTTGGTTTTGCGAAAGTTCTCTCGGGTATTCAAAAAATTTGAAAATTTGTCAACAACGGGATATATAAAACTCAAGGATCCTTGGTGTTGCTAAAGAAAATAAATAAAAAGAGATATTCTTTCTTTTCTTTGCCCATAGGCATTACCAAAATTGGCAAAAAATTAAACACATATCTCGAGATTGGTCATATTTTCGTACCATTTTTTCCATTTTTTTGAAGAAGTATGTCAAAGAAAGCTTATGCAGTAGAGAATCGATCTACAAATCGTTTGCGATATTCCGCTCAAAATTCGGAAGGATATTGGCAAAGATATGGCCATCGCGGTTGGTCCTTTTGGCGCACCATGAGTACTTTTCCATTTTTTGAAGGAAGTCCATTGAAAAAATGTAGAAAAAATTCAAAATCCAACTGTGCCGCAGATTTTGATGTATATTAGTAGGGAATTGTTGCGTATTGGTAGATAATTGATCTACAAATCGTTTGAGATATTCTGCTCAAGAATCGGAATGATATTGGCAGGAATATGGCCATCGCGGTTGGTCCTTTTGTCACAATTATAACCGATCTAATAATTGTTTAAAGAATTCCGTTTCGAATATGATGTATATTAACAAAGACATAGCCTCTATAGAGATTTTTCTGGGGGTTATTCCAGCCTTCCCAGGCATTATTTAATAATTTCAAGGGAAGAAATGTATAGATTAATGGGTCGATCTGCAAATATTTTAAGGTTTTCGCCCAAGAATGAGATTTATGTAACCCAAGGTAAAGGCATCTATGTAGGACATGCCCAATTTTTATGAGCTTCTTTAAAAATACCAAATATCGGAATAAAATAAAGCAAGTGGCAAAGATCAGCCATCATTACCATAATGGCATTATTACCGTAAAAACACGACGACTTTTTCGCGTTAATTCACACATCGCTGATATAAATTAAATAATGTGTCCCATCGAGGGGGCGCCCACTAAATTAAAAATGATATAGAGGACGCAATTTTCGCAGTCATCACAGCCCATTGTCAGGGGAGCCGACAGGGAACTTGCCTAATTAATTTCCATTACAAGTTGCCATGGGTTGCGAATATTCAAGGGCAGACGGAAAAAAAATATTTCAAATTTTGTGCACTTGCCCCAAGCATGTGCAGGCGATTAAATTAAGTGACGCATTAACAATTGCAGGGGCAAAACTAAATCATTTAGTCGCCGCGGCGTCACAATTTACGCCCGCAGAAATCAGAGGGTGCAACGAGAAAAAAAGGAGCAGAGCGAAAGGACACTGGGCTACATCCTTGAGGGCTTTTGGGCAATTTGTCAAGCTGGCAATTGGCTGGCTCTGGGCTTCGGATTTTTGAAGGGTTGCCGCAGCAGCTTTCACTGCTCGTCTCTAGTCTTAAAATCGTGGCGCACTCAGGGAAATTGGCTCATTTGCATTCGAAATTTAAATTAATGCAAAACCGCTGAAAATGCCGAAAAATATGTTGGGTAAACTTTTGGCCGGACTCGTTTGTTGTTGTATGCTTGTTGAGGAGCTGGAGGGTTGGCCAGAGGGGCATAAGGACATGAGCCCAGGCTGATCATAAATATTCGCCAGGGCTCGTTAGAGCTACGAACGAATGAACGCGACTTCCTTACTAACTACGCACGAAATCAAGTGGGGAAAATTCTCGTGGAGCAGCTGCCACGCGAAAATGTGTGCGGCCAGCCCAGGGATTCCCACCCAGCTGTTGGCCCCCATCCGCCCGTTGCCCGTTGCCCGTTGCCCGTCGCTCGCCTCCTCGACTTCTGGGCCAACGAGAGGTACTTTTGCCGCAGTTTCTTATATTCCGTATTCCCAGGAGCCGGAGCAACAACATTAGGAGGAACATCTTACTCGCCTTTTTAAAATGTCCAATAAAAATTGCCGACACATTTCGCCCATATTTCTTCGGAATCCCATATAAATCACGCGCTGTAATCCCTCATGCTATCGCCGCGTCGTCTTGGCTCTTCTTGCAGCCTCTTCTCAAGGCCCTCCCTCGCCCGTGTGCCGTACTCCCCTACTCCCGTACTCCCCCGTTGGAGCCCGAAACCGCTTTCAACCAAGGGGAAATCGAGGCAGGAATGCGGAGGCAGGAATGGCAGCCTTCTGAGTTTGGCAGTTTGGCAATAAGAAAGTTTTTCTTTTCCCCGTCTTCTTGTGGTGCGGTTACTTCAGCAGCTTCTGGCTTTTGGCTGGTTTCTCCTTTGTGTGTTCGGTGGTCCAAGCCGAATCTCAAAAACCACCCACTTTTTGCCCCCTTTTAGCCATGCGTGCGTGTGTTGGCCAACAAACGCGCACTCTCCGGCCTCATTATTGGGCGCTGGCGATTATTTGAAATTGCAAAAGTTTCATTCATTGCGGAAAAGCTGAGGGCGAGAGGCATACGTAAATGGAAAATATATGTGCCCCGGCTAGATAAATCAATAGGTACAGCCAAACATGTCCGGAATTCACAATTCAAATGAGCAGCTTAGTTACCAATCCTCCAAAATAATATGTTTAGCTTTTCGGTTAAAAAAAAGTAACTCTTGGGATTTATGGATGCGGTTTTGACATTTTTAAAAGCTGGTAATTGATTATCTAATCAATTCGAGGATTGCTTTGCTAATAGTCATGGCTTCTCAATTCTTAGACATTTTCGTCAGTTTAACAGTGTCTCTCTTTTGGGTAATGAACTTTATTTAATTAAGCTTTATGAAAATAAAAAAGATCTCGAAGTTTGTTGTTCCTCCAGACTGGTGCTGGCAATTATGATGGCCGGGGTGCAATGCATCATTTTAATGGCTGGGGGAAGAGGTGTTGCAGCATCAGACATAATGTGGCACTCGCATGTGGCCCTCATCCTGGAAAACTGTGCAGGAACACGCGAGAATAATGCGCGCATATTGTCCAAATTTGTTCTCTATAAATTTCGTAAACAAAAACATAAAAACACACAAAAAATAAGCAAAACAGGGATGATGAGGAGTGAAAATCGTGTTGCTTGTTCTGAGAAAGGTGAGGCAGTACGAGCGAAAGGATCAAGTCGGGGTCACCACTTGGCTTGGTTGGTTGGTTGGTTGGTTCATTCGCCGGCGGATTCATTTGAGTGGGCGGTTTGCGAGGGTGGTGTAGTGCTTGGGTGGGGCAGTGGTTGGACGGGGGATGCGGTGGCTGCGGAGGCTGCCGAAAGGCAAAAGAACTATGTTTGGCGAGAGAGATAAAGCAATAAATTCTGTCAGAAATTTAATTTGATAATAAATCTTTGCTTCTAGCGCTACGGAATTTATTTCTCTCACACACTCGCACACACACACAGACACACACGATTTGGGTGTATATAGAAATTCGTGCACATAATAAAACAAAAAGCAACAACAGCAACCAAAAAGGGAAAGAAAGGAACCGGATCGAAAAAACGTGCGTGCATGCCGAGGATGAATGAGGATACCCGAACATGACACTTATGGATGTTCCACCGCACACACTCGAATCTACATCCCTTTTCCTCCATCAGGATACGCACCTTTCTGTAGCTGTGTACGGGTGTGTGTGTGTGTGGGCGTGGGCCACACAAAATGGATTCTAATCCGGCACTTTCCCTTTTTTCCCAACTGCCATTTGGCTCTTATCACATTCCGAATGGCCCCAAGCGTTGATAACTTTAAAATGGAAATAAAAAGGTGAACATCTTATATAAGTATATATCACATACTTATATATCATTTGATTGGACATCTTGTGGTCAGATAGGTTACGCAAGATATGGTTAAGATGAAGCCGTGATTTCGAAAATTGTAGCATACTTTTAGGCAAGCTTGGGCAAGGATTTATTTAAAAAGATTGGACCAGATTAAGTGTGCCTTTTTAATGGAAATTTCCTGCGTTTTTATGATATTACGAATTGCAAATGCCATATAGCTTTCTATCTATAAAAGATAATTAAATTCTATTGTCTAAAATCTGGATTATAACCATGAAATAGAGGTAATTCTGGTCTACTCGTAGTTTTGGTAAACACCCGTGACCAGCGCAGTTTACTCACAACAAGGACACACACTTTGGACCAAATTGAACAATTGACAGGTGAAAATATGGACTAACCTATGACCTTGGCCAGTAATTCTTCAGGCCTAATAACGGTCCCTGGAAAGCAACGCAATATTAGGTAACTTTCCGTTTATTAATTTCTCTTTGTTGGCTACACACAGGTAGGCCTGCGCTTAATATGGCCATAAAGAGGAAAATATAGAGAAAAATATGAGAGCTCGAATCCGGGATCCGAATTTTTAGTTCGCAGCTCATTTCAATAGAGGTCAGGCTGAAAATAAATGTACTGCGAGTACTGTGAATCGGCGGAGACGAAGAGGACTGGCCGAAGCCCAGAGAAAAACAGAAATTTCGATAAGATTTCGCCAAGATGCTGCCAACTGAAGTGTCATAAATCTTGGCGCTAAGGATTGCCCTGTTAAGCAACGGAGAAGGAAACCCCCACGAGCGGAGAAATGCTCAAGAGATGCCAAAAAGCAAAAGAGTTGTCGAGGTCCGAAAATACACTTGACACATCGCGCCGTCTTTGTCTCGAATCTGTTGACCCGCTCTCGCCCATTTGGTAAGTGCACTGATTTATTTGGCCGGTTTGCAGTTGAATTTTTGATGCAGCATAAGAAGACGACGGCAAAACAAGATAAATGACGGCCTGGCGACTCTTGGCCATGCGGAGATTTTTGGTTCCAAAAACTAGCTGGCCAACTTCAGATGCCCGTACGTATCCGTGTCTCCCTTTTATCTCCCCGCCCCTGGAGCGCCTTTTTTGTCCAGGCCATCATCCCCGTAGCCATTGCGAGCGCGACGAACTGAACCCTTAATTCCCATCATAGATCAACCATTTTGGGTCGTAAATAACACGCTCAAATCTCTAATTTGTTTTGCCCCGACAAGCAGCCAAAGGTGGAAAACCCTTTTTACCCGAAACTAAGAGTGAGCAGAGAGCAGGGCAGATTAGGTAACTGAAAAGGCCAACGGGGAGGATGCAGTGCATCCTGAAACTCCAGTCACTCGATTGTCATTAAACATCTGTTGAACAGCGCGAGATACAATATATCGATAAGTCAAGGGCATGCAAATGCCAAGAGTCAATTGAATCACCATGCCAGACACGACAGATCCAGCGAATTAAAAGACAATATCATCAATTATATTATGGCAAAGGAACGCCAAGGCCCCGGTGCCCCGCATCCCATCCATCGCATCCATCGAATTCCTTTCCATTGACCAACGAAGCTAAAATACTTGGCAGTGCAATGAATCGTGTCTGGCATACATTGCCCGCAGTAATCCCTGCCCCAGTCTCTGCCCCATACCTCATGCCCCATGCTCCTGGCCACCTTCCCATCCGCCCGCCGTTCCGCGTAAGACGGTTGCATAAATAAAGAAGCGGACATGGCCCGAGGATGGGATTGGATCGTATCGGATCGGATTGGATTGGATTGATCGTGAGTTATGGGTTGTCACCTGTCTGTCGCAGCTGTCAAATTGAAAGTGGATTGCACCGAACGCAATGCGATGTGCCGGGTGAGTAAGTAAGTAATCGCGCAAAGGGTAATCGCCATCGATCGACGATAAGAATATCAATTAACGTCGCTTGTTTACCGATCATGTGCGATCAAGTTAAGCGAACTTGAAGCTTGAAATCAAAGGATTATCATAGATAGGCTTTAATAATGATAAGTTAGGAAATAATGTGGAATACTTAACGTCACAGGAAAGGCCCAGCATTGGACATTTACATTTAAAAATGGCCACCAAAAACGCCTTTATAAATCTCTCAAAAACACTGCCTTTAAAAGAAATAACCCAAGACCAGCTAAGGTTTCAATTTCAGGATCAAATCAGGTTTGTCTTAAAGGCTTCTACTTCTTTTTGGTTTAATGAAAATTAATTGCGCCACCAAAGTCGTGTGTTGCGATCGCGTTTAATTGCATTTCTTACACTCGCATCCGCCAGCGGATCCCCAACTGCAGATCCAGCCTAAACCTTAGCTCTCGGATCTGTCATTCGGCTTGTGGCTAATATATCATGGACACAGACATACACATTTATGGTATATATATAAAAGTATATAAACATACGCACATAAGAGCCATGCGGGACAAGAAGAACATGATTAATTTCTGACAAATGTGCGACACAAAAGAGATGTGACACACCTTGGACCACAAGATGGCTGGAATGCAAACAGAAAAATACACTTTAAATAAATTTCAGAGGTTTTTAAATTGTTTTTAAAGTTTTTAGTTCTTGTTGAATTTGGGGAAAAAGAGTTACAAAAGTTTCATGAATTGTAAACCTTTCCTTTTTTTTATTCCAAGTGTGACCACCATTGCCCTCTCCTTCGCTCGATCGTTTCTACGAAGCTGCGTTGAACTTGGCCGGCGGCATCAGGTTGCAGGTTCCACACGGAGCAGCACACGCGTCCAAAATGATCGATGTCATGCCCCAGCCCCAGTCCCAGCCCCAGCTCCAGCTTCCTCTCCATCTCCAGCTGCCCGCTGTCCGACACCCGTGCCCCATAAAAGAGTGTTATTTGTGGCAACGGCACGGGTGGAGAGGAGTGTGGAGAAGTAAGTGACCCTCCCAGGTAGGAGAGGTTCGCCTCTATATATCACACAGTCTTATCAACTAGACAAGTTTCGCACTAATTCGTGAGTAATTTTTTATACATTTCATGCGAATCTTTCACAGCACGACCAATTGCTCTCAAACTGTGGTTTAGGGTGACACCAAAAATTATGGAAAAAATTCGAGAAAAATAATGGCGACTGCAATACAAACAATTGTCGAATGCGAGATAAATTCTTCCATTTTCCACTGAAGAGGACTATAAAGATAAACCAAAAAACAAGGTCCTGGAGCAAGGAGTGCAAAAAAATATGTTAACCCGAGATCCAAAAAAATGGGCAGAAAGTGAAAAATATGTGTGTTCAAGTCAAAGTCCCAAAGGGAAGGTGAAATAGACCGCTTTACCGCTTAATTGTTGCAACGTTTGCTGGCCAGCAATTATTTGATAAGACGACGTCTCACATTCGAGCACTGCCACAATAAATTTTCTGGCCGCAAAATAAATTAAATGAGAAACTGGAAAATGTTTAGTAGTTATACTGCCAGTAGTAGCCAGCCAGCAACAAACAAAAAAAGTTACTTTTGTTTACTCTCTTTTACTTTTGGAAAACACTTGGGAACTGAGCTAGAGAAACGGCAGCAACAGCCAGAAGACGACCAAGTTGAGGGGGAAGAATTTTCAGTTTCTTGAGTTCATAAATTTTCACTGTGGACTCGCATTAAAACACAAGTATATACAAAACAATTCAAAAAATTTGGCTAGCCCCTTAGGAGAACTCCAAAAGTGCAGTAAATTAATGAATGTTGCGTTATCTCATCTCCGGGAAAAGGGTTTCAAGTTTAAACAAATAAACCTTAGGAATCTAACTAAAAACTTTAAACAAAAGTTTTGCCATAATTATTTTTCAATATAAAGAGTCTTCAAGTACTTGTATTTGCCTTTAAATTAATCTTATAAGGAATTCTGGCGTAAAATTGCCTGACAGGCAGACAACCAAGAAACCGAAAAACCGACAACCACATGAGCCAGCAGCTCCAGTTTATAAACTTGAACACACAAAACTTAAAAACGGCCAAAATGAAAAACCACAATAGCAACAGCACTTCATAAGGAAAATATTGTTTAAGGAAGGAAAAGAAACCAGAGGCCAAATGAAGTTTCCAGGGCTCAAAGCTGCAACAAAAACAGAAAAAATGGAAACCAAAGAAACCTCAAGGAGCAAAGTTTCCATTTTGGGTTTTTGGGGGGAGTTGCGGGAAGGAACCGCACTCCTTGAGAAATAGGTGGTGGACAGGGAGGCTTGGGCTGGGATGAGGGCATTCATGTGTTTTGTGACAAACTATCTTAATGGGTTTTCGCAGCTTGGCGGCTGTTAAATGCGATTTTAATTAATTGGACACTTAAGTTAACGACATTTCTTTGGTTCCAGGACACCCCACTACCAACATCCACCTCGACACTCTGCCATTCTGCCACCCCGCCATTCTGCCACTTTGCCACCCAACTTCGATTCCGAATCCACAACCCGACTCCGGCGACTGCACACGGCGAGGATTTTGATTAATTGGCGGACCCGTAGAGCGGGGCCATCCACTCGCCGCGGGAAGGCGACGGACGGACGTAAGCCGAGACGTTCGGAGGTGTTGGATGCTGCGATGGATTTAATTGATGGCCATCGCAACTTGCGCTTTGGGATTGCAGCTCCAATTCCAGCTCCAGCTCCTGCTCCTGCTCCTGCTCCTGCTCCTGCTCCTGCTCCTGCTCCTGCTCCACTCCGATTAGTTTCATTTCGCTCCTCTGCCCAAAATGGCCTTCCATTTTGAAACATTTGATTTGGCCAAAAAGCAGCTGAGCCAAAGACGGACAAAGTGTTTAAAAAGACTATTTTGCATTGAAATTTTTTTAGTCTCTAATCTCTAATACATTTTCAGGTATAAGACAGGTAAAATACATAGACTTTTAATTAGTTTGCAAAAATCCTACACATTGCAATCGAATTCTTTGAATTCAATACAAAGACTCATTAATCTTTATCATTTATCCTTATTATAATTTAATTAAAAATATGCCCGATTTCCACTCGCTGCCCAGCCTCCTAGCTATGATAAATGTCCTCTAATAGACGCGCTAACTCCCAAATTCCTAAATGATTAATAAAGTAATTTTCAAGTTCAGAGCCGGCATAAAACTCATAAATAGAGCGCAGAGTTCATTTCAGTTGAGTTGAGTTGAGTGTTGAGTGAGTTTCATGAGTTTCACTCGAGAGCTCGTAAATTCAGATCCCAGTGATTGTTGTGCTCTGCGAAAAGTAAACGCCCATAAACAATGTTGTTTCTCAATGAAAGCGAAGACCACGTGTAGCCGTAAATCTCATTCTGTCTCGCTCTTTTGGTGGAGCTTGGGGGCTTCTCTAACAGGTTTCTCATTAGGCCAGTGCTGGGGAGCGGAGTAAATGAGTGAAATGATGAGCGGGATTCTGCAGACAACACTTTGCAGCACTGAAAGGGGCGGGGCTAGTTGGCCCCCACTACCCCCAACAATTGACCGCTTGGCTTCTTCCCTCTCATTCCCACCACATATGCTTGACACAGAAACAGCTGCCCCACACAAGAGAGAGAAAGAGCGCCGACTCAGTCCGTGAGAGTGTATGTGTTTGTGTGTGTGCGGACGCCATAAACCATTCGCAGCAGATGCTGCGCTGCTGACGACTCTGCCTGCGTCGCTGCCATGATGGCGGCGACTGCGACTGCGCTCGTAATTCTCCCGTTTAATGGTTTGTTTACATCATAAATAAACATGGCTGTGCTGCAGCTGAGAGCCAGAGCGAGTCTGCGTGGAAGAGCGGCTCCCGAGTTTTTGGCGCGCGATTTCGATGGGGGTGTTGGGGAGTGGGGGTGCCCCATTGATTGGGCTGTGACGTCAGTTCAAGCCCCCATTCCCCGATCCAAGACATGATTTCAATCACGATCATGATCACGATCGGAGGCAATTAGGTGGCACGGGCCGATCAGAAATTAAGAATTCCGAGATGACTCATAAAAACGTTGCAAAGCAAACCAGATAATTTTAGATATTTTTGAGAAAATAAACTTAATTGGTAAAAATACTGATAAATTCTTTTTTGTAGTTAGAAAAATGATATCTCAATAATATCTTATTAAATTATTTTATCTTATCTCTTTAAATTAAAACACCTCAGGTTTCCAGTTGACTTTCTTAAAAATTAAAAAAATAGAATAGGAATATATTAATTTTATTATTCGTAGTAACTAGTGCCATTTTTTTTATTAATTAATACGTCAAGGTAATAAAATAAAACATACAAGTGAAGTTTCCTATGGTTTCGTTGCAACTTCCGACGGATTTGTAACTCAGGATGCCGAGACCGTCGGCTGGAATGACAGTGCGTGTCAAGTAATAGAAATCAAGGAGATGAGCCTGAAATGTCCTGCTAATATAGTAGTAGTAATAAGCCAGGAGACGACGAACCACTTGTGGCTCTCACTCACTAATTTCAGGGCCCGAAAAATAGCACGCTCGATGGTCACACAATTACGGATGTAATAAAGTAATTTGCCGTAATTGCAATTGAGCCGAGGGCGCGTCAGCAGCTGCCACTTTGTTATTGCCACTCCTGCCTCCTTGGTCGGCGCAAAACTTTGTCTTCCAGGCCGGGCCAGACCAACCCTTTGTGTCCTTTTGTTTCGGCAAAGTTCGCCAGGGATAATGTGTGACAATGTCTTGGCACTTGCCGTGCACAGAGGGTGATTTTAATTTAGCCAAGGCAAGGATTCCCGATCCCAGGTAGCGCATAGCGAGCACAACTTTGCTCTAATTTTTCCGGCGGTCTTGGGCAGAGCCAACTGCTTAATTATGGACAGGACAGGATATTGTTCCAGAACCAAGCCCTTCCAGCAGGCGGTGTGAGTTATGATGGCTTTATGATCCTGCAACCGAATCCTTTTTGTCCGCCCGGGCTGGCTAATGAGCAGGTTTAATGCCTTATTATGATGATTATTATGTGTGGCAGGCCGAATTGGCGGAATGGACTCGAAAAAACAAACAACTACGGGTACAAGTGTTGAGCAATCCAGAAAGAAAAACAAACACCAGAAATGCCTTTTGCGATGGGCTGGGGAGTGGCACCATAAAAATTAGTCTATAAAAACAAACACCCGGCCGGGCGACCCCCGTTGGATAAACAGAAAGCCAGTCTGTACGAGTGCGCCCCCATATCATGTGGCACCTCATTTCGCCCAATGGAGCAGTAGGAGACGTTGAGGAGACTCTGTGGCATGCTGCGAAAATTTCCTCATTCACGTTTCCACCTCTCCGAATCGGAGAACCGATGTCTGAGTTCCTCCTACATTTCCAATCGCCCAGGTAAATAAACAAACAACTCTATTTCATTTTTTTTGTTACCATGAGGCTTAGATTTTTCTTGGATTTTCAATTTATTTATTTTTTAAATAGCCCTCTTGACGATAAAGTTTTGGAATCGAGCACTGATGACTTCATTGTGTATTTAAGTTCGTTTTTGAAGGTTATTTCTAAAAACTGAAAGCATATTCCTTAGATTACCAACCATTAGGAATGATCTATGGTGGACAAACATAAATTTTGATACACTTTTAAAGGCTAATTAAATTAACAATTTGTTGCACTCACTTATTATCTATTCTGTGTTTTGTCTGCGGGCCTAGCACTTGAGTCGGTTCAATAATTATAAATCAATATTGAATCAATTATGGGCTCTTACAATTATTATCTGTAAACGCAATGCCCAGAAAGCAACACAGATCCGACACAAAAAATTCAAACAATTTTCAAGTGATGCCAACTTAATTAAGTCACAAAATTTATGAGCTCCTTCTGGTTTGGGGCAGCCGGCATTTTCCTGCAAACACAAACGCGCACACCCGGAGATACAAATAGAGACAAAGAGATACATATTTACGAGTATATGTTATAGATGGAAAGATAGAGATACTTTCTGTATGGATACCCCAGAAACCCCAGAAATGAAGACACTTCTGATTCGGATTCGGTAGCTGGAGGGGGATTGTAAATCGATTGCCAAACGACGGAGATCGATTTTAACGATTTGTTTTGATATTTTTACGATTATGGAGCATCGTTTGCACAACATAAATAGAACATAAAACGCCGCACATGACGAGGGGGGCATATCCGCATATCGTGACGCGTGCTTGTGCTATTATTTGGGCCCCCTTGGTAGCCAGCTCGTGGCCCCTTTAAATTCAATTAATAACAAATTAGCTGCAAGTGGCGGCGTGAAGAAATCACAAATTAATATTTCCATTTTACGATGCAGCTGGAGAGACTTGGTCGTTGCATATTGGCTTTTAATTGCCCCACCGTGGCGCGGCGTCTTGAATGTAAGTATCTGAGAGATACTTACGCCTGCTGTTTTATTTTCCTCCGCGCTCGCTGCTGTTGTCATCTTGACGTTTTCCGCTTGCATCATCATAAATCATATGCGCCACATGCAATGCCAAGAAGCAAAAAATGAGACCAAAATATGGAAAAATATTGCAGCGTTTGTGTTTCTGTTTAATTTTGTTGTATTTTATCGTCACTATCCTCGATCCTGTGCGTTGTCCTTGCTGTTTTATGGCTCCTGGGTCCTTTGCATATTTGCAAAATCCAACGCACTCGTCGTCTCAGCCCAGCCAAGCCGTCGGCTTCCTGCGACTCTAATGTGTTTCTTGGGTTCTCTCAGGCAGAACTAGAGCAGGACATCTTCCCGGCGGCTTTTCTTCACCGCGTTGCTGGCGTCCTTTTATGATTTATGGCCCATAATGCCGAATACCAGAAGTCTTGGGCTGCGGCAAGTTGTTTTCCGTTCCGAGGATGCGAGGATGACAAATAGTATTGGTTTACTAGGCCATATGCAGGACCATACAAATATTTGGATATTTTTGCATTTAAGAACTATGTGTATGGATTTTATTTCTTTTATTTCATTTGATTTCCTTCAAATACCCCCTTGGAAATATCTTCCAAATTCTTGATATAGTGTTAACTAAGTTTAGCCAGATGTGTAAATACCCGAAAGTCACGTGCGAAACGGCATCTGTCTTTGCCGTTCAAATTCAAACAAAAATAGATTCCAAAGCCCCCAGATGAGAATTCCTTTCGTGGCCACGGAATTCATCTACTCCACACCCGCATCCGAATCCAAATGGCTGTCTTAGAAGCAACAAAATGGAGAAATTCCAATTTAAAACATGGGGTTGCTCTGGTTCTGAGCTGCTGGTGATAGATTCGGAGGAGCAGCAACCCAGACAGGAAGACCATTTCCAAGCAAAGCGTGACGACTTTCAATTGAGCATGATGCTACCAACCGCGCCCATAATTTACCCCCCTTATTTCCAGCCAGTTGCTGATAAGCCTCAATCGAACACAAATCGATTGCCCAAAAACTGAGCATGATTAATGTTCGAATTATCCTTGGGTCACCCCTCCCACAGATGTCACTTGCAAATGAAATACTCCCACAATCCAGATCTCTTCTCTATCTTATATTCTCCCTCGAAATTCTCTACGGTGAAGAGGTTGAGGCAATTGGTTGAATCCTCTATGAGGTTAGATAAGGGTTCAAAGTTCCCATAACCACTCCAATTTTTTTTTTTGAGGCAATAAGATAACAAGGCTAAGAGAATTTAAGAATAATCAATTGTTTACCATACCTTGTTGTAAAAGGTATTCTTTAAATACTTTTCGTTCATATCTTTTAGTTTAAAACCCTTTTGAAAAGTCCTTTGCATTCCAGCTTCACCCTTTTAATGACAAACTTCAGTGATGTGGACATTTCACTGTAAAGCAATAAATATTCACTTGAAATCTCAAATATATTATGTCGGATCGCAGCAATAAAGAACAAATATTAAGCCCGAATGCATTTTTGACCATCTCAGGATCCGTACACCCCTGCTCCTCCCTAAAAAAGGGGGTGTGGCAACGCCTACGTATTACATTTGGAGTCACATACTCGAACACACTGGCAGAGGACACGGAAACGAAATAAATCGAGAGCGAAATGACTGGACACAAAAGGATGAATGGTCAGTCATGAAGGCAAGCCATACAAAAAAACAACAACAACTACAACGAAAACAAGGCAACACAAGTAGGCTGGGGACGGTGCAAGGGGAAAGGAGGAAAGCATTGCAGAAATATTGAAACGAAAAATACAACTGACAAAAAATTTTATTTCGTTTTATTTGCAAAGCGGAGCACTCCATAAATTTTCGTGCGCTCAATATTGTTTCAGATCATAAATCATGGCTGCATTTGCGTACGGACACACACACACACAGTCGCACACATTCGCATTTTCGCACTGCCTGATGCAGTTCCATCTGTGGCAGGAAGAGGCAGAGGCAGAGGCACAGGGAGAGCGAGAGGGCCAGACACCGACAAATGCACGTTGTACCTTGTAGCCGAACGTTGGGATGCATCACGGGCACTGCAGCAAAAACAACAACAACAGATGCCAGAAAAAACAACAACCCAGCAAGACTCCAAAAAACACCAGAAAATCCCTGCAACAACGGCACAAAATCATAAAAGATCGCGGCTAGTCAATATCCTATAAATGAGGTTCGAAGGCCCCAAAATGTATGCTACAAAAATTTTCATAGCGGATGATTAATATTTTCCTCGAATTGCGACAATTTTCAATTATTAAAAAATAAATATTAATCATGTTTTTTAAGTCACTATACTTTAAAATGAAGACCACAAGTTATTAAAACAATATTTCACGGTGTAATTAAGTTAATGTTTGATAATATTCTTGCAATTATAAACGAGATTTAGCTAAATAAAGTTAAATAATGTAAATAGCACTACGAAAAAATATGATCGAGGGAAGAGAAAGTATTAAGATAAATTTATCATCAAATAATGCCCACGAATTCGTTAGGAACTGGCTCTGACAATGGCAACATGCACTCAAAGTGCATTTGTATAAACTCGAGGCCGCTGCACTTGTGCCATGACTCTACTTGCACCCCGCCTCTCATAGATGCCACATTCACGGCGATGCGTCGGCGGCCAGAATGCAAATGCAGAATGAAAGCCATCCGCCAATGGATGGCGATGGCGAGGCAGCGGGCAAACGGAGGGCAACCAACTGGAGTGGTCTGCAAATTCACATTAACGCAAATTCCGTAAGTGAAGTATGTTGCATTTGCCGCACGTAAATTTAAAAAGCGCGGCACAATAACAAAACACTGCTGGACTGGATGCCGCTCGCTTGCAGATGCAGATACACTCGCATGGTGGGGCTCGGAATCGGAGCAGGACCTGGACCTGGACCTGGACCTGGCGCTGGATATGGATATGGAACTGAAACCAAGACTCCAGGATTCAGAGTCGGAGGAGACTCGGCTCCACCCTGGAATCGGGGGCTGGATACCACAGTGTGGCATAGGCATTCGGACTGAACTTGGCCTCGCACACAGATGCACATATTTGAGATACATAAATCTTGCGGATGAGCGTGCAGCATTTGGTGGGGTTTTTGCGTTCGTTTTTTGGTCCCGGCAGCATTGGGGATTTGGGCCCGAAACTGCAGGAGAAGAAGTAGGGGTTTGGCAGGAATAGTTCAGGATCCGCAGCTGAGACTGACACGATTCGGCGGTATAATATTGGTTTCGGGTATAATGGTACCTATCGGAGGTTTTAGTAATATTGGGATTGACTGTTTAAAACTTTTTAAAAACATACAAAGCTAAAACCTTATTTATAGGAAATAAACCCTCAACAATAAAAAACTTCTATTCTGTAAGGAAGATCATATTAATGACATTTATAATGCTCACACATCCTTTAAAGAACCCCTTGCATTCAACGGTAAATTGAACGCCCCAAAAAATGGCGTAAACAAAAAGGATTCCACCTGCAGCCGCCTACAGATGGCGCTTTAACACGGATGGCAATCCATCTGCGACGCTAATAAAAGATTTCGCTAAATTGATACTGTCGATGGAGTAATTAAACTGCAATTTTTATGAGACATGCCGGACAGAGGCCGCGGCTATCACAGATCGAATAAATTATATTCGCCTGGCCACGCACACACACACGCGGGACACAGGACATGTGCAGGACGAGAACGAGAGGCAGGAAGTGCAAAAAGAGATAGTGCACGAGGGCCAGGGAGAAATCCGTGTGTCCTTTGGCTCGTTTTGCCGGTAAATTTCCCAACGCAATTTTACCATTCTTCCCTGCGAGTGTGCGGTCAGCTACTGCAGTTCCTGCAATTTCATTCTGCCGATTCGGGTCCTGGCCCTTTGGCACGCAAATAAATTTTTTGCACCCAAAAACCGGTCAGTAATTTTTGACGCATAACATCGAGAATTTAATTTAACAGTTTACACGCTTCATATAAAATCATACCGGCTATAAAATTTATTTTAACAACTAATAATTTAGTTCACTCAATCAGATTGCGACGATTCGTGGCCAAATAATTGGTTTATTTAAAAGGCTCTATGCCAGACACCCAACGGAGGTCTTGAGGTTGTTAATTTTTATGACGTCATTACCCGGCTCGTAAAATTCCCGGATCAACAGTTGGCTGTGACTCCGGCTACGGCTCCGGCTCTGTTTGTCTACGGTTTATAGCTGCCATCAGAGGGAGCAACAGGCAATGATTTTATGAACATGTTCAATGTCTGTTGTGGCACTTTGGGATACCATGAGTCTGAGTTCAGGCCTGGGATCTCGCCTAAGCGGAATCAAAGCCCGAATCTCGGCATGCCGCTTCAAACTTTATTTCGCTGACTTTATTTGCAACCGGAATTTTTATTGTTATGGCGACATTTATGAGTTTTACGAGATTTGTCTGTTTCTCGCAGCACTTCTAATTGGGCGCTCTTTGTTTTCAATGTTTGCCATTGTTACTGGTTACTGGTAACTGGTTGTTACCACATAAACTTCCCTGAATCAGGACTTCGGGTGAGAAACCCTTTCGAAGTTTTGTGGCGACTGAGTTCCGCATTTTTTCTTAACAAGTACAGGAAAATAGATATTATACCACACTATATACTACTTATGTACATTATCATATATCTTTATATGACAATCTTGGCTCTAAGGCTAAATTAGAGCTTTGTAACCATTTTAGTACACTTTCATATTCTGACATTTCAGATATTTATGATGTCTTAACCCAAAAAAAAAGGAACACAGAGAAAAGTAATATTGAGTGGGCGCTGTCATTCAATCCTTCAGTTGCCCCAACCATCCCTGAGAGGTATTTTTTAGGGATCCAACATTTATGCACCATGTTCTACTTATATTTTTATGACTGCTCCTTGCTACCCGAAACCACAGACACGGGCCCAGGATACGGTGAACAAGGAGCGGTTACAAGCACATATTTAAAACATGGATTCTTAATTAGTAGCAAATGTATCCCATTTTTTGTGACACGTAGCCAAGTCGTTGGCTACCATCAACCGTTCGAGTTAGTTGACACCCTGGTGGGTCCCAGGTCCGGGGAATTGGCCATGGAACTGGTTGCGTGAGGTGGGTTCGGGTAATGCTCGCTAATTAATCCAGCTTGGTTCGGATTTTCCCGACATAATTATATTTACAGCCGCCATGCGAGCCAAGCAGCAGCCAGGACGGCACAAAGGGACTCCTGTTATCCTGCCAGAAGGATGCTCGCTCATCTTTATCCGAGGCTACCCACTATATATCTAATATACATATATATTTATCCTCAGTTGGGATGGCTCCCCTCGTTATGGCCCTGGAGCATGCGAGCTGGATGCGTTGAAAAGGATACGCGAGGATATTAAATTAATTTTTAAGTGCGAGCAGAAGATGTCGAGTGAGCAGCAACGGTGAGCAGAAGATGAGCCACCAAAGTAATAGGGGTTTCCCAAGGAGGGGGTGAAATTAATGTGCTTTTCTTACGCGCTTCTATTGTCTGAGGGAAACTTTTAGCATGTTTCAGTACTTTGTCATAAAGGGTGCTTTTCCATGGTGACTCAATAAGGTCTTCTCAATTTGAAAACTAAGATATAGAAACTATTTACTTTATTTAATGGTTTACAGAGCCTTTGTTTCAAAAACAAGATTAAAAAGCTTAAAATCATGACCCTGTATATTTTTGAACTTTTGTTCACGCAGCTTGTTTTTAGAGAATTTTTCTTAGTTTTTTCTACTTTTTGTTGCCGAGCTGTGTTGCAAATATAAATAATGACTACATTTTGTTTATTTAACTTTGTTATTCTTCTTTATTTTTGTTACTTCTACTGCTGCCACTGGCGCTGCTTTATTGCTTTCCACGCGGGTGGCGATGGAAAGATGAGTTGGCCCTCCGGGCGACGGCCAAGATGACGACCAGAACGTGGCGAATGAGAATGAGCTGCCACCAAATTAGTTTCATTGTGGCCTCCAAACTTCTTTCCCATAGAAGACTTGACTATTTTTGCTCTACATATTAGCCAATGATGATTAAGACGCCCACTAACTTGGAATCCTAAGAGATTCTATGGGATCTCGGCCGGGGGATTTCACAAAACTTAAGTGATTACTTTCTTTTTTGTGTCCGGGCATCGGAGGAGACGGAAAGTTGTGGTCGTAAATTTATTAGGCAAAAAACTTGAGTCTAACTTTGGACAGAGTGCGCAAACGCAAGTTTTGTAATTGTATTCATTCAATGAAGTCCATTTTATGCATTATTCATGGGTTCCTCCTTACAGCATTAGGATCTGCTAAGAATCTTGAATTAATCAAAAAAAAAGGACATTCATTTATAGGCATTTTTGTTATTTTAATTACATTTTAAATGGGATACTTTAGATTAATTGAAGTTTCCCATATATATATAGTTTTATATACATATAATATATAGTTTTGGCGACTTTGTATTCAGTTTGGCATCGAAACCCCCTCGTTAGCCATCATTTTTTGATATATGCATTATCTTAACCTCTTACCTCCGCGGAGCTCCGTCCCAAGTCATAAAGCAGCTTAAGTGGGCGTTTTCCTGTACCTCTGACCGATTGCTAAGTAAGCTTCCTGATTCCTGGGTCTTAGCTCACACCTTGGCGACCCGTCGGACCCTCGGGGCCCGGCCAGTAACCGCGAGGGAATAAAGTTATTGAGCATTTAACGAGTTATAAATGCCCAGATGGTCCATCTTCACCGCATGCGGCGAGAGTTGCAGGCTTAGTGGCAGATGCAGATGGCAAAAATGCATCCACCAGATACGAGCAATGGATTTATAACTGAGTGCCAACAGCGAATAGGGCTTTAGGTGGCCCCTAGCTGATAATGATAATGTGTTCCTCTCGTCAGCAATGATTCTGGTAGTTTCCCAGGTGGATACGGAGGTGGGTGGTGGCTGGTGCAGGGCTTAGAGCTTCAGGATGTATTGCCAGGATAAGCCAGGCCGCGCGCTCCTTTGGGTTTCGGTTGCTGGTTGTTGGTTGGCGGTTGTCGGTGGGATCTATGAGCTCAAAGTGCCGCCATTATGACGATGGGGCATTGGTCGTGGAGGACGGGCAATGAGGAGTGCATTTGTAGTCACAACTCGCAGATGCAGCCAGTCCAGTGGACTCCAGTTCTCGGGGAGAATCAACTGCAACCAAAGCAGCAACAACACCAAATCCTGCGGAGTAACAACAACAGCTGCAGTGAAGACCATGACAATAAAAGCAACAGTGACGTGCTGAGGTAAAATATCATTGAAATAAGGAAACAATAAACTATTGTAATATAAATAAATCAGTAAATTTAACACATTTTATTTATTTAATGTTTTTAGTTTCAAGTAATATATTTTTTACGATAAGCCACCTACAATTTTATACCACTGTTCTCCATCGAAGCCTTTTTGGCTGCGAGTCAAGCATTTTGGATGCATAAATCAAACATTTATATGCGGCACAGCTTCGGCATTGCCTCGCCGTGCCCTTGCTCCGCCCCCTTACGCCACTGCCACCCTCATGCCGCCCCTCTGACAGTCACACATGTGCAGTGCGCTTCGAGGAGACGGCACTTGAATGTGATTACGCAGCGAGAGATTGTCCCTGGGCCTGGGTCTGGGCGGGAGGAGACAACGGCAAGCGGACCAGAGACTCGAGACTCGAACACAGACAAGCCCCAGCAAGAAGAGCCCCCATTTCCCCCACACCTTCCGTCGATAACTGAGTCATGGTCCGTGCATCAAAGGCGTCTCCGACTTTGACTCTGACTCCACTGCAAAATGAAGACGATTACGATAACTGTGACTGCACTGGAAGAAAAGCCAGGGATTCCAATGAATAATATACCAGTAACGGGTATAAATAGTTCGGATACTCCACTAGTCATCGCAGTTAACATTAGTATTCTATTATATAAAGTAAATGATTGCCTATTTTTCCCAGTGCTTATCCTGGTAAGATGATAAACTCTGGAGTGGGTTCCTCGACTGCAATGATGGATATTATTCCTAAGGCGAAAAGTCTTTGCCCAGCGGTGCTTTGCGACACCAAAGCGATTTGCGCTTTGATTGATTGCTTCATTGCGTTGCTGCCCCTGCTGCATTCAACATGATGCCAGCTGAGGATTTTGGCAAAGGATTTGCTCCCCCCGTCATTTTCTCCATTTTTTTGCTGACAATTCTACGGCTTACAATGCGGCATAAAAATTATTTTCTTAGGAAGCGGTTTAGAAGGAGGACTCACCAAAAATTTAAAGATACATAATATAGTTCAGCCTATTCATTTCTCCATAATTTGCCTGAGGAAACTTTATTCTTTTAATCCCAATAGCTCTAAAATAAACTTATTTAACATGTTTAAAAAACAATATTCATAAACAACACTTTCATTAACTCCGAAGCTAATATCTGGAGGGGAAGAACTGAATTATTTTGGACATTAGAGAGATGTTGGCCTGCCTTCAACGAGGAAATAAAAACCAAGACTGAGCGCAAATTGCAGAGGCATTGGATCTGAAGATACGACAAATAGTCACGGCTCCACCCCAGTCGGTTGTGGATAAATTGAAATCAGGGCAGAACTCAGCATTTGGAAGTCATCCAAATATATATTTTTTTCGCTTCCTAGACCCTCCTGCCACAACAATCTTGGTCTTTTTCCTTAAACCGAGTGACTGACTGACTGTCGGTCTGTCTTATTGGTTGACTGCAAAAAAAAAGGAATAAGGAAGCAAACAAAAATTATACGGAAAAGCTCACACAACTTTTCTCATTTTTTTACCAGTCCTGTTTTGTTAGTTTTGGCTTGGCAGAAATTTATTTTTTACTTAAAACTTTCTGTTGTAAGCAATGAAAAATGGGAAAACAAACTTTTTAGCTTTTCAGCAGAACAAATAGGAAAAAAATATCTCTTTGTTGCCGCAAAGTATCGAATTGATTTTGGTAGATGGAAGTTTGGAATTTTCAAATGCAAACGGCTAATTTATGCGCCAGTTCCGCCTTCTCAGCTTATTTGACTCCATTGAAGGACTTTTCCTCTTAATTTATCTACTTTCTTTTTATTGGGTGAAGACAGGGTAGAAGCCTATAAATTAGGGAGAAAGGATGTGTAGTACAGATACTAAAAACGTATTTAATAATTGAATTAAAATCAATAAACTTTAGTTTGCCTAAAAAATACAATCTGTTCAATGTTTTTCACTTTTTTTTGTTTGGACTGATCATAATCCTGTAAAATGTTTTATTAAGCCGGAATAAGTTTAATTTATAGATCTGCGAATATTTATTGTTTTGGAAATCAAATTATTTGCCAAAACTTGAGTCAACAAGCAAAAACGATGCCACAAGAGGGACATGGGTCGAAAGGAAGACACTGCAGGCGCAGGACAAAAAATCATCAGACAATATTTTAATAGTTTAAAGCAAAATAATAAATAAAATGAAATCAATTGAGACTGGGGTGGATGGGCTGCTGCCTTGCTGACAACACAAAAGGCAAACAAGCCAAAAGCGCAAATAATACGAAATGTAATACAACGTAAACGAAAACAATAAATGCATTGAAACAACAACAAGTACGAGTAGTTGCAATAAAATCGTTTGTTTCCGGCCACTGCCATTGCTACTGGAATTTATTCTTGTTCGAACAACAAACACAGAAGGCCAAAAGCTGCAAATCGGCAAGAGCAAAGTGCAAACATGGTCTTTCCCTGGGCGCTTGACTATTTGCTAAAGTCATTGCGGTGTTTGTCAGCCCCGCCCACTTCTCCCAACGCCTACCACCTCCCACTTTTGAAGCAGAGCATAGAACTCTACGGCACACAATGCTAAGAGCAACAACAATTTTAGTAATAATATTCACATTTATGGATTTGTAAGTGGTTCCGCATGACTAACCCAGCCTCTCCTGGCCCTCGCTCTTGGATTTCTATGGATTGTTTGCCGATGGGATGGGATTGTGCCGGGCATTAGGGCTTCAATAAGGTTCACTCTAATTCGGGTCTACACTTTTCAATTGTTTTATTGATGCAGAGGCGGTAAGTGGGGAGCATCCTTGGGCTATCAAATTCATAAGTCACTCACAGGCCAGTGAATAAGTAGTTTCAAGAAGGGAGCATCTTGGCCTAAATGGCTCTAAAATTAGGTAAGGTAATTGGCAATTGAAGTGTAGGTAATAAAGGAAATTAGAGATTATTAATACTAATTATTAATTGCAAAGAAAGCTACGAAAGTATTCCCTTTTATATGGAACGCTTTGAAAGTTTTCAGAATACAAAATGAAGTCATTTTCCATTTCCTGCTACATCCACCCTTTTGAAAAAAATAAAATCGCAACTAAAGAATTTATGTGGCGAAATAATTAATTCCGTCAGCAAGAATTCACTGCAGCAGAAATTGACAGACTGAATAAATAAATAAAGCGACAAAAGTGCACAGGCTCGGAATCGCTTTTCGATTATGTTAATTTCCCATTCCCATTCCATTCAACCCAAGACGAGGAGGAGCAGCTACAATATGGGGATGTCTATGTGGATATGGATTCGGATTCGGATTCGGATGCGGATTGTGATTGGGAGCGAGTGTGGCACACATGCCGGCAATATGTCCAATGGTGCGTTGGGAATAAATCCAAATCATGCGATCCAATGATCACATTGTGCCGCAACTTGAGTTATGGCGATTCCAACTACACACACGCACTTCAACAGTCACAAACATCGCACAATCAAATAAACAAACAGACAAACAAACAGAGGCAAATGAATAAACAACTTCGATGCCTGATGATGGCAAATAAATTGCAGATGTGAACACGACAAATATTCCACATTGAAAATAAACACCGATTCGAGTGCAGACTCAAGAAGTTTTAACGAACTTAATGTATTATATTTTAGGATATTAAAAATAAATAAATTGCAGTATGGCTGTCTTCTATTTTTTAGCCACTTTTTGGCCCCAAAAACCCCTTCTATTAGCTTAGGCATTTTGTTTTCTGACCAATGTTGCAGATCCCCCAGCCCCAAGGAACTGTCTCAGTCTGCTTAAATAGATGTCAAGCATTTCGAGCCCTGGCATCGCGACAGAAGATTATATTATTTCTCTTTATTTATTTGAATTTTTTGTATTTTATTTCTGCTTGCTTATTTCTGTCTCCAATTTGAATAACGTGGCCGCAGTCTTGCAATTTTTAATGCTATTTGTTTTATATGCCGCAGATTTTTTTCTTCCAAGTGAAATACGTTTTAATTTATGGCCCTGCTTGGCGCACGTTATTTGTATGAAACTTGTGAGTTCTACATGCACTTGGCAGCCATCATACAGGATATGTAAGGAGCGATCTCGAGGACCCAGAAGTCATTCCTTGGCACGAAAGAGAAATAAAAATGTATAAGATAGCCTAAAATACAAACTATATCGAATTAGGCTTATTTATGAATACGAAATTGATCTGTTCATGAAACCAAAACGAATTAAATCATCAAGAATTGTATTCCATATCCGTTTCCAGGCGCTAATTAATGTTCAAGGGGAAAAGAAAGTGTGAGTCATTGACCAATATTGCGCCACTTCAGTTTGGGCGGATCCACCATCCAACATCCAGAAACCGAATCTGAATTGCTTTTAACCATAAATTGCAAACGAAATCGAAAGGAAACCGTGAACATCGTAAACACCATTTGCAGTTTTTCCATCCTGCGTTTCATTCTTGGGGCCCTTCGGTTTTTGGCTAAAGCAATTTGTAATTTTCCGTATTTCATTCGCATACACTTCATTAACATCGTTTGGGGGAAGAGTTGGTTTCGGTGCGCTTGAATGGAGGCTGACATGGCAGAGTGGGCGGAGTGGGTGCATCATTAGAGCCGGTCCTTGGGAAATTTACGTCCCTTTTGGCAGGGACCTTCTCTCTAATTTCTTCGAGGATTCCGGCATGTGTGGCGGAATGAGGGGCCGCTCGCTCTTGGCCGGGACTTTGGTTCAGTGGTTCAGTTTCGGCTCGCATCAGCGACAAACGACACAAAAAGTCCTTGGCCAATGACAGCGCCAGGAACCGGCAAAAGGAGCTGCTGGCTCACAGGCTCTCCGACTCTGGCTCTGGCTCAGTGGCAGGCTGAGACAGGAAAATGTTTTTTCACGATAAAAATGATGAATGACATCATAAATAACGTTGGAGTGCGCCCAAACAGAGGGTTTCCAGTGGTTGTTTATTTCGATATAAATGAAATTCCTCTTTCTTTATTTTCTCCGCTTATTTTCGGCCAGCAAGAAGTAAAAGAAAACTTGCTGTCCCCCTTCTTGCCAAAAAAAAAAGTATTTGGCAATATATATATATATGTTATTTTTTTCCAGGAGGCTTACCAATGCAAATGGCGAACTGGCGATGCCCTCTTCCTTCTAGATACCTCCCCTTCCTGGCAACAGGATCAATGTAAGATGAATATCTTGAGGGGGTTGATTGGGCGGTTGGGAGGTTGGGCGGTTGCCTTGTAATCACATTTCACGTTTTCAAAGTCGGCGGCACTCGTATGCCTGGTCGATGTTTCCCGTCATAAATATCGAAAATTATTATTAATGTTCCCCAAAATATATACATATATATATATATAACTTTTTTCCTGTGCTCAAGCCATGATTTTGTCCTTGTTTGGGCTTTTGTAAGTTTTTTCAAGGAGCTACAATGGGAAGAAATGAGATTGCTTTTGGATTTGCATTTTTGGATTGAATTTCGGATCAAAAGTACAAGGACTATTTGTGTGGTTTATTCATTTAATTAAATTAAATTTAATTAATTTAAATGAATAAAAACGTTTGGTTCTATTATCAAAAATAAATTAATACAATGTCCACTGTCACTTTTTTGAAGGACAAACTCCGGCTTAGTGATTGTATGAAAGTGAAATCCTGCCAAGAACCCTCCATCAATGTGTGTGTGGGTGAGTCTTTATTTAGTGAGTGTGTGGGTGTGTGGGTGCGCTTTAATGATATCCTTATAGCCTGCTAAATTTATGGCAAAGCCGCATAAATTTAGACGATTTTTTTCACGCTTTCACTACAAGGCAAAAAACCTTATCGCATTCTTATTTTAATGGATTTTTTATCTGCTTTGGTTGCCTCTTTTGGCTGCCGCCGCTGATGATGTTGCCTCACTTTCTTTGACGACATCAGGGTCTAACCGCACTGGCCAAATGGCTGGGAACATTTCTCATTTCATTTAACTGTAAGTTGATGCAGGCAAATGGGATTTAATAAGCCAACATTTATTTTAGACATTATTGATGGCGGTTTATTTATCGAGCGGGGAGCCCGAGAGGAAATCCACGCTTGGAGCAGGTTGCCTGAGAGGGCCGGGTGGGTTGGTGGCTCTATTAATGCTAGCCACCATCTCCTTATGCGGCAAAACTCAAAAGGATTAAGTCAACACTGGCGAGGCAACGAAGTAGCCAGGACACACGGAGGTTACAAT
Organism: Drosophila vallismaia; assembly: GCA_035047325.1. NCBI lineage: Eukaryota > Metazoa > Arthropoda > Insecta > Diptera > Drosophilidae > Drosophila > Drosophila vallismaia. The sequence goes on along the minus strand of JAWNPU010000037.1, from coordinate 2,573,862 downwards.
GGCTTAGAGGGGTACGTCGGGTGGAAAGGAGACAAAGGGCAGCCCGAAAAAGATTCACTGCCGCCGCACAATGCAAAAGCCGCCTTCATATGCTGTCCCCCCCACAGTCCTGCACGTCCTCCACCCATTTCTTCCTTCTTCCTGCAAAATTGTCCGACGATTATTCAAAATGCAAGTCACAAAGTCATGTGTGTGTGTGAAAGCCAAATGGTGGCAGTGTGATTGTACCAAAATCCCTGCAGCCATGTTGGCGTCAAAACTGTGTATACTGCAAGAAATTTGTAAGGGGTTTTGCAAAATAAACTATTACCAGTTTAATTAGTTTTATTCTTTTTACGTTAATTAATTTCCTTTAAATTTGTTCAAAATATCCAAAATATATCCAAAATATAAGACCCTAGTAAATGCTATTCAAATTTTACGAAAAATTGGTGTTCATGATTTTATCCAAACGAGCCCTTTCCTTGGGAGTCAATTTTATAGCGCCCTTCTCAAAGTTTTCAAGCTCTTTTCTGGTATGCAATGGTGGCCAAAGTGTGGTATAAGCCATAATTCTATTAAAAAATAGAATATATATAATAAATAAATATAATGAATAAATATTTGAGCATAGTTACCTAACAAATTGCCAAGCACAATCTGCATTTGGCTGATTATCGATCAAAAGACCCAACTCTCTTTTAAATTGATTAGAAAACTTTTTTTTTGAGTCCCGAAAACGCTCAAGACATCGAATATAGCTGAGAAATAATCAAATTTATATGGAAATGTTATAAGATTTAATAAAACCTACAGCGGAACTTGGTGATTTTTAAAAGTAGGCTCCAAAATTGTTTCCTTCTCGTCATCAAGTTTTAAACAATATATATACTCCATGGAAGAGGAGCCCTCTTTCAAGCCAAAATTAGTATCAATAAATGTATTATCTTCCTTGTGACGCCTCTTCATAGAACTCAAGGATGTAAAAGTTTTTTCCGCTATAACGGATTGTTTGGTTCCGGAAACCCGTGTATAACTCATCCCCATTGTCTTTCGCCTGGCTTCCATGGTTTTCCTTTTTTCCAACATCACAGTTTTGCGATCCTTAACGGTGGAGTCCCTCTCGCTCTCATCCTTCTCACCCTGATTACTCACGACACTCATTTTGATAATACTATTGTCTTATGTTTATAGTTATATAGTTTTATGATCCGTTTTATTGTGATGATTGCTTCAGGTTAAAGCTGTGAAATATATATTTTGTTTTGACTACTTCAATTTTTAAATATTGACTGATCCTAAAATGGATGACATTAAGCAATGAGTACTCTGATGTGAGCTGATTTTTTTTATATGTGTTATATTCCACTGTTCCCTTTCATTTGTTTCAGTGTAACTCTTCTTTAAATTTCATGCCGTTGGCTTTGGATTTTGGAGGAGCGCGAACGCCTCTGATGCCGCTGGCTGCAATTGCCACATGTAAATTCTTAAAGTAGTACTTAGCGCTATTATTTATTATATTCCAACACTTTCAACACCTTTCAACAAGTAACCGAGTCGACTGGCGACGGGACAGGATGCGGGGTATCCGGAATCAGGATACTGGGAGCCGGGAGCTGTGAGCTCTTAGTTTGGGAGTTGGTTGTAGCTCCGTAGCGAAGCTGAATGCACTTTGTCCATTGTTGCACTCTACCAGTGATGTTGTTGCATTCGTTATTGTAGTTGCAACATTCATGCTGTTGCTGCACTCCTCGATGCTGCTGTGTAGGAATGAAATTTATGAATATTGCATGGTAATAAAGCGAGGATTCCATTACGAGCGACTCATGAGATGGCAATATGTGAGGGTGTGAATTGTTTGTGCTTTGGAGTCTATAAAAGGTAAACCTTCTAACAAAAAATTGAAGAGAAAAAACATAAAAAACATATTATATATTGGTTGGGCATATTTTGTATAGGAAGGCTAAGATCACCCAAACAAATAGCCATGTCTTCGTCAATGTACTTCCGAATCTTAAGCGGAATATCTCAAACGATTTGTAAATCGATTCTCTACTAATATACATCAAAATCTTAAGGTAAATTTCAATTCAACATTTTTTCGATGGACACCCTCCAAAAAATGGGAAATTACTAATAGTGTGCCAAAAGGACCAACAGCGATGGCCATATCTTTGGCAATATCCTTCCGATTCTTTAGCGGAATATATCAAACTATTTATTAATCGATTCTCTATCTATTTGCATCAAAATCTGAGGCGCAGTTGGATTTTAAATTTTTTGTACGTTTTTTCGATGGGAAAGTACTTATAGTGTGCTAAAAGGACCAACTGCGATGGCCTTATCTTTGCCAATATCCTTCCGATTCTTAAGCGAAATATCTCAAACGATTTGAAGATCGATTCTCTACTAATTTTTATTAAAACGTGAAGCACAGTTTGATTTTGAATGACTTCCTCGAAAAAATGGGAAAGAACTCATAGAGGCCATCCACGATGGCCATCTTTGCCAAAAGCAATGATTTTTTGGAGCGGAATACCCTAACCGATTATTCTTTGTGAGCTTGTTACTTATTTTTGCTTTCTTAGAAAATTGAAATTTAAAGTTTTGGCTGGCTTAACGTTTTTAATCAGTATCAAGTCAATTTTATGATTTAATTCCAATTGCGAGTACTTCTTCGGGGAATGGCAACCTCAAACCAAAACCCATTTCAGTGCACTCACAATGAAATTTATATAATTCAGAAAATTAAAACAATACGCCACATAAATGCTCACGGAGGCGAACTTCCCAGCTGCGATGCCATTGTCCTGCATCCTTCGTCGGCCCAACCGCAGGGTCCGCACTCTCCACCCATTTCAGTGGTCTATTCAAATGTAAATTTTTCATGAGCAATGAAATGCGTTCAAATTTCAGTTGGACACATACTTTTTTTTGGCTTGGGTTGGCTTTGTTTTGAGAGGCGTTTCCACAAAACGAATTGCCTGCAATATCCTTCCGCGTATTAATTTTTTAACCACATCACAGCGAAACGGATAAAAAAACGAGAAATAAAATGTGAGTAGTCAGCTGAAAATCTGAGGCAATCATAGAGTCAGGACTCGACGGGATTGGGTGAAATGGATTGGGATGAGCTCGGTTGGGCTAGGCCGGGCTGGGAGTCGGGGAGGACAAACAATTGGCGGCCTGTTGCCAGAGAAATGTCGAGCCGTTTGTAATTGTCGGCGCGACCATCAACGCGCCTGAATCGCTTTTAATAATTATTAAAATTATTCTTGTTGAAATGATTATGGCGCTTGTAAGTGGCATGCCTCGCCCTCCTTCCTCTACTCGCTCTGCCACCGTTTCCCAAACGATTATGTGCGGCATAAATCTTATTTTTTGGGGTTTTCACAGTCAATGTGGCTGTCCCCGAGCTGGGTATTATATTTTGTGACCCTGGAATGGTCTTGATCCTTAAAAATAGATTTTACCCAAACTATAGTTTTATTTATACATTTATTGGTTGATGTATAGAGGACTTTATGTATGACTTGAATTTTAGTCGAACATTACAGATAGTGTTAATTGTTTTCTAAATATATTCCTTTTCCCCTTTAAAGCTGTAACTACCAGAGTAAGGAAATTCTAAAACCTTAAACCAAATCCAAAGGACAACACGCATTTTGCCAATGTCCCGATTTCGTGTCACGTTCCACAGCAGCAGTGGCAAGTGGCAGTTGGCAGGCTAAGGCCCAGAAGGAGGTACCAGGCGGTAGGGATCTGTGGCGTGGCTGTCACACACATCCTGGCACAGCTTGCGGTTGGCGCGTGTTCTGCCGCTGCAACTAAGCCCCTGATTTTCCCGAATTTTCCAATTCCCCTCGGCTAATGGCATTCGCGCATCGGAGAACTTGCATTCAAGCGTTTTGTCTTCCAAATTAATTTGGTGTCCAGCAGTTCCGGGCAGTCCTCTTATTGGTCGGACAGTTGGTCCGGTTCGGCTTAGTCCTGGTCCTGGCCAGGACATGATTATGTTGAACATTTCAGCAAACATTTCTAAGCCGGCCTGGTCTGGTTTTCGATACACAAAGAATACATTTTAAAACAAGTAATTCATGCCCTAAATTTATTAAAATGTTTGCAAAGCTTTGGTATATAGTAAATTGTTGCTTATTTATTGTATGAATTTTTACCTAAAATGCGATAGTCTTAACAGCTCTGAACCTTTTTTTTAGTGCATCTACAACGCTGTTGCTTCGTTTCAATTAAAATTGGAGCAAACAACGCGAATTCCAGAGGAACAGCGAATGGAAATCGCAGAATGAATGTCCTCCATAGTCGCTGGCTGCACTTAATGCATAAATTCTCCGCAGGACATTTTCCTGGCCATGATAAATTTTGATTATTTTGCATTGACTGCAGAATCTGGCCGATGTAATTGATGTTTTAGTAGATTGTTGATTATCTTCCTGTATTTAATGTTAAAACGTTTTCGCAAAGTGATTATAGTTTACGCTAATTAATAATAACATTTGTGATTAAAACAAGGCAATAACATTAGATAAAATGTATTGTTTCTCTTGTTTCCTATTGCTTCTTATTAAATCTGCTTCAATGAATCTGGTTTCTTTTTTATTAAAGAACAATAAATAAATAGAAACCGTCTAACCAGACTTAGGCCATTTTGCAGCTGTGGCTGTCAAAATAAAAGCCAAACGCTGTCCGTTTTAAATTGTTTAAACATTACGATGCATTTGGGAATAGTCAGAGTAGTCAGTGCAGGGAAAAAGTTTTTCATTTCGAGAATAAAATGGGAAAAGGAAAGCAAAGGCGTCAAAAGAATGGGAGTGGGCCAAGAGAAAGGCAAAAACGGGGCAAACATCCAATTATTTTTCGATTAGTTTCGCTATCATTTCTCAGCACCAACAATAACAAAAAATATATATACGTGTATATGGTATAGCGCATCTGAAACCGAAAACGAACCCAAAAATATATATATATCGTATATTCCGATGGAGGAAAACTCACCCTCACAGTTCTGGGATCGAGAAGGGATGGATGTGAGGCACATTTGGTGGAACGGCTGGCAAAGCCGAATATAAATAAATAAAACATACAAAATGGAAATAAATCTAACTGAAAAGCCATAAAGCATTTTCAGCATTCGCAATTTAATATGTTCGAGGGTATTTTTCTCGCACGTAGCGAAGATGAACACCACCACCCACCGGAAAGTCACCCTGGGCAAGGCAACACCATCCCCACCACCACCATTACCATCAGCAACTTGGCTGCAAGATGGTGCCTGAAGGAACACAACAGACAGAAGGACATTCGGACAGCTGGAAGGACAGAAAGCTGAACAGAACAGCGCAGAGCTGAGACGTTCGAAAGAAAAGGAAAATATTCTACTTTGGTAATGGTGTGGGATGGAAGGGGAGCCTTTCCTTTTCGGGGAGGAAGGGGCCAGGCCAGAGTTGAAGTCCCGGCTAAGTGTGATATATTTCCCAAGATTATATAAAATGTTTTATTTGTTCTTGTTGCTATGGTTCTTCTCAGTAGCAGCCCCACCATCCCCCAATTTTCTTTTATTTTATTTTTTCGTTTCGTTTTGTGTTTTCTTGTTTCTCATCTTTGGAAAGCAAATTGCGTGAGCCTCCAGCCAGCGAGTGAAAAGTGCGAAAAAAGGATATTAGGTGTATATATCCGAGTCCTTCCAGCCACCCCTTGGCTTTGTTCCGCAACGAGCGAATGAATTATTTGTTGGCCTCATCTAAATTTCGCAATGGATCCTGATCCTGTTTTCTATTCCTGGTTCTTGTTTGGTTTGAAAACTCGAACTTTTGGCAATTGAAGAGTTTTTGTAAAATCCGAAACTGATCCGAAATCAGTGAGGGAGAGAAGGTAGCTTTTTTCACAAGTCTCTTTAAATATCCTTCAAGTATTTGTCATTCAACCACTGTGCACCATCTGCTTCAGCAGGTCACTTTGGTCCGGGGTTAGGCCTCTTTGTCCACACTCACCAACGGGACAGAGATAAATCCCAAGTTGGAGCGCCAGATGTGGCCAAGTGGAATTTTTAAGTGGCCAAGACTCATCAAGCTCCCATCCATCCTTTTTCTCTTTGGTGCTCGGAAAATTAGCGGGCATCCTTAATGTTACCGTCTTCACTTTGACGCCGCAATGGATACTGGATTCATGGCTGGTGATGATGTTGCCAATGGCAGAAAATAACAACCATTTTTCCTACTTTATGCCAACTTAAGTGGGTGACAGCTGAGCGGGTGGCACGGAGGGGCTGCCGTCGTGCCGTGGTGTGCGAGGGTCTGAAGATGAATGTGCCGCAGCTCTATAAATATGTATGGGATGCTATATATTAAAACCGACTCGACTCCGTCTTCGTCCTCCTCCTTCGTCCTTCGTCCTTCGTCCTTCGTCCTCCTCCTTTTACTTTTCCAACTCGACTCGCACAGAGCAAAAACTAATTTCGAAAAATGCCAAAAGAAAACGCAGCAGAATGAAAATAAAAGAAAAACAACAGCAGCTTCTGTGGCAGTGGCGTTGAGGAGGAGGAGAGGAGGGTAGGACAGAAACAAGAAAAGGACATTTGTGCTGCCTTTGCGACTTTCCAGAATGGGAGGATTGTGCGGCCAGGGGGGTCCAGCCGAGGAAGGAATGCGGTGGAGCTCCCGGGCACCGAACCGGACTGACAGCTCGGCCCGGCCCGGCTCCGTGTCCGTCGTCGGATCCGTGCCCGTATCCGTAACCATGTCCGTGTCCGGATCGCAAGCTGCTGGCATCGTTCTAGTCTTTTCCTTTGCACACTGCCAGAAAACAAGGACTCACTATTATAAAAGAGAGAATATGACTTTGAATCCATCAAAATTCCAGGCTCTACGGCAGCATTCAAATTTATTTCCTTTCAGGAAAAAAAACAAGCAAAAGCTTAAAGGTAAGAAATTTTCTTTCCAGTGCGTCATTCTATCCTCCGCTGCCTCGCTGTCTGTGGGTACACGAGGGTAATATAACACAACAAAATGCAATAAAGCATTTTGTGGCAACTTGAAGATGCGAGCAGCAGATGCTGATTAAAGGTGTGCGGTTCGGGAAAAGTGGAAACCTGGAGGCTGTGGGGATGGTGGGTGTTGGTTTTCCTCCGAGCACAGACACACCCACACCCACACCCACAGCTCCACAACCACCCACACCCACACAGACAAGTAGAGAAAACTCATTTGCCGCTTCTACTTGAGCTGTGGCCAGGACGAAGGGTATGGGAAACTCCTCCCTCTCCAGCTTGGGGTGGAGCTCTGGGGGCGGGTTTTTGCTCATTTAAATTGCGTGTGCATTTGCCGGGCACTTCACACTTGAATACGAAAGCAGATAAAGTAATGCCGAGAGCAACGAATGGAAGTAATTGGGTGCTGCCCATAATGAATGTACTTAGAAGAACTCCTCTCCGGTCCTCAATCCGTTTCTAGACTATTGCATAATTGGCACTGGGCGGGTCTATGGGAAGTTCATTACAGGACATACGGTTAATGGATATTGTCGCACCATAAAAATGATTACCAAAGGTGATACTATAGTGGACATTCCAGTTTTTTCATATCCTACCAATTTTAAAACTCCAATAAAGCTCATTTTTGTGTCATACTTTATCAAATAATGGTATATAATTTCCCGAATACCCTCTACTGTACTGCAGAGGAGCTAATTTGTATGGAGGACCTCACCTTTGATTGGAGGTGCAATAAAAAGAATCAAATTCGTGTTTCTGCCACAGCCTGCCTATAAGGTAGAAAAAACAGCGGAGACCCCAAAGCGAAAGCGATGCAGATCGTGATGCGAATTACCAATTGGCTGGGATCACACGACAAGCGGCGACAAGTGTGCAAATTGTTGCATTTGCATTTGCATTTGCATTTGCTCCAAACAATCGAGGTTTTTATAGCTTACTGCAGTTCTTGCCTAATCAAAACCGTTGTCCTCACAACTGCCCCTGTCTTCCATATGGGGACTATGTCTCCTCCAGTTAATGACAGTTTCGACAGTTTTGGATTTGATTGCATAGAGCGGATGGATGGAGGGTCGGGCCACTAGCAAAGGGGCTGGCATTGTAATGTGGTTGTTGACACTAATTATAACTGGAATTGGTCGGGTCTGAGCCAAATTGCTTGGCTTCCAATTCCAGTGGAGGAGGATCAATGGGGGGACTACAATAGGATAATCATACAAAGTATATCCACAGAGCAGCAGGTTCTTCCAACATGTTCTGCTTTTGTTTGGGTACAAATCGTAATTCGGAATTCCTATTTGATTTACTATTTCTATTTGTGTGCAACCCCTTTTGGGTCATACCTCTGCCACCGTTTGGATGCCAGCATTTCCACCTGCAACTCGGTCAGTTTTTCATTATTTTCATGCTGCATTTAGCTCACGTTTTAATTAAGTCGTTGTCGTTTTCGTCGTCGTCGAGTGGAGTGGCCCAGCGACGACGGCGGGTTCCGTTTCAACTGCAACCGAGACGGCACATGCAGCAAAATGCAGCAAGTGCAGCATGGAAGCAGAAAGGCGGAATGGCAGAAACCTGCAGTTGCTGTAGCAGCAGCAGAAGCCAAAAGTCATTGCAGTCCGGAGCTCGGCACTTGCATGTAAATCTGCTCATCATTGTTGATGGCATATTACTCCGGCACCACCCAACCACAAAACCCAGCCACCTACAAAGCTCACCGTTCCCTCCTTCCCTAGGCCATCCGCACCCAAGCTATCCATCTGAAATGAATGCGATTTGCAGTCGGGACATCTCCGAGTTGCAGTCTTTGTTGACTTTTTATGGATTTTCACTGGAAACAACGGACGGTGTTTGGTCAGTGTTAACACGTTTTGGTTTCAGTTTTGGTTTGGCTTTGTCCAGCCAAATTGCACAAATGCTTTGGAATTTTTATCGTCCCTCTAACTTTTCTGCGCACTTGTCCAATGGCCAGAGAAAATTTAGAAGTCTAGAGTCTAGACTCTAGAGTCTAGACCTACCGCACTCCCAGCTAGCTTTGATCTTCTAGTTGAATTTTAATTTATAAATAAAGATATCATCACCGTGCGGAATAGAGGCGTTCCGCATTCGTCAGCCAATTACTGTGCGACGTGGCCTGCCTCACTTCAAATGCTCATTTCGGGAATTAAATTCAAAAAATGTATTTTTGTACCTGGCACGTTCCGGCCATCCTAGCCAATGCAAATTTGCACTCGAATATGACATAACTCAGACTTCTGACTACTGAATAATTAACGAAATAACTACAAGATTAAATCATTCTTAGAATTTCAATTAAATAAGTTTTAACCATTCGAATATATTTGAATTTTAAACACCAAGTTCCCCTTACTTTCTTTGGACAAATCGAGGGTATTTCCAATTTGTAGCTGCACTTGAATGGCCTAAATCGACTGAATACAAAACATCTAGTGCTTTGGCTAATTGAGGTATTCAAAATCAGAGAAACCCTGCCTGTCTTCTCGCCGAGGAGGGATGGACAAAATCAAAGTGGCAATCAGTTACAACTGCAGATTGACATCTGGCCGATTTGCATCTGGGAAGTTGGATGAAAAAAAATGGCTGGAAAGGGCAAATCCACTTGGAGAAGAACTATTCCCGGTTGGCTCTTCAGGCCAATACCATAAGCGATTAGGTTTTGTTGATCCCCCGGGAAGACAGGCCAAAACTTTCCGTATATCTTGGCCACTTGTTCGAGGGTGTTTTCCTATCTGCATGTTTTCCGTGTGTGTGTGTGTGTTGGAACATTTTCGAAATTGAGTGAAACCGATTTCCCCCAGGATTCCCCCATCACTGCCACCACCACACACCCAACATCCCACACCAATACTCCATGTTTGTTTGGCCTTATCTTACCTCAAAACTCATCGAGTCGGATTCGGAGTCGTTGCCGGAATCGAAATCAGGCAACCGAAAACGGGAACCGACCCGGAGGACCCACCCACAATCGTTGGAACGGAGAAAATGCGGTTTCGGTTACGGTTTTTCTCTGTTCCCACTCCGCCCCGTCAGCCCAGCACAAAACTTGTTTTCCTCGCTTTTCTTTTTTTTATGGAAATGAAAAAGAAAACTTTTAGTAGGCATTTTGTTTATTTGAGTTTCTGTCTATTTTGTGAGCTGAGTCAGAGGGTGTGGGTGGGTCTGGTTGGAGAGAAACAAGGAAGAAGGATACAAGTTCCGGCTCAATTCCGGTGGCTGCCCAAGCAGCTCTTCCTCGACGGCCTCTTCCTCACTTAAGCTTCTTGTTGTTGTTTATTTTATCATTATCATTGGCAATTTCTTTTAAGTGGTGCCAATCTTTTTTCACTTGTCCTGCCCCTCAGCTCGTTGGGGATTACTCAAGGCTCTTCCTGGCCAAGTCTATATTTCTAGTTAGGTCTGTTAGAGTGTGTGTAAATTTATTGTAGTAATTTTATTCAATCGACAAATCGGAAGTGATTTTGAATTCATTATAGTGCGCCTGTGTGTGGGCTCCTTGGGTTAGGGGGAGGTTGGTCATCCAATGGGCTCGGCTCTTGAAGTCAGAGTCTTTAAATGATTTCCTTATTTCCATTGGACAATGGCCTATGAAGTCAAGGTTCCTGTGAAGGATATCCTGATTGCATTTAGAAGGCTGAAGAAAATTAATATAGAATATCGTATTGTGAGAATGTTTTTTTATCCGTCCAACCAAAGACCAGGAATGACTGTCGTTTGGTCCAAACTGCTAGAAGGCAATGTTGGGACCCCGGAATAAGCGCATTGACCTCATAAATTACCCACACACTTACACACAATCCCACCCATGGATACATTGGGAGGGCCAGTGCAGTTGGTTAAGTTGCAATGGCAATTTCGCTGGTGGCATTTCCCAGACACTTGCACTTCCACTTGCACTTTCTCCACACCACTGCCGCCCGCCTTAATGGACAATTAACCTTGATTCCTGGGACGGCGTTCCGTTTGGTTTGCGTTCGCCGTGACCTTGCACCACTAAATTCGGGCCAAAACACCCTGCCAAGGACGCCGGCATCGCTGCAACAATTATTCCATTTTATTGGTGCCAACTGGAGAGCATTGCTTATGCCTGATGCATTATTACGTACACACGTCGGCATTCGTCGGGTTCGGGTTAATTAGCCCGCCAGCTAGCCATCCTCTGACTTTTCCACCACCACCTGATGATTTTTGGTCTCGAATTGTTTGGTTTTCACTTTCCAAAATTCGAAACGGTACGAGGGCAGTGCCTAACCTTCTATATAGAGTTTCCCCGATCCATTGTTTCAGGTGTGGTCATAATGTATCGCTCACTTTCGTTTTTCATGGTCGTGGGTCGTCCGACCCCATCAAGGTTACTCCGCTGTCACAACACAATGGCCGAATACAAATCAAAGAATGAAATAAATCAACAAATAAAATTGAAAGTGAAAATCAGCTGGTACCAGAAATTGTTGAAAACTACCATAGAATTTGTGGACTATGGAATGGCCTTTAATCTTAGTTTTAGTGTATAAGATTTTGAGACCTACTTCCATCCATTTAACAACATTTTGCATGTTCTTTTATTAATTCACATGACCGAATTAATTTTAATCTATCACACTTCTAATTGGACAATTTACCGTTAATGGTTTTGGCCAGAATGAGAACAAGATTGTGGCAAAAGCCAAGTCTAAGAACTTAACACAATGGCGGTGATAAATGGATCGCCATAATGAAAAGTGTAATGATGGGCATTTATCAAAAATCGTTTGTTCTTCGTAAGATGTTCTCGCATATGTATCTTGTATCTGTGTATCTGTGTATCTGAGAATCTTTGTATCTCCAGTGCGGCACAATAAAAGTATGTGCATACGGTGTGTGCAAGTATTTGATAATTTTGTGCTGTATCTTGGCCATGAACATGAATCTCTTTTTTGACCAGCAAAAAAAAACGAACAAACGATAAAAAAAAATCAAGCCATGTCTCCAGTCTGGTTATTTGGGTGGAGGAGGTGTCCGAGGGGAATCATCTTCAAGCTGGCCATAAATCTTTGGGAATATTGGACTTTTAGGCGATATCAATGAAATTGTATCTCTTTATCCGCATTATTATAATATACGGATACGAATAATGCCCTCTGCCTCACCTAACTCCCATCCAGTTCTATTCCCTGGCAGAAACTTCACGACATTATGAGGTATTATTTATATTTTGCGGCATTCTCGCCGTTTTGGCCCTCTTCAAATTCCGGCTTGTATATATTTCATTAAGCTTTGTACGCGGCCTGCAAATTTTTCAGTCTCTTGTGCTTTTGGTGTTTTATTTTTAAAGATGCTGCCATTGCCTGCCTTGGGGACAAAAGAATTTCACGTGCGGGTGGCACAAGATAGATCGTCTTGGCTTTCAAATTTATGTGCGAAATATCTTTGATACAAGCCTGACTTTCGAGGGCCATGCTGATACAAGTCCTTCTTCTTGGATGTCCCAACCTCTCTCATCCTCTGTGCGGATTCTTGTACGAAAATCCCATTAGGTCGTATGCTTGGGGGTTAGATTCGGCCCCACCCACTGACCCACTCGCCCACTCATTGTCATTGGTTTTGGCTGCAAGAAAAACAACAACAATTGACGACACCCAGAATCACAAATCATATAGATAAGAGCACACAAAGGAATTTATTTCTATTTTGGCATTTTTTCTGCCGCTTATTTTGCTTAGAATTTTTTTCCTTACTTTTTGCTTCTCTTAAGTTTTTTGATACTCTTGTAAAGTAGTTTTGGATTAAGGAATTAGGTTACTAGAACTTTAAATAGTTCTTTAACCTTGTAACCTGGTTATTCCTTTATTTTGGAAGGCCAAGAAAACAAAGTATTCGAAATGCATGTTTTTGAAGATGATTAAATATAATTGAATTTTTTATTTAAGAGTATTTAATCTTCGTTTTATCCTCTCCTTATTTTTGTGTCCTCCTCCATCGATATATTCGGCTATTTTCACCCCAAAGTTATTGCGTTTTAGATTCTTATTTTGGTCCGCTGCCGCAGCCCGTGCCCCAGCCATGTTTTTGTGCTGCTTTCAGCTTCTGGAATCGCCCAGGGCTTGCCAGCCACGCCTGCCAGGAAGCCTCAAAGGAGGCGGAGAAGGCGGAGCAGGGGGACAGGGAAAGAGGAGCTCTGGGGGTGGGAGTGGGTGTTTTGGGGGTTGGGCAGATGGAGACGCACGCACCGGAAGCGCCGATAGCGCCATGTGTCGAGTGCGTGCGTGCGAGGCCCCAGAAAAATAGAAAAAGGAACAAAAAATACTAAGGGAAAGGGAGAAAGTGTGGGTGAGCCTGTCTTGGTTGTGTGCGTGCATGTTAGTGGCGCCGCTGGGTGTTGCCACATCGTATTTCACCACCCCCAACACAGCCAACACAGGCAAGGGCACCTCCCACACCTCCTACCCCGGCCGTGGATCCAACTTTGTAGGCGTTCCGCCTTCTTTCATTTTAATGGCGCACACGCATTTGCTTTCGATCCCATAGATACATAAATATCCGTATCTGCATGGCCAGCACCGTACAAGTATCTGTGAGCCGTATTTTATTTTCACTCTCTCTTTTCCGCTAACGGGTCTTTAGTATTTTTCATAATCATATCATTAGATGCCTCCGAAATGGGTTTAGTTCGTGGGGTCGCTGGATTTATTTGCTGATAACTTGCTAAATAAATATAAATAGTGACCATTAAGCCGGGGAGCTTAAATCGATAATCCCCTCCGTCCATAGAAATCAATCAGCCAACCTCAAGACTGGTGGCTTTTATTTTGGACATACACATGTCCTTAAATTAACAATCAAGTGTCAAGGATCCACTAACACCGACTCCATCCATCCATTTTCCTGCCCGACAGAATATGTCACCAATTTCTGTTAGCATTAGCTTAAGCCGGAGACAAATTATGATAAACGACCATTAAAATGCTGTCATATGTACACATGTTCCACTGTCTCCTGATTCACGTTATTGTTGTTGTCTATTCCGCGACTTCTGTGCTGCAGTAGGGAGTTTAAGGCGCTGGGGGATACGGTGGGTAGCCTAACAGAAAAGTTATTTATTGACTCACCTGATCGACTTGACTGATTATCCGCTTGCATGCCAACTAACGGAAATAAAATAATGGCATTGAAAAATATGCAATCGAAAAACCAGTTTCGCGGCTTTTAAATTTATCACTTCTGCTTAATGCCAACGATCAGTAAAGATAGTTAATCTATTTTCAATTGATTTATTCAATAAGATCTATTCTGTTTGAATTAGAAACGAAAGTGATATATTTGTATACCAAAGGACCATGTGTTGACTCAATTAGAGCAAAAACTAACACTACAAATTTTGTATATATATTGGTCAGGATACCATTTATACAAATTTCATTAAATAAATATAGACCTTATACAGGAGTAGATATCTTACTCATAAATACACAAATACATTATCATATCAGGACAAAAACTCAGGACATATTCGATACCAAGGATCGTCACACCAAAAATTAATCTAGCCAAAATGAGTTCACTTAAACTAAGTCAAGTCAAAATGAGTCTAGCCGAAATGAGTTCTCATCTGAAGAATAGTATTTCCACCTCGATCGTATCCGCGAAGGATCGCAAGACTATAATGGCGGAAAAGAGAAAAACTATGGATAACAAGAGGATGACTTTGGGTATGCGGGCCAACTATAATTCGATACTCTTGATGCAAAGCGAGTCCCAAACGGGATCGGCATTTGCTTCCATGTCCAAGCGACACATGGAGGATACAAAATTCGTCGATGTGACTTTCATCGATGATGTTGGAAGAATTCCCACGAATTATGTACCACAATATAAAGTTGTATTCGATGACGACAGAGATCCCGTTTATGAGCCCAACTTCAAACGTCACAAAATTCCATTGTAAGTATCCAAAAGGCTGCAACTACTGAATAACATTTATTGTCCTTAAAACATCCTATTATCCTATTTAGACAGATCCGATGTCTGGAAATGTATATAAGTAACCGGAAGGAGTACGCCAGACAGTCAAAACATGAGATTCAATGTCTGATCGATAATCAACCTAATGCAGACAGTGCATGGCAGTTTGTTAGGTAAATATACCATAGTTAATATATTATTTTCAGTTAATACAATATTTTCTTTAGAACAATGGCTTATACCACGCTTTGGCCACCTTTACACACCAGAAAGGAGCTAAAGATTTTCGAGACTCAATTCTGTAAACTTGCTCCAAACGAGCAACGTCGTTATGATAAAATAATGGCTACCAATTTTACATGATATTTATTTTTCACATTGGATAAATATTTTTCACTAAATTTTTGGCTAACGAATAACCAATTACTTACTATTCAAATACAAATAATACCTACAAAAAACACTTTATATTTATGTTTGGTAAAAATCTCCAAATTATAGTTTTAAAGTTATTCAAAATTTACAACTTCATACAAGACAAGCTTAAATATAATGATAGTATACGAAAAAAATAACAATTAAATAAAACCATTAAAAAAATGAAGGTGTACGTTTCGATTGTGATGCCCAAAAAGTGATGCAGAGGATATTGCGACAGGGATACTCCTTGGGGTTAGGGAAGTTCCTTTTGGCAGATGGCAAAATCGAACCGACATGCGAAACAATTCAAAGTTTCACGTCGTAAATTTGGCGGGCAACTTCATCGATCACTTTTGGGGGGATTGTTGTTGCTGTTGTTTCAGTTGTTGTTGCCCAGGTTGCACAGGTTGACTTATTTGCTGGAATTGCTTGGAGTAGAGAACCAGAAAACCGGGAACAGCGACCAGGGGAGGTCGGGCTTTTGTAGTCTCCCATCCAGCTGAACGGCACGCGCGATGTCCCTGTTCCTTGCTTTACTTGTACCTTTTGGGGTTATTCTTCAATGGGTATACTGCACCTTAAATACTTTATTTCCAGCTCCAACATATTGTTGCAAATGATCTCCATATGTTAAAAAGGTAAATAGACTATTTATCTATCCCAATAAACAACAATAAAGTTATTTTTTAAAAAGGGTTTTCAATAACAATAGAAATTTATGACGAAGAAGGAATATTTAAAAACCTTTTTGTGAAAAATATACAAGGTATATTTTATTCGATAAAGTATTCGAAAGAGTACTTGTTGTTTTAGTTGTTGCCGCATCTTGCTGGAGCGGAAACGCTGGCTTTGGGGCGAGTTGTCTGTGGCAGCGACGGCATGTGAAAATATTTTCCAAGGTGAACGCCACACGGAGACACCGGCACACGGGGACCAAAAAAGGACCAAGAACCGAGGGCTGGAGACACCGGAGGGTACTCGATTCCAGCTGAGCCTGGGCATGATCCTGGACCCGAATTGAATGATTTAGAGTCGCACAGTTGTCAAAGAGCAGCGATGCGTACGGGCAACATCCAGGGGACTCTTTTTTCAAAGAGGATTGGAGGTAAACTGGGGCCGCAACGCATCCCAATTGGAGTAGGTGGCAGGGGCTGGGTGGTGGTGGGGTAATGGGGTAATGGGGTGTCGGAGGGGAGCGCCAAGTGTGCTTTTAAAACCGATTCATTCGTTTTCTTGATATTTATTGCCGTCACATAATTGAGTGTAAAATTGTTTGGAGGTCGGAAAAAGTTTACAAATTTACAAAACAAGCTATGAGAGTGAATTTAGCATCTATTCTTGTTTATTTTAAAAAAACAATGATTTAAAGTTGGTATATTTTAAGCTTCATAGCTCTAAAACTTTTAAAATAATCTCGAATTTATCTGCAATTTTTAAGTAATTTTTTATGCTTGAAGAAATTGTAAAATAAACTATTTTTTAAATAAAATATTTTTTTATAGGAAAATGATATTGATGGTTTTTCTTAACAAATTTATCTTTCTTTCGAATATTTTTGAATATTCTACTCGAATATTTGCCGCTGGCAAACGCTGTTCCAATTGGAATTCTCAACGCTTCGTGCCAAAGGAGCCAAGTGAGTCTCACTCGGAGCGCAGAGCTCTGCCGCTGCCTGCTACACTCAGCGCTGCCAGCGTCGGCAGAGCTAGCCACGCAGCGCCGACTGCGCAGCGGACGTCGACGGCTGCGTAAATTTATGTGAGAAATCCCAATTGAAAAAAGAGCAGCGCGGCACACTCACGACACACATAAAGCAAAATAATGGCCTCATTCGTCACATCGGCCATCTCTCTCTGGTAGTATATTCGTCTCTTTTTATCATTTATCATCCATTTTATCCTCCATTTCATTCTAACTGTCGTTTTGTTTCTTTCTTTCAGCCATACCATTTTATGTTGGTTTTTATTTTCAAAACAAGAGAGCTCGAGCTCTCTAGATTTTTTTAATAAGAATTAAAAATATTTAAATTTAAAAATTTTTTAATTTTTTTCAAATATTTTTATGACTGTTTTCAAAAGCTTGATTTAAAAGATATCCTTGGGAACTATATTAAGTTAAAAACTATATATTAATTAATTAAGGTATTAGATAAGCTGTAAGAGTATTTTTGTTTCAAGTTATCTCTACTATTTCAAATGTCAGATAAATATAAATTTAAAAAACGAATTTCTATAAAAAAAAATCCTTATATTTGGGAACTCAAAAAAGTATCTGAAAGATACCATTTGATTTAAGCAAAATATAACTCTAAAAACATCTACAAAATCATAAACAAAACGTACCATTAAATCAAAAAACAGTCCTGTCGTCTTGCACCCAAAAAAAGCGTAGCCTATATTCCGGCGTAAGGCGACTCCCGAGTCCGGACCATGGAGTCCGCAGCAAAGCCACCCGCCGGCAAGACAGAGCTCGTGAATTTCGCATGGCAGAGCCGAGAAGAGCGGCTCAGGCCACTAACTCACTAACACACTCGCTAGCTCAGTCACTCAAATGGCAAGGAGAGCAGAATGGTTCTTTTGGCGAATACTTTATGGGCGGCGGCGTCGTCCGGCTCTGCAAGCGTCGCTGTTGGCAGCGCTGTCGAAGCAAACGCAACGCAAACGCCAACAGAAGCGTCAGAGCCAGCGCCAGCGTCAGCGCCAACGTTGGATTAATAAGGAGTTCTCGCCGGGATTTTCACATGTATATGGTTGGAATTGAATGCTTTATGGGTTTAGTTTGATAGGAGTCGTAAAGAAATCAACATCGGACAAAGCACTCGAGCCGAGTACGCCCACGTGTGCGAGCCAGTGTCTGTGTGTGTGTGGGGATCCCAGAGACATAACGGTGAAAACGGTACTGAACTACTATTCGCTCGCTCTCCGCCGTTGCGGTCGCTTTTAGGCGCTCCTCTCTTCGCATCTTGTGCTCCAATTGACGGCCCCAGTCCGTAAGATCGCACAGGCCGTAAAAATAATCATAACAATAATCGTAAAAATTAGAACCGCAGTCGCACAGTGGCCGTCGTTCGGCGCAGACATTAAACCCAAATAATAACAATAATAATCGCCATTAAACAACAACCAGCAAGCAAATCAAAACAACACAACAAAAACAAACACAAACACAGGGGAAAAAGACGGAAAAAGGCAAAAAGAATTCGCGCGCGTATCTTTTTTGTGTGTCTGTCTGGCAGGTGTCTGGATTTATCCCTCTAATTGTGCAATATCACTAAAGTGTGCTAAAAGTTCCAATTGTTCAAGCCAAATCCTACTACCTAAGTGTTTATCTATTCTTAAAACGTGCACCCAAAACTTCAATCTGCCGCACAACGTTCTCTAGTCCCCCGCAAACCGAGCAATATCTATCCACTTGCGAACGCAGTAGCAAAAGTTTTAACTCTCGTAGTCTCTCGCAAAAAAGCAAATAATCGTAGACATCCAAAAATATACAAAAAAAATAAGACCCATCTAAATGCAAAGAAAGTTTCGTTTCAATGTGGGCAAAGTTTCATTTCAATTGAGAAATTTTCAAAGCTCCTGGATTGAAGGATACGGAACACGTTATTGGATTTAAAAGGTAAGTGCCAGAGCTTGACTTTTCAATTTCCTTAAAGATACACTCGTAAAAAAGGGGGAATCAAATTGGGAAGAGTTTAAAACAAGATGGGATTAGTAAGCTTTAAGAAATTTATAAATAAAAGAACCTCTTATAATAGTTTTGAATTAATTTCTTAGTTAAAACATAGCTTGACTTCTATTATTCTCATTTACAATAGTTTATATTTAGAAAAAGAAACCAATACCGACGGCTTTCACCTCTTCACAAAATTGTTAAGAAAAAACCTTATAGACTATATAGATTTATTTTCCAAAGTGCATCTAGTAAGGTAAAAGTTTTCTGGTAACAATGAGACTCAACACTTCATAACTCAAAATGCATTTTTCGGATGCTGGAGCTGGAGGTCATCACTCATTTGTACTGCAGACTGCAAACTGTTGACAGGCTTATTAGCCATTTGCATAAATTTGCAAAAATAGAGCGGAGGCAGGGGTGAGGCAGGGGGATTGGCGTATCAGGATTCAGGATTCGCCGGGAGCTGAAGCTGGAAAACTGAAAACTGAGCTCCAGAGCTCCTGAGCTGAACCGGACTGAACGGAGCTGAACTGGCCACGAGTAATGGGCGCTTTGAACTTGGAATTCGTTTTTGAATTATTGCACATATCCTGGGCAACATAGTTTCACATCCGAATGGTGGGAAAGGGCGGCCATTTCTCTCGCAGACACACACACACATACACACACATGCACATGCACAGGACACTCTCGGGTTCTCTGCATAGAAAATTTATGCGGCCATTGTTGCGGCGCATTGTCCTTGTTGTTGTTGTTGTTGTCCTAGTTGTCTGGCCTTTGCATATTTGTCGCACTCTCTGTCTGCCAGTCCTTACCTCTCTCTGTTTCCTTACTCCATTTCACCCACTCTCATTGCACTTGCGCCCATGTTAGCTACAAAATTTATTTTAATTTAATAAATATTGAAAAATATCTCTGCGGCTTCATAACTATTCCTGTTCAAATACAATACATTTTAATGAACTTTGTTTCGCATTGTTTCGCTTTGCCAGCGATTTTTGCGCTATCAAATACATATCTGGCATCAAATGAAATTATTTTCTCATAATTTATCGATTTAATCAGCTGGAAATGTAACACAGCTGACAAAATCATAAACTCCGTTGCCGTTTTTGTTTGCCAGGCAAAAACTTTTATGATTTATGGTATAGTTACACAGTGTCAGACATACAATCCAAGCCAGTGGTCAAAAATTCAGTCAAACTTTATAAATATTTGTGTTCCATTTTAGTTTATTGAAAATCATTACTAAACACTTCCTTTTAAACGGATTCTTAATCAAGTTCACACTCATGACAAAGACGCATAAAGATTTATAAGCGGGCATAAAAATGGCGACAACTCTTTTGTAAAAACATTAATCACGACCTTAGAGATTCGGCTGAAAAGCCAAAACCAACCCAAAACAAGCAACAAAAGTAAACGAAATTGCTGTTAATAAAAAAACGAATCCAACAAAAAGCTTTAACAAAAAACAGCAATACAACAAAACAACAAAGAAAACTTGTTTGGTTTGGATTTGAAATTAAAATTATATTTTAAGCCGCATTGATAGATGGCGACATGAAACGGCTAATTAATCATATGCAAGCCACAACAAATTTAAATAAAACAAAAACCTCAAACCGCTCAAATATAAAACCTAAATTTCACACACATAAAACACATTTATAAGTTCCCAAAAAAACAAAAGACCAGAAACGGCATTTTGGAAATGATTTTGTTTTGTTGATCGTCAAAAATGGGTTCCCGTCCGAGGCAAGATCGGGATAGGTTAAAAAAAAGCACAAAAATAATCAAGAAAATACCTCTGGGATCTGGACTTTGATAAGCCGGCGGAAATTAGTTACTTTGGGGTATTTTTATTGCTCATACTTTTCGAGGGTCTCAAAATAAGGCTAAAAGAATTATTTCCAAACAAAGTAATGGCTTCCTTTTTGGTTTCGATATTTAATATTTTAAATACAAAATAATATTCTTCTAATTGGTAACTCTTTGGCTATAAAGACAGCAAGCATTAAAATATTATTTTATTGAGAATTTCGAGTAAGTCATCGAAACATGAAAGCGAGAAAGAGTTCCAGAATATTTTTTTACTGGAAACAAGACCTTTTTTGTAGGTTCGTGGCTGTGAAAAAAAAGAGCCCTGGTCAAAAAATCAGAGCCAGAAGAGTTCAGAGTCGGGGGCCAGCGCCCAGCGGGAAGCGCTTGCAGTGACATTGCGCCGAAGCCGAAGCGGGTGACAATGATTTATGGCAAAGAGATACTCGACAAGGAACGCAAAAACTCAAAACTCGAAACTAAAAAACAAACTGCACAGAACACTTTCCCAAAAAAAAGCAGCAGCAGCAGGAAACTAAATGAAAACTCGCAAAGCTATCAAGGGGAAATCCCTGGAGCGAAACTACCTAACTACTTTGGCAAACACCTTCGAGAAATTCGCCAAAGAATCGCATTTTTTTAATGCTCAAGGTGTCCTTGAAATGGCAACAAAAACCAACAAAAACTGAAAGTGAAAACCTGCTATTCCGCCAGATAGATTTTTATGGTACTTTTCCTTTTTGTCACTTGTCATAAGGTCGCAGCGGTGTGGATTTCCAGCAAAAATCATATGGCCATTAGGAAGTCGAAGTCGAAGTCGAAGTCACCTGGCGGTCGGTTATGCAATCGTCATTTTGTACGGTCATAAAAATTAATATTCGTCCTTCGCAGCACCAATTTGGTGCGCATATCTCGGCAAACGCATCTCTAGAGTCCATTATCTGACTTTGAACTCGAGACGCTAAGCCGCTGGACTTCGAGTCGGAGTACTAGGCATGACTTTTGGCTTTAGCCACGTCTCGCTGTCTGCTTCCATTGTATCTGTATCTTGAACTGCGACTGCGACTGCGACTGCGACGGCGAGTGTGTGTGCCGAAGGTTACCTGTTTTTACAGTTTAGACCCGGCCCGGCCTGGTCTGGCCTGGCCTTCTTCTTTTTAGATTCCCAACGTTCTTTTTGCCCGGCACTCTCTCAAATTATTATTTATGAGTTCGCATTGTTGTCGCCGATCTGGAATCGATTCGAACAGACATATATACATGCATAGGTCTATAATGCTTCACCTCACCTCACCCGGCCAGGGTTTTGTTTGCTCTTCGAATGCAGTTCAAGATTTTTACTTTCAACTTGAAAACGAAATTCATAATAAATCAAATTATTTTTGTGTGCTCTCGATGCAGTTCCATGTTTATCTTCTTGTCCGTGTGGATATAAATCAAAAGCGATTCTGCTTAGATCTCACTGCATTGTGCTTAAGGATTAGGAAATTTGGTTAGAGGAGGACTGGAGCAGGTTCTCGAAGTGGAAATGACATTATAGGGGTCTGGGAAATATCTATTTTATTTTGAAACCTCTTGGCTCCGACCTCTTGGTCTTCTTTTTAGCATATTTGTGACCCCTCAACTTTATCAGGTCACCCACTAGTTTCCTCATCTTCCTGGCCCTTGGCTCACCGTGAGAATAGTTCCAACATGTGTGGAAATACGCTATAGTCTTCGCCATAAATCACATTCACTTCCAATATTTTCACAAACACATCACAATGGAGAAAATTTTGTGATTTATTTGTGTGAAGAAGTCAATAAGTCATAAAAAATAGAAATAAATCTTGATTTTTTCGTTTTGTCCCTCTGCTGCGAGCACGGCGAGAGGTTGCCATAGAACAAAAGAGCCGGGCGGCACATCCTCCGGCGCAAGGATCTGTGCTCTAGATACATAGCCTGGGGATGTGCCAGCATATGTAAAAAATATTTGCATATTGCAGCTGCGGGTGGCGGCGCCGTCACTAGTCGAAGATGTCCAAACAAATATTACAAATGTGACTTTAAGAAGAAACGCGAAATATATTACACATTAGCAACGCTCTGGATTTTTAGGACGCACAGGACTTTTTAAAGTATCTCTGCGAACTGTTTCTGTATTTGTATTTGAATTTGCATCTACTGGCTGCGTCTTGAATTTCAAAGTATTTTGCCGCAAAACTCCGACTCAATGTTCAGAACAGCACGAGCTGAAAAAAAGAGTCAAGAAAAAATATATAAAAAGCAAGAACAGAGGACTGCCAAACTGCGGACATTGGACAAAAAAGCTGAGCGGCAAATTCGAGTCAAACAAAAGCTGCGCGGTCAACACATATACATAATCTATATCTATGTATCTAAACTAACTAGCCATGGGCAAGTCTGGCTCAGTTTCGCATAAAAAAAGAAACGTTGGCCAGAGGCAAAAAAAACAACAACAAGAAATACATGAAATAATTCGTTTTGTTGTTTGCTGCAAGCCGCAAAGCAAACTCGACAAACAACACGAAAATGTCGCAAAAAATATACAGAAAAGTGAGAGAAGCAAACGTAGTTGACGGCGAGGGGACAAAAAAACAATGTCACACATGTCAAAGTTGTCGCAAAATGACACAAATGCGGTCCGGATTGCTCACTGACCCAAACCCACAACCCCGGACTCGGTCTTGCCACTTGGACCCCAGCTAAATCCAAAACCCTAACCCAAACCCAAACCTAAATCTGACTGCGACTGCGACTGCGACTCCACGTCGTCGGTTTTGCTTTTGGCGGAATCGTGTCAGCTTCGAAAAACACGAATCAACTCACTGAAAGTCGCATCGCAAAATTTCGTGGAAATTTCACAATTAAAAGGGCACAAAACAAAAAATGAGTCAAAATAAATAAATAAATAAAAAAAAAGGCAAATGAAATAAGACCAACTTAGGAAAGAGTTAACTGGAATACTCGGTGGCAGTGTCAGATGCAAGAATTCGTGTTGCCCCAAAAATCTTTATAGATATTCTTGATTTGAGCGAGAAAAAGATTTTAAAAGATTTTGTATCTTTGGAGTAACTTAAGTTGCATAGAAATTCAAGTTAAGATTCAGATACATTAGAGTTTTACTGCAAAATGTATCTTAGATTTTTGTATCCATGAGATACTCTGACACCCGCCATCCCCGACAGAAGTAATCAGCATCAAAAGGTGGCGGCAAGAGCAGTCGCAGCCATAATCCCGTTCCCGTTCCTGTTCCCTTTCCCGTTTCCCTACCCTCTCCCACTCCCAATAATCAACAGCCGGCATGGCCGCCGCTCGAGGGGATGGAGAGATTACAATGGCGGGGGATGTGAAAGAGATGGCCTTAGCAGAGCATCTGCTGCAGGGAGACAAGGACAAGGACAGAGACAGCAAAGATGGTTGGAAACAACAAAAAATGATGCATTAACCTTTCGAAACTATTTCGGATAGCCGAAAACTCAACCTTTTTCGGGGAGGGGGTGAGAAAGGAAGAGTGTGGGAGTCAGAGCGAGAGGTAGATGGAGAGGGAGATGGAGCAATCCCATACCCTCACAAGTGTGCAAAAGAAAGGAGAGGAGACAGCAACAGCAACAGCAACAAAAATTAAAGCCCATTAATCATTTTGACTTATTTCTTTCCTTTTTTTCTCGTCTAAAATTAATCTTGATGCCAAAGCGTTGCCAGGCAACGCGTTTGCCCCGAGACCCTCACACAGATACTCAGCTTCCTTGGTTGTGTTGGTGAAAGGAGAGAGAGAAAGCAAGTGTGGGATATGACAAAGACAACGAACATTGTTTGAGGATTATAAGGGCAGTGTACTTCCCGGAAAGAAATTAAAAAAAAAAACGAAACACCAAAGAAACTTGAATATTTTGTGCCTAAAAAAAGAATTCTTCAATCCTATAGTCCTGCATTTAAACAGACTTGATCCTTGATCCTGCAAAAATGTTTAAATAATTTCCTTGAATTATTAAAAAGTCAAACGAATTTTTTAACTGTGCAAATCCGATTAGTGTTGGCGCTTTTTCACCTCCCTCGCCAAAAATACCAAAAGGAAAAATAATTTAAAACAGATTAAACCGTTACGGCTGCCATTTGCGCCACACACATATATCCAAAATGGGGAAGGGGGCCGCCCCCCTCGGTACCCAACACATGCCCAAATATATTTGAATTCTGACCAAATGTCTTGCGAAACCGAAATGTCCTTTGTCCTATGTCCTTATCATCCGTGCATATGCTGCAAATTTGCCCGAGTCCCAAGTGGTCGAAGTTGTGTTGGGATTTTGGTGGTTAGAAGGGTGGTGGGTAGTGAGTGAGTGAGTGAGTGGGTGGGTGGGTGTCAGAGGGGGCTGTCCTGTGAGTGGCATACTTAAGGGCGCGTCGTGGTCGTCGACCGACAGAGAGACAGAAAGACAGACAGACAGACCGAAAGGGAGTCCTGGGACATGGAGTGAAAACAACAGGACGGGCCATAAAACCGTTTAAATCAAACGGCAGAACAAATTGGTTTCCTTCGAGTCGAAAGCTTTATGAGGTCCTCCAGCCAAGGGTCGATACTTGGTGGATGGATTCCGAGCTTTAAGGACTGCAACCGAGGCGAGGAAGCGGGGCCACGAAATCGGAGAGAAATGTTAAACGAAATTGAAGTTGATTGGCCACGGTGCGGCAAGGGAAAAATCAGGAACCAAGCAGAGATTGAGAGATTGCAAAATATTTATTGGGTTCTAGAAGTTCGCGACGATAGAACGATAAAGATGGAGTTGGCAATCCATAGAATATTTTATGCATAAAGTTTAAGCTCAAAAAAATCCAAAAAATATTTAAAGCCGCTCCAAAATAATTGAGTTATTATTTTGAAGTTATAAATACCTTTTTAACAACTTAATTACGGATCTCTGGTTGTGGCCCTCTGGGCTGTTGTTTTAAAAAACGAGCCAGCGATTGATTTGCATGTAAATTGTCAAAGGAAGTGATAAACGATGTGCCACAGACACAGACTGGGTGACTGACTGGACGGTGAGTCTATAAAGTAGGATTTCCATGAAAATCTAATAAAAATTAACCGACACACACCCGACCGATTCACCCATACGTAAGTGTAGCCACCCATTTGTGACATGACAGAGAAGATGACAAATTGTTTGGACAAGCTGACTGACAGCAGCAGCGGCAGCGGCGGCAACAACAACTCCCTGTGGCAAGTGCAGTGCAATTAGTCAAAGTGCCACTACGAACAACAGAAACAACAACAAATAGTTAGAACTAAGAGCGTCTACAATGAAAGTACAACAAAAAAACAACGAAAAAAAAGTCATCACCCCACAGCCAAGACATTTTGGCTGGAGGAAGCAAGCCGGGAAGAAAATAGCGATAAAAAAAGCTATAAAAATTATGAAGAATCGCATTAGACGTTTGGCGCAAAAAAGCAATAAAAGTGTGATAAAAAATGAGTACGATGGGCTACGGGGATAGCTTAATGCCAGCACGTAGCTACACGTGCGACGTGCGTCAACTTGTGGCAATTATGAAGTCCGGCGCGAAGTTGCAACGCCGCCGGCATTGGCACCCAATCGTCATCGGGAATAGAAAAGAAACCAGGCCCCAACCATTTGCGGTCAGGTGTCCGCCTGGCCCGTCTTTGAATCAATAAACGCGATTAGAAAAACCGCCAGCCGGCCGAGCTCCAGGACCCACTAAACCACAACAGACACTTTAAATTATTTTATTGGCATTAGAAATTGTAAATAAAGATCAATTAGATCAGCTTATAGATAGATTTTTAGTTAGTTATTCGTTAGAATCTTATTTGCTTTTTGCTTTTTGTAATACGAAAACCTAAACAAAATTTTGTAGAGTGTAAAGCCAATAGCCAGACAGGGCGCTTACCTTATCGAACCCGCTGAATCGTCTGCCAGTGCATCCGCAATAAAAAACCGCTCGCACTTGCGCATTTCAACTAACCAATTATGCAATTGGCGGCCAAGTTGCAATCGCAATTGGCCAAAAGTGTCGCGTCTACGCTTCGATGGCAAATTCTGATTTAGCCGCATGCGTGGGTCATCCAAGTCAACGAAAGGCAGACCAAGTCTGGTCCTGGCCAGCCAAGCCGCTAGCTGGCCACTGTCCAGAGATTATCAATGTTAATAAGGCAATAACAAATGGGTCTGTGGGGTGCTTGGCTCTCGGTTCTGGGAAGAAATTCTGTGGGAAGTGCTGGGGCTATCAGCAATCATTTAAATCATCTGTGAAATGCCATTTAGAATGGAGGTTAAAATACTTTTTATTATACATATTAATAATCTCAATAATAATAATGATAATATGATTGTATTCTGTTTTTTATTTTATCTATGGTAAAATATGAAAGGGGGTCCCATAAAGTATGTTTTAAATACTAAATTCAACAATTTAAATCCATTTCTGCAATTCTTTTGCAATCCATCAAATTGCAAAAACGATGGGCAGGCGACAGAATGTGGCAGATAAGATAGAGATACGACTGCGAGTGACAAAAAGGAGGCACCGCCCATGGAAGGATATAATGGGGAAGACTGGGGAAGGAACGAAGAGGAGCATTCAAATGAGATATGGATTGTCTCTTCTTTGCATTTGCTGTTTCGGTCTCTCTATCCACCTGACAGTGTCATCTCTTTCTCTGGTCTGGTATCTGTATCTGAGTTGATTATTCGTGTGTTTTCGCTGGCTGGCGGCCATAAATCTTGTAATCATAATAATTTGTTTCAATGTTAATGCCTTCAAAATATCTGAAAACTCAATAAATAACAAAACTACATGTTCGTGTGTGCTGTTAATGTCATACCATGAGATACTTCATATATCATTCCGCTGCAAATAAAGCCAAAAAACCTAAAACGAAAACCTGCCACAGACATAAAGTCGCAAAGTCGGAAAGTCGAAAAGTCGCAAAATCGCAACATCGCAACCAGAACGGCCAGGTAGAGGTGACTCTGACTTGTGCCGCGTCTTTACTTGATTTTATATATCGTTTTTTTTTAAGGATTTTGTTCCGTATTTTTACCTTTTGTGACGCAATGGGCCTGCAATGCAGACGGGCGTGGGGGATTTACCTCACTGCAGAACAAATTAATCCAAAATCAACCAGTAACAAGCCACGAAAAGGAGGAAAAAGTATGTATAACCGAAAAAAGTAAAGCAAGTCGTGGCAAAATGTCTTCGGCTTCAGTTTCTTCTGCCATATTCTTGTACTCCCAACTTTTTTTTTGCTTTTCAAGGTGCGGCTTTAGCCGGATCTGGGGACTCCAAAGCTTAAAAAGAAAAAAAAAAAAAAGAGGAGAAATAAAAACACATCCAATAACAACCCCGACGACAAGTATCTACACACTCTTGCAGGTGCCAAGGTGGGGGAACTGATATCCGATGCTTCCAATGTTGAATAACTCAATTAATTTCTGTCACCTGATTTATCACCTTTCGGTCTTGTTGCACAACAACTTTTAATTTCAATTTTATTTATTTGCATTTTTATGAATTTCACTACACCCAGAGAAATCTGTAGGTGGTGATCCCCAATCGGAATCCCAGCCAGATCCCATGGCCGAACCCCCAAGATCCAAGATCCCGAGATCGACTGCAATTGAGACATTGTATCGAACTCGTTTTTTTCGCGGCACTTGCAAATTAAAACGTTTCAGATCCTTTTCCCATTACCAGTCCCACCTCGGCTGTCTGGCCGAACATGTTATTAGCTTAGTTCTTGTAATTTGCATAAAAGACGAGAGGACGAGCCCTCAATGGCTGAGCTGCCATTAAAACATTCCGCTTAACACTTCCTGCGACACGAGACAAGAACTGAGATTATTTCGAATGGTACTATGGGATCGGTGTAAATGCTTGAATCAGTTATATATTTTATAATAATATCAGAACATTTTTTTATCAATATTTGTATATATTTATTATTGTTTTTTATGTCTCACTTGGGAAAAGCAGCTGCATCAGAGCCTTGGGAATATTGTTAACCACAATGGCTTGGTTTTCACTTTTTAATGATTAAGGAGAATGATTGCTGATTGCGTTTAAGTTATAATTAAACTAAGTTAAAATGTTATCGAATAATAGAATAGTGGTTCCATGTTGCCTGGCAATCCGATCCATTGTCCAGCCAACTAGTTTTATCATTTTCATTGCTCTTTTAGCCAAAATGAAACTAGTTTCTCAATTAACCAGGCGCACACTTGGCCGGCAACTTGATTACAAGCGATCGGCACTTGCAGTCGTCTGATGCACTGCATCTGCATCGGCATCTGCATCTCACATCTCGCATCTGGGTCTTTGTATCTGCATCTGCCCAGGCCACATCCGTCCAATCCGTCAAGGCGTCGACTGGCGTACGCCCAGTTTTAGCGTTCCTGTTTTCCTATTTTCGATTGGCTGCGGCCCGTTGCACCGACATCGGATGTCTTGTAGGAAAAGCGGCATATTTATGGCGCGGCCATGTTATGAATACACCCAAGAGACATATCTCTTCTTCTCACCCGGCTTAGAAAAAAACTAAACTAAACTGAATTGAATTGAAAAAAAAAACAGAGACCAGGGAAAATCTTAGACGGCAGCCAAGATGCTGACTGAGATGGGTGCATTGCACTGAAAACCGAAACGAAAAGGAAATCTAAAAATACGAGGGAGTAGAGGAGCTTGGTGTGGTTTAGTTTAGTTTGGTTGGAAAAACGCATGCGGCAGCGTACGGGAAATTCTTGATCAACCATAAATCTTGGCACCAGAGCCATCCATCTATCTCGCTTGGCGCGTTCCGCGTGCAGCGCCAAAAAGTTGTTTTCTATGCTACAGCCTCAGCCTCTTTTCTTTTGTCTTGTTTTTGTTTTTCTACAAAATTTAATTTTTCGAAAATAAAACATTCTACTTTGTCGTCTGGCTCTGGCATTTTCTAGGTTGTTTTTCATGATTCAGTAAGAATTTGAAAAGAAAAACACGTGTGTTTCCTAATGGCTTTTGATTAAAAACTATCTCGAATGTTTTTGGATTCAACTTCTTAGTTTTCCTATAGAACAAGATACGAACTAAGCTCCAACCTTTAGCTAAAAGGTCGAAAATTAAGAACTCAAGTTCGTTTCATGTTTCGGTGAATAATTAATAAATCATGTCAGCGTCAGGCGAAAAGGGATGGTGAAGGTAATAAGGATCCCGACTCCATGGGTTGTAGGGGGAGGCCAGGAATTAAATGTGTCAAATGCAAACACGCAGAGTCGTCGAAAACCATGCCAAACCAAAACCCAAAACCCGTAGTTGGATCCGGAGTCAGAAGCCCGGACTGCTCTGGCTCTGGCTCTGGCACCAGGAAATGTCAAGAGCGACGTTAACCGAACACGAAAACAAAACGCAGTCTCGAGGCATTTTCCTCGTTTCGGTTTCAGTTTCAGTGGCAGCTAGAATTTCCATTAGCTTTGGGGAGGTGGCCAGTGGGCGTGTGCCTAAGGGGGGTGCGTCAAACTGTGGCCTCGCACGCACCACCCACCGGGAAAATCGCAGCCGGAGTCAGGTTTTTGCGTTTCCTTTAATTTTTTTTAATAAATTAAATTAAAGCCGCATGAGAATCGTCTTATTTACCTGCGTCAATTCTGGGTAAATAAGCCCCCAAAAATTTTTCAAATATGCAAATGTTGTAGAATATATACTGTAGCTTAGAAAAGGGGAGATTCTGGGGGCTCGGGTTGGTGGAATTTGGGTGAGCGGGATTGCCCATAGATGGTAGGGAAGTGTGTTTTGGCAGTAGGAAATGATAAATGGCGTGGTAATATAAAAAATGGCAAAAAACAGCGGGCAGTCAAATAAAAAAAAAACAAAATACCAAAAACAAACAACAAGAACTGCTGACTGTGTGCAGTCAAAAAAATAAAAGAAAAATAAAACTATATATATTCCGAATGAGTCCGAACAAAGAATATATATTTATATATAACAGACCGGCGAAGCTTTTCTTCTTTTTTCCTGAACTTTTTTTTTGGTCAACGCCGCGGCTGAAAATGAATAAAAAAAATAGGAAGGGAAACGGAAAAAATGGGCGCCGCATTGAAAATGGTGGGGAAAAATAAAAACAGGAAAAAAAACTGAAAGAGCAAAAGAAAAGCCAACAAGCGAAGCAACATTTTCCACTTGGTAACAAATTTTCGGTCTAGATATTTTGGCTTTTTTCTATCTCTGGCTATATCCCCATTTTTCCTCTTATCTTCCGCTATCGCTCCTGCTTTTGTCCTCAGTTTGTGTTACGCAATGTTTTCCCCAAAAAGCAAAAAAAAAAAAAATGAGCGACACACACCCAGTGACCCTAATTTTCAGTCCTTTGAGAACCAGCAAATACCATGGCCACGGCCATAACCAACCAGCGAACCCATGAACCCATGAACCCACCCTGGATTTTGGGGTCCAAGCTGAGTTCCCTCAGTCTATTGTTTTAATTTCATTTATGGCTTCCGTTTTGCCTACTTTTGGTGACTTTTCGCCCAAGTCCTGCGATCCAACTTTTCGCTGATTTTCCTCATTATTCAAATGGTGTCATGCTAAAGTTGTGAACTTCATTTAAATATATTTTCCTTGAACATTAATTTTAGTTTACACAGCGTTGAGTTCTTTACCATAGTTGGAAATAAGACGATTTCCGCGATACTATCTTTGAGGAAGATATAAAAACTGAATAGAAATATTCAAATGTATAGTTTTTAAATATATTGTATCATCACTAAAAGTATATTCTAAATGCAATTATTTTATCTTACTTAAGTTATCAATGAGAAAAAAGAAGCCTGAAATGCATGAATGAGTAAGAACCAAATGAAGAAACGTCTGCGGTCAGAGTTCGAATTCCCATGACAAGTCCTTCCTTACAACCCTCGATTCTTGCATTTAAATTGTCAGTGATAAGATACGCAGGAGTTTTGACTGATAAGTCAGCGAATGGGAACAAGGACGAAAACGAGAACAAGGACTCAGTCAACATGCGCTTCCTTCCGGTTTGTTTTCCCGGCTGGTTTTTGTGAATTTTTCGCCCTCGGGGGCAGCCAGAAGGCTCGTGCAACTGCCACGCGTTTCGCATAGTTCGACCAACTATTTGTACTCAGAGGGTTGGAGCGGAACAGCCCCAGCTACATCGAAGATGTCTGCGCACAAGTCTTGCGATATCTCATTTTTATAATTAAAACACTTGGGCCCAGGACATGTGCTGTGCCCTTGTTGGTATCTCGAAATTCCAACGAACCGCCCTACCAAAAGCCAACTGAATCCCTTTGCTCGGAGGGTGATATTTATCAGCTGGCAGGCGAGTGTGTGGTCCTGCTAACCCGTATCCTGGCCAACAATCTATAGCCATCTTATTGGGGTAGTTGAACCGAACTGCAAATACCCCGACGGCGGTTGAGAAATGAGTTTCCAGTTAATACCAAATGTGAATCCTTGATTGGTACCATATATTGAGAAATTAAGTTTACCAATATCCTTAATATATATTTAAAATACTACCCACAACATAATTTAAACAGATTATACACAATCATCTTTTATATTCTTTCATTTGGTTTTATCCAGTGACTGCTTTTGAATAATTGCCCGAACAGAATCATACATTTGTGGGTTCATTATTTTTCCATAAATCAAAAGTTTATTAAATAATTATATTTAATAAATCAATATTTTTATCTGCTTCTCGTTTCAGGTGAGTTCCGCGGGAAAGTATCTGGACCTAATGATTTGTCAAGCAATTACGCAAAATAAATGCGTAGTTATTATTTTATAAATTTAAACTAAAATCGAATTCCCTGTGAGAAGGAAAAGTTTTTAGCGACCATAAAAAATGCAGAAAATGTCAGAAAACTTTGCCACCAAAACTGAATTTATGAGTGCAGTTAGCGGGTAAGTTTGAGGCACCTCCGGGCCAAAAGCACCAACTGGGCAAAAGCCAAAAGGCAAAAGCCAACGCCAAACTAAGCCAAACCAACTCCTGGCTGGTGGCTCGAGGGCCAGAACAAACGTCAGCCGACTGGCCGAGTTTATTAATTTAAAAAGGAAATTCTCGTTTAGTCACCTTTTGATTTAAGTTCGTACAATGCCAAAGTGCAGTTGAACTGGCAAGAGAGTGTTCGCAGAATGGATGGTTTCCAAAGGAGCGGAAAAGGGTATTGTGTCTGGTTAGTAGGTTGAATACACATAGCCGTTGGTGCAAAAGGGGGAATCTCCCATTCATTGCCCTTGCTGCACAGTGGCATTCAAATTATAGTTTTCTTCATAATATTTAAACCATTAATTGACTTTAAAATAAGTGGTTTCCCTATAACCATTAACTCTACTCTGTTTCATATTTTATAGTAATTTTCTGTATAGTAATTTGATTCCTAAATTTATAACCACTGTAACCTGGCTGTTTCCTTCCATTCAACTCCATATATATTCTCGTATAGCCGGTACACATATTCCCCATTTGTTTCGCATTTCCCCGACCATATTTTTTGGTTGCGTTGAAATGTTCTCGATTTTGTTGGCGGTGACGATGTCCAGAGAACAGGGAAGTGAAAAACTCTGCTGCAACCATGGGTTTTTGGTTTGTTTCTGTTGTGTTGCTGCTGTTTTGGTTTCCCATTTTAATTTTTTTCATTCCTGTACGCCGAGTTCATTCAAACTCATTCAGTCACTCGTGCAGTTTGCTGGCTGCCAGGCCAGAGGCCCCCAGCCAAGTGCCCAGAACCATTTAAATATGCAAAAAGTTCGCACTGAATGCAGTAGAAATGAGTTGCCAACCCCCGCAGCTTTCCATTCCGATTCCGATCCCCTCCGACAATCATGCGCAAAATGCAGAGAGTTTCTACCCCAGACAGTGGCGGCAGTGGGGATGTGTGGCTGGGGCTGGGGCTGGGGCTGTGGACTGCGGGCTTGGGCTTGGGCAAAAGTTGTTTCACCCCCGCAGATTGCATGCAAATTGGTTAAAGTGTGAATTTATGTGAGAAATATTGTTTGCTCTTGTTATGCGCTTACAAACACTCACACTCACTCTCGAAAGACACGACAAAATGATTTAGCTTCCTATGCAAATTGAAGTCAACTGGCTGACTGACATTTGATTTAAGCAGTTTATTATTTGGCGACGCTTTTTGCTTTTGCTTTCCTTCTCAAATATTAATTGTATTTCAACTAAAAATATATATATATATAAAAGTTGTTAAAGGCCTTTGGCGACAGTCGTAAATCTCTCGCATTTAATTTGTTTCCATATTTATGTGCTTAAAAATTGCGTTTCATATGCATATTTTTATTTTTGTGCAACTGAGTGCAGAGCCATAAACACTCAATTAACGATTTTCGAAATTAATTTTTCATAAAATTCTGCACTGGGAGCTCTGCATTTCCTCATTTGCCGGCCGCCTGTTTTTCCGAAAAGAAAAAAGATTTATAAAAAAAAACTTTTACCATAGGCAAATTAACGCAAAATAATGCGAAAATGGTAATTTTGTGGAGTTCACTTCACGCTGCTCTCCATTTCCTGGGACTGTGTGCTTTGGGTGTGTGCGAAATGCATTAAATTTATGGCCAGTCCTGGACGAGGACTCGAACCTGGCGAGGAGTTCGAGGAGTATCCTCGCTTGCGAAATGCGTGCGTCCGAAAAATTGTCGATCCCAAAACCCAATCCCAATCCCAATCCCCTCGACCACCACCTCGATCTCTCGTATATATATATTTTTTGCAACTGGCGCCAATGCAAATGCACTATTTTGGGAGCAGTGAACTTTTTTGACGTTCCAGTGAATAAGATAAATTCGTTTTCCATGCTGAACAACATTTGCACTGAATTTTTCGATAATTTATCACCAAAGGATTCTTTAAGCAAAAGGCGGAACATTAAAGTCAAATCTGAAAGGCTTTAAATTGTATTCTGTATTAAATGAAGTTACCATTTATCGGCTTATGACTTGAATAAAGGGTCTCCCTAGGATAAACACATCCTGGCACCAAAGGTTAGGAGGTACATAAACCTTTCATCGCCATCACAACGACCAACTTGAACTTCATCGCCCAGAAATGTTTCCAGACAGAGGTAGGTACTGGAGGGAAGAGAGATTGTTGAGGGAGCGAGGGAGATTCCATGAATTAAAAATGCAACACAAATTGCATTTGGCACCTGGGCAACCCCTCCCTCGGATACTCCCAAAGAGCTCCTAAAAAACGGAAGTGGCAGACGAGTGAGCGAGTGAAAAGTTGTTGATAAATGAAGCAAGTCCATGGCTGGGGGTTGCAATGGGTGTAAAGAGCAAGGGGTTGCTGCTGCTTACTCGCACAATTGAATTAGTCAGTCGGACTAAATACAGTGAGTAGAACAAAACGTAGCTAAGACCATGGACACGCCACCTTCGAATTGAAGTCCAGGCCGGGTTTCATTTCAAGGTGTTGGCGTGTGGCCGAAATAAACAACACAAAAATTGCATAATTAAGTGTGGCTTACAGGTGCTAAATAGCCAAGTCCCTTTCTGGACATGCAAGATGGTTAGTTCTGCATATCTGGAGGTGTTGCAAACTGCAAAAAAATTACAACTGACTGGCGTGGGTTGTAAATGAGTCTAATCTTTGGAATTTTTAAAAGTGGTTTTGCCGCGGACTAAACTAGTATAAAAAACAATTAATTTCCCAATGCAGCTTATGAAATTCCCTTAAACTTTTTGGTTCCTTAAAGAATGCTGCTTTATATGCTTTTTATATACATAGTCTGTCGAATTTTCTGCAATTTTCCGCTTGAAATTGCAGACGTAAGCGAAAAGCAAAAAACATGCAACCGAAAACGAGCGGGAAAAACAAAAACAAGCCAACATCAGAGCCACGGAATTCCAATTCCCTCTTGCCCGAGGAAACTACGACAAGAGACAATGTAACTGGCGTGACCCCCTTGCCATCGTCCATGGGCGAGGGTATCTCCCCTTCGCCACTTTTGGGGTTAAGTGGCTCAGGCACAGAGACAGGCGCATCCACAGACACATCCGCAGACGCAGCAGCGTCGATGCAGCTGCTGTTGCTGTTGTTGCAGCACACCCACACCCATGCACCCCTCAGAAAATCTCTTCCCTGGCCATCAAGCTCTGGGCATAATAAATAATTGCAACGGCGGCAAACATTTCGCGTTGCACTTTCCAAAGCAAAAAAATCAGCCACAACTGCACGGGGATTGCGCCTCGCAAAAACCCCACTCGCCCACTCACCCACCCCCACCCATGTCCATGCCTGCTACGTGGGTCCTGTCCACTGTATCCCCCACTTGGCTCTTCACGCCCCTTTTGGCCCCACGATGGCCGATGGCCAGAGCAACTGTGCAACAGAATGAAGAGATTTTTATCGGCGATTCTCACTGATTTCATGGCAAATAAATCGCTCATTTTCGCTTAATTGGAAAATTATGGCTTTTTCGGCTTGTACGTGGCTCTGGTTGGTTGTGGATAAAGGACGGGAAGGACGACGAGGTGGCAGAGGGGGCCATGTGGAGGCCGAGTGTGTTTGATTTGCATGCATGTGAGTGGCAATGTTGCATGCCCCGCACATGCTTAAATAAAATGCAGAAAATTGGCGACTTTTTGCGGTTGGCGCAAGGAGATAAAACATCTCGAGAGCCTTGTTCTGTTAACCGTAAAAAGTTTTCACCATTTTAATTTAATTTTAGAATGCTTTTGATACTTTGTTTTTGCAATATGATTTTTAATAATATTCGGAAAATATTTTGTAAAGAGAGAGAAATAAATAAAAATAGATATTTCTATATTTTCTATAGCTGCCCATATATATTTCACATTTTCACCCAATTCCATTCAAGTATGGGAAAAGTTCCAATTTAACACGGTGTCGTCTCAGCGATGATTTATGAGCCACAGAAAAAAGAGGGGCGCAGGAAAAAAAGTCAAAACACAACTACTACGCCAACGCCAGCTTGCCGGAGTCTCAACCCCTCAACTCCCCCCCACTATCCCTGGCTAGTCCCCTCATCACGCCCCTGATCGCTGCACATGTGTTGCTGCCTCAAATTTTCCACCACCGCCATTGTCTGCTCGCTATCGCTGGGTCGCACTAAGCGACGGCAGCATCAAAATCAGGCGGCGGTATCATGGCCGCCAACGTTATCGTTGTATAACCAACCCCACAGTCTTGCCACACACACACACACACACATACACAGAAAGGACGAGGCAAATGGCTGCTGCTCCTGCATCGCCACATGTTGTCATGCGTTGGGCCAAAGGATTTGTCGACCTCTGCGGTCTCAAATTTCAATATCGTCGACGGACACACTGGCGCAACGATAAGTGTGTGCAGGACAACGTCGAAAACCACTTGAGACCCTTTTCAATCCGTGTGGGTGGTGGGTGGTGGGTGTTGGGTGGAGTATCGAAGGATCTTCCGGAGTATGAAGCTGCAGGAAAGGAGATTAAACGATGCCTAAATGGGGAATTGCAAATCATTCAGTTCAATGAATATAACTTGTTCTTCGAAGCCATCAACACATCCCGATTTGAAATGAAATTAAATTATATTCCCGAGTTAGTTCCGCGGTTATCCTTTTATTTCACCCTCTATAGAATATCCTTTTAAAACCAAACCAGAACCGAAATCCCGCCCTGTTCTGTCATAATATCATAAAAATGAAGTTAACCTTTAAACAAGTTGCACCTCAGCCAACGGCCAGGATTACGGGGCACGTCCGAGTGAGTGCAAAAGAGAGAGTCCTTTCTTGGTATCCTTGTCTGCGTAAAGTCCGCAGTGGTCCTTGTGTGTGTGAGTGTGTGTGTGCGTGCATGTGCGACTATGATTAATTACTTTTGCATACATTTACATACAAATTTGTTGCCACATTGTCTGCCTCGGCCATCGCCATCGCCATCGCCAGCCCATTTCCCATTTCCCAACCCTTGCGTCCTGGCCGAGCTTCCCTTTTTTCACCCCTCCGAAAGCGGTGGAGGGGGATGGATGGTGCTGGGCTTTCCTGCCCTCGGCAGGGTTAATTTCATATGATATTTTTCATTTTGTGCGCAACGAGAACGGAAGGAAGTTGATTTGACAAAAGTTTTTTTCATGCTTTTGCATACTGGATGCGTTTGGCTTTGGTGTCGGCTGGAACTTGTTAATTGCATTTAAATATTTTATAATTTTTAAATTTGTGCGTGGAATCAGGAAAATCGGGGAATAAAAATCATTTTAAAACCCAAATTTAAAGCACAATTCGAAGCAAATATAAAGAAAAACATAAATTAAGTAATATTAAAAGATTTGTATTCTATTTGGTTATCCATTTATCAAATCCTGATCTACCCTTTAATAAAAAAAAGGATGAAAAGGATAGCAAGAAAGAGAGCGAAGCGGAAGGCAGCTAATTTCTGTAATTAAAAACTCATATAAAATGGTTACACCGAAATCTCCACGCTGCCTTTCAGAATTAACACGACTTTTCCACTTTGCTACCCTCGGAAACACAATCACACACGCTTACACACACAGAGAGACGAATGGAAAGGATCTGCAGGAGGTGAGCCGAAAAAGGGTTAAAGTCCCAACGGAGAAGGACGCAACGATGACGACGATGAGTCCTGCGGCTATTTTGGCTTCCTTCTGGCGAGCACTGCAATCAGGCTCGGCAGCTGCTTTGCCAGTTAACCTGTCGCCCTGTATCCTTCCTACTTCCTGGCCCCCCCTTCTTCCCCCAAAAGGCCTGCACCCTTTTGACTCCCTTTCGGCCTGGCTGTGTTTTATGTAATAAATGAGCTAGGTGGGTTAAAGGCGTATTTCTGTCTAGTAAATTAGCAAAATACACGCAGAGACACAACACACACGTGTGTGCTGCCAAGTTGTGAGTGTGAGTGTGAGTTGCCACACCTCCTTTTTTGGGCTGAAAATCCCCGCAGGAGTAGGAGGACTAATGGGTTGCCTTGTGCTCTGATTGAGTTCGGCACAAATTGCTACTCAACCGAAACCATCAACCCCATATCCTTATATGTATATCCTTTTGTATCCCTGTGTGTGTATGCGGGTGTATCCCCAGTTGTCGCCTTGTTAAGTTTAAATAATGCTTTTTGCCATTTCCTCTGTGCCAAGGTCATTCAAAATTCAAACCAAGTTTGCATATTTTCCAGCTTTGGCATTTTGGGGTCGCCCTTTCAGGGCAGGGAGTCAGAGTCAGAGTCGGAGTCGGAAATATTTCCAACATTGTCTGCAAATTTCTGCCGCATCATAACTTGAACTTAAATGAACTGACTTCATTGAGAGGCACTTTCAGTCTGTAGTTGCAACTCCACCCACCTCACCCGCACCCACACAATCGCAATCACACCTCCACCCACACTAGTACACCAGCACACCCACACTGCTGTTCACTCACAGACACTGGAACAGTTGTCGCACATGCAATTTATGGCAAATTCCAAGTCTCAATTGGTTCCGAAAATGGAAATTGAAGTGAGATGGAGAAGGGAAATAGAGCGAGAGGGAGAGAGAAAGACAGAGAGGGGTTGGCAAAAGGGAAAGAGCCGGCAAATAAATGCAAAAGCCCAGCCTAGAAGTGAAATTTAAATCGTTAAAGAAAACTAAACACCAGAAAAGACAACAATTTTCAGCAAATATTCAGTCTTTAATGGAGGTGATTGATGCTTTGAATTTTATGCTCAAACTTTCATATGAAAAAGACTAATAAATTCATCAGGACTCGAGTAAGCTTTATCTTGCACTGAAGGCATGTCCTCAACAACTTAATTTTTTGAGCCATTAAAATTCCCCAACAAAAAAAAGACAAACCCTTGAATCATTTTGAAAATTAATAAATCAAGATGGTTGGCCACCGATTAAACGGTAACTAGTTCAGCCCAAACCCATAACGGAACTCTCTAAACTGAGTCACTAACTGTCGGTGGACCAAAATAGGTAGAAAAAAAAGCGACGTGCCGAAATTGCGGCTTTTGTCTTATGAATTTAGATTGGATCGGCAACCGTGTACCGTGAACTGACCATGAAGACGAAACCATGTAAAAAGTTAATCACTTACCGCTGTCAGGTTCGCTTAGTCAATATTTTGCCGGGGCAAGCTTTTCATCTGGACCGCTCGGAGCTCTGAGCTGAGAGCTCTGAGCTGGGAACGCAAAAGATTCTTATCGCCTCGACCGCAATGGACAGGGCAAATTCATGGCGTAGAGTGAACAACACGAATCATAGTCACATCATGTACGAACTAGACAGCCCAACAAGATATAGAAAAAATGGATGAAACAAGCCAAACGAAAAAAAAATAAAGACACAAACATTGTACTTGGGGTTCAGGTTCAGGGTTTGCCAAGGGGGAATATCACAGAAGCTATCGTTGGCGCTACGACAACAAAAGGCGACCTTACCGACACATCGTTCATTTTAATTTGCACAATAACTCACATCCAACCAAAGCTAACTCGTTTTTTTGTTCGCAAAATGAAAAAATAATTACCCAAGCTGAAGAGGCGAAAAAAAACAGACCGAAACTCAAAAGGTTAATTTAAATTTCAAGTCACA
The DNA here is from genome assembly GCA_035047325.1 of Drosophila vallismaia. NCBI lineage: Eukaryota > Metazoa > Arthropoda > Insecta > Diptera > Drosophilidae > Drosophila > Drosophila vallismaia. The sequence goes on along the minus strand of JAWNPU010000037.1, from coordinate 2,533,441 downwards.
CAAGAGACCAGCAGCTACATGAGTTGCTATGGCACTTCTGCTCCTGCTCTTCAATTTTCCCCTGGCCACGGCTTTAGATAGTGTCACGAAATAAATATCTTACAGGTTACTTCGTCCCAGCTCTCCATCTTTCGCTTGCAATTCATCAAAATGCAAAACTCGTTGGCCAAAGGACGACAGCTTAAAATATATAAAATAAACACTTGGGATTCACCGGTTACTTGAAGTTAAACAAATAAAAGAAAGACTCCATAGAGCTGGGGAGTTGGTTCCACTTGAAAATCAAGATCATCCCCAGAGATGATGATTATTGTTTATTAAGTGTCGGCTCTGTCATAAAATGAAAAGAAACTTCACTTTTTATTGCCTTACGTTTTTGCTTGATGTTTTTATATCCATTTTTATGGCATCTTGATTTCTGTACGATGACTGTGTGTGGTCCACGACTGTGTCTTCACTTTTCAACATGGCTGTGTTCGTCTTTTGTCTACAAATTATTTACAAGCCTTTGCAGAGCTTGAATTGTTTCCCATTAATTTTGCTTTTGCCAGTAATCTGTGGACATTTTTTTGAGGATTATCGTGTTTAAAAACTAAATCGTAAATATTTAAAACATCATATTTTCAAATAACATTTCTTACCAAGTACTTTTCCCGGCTGTTGCCACATTTTTATTGGGACTTTATGCTTAATATCCTGAAAAATGTCCTAAGTCCCGCATACATATTAAAAGTCAAAGCTCTGAAAAGGACATAAATGTCCTGAACTTTGCTGAGTGACCCAAAAAGTACTTTTGGGAAAAGCTCTTTTCCCCATATAAATCTCCCCCAAAAGGTACCGAATTTCCCAGGTCCTTTCAAATTTCCCTGTTATCCTTTAACCAAGTCAAAAACCCAACGAATATCCTTGCCGTGTACTTTCACTCCCCAACAATTCCGCCACCAGCCGTCAGATGGCGCCAGCGAGCAACAGAAATATCGTATTTTTCGGTAATGAAAATTCCTCACTGCCCCCGCTCCCATAAACTCTCACTATTTATTTTTAGCGACAAGTGCAGAATTTGATTTTAGGGAATCAACTGAGGAGCATTCAAATGCCGCTCATTAAAAGTGTCCGCCGTGTTGTCTGCATAAATCAAACGAACGCACTCCAATTCGGGGATTGCCGGGCCACCCACGAACAGCGTTGAATAGCCAGCGCATTATTGATCCCCCAAGCCATCGATTGTTGGATCGAGTTCAACCAATTAATTAAATATTTCACTCACAATCGACGACTTAAGCGGCCAAAAACTATTTTCGCTGTTTAATTTTACGATGCCTTGGCTTGGGGGAAGGCTTTTTACGGTTTTTTACGACTCTCGGCCATAAATCGCATCCAGTGCCGCTGCCGGGGAGCTAAATGACAAAAATATTTATGGATGTTTTCTGATGTTGGGCGTGAGCTGGTTGTCTGATCTGTCATTCACGTGTCAGGGCCCGCACCTATCCCTGCCTTCGGCTTAGACTTTCAACAATTACGCAGCCACTACGAAAATATTTTCGCGATCAAAACAAACAACGCAAATAGCGCAAAAATTATGCATATGAATTTGGATACTGTTACGCCTAGGTGGTCGCTCCATCTCCCCCTTTATCCACTCCACGAGTCTAATAAAAAAGTTTTTGAATTCCAAGAGTTTGCTCGCCGAGTTTGCTTCTTCTATCGTCATGAGGGCTACGTGCGGCGGAACGTGTCCGCAAAAATAAATCGGAATACGGAGTAATTTGCGAAAAATACCTGCGAGTCTTGGTTGCGAAATTATTGGAGGGGGATATTGTAGGATCGCAGATGAGAGTTTACTTTCTTTTAACGGCTGACAGAGTTTCTTCTGCATAAATCATGGTACGAAGTAAGCAATCATCATATTCGATCTAATCGCCACGATCGTCTCAAAATCTTAGCTAACAAAAAACGGAAACCTCGAATGGCAGCTCTTTTTTGTGTCCCGTGCAATTAACAATCAGCAAAGTAGAAGGCAGCCAAATCGAAGCTTGCCCATTGTTGGCACCGCAACCTTCTAAACCAGGTGCATACATGTGTCACTCCTTCTGTCGCTTTCATAAGGTCTCCGAAATACAAAAAACGAAACAACAAAACACTTCGCACTTTCAGTGTCTTTGAATTTTGTCCAAGCAATTGCATTGAAATCGCATTATTATCGCCTGCAAGGAGTGACTTGCACTCCAACTCCAAGTCGCCGCGGCCTCCATTCAATTCACTTACCAAATTGGCAGCAGCCAGGCCCGGCTCATGGGTGTGAAAATAATCTGTTTAACGAGGGAGTTTTACAAAAGACCCGAGACCTGCGGCCCGAGACCCGAAGATGCCACAAACAGAGGCAAGAGCAACAGCAACAGCAACAGCAGCAGCAGCAGCGGCCCCCAAAAGGGGCAACAACAAACGAGCAACAATAATGACATTTGGCGCAAATGAATGAGAAGCGGACTCAAATTTCCCCACTGCGCTCCCTCTCACTCGTTTACCGCAAAAGGATATGACAGCAGCTCCGACGATCGGATGCGATTCGAGCCCGAATCAGAGCCTGGAACTTGAACTGAAGCCCAAACTGAAACCGACAGTCTGGCACTTGGTCTTTGGACTTTTGGCTCTGACTTTGCAGCTTCCTTGTTATTCTGTTAGTGATCTTTTTGCTGTCGTTCGGATCGTTGTTTTTGGTTCCTGCTTCAGCTTTGGGTTCCTTCTGCGATCCGGGCGCTGACATTAAAAGGTGGGAAAATGTCAAAAGTCGGCTAAGAAACAGAGGAAACTTTTGCCTTTCGACTGGTTACCAAAATAGTGGCTATGATAGATTATTCTAGGTTTAAATCCCATTTTAGAACTTTGAGATAATTTAGGTGGCTTCCAAATGTAATTATAATTCCAATGTTTATCATTTTCATATAAAAAAAAAGCAAAAACAGAAAAACGCCGAACAAGAATTAAATTCCCATAAAATTGAATTTTACATGCAAACTTTGGCCGCCAGACCACAGATGGCGCCAGCCAAAGGCGTTAATTTCCCATAAACCAAAATTATTTTCCCACAAGATCTACAAAGTCTCGTTGTTCCTTTATTTTCAGTGCAATTTTGGATTAACCCAGGTGTGAATGGATTACAAAATTGGATTACTTACATGGATTACCACAACTTAGCAGCAGATCGAATAAGGTAAGGACAAAATTGAATCAATTTTCGTAACACAAATGTTTAACCCATGACACGGGCGCGCTCGCTATTAATCCTAAGTGCTTCCTGTGATTTTATGCAAATCGAACATATCGCCGGGCAGCCGCGAGCTCGAAAAGGCAAAGAAAAAGAGGGAATACACCAAGGAGACCGCGATTCAATGTACAAATGACAGTTGGCTGTGACATAAAACAGCGACTTAAAGAAGATGTTAAGCGTTCTGCAGTTGCATGCCAACATCTGCCGAGCCGAGCCAACAACCACAATTTTCCCCCTTGGACAAAAGACATTTTCATTTATTCATTGATAATGCTTTAAGAACTTAAATCCGAAAAAAAGGCTTTAACAACGACAAAGGCCAGCCAAAAACAGACAAAGGGAGGTGGTGGTAGTGCGAAGCGCACAAACATGCGACAAAACAACATAATTTAAATTTTGCGCATGCATCAGGTTCTTTCCCACTCCAGGGCAATGAGCAACATGTTGCCGCAACACGCCACGAAATCCGCCAGCAACAAGCTCTGGCTCCCTCTCTTTCTTCCAGCCACTACCCATCTCTTTCGGCTCGGTTCTTGGTAGCTGTGTAATCCGGTAGCTGTGGCTCTTTTCCGCTGCCTCGATTTGCTTTGAATGAAAATGAAATTATCGCATTATTAACTATGAGGAAGGAAGGATGCTGCCAAGGCAAGGCAAAGGCAGAGTTGCAGTCAAGCCCCTAACAAGATGGTCTAAAAGGCCGCCCTGGGATCTCCCGAACTCCCCATTTGTGGGTCTGGTCGACTGCATACTTAACAATAAAATGAATTGTTAATTCCCTTGCACTTTTTCCGCCGACCAACAGTGCCTGGAGCTCTTTTTTGTTTCTTCTTCAGCGGTTGTATGGTAGGTTCTGCCCAAAACAAAATCCTGGTCTGCCTTTTGGCCGTTGTAATGCTCAAGTGCCTTCATTTTATCTGCGGCACAATCTTCCATTTGTTTGGGGCATGATTGGCGTAGAACAGTGGGCGTGGTGAGGACTTAAAGAATCATATCCGATACTCTATTAATATCATGAGAACCTTAATAAAGTTGAATGTGTATTTAATAAATTAATTATTTGAAATTAATTTGAAACAATAATTTTTTAAATCATTTTAAATTAAAATTTAATTCTTCCCATTGTCTCTAGCAACTCCACTGTTTTGAAGCTCTCAGTTGGCTTTGCTTTAAAGCCAAATACCGAACTTGTTTTGTTTTTTCGTGTGTCCATCGGTCGCAGACCAAAGTAGCAAACCTAAAGAACCAACCGAACAATTGTTTGCGCGCCAATTGTCTCTGTCCCGAGGTCCCACTGTCCCGCCGGGGCTGGATCCCACAATGGTACGGACCCCAAGACTTTGGGGTCTTAGCAAATGTCTTCTTCCACAGAATTTGAAACGGAAACATCGAACACTTTGTTTTGGTTCTTGTTTCACATTTTACTTGTTTATTTTTTGTATTAGTGATTTTTTTCTTGCCGATTTTTAGCTGTTTTTTTTTTCGAAAACCTTTTTTTACGAAACTGAGTCTGGAACAAAGTTTGTAAGCGCGAGTTACCTCCGGGGAGCTTCGCGGGGTATTTTAAATTCAGAGAAGAGAGGAGCTGGCCTTGGAAGTAGCTACGGCTGTTAGGGAATTCGATCGAATTGGATACGTCTGCAAGTGGTTGCTGCTAAAACTCCACTAATCGGTCGTCTTTATTTTTTGGTCTTAAAATAAGCTTATAGTGAATATGTATATGTGTATAACGAATGGAGTTCTTAGAAATAGAGAGTCTGATGCAACAGAGAGTATGTTTACAAGAGTGTATGTGGGATTGTATGCGCTGCGTTGTCTGTGTGAAGGGAATGCCGTGTTGCTAACGGTGAATATCGGCGGCTGACTCGTCGTTGATGTTTATGTTGCGACTTTGTATCGCAACGTTTCCCGGTTCGATGTCTTCACTTGTGAAGACCTGGGGGTTAGAAGGAGGGGTGGTGTATTGTACCGATGGGTCGGTAACTCCTCCCCCCCAGTTTGGAGCGACGGCCATAGCGGAGGAATTGGTGGAGCGACGATTGGAAGAAGGTGTTCGGACCCGGTATGGAAGATGTGATTGGGAGGTTGTTCCCGTTAGATACAAATATGAAGCCTTTTTCCGGCTCGAACACATCGGTCGTGAGTCCCGTTTCCTTTATGTTGCAGTAGCTGGTTTTATTCTGGATAAGGTGTCCCAGGCAAGTATTATTTTTGAGGTTATTGATAGGATCGATTTCACAGACGAATTTTTCTTCTATTACAGGGCATTTATACATAGTTGAAAACATACTATTATTTTTGTTATTATATATTAAGTACTTAGGTGCTATTACAAATTGTGTGGAATTTATTGGGAGTGGAATTAATCTTGCCATTTCGTAGTTAGGATTTAGAAAAATAGGAATTTTGACACTGAAAATTATTTTGTCTTGGTAATTGAGTGTGTTCATTTTTAACAGATTATAAATGTGTTGCTCGGATTTTATTGTGTAGTTTTGGGTTTCAAAAATTTGTTTGATTTTGTTTATTTCTGTCTTATCTAAAATGAGTTTTGGGATAACATTAATTTTGGCAAGCAGTGTACTTTCTATAATGTCGCTTAGGTGACTAAGTAATAAGTCTATATTATAGTTAAGCCTATCACGAGTGTTTTCCCTAGCGGCACTTTTGCTAAGAGGTTGGTGCTATTGAAGTTGTGGATGAAGATAGATTGGTATGCCCCATGGCAAGATCTGGAGTGCAGGTTGAAAGGCTTAAGTCATTTGGTGGTTTGAATGTTTTCCTAACTTTTGATTTGTGGATTTTTTGATTTTTTGTGGTTACTAAGGTTTTTCCTTTATCTTTTGCTGTCCTGTGTAAGGAGAACCGTGGTGTTAGTTTATTCCTCCTGTTTTCTTTTCTGAAAATTGTGCTGTTAGGTTGTAGTGTTGTTGGTTCTACTCTGCTTGTGTTTAGCTTTTCTGTTCTTTGTTGGGCGTTTGTGGACAATTTTTCCTTTATTTCGGAGTAGAGTTTATCTTGGAATATATTTAGTTTATTTAAATAGTCATGCTCATTATTGGGTATTATTGTTTTGTCAAATAAATGGGTCCTACCATTAAAAAGTTCAAAAGGGGTGTGTTTAGTGGTGGAGTGGATTGCGTTATTATAGGTTATTACAGTTTCTGACATTATTTCTTCGTGGTCTGTAGGTAGTTTGTGTTTTTTCCGTGTGTCTAGTATTATTCTGTAAATCTCTGTCAAAGAGGAGTGTAAGCGTTCTACTGGAGAGTTACTTGAAGATTGCTGGAAGGATGTGACATGGAGAAGTATATTATATTGAGAGCAAAACTTGCGGAATATGTCGTTGCAGAATTCTACTCCTTGGTCGTGTATTAGTTTTTTGGGTAGTCCGAATTGACTGAAAAAGTTTTTGATTGCTTTGGTGCAATTGATACCGTTTCTATTTGGAATGGGGTAGACAGCTGCGAATTTTGAGAACTTGTCTATGATTGTCAGGTTAAAATTATTGTTAATGGTGTAGATGTCTATGTGTATTATATCGAGGGGTTTCGTTGGGGTTTCTGGAATTTCAAATACAATGTTTTGTGGCTGTCTGTCGTATTTGAGTTTTAGACATGTTTCGCAATTCCTAATTAGTTCAGAGATTTTGCTTTTCATATTGGGGAAGTAGGTTTCTCGTTTGAGGTGAAGGAATGTTTCATCGATGCCTCTGTGATTGTTATTAGTGTGATATTCCTGAATGAATTTGTTTTGTTCGGGGTTTCCTACAATTTCGTGGAGAAGTGATTTGCATCTGATAATTTTAAAGTGTTTTTTGTGTGCAAAGTACGTTAAGAATGCTTTTTCGATTAATGCGGAATTATTATCGTCTGCCAAGAATGCGCAAATCCTGTTAGGTTTTAGGGTTCCTTTCAAGATTTTAGCAATATTATCGAAATCGAAAGAGGGCTGTGAATATTTTTTCCTAAGTTTTTGTTTGAATGGTGTTGTAGTTTGGCAAGACGTATTTGTATCTATTTCTAGTATGAGTTGCGTGTTAAATTCGTTAATAGGTTTTTCGGATGTGGGACAAGGCTTAACAGTCAGTGTTTCGCTGTGGTTTAAATTTGGGTCTGCTCTACTTAGGGCGTCTGCGATTACATTTTGTGAACCTTTTTTGTGAATTATTTCGAAATTGTATTCCATGAGTTGGAGTCTCCAACGAATTATTTTCGAATTGGGTTCTTTGAAATTCATAAGCCATATTAGTGGCTTGTGATCTGTAACAATAGTAAATTTTACGCCATAAATATATGGTCTGAAGTACTTTACTGCCCATATTATTGCCAACATTTCTTTTTCTATGGTTGAATAGTTGACTTCGGTGTCAGAAAGGGTCCTGCTGGCAAAGCATACAGGTCTATCGTTCTGTAAGGAGCCTTGGGATAGTACGGCCCCTAACGCGAAGTTACTAGCATCCGTAGTAACGATGAATGGTTTTTTGAAGTCTGGGTGTATGAGTATCGGGTCATTGGAAAGAAGAGTTTTGCACTGTTCGAATGCGTCTACAAAATCTTTATCTATAGTAACTTGTCTTTTTCCTTTCAGTTGTTTAGTCATGGGTTTCGTTATTCGAGCGAAGTCTCTTATAAACTTCCTATAATACCCCAGTAAACCGAGAAAAGATTTGATAGTTTTTCTGTTGGTGGGGCAAGGAAATTCTTTGATCGCACTTATCTTGTTCGGGTTTGGTTTTATTCCGTCTTGTGTGACTATGTGGCCTAGGAATTCTATCTCTTTTCTCAGGAATTCTGATTTCGAGGGTTGTAGTTTAAAGTTTGCCGCTCTAAGTTTTTCGAATACCATTTTTATGTCCGCTAGGTGTTTTTGTAAGGAAGGCGAGAAAATGATAATATCGTCGAGATAGACTAAGCAAATGGTGCCGTTAAGGTCGCCGAGGACGTTGTCCATAACCCGTTGAAAGGTAGCCGGTGCGTTTTTTAAGCCGAAGGGCATCCGTATGAATTCGTAATGGCCCCCTTCGACTGTAAAAGCTGTTTTGGCGATATCTTTTGGTTCCATCTCAATTTGATGGAAACCGCTAGTTAGGTCGAGTGTTGAAAAATATTTTGCTTTGCCTATGCTATCTAATATGTCGTTCATGTTTGGGATGGGGTATCTGTCCGAAATGGTTTTGTCGTTGAGTTTCCGGTAGTCTATTACAAGCCGCCATTTCCTGTTCCCTGTACCGTCTAGTTTTTTTGGGACCACCCATACCGGGGCGCTCCAAGGGGAGTGGCTAGATCTAATAATTTGTTGATTTAACATGGAATCAATTTGTTTTTTGACTTCTGTTTTATGGACAAAAGGGTATCTGTAGGATTTTGCGTGGGTAGGAGTGTTGTCTATGGTGGGGATGGAGTGTGTGATTTTGTTGGTGAAAGTTAATGGTGTTTCTGGGTTGTAGAATATGTCGCGAAATTGTTTACATAGGGTTATTAAGGCTGCTTTTTCTTCTGGATTGAGATGTTCTGTTGGGATTTGTAATGGGGCTTGGAGGTTATCGTTATTAAGGGGTGTAGCTGATATGTTAAAGAATTCGATATAATCGTTTTTGTTGTAGAGGGTGGTTTCTAGGGGGTATTCTAGGTATAGTAGTTTATCCGAGTTGGATTTGTTAGAGATTTCGACATTGGCAATATTATTGTTTGCTTTATATAGTCCTTCTGACAAGGTTAACTCATTATTCAGCTGTGTAGCGCAACAATAGAATTCGCCATGATTAGTCTTTACCGGTAGTGGTAAGATAACTTTACTGTAGGCGGGGATGTTAAAAATTTTTGAAGCTTGGTTAGTGTACAAGGATATTGGGAGTGTAGACTTTGAGGTTACTAGTTGTAAGTTTACTAGGTCTATTTTTGCTTCTAGGTGTGATAATAGGTCCATTCCTATGAGGCCGTTAAAATGAGAGTGAAATTTGAATTTAAGTAGGGTAATTTGACCTTCGGTTTTGAACTCGGGTGGCATTGGGAATATTGCTTTTTCCTCAATTTTGAAACTATTTAATGCTGTTGTAATTGAAGTGGATGTTGGTAGAGTTGTGCACTCTAGTTGGTTTGCAGATTCTGGGTCGATGAAGGAATTATTGGATCCTGTATCGATAAGAAATGACAAGGGGAATTTTTGTTGTAGGTTTAGGGTTATGTATGGAAGGGATGTTGCATGTGTGGTGGGGTTTATGTATCCGGTCGGGTTCTTGAGGCGGGTGCCTGAAAATTTAGGTCGGTAGGGCAGTGTTGGGTGAGTTTTTCTTCTTCTATGTTGTGTAGCCCATAATTTGGTGTTTTATTGTCTTTAAACGGGTTACTATTTCTGTTGCCATTGTTTGATTGACGATATTGGGAGTTGGGGTTTGAATAATGGTATGAGTGGTTTTGGAAGTAAGGTGAATTACGGTTGTTGCGGTTGTTGTCGTCTCTGTGATTGTTGCTGTTATTGTTATTGTAATTGTTAGTTCGTCGTACGGTATTGTTTGGTGTTGGGGGGTATGGGTTTCTGTTCTGGTAACGAGCTCTTTCTCTTTGACATAGCTCGTAAGCTGTTTCGATAGTCTTGGGGTCTTTCAATCTGATGACTGTTTTAAGTGGTTCTCTGATTCTTGAAATGAAGGCATTTAGACAGACTTCATCATATAGTGTTTTCTTGGCTTCGATGATTGTGGCCGACTGTCCACTATTGGAAGTAATGGATATAAGTTGGCTCCTAATCCTCGATAAGCCGAAGAACAATTGCCCTAGGGTTAGGTTGTCCGGGAGAGATTGGAGCTCGCCTAGGAGGGTAGCTTCGCTTTTCTTGCTAGAATATAGACGTAGTAGGTTGCTTTTGATATCGTCCCATATAAGTTTGGTGTTAGCTAGGTTTAGGGCTTCATCTGCTCTTCCAACTATTTTGTTCCTAATTGCCCTAAGTGTTAGAAGCCCGTACGGTGTTTGGTCGGTACCCCTAATGAGCATGATTATTTCTTCAACGCTAGTTATATATTTGTCGAGTTGGCTTGGAGTACCATCGAAAGTCGGAAGTTCTTTAACGAAGGCTAAAATATCGGTGGCACTAAGTGTCGTAGCAATACTGCTGGAGCCACTGACGGTAGGTGTTAAGGGGGCGGAATTACCTACGGAGGCGTTGTCTGAATCCATATTTATAGGTTGAAGGGGCGGTGAGAGGGTATTTTCTCTAATTACGGGGAGGGTGTTTGTTTTAGTAACTGAACGTGTGACTCTTTTTGGAAGTGTGTGTGATCCTAATACGGAACGAGTTGTTTGTTTTATAGTTTGTGTTAATTTCTTTGACATTTAAGAGAGAAAGGGAGTATACAATTTATAATGTACTTAGTGGTTCTTAATTATTTGTTTATAGTTGAATGGTGTTTTTTTTTTTTTTTGTGCGTTAATTCCTGTAATATAGTGGTATTAATGTATGTATGTAATATTTGAATACTTCATTTGTGTTGAAAGAGTGAGAATATGGATGCATGTTTCAAAGATTTTCCTTTTTATTAAGGTGTGCAGTTTATATGTGATTTTGTGGTTCTGTGCCCAGTCTTAGAAAACATACTCTTCACCGTTCATATAAATTCGTATTTGCATATATATATGTGCACATGAGAGTACTGATGCGGTACTTGGCCTTACTAAGCTTCGGCGGTGATTATCAGCGATTGATTTCACACAAGTACATTATACATCACTCTTACACATTTGTATATATGGTTTTGTTGTGTATATTTTCGATGTATATATAAGTATTTTGTGGTGTAGTACTGGGCCTTTAATGTTTCGGCAGTGGTTTATCAGCGATTGATGCCACGTAGGTACACTACATCTTCTTTTTTTTTCTTATTGCATTTGAAATATTTGTGTGTGTGAATTGTTTTAATTGTTTTGCATATATATGTACACATGAAAGTAGTGATGTGGTACTTGGCCTTATTAAGTTTCGGCAGTGATTATCAGCGATTGATTTCACACAAGTACATTATACGTCACTCTTACACATTTGTATATATGGTTTTGTTGTGTATATTTTCGATGTATATATAAGTATTTTGTGATGTAGTACTGGGCCTTTAATGTTTCGGCAGTGGTTTATCAGCGATTGATGCCACGTAGGTACACTACATCTTCTTCTTTTTTTTTCTTTTGAAATTATATCTGGGTGTTTTGCATGTTAATTAAGGCGGTTTATGTATTGTAGTAGGACTTTTGTTGTATTCACTTTTAGACATTACTGCACTTCATTCTCACTCTTTTTCTACACCTACTTACAGTAGAACTAATAGAAGGTTTAATAGAATATTTTCCATTCCAGTTTCCGGCTGCGCCAGTTACCTCCGGGGAGCTTCGCGGGGTATTTTAAATTCAGAGAAGAGAGGAGCTGGCCTTGGAAGTAGCTACGGCTGTTAGGGAATTCGATCGAATTGGATACGTCTGCAAGTGGTTGCTGCTAAAACTCCACTAATCGGTCGTCTTTATTTTTTGGTCTTAAAATAAGCTTATAGTGAATATGTATATGTGTATAACGAATGGAGTTCTTAGAAATAGAGAGTCTGATGCAACAGAGAGTATGTTTACAAGAGTGTATGTGGGATTGTATGCGCTGCGTTGTCTGTGTGAAGGGAATGCCGTGTTGCTAACGGTGAATATCGGCGGCTGACTCGTCGTTGATGTTTATGTTGCGACTTTGTATCGCAACGTTTCCCGGTTCGATGTCTTCACTTGTGAAGACCTGGGGGTTAGAAGGAGGGGTGGTGTATTGTACCGATGGGTCGGTAACTCGCGCGCATGCGTAAGTCTCTCAGGTTGGTTCAGTCACGCAATGGGCCGCAGCTCTGGGATCTGGAGTCTGGGGACTTGGATTGGCAACAGAACTGCACGTAACTGCAGCGACTTTAGTCAAAATTAACAAGCCTCAAAACACAACTTCCAGCGCATGCAAATTCGTTGTCAAAATAAAATAAAACGAACCAGAAATCGAAGTTACAGAGAGAAAAAACTAAAGTCTCCACAAAAGGCATAAGAAATGGATTTTGAAATACCCGAATCTTTGTATTTACTATATCTCTGACAATTAACCAATTTTTTCTCTGCCATGGATCCATGGATCTGGTAAAAAGGAGTCAAGAGGGGCAGGCACCTCCAGTTAAGCGATAAATGAGTTACTGACGTCCGAGCATGTGCATGTCCAGTATCAGCCTCCATTCGAGGCTCCTTCCCGGCCACTAGAGTGTCCGACTTGCTCCGGGCCAAGAAGGCAACTAACCAGGCTGAGCAGGTGCTACATCGGAGGAGAAACCTCGGGAGTCCCTCCTGTGCCGCGGCAACCCCCCCATTAACCCACTGAGCGCCCGCCGCAGCAACATTTCAACAGCCTTCAAAAAGCATTTCCAGACATTCTTATATGTAAATTTATGCACTAAGCGAACCACTCTCAAGGTGAAGTGGGCGGAAGAGGGCGGGCTGGTGGTAGATGGGATATGGGATATGGGATGTGGTAGGTGGGGGCGAGGCGTCACCTAAGGCACAACACGTAGTCCTCGTCGTAGAAGAAGAGGCCGTGGCGGAGGCGAACAAAAATTGATATATGCCCGGGTTATGGTAAAAATCAACTAATTGATCTGCGGCTAACATGATTTTTATCTTTTGAGAACTTAATTATTTTCTGTTTCTGTTTCGCACAGCCGTGCGAGTCGGGACTTCCAATTTGAAATCGATATGGAGCCAATATATATACATATGGACAATTCGATATCTTAACCAACTGACAGGGGACAGAAACAGAAACAGAAACTGAGATACTGGAGCGGATGCGTTGGAATGCGAAGGTCTTCGTTATGGAACTCGATTTGAGTGGTTTCTTGGTTTTGGAAACTTTGATTGGGTTTTGTTTTTGGTTTTTTTTGCAAGGGTCTGCCCAAAGCGTTAGAGATGTTTTTGATGGGGGAATATAAATTTCGAGAATTTTTTGACAGTGTTGCGAAAATAAATGGATCGTTAACCTAGCCCCATTACAATTGGTTGGCCAAAAACGATTACCTTGAAGGGGGTCAAACGTGCGAATGGGCCCAGACCAAAAAACCAAAATACAGAAACCACCTCTAATTCTTGTCGAATGCCTTAAACGATCGAAAGTTTTATGTTATGCTTTACAAATTTGGTGGCAGAGAATTTATGCTAATGCCACACGAAGCGGTTTCGATCATTATGCGAGTCAGATTGGGGCAGTTATCGGTATTGTCCAATTTGGTTTTGATTAAAAACTAAACAAAAAACTGAAAAAAACAACAAAAGGAGTAACAGAAATCGTGACACTAAATGTTATCCAAAACAAAATTATCTTAAATATAAATGTTCTACTCACTCCTTTCCGTTTCCGTCCAGAGAGAGAGAGGTTTGAATTTGGCGCCAAACTGCGGCAACAGCTGTTGCTACATTTAAGAGAGTATAAGAGATATAAGAGAGTTTGACAGGCGCGCTCTCTTAAAGCAGCTGTTATGGCCGGGGTGGGCGCAGCATCCGCCACTCTTCATTTTGAACTCCATAATGGTTGACCGAAGATGGATTCGAACTGCCGACGGCAAATCATGGCCGCCTTCCGCCTTCCTCCATTGTTGTGTGATGTGATTTGTGTGTGTGTGTGTGTGTAAATTCTGCGGCCATTTCTAATCCGGAACCGGAAACTTTGATTATCATTTGGAAAATATAGATTTTTAATTTTTTGTGAATTGTCATTTGTTTTGAAATTGATAAATACTCGAAAACATATTTTTCCATGAAGATACATTTACCGACGGCATAGAAGATATTTTATTTTCAATTAAAAATTTATCCAGCTTTGTAGATTTTTTGTGAAACACTTCATGATAATGTAAAGAAATGAAAATAAATCGATTTTAAAATGTTTAATTAAAGAATCGTTGTTCTCAATGTTTATATTTCGAGTTTAACTTCTTTTGAAATTAAAAAAGTCAAAGTTTTCTATCTAAGCTTTCAATTAGTGAATAAAATTAGCATAGTTACTTGTCCCCTTAATCCCACCGAATATTCTTTGTTCGATCAGATTCATTAAGCAGCCTTTCATTCGGCTTTCAATCGATTCTCACATCAATTTAATGCACACCCTTGGGCGCCAATAAACACTCAAGTTTACTTTCCGTTCCCGTTCCCCTTCAAATCCAGCCAAATATTGTTCTTGCGCTTCTTTAATTCAACTTTAGCTGGCTTTGGTTTTCATTGCTGTCTTTTCGGTTCGCTCTGTTTTTTTTTTTTTTTGTGTTTTTGGGATGGAATTGGCACTTAAGTTACTCAAGTGGAAAAAAGTTTTTGTTTTTCGTTTACTCGATATAACTATACAAAAACGAAGACAAAAACAAACACGCACTCTGCACCCACAAACAAACACATGCTGTAGTGGGGCTGGGTGTCTGGGTGGCTGGGTGGAGCATCTCCCTGTCCCTTTCGTTCTTTTCTTCCCACCATCTCCTTCTTTAGCCTGTCAGCTGGATTTCTTCACGGGGGTTACTTTGGCCCCGTTTTTGCCTCCCCCCGTCGGGCTATTTTGCCTGCGAAAGTTTGCCGTCTCTTGTTGTTCAATTTTTTTTTCTCCCGGTCCCGGTTCTTGCTTCTTTTATCCAATTCAATTGAAGGCTGACAGCGGCAAAAATTTTCATTATGAAATTGGATCGTTGTCAATTTGGTAAGCAAAGCAAAAAGAACACATTGACAGAGAAGAAGGGGTGTGGGTGGCAAGCCGACCCGAGAGATACTTGGGCTGGACCTTGGGTTATTATGGTTATTGCCCCGCTAGGCTGCGAATTGCCACGCCGATTGTTAGCACCTGTTTAGGCCTACAACTTTTTTATGGCCTTCCTGGTCTTCTTTTTGTTTTTATTACCTGTTTATCGCTGCATCTTTACAAATCGCTGTTCACCTTGAAGACGGTTCGAAAGTAAAGTGAAAAGGCTAGAAAACAGAAATACCAAAATTCCGCTGTGCATCGCCTCCTTCTGCTGCTTCAGTTCATAAATTAGAGTTGTCTTCCCTCTCGGGCGGTTCGTTTTTTTCTTCCATTTTTCTGGCGGGGGTTTTGGGGTTTGTTAGCCAGTGATGTGATAATTGCGGCTTGGCTTGGCTTGGCTTACTTTGTTCGCCATTTAATTGTTAGTAATTTGTGCTTTTGCGTTCTCTCTACTTTCCTCCCTCGGCTTTTCCACGTAGGTTTCCCTTTTCATTTGCCAGTCATTTATTCATTTATGCAAGCTGGAGGTTTTTTTTTCTCAGCTCAGTTTTATTTATTTTTTTTTTTGTATATTTTCTCTCCGCTTAGAGTTGGCGAAATTGTTCAACAAATTCTCGCTCGCACGCATTGCTGGCTACGGATGCCCTTTAATCCATTGTTATTGCTATTGCCGGTTTTTTTCTGCTTCTGCTCTTGGCCAGCAGGCCAAGCTGCTGTTTTGTTGCTGTTTGTTGTTGCTCACTTTGCCGGGTGGCAATTGCAATGAATGTTGTTATTTTGGCTTCACTTGCACCTTTACGCTTCGTGGTTTGTGTCTAAGCTTTGACGTGCACTTCCTTTTCATGTTAACGGAAGCGTGACAACAACAAAAAATAAGGCTACAAATAAAGCTAACTCAAAATGGTAGCAATATTTATTAAAGCGGAATTTTGGTAATCAAAACGGAAATTCATTTTTGACCAAAAATATTTCACCTTAGCCCAACAATTCTAACCCTTGAATTTAATTTAAAAACTACTCCCTATTCGATTAAAGTATTTCTAAACCAAGAATGATTATTATTTAAGCAGCCGCTGTACTGATAAAAAAGTAAAAATATACTTTTAAAAAATGTGTTGTTATTCTGTGCGAAATTCCCTTGTCGCTGATTCCAAGAAATAAAATATATGTATAAAAAAACATACGAAAAAGATACAAAAGTAGAATAAGCTGAGCAAAAATTGTTACCGAGAACATTTAAAGAACCTCGGAGACCGCAAAAAGAAGAACTTTGACATTTTCCTTTTTGTGATCAACGTCTCAGTCCCTCATCCTTAGGAAGCCTCCCCCTTCGGGAGCCGACTCCTTCCTCCCTGCCAAAGGCCCCCTCCTGTCATTGTGTTCAACGTTTTCATGTTTTTGAGCAAAAAAACTTTTTTGGGATTATTTTTGTGCGACTTTTCGGGCATGTGAAGTTGACTTTTTTACTTTTTCGGTAGAATAACATGGACTTTTGTTTCATCTCCATTCTGTCTTTTCTTTTTCTCCTTTATTCGCCAGCGAGTTTATTCATAGTTTTGTGGAGCTTTTGGGTTGTCACCTCATCTTCATTTTTTTGGGTCGTTTCGGTCGGGGTTTGCATGTGTCACAAAACCCAGAATGCGACTGCGGAAATGGGAAATTGTTTTCTCGGCGGGTAACAAGCTTGACCTTCACACTCTGATGAGATGCCACGCCCACTATTGAATCACACGCAAAAATATTATATGGTACCTCTGTGCGTCTTCCTTTAGTATTTATATTTGAATTTTTATTTTGATGATGGGCCATAAATCAAAGCAACAAAACTACAGAAACAGAAAAAGTGTCAGGCTCTTGCAAATTACTTGGAAGTTAACATGGCATCGCCATTTCCCCAGGATTTTTGGTTTTGGGGCCAGTGGGAATGGCCTAGCTTATATTATATACCATTTTTTGTTCTTTCTATTATTTCTATTTTTTACATATATACTCTGCCACTTTGCCACAGAAATTAGGGTTCCCAACATATGGAGCAACATGTGTGGGCGTCTTGTGGTGGGGATAATGGATATACATAATTACTTATGGGAATCTGAAGAAAATTTGTTATATACTGTGATATAGAATTGATCCATAATTCGTTTAAGGTATTGCGATCAAGAATCGGATCCTTTTTGGCAAAGATATAGCCTTCGATGGGGGCCATAATGTTCCTCCAATGCGTTTTTTTAGATTTTCAAAGGGGATCCATCAGAAAATTTGATAGAAAATCAAAAAATTATTTCTTTCCAGATTTTGATGCAGATTGTTAGACAATCGATCTACGAATCATTTAAGGTATCGCGCTGAAGAATCGGATCTATATTGGCAAAGATATAGTTATTTCTGTGGTTCATATTGATCGTCCCTTCGATTTTTCACAATTTTCAAAAGGGGATCCATCAGAAAATTTGATAAAAAATCTAAAAAATTATTAGTTCTCAGATTTTGATGCAGATTGTTAGAGAATCGATCCACAAATTATTTAAGGTATCCCGTTGAAGAATCGCATTGATATTGGCGAAGACATAGCATTCGCTGGAAGTCATAATGACATTCGAATTTAAAACATATAGTACTTCCTGGCTCCCTAACCTAATTATTCCCTCATTCACAATTATTATTTGTTATCATGAAAAGTTTTACAATAAGAATACAAGAAAAATATATCCCAAGTTTGCTTTTGATATCAAAGACATTGGGAGGATGATTCAGCAGCCGGAAAATTACGCTAATCAGTCGCTCCACTGGCCATTAGCGAATAGAAGCGAAGAGCCAACAATAAATAAATAAATCAAATTCGCAACATAGAATAGAAGGAATAGGAATTATAATACAAGGAAGGACTCTTTGCCGAGATGAAGAGGCCAACAAAAAGAGGGCCAAAGTTTGCCAAGTGATTTGGATAAGTTCGATATTGCGTAGGCAAGTCCATAAACTTTGGGGCAAGTTCCAATGTCGTCGGCTACGAGGGGGTTGTGGCTGGGTGTGTAGGGGGTGCGTGTGGAGACTGGCCAACAAATATTTTGACATTTTTCCAGCAGCAGCCATAAATCACTCAGCAAGCGAGCGAGTGAAACAGCATCGGACGCCTGACATGATTTCTGTGCTCTGGAATCATAATTAGAAAATTAGTTCAAGTAACTTTAGCCAGTCTGTGAGTTGGGGGTGTTAGGAGGGGATATCAAGGAGCGATGACTGTAAAAACAAAATGTTTGCATAAATATTTTAAAATAGATATATAAGCCAATTAATATTGTAATCCAGGTAGAAGTTGTGGAATGTTTTGGACAGGATAGGAACTCTATCTCTAAAGACATCATCAACTACGATCACTTTGGTCTCTTTCTAGTCTTCTCTTCCTGTCTCTGTCGTGCTGGGTCTGCAGATTGTCAAGTGCTAAGTGCTCGTAGGAGCAACTCGAGCACTTTGACAGACTATTATGCGAGAAAGGTTTCTTTCACTTTCCATGTCCGCCAAAGTGAAAGGGCAGCGGGGTAGCTGGGTAGCTGGGTAGCGGAGAAACGGAGAAGCAGAGGAGCGAAAGATGTTCGAGTCGCTGCGGAACTGTCATTTCCGTTTTACTTGTAAAATGAACATGGAAGTATTCGAGGCAGCCGACAAAGTGGCAGCAGTATCAGGAACTGAGCTGTAGCGGGCGGAAAGGAAAGGAGCAGCTGACGCTGACGCTGACGCTGACTTGTTATATACTAAACTGGCCGAGGGGGAAAGCGGAAGGATGAACCGGCCCAGACAGACAGATACAGACGGACGGAGCGAGAGGGAGTCCGACAGACAGACACAAAGGGGCGGGCAGACGGTAAGACGGAAGGACAGACCAACGGACGGACGGACAGTTGCGTTTAACGTTTTTCGCAAAAAGTTTTCGCTCCGCTTTCGTTGGGTATTCAGCTCCAAAGGAAATTGCTGGCGGGAGGCACAAAACGAAACTAAGGCAGTGCTGTCAGTGTTTAAAATATATAAAAAAAAATCCTTTTTAATTAGGAAATACAGGTAATTAAAAAATTAAAAAGATTTCCATCCTTCAAAGCATTGAAGTTGAGTATTATCCATATTCCTTCCGAAGAAATCATCTCAATGCGACTTAAGAACTCCACAGAAAAAAGAATGTTTATTATAAACTTGAATAAAATGAAATAGCTTCCTAAAAACCCGCCAATTTGGTAGCACTATAAACTGGCTACGGGTTGCAAATTGTCTGAGGGGTTGGGGCGCTTTGGGGCAGCAACAACGCAACCAAGCATTTCGCACTGTTCCCGCTCCGAAGGTAACAACGCAAGAAAATGCCAGGCAACAAGACAAGCAGAACTGACGTAAAAAGATTTTTGTGTTTCCCCCCGGACTACCCATTTTGTTGGCCCCTTGTTACCCCCCACCATCTGGTGGGGGTGGCGTCTGGTTGGGTTTTCGGATTGAAGCCTCATCATGGAGCTTTCGCCCTCAACAATAAATGTGAAGGCGATCTTTAAACGCTGTCCGTGCGGAGAAGTCCATTACGGGGAAGCTCAAAGAGCAGAAAAGCATTTTTCCACGTGCCACTTTTGATTGGGATAGGTTTTCAATAAAATGGGGGTACTTTTAATTAAATAAACGAAAATTTTAATACAAAATGTTGCAGGAAATTAACTAATTTAAATGAAAATCTTCAGAAAAAACTTAAAAATGTTTTCCCTAACAATGCAGAATTTTGGTGGTAAGGAACAGAAAAAGAACGAAAACTATTAAGCGATGGAAGGGACAATTTTAATGAAAAGTCCTTCGGCCAGCATGCAAAGCCACTTGAAAGGACTTCCGGTCCCCGAGCCCCCAAAAACTTTGCACTTCTCTCTTTCCCAGTGTGTCGGTGACATGAATGCTGACAACGTGTCTTAGTTTGCACAAAACGAGCTCAAGAGATGCAGTCAACACACATCCACATAGATATTCCTTTACAAGGACATGGCCACCAGTTGTTGACTTCCTTTGCCAGACTTCCACAGTGTGTGTGTGTGTGTGTGTGCGTATCTGTGTCGGGCTTGTCATGTAAAAGGAATTTTAATTTAATTACAAGTCAAGTCTGAAGAGGAAAGGGGACAGTGAAAGTAGGGATTTCTGACAGTTTGAAGCAAAAAATAAATATTCACATTAATAGATTAGCCTCTCTCCCCACAACAAGTCGCACTCAAGCCACCTTCTCGCGTTGATAATCAATAATAAAAATCAAGTCCGCATAAATCATTTCCTCCTGTCTAGCTAGATGCTTATCGGGAAAATTAGGAAAGCTTCAGGCACTCGATGTCGCTCCCTGCACCCCACTGGAAAATTCAAATTCATTTTCAATTTTCATAATTTTCGGTTGAGAGAATTGCGCCGTCGGCGCTGACACCAAAATCAATATCTACGGGAATTCCTTGCAGGCAGCTTTCCACAGGTATTTTTTAGCTCCAATGCTTTGTCATATCAAAAGGCGAGTGAGTGGCCCCTTGCCACACACAAAAACACTCTCCACACGTTGCGGCAAGGCCGCACGTTCGTGCGTTCGTGCCAAAAAATAATTTCCTTCTTGCCAGACGCAGCAGCATCAACAGAAGGAGATCGTCGCAAGGGAGGAGCAGCGGTGGCAGCAGCCGGGACCGGGCCAGGGGCAGGGGCAGTGGCAGCATCCGAGGGGCAACTTGAGCGCACTTATTGTTATCAACGGCTGAAATATGGCATTTTAATTTTATTAGCTGCCTTTACATGCAGCACACTTCCAAGCCAAATAAATGTGCAGATGATGATGGCCATGGCGAGATGACGATGACAATCTTCGAATAGACAATGGGATTGAACTGATTTTTGGGACGCACTCGATCGAATAAATTGAATATGTTGGTTGGTGGTTGGGTTTTATCGTATATCAGAATGTAGACTACTTATTGGGGACAGTTGAAAAGGGGATAAAGGGCATTAATTAATAACAAACAATAGAATCATTTCTTCTTTCCATTTTCTAAGATTTAATGATGAATTATGAATATTATTTTAAATACGATATTTGGCTCTACCCCACATTGGAACCCCCACATGGATTCCTATTAATTTCCGATTGGCTCCCATCGTACAAGCTTCTATTGTTATGGTTTTTATTGTTTTCTGTACTTTTCCTGGTGCCTCCACTTTTCGACAGCAGCCTGTGACCGCTCAACGCTGATGGTGGTGCAAGTTGATGGGTGGGTTGGAGGTGCTCGTAGGGGGTGGCATCCTATCCAAAAGAGACTGAGGCACAGAGACTTTCCCTACCAACTGCGCATGCCGAGAATCTCAAAGAGAATTGAGACTTGTGGCAGTGGCTGGAGTGGCGATGGGGTCTGGGCTATCAAAGAGCCATAAAGTTATAGTTGCCACAGCAATGAAGTCATTGCACAAAGTTTATTGCTAGTTGAAAATTGTGTTATTATTATGTGGCCACTCTCTTCCGAAAGCCCCATCTCGTTCACTTTGACCCTGGGGCCGTTCTCTTAAGTGGGCGACCCCTGCAGGCGGGATAATTTATTGCGCCTTGATTTCCGCCCTCCCCCAGCCCCATTGTTGTCATTTCGGGGCTTTTGTTAAGCAATTTCGAGCGCCAGCAAAACGCTCCCAAATAAGAGGAACGACTGAGAATTCTGTTGATGGAGAAGAGCAGCAAAATATATGCTACTGTTGGCTCCTAAGGCGGCCAACAAACTGGAGGCATCCTCTAGTTGGCAAATTCGCAGCGTAGAGTCGAGAGAGATTTAAGCGCTATAATTTTTCCCGGAGAAAACGTGGCCAAAAGCGATAAAGTAGTCGACCCCTTGAACAATTTACCGTCGGCAAATGAGTTGTATTCAATTTGAAGGAAAAATCCATTTAGTGTATAATTGATTTTTGGCCTAATGTGCGGCTGACACGGCCAATGGATCTGAGGCTTTTCCCGCCCCCTTCCGCGTCTCCCGCCTTTCCCTCCGGCCGCATCGAGCGAACATGTGCCCCCTAACGCCCGTCGAGCTGCTGTCCACGATTATCCTCGAAAAGCGAAAATTGCGCCCTCCAACAAAGCGGAAAAAGCTTCGCAAATAGCCACCAAAAAATAAATAATACCAATCGGCAAACACTTTTCCACAACGTCATTCATTTTCCGGAGGTTTCAGTTCGATGGAAAGTGTCGCTCAATCCCCTCCAGGTAATACTCCTTGATCCGCTTTCTTCACTTTGTGTTTATTTGTTGGGGGTCCATTAAAAGTTCTATAAAGTTTCGAAACATCTGTTGGTCTTCTGCAGGCGAAAGTTTTCCTTCTTGTTTTCTATAAAAAATATTTTGATATTGTAGCTAGTTTTCTTTTTCGAAAGTTGGATTATGTTGGGGTCAAAGTGTATTGTTTTGATGAGGTTTCCAGAGGAACGTTGTTTGTACTTCTAGGACTTTTGATACAATTATTTTGAGTATTTCGTATAGAATTTTTGTTATTCACACTATTAATTTCATTTTATTTATTTCGTTTGTTCTCCATTCACTTTTCCGCTTATATGAAGCTATTTTCAGAACTATTTCCCATTCAGTGTCTTGTGCTGCTGAAATCTTTTCAATTTACCACAAGTATTTCCTTTGCTTGGCAATACCTGGCCTTTTGGCTGCTCTCCTACCAACTCCAGACCCGTCTGCTGCCCCTTTGTCACCCTTCCTGCCATTGTCGCGGCGCCCCGCATGTCACCGAAAAAAATGCGATGCATTTCCACCGCTGCTGCAAATGGAATTGAGCAATGCAACAGCAACAGCAACAGAAACAACAACAATGGGGCAACACAATGAAATGTGTGTAACGCATGAGATGAAATGCAACACGCGTTGAGACCAAAAAATAAAAATTACAAAAATGGGAATTGAAAATCAGGCGAGCGAAAAGCAAAAACAGCAGACCAGGACAAAAAAAAAACGAATTTTTAAACATGGCGCGAACATAATGTCCTGTGTCCTTGCCTGATGCTGTCTCCCTCTTTCCCGCTCCTGTCTCTTTCGTTTTTTGCCAATGCGAATTTCCCTTCTGCTGCTGGATGCTGTTGATGTTGTTGCTGGGAAAATCGAACATTGATTTATGGCGTGTGCGAATGTCGGGGAGGAACGAAAAAATCATAAGGGTGGGGTACTGACAACGATGATGCTGATGAGCTGGAATTGTTTTTGATATGTCCCAAGCCAGGGGAAGATAGGGGAGGTCGGCAGACACAGGATCCAGGACAGCGACAGAGACAGCGACAGACACAGCGACAGAGACGGACAGCGGCAGCGACAGATGCAGGTCGGTTACATGAATGTATATCGAAATATATATGTCTGTACTGTTACAGGAATTATTCTCGGGGTCCCTCATTGCCTCGATTATTATTATTATTTGTGACAAACGGAGGGAAGCCGTTCCTGCAGTCCATCTATCTCTTTCCCCGCGACCTTCTCCCGTCTCTTTCACTTTTTGCATTTCGCATTCATCGATGTTGCATTTACAACAAGAGCAGCCGCAACGACAGCGCCAGCGCCACAAAAAATTGCAAATGCAATTCGTAACGCATAAATTTAAAAAAAAAAAACACAAAAATGAGTCAGAATGTCAGAGGGTTCGGGGCTAAAAAAGGGTACAGAGGTACAGAGGGATACGAACGCGTGTCACATGTCGATTTTCGATTGTTCGCAAATTAATATATAAAACACAACGATGCGGTCTGCTTTTCTGCGGTTCTTCTGTCGATTCTCCAGCGACATCCACCGGCTACCCCCCCCCTTTTAAAATTACAATATCCCCTCGGCACATTTACATGTTACAGTATTGCGGATATTAAAAACGTATCGATTTGTTAGTTGATCCTTAAATTGGTATGAGAAACGTTTTAACATGGCTTTAATGTTTTTATAAATGCAGGCAGAAACTCTTCAAAGAATAACAAAAACAAGGAAGCATTTCAACCCACAAACTAAACCATATTCTAAACAAATTACCCCTTTCGAAAGTTTATAATTCTAACTCTGCCATCCACACCCACCCTCCATCGATCGCTGTCTCCACACAAAATCCATCTAACTGAATCTAGACTCGTTTGGGCCAACTTTTGCCGACGGCCAAACACGCGCTGGTAATTGCAGCAATTGGCGCTCATTTCTCTGTCATAAATATCTTTTTGGCCAGCTCCAGTCTGGTGCAAATTATCGCATCATCCATGTACGTTTTGGGGGGAATGGGTTGGGGAATGGGTTCTTTGGAGTGAGGGGGAATAAATTGTAAATCACCTTCACACCCCTGTCGGGCGGAAAACCGATTTTCCAACACTGCCCCCAAGGTCAGAGAGTTTGCACTAGAAAAGCGAGTTAATAAATTACGTGTAAAACAACGTGTGAACTAACATAAATAATTTTCGTTAATCCCGGTCGTCCCGATCCGCCTCCCTCTCCGCCATTCCCAGTCACTCCTAGGAACAATCGATTAAGCGTAGATAAAAATCAATTTGCGGCAGTAATAAATTGCTCAACTACCAGGAGCATAAGCCTGAGCTCTTCCTCCTCCTGTTCCAGCAATTTAGCTTCATTTTGCCAGCCTGTCGTTGGCCAGAGTCTCGAACAAATTGGCCCGCAAGGTGAACCGAAAAAAAAACACAAAAAAAAAAAATAAAATGGAAAAGCTTAACCAAAATCTTCAAGCCATGCAAGGGAAAAAAATTTACAAACATTGTAATCATGGGTTAAAAATCGGCAAATTCAGGGCCAGCTGCTCATAGTCTGTTCAGCCATTTTAACCCCGAAAGTATCTAAAGTCGAAAATCTTCCACCTTCCATGATGTTGAAGCTGCGAAGAGGTCTTCGTGGAGAAGTTCATGGATTAATCACCGCGGGCAGGGCAAGCCCCAGACTCCAAGGCTCTTCAGTCTCCAGACTTCCACTCCGACTTCATCTGTAACTGCAGCTGGAAGTCTTCGAAGTCCCCAGTCCCGAGTCTCAGTCCCAGTCGCAGTCGCAGTCCCCAGTCCCAGTTTCGGGCACTTGCCCAGTGCTTGCCAAGATCACGATTCACAACTTAATCCCAACCAGCTAGCTCAGCCGGTTTACAATCCCCTCCCACTACACTACAAAAAATGTCCAACCAAAATTTAGGATTTAAATTAATGAACTTGGAATAAAATATATTTGAAATTAGACATTTTTAAATGAAACTATATTCATTTTATGATTAATATAATTCTAAATTTTCCCCCGTGGATACCCCACAACTTTTAGAAAGGTGCAGCATCGTTTGCCATTTGTATTTTTTTCAGCTTTTGTTGCGTTTTGTATTTTGTTCATTTCACATTTTTATTCAACATCCTCAAATCGTCTGCCGCCCTCTCTTATTTCACATCTTTTTTTGTTCTTTGTTACTGCCACGCCCCCCGTTTTGTTGGGGCCAGCAATGGTAAAAATTGCCAACTGATTCATCGAATCTGAAACTAAAATGAATTCATTTGTGGACCCAAAAGGCCCCGCGGCCAAGGAGGGGCAGTGAGCTTTTGTTCGAAGGAGGGCGGGTTGTGCGGTGTTTTCTAATTGAAGTGTTTGTCTAGACCCCGAAGCGGTGAATGTTGCAAGTGATTAGCAAATGGGAAGGATGGGAAGTCAGTCGGCAGGTGGTTGCAATAGTGGGGGTAGCTTGTTAGGCGATTGAAACAAAAGAACAACAATGGGGATAAAGGTTCAAAAATTAATTTGAAATCCTTTTTTCAACCCTCTGTTTGATTCGGACCAACTTTAATATTTTTTAGCCGCATTTCAAAACTCGATTTTAGCAGCTTTTCTACCCGATTGAAAAAAGCGGAAAAGCAGCATTGAAACTGCCTGAAAATACGAAAACGAAAACAGCAGCTCGACATGCACTTTTATCAGAGGGTAATAATTCATTACACACTTTTTCGCCTCGCTTTTCCCAACATTTCCCTCCCCATTTTCCTTTGGCCGTCACTGGGCATCGGATGTACTGCATTTACCGCAATCGACGGCCATTTCTCCAGCTCCGCCGGGAAAAAATGGTAAAAGGGGAAACGGGGATCGGTCAGTTAGGGAGTTTTCCAAAAGAAAAGGTACACTTCCAGACCCTTTCCGATAGCACATACGCACCTAGAAGGAATGGGGAAAAAAGGATAAGCTCGGATAAGCCACTCAATTAACTAATTGTCCTCAAATGATATTCATTAGAGGAAAAGCTGAGACCAGCGGGAAGGAGGATTGGGGGTGGCGGAAACCCGTCTGATGGATAAGATTTCAGTTATCGTAGGACCGGAAAAAATGACCATTCGGGCCATAAATCAATGTAACTGTCGACGTCAACCACGTCAATAGTTGAGTGCGAAAGGGAGAACAGACGGAAACCAACCCCGAAAGCCTGCAGCGGCAGGGCCACGCCCCCAACCCCAAAAGGACCAAATCCGAAGGCATAATGGAGGAAGTTGGACTTTTGCATTAGAAGGAGATGATGTCAGCAAATATGAAATAACTAAATTGTTTCAAAGTGTCAAACCCAAAAAACACACATCTAAATACACAAATATAATCTGTTTGATAGTGTGTGAATCTTAATGTTCAAGGAAATACATATCCTTTGGCCCAGGCCAAACAGGATATTACAAGCTGCTTGTGGGGAAATTAGATCTTCACATCTGACTCGCAACTAGAACATCTTTCACATAGTTTTCCCCCAACAGCCGAAGGGAATATCCGATGGAAAAAAGGAGGGTCGGAGCACGGGGGCCACAAGATTGGGTAGCCTTGTAAGTCAAAGGTCCCACGAGGGCAACGTTGGCGCCACTAAAATACATGTTGCACTTAATTGGAATGATTTCGTCTGTGAAATATGATTTCTCCTTGTGTCGCATTACTTTTGGGTGTAAAGGAAAATTTTGAATTCCTTTTCAAGGATGAAATACTACAATTTTAATAAGGTTTAATTTGGGGAAAGTTGAGGAACAGTATGCTGGTTTAAATTTAAATTATTATCCCTCTAATTTAAACCAGAAACATATTAGAAAAGTATCTATTAATACCTAAGTTGAACACCCATTTGAATCATAATTTTTCTATTTTATCGCCTTCTTTTAAGTATGATCTCTTAGTTACTAGCAACAAATTGAACTAATTTCCTATGCTTACCTTTTTGTCATTGCAGGTAAGCACGCAACCACTCCTCACCCACTGGGAGACAGACACAGCCTCATTGGCGATGCCATCTCCTTCCGCAGCTCCAAGTAAGGCAAAATGGAGAAAGGAGATGAAGGGGATGCTAAGATGGGATGGGTAGCTGAATGGGATACATTTCAAATACCTTAAATGCGCAGGCAGCATTCCAGCAGTTGGCTATATCTGATTTCTGTCAACATTAAAATTGCAGACCTGACAATGCAACGGACAAAAGGACCGAGGACCGAAGACCGAGAACTGAAGCGAACCCAAAACGAACCGAACTAAGTAACCCACCAGATAGAGAGTGACAGGGTACAGAACGAAGGGGCAGCAGGGCCAGAAGGTTCGGCCAATTGGCCAAGTGTATTTCTAGGCGATAACACAATGGCTAAAACGCCCCAAACTGGTAAATGGGCCGAGGGAGGAGAAGAGCCAGTGAGTGGCAACAGAGATTATAAATTGAAATTGAGTTCATAAAACACGAATCAGCAAAACGTTTAACATCTTTATTTCTGCGAAATGGCAGAGACACAACCCGACTTGAAGGCTTGAAGGCAATCGCAATCGCATTGCCAACGACTGTGTGGAAGCCACATTTTCAGACCTTAGCCAAGGTGCGATTTCCTCGACTTTTGCGACTGCCCCACGAATGCAATCAAACAAGCGCTAGTCAATTGCAGCCATGTCGATTTCTTCTCCTTCGACTGGAGACTGGAGACTGGCGAGTCCAACATCCAGCATTCAGCTCCGTCTTCCTGGGCAGGCAGCCTGCCAATTCAGTCGGGCCAAGGGACTCGGTTCCCTTGATTCTTGGCCGAAACCGGCAAATAGACAGACAGCTGGGTGCGAGTGCAAGCAGCCAGGCTGCCAAAGCGGTGCCCAGGACCAGACAGCTAAGCGATTCACCATGGGCAAAATATGTGAAATTTTGGTGAGAAAAAACTATAGGGGTTTATAAGAAAATATTAGGTAAAAACCCTGATGAAAATATCTTACATAAATCAAGAAAGTTTTTCAAGAGTGGCTTTCCGTATATTCCATTCCCACTGTGAGGACCTTTTTCGGGATGCTGTGTGAACATCTTGAATGCGGAATGTGCACGCGTTGAATTTCTTGTAGACGTGCGATAAAAATTTGCGACATTGCAACAGTTTGGCGAACGTGCGAGTCCGTCGAAGGTGATGCCTCCTTCCTACCCTCCACGCCGCCGTCGAGCTTTTGACCAACTTCTCCACCGACCGGCTGGGATACAAACATTGGCAGCTCTTAGCATAAGCCGCTGCAGGGCACAAAGCAGATGACACTGCCGATACTCCTAATCTGTGCGAATAAAAATGTAAATGAATTGAAGATTGCCCCGTATGCATTTATGAGCTATGACCACTTAAGGTGGCGGGATTGGGCTTAAGGATGGGGGATTCTCAGCCAGACAAAACGTGGACAAAAGTGACAAGTGCGATTAGCAAAAGGCTTTAGTTTTATTTTTTCTTCAGAGTTATTTTAATAAGCCGCGATAGGCAGGTGAACAGGCTTCGAGCAGCGGGGCGGCTCTCAGCACAAATGCTGACGGAGTTGCATGGTAAGAAACCAGTCCGAGCCACCATGTCCCATTCCATATTAAGTCGGGGAAACCTAACGGAGATGAGCTGCCGAATCGGGTTGAAGTCTCAGGACCAGACACGGCACAAACATGTTTTTACTTCCCGGACGCAAGCTGCCCAAAATGAGAAATTAAAGGGGGAAAAACACACCGGCCAAAGGGGTAGAGTGGATGGGAAAAAGGGGTTACTCCTAGTTTAGTAGAAATAAATTTCTAATCCTATACTTTATTTACTCTTACTCTACTCTGTTTGACCATCTAAGTCTGCCATTTCATGATGGCTTCGTTGGTAAAGTGTTTGTCGATAAACCAAGGCAAAGGTGATGGCTGGTGAGAGGTGTGCGATTGACCAAGGCGCATATAATAAAAATTAAATCGCACAAAAATAACGCTCAGGCCAGCAAGGAGCAGGAAAATAAAGAGACGATAGGTTCAGGGGAGAGTTCGAGGCAAAGACGTGGCAGAATGAAAACGTAAGCGGAAAATCGAGTCACGAACATTGAAATATGTGTCCACGGCTCCAGAGAGCTGATGAGGATGTGGATGTGGATGCGGAGGACATGGACATGGCATCGACTGATAAATGCGTGGAAAATGCAACAGCTGCCAGAGCTGGATAAGAACGCTCCGCACCAGCAGGCAGTCAACAGAAGAAGGGGAAGAATACCATCTACTCGTAGTGGCTGGAGGAAGAGTTTTCAGAGGAGCAAGAACCGATGGAGAGGCTTAGGAGCCGAGGCTGAGAGGCTGAGACTGTGGATGAGGCCGCGGCTCTGTTGGTAAACAAATCATTTGAAAGGATTTTCACACACAATCCATCTTCGTTGGACCTCTGACTGAGCCACACTGAGATCCGTTGCTTCTTACTTACACTGAGAAAACTTTAAATACATCTTTCACTTACCAATTTCGCACTGCAGACAATAGTGTTGATTAATTTTTCCATGTGTATTGCTCTTATTCAATCCCTTCCGAAGGGCAGGCAGGCAACCTGTTTGTACGCCTGCACAAAGGATCAAATCCTTTTGAGGCGAAAGTGTTTCTAGCCTGGCCCAAGACAAAAGGCCAACTCGGATTAGAGGCAACAAAAAAAGAGAAAGTTGGGCATTGTTCCATTTGATTTTCGCAAAATTTCAATAGGCAAAACATTGACACGACATCTGAAAAGAACTTATGCAATCGCTTCGCTGCAGTTACACTTTCACAGCGGTGTTCTCCTAGCAAGGACAACGGCAAGGACACGCCAGGAGTTTTCCTGGCTCCGATTCCAATTTTCAGGCCAAGCGTAATCTTATGCAATTCCTGCACCACGCGAAGGTCAACGGAAAGGGCAAGTTAGTAGGTATTTTATGGCTGACGATCCTTAATCCTCGTTTTCGTAGGCGTGTGGTCACCTAACTGTAGCAAGGTCAATGGCTGTATCCTCATTATCTTTATGGTTATTAGGTTAATGATCAGTTTTACGACCTCCTAAGTTGCGATAATTTTTGAATATAGCCATGTTTGGTAATGTGGCGTTAATTTTTTTGGTCCAGGGTTTTTCATTTGGATTGCATATGCCTTGGATATTTCGTGAAATTTTTCGGAGAAGAAATTATGGGAAGATCCAGACGAAAAATACTTAAAGAAGCATGCGAATTTTTTCCATTACTTCAGGCTCAAAATAAAGCCCAAAACTCTTGGCTAAGTACTAGTTTCCCCCCGCTCCCATTTCCAATTTCATTTTGAAATTTCTCCGCACAACACTCAACCTAATCTGTATGTAAATTCAAGTAATTTTGCCCTCTCTCTGTTAAATTTGATTAAATTCCTTCGGCCAGAATACCCCACCCAATGTGCCAAGTCCTGCGAAGTATTTTGTCAGTTTCATTCTGCTGTTGCAATTTACACAAAATTAAATTCACACTGTCCTCGAAGCGGAAAAGACAACACAACACAGTACAGGGGGAGGAATGGGTGGGTGGCAGGCAATAAATGAAAAAATTCCAATGCAACGTTTGAAGTTTATTGGCCATAAATAAGGGGCAAGCGTCCCCCTGCCGACACACAGGCCCAAAGGACACTCGGACTACAAGTCGAGCGAGGACAACAAGCGACAGCGATTGACAATTTGATTAAAAACAAGGATCGCATCGAGTGGAAAAATGCATACTGCCAGGATGCACATTTTCACTTTACTCTCTGTGCGATATTAAAGCGAAAGTTTCGTCCTGCAAACTTTCGCAAACCATTCATTCATCCGCTCTGAGTAATTGTTGCTAATGAAAGTGGCAGTGGGCAGCGAATTTAAGTGGCTAATTTCATTGGGGGTTGTCCAGGAATTTCCACAGGGGGCTGCAGCTGGAGCTGGGGCTGGTGTTGGGGCTGGCATGACAAATGAAATTGCAGCCGCTGCACAAAATGCAAATGAAATGTGCAATGCCATTCGGCCACGAGGGAAAGGAGGCGCACGGGTGGGCCTTGGGTTGTTGCAGGACAATTGGCTTTTCGATGTGCGAATGTGTGAACATGAATGCACTTTTGTGCATCTGTTTGCGTGTGTGTGGCATTGCATGAGTGAAATGTCGGTGTCCGTCCCTTTTGGGTCCTGTTTTACAAATTTCTCATTTATTGGCCGTGACAAAATATGATACGAAAATTAATATTATTGATTAAATAATTGAAATTGGCAGCCATAAATTATGGCCTGACCTGGCAGTCCCCGCTCCTATTCCATTTCCCCTGCTCTGCTGTTCTATTCTATGACAGTTTGTTTTGCATTTTGAAATTGGCGTTGACAATTTACAGCTCGGGATTTTGTTGAATGTGTTTGCCGGCATTTGAATGATTCTCAATGGATATGCATTAATTTGATGAGAGTTATTGATTGGTTTTAGTTTTTGATTGAGATCGGGAATGTGGAATTTGTGGTTTTATTTTATGTATAAATCTTTATTGGATTTTTCGACTAACTTCCTTTAAATCAGTAAATCCCAAACCGCTTCCCACAAATATTTAATAAATACCTCAGATTTCAGCTCTTCTCGACTTCAATATTTCATTTTTGCTTTCATTTAGAAACAATTACCACTGAAATTTTCCACCCCAGACAATTTTCCCATGCCTATATTTTTCGCCTAGTCGTCCTTTCTTCATTTGCCTTTCGGTTTTAATAAAATATTTCATAATTCCCCCGACGCTTTTGCTATTGACACTTGCTGATGCCATCTCTCTCTCCTTCTGTCCGACACTGTCTCTGTCTGTGTCCTTTGCCCAGGACCCAGGGCTCCTTTGGCGCTCCTTCTCTATTTTGGTGTACCCCATGCTGTGCAGTCAAACGCGTAGGTGAAAGTTCAGAGCGAGTGGAATGGGCAAGATGCACAACAGTGTCCTTCGTTGTTCGGTGTCCACAGGACCTCAGCTTGGCATCATCAACAATGCCAGGAGCAGACGCTGGTCCAATGGGTGGTTTCGGGTGGCTTGAGTGGGGTTTCGGTCCTCTGGCGACGGCGGTTGAATTGATTTCACCGTTGATGGCGTTGACACAAAAAGCTTTTACGGCGCCCTCTGCGGTCGTTGCATACCGCTGGCCACCTACGGCGCATCCTGGAAGCCATCCACCCCTCCCTGCCATTCAGCCCTCCCGGCGATCCTGCCATCATGCCATCCTGCCCTTTTGCATCCTGTTCTTGTTGCTCTGGGATGATTTACATACAAAGTGAACATGTCGTAGGGGTTTTTTTTGCTGGTGTCATCTCCCTTGATGGAACCAGGAGATGCTCGCCAAGCCATGGCGGAAATTAAAGTTGTGACACCTTTAACCAAAAACCGAAGGGAAAAATTCGCGAAAATCCCTTACGGATTGGCCAAGAATCCGTGATGAGTTGGATTATATTTCTTCAATTTATGCAACCTTTTACGAATGTATTTTTTGTTTTTGTTTTCATCGGGGGTATGCAAAAAAACGAAAAAGTTTTCATTTCCACTTTTGGAAATTGCAACCACCATTGTTGTTGCCGTTTTGCCGTTTTTTTTTTGTTGTTTTGTGGCTACCTTTTTGGCACAAAGGATGTGTCTCTGGTCTTCGTCCGCATGCTCATCCTTTTCCTGTTCCTGTTACTACTTTTGCTTCTGCCCTCCAGCTGTGTCAGAGAATTTCGGTTTTTTTTTCTTTGTATTTCGGCCTCGAAACCATTTACGCCCCTCACCAGCGGGGGTTGGATGGGGCAGGAGGGGGTTCATGTATATATATATATATAATTTTTTTAAGGGGGGAACACACAGCATGTCTTCTCCTTGGGCAACGTCAAAAAATATCCGCCCGTGTCTGCATCGAATTCGAGCGGCGGTTTATTATTATTTTTTCGTTTCCCCCTCCTTGAATTGGTTGCCCTTTTTGGTTATTTCGGTTCCTTTTTTTGCATAAAAGATGGGGTAATATTTTTTCAAGGTGTAATGAATTCAATTAAAAGGCTAAAATATTCCAGAAATAAAATTAACAACTTGATTTACCAATTAACAACCTCGTATATTCTGTAATAATGATTTACTTAAGTTTTTTCAATCCTGTTCTCTTAAAAAAGAAATCATTCCAAGCGTAAAGCCATAAAAATCACAATTGTTAACCGAATAAAAAAAGAAAATCCCTGGTACTCAAGTCAAGGTCGTAAAACTTACCACAGTGAACACTGGATAATTGCCACACACAGGCCAGGCTCGGAAATAAAAAGGCGTTAAATGATTTACTTAACCAGTTGGTGGCAAGAAGTCCCAGCAAACATTTGGCATAATTTTTATATCAGAGGGGAGCCAATGGTGGGGAAGAGTGAGGGAAACGGGTCTCCATCTGCACTCCAGTTGAACGGAAGGAGATGGAGATACAGGGCAAAAAGATAAACGTCGACAAAGCGATTTGTATCTAATTTTATGAGGTCATAAAAAGCAATCATTTCGCCATTTGCCGCACAGACCGCAGCTGGCTGTAGCCCATAAAATGTGTGGCCCAGCCCACCGCCGCTGCTGCTGCCACTGCCCCTGTTCCTGCCCCACCTAGTCCCCTTTATTCGAGAACTTGAAGAAAGGTTCTTAGGCGGCAGTAAAATGGATTTTATGGCCTTAGAATGAGCCCGAACCAAAGCCTGAACCAAAGCCCGAGACCGAGGTTGGTTAAGTGAATTACATGAATTGGCTGCTTATTGGATTTTAATTGTTATGGCTAAATAAGAGGTGTGCCAGTTCAAGAGTCGGAAGTGAAAAGGTTACTCCGTCCATCTATTGCTTCCGCAGAGCCAAAAAAGACAACGAACGTTTTTTTTAGTTTAGACTCCAGATAAGCGTGTCACATAATTAATTAGCTACAATGAAAATTTTCAACTAATTAGCACAGAAAAAATACGAAACAATAATACAGTTGGGGGAAAATTCGGAGTTTTTTTGGTTTGGTTGGGGTAAGGTCACTGAAAACGTGAAGGGAATATAAAAATGCGCAGTAAAAATTGGGTGTATTTATTTAATGAATTCATAAAATTATAAATAGTATATATATACATAAAAAAAAGGAAAGCAAAAATATTTCAAGGTTCTGTGCACAAGAAGCGGGGGCAGTGGAGGGTTTAAGCAAGCGTTTGGAGCAATTTTAATAATTATTAAAAATTAGTTCCATGTGTTTCCTGCAGCTGTCCATGAATGGAAATCAAGTTGCAGCCCAGACAATCCCCTCACCCTCACCCTCCATCTCCTAGGCTGATACCTTTTCGATAATATCCGAGACGGTGGAGAGGAATCTCCTCAATTTGGGGCTATAAATCAATCCCAGTCCCTTTCAAAATGTCTGTATTTATTTTTGGGGGAAGCTTTTCGAGAAATCTTTATAAATATGTTCCCCAATCCGGCTGTCTCATAAACATGTTGCAAAACACTTAAAATATTTTGTATTTCTCATCTACATATATTTATTTTTTTGATTTTCTTTGGTTAAATAATAAACATCAGTTCTTTTTCCGAGGATGACACTTGCCGAGCGCTAAAACTGTCAACCTACCCGTTCTTGTCATAATTAAAACACAGAGTTTCGGTTAATTCCCGGTTGGCTCTTTTTGTTTAAACAAATTCTTGTCATGGACGAGAAAATCCATTTGGCACGAAGCGTTGATGGCTGATTTGGCGCTTTTTATGTAGGACAATAAATTTTCGAAAAGGTTCTAGTATATTGGCTGGCAAGAAAATTCTGACAAATAATAGCGGCCGGGTATTATTTATGGAGTCTTTATTAAAATATAATTGACCTAAAAGTATATAAAATGATTACTAAATATTCTATATATTATATTTAAGAAACAATTTAGGTAGTTCTGTGGCATGGTAGAATATTAGTTATAGGATTTTTCATAATTTTATCAGATTTTGAATAAAACCTGGTCAAATCAGCACTCAAATTCCCTTACACACTTCAGTCCACCCACGATAATCTTAATTGCTGCTCAATTATAAATGCACACACATAAAAAAGACATTCCAGCACGCAAGGCTGACAAGGAATTTAGTCGGAGGATTATGAATGAGCGAGTCCTGTAATTAGTGCAATGAGCTCCGGCATCAGATCGTTATCCTTTTGGGCAAACATACGAGCCACAATAAAACTCAATTTGGAGCATAATATTTCTCGACTCGACTCGACGCAGCGACTCGGTCGGGACGATTGTGCCCCTGTTGTTTGTATTTAATTACGAATATATTTTGAAATACTAGCATGGCATACAAAATGGGGAAATGAAAAATGTTTGCACGCACATGTCATGTCAACTGCAAACGCATAAAATTTATTCAAAACACGCAAAATTCAAAAGCCAGAAAAGCAACAACACGAAACACACGTTAACCAAAATTTTGAGCCAAATGGTACGAGTATTTGTTTTTGAACACAACTTGTGAGGCATCCAAAAAAGGAATAGTTCCCGCCACGCTTTAAGCGCCACAAGCTGAACAATCCCAAAAATATGCCAAATAAAAATCTCCAATATATTTTGAAATATTTTCTACACATTGTTCTGCCAATTTGAAATCCGTGTAGGTAACCTCCACACGAAGACGAGTGCAAATTCGGCTGCAAGTTATCATTAGGGGCACAGACAGGAAAAGGGAAAGACCACGGACGTCGGAGTGCCGAAAAAGGTCCAAAAAGCCCCCGACTTTATGTAGCTCCAACTCCGAGTTGAATGAAAGGTGCAATTTTTATGATTTATCGCCATTATTATTATGAAAGCCGCCGGAGCTGGAAATGAAACCACAGCCAGGGAAACCAAACCAAAGCCACAAAGGTAAAGGCGAAAAGGTAAACCCGAAGAATTTCTTAGACTTAAATTATTCAAAATATAAGGAGAGAAAAAAAAACGAAGAAATAGGAACTTGTGTGAAGTCTCCACTGTAATTTTCTAAGACTGCCATGGCCAAAACTTACCGACAAAAACAAAGGCAAATTAAAGAGGGGCGAAATATACAAACTGACGTACATATAGTGGAAGATGGCGGCTAGCCAGGGGAACATTAACATATGCGGCTGTTCACACGAT
Organism: Drosophila vallismaia; assembly: GCA_035047325.1. Classification (NCBI taxonomy): domain Eukaryota; kingdom Metazoa; phylum Arthropoda; class Insecta; order Diptera; family Drosophilidae; genus Drosophila; species Drosophila vallismaia. The sequence continues at coordinate 2,497,022 of JAWNPU010000037.1, read as the reverse complement.
ATACAATATATCCACCTACACAATCGCAGAGACACACACTCGAACACACACACAGATACTCATGGCACTCACACACTTGCCCTGACAGGTGCCAAAGCATCGAACATTGACTGGCATCTGCTTGGGGGAAAAAACGAAAAGATACAGATACAACCCGAGCACTCGAGCAAACACCTCCAGATGGAATCGATAAGCACTTATGTAAGCTCGCATTCTAATTCGCTTCTGGCCAATCGTCAATCTATTGATAATTTGAGGTGCAATTTACGCCTCGTTCCACGGTAGTTATCTATCTGAACGATTCGAGTAACTCAGATTGGCTTTGTGGCGTCATGGGGTCGATAAGCAGCTCGGCCCACCCAAAATGGATCAACTTATGACTGCCGCGCACCACTGACTGAAAAATCCACAACTGCAACGCCTCTGGCACTGTCTAGCTAGAAATCAATCCGAATAGTGGGACTACGAAAGTATCTTTAAGATACATTAAGCGAAATTTTATAGATTTTAGAAGGTTTGAATGGTTCTAATGGTACCACCTATTACTCTTTTATCTTGGAAGCTCTATGACTAATTCTGGATTGAATGAAATCCATTTTGGAAAGCTTATTTCTGGAGCCCACTGTGCTTGGCTGTCGTTAGACGGATGGATGCATGACGCACAGTTTGGCGGATAGTCTGTTCGAGACTCCAGTGAACAACGACCCTGGACTTTGTGGGAGGGGGTCGAAGAGGACCTCCGTCAAAATACAGTTCCAGGGGGATTTCAGCGGGGGTGTCGGTATGCTAATGCCCGAGTTTTTGTGTGTGTCTGTGTGTGATTTTCTAACAGTCGCCGCTCACAAAATCTGAGGCCATTTCGGACAGGTTGAGACACACGCGTAAAAACTGCACAAAATTGACGGCAGACCAGACGGCAGAGTGGAAAAAAAATCGCAGAGAAAGAGGGAGATGGATGGATATAGAGATATGGGGATGGTGGATACGGGGGCGAGGAGAGATTGTGCTGTAGGCCACTAATCGCTTCAACTCCAGGCAACCCTCGAATCGAACCGAAAGTCCAGACAGCCAGAACTGACCAACTGCACGAGATCATAGACGTTTGATAGGAGGCCAAAAGAAGTGGACCAGGGAGGTGGTGCAGGGTCTACCCGCTGGTTGGGAGACCGACCGGAGGGGGCGGGACAACAAGCCGCGCTAATGCACATGTGTGAGCGAGGAGATGTTGGCCAGGGATTGAAGCTCGAAGCTGGGACTTGGCCACGTTCGGCCAATTCCAGGCAATTCTGCAGTCAAAGCGTTCGCATTTTGATTGATTTTAAATGATTATGGTTGACAGTGATTTATGTGCGCCGCATGCATATATTGGGCCAACAGGAGATGGCCGTGTTGTGAAAGGAGTGCCCCCCGTCTACCCCTTTTGCCGATGAGCTCGCTAAACTGATTCGCACGCACACAGGAAGGACAACAACATCGATGCTGATATGGCTTAGATAGACGTCTTGGAGCATTGGTGCCCTATTCAAAGCACGTTCCCTGACCTAATCTAAGTAAAAACACCCACAAAATTACCACAAGCTGCGAACTGCTCGGACCCACTGTACGAGAATGTGTTGTGTGTGCCTGCGATTTGATTATGGGCTGACTATGTCAGTGTCTGGTCAGCACTTTTATTTTCGTTCGATTTCCTTCTTTATGGTTTGTCTCTTGGCAGTTGGCAAATCTTTGTATGCCCAAAATCGATCCCTTGCCACAATTTTAATGAATCGATTTGAACTCGAAATGGTTTGAAATGGGAGCAGGATCGGGATTCCAGGAAGCCTTGGCCAAATTGGATTACCATGTTGGTCATGGCCAAGGGCCAAGGGTCGCCTTTTTGGGTTCTCGTCTCGGTATTCCTGATACTCGCCATTTTTGGGAATACGGACGTGTGCGCCTTCGAAATATGAGTTAAAGTTGTTTGATTAGTCAGAATTTTGTTAGCCAAAGGTACAGGAAATACCAACCACTAATCAAAGTTAATATTTACCAAACATTCAATCAGAATAATAACTCAGCTTAACCGTGAACTAATGGCTCTATAAGTGAAGGTTTTTTATAGAGTTTCGAGAAACCTTGGGCCAGTTCCAGGCTTGATTATCTTGTCCCGGGACATAAATGGGTTAAGGGGGGCTGTCGGAGCCATAACTCGTGCATTGCGTCATTTCATGTCACAATTGTGTGACAATCAAAAATCAACTCAAATCGAACAGAGGGAAAAACTGTAACAACTTCATTCCGCAATGAGCGAGATAAATTTGACTTGTAGGTGCGTGGCTTACAAGAAAATGTCATAAACCGGTCCAGTCAGCCCGGCTAACAATCAAAAGGCGCAAAAAAGACCGACAACAACGCAACAGGTTAACCAACATCCCGTGCATGCGCAGATCCCAGGCCCAAGACATCCAACTTGGACCCAGACTAAAAACGGAGTAACTCGGCAGCCGGCAGGAAAAACGCTCCTGCGATGTACGTACATCATAAATACGCATAACTCGTGCGCAAAAACGTCAGACACAAATGGTTGAGAAACGTCGACAAAAACCGAGGAACACAAACAGAAACTGAAACCCAGACGAATGCCAAACAACAATGCATCACGTTGAGACCAGGCCAAAAGTTGCATTAAATTCATTAGCCCAGAGTCCGAGTTGGTAGCACAATAATAAGGTGAGGTACGGATCGAAAAGAGCAACCACAATGGGTAGCCAGGGGAGCAATTGCATGGAATTTGGATCAAACAATTGAGATATAACAAGGACTAATGCACTTGAAGAAAGTTTGTATAGTTCTTGCCAGGGAATAAATCAATCTTCTTAACGTTCTTACGAACCTGCAGATTTCTTTTCATCCTATCATTTTTTCAAGTGATTTCTTGGGGACACACTCGATCTGGATCCAGAGCACCTGATGAAGATGTCGAGATCAATGATCGAGAGCGGCAAGTTCATAAATTTGTTTTATGAAGTGCCAGAGACATTTGTAACGAATGAACGATCAGCGATTACGATTGAGGTGACTTCAAAAGATGTTCTGTCTGATCTTTAAAGGGATTTTATGTCTCAACCAGGAATGGAGTTTTTTTTTTGCAGAATTTAAGGCAACGATAAAATGATTATCATGCAACTGTTAACTTTGTCAGCAACAGATTTTCCATTTTCGGCAAAGTAATTCATTTTCAGAGAGAGGGAAATGAAAAGAAATTGAAAACTCAACAGAAAAATATATATGTATATAAATATATATTTTCCTTACCTTTGGCGACGGCGCCAATCGAGAATTGTTTGCAAACATTTTTGCTTGCATTTTTTGTTGGCTTTTGTTTGCCTGCTTCGGTGTGGAGTTCCTGCGAGGTCCTGGTTGCTGGAGTCCCCCTTGGTCCTGCGCCCAACGGAAGCTGACAACGGCAACCGGCCAAAGGCAGTTGGCAGTCGTGTCGCCCGCCGAGTGAAAATAATCGAATTACTTTCAACAGAATAATTTCTAATTGAAAAATATTGTAACTCATGTAAGGCACGGGTTCTGCTCTTGCCAATTCTTCATCCCCGTGGACCTGAGGACCAAAAAGCACCCAGCCCACAGTTCGCTGGGAAAGTTGACCATTTTTGGCTGTGGTTGTTATTGTTGATTTTGCCATTTTCTGCTGGCGTTTCTTTAACTGATTTTAGGCAATGCGTTGGCTCAATGATTCATTAGGCCAGGGGAAAATCAACACGGGGTTGTTCCGAAAGGATTCTGAGGGGTTGCTTTGGCCTGTAATTTTCTCGGCGCACGTGTAAACGTGTGACGAATTTTTAAGTGCATTTTCCTTGTGCAAACTAAGTTAAATAACTTGGACATAAATCACAGATCTTAAAATTTTTACTAATTTTCATTATATATTCTTTTATATTCCAGGTATGCATTCAAGACGTATTTTGGCTAATAATTATTTCCTATTTGGTTCGGGTAAGAAACTTTGATCTTGATCTTCTCCTTCGTCTTCTCCGAAACTTTATCAGATAGCTCCAAAATGTTACCCCCCTCGATTCCCATGAGAAGAATAACCCATTAGGCATTATTCAACTCAACTCCAGCAAGTATCTCTGAAGCGCAACCAATTAAATTTTTTGTTTTTCTTCTCCAAAAAAAAAAACCAAACCCAATCCCATGAATAAAATTAGGAAAATTTTTGTTGCCCCTTCACAAATGGTTAAGACTTTAAGGCAGACGCATTTCCATTTCCATTTTGGCTGCCTGCTCTTTCAACTTGAGTGCGTCGCGAACAATTAACATTTCCCATTTTCCATTTTCCGGATGCCAGCTTTGGCTGCGCGGATCTTTGCACCTTTCGTGACTCACCGTATTTATGGAAATTCGTCAAAATGGATACGGGGATGCTGGGTGCAAAGTTTCCTTCGGCAGCCATGTTGCTTTTTGCCCTTTCCGGGTTATCCTTTTTGAGAGCAATCAATCTGAGGCGCGCGACGAGAAAACCCGCCCCATTTTGAACTCTGGTGCATGGACAGACGTACGCCATTCCAGATGCCACAAAATCTCTCCGGCCGAGGAGCGAGCGAGTGAGTGAGTGAGTGACAGTTCGTCAGCTCGATTTTAGACACACTTCAGCCCTTGGCAGTGCCGCCATAATGACAGCACTCATCCGTCATTGTCCGTGCCAGTGTCCGTGTTTCCATTTTCAGAGGCTGCTTTTCCGCTTCTTTTTTCGTGTTGGGGGTGTTTTTTTCCAATACGCACGCACTCGGCTGCTGGTTCCACTAGAAAGTGTCCAAAAATCCGGCAAAGACAAGTCAAGTCGCCCTGGAAAAATGTGTGTTGCCTTGTTTCAAAAATGGAAAAAAATGCAAAGAAAAAATGTTTTCCATTTCGTGTGCTATATGTTTTTTTTCACCCTCCTTCAGGCGGCGAACGGAACACGTTTCTAAAATTGAAATTCTATTCCATTTTTTTGTCGCTTTCTCCGGTTCGAGTAATCATTTCATGTACAGTTTTTGTACGCCTAGATTGGAACATGTGCGTTGCCAACACCACCACTAGAAAAACAGGAACAAGGACCCGGACAGGACATCGCTGCATGCATGTCCAGCCTCTTCTACTCGTGTCCTGTCGTTTTTTTTCCCAGTCTCTCCCCTGTCCTTAGAAAATGTCGAAATTGATATTCGTTACAATGGAAACATTTCAATTTCCACTTGATGTTTCTAGCCCTATATGGGGGGCGTGTTCGATGGTTGTCCTTTTTTATGTTTCATTTTCTTTATTTGTTGGATAATTTTTCGGCGGAAATTAGTCACAGGGGTTGGCTCGATGACAGGTGCGGCTTGTAATTCGCTGTAATCTTCTTGGCTGACTTATGGTTTCATTAGGAGATTCCAAAACAAAAGACTTTGAAGTGTAAAGTGCCGATAAGGAACTACTTTAATGTTAATCTTTATATAATGTTAATGTTTTTATAATTATTACTCATAACTTGTTAATATTTATCAATAATTCCTAACGATTCTATTAGCGTTAATTAATATTCAACGGGTAAAATAGCAGGCCACAAATGTGACCAACAGCAGGGAGTAGGCTTCAATCGACGCCCAGTCCCTTGGCCTTCAACCCACTCCCACGCACCCACACATAGATGCTACTCACATACAAGGCACACAGACAGAGGCTGTCAGGATTGGGGCTGCCCGCTGTTCCGTTCCTGTTGCCGCCGCTTCATGGCGCTTTCTGGTGCTCTTCCTGCTGGTTTTCCCCCAGGTCCTCCGACCCCTTTTACGTACCCCGCACTCCCTGTTAACCTCGACTGGTGATGATTACAATGATGGCTTCTCTGGGCTTCCTTTTTGTTTATTTGCAAGCTTTTGTTTTGCTTTCGTTGTTTGTTGCCAGCGGCCTTTCGGGTTGATAATTTTTTGTTTCAGCCGCCGCTTCAGCCGCTTCTGTTGTTTTGGTCTTGGTGCTTTGTTTTTTGGCTTTGGATTTGGCTTTTGTTTCATCATGTGTACATTTCATTTCATTTGATTTCCTATAGGCAATGCACACAGACAAATTTTACGAGAATTCCTAATGAAATACAAGAGGAATGTGAAATTGTACTCGAAATTTCCTCCTTCATTCTGTAACTTCAGATAGATGCCATTTAATTTGTATCTTTTTTAGAACATATAATATCTAGATTTTTTATCTGTGTTTGATTGTGACGTCGGCTGAGGCAGCTACGTCGACTGAACCAGCGACTGAGTATTGTGCGCCCATGTTTGTTCTTTTGACAGGCAGTCAACCCGTCGTCATTTCATTTGTTCAGCAGCGCGCACTCAGCCATGGCCCGCACCACCCTCTTTTCCGGCACCACCTCCATCCCCTGGCCTTTTTGACACCCCTCCACTAACCACCACCCGTTAGCAGAGCCGCCACAGCAGCAGCAGCAGGAGCAGGAACAGCAGCAGCGGCAGCAAAACGCCGTTTCCTTTCCCTTTTCAGTTTCATTTCCCGTGTGCCCAAAGTTGCCCCTTTTCCCTCAGTTTTCCACCTCCCGACTCCCAACCCACAGCGACCTTCCCCCCGGAATCGGCCAGAGTCCGCCTGTCAGTCTCAAACGGAGAGTGCGGCGGTAACGGCAGCGACGTCCTTCTCGACAGAGGACCCGTCGCTGGGTCCGCTGTCCGGCCATTTTGATTTATGTGCGTTTCATTTCGTCGTTCAATACTCATATGCGAGCCGGAAAGTGCGATTGTATGGGTGTTTCAGAGCGCGAATGTATCTGTGTGACTGTTGGTGTGTGTGTGTGTGTGCGGATCGGATATGGGAGTTTGGAATATCTTTTGCCAGTCAACTCGACTCGACTCTGGTCTCTCCCTCTTGGTTAGAGCCTGCTGCCACAGTGAATATGGATGCGGGATATCCACACAAATGGCCACAAAAATAGTCCTTAAATCAGAGTCCTAATACTGTAGTATTCAAATATAGAGTACCTTGGTTCAAGAGATCTTGTAATATAATCTTAAAGCTTAACCCCCTGAATAGGATAATAAAAATATTGATTATTATTCAAAATCCTAATCACTTATCTTCAAATGTCTTATCTGAAAAACGTTTTAGTTTTGTGGCAGCGAGTGTGTTGGTCTGTGTGCTCCCATTAGCAGTTGCATGGGAGGCTCTAATTTCGAGTCCTGGAGTGGATGCTGCCAGGACCACGTAACGTTTTTGATTTTCGTCTTTGTCAGCTTTTGGTCTGACAGCAGTGGGTCGACGGGAAGACAGAAAAGGGAGGAGGAGTAGAAGGACTACGGTCATAGGGGGAGTGGACCCTTTTTCCTAAGTTGAAATTTCAATTCAACGGATTTTGCGGCGAGAATTGTTTTTGATACGCCGTTGGCCATTGTCCCGGGCAGCTCCTTCCTGAATCGTGATTCGGGAATCGCTCCCAGGACGTGGGCTAATGACGTCCCGCTTCAATGTCTCCCTGATTGAGCGGGGATATCCATAGGCGGGGTAGGGGAATTGGGAAAATCCAAGGCGGAAGTGTTCAATGAGGGTGTGCGCCATTTGACGGGGGCGGGGAGAAGTGCATTAGACAGGGTGTATTTACAAGGATGTGAGTGCAATCAAGAGAATTGCCTCGCTTAATGGATGTTAAATGTGCTCGAAACAGATGCCAAAATAAATTAAATTAGCGCAATTGTAACGGTAGCGAGGAAGATTTCTGCAAAATTTTTAAGGATTTCAACTGAAAAAAATAATTGTTTAATGAATTGGAAAACTTGTTTATTCTTTTTTTTTAATCAAATACTTAAAATATTTCAAATCCCTATCAAAGGCAAGCCGATTTCTTCTATCTGGCTCTGAAAATAGCCTTTAGCCCCTAGGAGGATACACAGATTGTAGTCAAAATTACAAAAAACATGAACGACAAGCACAACTGTTGCTAGTTGGTGCGTTTCAAATGCATTAAATTAAGTTATCAAAACGAGCATTTGGTTTCCCTGTCCAGCTCCCCGGGCTATATGCCATCTCTGTCTGGGTAAAAAACAGAATTTAGATTTATGGCTTCACGCAATTAGCGCTTAAATATATGCAAAGGGATATTGAAAAGTCTGATATAGATTTGAATGCAGGACGAAGAACAGGACCTCGGGCATAATGAAGCCATTCCGCGGAGATGTACGAGAATGGAAGAGGAAAGATGGCGTTGGTAGGAGAGGTCCTTAGCCGGCGGCGTTCACTGACCGACGACACTCTTGATGACTTCCCCGTTTCCACGCTTTTCACTTTCAATTGCGGCTCAACTTTTTACTATATCTTCCTCTCGCTCTGCAGCAAGCGGCAACAACAATTGCGCCGCCAAAAGCAATAAATCTTTTTCTCCGTTTTTTGTGTTTTTGTTGCGTACTGTTTGGCAACGAGAACGGCGAGGGGGGATCCCGAGTGGGGGAATATTTGTATTTCATATGCATGGCGGTAATTTTTGTGATTATGTTGTTGTAGCTCAAATTCAAGTTCAGCCTGTTCTCATAAACAAAAAGTTGGAAAAGGGTTTCCTGGCTGCTAAACAAAAACAGCCCAAGGGCCAGGGCCCTTTTTCGCTTTGTCAATATTATATATTCATGGCAGCAATTATCGGCATAAAATCAAAGCACCATTTCGAAAAGTACAAACAATTTTGAATTTTAGATTCTCTCTTGAAATCTATTAATAATTTAGTTGTCATTTGTTCGCAATTGAATCTACTTATTAATATTTTGTACTCATCTTTAAATGCACATTTAATTATTGTCAGACTACAAATTCCCAGCCGCTAGCCGTTTGAATATAATTTTCACAATTGTTACTTCAATAGAGGGCCGGCAACATTGGGCCAACAAGTTAAGTTGGCCAAAACGCGGGCAACATTGGCCAGCAACATTCTCACCGAGTTGCCTGGCAACAAATGTTGTCTTAGTACAGTGCGGAAAGATTTGTAATAAAACTGCTTTAAAAAACATTTAAAGGAGTTTCTATAATTAAAAAATAAAAGAATAACCTCCAGGCTTGTGTGAAATAGACATAAAACTAGAAATAACTATCTAAATAAATTTTATTACAACTTTATCTTGACCTTTTCAGTGAAAAAATATCTTTCATTTTTTACCTATAAAAGTTATTATCCTGGACGATTATTCTACATTTCGGCACTTTCTTTGATACCAAAACAAAGTCGCCATTTATCAATTTTTTTAGCCGCCATGTGGCTGAGGTGCCATGTTTCTGATTCAATGTTGCTTCGCGCTGATTCGTCAGCAGAGATGCGCAAAAGCTGAAATAGCGAATGCCTATATCTTTTAAGGTATTAGTATTATTTAAACAATAAATTTTATAGTTATTTTATGAAGCAAATATATGTTTCTTTTAAGAAATATGGCGTTGAAATTCTATCTCAGGATAGTCTCTTATACCCGTTGATAGATTATAAATGTAGAAGATAAATCGTGGATAATATAATAAATTTATCAAGTGACAAAATAGAAATATTATGTGAGAAAACTCGATTCGATTCCCCAGAGCTCTGGCAGCTCTCGAATGTTGATGGCAACATGTTGCCGCAACACAGTGCTCGAGCCGGGCTCATTGAATTCGTTTTCATTCAGTTTTATTCAGTTGCGAATGAACCCCAAGCGAACATGGTTCGAACCAACACTCAGCACGAATGAATAGACTCGTTTTGCGTTCGGTCGTCGGTTTCGGCTCATTCCATTCCCAAAAAACTGACGTAAAAATACACTCCAGCGGTCCAGAATAAAAATAAAATAAAGGAATCCCATATACTTGTATATAAAATACGAAAATAAATTCGAAAAGTTCTCGTTTCGCAGACGCAGACGCTTCAGTTTCAGTTTCAGTTTAGTTTCGTGTGCAGGACAAAGGCCAAACAAAAACAACAACATCAGAAAAAAACAGGCTAGTGAGAATAAGAGCCAAGAACAGGAACAAGATTATAGTGACATAAGCGACCTTTTCGCAAATATTTTGGCGCAAAATGAGCGAGCGCCAAGTGCCGCGTTGTGGAGCCGCCTGACAATGACATGGAAAATTCGACGAAAATCGCGCGTGCCAGTAGAATCAATCGCGAATCAAAAACACCGAATTAATTTCCAAATAATTCATATTCAAATTTCGTGTTGCAATATAAGGTCGTACACAGGGCTTATCAGATTGGCCCGGCATCAGAGCTGAACTTATTTCGGCTGCGGCGAAGATTACACACAGTCACCGAGATTGCCAATTTCACTTGGGCCCTCAGGTCTGGAATGAGCTTCCCGATAAGGAATCCATGCTGATAAGGACAAGGGGAAGGTCCGTGGCAAATTGAATTCGATTTCGATTTCGACCTGTATGAAAGCCAGTGGAGATACAGATACCTCTGTGTTTATGGGTAGAAAACGCAAAGCGTCGCGCCAACATCGAAATTATTTGCGTTTGCATCTTCTCGTCCTTTCGTTTATCGTTCTGATTGCCATCGTGGTGGCGCGGTTTCTATTAATTTTGCTTTTGTATCGTTTGCAAAATCTTAAAAAATTCAAAAAATTCATCATCAGCAACGCCAGGAGGAGCACAAAAACAAATATAAACAGTAACTCAATATCAATCTCAAAACATTCGCATCGTTTCCACATTAATATGTTTTATACGCCTAAATTGTGATTGTAAATATATATTTAATCGAATAATAATAATAATCATAAAGAAATCCAAGTGTAAATTAACGAAACGTCTACGTTTTTAAAAAAGAAATTGTGATATTATATATTAAACGCAAATTGTAAGTCGAAGCGGGAATAAAAACAACAATATTGTGTATATAGAGGAAAAGAAATAAAATCAATGAAATTTTAGCTGAACAAAGTACACATATATAATTATAAATATACACAAATATATATATTTTGGGCACCGTTTTTACACAACAATAATTATAAATCGAAAGAAAAGACACGAAAACAATCACAGAAAAACTAAGGTAAATATTTTATTTCAAAAACAATGAATTGATATTGGTACTTGGAAATTAAGTGACTAGAACTTTCTTGGAATTCGTTGATAAGTTTTTTTTCAATTTTTATAATGAATTTCATTTACCCACAAACCAATTACATTTCATTCAAAATCTTAAAACAATGATAACGTCGAATAGATAATAGTTTTAAACCAAATTAATTACCATAAACGCGTGTCGATAATTCAATATAATCAGAGAGACTCAACCTGACTCGGAATCTTTCCCATAGAAGCGAGCTGCACTTGCAGCCTGATGATTTATTGCAAAAAATAATGCCAGCTGATGGAGGGGAGGGGGCAAATCTGCCAATGATATTCACGGCTAGTTGCTATTTAATTAGATTATTAATGCAGTTCATAAATCTTTGCCTGCCTCGTCGTCGTCGTTTTACAAAACAAATTAGCCTCAGAGCAATCGGAAATCGCGAATCGCAAATCGCGATTTGCGAATCTCGAATCTCGAATCGCGAGCGAATCGCTGGCAAATCGCGGGTTAAACAGTCGCGCGGTTCAATAATCAAACAAGTTGTTCTCTAAACGGCCGACACACCAAATCAAAATCATAAAATTGCACCTAATTGGAGCTGATCCCCCAGGGGGGGCGAGCGAGCGAGATGCCGTGTGTCAGAGTGAGAGAGTAAGAGATGGACAAAACATATGAAATAATTAGCGCATGCAGATGCAGATGCTCCGGCGATGGCAGATAAGAGGTGAAAAGGAGACGGAAAACGAGTGAGTGGGACCGAGAGAGCAGGATGGAGCCATGCCTGCCATTCCCCAATTTACGTTCTTATCCCCCATACAATCGCCTCCTCTCTGTCTGGCTCAGGTTCAGGCTCGGATGCAATTGCCAATGGCCATAAATCATTTCTCGCTCATATTTTCGCGCATATTTTTTAGTTTTCTCTCATATGGCACATGAATATGTTCACAAACACAACTGCCGGCATATCTGTATATTGACTGTAATAATAATAATAATAATGATGTGCGCTGAATGGCGTCAAAGCATTCAGGCAACAATTAATTTAATTGCCGGCGCAAGTAAAACATGAAATATTACAAGAATTTTTCAATGTTTCGAGTATCTAATGAGAAGCGGAGAATTCTATAATCATTCAATCTCTCTATTGGGATTTGCTTTGATATAGAATAATTTAACATTTACAAGTTTTGTAATTGCGTAAACATTTTTCGTGACTTGTCTATTTCTTATAAGAAATAAAGGAGTAATATTTTTTTTTTTTTATCATAATTCACATCAAATACTCTACAAATACTCTACAATCAAAACGAATTGCACGTCACTGGCCGGCATTTCCCTTTATGAAATCATCAACAAATTGCATTTCCCATTTTGCACTTTATTTGTACGCCACTTTCATTGGGCAAACAATTTCGGAGCAGATAAAAAACAATCTCTACGAGTATATAGTAAATATAACATGCTGTGGCAATCATTTCAACGCCTCCCGTTGCACAAAGCTCCTCACCCTAGCCAAAAATCCAAGGCTGTGGGGTAAAAAAAATGAACAGAAAGCAAAAAATCTGTACAAAAAAAAAGAAAACTGCCAACTGTTTGGCGAAACTAAACCAGGCTCACAAGCCACCAACGGTGCTCTAAGTGAGGCAGGCATAATGGAGGGGTTGGTTGTGGGGAGAAGCCGACTTGTGGGACCCCGTCAGACAGCCGCTTTTTTTCCCTGTTGTTGTTGTCTATCGGTTTCATAAGTTCTATGAATAAATTTCCATAAATGTGTTTATTTTTTCGTTATTTTTTTTTTTTTTTTTTATTCCATTCTGCTTGTCGTCTGCCTGCCCCAGAGCTTGGGTCTACAGCTGGTTCTGGCCGTAGTCTGATCAAAACTAAGGTGAACTATGCCTGCACAGTGAAAAAATCGAAGCAAAGATACACAACAATGATTGTCTTTCATTTTTTGACTATAATTGAAGCTGAACTGCTCCGTTTTTTCAATGAAAAGTACTGGTTAAAGCTTTATCCTTAAAAGAAGCCAAACTTTTTGTTTCATTTATTTGGTATTTTTTCACTGCACTGCATAGCAGTAAACGTCGGATGCAACTACTGCAAAATGCAATACAGAAAACAATTTTCAATATAAGCATCAAGTGACTAAATGTTGCTGCTGCCGTGCATGTTGGTGGTGCGCGTGGAAGCGACAGTTTGACTGACATTTTTCTAGCATATCGTTTACATATTCGTTAGATTTTGCAGCTAGCTCTCGAGTTGCAGCAGTTGCTGGAGTTGCAGTTGCTTGTTGTTAGTGCTGTTCAACATGCTGTTATATTGAATAACACACGCACTCCAACAACTTCTGACTATATGCCAAGTAAAGACCGAGTCTGGGCCAGACAAGTGCAGGCTGTCATCTAAAGTTGGGGCTTGCGGGACTCTGGGAATGCGGGAATGCGGCGAGGGAGCCGGGTCCCATGTGGGTGTCCTTTGTGTCCTCTCATGTGACTCCTGTCACTTGCAGTTTTCGCTGCTGTGCTGTATTAAAAATTAATTTTGAATAAGCCCAGGCAACCGGCATCGCAGCCATACACTAATTGCTTTATAATGAAGCTGTCATTGTCACCTGTCGTCCGATAATCTCTCGTTCTAACAAAAGTATCTGCAATGCCCAGAGCTGCAGTTGTCAGCTGCACTTTGACTTTGCAATTAGTTTACAAATTTTATGCGCTTCACTTTATCGTGGCATCATTTCGAGCAACATTTGCATGGCTCTGGATGATGATCAAAGGCTGGCCAGATAATCTCTGTCGCTCGCCGGTGTCCATTAATATGGAACGACAAGCAACATCGTCCGGCGATTCCCATCAATCTGGCATTAATTTCAATTTCAATTTCAGTTTCTGTGTGTCCCTCTTTTTCTTTGCAGCAAGCGATAGAAATGTCACAGCTCTTAATCAAAGACCCGGCGGCAGCTTGGGAAGATTTGTTCGATTTGTTTGTGCTCGCAGATTTTTGTTCGCTGATTTTAATTTGCTATTTCTTCGGCTCTGGCCCAGATTTTGAGTCAGCCAACTAGTTCCCATTGATTTCAAGTCTCTGACCACGAATAGCCATTAATTTGGCTTAATTTAGAGCTGTTGACTCATAGATTTATTAAATGTGGGAGAGGTTTTGGGTGAAGCTTTATTGCCGATCAGGTTACTCGAATAATAAAAACTAATGAGAAGATGTCTGATATAAAAATAAGATTTCATTTTGGAGAGTTTAATTATTAAGACAGGGTCTTTTTTTTGATTGTGTGAAATGTTTGCTTTATTTATTTTCAAAAGACCACTATGGCTGCCGATTACCCTAAGTATGTTGTTGCTTTTACTTAATGTTACCCATTTTTCCTTCTTTATTATTTTGGGTCAGTAGCAACTGTCGTTGCGTCTGTTTCCCCGTTTCCCGATCTTGTGGCATTTGTTGTTGCCGCGGGTGTTGGCCTTTCCATTTAAGCTGCTGCCATTGTCGAGGCCTCCTAGCCAAGATGCAGCGGGAACAATGTGAAAGGGCAGCCACAAACAACAATAGGGAATGGCGAAGTGGAGAGTGGGGAGATGTTGGCCACGTTAATGATGACACGCGCCCAACTAGACGCTACGGCGGAGATCCCAAAACAAATTAACATACAAGCCAGGAGTGGACGGGCCAGGAAAGAAACGACAAGCTGTGGCAAAGGCACCGAGGAGAGGGAAGAAGCATGCAACTGGCGTCAACCGCCAACGCAGTCGGCAAGTGGATGCGGATGCGGATCCACTGGCAGCAGCCATGTTGCTGTTGTTGCTGTTGTTGCTGGATGTTGTCGGTACAAATAAGGCGAGTGCACAATAGTGCACCTTTGGGGCAGTTGCCGTGGCAGCTGCAGCTGCAGTCTGCAGTCTGTGGCAACAACAGCAGTGGCAGTAGCAGTAGGAGCAGCGGCAGCAGCTTACCGGGGATTAAGTCAATTGCACTCGAATGTCAACCAAATGCCGCAACAAGTTGCCAACGTGCAGCCAATAACTTAATTAGCCATGGACGTAGGCTCCACGCTGATGCTGATGCTGATGCTGCTGCTGTTGTTGTTGCTTGTTGTTATTTGTTTTGCGGCTGGAATGAAAATAAAAAGGATGAAAAGTGGGAGTAGGACATGATTCTGTTGAAGTTATGTAATCCGTTTAAGCCAGAGAATATTTATGCATTGTTGCAATGAGCTTTCCGAAACTGGATTAAATACTCCATATTTATTTTTACTCTTGACTAATTGATCCT
Source organism: Drosophila vallismaia (assembly GCA_035047325.1). Classification (NCBI taxonomy): domain Eukaryota; kingdom Metazoa; phylum Arthropoda; class Insecta; order Diptera; family Drosophilidae; genus Drosophila; species Drosophila vallismaia. Next base: position 2,481,694 of record JAWNPU010000037.1, on the reverse strand, counting down.
CTTTTGTTTGTTGATTTATTAAGTATGGAAACTTGTTAAAAAAAAGCTCATGAGTCATGAAACTCTTTTGGCAAAAGCCCGCTTATAGTTTTAGATTATTTTAAACAATTATTTAACTTATATTCCGATCAAAGTTGCTTATCCCTTCTCCCATTTCGATCGCCATTTTTTGCTCTCCTGTCCGAATTCAAGGCTTTTGTTTTTTTTTTTGGCACAAAAAACCAAAAACAAAAACTTTATAAAACGAGACCTGAGTGCGGCGCATAATTGTCGTTTTCCTTTGAACTGCAGCGCCTGCAATTTGCTTATCGCCAACTGATCGCGATTACCAATAGGGAGCCCCCAACGGGGTCGGGTTCGGGGTTGGGGTAAGGGGCTTAGCGGATGGCTGGAGGGTACGGTAGCGGCATTGTTGTTGCCGTGGCGCTGTCGTCTTTGCTGTAAGTTCGAGTACATTTCAATTAATTAACATTCAACTGCACATGCGCAGCGACATCACAACAAAAGCGGATACCGAAAATTGCTGATTGCGCCAGATAAACTCATTTACAGCGGTTAAATGCCACCGGCGGCGCACATTGCCAACACTCTCGGGCGGTCCGGGCGGCTAGGCGGCTAGGCGGCTTGGAGGTTTGGCGGTGTAGCAGTCTGCAGACGGACTACTTTGGACTATAGCGGCGTCTATGGCGCATTTAAAATGAAGATAGACACTGAAAAAAGCTTGAATCAAATACATTTTGTATATCTTTCTCAAAGGTCTATTGATATTTCTACCAAGGAGAATTTTTTCTCGGTATTTCGGACCTTCGCTGAGGCCTCTGATTGACAACGATCCAAGCGATCCGTCCGATGTCTATCGCTGCACACGTTTCTTGTTGTGGCTCTGGCTTTCTGGTCAGCTCTTTGGCTTTGGCTGCTTCTTGTTCCTCAGTTGCTGTTGAGGCCACCTTGTCCAGGTTGGCCAACTCCATGTTGGTCTTCCATGTTCGTGTTCCAAGGCTCTGGAAATTGTCATGTTACTTTGCGGCCGGACGAACTCCGCCGCTGAGCAGAGCGATGCTTATCGCCACGTCACGTTACAAATTTATGCCGCAGCGACATTAGAAAAATTATTGTAATTAGCCAGCTTTAGAACGAGATAGGTGGAGCCGTAGGCCATAGAAGCGGGACAGAACAAATACCCACACATGAGCGGAATAGAAGAGAAGTTGCTGAAGTTTGGTCGCAGTTACCAGCTACCAGCTACCAGTTACCAATGGCAGTCGCAGTTGTTTGTGGCTGCCTTGTAATCCTTTCCACAAACAGCCAACGGCGACAGCCGACGCCAATATCCTGCTCACACACAAACAACTTAAATATATATATATATATCCGTATCCGTATATATGTAATATCCACATATGACAGCTGGGAGATTATAAGGGCAACCGTGTACAGTGTAAAATGTCTTAATGATAAACAAACAGAAAAGTTTTGCCAGCTCTGGTTAGAATTCGTAGAGGATATCCACCCACGCATATTGGGTTGGGGTTTGGGGCTGGAGGTCGGCGGATGAGGGTGTCCGTTGAAATCCAAGCGAAGCGGGACAAGAAACTGTCTGGGTAACACGTGGCGTATACGTTATATTTGTTTATTGTATGGCAACGGTGGATAAACTTATTATTTTTCGTAAAAGTGAGATATTTAAAAGGGTTTTAGGTTCTAGCTAACCAAAAATATATAAAAACTATTTATTTTTAAACAAATTTCAAACCTTATTATGGGTTTTTATTTATATATTTAAGCCTTTTGAAAATATTTAATTTTTCTTGAATAAATCTCGATCATTGCCATTGTTCCTCATCAAGTTCCGTTGCTATTTAGAAATTTATTCACAATTCTTTATAGACGTGTTACAGCTCTTTCTCACCAACCCGCCTGCTCTGTCCTATAACTCGAATTTTTTGGTTGGCTACATTGAAATTGCATGTTAGCACGCAAAGGCAAAATGCCTCCCCCTTTTGGCCCACTCTGCTGCTCCTGTTTTCCCACTGCGCTGGCGTTGTTGGGCAGCTTTTGCTGTTGCCGCTGTTGTTGGTGTAATGTCTTCTTATTATGCTGCGACACTGTGCCTCCTCCCGGAGCTCCGGTGGCCCGCCCCCAAATCGTGGCTCGTGGGTCGTTGGTTATTGGCAAATAAAATGTCTAACCGCGCAAATTTTGTATAAAAAAAAAAAGAACTACACAAGGAGAATAAATAAAATATGGTTTTGTTATCAGTGGAAGGGATCGTGTATGCGGCTAATAACATGCAATTTCCACAAACAGCAACAACAAGCAGCACGCATGCCACTGCCACTGCCACATCGACAGCCACATCCACATACACAATGTATATAAATTGTATATAGATTTCCTTGCGGGGCATTTTGGCCGAAAGGAAGCAGGTGAAAAGTAAACCATTTGCATGAACACCCACGGGGCGTATGACGATATGACGACGACAACCCAAGGCGACCCGCAGTGGTGGCCCGAAAAAAAAAACAGATACTTTTCGAGGGGTAGCAAGAGGCAGAAACAGAGGCCTGTGTAGCAAAGGTGTTGAAAATTATTAACGGCTGGCGGTCGAATGCACAGATATTGCTTATGAAACTATACAAAAAATTTGAAATCCTAAAACCATTCATTTAGTCTCCTTCATAAAACACAATTCAAAATTCCTTAAATGATTTCCTCAGCTACCTCTGGCCGTTTCCTTTTTTTTTTTTTAAGCCAAAAACTCCCAAGGCAAGCCAAGAACTTGTTTATAAGGTTTTTTGTTTTTTGCCTCCAATCTGTGACTGAGAACAAAGCGACACACGAACCCGAATGAGATGCTCCTTGGCGACAGACGGAGGGCAAACATGAATAAAATTTGCGTAAAAGTGGACAACAAGCGAAATTTGCCGCAAAGGGGGGCTGTTGTGGTGGCAGGAGATGAAGAGCGGCATTTCAATTGGATGAGATAAACAGAAACGGAATCGCAACGTTGCCGCAGATGCAGATGCAGCCGCTTGCTTAATAAAATAATGCGACAAAAGGAACGACGGCGATGAGGATGCGCTTGATGATGATCAAAGATGATGATGATGATTGTGGCGTGTGGAATGATTGAGTGCGTGTGTATTGGTGTGTTTGCACTTGTGTGGCGCGAAGTGAATTAATGGCTTAATTGAAAAATTTGTTCTCGCCATGAGAATTTGCTGTTGCCAGTCCCGGCTCTCTCTTAATGGAAGCAAACAATGTGACAGTCGAATGGACAAATTGAGCGGTTTCCCGCTTCCATAGAGAGGCCTACATTTGATCTATTTAAAGGCATTTGAAATGGAAATGGATTGTATAAGCCGCAGCCTCAAGCAAAAGTTCCAAAATCATTTTGGGGCAGTCTTTTCTGCCTGATTTCGCATCTTTATTATGGCCAGCACTTGTCTCCGTAATAAACCAGTTTCGGATCGAAGGATGGGAAACCTGCAACAGCATCCAGCGTCCAGCATCCAACATCCAACAACCAACATCCAGTTCAGCATCCACGTCCAAGGGGCACTAATCAATTTCATATCAATTTGTAAATTTGCAATAATTACGATAATTAGCTGCGAGTATCTGCCAAATGCGTTGGCCTGACTGGAGTTGGAAACACAACTCCGCTCCTTCATCTCTCCCCTCTTTTGGAATGCATTCAAAGAATGCAGCGAGGTGATAATGAGATTTTCAATTCAATAAAACATCAGGCCGGCATTCGCACTTGCCAATTTTGGTTGCGACCGAGGACGGATGGCCGAGGCTGGTCCTCAAGAAATCTCCGCATGAATATTTCATTCAATTTACACATTGCCATGGACCTGGTTTTTTCTTCATTTCTACTGCCACTGGCCTGGCCTGGTCTGGCCAACTAATTAAGTAATTTTTTCGCTCTTGTGACTTTTGCTGTTGTTGATATATTTTCTCGGTTTTTTTTCCTCGGCTTGCTTATTATTTTTATGGCCTTTTAATCAACACGTTGCGAATTTGGAATCGGAATTGGAATTGCAATTGAGTTAGGTTCGCTGTGAAGTGTCTGCGAGTGACTTTTCTCTTAATTAATGCTGGCCAACGATTTAATTGGTTGCTATCGAAAGGCAATTGAGCTTGAAATTGAAATCGGAGTGGGGAGGTTCTATATTACATATTTTTATCACTTAATTAATATACAATTTCTCCCTTTTTTCGTTTCAGGTAAATGGCAAACCATGGGCTTACTTGGGTAAGCAATCTAATTAAATGCGAGTGCAATTTTCCGTTTCTCGGTTGGGAAAAGCGAAAGGAAAACTTCAATAACCAGGAGATGGGATAACCTTAGTCTGGCCAAGTAAAAACCACCCCACAATCAAACACACACATACGCAGGGAGTTACCCCATTTTGGTCGGGGTTGTTTTTCCATTATTCCATTCGAGCGCCATGGATGAAAGCAAAAACAAAACAATGGGAAAAAAACGAGGAAAAATCCACCCGGTTTTTGTGGTGCCTGCGATTACGATGTTCTAATGCCATTTGCAGTTCTCCACCTCTTTTTCTGCGCTTAGGCGCTTCGTATTCATCCATATGGGCAGCTGGACAGGAGCAGGATATAAGTGAAACTGGACTAACCTTTTCGGTTGAGTGCCTGGCCTGTTTTAGTTCTGGTTATGGCTCAAATTCTTGCTCTGGCTCTGCCTCCAATACCACATCATTTTCGGCCCAAAGGCTCTGGATTTCTCAGCTTGTTGCTTTTGTAGAATGTTCACTGTGCCACATACGATGTGCCACATCGTACATATCCGATTTTCGGTCTGAAAATTCCCTGGGGGACAACGGAAGAGAACCGAAATCTCAGCTTCTGCTAGGAAGGAATCTGTATCTGCGTGTGCGGGGGCTGTTTCCCACAATATTGTATCTGCAAAGTAGTTTCAGATATTTCCCTCTCTATGCCGTTTAGCTACTTACGAGTCTTCGTCCTGTTAAATGTTCGCACTAAACGATAGCCAAATTGCAGTTGAAATGTTTTTATCGATTTAACAGAAACGTATTTCAGCGGGGGAGTAGGATAAAGTTGGAGTTTGGGGTTTGGGGTTTGGGGGGATGTAGTTAGTGTTTGTCACGGCAAAGTTACAATGCAGGAAAACAGATTTCGGAGACAGTGGAAAAGTTCAATGTAACGGAGGACGGTGGGCTTCTAAAGCGAATCCTATTAATTTATTAATTATTTCATTAAACTTTAGTAATTTATAATTCAAACATGTATTTTAGTTTTTGAAAAATGTATAAAGCTTTACTTATTAAAAGCTTAACACATTCAAAAACCCAAAGGATCCTTCACCCACTGTTCTAACACCAAATAAAATTCTAGTTTCAACAGCAATGGGTTGTTTTCACGCCTTTGAATGGGCATTTAATTACTTTAATGAATTTGTGAGTGCATTTCGGTGAAAAGTCTCTGTGCAGTTTGAGGTGTTTTTTATTGTTTTTGTTTGGGAGTCCTGCCCCCTCGGCCATTTGTAATAATTAGACTAAATGGATGGCAGGGCACTGGCAGCACTGAAAAGAGGCGTGGGTGGTGACTAGGTGAGGGAAATTTTTTAATTAGCAGGCAACGCCGCCAACGCTGTCGCTGCGGTGCGTTCCATGGTGTTTCGGTGGTATGTTGCAACACGTGTATGCCACAGCACAGTGCGGCACATGAATATATGAGCATTCACACTCAAATGTATACGCACAAATCCCCATGGACCTCGGGCTGGGTCTGGTTTTTGGTTCCCAAAACAAATTCGTGGCGAACAAACAGCGAAAACTACTTTGGGCCCAAGGTGTTGGCTGGTTGGTGGCACGATGTCAGCCGCGCATTAGGCTAAAGTCCCAAACCTCCCCCCCATCGCCCCATTGCCCCATCGCCCCTGCCACGCCTCCTATGGGCGTGTTCACCATGGCTCTGGCTGCGGCGACATTTGCTTGGCAGCTCGTCATGTTGCCAACTAATTTCATGAAAGTTGACATAGAGCCACATGTGAAATCAGGTTGGTGGTGCCGGTTGAGTAGGTGGTTGCTTTTCCCTAACAATGCCCAATGGAATTGTTTCTTTTTTTTGGCTTTTCCTTGCTGGTTTTATTTTGTGGCGGTGACTAAATTAACATTGACATGGCTCGTTGTTGTTGCTACTGCTGCTGCCACATGTGTTGCCACATATTCCATAGGCGGCTGAGAAAATGGAGTTTGTGTCGCGCCGAGCACAAATAAAATATTCACACATTTTCCATTTCATATTTTGAGTGGTCGCGTTGAAGTTTGTGGCCAGCACTAAATGAAAATGAATTTCCATTTTCACCTCTCCCTGGGCCCTATTTTGTGGCACCGTGTAATTATCATATCATGAAAAGTGCGAGGACGAGTTGCCCGTTTGCCAGTCCCCCGAGTGTAATGAGTGGGGTAGATGTCCCAAAAGGGATTAACTTTGGATAAGCATTAAGCTGTAGATGAAAAAGTAATTTTTACTTTTAACAACAAAATTAAATACTTAGTAAAGCAACCTTTTGGCTAAAAAGTTTTCACTTTGTGGGTCAGTGCAGGCGCCACAAAAAAAAGGAAAAAAATCAATTAAAAACTCGTTTGCCAATTAAGCAAGAGCGAGAAAAAACTGCTCAAATATGTGAAACCATTTATCCGTCTGCACAATTTGTTCAACTTTCGTTTACTAAAGCATTTTGTCGCATTTTGTGCGAAAATCTTCTTTCTTCAGTCAAGTTCAGTTTAACAATTTCTTGTTGCTTTGCTCAGTTTGTTGTTATGTAGCTGTAGCAGTTGCAGTTGCAGTTTCAGTTGCAATGTTGCATTTGTTGTGGCTCCCAAGGCATTTCACGCTTGTTGGCAGTCGGCGCCGCCGAAACAGAAAACTGCGGCAAAAAGTCGAAACCGGGTGGTCTTTAGGCCATGTAATGGTCGACTGGGGTTGAATATTTTCAAAAATACATATCTTTTTCTTTTGAGAAACTTCAATTCATTGGATGGTGTTTCAAAATATGGTATAGTCCTGGCCAAGATCAAATATCAAAGATCGTTTTTTTTTTTAGGAAAACCTCTTATCAAGATTAATTAATTAGATATTACTAAAATTCGAATTTGAAAACCTTTTTTGATGAAATCGGTGATATTTAAATTCGAATTTGTAGAGCAACTTTCGGACACCTTCGAAAAGGAAAAGAGGAGCCAACGAGCCGTTGCCAGACATTGGAATGATACCAAGGGAATGGGGGAAAAGCGTCAGACAAAAGCCAAGTCAACGCAAGGCAGGCAGAAGCTATGCAGCAGATAGCTAGCTATAGGGGGAAACCAGGGGACCAGGGGGCAGGCCAGGTGGAGGGGTTGCGGGTGGGGAGGCGCCTGCTACTGGGGCGGTCGCGTTTTCCATTTCGTTGAAGTGGAAAATATTTTGTAAATATTTTCGTGTTTTTGTTTTTGTTTTTTTGTATTCCCCCGAACATTTTGTTGTGCTGTTTTTTCTTTGATTTCGTTTTGTCTGTTGTTGCTCTGCCTCCGCAGTTGTTATTTTTGTAAAGCTGTGAGTTTATTTTCCGCACCACCCCCTCAACAGCGCCCCACAGCCCCACCGTCTCTTCTCGTCTCGGTGGCTTGTTCTGTTTTGTATTTTTACAAATATTTTGTGTAATCTTTAAAGCAGACAATGATGACAGCCAGCGACGATGGCGGCATTTTGTGTCACATCCTGAAGGCTTCTCTGAGGAGTGGAGTGCTGCCTTGAGGGTGGTGGGGAGATTGACAGTGGGCGGTGGGTAATGCCAAAGTATTTAAGCACGTGCACGCCGACTGGAGTCGAAGCTGGAAGCGGGATTCTGATGGGGATTACAGGATGGTCCCAAGGGCAACATCATCATTGTCACATACAGCAGCCCTTTTGGCAACATGGCAACAAAGAGAACAGCTAACCAGAAATGTATACAAATAAACACATCGTTGGGAGAATTTTTTGGGAGAATACACGTATGTATACAGCGATAAGTTTCTACTGAGCTGACCTCCTTAGCGAGTCCCCACCGTATCCAGTGCGCTCTGCTGCGGTATCTCTTTTGCTGAAATGGACTCATATTTCGCGACAGGCTGTTAGTCAGCAATTCAGTTGGTCTTGGGTCCCGAAGTCACTGAGCCTGTCATGACATTCGCCACGATTTGGGGGGAGCCGCATAGAGGGGGCGTGTCACAAGGGGTGATACATCTTATACTCGTACATATAGATTTTTTCCAGCCTTTTGTTTTAGCATTTTTGCAATGTTGCCTGCTTTGCCTGGCTGTCGAGGGTTTTCTCGTCGCCCGGCTTCTGTTGCGGAAAATAGAACAAAAGTTTTTGTCGCTGTCAGAAAAGTGTCAGGCGGCAAAGTTGAATGCTGTCCCAAGGAGAGAGGACAGTGGCGGGTTCGAAAGGAGGTTGCGAGTTGGGGGTTGGGGATTGTGGGCTGGGGACTGGGGGTTGCGCAGAGGGGATCAACGATTTGAATAAGTAAATAAAGTATGAAACGGGAGCACATGGCAGCAGATGAAGATGACACTGCTAATGCGATGGCAGATAATCGAAAGCAGGTTAAGACCGCAACGGAAAGATAACAGAAACTTTTCTGATTCGGATGAAGCTTTAATCGATTATAAATTTTCGAAAGAATGCAATCGAAATAGTAATGTAGTGATGTGAAGGCCTAGAATTGCTGAACTCCAATGGAAGCCATTTTCCGATAGCTTCTATTTCACGTAACTTCACTTAAGTGACTTTACGTCGCCTAGATTGCTCGATAATTAATTAATAAAAGCTTTTTGGCCTCAATTAATGTGGTTCAATTACGTGTTGACTTTGTGACACTTCCACGCAATTGATAGGAGGGAAACACCGCGGTTCCTCGGTTCCGTCCCCTTCAATTCACTAGAACCGAGTCCAGATAATCTCTGACACTAACAGGCAATTAGACAAACGACAACGTTCCCAGTCCCGGTGACTTAACCTGGCCCAAACCCGGGCTCCGGACACGTAGGCCAGGTTAATTGCTCTATTTTCTTAGCCCTCTAAGGTAGGGAGTTGAAAAATGCTGCGGATTTTATGGCGAGTACCTGCCCAGGACCTTGGTGGTGTGTTGCATCATCTGAGCTAATCCCTAGACGTGTCCTTATGCAACAACGGCAACTTTCACCTTCGGCCACCCGTTGACCTTAGCTAGCCCTGAAGCAGCGGGTGGCTCAGGACAGGTTCTTGTCAAAGGTTTTCCCTGAAAATATTTGAGGGGAAATCTGGAGGGAGAAATCGGATTTTAGCGCTTTGCTCACTCTACAATTTTGTTGCAATTTTGGGTAACCTTTCAACTCTTTCCGCTTGGCTCTAGTCCAACCAATTTCACTTTCCGCGCTAAAAAATTATTTATTTTCGTGGCGCAACCAATTTCCCTTCTTTTTTCGTTCGGCTAGTGGTCATAAAATGAAATTTAATTACCTTCCACTTAAATGTTTCTACGCGTGGTTGATTGCGATACCGCTTGCCCGGTATATATGTACCATATACCATAAAAAACCTTTGCAAATTGTTGACAACATTGCTGTGCTGGTTTTCAGTGTTTTTCTCGAGGGTCAACAGTGGAGCTGGAACTGGTCAGGAAATTATAATTTTCACACGCAATCCGCTCCGAAGGTCGCTGCTCGCCGGTCGCTGGTCGCCGGTCGCCGGTCTGGCCCAGGCACTTAACAATTCAATTGTGGCACAAAACATTTTTCAAAGCCAACTGCACTTAACAAGGCGTTTTGCGGTGACAAACGGAGATAGTGGAGTGAAGCCTGGGATTGGGAACGGGAATCGTGAATCGGGACTGGGGAATGGATCCTCCGGCTCTGGTTGCGTGCTGCAAGATCTGCGTGAGGAGTCTGCATCTGAATCCCAGGCTGGAGGCAATGCGCATGCGTGGCCTGCGTTTTACGCATTGCTCGTTGTAATGAAGGCATTTTTGCCATCGCCATCGCCATCGCGTACACGAGTCCAATGTGTTGGCCATGTTTCATTTTGCCAATCAATTGCTCTGCTGTGCTCTGCTGTGCTGTGCTGGACCAAACTGAACTGTTTTTTCTCCACCGTTTGGCTGCCAATCAACGGCAACAGATGAAGTCCAACATGGATGGATGTCAGTTCAGCCGGAGTGAAGAGTGGATGCGAGTGTGGACAGCAGCAGACAGCGGTGGCTGAGGTCCTGCGGTGTTATCGCGGCAGGAACGATCCATCCGATTGATCGATGATTCGATATGATCGCAGCAATTTATGTATTTTGTGTGTGCGTGTACATTGTCAAGTCGTTCAACTTTTTCCCCGATTCCATACCATATACCATATACCATATATAATTGCAATGGCGAGTGAGGAGGAAAGAGAGCGAATCCAGGATCATTAGCAATGCAGTTTCAGTTTTAATTGCATCTCGGATCGCGAATCTCTCGCTGGATCTCTCGATGGAATTGCAGACGGGGAGTCAACCATTGCAAATGTGTCAATTAGATTTATTATCAGCTCTTGTCGTTGTCCATTTCTGTGTGTGTTCACTGTCTGGCCGGTGGCCACCCCCTGGCCCACCGGCCAGCTTCCTTCAGCTGGCTATTCCCCGAGGAGCCTCTGACTTGGGGCAGGTGCCTTCACACTGTGCCTCATGTCCATTAGTAAATGCTAAGTATGCGCCAATTAAATAGCCAGGAAAATGCCTTATTCTGCCACTTCTTCACGATCATGGCCAAAATTTAAATGCAGCAAAAAAGGGAAAACGGAATGAGGTAGAGTCAGAAGGGAGTCAAAGAGACACTGCAACAAAATGTATAGTAAAGTTTCAAAACTATCAATTGATGTTTCACTTTCATCGGGAATATATTTTGCAAATATTTCTTCAAGTGCAGCAGTTTATTTATGAACTGACGATGGCGACGAGGAGAATCGTCAAAGCCTGACATTTTTATTATTATCTCTGGAACCCAAACCTAAAACTCGACCATCTGCCCCTCTTTGAGGAACCCTCTCGCACCCCACCCTCGCCACTGTGTGTTCAATGGCTAGCCAAGCGTTGCCCGCTGCCGCGTTGACAAGCTCAATTTCCAATCGCAATAAAACGCAGCACTCGCAGTAAGATAAATGTGAGAAAAATGCAGGCCCCATACCCGCTGTCCCCCCATCGATTCTACGGCTGCTCCTTGGTGTCCCCTTTAGCCCCATTCCCCTATCGGATGTTTCCTCTTCTTCCTCGGTTTCTTGGTCGTGGCGTCTCTGTCTGGCCGCCGTTTCCAAATCGCGTGGGCTTATCCTCCTGCCGGCTGAGCCAGAACCTGACCATGGCCTGCAAGTCTAGGGCGTAGTTCTGGAGGGGTTTCGACTCTTCAAATTCCACTTTATATGCGTGCTCTTTTGGCAGCCCTCTTGAATAATCCCTGCCTACGCACCTGGCTGTTTTTGTTGGGAGTTTTCAGGCTTTTTACTGATGTTCCTGACCGTGTTTGTGTTTGCCTCTGTTTTTGGAGAGTCGCTTCAAGTGCCTGAAATTTATAGTGGTAATAAAATTTTATTTGCTCTTTTAGTTGATGGCACAATAAACTCTTCTGGCATTTTTCGGGCCCCCCTCAAGAGCACGTGCTCTCAGTTTTTCCTCTTTGCTGATTATTGAAATTTATTCCGTGGAAGAGACACATTGAGTGGGTTTGATTTCAAGGTCATTTGTAAATAAAAATAGGTAAAAAATATGTGAAAAATTATGAAAGAGATAGCGGTCTTTTAGTTTCTTAATAGGATAATATTTTATGAGAAATTAATTTGAATGAAATGAGGCTGATGGTATCTATTTTTTTATTGTTCTTTGCATTTCTGTAATGATCTCCTAATTAAATTATCATTCTGTCTCTTAATTGGCGCGGTATTTTCGCCCATCTTCCAAGTTTTTTCGAGGCCAATACTAAGAGGTCCACCTTCCGTCCCACCACTACTAAAAAACTTAATCAAGCCAATTATTATTTAAATAAAATGCAAAACAGCAATTTAAGATGCCGTCAGAGGTCGGACAGCGACACCGCAGCCATGCAGAACGCTTCTCTCAACTTTGTTTAATTGAGAGACATCGCCTCCCCTTTTCAGCCCACCGTCCGTATCTCTGTTACCTGAAGATGAGACGCACTAACTGGCTTTGCTAAGTTTACCGTTGGCTGGTGTTTCCTGTTCGAGGCTGCTCTGTTTCTGCCTCTTGGCCGCCCTTCTTCAAATGGGGCCGCCAACAATGGTAAGCCACAACCGTGGAAACAACCACTGTGGAAACAAGAATAAGAACTGACAGTTGACGGGTGACGCCTTCGTCTAACCAAAAAGGTAACAAAAAATTATAAAACACGAAGAAAAACAAGGGAAATACAGGGAAGACATTTTGGCAAGAAGTATTTCGCTATTTCAAAAACACTTTTATTTGAAAATGATACAATTTAAAAGTATCTTAAATCCCCAAAGAATGTACCTTAAAAAACCTAAAGTATTGTCAAGGTTTCAAGTATCTCCTCCGGAATACGAAATCCAAGCAACTTCCGTCGCTTTTTCGCATGGCAGCCGTAAATCAAAATGGCTGCATTTGATGGCTGAAGAAAGAAGTCACTCATTTCATTTCACTTCAGTTTGTTTCACCGAGTTGGTTAGACAGGGATGGCGCATGCGTGGGAGGGATACGGATGATGATGAGCGGGATGGAAACGTGTTGATGTGCTCATTAACCGAATTCCCGGAAAAATTCTTGGCTGTGTGCGTGAATGATGGATGGCTCTTTTTTCTGACCACTTTTCTTCGGTTCGAGTTGTGCAATCAGCTGACTTTCTGTGTGGCTTAAACTGGTAACGGGACTGCCCATATGGCATGCGCATTGTGTGTGTGTTTGTGTGTGTGTGCGTAAGTGGGCCGGGCTTAAAACTATGGTTGTTGACTTGGCTGAGTGCACGAGCACAGTGGGTCAAACAGAGTCAAAGTTCAATACAAATTTAAATATCGTTAATTATATGGTACGAAAAGAATGTAAAACAATAGGATAACAAATTTATCTTCTTCAAAAGGCAGAGGTCACTAAAAGCTCTCACAAATACAAAATTTGAATAGTAATACAACTGTTCAAAAATTTTGAAATTAGTCACCCATATATAGAGTTTCTCAACTACAGATCGAAACCTTTCAAGGTGCTTAAATTCTTTATTTAATTACTTAAGTCATTAATTAGAATATAAATTATGGATAGAAACTCTCTCGTAGATGGCGTTACCACTGAAATATAATATTTGATGCCTACTTTTAGGATTGGCTTGAAAAGCTTGTGTAGAATTGAAGTGACACATGTCAAGTTTGACAAGACGTCCACAATTTCCCAGCCAGTTCCTGAAACTTACGGCAGATGGCGTCAGTACATCGCCTCATATCCCTTTGTTTAGTACATTTTTATATTATTTTAAATATAATTAAAATAAAATAAAATAATACGTCATGTTTTTTTCAACGAGGTGTTTGCAATTAAAGTAATGCGAAATCTTTTATGGCAAATCAAATTTTAGCCATTTCTTCGCTTGAATAAATCACATCAGACGAACATAAATCATACAGTGAGCAGGCAGGCATTTCGGCCCCGTTTCCCGCCCCTGGTCGGCAACCGCAACAGCGGCAAAAACAGGAAGAACAGACAAAACACACATCAGACATTATTATCATCTCGCTTGTGCTTGAGTGAGTTTCTTTGCCTACCCCAAGGCTCCTGCCGCCCGTGCCGCCTCGTGCCCACCCACATGTCTGATATAGGCAGAGATCGGGCCACAGTCCAGCGATTTGCCAGTTTCCGGTCGGCCCACGACCCCCACATCGACCCCCACTCGGGCAAACAATCGCAAACACAAACACACGCTTCCTTCCGCCGCCGCCATTGTCCTTTCGCGCCATTCTCCCCGCTTTCGTCCTGCTTTCTTCTCGCTTTCCTCCCGCACAACTTCAATCGCCATCATTGGGAAACGTGTAATTGAAAGGGAAGCTTTTGGCTTTGGCACCGAAGGAGGCAAGAAAATTATTTCGTTAACAAAAGGGAAATGCCTGGTATGCCGGCGAAAACGGGATAACGGGAAAAAGGGAACACCAGGAACACCAGAGAATGCAGGTTTGGGGCGTATGCAAGACTGAAATATTTTAAAGTTTAGCATTCTCTTTATTTTATTGTGTTCTTTTTTTCAGGGGGAAGTTCTTCTTTTTGTTTGGGGTTTTGCACAAACGTCGGGGAAGTTTCATTTCCGACAGCAAGTTACCGTTAGTTTGTTGGGGCTTTTCGGCAGGGATGTCACCATCACCACCAGACACCAGATTCCAGCGGGACAGACAGAGAGAGAGAGCGCCATATGAATATGCAAGGACTGGCGTGTAACGTGTGTCGCCCAGTCCCGCTCCTGCTGTCTGGATTATTCGGCCAGGGCGGTGCAGGGGGCATTTGTGATTTATGGGGCCAGAGACTCGTGATAATGAGCCAGGAAATTAAATCACTTTGACCGGAAGGATGTCAGGTCAAAAGGGGATAACACAATTGATTTCATATTCATAAATTCAATGAATGTTGTCAGCTTGTCAGGACCAAGGGGAGCAACGGAGAAACGTAGAGACGGAGACTGCATTCCAAAGGGGATCTCTGGCTGGAGGATTACCAAAGTTTGGCGAGGGGGAAATCATTGCAGCATGTCATCTCTGGCTCTGTTGGGGAATATTTGATGAGGTTTGTTTGGAAGTCTTGTTTTCTGATTTCTCAAATAATTAGATTGAACAATTGAATATTCCCTACTTAATTATTGCCAAAAAAAGCGGTCGGAAATCTTGAAACAAAGCTTCTCCAGCAGGAATTTGTCGAAGCATACAATAAGCAATTTGTCAGAAGACTCCACATGTTGCTACCAGTTGGGAACTCATGTTAAGTCACACTTCAAAAACAATGTTCGAACTTCACTTTAATCGGAAACTTTGAGCTGTGAACACAAAATTTAACATCGCCAATCCTTTGCAGAGTTTCAAAATCAAAATTGAGGAATACCAATTAGAGGATAAGGCTACTTAAGGATCAAAGAACACCAAGGAGAAGAGATTTTCTACCAAATCGAGGCGAAGGGCAGGTTCGTCACATTTCGTCACTTTTGGCCAAGACAGCAAACAGAGGAACAGAAAAGCGGAAATCATTTTATACCTCACACAACAACTACACACTATCTAAGATTAGGATACGCAACTGTACATTGTACTTAAGTGTTCAAAGGATATTTAGGTAAGTGATCTCTCAAATAATATCGATCCTTAGGATTTATGATAATTTTATGATTTTTCAGTTTTCTTTGTATATAAGAAAAGTAGCTAAAAGCAGGGAGGCAACGGGAGCACCGGAGCTCCACAGTCACTAGCCACTAAGAGCCGCAGGGCCGTAGAGCCGCCGTCACGATCACGTTCACGCCAGGATCAGGTTTGGGGGGAGGAGCAGGAGCTGGAGCTGCGGACGCCGAAGCAGCCGCCACAATGACGATGAGTACAAACAACTGCGAGAGTATGACGTCCTACTTCACCAACTCGTACATGGGGGCGGACATGCACCATGGCCACTACCCGGGCAACGGCGTCACCGATCTCGATGCCCAGCAGATGCATCACTACAGCCAGAACCCGAACCATCAGGGCAACATGCCCTACCCGCGCTTCCCGCCCTACGACCGCATGCCCTACTACAACGGCCAGGGCATGGACCAGCAGCAGCAGCAACAGCAGCAGCACCAGGTCTACTCCCGCCCGGACAGCCCCTCTAGCCAGGTGGGCGGGGTCATGCCGCAGGCGCAGACCAACGGCCAGCTGGTCGCGCAGCAGCAACAGCAGCAGCCGTCGCAGAACCAACAGCAACAGCAGCAGGCGCAGCAACAGGGTCCGCAACAGCACCAACAGCAGCTCCCCCAGGTGACGCAACAGGTGACACATCCTCAGCAGCAACAACAGCAGCAGCAACCCGTCGTCTACGCGAGCTGCAAGTTGCAGGCGGCCGTTGGGGGCCTGGGCATGGTCCCCGAAGGAGGTTCGCCTCCACTTGTGGACCAGATGACCGGCCACCACATGAACGCCCAGATGTCGCTGCCCCATCACATGGGACACCCCCAAGCGCAGGTGAGTTTTTCATCCTCTTTTCGGTTACAGTTTAAGGGTAAAAGGAATTACTAGAAAGGTGTAGGAGAAGACTTCCAATCTTGGGAAAGTTCCTTATTCCTTGTATTTTAGAAATACGTACACCTTGTAAAAATATTATTAAGGGTGTTTCTGCGTTCCTCCAATTTGGAAAACTAAATATATTTGAACTCCTTATCCCACCTGCTTGTATCGCTTAACACCTAAACGCTTTTTTCATCTTTCTCTCACATTGCTTGCTGCTCGCACCCACAGTTGGGGTATACGGACGTTGGAGTTCCCGACGTGACAGAGGTAAGACACACTTCCAACACAGTCGCTTACCACATTTAGAAGTAATTGGTAGGGCTAAACCCCTCCAAGTGGTAGAATTTTAACCAAATCCATGGCTTAATATGGTTACTAATTCGATATAATTCTGAATCGCAGGTGCACCAGAATCACCACAATATGGGAATGTACGGACAGCAGCAGACGGGCGTACCGCCGGTGGGAGCACCACCTCAAGGCATGATGCACCAGGGCCAGGGGCCCCCGCAGATGCACCAGGGCCATCCCGGCCAGCACACGCCCCCTTCCCAAAACCCGAACTCGCAATCCTCGGGGATGCCGTCTCCACTGTATCCCTGGATGCGAAGTCAGTTTGGTAAGTGTCAAGGAAAGTGATCGATAATTCCACGAAGTATTAAGTGGAATTTTTCTTCTTCTTATAGTAGTGGGTTGATGTAGTTAGTCCCCGTTAGAATTGATCGTAGTTCCCACTAGACTTTACTTTAATTATGCGTACAACACTAAGAGCCATTAAATATTTTTTAATATTTAGCCAATATTTTAGTCCATATTTAAGTATGGACAGGTTTGCAGCGCCATCCAGCGGTCGAACATCGAAAGAGTCAAGCAGTGCAAATGTCCCAATCAGATCGAGAATCAAGCAGTAGAATGAAGATTTTGTTTCTCAACAAAATCCAAACCTATAAAAGGAAAAACTCAGGAAAATGTTATTTTTCTACTTTAAATGTTAAAAAAGTTGTCTTCTAAAAAATCTCCAAAAATTGGACTTATCCTTAAAACAAGTCTCGTCCAACGTATCCTCTTCATAATCTCTTCCTGCACAACTTTGTTTGTGTTTTGCATTTGACTCCTCGCCATCGTTCGACGGCCTTGACACGTCCGGGTAATTTCACTTTATTGCCTTGGCCAATTGCTCGACATTAGCAGTAATCCATCTGCAACGAAGCACGGCCAACAAAGGCCGTCTCGATACCTGACATTCGTTCAAATTTGCAAATTTCCCAAATCCGAAAATCGATGAATGCTGGCAGATGAAAAAAGAGGTGGCGGAAGAGGTACTCACTCCCGGGACCGATTTTCCAGCACAGAAGGCGGTCCTGCTGGCTAATGCAAATTGACAATAGTCCCGACCCTGCCAGAGCATAGGTTTTGCCAAAAACCCAAAGCGTAACTAATGAGAGCTCGGAAAACTAGAGCACACAGAGACTGCATGTGGCTAAAAGGATGTTGCATAAGTGGAGCGGGTTTTGGGTTGCCTTTCGAAAGAAATTGGGATAAGTAAGGCGAGTCCTTTCCAAATATAGAATTCCATTCGCCTTTCACTTTCTTTCTTTTTGTTATTTTTTTTTTCGCCGGAGAAAGTGAGAGCTGGCTTCAAGTGGTTCGTCCTTTTTGCAGCCTGACCTGCTCCTGGTTCATTACCAAATCCGAAGAGCTTTTCTGGCCATCTTCATCATACTCTCCCTCCCCTCCCTTACATCCGTAGTTTCCGTAGCTGTTGTTATTGTGGTTTTTTGTTGTTCCTGCTGGATGTATTTTTTCGCCAAAGCCAGATTGAGATGTAAAGCAGAATTGATGAGCGCCATTAGTTACACGTTATGTGCAATGGATGCCATCAATTTATTAATCTCCAGAACACGCCGAGGCTCCATTCATGGCACCACTCCGCAGTGGCCACTCCGTCGTCTTAATCCCCTCCCTGCCACTTACCGCTGCTGCACCCACTTCCCTTTTGTGGCGGTGCAAAAAAAATAAAAAGAACCCGGCAACCAACCGTCCACGGTGACACGAAGTTTTCCCCTCTTTTCTCTTATTTCACAAATTTTTTTTTATTTTACTTCTTTCTTTATTAAAAATAAAGCGGGATAAGGGGAGCTGCAGAATTTAAGCTGGACTTGGCTCGAAGCTTGGCCGGCGTCTCCCGCGGCGGCAACTGCGGCATTCTCACTGTGCCACAACATGATCCCCGAGCTTAAGTTACGATGATTAAATGCATACGAGTTTATTTCTGCTTAGGTTTTTGCTCGGCGAGTCCCTGCATCGCTCCTAGCCTCCTGCCCCTTGCCAGCAATCCGTGTTGGCTGCATTTTGCATAGCCCATAAATAGTCGGAGACAGTGGGACAAACAATCAAACATTAGTTGGTTGTTCTAGGCGGAAATAAATAAGGTCTTGGATCCAATTTGATTTCTGAAATTATTATTAAAAAGCTAATGGGTCCTTTCAAGTAATGATTTAGATCTCTTCAATCCAAATGACGTCAAGTGCAAGCAATATGAGCTGTCAATACTGGATAGGTTTTTAATAAAATAGGTATTCCCTAAAGTTTAGTTGTATATTTTAGTTCCTAAAATTCCTCCACTGTGAATCGCTTGCCACCACTTAACGCCTGGACATTTTTCAAGTCTGCATTAGGCAACAAAGGTGCCACAAAGGTTCCGATCGTGACTGGGCCAGGCTCTTGGGCTTTTCTTTTTTTTTCTTTATAGAAAAACGAGGCTTGGTTTCAATTAAGTTGTTACTCATAGATGCCACTCAACAACAATGGAGCTTGGAGGCCGACTTGTGGCCCTTCTACTATCCGGCTGTTCTGCGTTAATGTTGTTTTGATATTTACCAAGTTCAACTCTTTTTCCCTGGTCTATGCTCTCAGTTCCATTTTGATAATGGGCTGGTGAGAATGGGAACGAAAAGTTGCAGACCATGCCTTGAATCCTTTTGCTGGCTTTTTGTGGTCTCTACCATTTGGGGTCATAAATTTAAGTGACAGTCAACAAATTTTTGCAACAAGTGTTTGCCTGTTGGACTGGTCTGCTACGATACACAAGGAAAAATGTTGATATAGAGTTTAAATTGTATAAATTCAGTTCCTCAGGAGTGTGAATACTAAACATATTTAAAAGTGTATTTACTCACAAATGAAGTTTGGTTTCCATTTTATAGATGTATTTTTTATTGCAGCTGTCAGGGCTGCTGATTCTGATTCACTCAAACTCCTCGTGAAATCCCTCGTTTACGCAAAATGGAAATATTTATTCCAAGGCAGCCAGAGTTGAGCACTTTTCAATTCTGGCTAGTACGAGTATGAAAAGTGCACTTCATTGTGCGCATTATAAGCGACAGTTTTCCCCCTGAAAGCCCCAAAAGCTGTCAGTGGGGTTCAAGACAATGAAAAGAACTTCGCTGCTGGCCAAAAAGTTGCACGTTGTCTACTGGAAAAACTTTTGCCCTGGCTTTGGTAAAACGTTGATCCCGGCCATCATCCGTTTGGCAGTTTTCAGAGGGGCGAGGCGGCCAGAGACGTGGAAACTTTGTTGTCTGTTGGCGCTGCACTTAATGTCCTGGAGAGTTTTGCTTAACTTGAGGATTTGCGCGCAAACTACTTTTCGATGGTCGAGAAAGACAGACAGGAGGCGGTGCTTGGGGCTTGGGCTTGGGGTTTGGGTGGAAAACAACTACTTAGGCAGACGATTGCCCTGGCTTAGATGTGTCCACCAAAGTGAAATTGTGTTAACGTATTTTCCTTTTCCATTCCTTTGGATTTTTCCTTCTCTTTCGACGTTTTTTTTTCTGCGCGCAATTTAAGCGGATGGATCAAAAGATAATTTGCCAAATGCGTGAAGATTTTTTCTAAAAATATATATATATATAGGAAACCCACCCTCTGACAGGGGTCTGTCAAAAAATTTGAGCAACGTGAAGCGCAAAAAAATGACACAGGAACTTTGGGGATTTCGAGTCCACACACTAACAAACAAAACCGTAGTCCCATTCTGGGGGAAAAGTTTAATAAAGCGCAGCAAATGCGAAGAGGAAATTTCGCTTTTATTTCGGTTGCCACCCCCGCTCGGTGTCGTCTCTCCGGTTCCTTTTGTGGCCAGCTGAGGAGCGCAAAATAATGGCAACAGCTCGCCAAAGGTCCTTGGGGGCCCCAGAGCTCGGAGATGGGTCAGTTTTGGACGTAAATGGGGGTCTTCTGGAGGGCCAGGGATGTGGAGGCTTGTGGCTCAATCGCAGCTCTGTTTTCGGATTCCATTCCCATTTTTTTTCGTTCATCTTCTGTTGCCGTTGCCGTTGCCGTTTCTGCCGCTGTTGTGTTTTTGTATTTTGGGATTTGGCCAACCTTTTGACAAATTACGAATATTATTCATGCAGCAATGAAGTGAGGAAGCTCTCGCCATCCCGCTCGATCCTTTTGGGCCTCCTGCGGTCCGCGCTTTTGCGTTTGGGATTCCTCTGAAAATGTATCTGCCGTTTGTTGGGGGCTCGGAAGCATCCGAAACTAGTTAGGAATTATTAATTTGAGGTTATGCAAAACACTTTTGAAAGGAGCGAAGGTGCTCAAAAGGGCTCCATTTAAAACGAATCCACTTTCAATTAAATCGTTAGAAATTAAAATCCAAAGGAAAAAGATATGGTTAGAGAGAAAATAACTTTAAAAACAGGTTTAAAAGGTTGATTGAATGTTGAAAGAAGAAATTTTGTATTTATTTTAAACCGAGTGTTTCATTGATTGAGCTGAAAGTAATTGGTTTGCAGAAGCTTCCTATCCCAAGTCAATTTAGAAAACTTTCAGACTCCAGTCTGTTGCTTAAGTAATTTTCTGCGCAGCCTCAAGTGTTTTCCATAATTTGCTTCTATTATAGTTGTCATTACCCTTGCCCACTAAGCTTTTCTTTATCGAGCGTAGATTGCCTTGAAGTTGCCCCATGCCACCGCAGCGTCCTCCTAGAGCTCGCCTCCTCCTCCTCTTCCCTTCTGCCGCTGCCGCTGTCGCCATCAACGACGTCAATGTCAGGCCACATGTTTCCATGGCTGCCATGATGGAAGAAGCGGCCATTGGAGAAAGCGAGAGAGTTTTCGGCATGCGGCATGCGGCTCGCTCAGGGACATGATATGAGCCTCTCCGTCTCTCTCTATCCGCATCGTTCCGCTCTGCTCCTCTTTGGAGTCCCTCGAATAGCGTGTTTTAGTCAGCTGTCAAATATTTTGACATGGGTAGCCATGGCCACACTGAGCATCCAAAATGGGGGAATATGGGGGGATACTAGACACTAAAAAAAATATTCCTAGAGGAAATTATTTAAGGAAACATTTAACAGAGTACCTCACAGATCCTAGTTAGAAACATATATCATATATAATATATGATAATTTCATTTCAAAAACATATTATATTAAATATCCCCAATTAGTTTTCAATATTTATCTCGGTGTAGAGGACTGATAGTGACTGTAACAATGAGAAGAAAACAATCGGATGGCGCGTATAGTTCTTATATTTATCCCTACATTTTGGGTTTTGTTTAAGAGATATAACTAAATAAAGTTTAAAGTTCCCTTTTTCGTTTTCATGGACCTCTTAATGAATGCATTTATAAGCCCCAAGTCAATTCCTTGGTGATCCTTTCTATTCTTCGAGTCTCCTCTTGGTTTTCGGTTTTTGAGGTTTTATTTTATGTCAACTTTTTTCGATTTTTAACCCTCTTAAGTGCTTAACAAGTCCCAAATTAAAAACGCAGTCGGGTCTCCTGAGATTAAAAAGCAGATGGAAAAAGGCAAACGGATGAAAATTACAAAAAACTGGTAACAAATGATGTGATGGTCAATGGCAATACTTAACTGTTACTCTTACCTCGGCTAATAAGAATGAAAATTCTTGGACTTAATTAAAAAAAAAAGGGGTGAAAAAGAGAGAAATTGCTCGAGAGACAACCAAAGACATCAAACCTCAGATGTATTTTAAAATATTTATTTGTGTTCCTTTCTGCTCCATTTCGGCCAACTCCCCAAAGGTCGTGGTCCCACCGATGAAAAGTTTGGGCCGGCAAAAATACGTCAAATATGTAAAACAATCAAATGGGTGGAAAAACTTTCTAGTCGGGAAAGATCACCCACTTCAATTTTTTCCATGCCCCCTGAGTCCGACGCCAACTCTTTTTCCCTCTCCCCAAATCTACCGTCGAAATATTTAGCACAAAGTCATCGAATGAGTTGGCAGATTCACACTAGAACAGCATGGAGAATAAAGTGACATCAACAGTGGTATCCTCAACTACAAGTTTTTTTTTACTGCTTAAGCTTGCAAAATGCCACACACGAACACTCTTCAGCTGGGTGAAAAATTTATCAACTTACGATCATAAATAATAATAATTTTCCAGCTTTTGTTGTGGCGGCTTGCGTTTGTCTGTAATTTCCGCAATTAAAAAAACATTTACTCGCGTTTGATGTGAGCTTTTTTTGTGCCAGTCGCTTGTACTTGTTTACGTTTCGTTTTGTTGATGCTAAATGCATTTTTGTTGCATGACAAGGCGGGATTTTGGCCCAAGAAAACGGCAACTGTGACTGGGACCACCCATCACGGTGATGGAATATGTCAGCCTTAACCCGGGGCCAAGTCATCTATTTTGGAGGCTATCGATGATTTCGCAATTTAGTTTTACCCACAAATTTTAGAAAGAATCTACAAAATCTTGACGCTTTTAGTTACGGAAAGAAATTTTTACAGTATATAAAAGATAATCTAATATTTTTCATATTGATTAATAGGAAATATTGCCATAAATTATTATCTTTATAATAATATGTGTAAGGGCATATTATTTTCATAGCTTCCTTACCTGTCCCTGGCCATTGTTTTAGTTCCGCTCGACAAGGCGCGTGCTTGATGAAGAAGCAATCTCTGCCAATATAATAATTCATGATGGGCATTATAAAATAGAATTTTTTCGAGCTATTAAATAATGTTTTTAATTTTTCCTGCTTCAACGAATTCCATAAAATGTTGTTAGCAATTATTTTAATGATTTCCTTTAAACGTTAACCGACACACACACACACACCGTACTACATCCATACGGCACACCACTAATGTAATTGTGTGTGCGAGGAGGCAGCTGATAGGGGGCTGGGGAAGAAAATGAAATAAAATCCATTATGGTGCCGGAGCAGTGTAATAAACGAGTAAAATGGTTAAAATGGTGGCCTAATCGCAATTTAATTACAATACGCTTTCATATCAAAAAGCATTAATGCTCCCGGTCCACTCGGTCCGTCACTCAACCACTGAGCCACTTTGTCTGGACGGACGGCTGATGGATTGGGGCAGGGGCCAAGGCGAAGGAGGGGGCGTGACAAGGGAGCGGAGCGGATAACTCTGAGGTCTTGCCTTTGGTACTTCACATGTATCGCTACTCTTTTTCATATTAATTGTTTCACCTTTATTATATTTCTGTTGTTGATACTTCCACCGGGCACCCCATATTCTCCTCGTCGTCGTCTTCTGCTTTGAAAGCGCCATTAATGCGTTTATAATAATTTTTAAGCCTGCAGTTCGAAGCTCCTGTCCAGAAATGGGCGCCTCAACCGATCAACCTTAGTCCCAAAGTATCTAAGAAAAACAATCATTTTGTTGTAGTTTTTTTTCCTTGGTTTTCGTTTCCTTCGTGAGCGTTGGCCATATGAAATGTGCAAAACCATCATTAAAAACATATTTCAGAGAGTGGCCGCTTTCAAATTGCCAAAGCACGCCCCTCAACCCATTCAATCTTCCATTTTTTTCACTCATTCCCCCCTCAAAGTCAGCATGACAGGAGGGCCTACATCTGAGGCGCACAGCCATCAAACTTGCGAACTAAGTTAGTAGGTGTTTTCATCAATTAAAATAATCATTTATTTGCAATGCATGAGGGGGAGGCGTACAGCTTTGTGTTGCTAATTAACAGCAAAAGCTTCTGTTACGTGAAAGAGGAGTGGAAATGCAAATGGAAATGGAAATGGAAATGTTTTTCAAGTTATTGTAAACAGAATAGGGAATGAGATAAAGATCGTATGGGAAGGCCTGGATGAGTTTTCATGCTTCGTGGGTATGTGGTCTGAATATGTTAAAAACAATTAAGAAAACCAGCCATCAGTTATTCATATACAGTGACTAAATATAGAGTTGGGTAAGCCTTTTTTTGCCATCATCCAGAGTGAAAGTCCAGCCCATTTATTCCGTTCTTAATCCGCTCCTAATACTCAACTCTTTGGCCTTCCCCCGCGGATTCTGCGTCAAATGCAATACCACCGCGTTGGTGGAAAGAGGTTGCAAGGGGGATGACCACGCACGCTTTTTGCCACAAATCTTTCAAGATTTTTTGCCGCCACAGCGAGTCGTCTAACTGATGATGATTAAATGCGAACGCCTCAGGTTATAGACATGGCATCAGCCGTGTCATTTAAAAGAAGGTAGCTGCTCTGACCACCGCTGTGCCGGCTATCCCTTCTCCACCCAATCCCCTTTGGTCTGCTCCAGCCTCCTCTCGGATTCTATGCGATTTGGATTCGCGCGCCTTAATGGATACCGCACAGAAAAAAAGCTAGGAGGGGGAAAAAAAACATAAAAGAGCTTATGATGTAATGACCTCGAGCCAGTGATGGAAGACAAAAAAATCATAAAATATTAAAAAAGATAAAATTGGGCGAGCGAGTTGAGCAAGACAAATGCTGAAGATGTTATTAAAAAATAGTTAAGACTGCCCACCTCAGGGGCGGACTTTAGATGTTGGATCGCGGGGAATGGGAACCCGCTCCAAGTTTCTACTGATTGCCGCATGGCGTGGCATGGCTCGCCGTTGGTCAAAAGCCACCGCAATGCCAATGCTGCTGTGGCCGCCTACCAATTTCCGGCCACTCCAGAGCCGGACTTTTCCAAACCCAAAACCTAAAACCCCGAAACTTGGAAAAAAATTAAAAAGAAACTGGCCTGCAAAAGCCAGGAAAACTCCACCCGAAAATGGCTTCTCACGCTAGCAACCCATTTCAATTACTTGACCAAACGGGGAGGAAGTAGATTGCCATTGACAATTATAATATTTGCTGCTGCGTATTATATTTGACATATTTTTTCCCGACATTTTCACTGGGCTCTTTTTTGTCATTACCGAAATTATAATTATAGTAAGTGTCATTAGGCGCCGAGCTCATTTGGTTGGCTGCTTTCGAAACGGAGTGGCCTGACGTGGTTTCGGTGGGCGGAGGAGGTACCTTCAGTAATTATTCCGAATTATTTTACAGTTATGCCCTGCTACCGTCCAAGGGAAGGGATGAAAAATCAGGGCCAAGGGGGCTCAGAGGTGAAACTGCACTTGACTGAATCACAGACATGATACCCCTCCGGTTTATGGACAGAGATACGCACAGATAGAAGGACGGACGGATCGTATTGGGGCATAATTAGTTACCTTGTCTGCTCGCCGCTTGATGTCCATGAAATCTCCGTCTGGTTTAATCCACAAGTGAATCGTAATTTGTTGGTTATATCGAAAGCTAAATGATCTAACATAATGGGAAAAATAGTAAAAAACTTAAAAGGAGAGAAATGAATTCAATTTATTCCAAATCATAGGAATGACCAAATATTGGTTTGGTATATATCTTGGACCACATATAAAACCTTCCCTTAAGTCCTGTATACCTTAGTTAGGGTATACGTTGAAAATTAAACCCAGAGTTCCTATCGGGATGCCCGACAGAGGAGAGAGGAGACACCTTTCCACGTCCGCCCCTCATCACAGGCCCTGTTCTTTTCTTTTTCGTTTTTTGACAAGTACAAATATCTGAATTCGGTAAGGTTGTCTTTTAATCAGCCTCAGTTTCTGTATCTGAGTCTCAGCGCCTTGCTTCATGTGGTTTTGGGTTCCCCTTTTCGATTCGGGTCCCTCATCTGAAAGAACAAAAGTGCACGACCAGAGATATATTTTGTTTTTGATCCCAGCTCTTGTTGTTGTACGCATTGTAGTCGACCTGTAGTTGTTGTTGTTGTTGACGTTGATTTGGTGATCGGTAAAGTATTATTGCATTGATTTTAATTGTGAATATTTTCTCCACCTTGGTACCAACAGAACGCAAACGTGGCCGTCAGACGTACACACGCTACCAAACTCTGGAGCTGGAGAAGGAGTTCCACTTTAACCGGTACTTGACCCGCCGGCGGAGGATCGAGATCGCCCATGCCCTCTGCCTTACGGAGCGCCAGATCAAGATCTGGTTCCAGAACCGGCGCATGAAGTGGAAGAAGGAGAACAAGACGAAGGGCGAGCCGGGTTCTGGAGGCGAGGGCGACGAGATTACGCCACCCAACAGTCCGCAATAGATCGGGGGAGTCCTGTTAAATACAATTTCTATCTAAATACAATTTACGTTAGTTCGGAGAGCGCAAATGAATTTACTTCGATCCCAGAGGACTATCTATTATCTATCCAATTCGTTGAACTTCGCGTGAACTTAACTAAACAAAGAGAAGAGCTCAGAACTCGACCTACAACTTAGTTAATTGTTATTATTTTCTACTTATTATTTAATTGTACTCGAATGTGGAGTGTGGAGTGGAGAAAGCGAAATAAGATAAACGTAAAGATAACGATTACGATAAAGATACAAGTAAAGCGTAAAACTCAAACAAAACCAACTCATGTGACCTCAGATCTAAATAAGCTATATTTAACTATAATGCATATATATATACGTATAAATATATGGATAACTATACATGATACCAAGTAAACCTAAAGGCAAGGAGTTATATATAAATAAATATATATGAAGCATATATACTATATACACGATAACATTAGTTCTACGCGTCATAAGTACTGTACTATTAACTTATATATACAACCCCATCATAAACCCTAAACCCTAAATCCTAAACCATAAACCGTAAAACATAAACATTAAACTAAATCAATGTTTGTAGCAATCCTAGCGCAGATGCATTAAATAAAATCAATAAAAACATTACAAAATGTGGCGTCAAAATATTGCATGTTGGTTCAAAGAAACCCAAAACATTTTATAAAGCAGAACATGTTAATAGAGAACTCTTCCCTAAGCAAAGTTCGCAAATTTAGACAAAGATATACCAAAACCCCAGAAAGACGTTGCTTAAAGTAAACAAAACGTTTTCATCTACAATAAAAAAGAAAAAAAAACTATAACATACTTCTGTCGTAACTATGAATAGTAGGAAATCGCAAACGATTGGCAAAATTCAGCAAGGACGAGCAAAAATAAAGAAATTTGGCATAAAAACTTTTAAAATTTGGGAATTAGACTTCAGTCCAATTTTCAGAGATACTCGATTTGAAAAAAATAAAAATGTTTTGCGTAATTTCTTTTAATTTTTAATCTCTTGTGCAATTTTTAGTTCTTGCAAAAAAAATATAATTCGAATTAGGTCGAAAAGGATATAAAGTATACCGAAAAGAAAATATATAAATTGGCAAATTGACGAAAACAAATACAAATTGTTAACAAAAGAAGAACTCAAAGAATATGTATAAATATTAAAAAGATACAAAATCCTGTAAAGTAGTAAATGATGTGAATGAAGTGAATTATTAATCGAGTATATATGGGGAATCCCTTTGAACGCAGAACCGAACGATTTCTATATGAATATACGCCTAACAACTATATAAATGTATGTACGTAACTCAAACTCAATTTCCACGCCAGATGTGGAGATCTATATACCAAAGTCAAACGAATGAAAGAGAAGGATACCAGAATGGAAGAGAAAATAATAAAGCATCGTATGTTTATATGTAGATATATAATTAAACAAGCCCAATATAAAACTCGTAACTTTGTAGAGCGTTTCGTTTTGTAAATCCCCCAAAGAAAGCCTTTCCCTACCCCAAACCGATTCCCAATCCCAGGTGAAAGGATTTGTGATTTGCAAGAGGAGAATTTGTCAAAAAAAACCGAAAGAGAATACTTTTTAAACAATTGGCTATAACACCCATGAGAACCGAATTCAACTCAATCCAGATACGTAACTTTCGGCCTCATTCTGTAAGAAACTAACTATTTAAGTTTCAATTCAAAAATATTTAAAAAGAAAATAGGATGTAGAAATTCACAAGAAACAAAATTCGAATGCGTTGATAAAAAATATATATATATATTTGAATAAACAAAAATATACAAAAAAATGAACAAAAAATAAAAGAAACCTAAACATTTGTGCGAAATTGAAACGAAATGTGGAAGCTAAACAATTTGTTGTAAATAAAATTTAAATTTTAGTGTAAACATGACGATGGCGAAGAATGCAGTTGACGAGCTGTAAAGGCAAAGCAAAAAGCATAATGAAAATTATAATTAAATTACAAATGAGATTTTGTTTTTATTTGTAATATTTATAATAAAAATATAGTATTTAAAAATTTATTTGATTGGTTTTTTCTTGGCGGTTTCTTTATAACAATGGAAACATAGACTATTCTTGGCGGTTTCGTTAAAGGGATGGAAACATAAAAGATCATTCTCATATAAGACGGTGAGTTAACTAATATCTTATAAAATGTCATTTGGTAATAATTTATTTTACTTGCAGCTACTTTATGACAACTTTCAATACGTGAGTGCAGAATTTCCATGGCCAATGATTATGTCAGAGGGTAAGCTGTGCCTTAACATAACAATTTCATGTAGAATGGCAAACTAAATATTTGTTTTTTTTCAGGCCCCGATCACGGACCATTTCTGAAAACGATCTTATTAATCTGACATCATAATAAGCGATTAATCAAGTGGCATTAACAAAACACTGACCAATGGCCGACCCAGACACCTGAGCTCCGGATCCAAAGACCACGATCACCAGCTGCTCCACCCGCATCCGCTCAACTCAACTGAACTCGATGTTACTCACCCGTTCTCCGGCAGTCGGGAGCCCAAACAAATTGAATTCGCATTGTTTGCATAATCGCTGGCTATTTGTAATCGAGTATTCAGTGAATGTGCTCACTTTTTTGTCACAAAATCATATGTATAATTCGGCCAGAATATTTGTCCTCAATGGCGGAATTTCCCAGCAATCTCCCTGGTTGTCTGGTTTCAGGCGCGAGAGATATAAACATTCCCGCAAAAGTGTTTTCTTCAATCACAACGCGTCCCTAGTTTACATAAATAGCCGTAGATTTGAGCAGCTGCCAATTTGGACTCACGGATGCGAAGGCGAAAATTCCATTTCCATGGCCGAAACAGCGACATCGAGAGGACACATCTATGCTGAAAGATTTTCTGCCAACTTTAAGTTTCTATTTGGTTTTCGGTCTGCTGAAGTTAATTAAAAAATGGTTCCTTCACGGCCCTCAATCAGAATTTTCATTATGATTTCTCCTAGTCTAGGACTATACATTGATATAATATATCTTTGAATGTTGTTGTAAATCTTATACTCGATGGGGTGTGATAATGAGTTCTACGGCTTATTACAATTATATTTTAGCGGGACTGTTTTGTAATTTCGTTTTAATTACCCATAATGTTTATATAAATTAATGTAGCAATATTTCTTGTTATTAAATTAGTTTTAGAAAACTTTTGGTGAATGCGCATGTATCTTTAAATAAATATTATAGTTTATAATATTATTGGTATGGCACAACATTTTTGATTGCGCATCCTTTAAATAAAATATTTATTTTACGTGTAAATTATATAAAAGCTTTTGTTTTGTTTCGTTATTTTATTCTCTTAAGTTTCTAGGTATTGGGATTTACTTTGTAAGGCTTTTTAAGTTTAAGAAGATGGATATCTAAATTACAAGCTGACGCCAAATGATCCGAAACAAGCCTCCGAAAATAATGATGTAAGGGTCTGACATATTGTCTTTCAGCAAACCTCCGCCATCTGCATATCTGAAATTGAAACTCAGTCTTGGCCTAGGGCCATACCGATGTGAACAACAAGTCACTTGAGACATCTCACACTTTCGGATCGAGTGAGTGCGATAGACAAACTATCAATAATCACTTCGCTGGAATTAAGACAGCACTTCAAAAAAACTGAAATAAATCATTAATTACGGAAAGCAAATTGGGACTGGCTGAAAATTTGTAGGAAACAAAGCAAGATGTCAGAAATCCACTCGAGTCCGGGCCAATAATGAAGACTGTGCGATGCTAGCGGACAAGTGCTATGAGACCGGGTTCACACAATCCATCAATCGATCGGCCATCGATCCATCCATCACGGAGATATCGAGAGTCCGAGGCGATCGAAGCACATAAATCATAGGTTGTTCTGGCGGTGATAATTACAAGAGTGGAAAACATACTGGGCTCAATTGAGCTGTGGCAAACGTTTGTCCATCGTCAATTCAATTGCCAATTGCCAATTGCGACTTGCGAATTGTAAGGGGAAAGAAGCCAAACATCCTTGATGGCAATCACACAAATGAGCCTCTAATAGAATATTAACTCCCAAAAAGCGATTCGGGCAACCGCCTAACCAAATGCAGTGGTTATGCCTTGGATATTGGAGTCGCAGTTGGACCCATCACACTCACAGATACAAAGATACATGGCAGCAGATACAGATGCAGGAACAAATTTACCCAGAGAGAGCAGGTAAACTTGGCCCTAAGCAAACCAGTTCTGGGCCCAGACCGAATCCGAACTCAAGTCCGGTTTTGAGCCGAATTCGAAGACGATTTCGAACTGCGTTGTTTCGAAGATCGCACTAATACTGCTGCAAAAATGTCACCAATACCATGACAGTTACCTGAGAGAGCGCACCCACACCAGCGCACCCGTTTCGAGATCGAATTCGATTTCGAGCCGTAGCACCGGCCGGACCTGAAACCCGGACCTGGTGCCCGAAAAACCTTCCGCAGTTCATCCTCCTCGGCCGTGCGATGCGCATGCGACCTGTAAGCACTCCACATGCCGCATGCCACACGAAACATTCGACTCTCGGCGCCGGCATGGCCGCTCCGCACACTTGTCGCCTCGCTCGCACCCCCGCATGCGCGTTCATGACTCCGCCCACCGGTTTCGAAATACTTGACTGATTTTCAATATGGCCGCCGTTCTGACAGCTTCCGCTTGTTGGTGTTGGTGTGAGTGTGGTTTCGGTTGTAGTTGTTGCTGCCGCCAGATGCGCCATGCCGTACGGGCAACCATTTGCCGGCGATCCAAAAGAGTCGGTGCGAAGTTGCCGCCGGTGGATTGAATAAAAAATAAAAGTTGGAATATTATTTAATGCTTTTCTATAAACATTTTCGACTATTCTTGGTTTACATAAAATTCATTGTTTTTTACCAAACTAAAAATACACATTTTGTTCTTAAAAATGTTTTCATAGTTTCAAATAAAGGCTTTTAAAAATAATTTGGAGCGTTTCAGAATATTTAAATTGGAGTAATAATCAAGAAGATGTCTAAATATCTCATGGGAAACGTTTAAAGATTGCTTATAAGAATGTTCAAAATGTGGGAAAAGTATTAATATAAAGAATCAAATATTATAATAATGTTAATGTCCTTTTCTAAATAAAAACTTATTTCTTAGAAACCAAATACAGATCTTGAAAAAGAAACTATCACTAAAGAAGAGATACCATTTACTCTCATTTCTTATCAATATTATAGTTGAGTTCCTTAAGAAATCATAAAAGGATGGAATTACGAGCCACCTACACTTTTTCTGATTTCTCAATCTTTTGTACGATATGGTTCCCCATTAAAATTAAGTAATTTGAAGACAAGGCAGGGAAATGTTGTCACAACATTCCAGTAATTACCCGTAATGCCGAAAGAACACAGCAATCCGGACTACGACGACGTCGCTAATGATCGAATCATTTCGGATAATGGCCGGGCCGAAGACGCAGGGAACTGTATCTGTAACTGTATCTGTAACTGTTGGCCATAGGAAAGGCCAGCGACAAAAAGCTGGAGAACGAGATACTCGACTCACCAGAAGTCAAACTGAAAATTGAGCTGCAGATGTAAGTAAATCAAATAAAATCACGTGTCATTTGTCTCTGCGACTCATTGAAAGATAAGATTTTCGGTAGCACAATCGTTTCCACATCCAAGTGCCTCGTGTGTTAGGAAGAAAGTCTCGGGCAGAAACAGAAACAGAAACAGGAACTGGAACTGGTCAAATGCACAAAAATGAAGTGCGAACTCATTAATCAGGACTTTACTAAATTTAA
Source organism: Drosophila vallismaia (assembly GCA_035047325.1). NCBI lineage: Eukaryota > Metazoa > Arthropoda > Insecta > Diptera > Drosophilidae > Drosophila > Drosophila vallismaia. Next base: position 2,449,163 of record JAWNPU010000037.1, on the reverse strand, counting down.
TATGCGGTTAAAAGTGCTAATGACGCTGGTAGGGCAACCGTTTAGGCCCCATCCCGATCCCAAAATCCTCACACAAACATAATGGGCATTCGAGGAGCGGGACAGGAGCGTTTTGGCCCAAACGGAAACGAACAGACGGCAGACGGGGCAGAGAAGTACATAAAGTTTAATGAGGAACCACTTAACACTTTCAGAGCTTTTTACGTTTCGCTGTCATTGGAATGATTTTTGCCACTAACTAACCAGGCCACACTGTGAAAAACCAATACCTGAAATGGGCTCAGAAATGTGGAGGATAAAATGCATAAAATGTATTAGTTGCAGTGGAAATTTTGTGGATACTTTTTTTCATTAGGATTATTTTATATTATTTCCAAATGAATTTCATAGACGCGTCAAATCTTCTTCTGAGTGCAAACGTTGATTTTCCCTTATTTTAACCTTCTGGTGTCCTGTGGCCAGAGCAGATTTCCTGGCACACCAGCGTCGGCTTCGATGGCGATGACGTTGTCGTCATTACCCGGCCATGTTCGCAATATTGCACTTTCTCAGCCACGCCCCCAAGCCGCCCGCCCGCATCCGGGAATAAGACTGAACTCAAACTGAAACCGAGGTTGAAGCCCAAGCCGAAGCCGGAGCTTAAAGTAGGGAATAGGCAGGGAGGAAGGCAGGAACTTACCTCCCTCACTGTGTCGAAGGCGTCGCACTCAAAGGAGCTGAAGGAAGTCGGGTGAAGAACGGGCAAAGGAGGTTGCGGGCGGAGCAAGCGCGTGTATTTTCAAAACAAATCGGCAACAATTTCATTAAATGAGTATCATATTAAATTTAATGATGCAGCCGTATTTCAGTTTTCGTTTCGCTTTCTGTGTGTTTCTTTGCCGACTTTTTGTTCTAGGAAGTCGGATATACATGGGGGAAAAAGGCAACAAGGAGAAGGCCAGGAAGAGCAACGGTAGCTGATTTTGGAAAATCTTAATTTTGGGTTTCGGGGGCATGCAGAAAACGAGGTACGAGGATGTCAGCCCGAAATTTCTATTCCAAAAGATATCCATATTCCACCGCTGGCCTATGACTTCAATGAACTGCCTGAATGTGGCGTCCTCTCCTCTTGCTGGTTGACGAATTGCCAACATTGTTGGCATCGATTATGGATTGTAATACATCTTGCAACTTGCAGCTCATTGATAAGTATCAGCCTATTAAGAAGAGTGCTAGACATTGACTTTTAATTATCAGAGACGCGACATTTCCCATTTGCTAGATAGTCCATCAAAAAGTATATGGGCGAGTGGGTTTGTTTTATTGGAATATAAAGGAAACTAATAATATTAATATAATATAATTTTTTTAAGAATCTCTTCTTTACGAAACGGCACTGAAAAAACTTCTAGGAACAAATTCTAGGAACAAAGTATAAAAACTATGGGAAAACTAAAGAAAAACCTTAGGAAATAGAATAATGCGTAAGCTCTCTCTAGTCCATTACCAGAGTGGGAGCGTTAGAGACAATGTTTGGGGGAAGGGACATGAGCATTGATTGATGTCTGAGTGGGGGAGGGGTGGTTGGGGAAATTAACCAATTTATCTTTGTTTTCTGCACAACCAGAAGAACTCAAGCTGAAGCTGATGCCGAAGCTGGAGAGGAAGCTTCTGGAACAAAAGCGAAGCGCAAAAAGTTTATAATAAAAAGGCAACAAAAGGATCTGCCAGGACGCATCAACTACAACGGCGACAATGAGGACGACAAAAGCGAGAGCCGAAACCGAAGACCGAGGAAATCCTGGAAAGAAAAAACAACAAAAGGGTGGCGGAGTCAAGGAGTTGCACTGAAAGGATTCAGCCATTATTGAAGGGGGCTCCTTGGGTCCTTGGGCTGTAAGTTCTGTGTTCTGGGGTGTATTGCCAACGTGTGACACATTTCTGCTTTTAAGGAGGATTGCATTTGTTACGCGTGCGTTGCCTCCGCTACGGTTCAACGGCAATCGATCAAGAGCAAACATTTTTCGGTTCTGTTCAGTTTGGTGGGGCTGGAAATAGAGTTGGGACTTGGGAGAGATGGGGAAAGACCGTGAGGCGGGGGCAGGGAACTTAGTCAGTTTGAGTGAGTGCACTCATATATTACTCGACTGCTTCGCCCTGCCCTTTCTGCTGCCTGGCTCTTCCGCCTGTGTGTGGCATTAACGAGAAGAGGACAACAGCAAGGACAACGACAGTAGCAATGCAGTGCGAGAAAAACATACAGGAACAAGATCTTTTATGATAAATTTGAATAAATTAAATATATTTCAATGGCTATTACTTCTATGGCAAGCCGAAATATTGTATAAATTGAAACTATACTTACAAATGTTGAATATTGATTTACATATTTGGGAACCAATCGAATGTTTCCTAATATAATATTATCACATCCAAGAAATGCATTTTTCACTGTGCACAAACGATGTCGTGCCGTTTCAAGGCACACTTTTCCCTCCCATCAGGAGTCGCTGCCTGTCACGCAATGGTGCATGAAATTTGCCTGCCATCACGGCCTGGCCTAGGCGCACTTTCACTTTCTCCTTCACCCGGCCAACTCATCCGCACCCCTGCCCCTTTTGAACTTCCTCCTTTCAGGTAACAGTTGCTACTATTACTGCTAATGTTATTGGGTCGTGCTGCAAAAGGGCCATTCGTCATTTCAGCTCAGCTTTCCATTTGCGCCGACTGCAGATGTGCTGACAACAGCCTGTGGCTTGCTGCGAATATTACGTGTCACTCTCCACATGGTCGCGCATCCGTTGCATCCTTGTTTACATTCCATCCCGGACTCCCACACCCACACCCGCACCCGCACCCACATCCAGATCCATGCAACAAAACTCTACTTTCCACGCCTGGCTGGGCAGAAAGAGCTCAGCTCAGGAAATTAAATTCCATAAATCTTGCCTGGTTGCGAAGAAGTTGCATACGAGCTTGCCACAGGGAGAGTTGGCTTTTTAATATCCTAAGTGGGTCCAGCAACAAGTGGTTGCCATGATAAAGAAAAGAAAAGCCTTGAATAGTTTTTAAAGCTTACATTTCCAAAGTCCCTGTTTAAGTTTAAGTTTTAAAAGAGAATCTTAGGCGAAGTCTGTTTATTGATAACCTTCAGTCTACAATTGAGGACCGTTTGACCTCCACTCAGTCATTGGCTGGACTGCGGGCTTGATGGCAGCTGCCGAGGCCAAATCCGGAGCCAGCGGCTCGATCATCATCATTAGAAACTGCGAAAAGTCCACCAAATACTCGGCGGTGGCCTTAACTCGTTTTTGATGTTGCACCAGCAATCAGAGGCAATCACGACCCACCACATATATAGTATGGCCCCCAAACTGATGGATCGCATGAACCTGCGATTTCGTATCCACGCATCTTTCCAATCCGCAGGTGCCGCTCGAGACTTGAGACTAGAGATCCGAAGGTCCGTCTGTGGTAATGCAACTTTAATTGCCGATCAGTCGTTAATTGTGGCAAATTACAGAGAGAAATGGCTAATGCAAAAAGGCCAGGACAGGCAAAGCCGAAATGGAGATTAACCAGAGCCAAACACCTCGAGAGAGCCGAATAAAAATGGAATCTTTTGATTGAAGTAATTAATGGCGACGCTTTTGAGCGCCACAAAAGGAAGTGGGTTGATTATATGTCTGAATAAGGATAAATTGTGGTAAAAGTTGAAACATCTACTTGATGGATGTTATGGAGAAATTACTTAAAAAAAAAAACAACAATTTTGTTCTTAATTGCTGTCGTTGTAAAATATTTCTTTAATTAAAGGAAGCTTATATAATAACACAAATTTGTAAAACATTAAACGAAATAATATCAATTTTGAAATATTAATAACTCAATTCGTTTTTCCATTAACTAAGAGTGTTGCAATTTGGAAGGAATGTTGTTGGATTTCCATTAAAGTCTTAAATTACAGATACTTTTCCTATACATTGTACCCCATAACAATAACAGCATTTTTATAAAGTTTATGGAGCATTTAAAATCGCTTTCATGACAAATACTGAAGAGGAACGTACGTTCGAAATGGAAACTTATATACACTCTCCAGTAAACTTTTTCTTATGTTAAACTTCAAGAAAATCCGGAATTTGGTTATAAACACAACTTATCATGATGAAATCTCGGCCAATATGTGTTAGATATTTATCCAATTCATAAATGCTATTCCTATTTGTATATTCCTTTAGAAATAACAATAATATAGTCCAGACTGTCTTAAATTTTCCCATAAGGGACAAAGGCATCATCCCAAGGTATTTAATTGGTAAACTGCTTATGTTGTTGGGCTTATATCGACCTTAAGGTGCTCACACTTTGGGAAAATAATACCCTATGTAAGAGTATAAGAATTTTAAATGACTTTTGTTGATGTGAGAGTTTTTTTAAAGCCCCCGCCCCAATAATTTCATGTTGTTTGAAGCTGCTAAAACGATCGATTTGAGTCGCGAAACGGAAGTATTACGATCTGGCTGAGCAGGACCTCAATTATGGCTCGAACTCCAGCCGTTTAACTCCACCTGAGCCCAGGTGTGTGCGCATTGAGCAGCTCATAAATATTTCATCGTGAATTTAGAAGGCAGCAAAAAGAGAGCGATTTAGCCTGTTGCACTCGGATGCCCTGGCTACTGGATACATGCGGATGCATATTCCGGTGAGTGTGTGCCAGTGTGGAGTGTGATTAACAAGAATGGTGGCAATTACAGGAAATTGCTTCCTTGCACCTTCAGTGGCCGTCACTGGCACATGAAGGGCTGGCTGAGTGGAAAAGGAAGGTTTCTTATTTCACAAGGAAAATGTGCGTGCACTTTTTACTTAATCGCAAATTTGATGCATGTTTAATGAAGACGTTTCATCGGCGAACTGCTCCGGCTGCTGCTCATTTTGCAATCACTTTAAAAGCCATAATAAGGGTGAAATTTTAATGACTTCATTCCCGGGCTTGGGGCAGTCATTCTTTGGCTTTGGCCAAGGGCCTGTTGACACAGCCATTACTGTACCCATTGTACAGGCCAAACCGAAGCACATTTAGTGCGTGTTTTTGGCCCCAAATCGTCTGAATAATTTTTTGCACTTTTCGTTACTAAATAATTCGAGCTATTATGGAAAACTCCCTTTTAAGTGGCGGCCGGCAAGTGCACTTTCTGCTTTCCTTTCCAGACGGCCATTTTCAGGGATAGAGACGGGGAGAAAGTGAGCGGGAGAGGTGTATGGGACACAATCAAAGGCAACTGCCGGTTTATCTCTCGGATGCCATTAAGGTAGCGCTCATCTATTGACAGGTAGAAAATTTATCGCCTGCATGCCGGCCTGACCAGGCTCAAATGAGTTGGAAAACCAGTTTTTCCAGCCTTTTCCCAGCTGCGTGAGGTCAATGGCTGATTTAGGTTCTCTGTTTAAGGCGGTCTCTTCTCCCCTCCGCTTAGATTTTATTTTAATTACACAATAAATGCAACGAATTTAAATAAAGGCCAAATGTAACAGACCCAGGTCGAAGGCCAGCGACTTAAAATTCATATCGGTGGCCTAAAACAAAAGCTACTGAGTTTACCGATAAGGACAGATCATTTGGAAAACGATTTTTCATTTAAATATTTCATGTTGTGTGATTTAAATTAAGAAAACTTTTAGAGCGTATTCTTTTTTACCGTAAAAAAACTTTAGTGTCTAAGTCCAAAATTGATTTATGTTTTCGTTGCCTTCATCAAAATAATAATTTATATAAATTTTACGCGAACTTAAATTATAGACAATTTTATTTTGTACAATGCAACAACTTGTTGCCCCCGAAAGTGTTCGCTCGTAATTGTTATGAGGGTAATTAAAAGTAAATTAAATTTAAGCATCAGTCTCACACTAATGAATATTTATTGATAATTACCATAATTATGCAAATGTGCAGCAATTTCATGCAGCACGAAGGCAGGGATCCCCCAATCTCTCCCCACTTACATTAGCAATTGGTGAACCGCCAAATGCAAAGACCAGGCTGGAGTCATTAGCCAAATGAAACGGCCTTAAATGTGAATACCCGTCAACACATGTCCTTGCGGAAGAGCAATTCCAGTTATTGTTCTTCTTTCGCTTGATTTCCTCTTCTCCTAACCTTTGACAGCCCTTGCGGTACGGCTTACTCTCTCCCATTTCACTCATTGTAACCCTGCCGAATGTCCTTGACATTTTCCGGGATGCGTGGCAAATGGATATGCAAATATTTTCCATTCGATTGTTCGGCAATCCTTTGTAATCCTTGCCGTAGGTAGTCCATGTCCTTCAAAACGTCAATCGCCATTGACACTGACCATCATAAAACTTCACTCTGCACACATCCTTTCTCCGCGTGGGCGGGCGGTTGAATGTCTATTTGTTTTGTGTTTTGACTTTATCCTTTGTCGCTCACTTCTGTCTGTCGGAGATTTATGGCCTCTGACTTTTGACTTTTTGACTTTGTCGAGGCAGATGCGAATAAAAATAGATTTTGGTAAAGGCAGTAAGGAGTTCAGTTTCAATTTCATTGCGAACACGATCGGTTCGTTTCAAAAATAGTGCTTGTAGATTTTGATGTAAGTATTAAAAGCACATAAACGTAATTAGTTACAAATAAGCAAAGTCAAATATCAGAAAAAACTAAAACCAGAAGGTTTTTCAAACTTAAATACAACAAAGCACTTCCATGAAAACTTGTATATCTCTTAGCTAAGTTAAGTGCTTTGAAAATTACATTTCCAATTACCACAAAAGCATCGCCTAAAGTTCATAATTAAAATTTCCATCCTCCAACCATTCACATTCTCATTCCATAAACAATCTCTATTACCAATTTTGTGTGTGTGGTCGCGGCCACTGTCTATTCTTAACCCACTCGCTTTAAAGCCACAAAATTGAAAGCCGAAACATGAGCCGAAAGAAACAATCAGGCAACACAATCAACGGGATATTTAATTATATTTTTCTTTAGCGAAATAAATGAATTCTGGTAATGAAAATTCGCTCACTTTAATCGACTCCGGCAGCGGCGTGACGATGATCGATTTCGAAAGCCCAAAGTCCAGAGACAGGGGCGTCCCCCAGAGAGAGGGGTTACCCCCGGAACAGGCACACCTGTTTGGCCCTGGTACCAGTTACCAGTCCACCAAAGACTTCATCTGCTGCTGTTTCTTCTACAAGACCTTGTTCCAATGGATTATTAATGATTGGCGATCGATCGTGCGGCGATCGGGCTAAACGCTCCAACAGAAATAGCCACAAATTTAGCTGGTAGCCGGTGCAGTAACTCCTCCCTTTCGGCTCATCCCCAGCCACAGCCTCTTGCCAATCCATGGCTGAAGATCCAGAGGCAGCAGGCGTTAGCGTTTAGCGTTAACGTTAACTCAATCGACCTGTCATTTGGGCCTCAGTTGGCTCCTCGCATAATTGCCCCCGTCACTCGAAGCCCTTCTTCGGCACATCATTTATCAGGGCCGTCTATTTATAGGTTCTTGATCCAAGTGCACTGAGGGAAATGTGGCTAACAGTCTACTTTCAATATAAAATGTTTTGTTTTGGAATATATCATACAAAACGAAAGCCACATTTTTATTTTCCGTGGAAAAGAACTTTAAGGCTTATACCGGCGAAGATTTGCATTGCCAGCAGAGGAATCATTTATCAATATTTGGTGGAAATTAATTAGCCATCGTTTGGCTCTGTCTTTAATTCGATTTGTATGCGATATCGGCTGGGTGTGAAATCCGCGTTTGGGCCTCATCAATCACCCAACTCCCCGAGTTGGACGCTCCACTCGAAACGATCAAACAAACGCAATGTCGACATGAAGTCTACTCGAGCAGTCGATTGCTGGCAAAGGATTCGGATGGTCTCTAACAGGGCAGACAATATGGTACCAGCCTCAATTTTGGATAACATCCCAGCCCGCCCAATCAGTCGACACACTTTTCAATTGTTTATGCATTTCGGTTTTGTTTTTCGGTTTTAATTTCGAGCGAATTCATTAATTTCCGCTCCGAATGACTGGCCACGGCGTAGTCCAAGGATCCCTTCGAGAACCTTTCTGTTCCGTTCCATTCGATTCCATTGGGCTGGACGTGCGTTTAGCACATCTTTGGCAGTGCCAGCTCATAAGCCTTCATTAATTCTGGCCGCTCCGCTCGTTTTGTTTTGTTATTAATGATGTCCAACAAAACGGCAGCTCTTCGGTTTGGTTTTTATTTTGGCCAGGCTGGCAGTGGTTAGGACTGTTTTCGTTTTGGCTGACACATTTGCGGGTGGTTTCTGTTTGCTTTGCTCAGCCCCCGATCATTGTTTCGATTGTTCTTCATATTTTATAGGGACACGCAGGTCTTGGTTTATCATTACTTAATGTTGAATGATGTCGAGTGTTTGTTTTGACGGCAACTGTCCTGTACTGGCTCCGACTCTGTTAAATTAAACATTTAACCAAGTGATTAATGATTTTCCAATTTGTAGCAAGAAACTCCTTTCCAAGGGAGAAGTGTAATGAACATTTTGGTAAAAAATAGGAACGGGTGATACGTAACACAATTATTCGATTGAGTGTAGTTTATCATATATTTGGTTAACAAAAATGTTGTTTATTTGAAGACCATGTTTGTCCTTTAGGAGCTTTCGCATCATAAATATCTCCCACAGAATGCAAATATTTCTGCATTAAAAATACTTAGTGCAAACACATTTTCTGATTTCCGGCCCAAACACAGATTGCCGGCAAAAACTAATAAGAATTAAGAGAGGGTGAGGGCACGAGACTCAACCACCCTCCAACATCGAGGAATTTCCCTTGTGGCAAGGGCAAAGTACACCCACAGAAGCCAATTCTATTCCCAGAAAGCGCTTTTCATAAAAAAAAACTGTGAGTAAAACAAGGAAAATATTTGACATCAAATTCGTCAAACTCATGCGTCGAGGCGTATTTTTGGGGTGGGCGTGGGCGACCGTCCTGACTGTGGCAAGTGGCAGGCTGACTTTAAGGCTAGCCGAGGACTCGGGACTCAGGACCCAGGACTAAGGACCCAGGAAACAGGAGCTGAATGTGCCTGCGCCTTATACTCTGCCTGTCTACCATTAGAGGCTCAAATGGAAAACGAAAATGTCTGACATTGACAAATGCCATCCGTCATTGCGAACACAAGATTGATATAGATTGGAATGTGACACAAAAATACGCACAACTACCACCACCATGGCGGCAGTGGCACAGCCATCATCCCCACCGCTCTGCCACTACGCCCTGCCACCACCAATGGCCGCCATACGCACAGTTTCGAGTGCGTGAGTCTTTTGTTGAAAGTCTCCGAGGAAGTCGCCTTCTGACGATGACACAAGATGACGAGCGTTGATGAAAAACGTCGACGTCTGTCCATCATGTCACCCTTGTTTCTCTAAAGGACAAAAAGAAAGGAAAAACAGTTACACAACGAACTATGGTTGCCCAAAAAGATTTCCTCGGCAGGGATGAAAAGCGGAATTCCTCACGCTTTGTTTTTTCTTGGGTGGATCAAAAAGTTTTTAGAAATTGTATTATATATACATATATAAAGCTTAAATCTTTCAAATTTGAACGTATTAATCAAAAGAATAATAAGAAATCATATTTAGGCTAGGCTAGTTAATAGCCAGAGAGGTGTAGAATTTATAGAAGGGAATATAGGATAACAAATAGAAAAATGTATATATATTATATACCAAAATGTCTTCTGGCTGCTGTAAATTTGGTTGGAAAATTAAAGGACTTGGGTGTCCAGTAAACCCAACAAACATAGTCCGAAACTCTTCGAGTACCCCAAAAAAAATGTCACAAAGTGAACCGCATTTCTTTTATTCACATTTTGGTGTATGTGGATGTGCGTGGCACATAATAATGGTGGATTTTCTTTGTTTGACGTTAATTTTTTATTCCAGTTTCCTTTGTCTTGGCTTCTTTTGTCGCCGGCTTGCAACTTGCACTTAAGTTTATTAGAAAGAACAAAGGCTGGGGCAAAAAAATACCCGGCAAGGGTGTGGAAATTTGATAGATTAATGCTTGCATTCATCTCGCAGTGCAAAAATTTGCATCCAATCTAGCACAGAGCTCTTCTGCTCTGCAGATGAAAGTCCACGAAGTCTAAATCTGTTTTTAGATTGCAGTCGAATAGTTTTCGGGGAAGAAGTTGGCGTGGAAATTAAATCGATGTCACCCATGTCGACACTTAAGCCAAGTTGCGAAAGTTTCGGTCCCCGAATAATAATCAAGTGTTAATTATTTTATGGTTTTCACAAAGTTTCAACTCTAACTTTTCACACACCGCAAATCATCACTCAAGATACGCATCGATTTCAGTGCTTGAGGAGGAGAGGTCAGGGCAGGGCATTCATTTCATTTCCTCCTTCGAGCGACTGTAATGAAACTTCCGTTGGCAAACCCACAGCTTCTCCCAGCATCCCAACACCCCAGCACCCCAACATCCCCTTTCGGACGCCCCTGGGCCCGTGGCAAACTAATGCGCTGCCATCAGTTGACGATGGCATTCAGATTAAGCGCTGCTGGCCTGGCACTGAATGAACTCGATGCGGTGATAAAAACATTTATCAAACAAAACAGTTGAATAATCGCAAGAGGCCAGGACGAAGCCATCCCCATAAGGAGCCATCGGCCTCTAAATTCGTATCTGAGTTCGAGTCTTAGGCCCAGGTCTTTTTCGAACGTGATTAAGTAATTTGTACGGCACTTAAAAAACAATTATGAAAACTCCAATCGAAGCCAAGGCCCCTATTTAAGGTATCTTAATATTTAGAATGCTTATGGCTTGATTGATTTTAAAAATCTATAAATGGATTTTCAGTCTTACTTATTTAAAAGAATACATTTATGCATGCGTAGAAGAGATATTTTTCTTGTCAAATATTAGGTTATTCCGATTAATCAAAATTGTTTAAAAATAGTTTATCTCAAGTTTCCCACCTCCATTTATATTGTCATTTCCCAGATCGTGTTTTTGGATGCAAGATGCCCCAACGTCGAGACTCTTGCAGATCAAGACAAAATACACGGATCGGAACAAGATCTTCGCTTTGGGATGGGGACGGTAAACACTGGGAAACACGAACCCACACTTTGGGAATGCCGCCAGGGACACGACATCGGTTATTAATCAGTTTCCGATAATGCCGACGACCAGGAGACAAGAGTTTTGAATAAAAACTCAGAGACGTCTGGCGGTAGATTGGTACAGTGATCCCTCTGTGCGCCGAGAACGTGTTGCAGTCACACTTTGGTTGTTAATTAAACGTGGCAAGCGATCGCCGCTTTCCTAAAGTCCCCTCTTCCATGGCGGATCTCAAGTACCTTGTATGGGATGTCGATGTCTTCCCACTAATGCCGGATTCATGCTAAGTGGTTTGGCAGCCATCTAGTTGGTAAGTGTGCTCCGATGGTCTATTCATAGAAGCGTTGTCATTGGACCTTGCCTTGAGATGCCTGCTCTTCCGGCAATTGATCGATCACTGCGTCTGCACAGGCGATGCACTTTGACGCCTTTGATTTTGACGGCCCCCTGTATCAGCGTCCCAATTAGAAGACGATGTCAATGAGAAATTAAGCATTTTGAGGTTCAAACCCTACACGGTAGTACGAACCCCCAGACTCTCGTAATTGAGCTCTAACCACATCCATATTTTGCCAATTTGCATCGCTTTAATCTTGTAAACCTTGAATATTTCTAAAATCAAGCCATATTAGCTTTGGTGGTGAAATAAAGAAAAATACAGGAGCTGTGATCGAAAAACATGTACCAGGAACAGAGAAGGCAGTAATCAGAAAACCAAAAAATGTGCCTCGTTTGGCAGTCCATATAACCTTCTCCCTTTACCAGTATCGACCTCTTTCTTTCCCTCTTTGGACCACTGGTCTGGCTGAATGCTTCTGCTGAATTTTCGGCTGTTCGTCATGTCCATCGAGTGATTTTGATGAATTGCTGTCATTAATCTATGACGTACGCAACTACCAAAGGAAATGCCATCATCATCAAAAGCAGCCCAGCCAGCAGCCGGGATCTGAAACCCAGAGCTAAAGGGGGAGCCCGCAGTGAAGAGTCGAGGTCCGGAGGCTGGTAGAGGGACTGGACCTGCGACTGGGAACCAGAGTCAGGGCTCTGGGAAAACAATGAGCGGGGCAAACGCGAAAGGCAGCGATGGAAACCCAATCCGGACTGGAGTTTTTGGGATGGCATGGCCTGGCTCTGGTAAAAATGTTACGTTTGGGAATTGGCTGGATTTCGCTTTCATTTTCAAAATGCAAATAGAATTGAAGTAACCTTTAAATAAAAATATTACAGTCGTTGATGAAACATGTCAAGTAATTAAGGCATTCAGTGTGAAATTTATGCTGGTTTTTTGAGTGAAAATAAACTTTAGTTATAAGATTTACTAAATTGCAGTAATGATAATTTGTATATCAGAAAGTTAGTTTTTCCAGCGTTTTCCGGAAAAAACCCCTTTGAAAGAATCCATTTTCCTTTACGCAATGACTCCCCAATCGGAGTGGGTCTCTCAACTGAGACGCGTCATGTCAAACCATTTTTTATCCGCAGAAACTTTGCATCCCTCGGATCTCTGTTTTTCCCAGCACCCCTCTTGAAACATGAAAAAGTGCAGCGCCAGCGGCGCGCGTAACAAGGGGGATTTTGTATTTTGCGCTGATATTTTTTTTTACATTTCTACATAAACGCATTTCATGTTTACATTTTTCCAGTGACAAGTGTCTGAATCACCGAACACTGCAGTGGGGATGACATATGGAGGCAGGGAGAGCCAGCGACACGCAGCCGACAATCGATTAATCAGCGAAAAATAATAAGAAACACGCTTGTCCCGCCACCCGGAATTTACGCCCTCTCTCAAGCCCCAGGAGGATGCAACTGCAGGCGGAATCTCTGAATGCGGAACTGATGTCGCTCGAGGCACTCAAAAAATGGGCGACTTCAACATTTCGGGCAGCCGAATAAATAAGGAACAAACAGCATCCCATGGACCGAGAATCTGGCGTTATGACGGAGGTTCTAAGATGAATAAAACTTTGTGTTTGACTTTTTTTTATAAGTTTTTTTATTTGGGACGGGTTGAGGACGGCTAAGAAAATCGTTGACAAAGCCTCGACCCTCGAAATGAAGACAACAAAGCCAAATGAACGAAAATGTCAAAGCCAAATGACTGACCAAACTCATTACAACGAAACTTCAAATTACCCAAATTAATCTAATTTTGTGTGAGTTTGTTTTGCTTAAATGTTGTTGTTTTCAATGTCAATGAGTTGAGTGGCTTGTCAGTGGGCAAAGTTTTGATTCTTTCCCAGCGTTCGGTTCGACTGCTATTTGTTTTGGGGCTTTTTGTTTGTTGGTTTATTTCTCTGTTAACACATTTTCCACATAATGGGGAATTATGTTTTGTCATTTGTTTGGCATTCGTTTGGGGGGGCCACTTTGAATATTGAAAACAAATTTCACATCCATTTTATTTCTCGCCGATTTCGCGTGCATATATTCCAAGTTAATTATATCTTAAATGGTTGTCACGGGTTCCACTTCAAAGCCTCTGCCAGAACCATCTGTCACTCAAACAAGCCAATGGCGTGGATTCTTTGATGTCGGGGGAACTGCATTTGGACTCGTGAAAAATGTGGCAGCGTGACACTATACAGATTTATTTAAAGACTACATTTTCAGGAATCCAAATCAAAATGGCAATGTCTTGTTTAAGGGTAGTATTTCATATTCAAAAAATTCAAGCACTCTTGAATCTAGAAGCTTTATAAAGGTATGAAACTTAGAACTGACTTACCAAATATTTGACCCAAATCTTTTAAAAGTTCTTTAAAATATCCTATGAAATTTCTTTTCTTGTCGATAGTGAATGCCAAAAGTCTTTCCGTTTTTAGGTATGTATATAAATGTAAAACTTTCATTAATTCTGCTCTCCCATCACGTGCTCATCTCAAACTTTGAATCGGATGCCCACCCGACTGCATTTAGATATATAGTCATACTATATAGCCTCGTCGCGCCGTCGACTCTGTTGGCGTCGTTATTAATTTGTGCCTCCTGTGCGAGAGCGGACAGGGGGAGCAGAAGTTTTCAAAATGAATTTTTATGCGCCTCGGCCTGTGCATCGCAGCAGCTCCTGCATCTTTCATTTTGTTTTAATTTTTTGCATCACGTGGCTGCCACTCCCGCTGTCTATCCCCCGACCGATGCTGCTGTTATATTTGACATATTGCCGACATTGATAGTATGAGACGTTGCAATGAAATTTGTTGTGCTCGTCAACGGGAGTTGCGGCCATTATTCAACAGCCAGCCGACAGAGTCACGCATTCAAATGCCAAAAGATCTTTCTGGCTTCTGCACCCCATAACCCCAAGGTGTATTCAATTTAGACAGATGTCTAATGCTTGGATGCGGGGGCGTGTGAGTCAATTGGTAGTTTATTTGGTTAAAAAGCGATGAGTGTAGTCAATGATTCGATTTTGCTTATACTCGACGATCTATTGAAAATTCGAACTTTCATTCATTCCATTAAACGCAGCCATTTTGTTGCACTGCATCAAATGCCTGTAATTAGTTTTTCCCAAACGCATTTCACCTTCCGATGTAAGTGCGTAATTTCCTTCTAGAGGAAGCCAGCCACGCATGAAATGCAATTTTTCACTTTCCCTTTTCCCTTTTCCCTATTCCCTTTGGCCTTTCATTCACCTGATCGAACACTAATTACAAAGCAACATCAAAATAATTATGGCCACTTTGGTTATAATAACTAAAGAACTAGCACCGGTTACCTGAATGCGGCGGCTCTTTCGTTTGAGTTGGCTTACTGGATTGGATTTGCTGAAATTGCTTTCACATTAAAAACACTCTCACCCACCACAAAGTCCTGCCAGCCTACCTGGATGCCTGGAATGGCAATTAATACCTTTCACTCTGGCCCGTTTGATGTGCCCTGTCATTCCGACTGCCGTTGCCACCGCCAGAGCCACTGCCACGTCTACTGCCAGTTGCCCATTTGTTTGTGTCAACGCTGGGTCCGAGCGGCTCTGATGCTGCCACGGATTAGAAAGTAATCACAGCCGATAAGAAGCGTCCACCGGCGAGCGTCTCCAGGGACCCTCAAGGTGAGCAGTGGTCAAAAGCGATGCGTTCCGTCCAGCCTGGCAATTTAAATTACACTCGAAATCACCACCCATCGCCCAACTCCTTTAAAGCACTAAGAAAAACAAAAGCTAAAAATTAGATAAACTTTCAAATGTTAATATGATTTTGTTTTTGAAGCTAGTACAAAATTTGTTATTGTCTTTAAAAAAGTTTCACTTATGAGTTTAGCCAAAGTACTCAATTGGCGAAAATGCAAATATCTTTCGTAACTTATATTGACCTTAATAGACAATTTTTTTAAGTGCAATCACCACCCACACAAGAGTCTCCATTCGGTTACAAATGTCCATTGGGACTTTGCTAATCTGTCATTCGCCATGACGATGTGCTCCCGAAGGCGGCCCCTTGGATCAGCTTGGCTTGGTTTGGTTTGGTTTGGTTCGAAGTTTGGAAGTTCCACACATGTGCCCAGAGAGAGATAGCAAAATATCTAGAGTGAGACGAGAAGGCACAGTGCAGGAGCTGGGGGAAAAAGGACACACCAACTGGCAATGAAAAAGGACGAGTGTTCATATAAATGACCAAAATGCCACGCACTGACCCAACGCATCGCCCACTTACCACCCCCTTACGGATTTTACTCACTTCAGCAAACACCCACCATCCACCACCACCAGACCATCATCATCCCTCCTCACTTCAGAATGCGCCCATTGGCATCGACGACATGGCAGATAAAATGTTTCAATGTCCAATCGGGCAATTTGTCAAAATACTCGCCAATGGACATGGCTATTTTGTTTTTTGTCGGTTCGGGCCAGACAAAATGTTTGCTTTTACTGTTTATGTGGAAGTGGGAATTTGTTTAATATTTTTAGGAAATCTTGCATCCCTTCAGTAATTTTTACACTTTAATTTATATTAAAATTAATATTTTGTTGTTGTGTGTTAGGAAGACATGGAAAAAGTAAGTTAAACGATAAATAAAAAAGCCTCGCAAGGCATCCCCCCAATTTTAAAGTAAAGCTCCCATTGACTTCCTATAAAATAATTCGCTGTAAAATGATGAAAATTAATACAAAACACCTTTGGATAGTTGAGTAATTTATTTGCATTATTCTGGTCTGACATGAGGTAAGGTGCCAATGGAGCATATCAAATTCAATTCTAGCCAGTTACTCAACAGCTACGACTGCATACGTCGTCTCATATTGACATTGTTGTTGGAATTGTGGGTGCCAGGAGGTGATTAATTAGGTGAAATTAGTCAGCGTAATTTCCACTAGATAATTTTGCATTGGCATTTGCATGGTCTGTATAGGAAAAGAAGTTTCCAGACTTTATATAGATCTCTATAGTTATATATAGAGATCTCTATACAATGCTATACAATATATAGTGGAAATACAAATAAAAAAAGAATCGCAGAATGAAACAAAATCACAAACTAAGATTATATTTTTTCCAGTTTATTCATTTTTGTCCCACAAACGGCAAATCGTTGCGCAGCTATTAAGTGAATATTGAAATGCATGATATTAAAATGAGAATGCGAATCCGGTGCGCCAGTTGGCCAAGCTGTTGTTGTTTTGCGATGCCTCTGCTCGCATCCTGGACGCGTTTGTGTTTCCCGCTCCTGCTCCTGATCCTGATCCGCTCACCACCCCTCATCCCTCTCCGCTTTCATTCACTTCGGTGCGCTGTGGACGCCGTTGCTGCTTTGTAACAGTCTGATTTTGACATTGACGAATTCCCTGACATTTATCATGCACTACGCCCCTGAAGGGAGGCCGGAGTCAGTAAAGGAAGCGAAAAGGATACTCTCGGACTCGCCCTGTCCATGTAAGCTGTGCGTGTACTGGTGTTTGTGTGTCTGTGTATGTGCTGGGCTTAAATGCCTACCATCTTGGTGGATAACTGCGATGACGACTGGCCTGAAAACGGCCAAACTCGAGGCTCTGGCAGCATTCCGTCAGAGGTGAGGAGTCCTCAATGGCGTTGAAGTTTTCATTATACACATTTGATCCCCGGAACGTTGCGTGAAACAAATCCATATCAGTCAGCCAGTCTCGAATCCCACCAAGCGATGCGTGTAATTAAAATGTTTTAATCTATGAGATACTCTCTGGTAAACTGGAGGAATGCAATTATCTAATTGGCTTCTGTATATATTCTTCTTGACTAGGCAGCTTTGGGGTGTTGAATTTTATAGAATGAAAGCTTTATCAAATATTTTGAAATAAAGATTTAACCATTTCAATAATAGTATTAAAAATTTAATTAAAATATAATTTGAAATTTCTTTTTTACATGGATTAGGTGGTTTCTAAAAACTCGGATCCTCACTAGAAACACTTTAATCTTCTTTTTTCGTTTCAAAAGTAATTCGAGGACTGAATTGAAATATCCACACCTAACTGATTGAAATCGATACGCTTTTGGGGTCTCTCACAAGACAATGTCTGCTTCGGCGGCACTTCGAGGATGGAGAAACCTGTAGAACCTGTAAATGTGTTCCGAGTATTCTGGGGCTCGACATGCAAACGAGCCAAATATTAATTGGGATGTCAATTTTAATTTTTCCCTTTCGTTTCTCTGAGACTTACATTTAACAGCTCAATTAATTGCGGGGACTCATGTGACCAGGGCCAGGACCAAGACGAGGGCCTCGAACAGATTTGACTTATGCGATCCATTGGCATTATCTGAGGCCCGACTTGCGGCAAATGATTCAGGCGACGATCGGAGGGATCGGAGCCGATAAAGATCTCAAAAGGATCTTGCTAACTGCTCTCTCCCGCTTCTCTCTTTCTCCTTCTAGCCCTGTCTCTTTCTGTGTCGCTGGCTGGGGGAATTAATGAGCGCCATTATAGTGCGACAACTCTTAGTTGTGGTGAAAACGACTTTAAGTCAGTTTTAAATTGAATAATATTAATTCGTGAGATAAGGCGTGTGATCGCGGCCATTAATCAATTAATTAGTTTACCTTTTGTATCTCTGTATCTCTGTGTCTCGGCAATGGAACGTTTGAGGCTGCAGCACGAAACCCTAGAAAGAGCATCTCAATCTAACAGAACTATAATTGCCCAAGGAAAGCCCTGAACTTTGAACAAAACAAACCCAAACAAAACCAAGTTATAATTGCCTCAGTCTCTGGAAAAAAAATCCAAAAAATGAACAACGAAGAAAAGAAACGCTGCCTTGCGGCACTTTTATTACATTTGTTCTCTCGTTCTCAGGTTGCTGTTGCTTTTAATGACCGGCGAGCAAATAAAAGAAAAATGTCGTTCTGATTGACGAATTGCGTGCGTATAATTGTATCTTCCAGATATTTTTGTTTACTTGCGCCATATTTGTTCGGCCTTTGGCTTTGTGTTTGTGCTTGTGTTCCGTGGGGGAACTTGGATCGAATCAACAGCAGGGGAAAGGGAAGCACCGCGTCCGCTATACAAAAGTTTAATTGAGGAACAACTGTAGAGAGGCGCCATACAAAACTTTTGCCGGTTTACGCTCACGACTCACGCAAGACGAAACAAAAATGTCGGATATCTTTGAAGTTACATCGAACGACACACGTTCAAACATATATCTTGTATCTGGGGTATTTTCCCCATAAGCACTGCGTATTGTTTGGAGCTGTGGAACCTCATTCGTGGTCTGCAATTAGGGGAACAAAGTAGGGAAACAGATAACTTCTTGTGATTAGCAAGAACAATAGTGCAAGGAAATGCCTGGAAATGGTTTGGTTTCTGACCCAATCAAAATGTGAATTGTAAGTTCAATATATTATTTTTCTTTAAAAAAAATCTTTTAGTTCCTTCTAAGGATATTTTGTGGTTTTTTGGATGAAAAATTTTTAGTATCCTAAATAATGTTCCGCAACATAAGGCCAGCAACATTCTTAACTCAAGCAGTTCTGACAAGCAGTGTACAATGGTTGTGGTCTTTGCTATTTGTGCGAATTTATGATGCCAGGATATTCAAAGAATCATTGAATTCTAAATAACGTTTTGATTTAGTTATTTAATAATTATAATCGTGATGTTTCACCTTAACTTTATATGATGCCATAATATATTCTTGCTAACTGAGTTTTATTTTATTTACTATGTTAACAACATCGCATTTAGACAATCTTATGTAGATATCAAAACCCATCATTTTTCGAAAACATCTAATTAGAAAATTAAAAAATTAGTTCAAATGAGAATTTAAAATTAATATAGCCAGTCCAGACGCTAGAGGGCGGTAACTTATAGATTTAGAATATAAATTGATCATTGGATTGATTCTAATTTAAGGCTTCAACCTCTTTTTTTTGATTATATCATTTTTAGGTAATAGTTTAAATATATATTTGGTTCTTAAAGTTTTTAGACAGAATAATACACGTTTTATTACATGATTATCCAAAAAAGTTGGCCCCATGGAACTTCTTAATGATACATTTTCTCCAGGCCCAAGATATGGCCATGAATACCCAAATATAATGGCAGTCTTATATGTAGTATATGTAGTCTTATAGCGCGGGTGTGGATGCGGAGGCGGTTGGCAGTGGCAGATCGAGCTCCCTGGGTCGCGATCTCAAGATGTGCTACGTCGAGCGGTACCACGTTTTGTGTGCCATCCACGGAATCTGAGGATGCCAGCTCACATGTTTTTCGGCGGTCTCTTTGACTCGAAGAATCGCGGTGGATGCCGGTTGTCGGCGGTGGTGCAGTTTTCGCAGTGCATATGTTTGATTAAAAATTAAAATTATCATTTACGGCCCATTTAAACTAAACCGACCACAGATTTCTTCGCATTCGCTCTCATTTTCAGAATAACGAAAAAGATTTTTCATTAGCTTTTGAGCCCAGCAACAACAATTATTGAAATATATCTGCAAGATTACTTTACAAGATGCTTTCTTTGTTGCGGGACTTTGGTTGGAGTTTTTAGTTTTAATTAAAAAGAAATCAGTATAAATGAAGTTGATTTGTGTTTGTGATTTTGGTGCTAAATCTTTAAAGAAGCTCATATTATATTCCCTGGAGCTGTAATTACCATAAAAATGTCCAATTGATTTAGTTTTAGTGAGTTATTTTTGGGATTGGCAAACATAAGTCAGGCAATTTTTATAGAAACCAGAAATTCCCTTTTTTTTGAATATCTGACCAGAAAATCGAAAGAAGAGTAAGGAAAAAACTGATACAAGCCCGATGCAAACATAATCAGCTTAATCATAAATTAACAATAAAATTCGTGGCCAGCGCCGTCGCCTTTTGCAGATAAATTAGTCAAAGCGACACGCCATAAAGCATTCGGTGAACCCATAAATCCCGCAGCCTCACATGAGGATGGTCTATGGGATGGGGTTGGGGTCTGGACGTCTTGGTTCGAAGATTCTCGGTGGCAGTGGCTTATTACCATATTTATGTTAACCCCCGGTTGGGGCAGGGTTCAGCACTGATCTAGCCGCTGGCATACTATCAGGTTTGGCTTAGTTTAATATGTGTGTTTTGGGTTTTGGCGCTGATTTCATCAGCGTTTGGCTGGAAGATTCCGTGGAAAGTACAAGGCAGATGAACCAACTCTATGCATAGAAATGAAGCAGTCGGGGGCGACATCCATAACTCATGCAGCATACCAGGCCATTCCGATCTCAATCTCATTACCATTCCCATCACACATACTACATACTAAATACTACACAACATATATCCATACCGATTCCTAGGTCTTGGTCCGTGGAGATCGGTGGCATTTGCCGGGCCATTAGATCGGGCTGCCGTGTTGATATTGCCAGCCATTCGGAAACTGTTGATTTGGGTCAAAATTAATTGCCTTTTGAGCGCTATAAATATATGGCCATCACAACAAAGGGCGCGCCACCACCAGAAGTTATGACCTTTACAATGTCTTACCAAAGTTTTGGAAATATTTGTGATTTGACGAGAACGCAATTGTGACAGGGCTTACGCAAGTGTATGATTGTTGTAACCATCGTTGTTTAAAAAATGATTCAAAATATATAAATAAAATATACCTTTGACCTGCATTAAAAATGTATCTTTTTCAACGCATTTTAGCCAATATCCACTTATTGCTCAACTTATTTAGAAAGGGAATACTTTCTATATTAAAACATCAAGAATTTTGATATTTGTTAATAATTTAAATTTTTTAAAGCGGTCCTGAAAGGGAAAAGAGCCCTGATTTAAGCATGGTAATCGCTTTTAAAATTAGATGAAATATGACCAAAATATTTCACCAAAACCGTCCGAAAACTTCCCTTTCTGGACCCCTTGTCTTTAATTAGGTTATTAAGGCTTTATTGCCATTTTTATTATGCATAACTTGGCTAGTATTTGGAAGATTGATGGATGGTACAGCTTCCTGATCTTAGATCTTTGCGTACCATCACTTTCTATCAAAAACTGGACATTTTTTTTATCGATATTTTATATCATTGGATGCAGGTAATTTAAGATTGAAGCCCTGATTCGAAAATGGGCTTTCGTTTCAAAATCGGTTGCGATTTAGTTCAGATATTCCAATAAAACTGTTCCAAAAAGTGGAAATTTTACATTTTCACAGTATAAAAAGTGGACATATATGAAAAACTCATTTTATCATCCTTTTGCTTAAGTTTTTAGGATTTTTTTGCCATTTTGTTTCCGAGTTTGCACCAAGATACCATTTAGGAATTGGGACTTAATTTGCTGTTAATCTTTATAAAAGATTTCTTATTAATCGAACTGTAAGCTTAATAAAGTCGTTTCAAACATCGCCATTAGAATCATATGTCTTTTTCCGCCACCTAACTAAGGTTTTTTAAGGAATATGCTTAATGCATATACGATAACTAGATAGTACTCGAATTTACGAATTCGGGAAGGTATAACTTTAACCGATTGCTGGTGAACAAAGCAAGTCCTATTAATGAATAAATTGAATTTTTTTTTATTTGTAAAATACGGAATGGTCATTTTAGTCAAAAATTGACTTTTTTACCATTAAATATCGTATATTTTATTCGATTTTAAACCGATTTGAAAACGAAATACCATTCATGAACCTTTAATAAAATCGGTCCAAATATCACGTAAATACCTTAATGTCGTTTTCTCGCCCTTTAAATAAAGTTTAAAAGGAATGTTTTTGATATTAATCTAATAATATGATAGTACTCGAACATACAAGATCGGGAAGGTATAACATTTGATGATCGGAGGCGTATTAAGAAAGTTGTGTCTAATTCCCTAAAATAAATAGATGCCTCTACCTAAGGAAATCGTTTCTAGGTTCCCTTGTCCCTTTTTCGTCCTTTTCTTCGGTTTTTTTAGTATATTTTTGCCATTTTGAAACCGATTTAAAAACGGAATACCATTTATGAATCGTGACTTCATTCGCTTTCGATCTATGCCAAAGATTAATATTAAACAAAATCATAAACTTAATAAAATTGGTCCAAATATCACGTAAACACCTTAATGTCGTTTTCTCGCTCTTTAATTAAAGTTTAAAAGGAATATTTTTGATATTAATCTAATAATATGGTAGTACTCGAAGATACAAGATCGGGAAGGTAAAACATTCGATGATCGGAGGCGTTTTAAGAAAGTTGTGTCTAATTCCCCAAAATAAATAGATGCCTCTACCTAAGGAAATCGTTTCTAGGTTCCCATGTCCTTTTTTCGTCCTTTTCTTTGGTTTTTTTAGTATATTTTATCAAATTTTCATCGGGTTTAAAAACGGAATACCATTTATGAATCGTGACTTCATTCGCTTTCAATCTATGCCAAGGATTAATATTAAATAAAATCATAAACTTAATAAAATCGGTCCAAATATCACGTAAACACCTTAATGTCGTTTTCTCGCCCTTTAAATAAAGTTTAAAAGGACTATTTTTGATATTAATCTAATAATATGATAGTAGTAGAAGATACAAGGTCGGGAAGGTATAACATTCGATGATCGGAGGCGTATTAAGAAAGTTGTGGCTAATTCCCTAAAATAAGTAGATGCCTATACCTAAGGAAATGGTTTCTAGGTTCCCTTGTCCCTTTTTCGTCCTTTTCTTCGGTTTTTTTAGTATATTTTTGCCATTTTGAAACCGATTTAAAAACGGAATACCATTTATGAATCGTGACTTCATTCGCTTCGATCTATGCCAAAGATTAATATTAAATAAAATCATAAACTTAATAAAATTGGTCCAAATATCACGTAAACACCTTAATGTCGTTTTCTCGCTCTTTAATTAAAGTTTAAAAGGAATATTTTTGATATTAATCTAATAATATGGTAGTACTCGAAGATACAAGATCGGGAAGGTAAAACATTCGATGATCGGAGGCGTTTTAAGAAAGTTGTGTCTAATTCCCCAAAATAAATAGATGCCTCTACCTAAGGAAATCGTTTCTAGGTTCCCATGTCCCTTTTTCGTCCTTTTCTTTGGTTTTTTTAGTATATTTTTTCCAATTTTCATCGGGTTTAAAAACGGAATACCATTTATGAATCGTGACTTCATTCGCTTTCAATCTATGCCAAGGATTAATATTAAATAAAATCATAAACTTAATAAAATCGGTCCAAATATCACGTAAACACCTTAATGTCGTTTTCTCGCCCTTTAAATAAAGTTTAAAAGGAATATTTTTGATATTAATCTAATAATATGATAGTAGTCGAAGATACAAGGTCGGGAAGGTATAACATTCGATGATCGGAGGCGTATTAAGAAAGTTGTGGCTAATTCCCTAAAATAAGTAGATGCCTATACCTAAGGAAATCGTTTCTAGGTTCCCATGTCCCTTTTTCGTCCTTTTCTTCGGTTTTTTTAGTATATTTTTTCCAATTTTCATCCGATTTAAAAACGGAATACCATTTATGAATCGGTATTTCATTCGCTTTCAATCTATGCCAAAGATTAATATTAAATAAAATCATAAACTTTATGAAATCGGTCCAAATATCACGTAAACACCTTAATGTCGTTTTCTTGCCCTTTTAATAAAGTTTAAAAGGAATCTTTTTGATATTAAACTAGTAATTTGATAGTACTCGAAGATTCAAATTCGGGGAGGTATAACATTCGATGATTGGAGGTGTATAACCCGAGCTATTGCAAATTTTCTAAAATTTATCGAAATAAAATCGATTAAACATCGAGTAAAAGTCCAAATGTCCCTATTTGGACTTTTTCCGTGGTTTTTGTACAATAGTTTTGCCATTTTGAAACCGATTTCGGAACGGAATACCATTTATGAATCGCGACTTCATTTTCCGTCATTCTGCATGAAAATATTTAAAAACACAAACGAAAAATTTTTGGTCGATTTTTCAAAAAATCATGATGTTACCCCTTTCAAAAATTGCGTAAAATGGGTCTGATTTTAGTTTGCTAGATTTTGAATAAAAATGGTAGTACTCGAAAATACAAGATCGGGAAGGTATAACATTCGATGATCGGAGGCGTATTAAGAAAGTTGTGGCTAATTCCCTAAAATAAATAGATGCATATACCTAAGGAAATCGTTTTTGAGTTCCCATGTCCCTTTTTCGTCCTTTTCTTCGGTTTTTTTAGTATATTTTTTCCAATTTTCATTCGGTTTAAAAACGGAATACCATTTATGAATCGTGACTTCATTCGTTTTCAATCTATGCCAAGGATTAATATTAAATAACATCATAAACTTAATAAAATCGGTCCAAATATCACGTAAACACCTTAATGTCGTTTTCTCGCCCTTTTAATAAAGTTTAAAAGGAATATTTTTGATATTAATCTAATAATATGATAGTAGTCGAAGATACAAGGTCGGGAAGGTATTCGAAAATGGGCTTTCGTTTCAAAATCGGTTGCGATTTAGTTCAGATATTCCAATAAAACTGTTCCAAAAAGTGGAAATTATACATTTTCACAGTATAAAAAGTGGACATATATGAAAAACTCATTTTATCATCCTTTTGCTTAAGTTTTTAAGGATTTTTTTGCCATTTTGTTTCCGAGTTTGCACCAAGATACCATTTAGGAATTGGGACTTCATTTGCTGTTAATCTTTATAAAAGATTTCTTATTAATCGAACTGTAAGCTTAATAAAGTCGTTTCAAACATCGCCATTAGAATCATATGTCTTTTTCCGCCACCTAACTTAGGTTTTTTAAGGAATATGCTTAATGCATATACGATAACTAGATAGTACTCGAATCTACGAATTCGGGAAGGTATAACTTTAACCGATTGCTGGTGAACAAAGCAAGTCCTATTAATGAATAAATTGAATTTTTTTTTATTTGTAAAATACGGAATGGTCATTTTAGTCAAAAATTGACTTTTTTACCATTAAATATCGTATATTTTGTTCGATTTTAAACCGATTTAAAAACGAAATACCATTCATGAACCTTTAATAAAATCGGTCCAAATATCACGTAAATACCTTAATGTCGTTTTCTCGCCCTTTAAATAAAGTTTAAAAGGAATGTTTTTGATATTAATCTAATAATATGATAGTACTCGAACATACAAGATCGGGAAGGTAAAACATTCGATGATTGGAGGCGTATTAAGAAAGTTGTGTCTAATTCCCTAAAATAAGTAGATGCCTATACCTAAGGATATCGTTTCTAGGTTCCCATGTCCCTTTTTCGTCCTTTTCTTTGGTTTTTTTTTTAGTTTATTTTTTCCAATTTTCATCCGATTTAAAAACGGAACACCATTTATGAATCGTGACTTCATTCGCTTTCAATCTATGCCAAGGATTAATATTAAATAAAATCATAAACTTAATAAAATCGGTCCAAATATCATGTATACACCTTAATGTCGTTTTCTCGCCCTTTTAATAAAGTTTAAAAGAAATATTTTTGATATTAATCTAATAATATGATAGTAGTCGAAGATACAAGGTCAGGAAGGTATAACATACGATGATCGGAGGCGTATTAAGAAAGTTGTGGCTAATTCCCTAAAATAAATAGATGCATATACCTAAGGAAATCGTTTCTAGGTTCCCTTGTCCCTTTTTCGTCCTTTTCTTCGGCTTTTTTAGTATATTTTTGCCATTTTGAAACCGATTTAAAAACGGAATACCATTTATGAATCGTGACTTCATTCGCTTTCGATCTATGCCAAAGATTAATATTAAATAAAATCATAAACTCAATAAAATTGGTCCAAATATCACGTAAACACCTTAATGTCGTTTTCTCGCCCTTTAAATAAAGTTTAAAAGGAATATTTTTGATATTAATCTAATAATATGGTAGTACTCGAAGATACAAGATCGGGAAGGTAAAACATTCGATGATCGGAGGCGTTTTAAGAAAGTTGTGTCTAATTCCCCAAAATAAATAGATTCCTCTACCTAAGGAAATCGTTTCTAGGTTCCCATGTCCCTTTTTCGTCCTTTTCTTTGGTTTTTTTAGTATATTTTTTTCCAATTTTCATCGGGTTTAAAAATGGAATACCATTTATGAATCGTGACTTCATTCGCTTTCAATCTATGCCAAGGATTAATATTAAATAAAATCATAAACTTAATAAAATCGGTCCAAATATCACGTAAACACCTTAATGTCGTTTTCTCGCCCTTTTAATAAAGTTTAAAAGGAATATTTTTGATATTAATCTAATAATATGATAGTAGTCGAAGATACAAGGTCGGGAAGGTATAACATTCGATGATCGGAGGCGTATTAAGAAAGTTGTGGCTAATTCCCTAAAATAAATAGATTCCTATACCTAAGGAAATCGTTTCTAGGTTCCCATGTCCCTTTTTCGTCCTTTTCTTCGGTTTTTTTAGTATATTTTTTCCAATTTTCATCCGGTTTAAAAACGGAATACCATTTATGAATCGGTATTTCATTCGCTTTCAATCTATGCCAAAGATTAATATTAAATAAAATCATAAACTTTATGAAATCGGTCCAAATATCACGTAAACACCTTAATGCCGTTTTCTTGCCCTTTTAATAAAGTTTAAAAGGAATATTTTTGATATTAATCTAATAATATGATAGTAGTCGAAGATACAAGGTCGGGAAGGTATAACATTCGATGATCGGAGGCGTATTAAGAAAGTTGTGGCTAATTCCCTAAAATAAATAGATTCCTATACCTAAGGAAATCGTTTCTAGGTTCCCATGTCCCTTTTTCGTCAATTTCTTCGGTTTTTTTAGTATATTTTTTCCAATTTTCATCCGGTTTAAAAACGGAATACCATTTATGAATCGGTATTTCATTCGCTTTCAATCTATGCCAAAGATTAATATTAAATAAAATCATAAACTTTATGAAATCGGTCCAAATATCACGTAAACACCTTAATGTCGTTTTCTTGCCCTTTTAATAAAGTTTAAAAGGAATCTTTTTGATATTAAACTAGTAATTTGATAGTACTCGAAGATTCAAATTCGGGGAGGTATAACATTCGATGATTGGAGGTGTATAACCCGAGCTATTGCAAATTTTCTAAAATTTATCGAAATAAAATCGATTAAACATCGAGTAAAAGTCCAAATGTCCCTATTTGGACTTTTTCCGTGGTTTTTGTACAATAGTTTTGCCATTTTGAAACCGATTTCGGAACGGAATACCATTTATGAATCGCGACTTCATTTTCCGTCCTTCTGCATGAAAATATTTAAAAACACAAACGAAAAAATTTTTGGTCCATTTTTCAAAAAATCATGATGTTACCCCTTTCAAAAATTGCGAAAAATGGGTCTGATTTTAGTTTGCTAGATTTTGAATAAAAATGATAGTACTCGAAAATGCAAGATCGGGAAGGTATAACATTCGATGATCGGAGGCGTATTAAGAAAGTTGTGGCTAATTCCCTAAAATAAATAGATGCATATACCTAAGGAAATCGTTTTTGAGTTCCCATGTCCCTTTTTCGTCCTTTTCTTCGGTTTTTTTAGTATATTTTTTCCAATTTTCATCCGGTTTAAAAACGGAATACCATTTATGAATCGTGACTTCATTCGTTTTCAATCTATGCCAAGGATTAATATTAAATAACATCATAAACTTAATAAAATCGGTCCAAATATCACGTAAACACCTTAATGTCATTTTCTCGCACTTTTCATAAAGTTTAAAAGGAATATTTTTGATATTAATCTAATAATATGATAGTAGTCGAAGATACAAGGTCGGGAAGGTATAACATTCGATGATCGGAGGCGTATTAAGAAAGTTGTGGCTAATTCCCTAAAATAAATAGATGCATATACCTAAAGAAATCGTTTCTAGGTTCCAATGTCCCTTTTTCGTCCTTTTCTTTGGTTTTTTTAGTATATTTTTTCCAATTTTCATCCGATTTAAAAACGGAATACCATTTATGAATCGGTATTTCATTCGCTTTCAATCTATGCCAAAGATTAATATTAAATAAAATCATAAACTTTATAAAATCGGTCCAAATATCACGTAAACACCTTAATGTCGTTTTCTTGCCCTTTTAATAAAGTTTAAAAGGAATCTTTTTGATATTAAACTAGTAATTTGATAGTACTCGAAGATTCAAATTCGGGGAGGTATAACATTCGATGATTGGAGGTGTATAACCCGAGCTATTGCAAATTTTCTAAAATTTATCGAAATAAAATCGATTAAACATCGAGTAAAAGTCCAAATGTCCCTATTTGGACTTTTTCCGTGGTTTTTGTACAATATTTTTGCCATTTTGAAACCGATTTCGGAACGGAATACCATTTATGAATCGCGACTTCATTTTCCGTCATTCTGCATGAAAATATTTAAAAATACAAACGAAAAATTTTTGGTCGATTTTTCAAAAAATCATGATGTTACCCCTTTCAAAAATTGCGAAAAATGGGTCTGATTTTAGTTTGCTAGATTTTGAATAAAAATGATAGTACTCGAAAATACAAGATCGGGAAGGTATAACATTCGATGATCGGAGGCGTATTAAGAAAGTTGTGGCTAATTCCCTAAAATAAATAGATGCATATACCTAAGGAAATCGTTTTTGAGTTCCCATGTCCCTTTTTCGTCCTTTTCTTCGGTTTTTTTAGTATATTTTTTCCAATTTTCATCCGGTTTAAAAACGGAATACCATTTATGAATCGTGACTTCATTCGTTTTCAATCTATGCCAAGGATTAATATAAAATAACATCATAAACTTAAAAAAATCGGTCCAAATATCACGTAAACACCTTAATGTCGTTTTCTCGCCTTTTTAATAAAGTTTAAAAGGAATATTTTTGATATTAATCTAATAATATGATAGTACTCGAAGATACAAGGTCGGGAAGGTATAACATTCGATGGTCGGAGGCGTATTAAGAAAGTTGTGGCTAATTCCCCAAAATAAATAGATGCCTATACCTAAGGAAGCGTTTCTAGGTTCCCATGCCCCTTTTTCGTCCTTTTCTTTGGTTTTTTTAGTATATTTTTCAAATTTTCATCCGATTTAAAAACGGGATACCATTTATGAATCGTGACTTCAATCGCTTTCGATCTATGCCAAAGATTAATATTAAATAAAAGCATAAACTTAATAAAATCGGTCCAAATATCACGTAAACACCTTAATGTCGTTTTCTCGCCCTTTAAATAAAGTTTAAAAGGAATATTTTTGATATTAATCTAATAATATGATAGTAGTCGAAGATACAAGGTCGGGAAGGTATAACATTCGATGATCGGAGGCGTATTAAGAAAGTTGTGGCTAATTCCCTAAAATAAATACATGCCTATACCTAAGGAAATCGTTTCTAGGTTCCCATGTCCCTTTTTCGTCCTTTTCTTCGGTTTTTTTAGTATATTTTTTCCAATTTTCATCCGGTTTAAAAACGGAATACCATTTATGAATCGTGACTTCATTCGCTTTCAATCTATGCCAAAGATTAATATTAAATAAAATCATAAACTTAATAAAATCGGTCCAAATATCACGTAAACACCTTAATGTCGTTTTCTCGCCCTTTAAATAAAGTTTAAAAGGAATATTTTTGATATTAATCTAATAATATGATATTAGTCGAAGATACATTATTATTAGTATTAAGAAAGTTGTGGCTAATTCCCTAAAATAAATAGATGCCTATACCTAAGGAAACGTTTCTAGGTTCCCATGTCCCTTTTTCGTCCTTTTCTTTGGTTTTTTTAGTATATTTTTCCAATTTTCATCCGATTTAAAAACGGAATACCATTTATGAATCGTGACTTCATTCGCTTTCGATCTATGCCAAAGATTAATATTAAATAAAAGCATAAACTTAATAAAATCGGTCCAAATATCACGTAAACACCTTAATGTCGTTTTCTCGCCCTTTAAATAAAGTTTAAAAGGAATGTTTTTGATATTAATCTAATAATATGATAGTACTCGAAGATACAAGATCGGGAAGGTAAAACATTCGATGATCGGAGGCGTATTAAAAAAGTTGTGTCTAATTCCCCAAAATAAATAGATGCCTATACCTAAGGAAATCGTTTCTAGGTTCCCATGTCCCCTTTTCGTCCTTTTCTTCGGTTTTTTTAGTATATTTTTTCCAATTTTCATCCGATTTAAAAACGGGATACCATTTATTAATCGTGACTTCATTCGCTTTCAATCTATGCCAAAGATTAATATTAAATAAAATCATAAACTTAATAAAATCGGTCCAAATATCACGTAAACACCTTAATGTCGTTTTCTCGCCCTTTAAATAAAGTTTAAAAGGAATATTTTTAATATTAATCTAATTATATGATAGTAGTCGAAGATACAAGATCGGGAAGGTATAACATTTGATGATCGGAGGCGTATCAAGAAAGTTGTGGCTAATTCCCTAAAATAAATAGATGCCTTTACCTAAGGAAATCGTTTCGAGGTTCCCATGTCCCTTTTTCGTCATTTTCTTCGGTTTTTTAGTATATTTTTGCCATTTTGAAACCGATTTATAAACGGAATACCATTTATGAATCGTGACCTCATTCGCTTTCGATCTATGCCAAAGATTAATATTTAATAAAATCATAAACTTAATAAAATCGGTCAAAATATCACGTAAACACCTTAATGTCGTTTTCTCGCTCTTTAAATAAAGTTTAAAAGGAATATTTTTGATATTAATCTAATAATATGGTAGTACTCGAAGATACAAGATCGGGAAGGTAAAACATTCGATGATCGGAGGCGTTTTAAGAAAGTTGTGTCTAATTCCCCAAAATCAATAGATGCCTCTACCTAAGGAAATCGTTTCTAGGTTCCCATGTCCCTTTTTCGTCCTTTTCTTCGGTTTTTTTAGTATATTTTTTCCAATTTTCATCCGGTTTAAAAACGGAATACCATTTATGAATCGGTATTTCATTCGCTTTCAATCTATGCCAAGGATTAATATTAAATAAAAGCATAAACTTAATAAAATCGGTCCAAATATCACGTAAACACCTTGATGTCGTTTTCTCGCCCTTTTAATAAAGTTTAAAAGGAATATTTTTGATATTAAACTAGTAATATGATAGTAGTCGAATATACAATGTCGGGAAGGTATAACATTCGATGATCGGAGGCGTATTAAGAAAGTTGTGGCTAATTCCCCAAAATAAATAGATGCCTATACCTAAGGAAATCGTTTCTAGGTTCCCATGTCCCTTTTTCGTCCTTTTCTTCGGTTTTTTTAGTATATTTTTTCCAATTTTCATCCGGTTTAAAAACGGAATACCATTTATGAATCGTGACTTCATTCGCTTTCAATCTATGCCATGATTAATATTAAATAAAATCATAAACTTAATAAAATCGGTCCAAATATCACGTAAACACCTTAATGTCGTTTTCTCGCCCTTTTAATAAAGTTTAAAAGGAATATTTTTGATATTAATCTAATAGTATGATAGTAGTCGAAGATACAAGGTCGGGAAGGTATAACATTCGATGATCGGAGGCGTATTAAGAAAGTTGTGTCTAATTCCCCAAAATAAATAGATGCCTATACCTAAGGAAATCGTTTCTAGGTTCCCATGTCCCTTTTTCGTCCTTTTCTTCGGTTTTTTTAGTATATTTTTTCCAATTTTCATCCGATTTAAAAACGGAATACCATTTATAAATCGTGACTTCATTCGCTTTCAATCTATGCCAAGGATTAATATTAAATAACATCATAAACTTAATAAAATCGGTCCAAATATCACGTAAACACCTTAATGTCGTTTTCTCGCCCTTTTAATAAAGTTTAAAAGGAATATTTTTGATATTAATCTAATAGTATGATAGTAGTCGAAGATACAAGGTCGGGAAGGTATAACATTCGATGATCGGAGGCGTATTAAGAAAGTTGTGTCTAATTCCCCAAAATAAATAGATGCCTATACCTAAGGAAATCGTTTCTAGGTTCCCATGTCCCTTTTTCGTCCTTTTCTTCGGTTTTTTTAGTATATTTTTTCCAATTTTCATCCGATTTAAAAACGGAATACCATTTATAAATCGTGACTTCATTCGCTTTCAATCTATGCCAAGGATTAATATTAAATAACATCATAAACTTAATAAAATCGGTCCAAATATCACGTAAACACCTTAATGTCGTTTTCTCGCCCTTTTAATAAAGTTTAAAAGGAATATTTTTGATATTAATCTAATAATATGATAGTAGTCGAAGATACAAGGTCGGGAAGCTATAACATTCGATGATCGGAGGCGTATTAAGAAAGTTGTGGCTAATTCCCTAAAATAAATAGATGCATATACCTAAAGAAATCGTTTCTAGGTTCTCATGTCCCTTTTTCGTCCTTTTCTTTGGTTTTTTTAGTATATTTTTTCCAATTTTCATCCGATTTAAAAACGGAATACCATTTATGAATCGGTATTTCATTCGCTTTCAATCTATGCCAAAGATTAATATTAAATAAAATCATAAACTTTATAAAATCGGTCCAAATATCACGTAAACACCTTAATGTCGTTTTCTTGCCCTTTTAATAAAGTTTAAAAGGAATCTTTTTGTTATTAAACTAGTAATTTGATAGTACTCGAAGATTCAAATTCGGGGAGGTATAACATTCGATGATTGGAGGTGTATAACCCGAGCTATTGCAAATTTTCTAAAATTTATCGAAATAAAATCGATTAAACATCGAGTAAAAGTCCAAATGTCCCTATTTGGACTTTTTCCGTGGTTTTTGTACAATATTTTTGCCATTTTGAAACCGATTTCGGAACGGAATACCATTTATGAATCGCGACTTCATTTTCCGTCATTCTGCATCAAAATATTTAAAAACACAAACGAAAAATTTTTGGTCGATTTTTCAAAAAATCATGATGTTACCCCTTTCAAAAATTGCGAAAAATGGGTCTGATTTTAGTTTGCTAGATTTTGAATAAAAATGATAGTACTCGAAAATACAAGATCGGGAAGGTAAAACATTCGATGATCGGAGGCGTATTAAGAAAGTTGTGTCTAATTCCCTTAAATAAATAGATGCCTATACCTAAGGAAATCGTTTCTAGGTTCCCATGTCCCTTTTTCGACCTTTTCTTCGGTTTTTTTAGTATATTTTTTCCAATTTTCATCCGGTTTAAAAACGGAATACCATTTATGAATCGTGACTTCATTCGCTTTCAATCTATGCCATGATTAATATTAAATAAAATCATAAACTTAATAAAATCGGTCCAAATATCACGTAAACACCTTAATGTCGTTTTCTCGCCCTTTTAATAAAGTTTAAAAGGAATATTTTTGATATTAATCTAATAGTATGATAGTAGTCGAAGATACAAGGTCGGGAAGGTATAACATTCGATGATCGGAGGCGTATTAAGAAAGTTGTGTCTAATTCCCCAAAATAAATAGATGCCTATACCTAAGGAAATCGTTTCTAGGTTCCCATGTCCCTTTTTCGACCTTTTCTTCGGTTTTTTTAGTATATTTTTTCCAATTTTCATCCGGTTTAAAAACGGAATACCATTTATGAATCGTGACTTCATTCGCTTTCAATCTATGCCATGATTAATATTAAATAAAATCATAAACTTAATAAAATCGGTCCAAATATCACGTAAACACCTTAATTTTGTTTTCTCGCCCTTTTAATAAAGTTTAAAAGGAATATTTTTGATATTAATCTAATAATATGGTAGTACTCGCAGATACAAGATCGGGAAGGTAAAACATTAGATGATCGGAGGCGTATTAAGAAAGTTGTGTCTAATTCCCTAAAATAAATAGATGCCTATACCTAAGGAAATCGTTTCTAGGTTGCCATGTCCCTTTTTCGTCCTTTTCTTCGGTTTTTTTAGTATATTTTTTCCAATTTTCATCCGATTTAAAAACGGGATACCATTTATGAATCGTGACTTCATTCGCTTTCAATCTATGCCAAAGATTAATATTAAATAATATCATAATCTTAATAAAATCGGTCCAAACATCACGTAAACACCTTAATGTCGTTTTCTCGCCCTTTAAATAAAGTTTAAAAGGAATATTTTTGATATTAATCCAATAATATGATAGTAGTCGAAGATACAAGATCGGGAAGGTATAACATTCGATGATCGGAGGCGTATTAAGAAAGTTGTGGCTAATTCCCTAAAATAAATAGATGCATATACCTAAGGAAATCGTTTCTATGTTCCCATGTCCCTTTTTCGTCCTTTTCTTTGGTTTTTTTATTATATTTTTTCCAATTTTCATCCGATTTATACCTAAGGAATACCATTTATGAATCGGTATTTCATTAGCTTTCAATCTATGCCAAAGATTAATATTAAATAAAATCATAAACTTTATAAAATCGGTCCAAATATCACGTAAACACCTTAATGTCGTTTTCTCGCCTTTTAACTTAAGTTTAAAAGGAATCTTTTTGATATTAAACTAGTAATTTGATAGTACTCGAAGATTCAAATTCGGGGAGGTATAACATTCGATGATTGGAGGTGTATAACCCGAGCTATTGCAAATTTTCTAAAATTTATCGAAATAAAATCGATTAAACATCGAGTAAAAGTCCGAATGTCCCTATTTGGACTTTTTCCGTGGTTTTTGTACAATATTTTTCCCATTTTGAAACCGATTTCGGAACGGAATACCATTTATGAATCGCGACTTCATTTTCCGTCATTCTGCATCAAAATATTTAAAAACACAAACGAAAAATTTTTGGTCGATTTTTCAAAAAATCATGATGTTACCCCTTTCAAAAATTGCGAAAAATGGGTCTGATTTTAGTTTGCTAGATTTTGAACAAAAATGATAGTACTCGAAAATACAAGATCGGGAAGGTATAACATTCGATGATCGGAGGCGTATTAAGAAAGTTGTGGCTAATTCCCTAAAATAAATAGATGCCTATACCTAAGGAAATCGTTTCTAGGTTCCCATGTCCCTTTTTCGTCCTTTTCTTTGGTTTTTTTAGTATATTTTTTCATCCGATTTAAAAACGGAATACAATTTATGAATCGTGACTTCATTCGCTTTCAATCTATGCCAAAGATTATTATTAAATAAAAGCATAAACTTAATAAAATCGGTTCAAATATCACGTAAACGCCTCAATGTCGTTTTCTTGCCCTTTTAATAAAGTTTAAAAGGAATATTTTTTTATTTTAATATAATAATATGATAGTTAACGAAGATACAAGATCGGGAAGGCATAACATTTGATGATCGGAGGCGTATTATGAAAGTTGTGGCTAATTCCCTAAAATAAATAGATTCCTATACCTAAGGAAATCGTTTCTAGGTTCCCATGTCCCTTTTTCGTCCTTTTCTTTGGTTTTTCTAGTATATTTTTTCCAATTTTCATCCAATTTAAAAACGGAATACCATTTATGAATCGGTATTTCATTCGCTTTCGATCTATGCCAAAGATTATTATTAAATAAAAGCATAAACTTAATAAAATCGGTCTAAATATCACGTAAACACCTTAATGTCGTTTTCTCGCCCTTTAAATAAAGTTTAAAAGGAATATTTTTGATATTAATCCAATAATATGATAGTAGTCGAAGATACAAGATCGGGAAGGTATAACATTCGATGATCGGAGGCGTATTAAGAAAGTTGTGGCTAATTCCCTAAAATAAATAGATTTCTATACCTAAGGAAATCGTTTCTAGGTTCCCATGTCCCTTTTTCGTCCTTTTCTTTGGTTTTTTTAGTATATTTTTTCCAATTTTCATCCGATTTAAAAACGGAATACCATTTATGAATCGTAACTTCATTCGCTTTCAATCTATGCCAAAGATTAATATTAAATAAAAGCATAAACTTAATAAAATCGGTCCAAATATCACGTAAACACCTTAATGTCGTTTCCTCGCCCTTTAAATAAAGTTTAAAAGGAATATTTTTGATATTAATCCAATAATATGATAGTAGTCGAAGAAACAAGATCGGGAAGGTATAACATTTGATGATCGGAGGCGTATTAAGAAAGTTGTGGCTAATTCCCTAAAATAAATAGATTCCTATACCTAAGGAAATCGTTTCTAGGTTCCCATGTCACTTTTTCGTCCTTTTCTTTGGTTTTTCTAGTATATTTTTTCCAATTTTCATCCGATTTAAAAACGGAATACCATTTATGAATCGGTATTTCATTCGCTTTCAATCTATGCCAAAGATTATTATTAAATAAAAGCATAAACTTAATAAAATCGGTCCAAATATCACGTAAACACCTTAATGTCGTTTTCTCGCCCTTTAAATAAAGTTTAAAAGGAATATTTTTGATATTAATCCAATAATATGATAGTAGTCGAAGATACAAGATCGGGAAGGTATAACATTCGATGATCGGAGGCGTATTAAGAAAGTTGTGGCTAATTCCCTAAAATAAATAGATTCCTATACCTAAGGAAATCGTTTCTATGTTCCCATGTCCCTCTTTCGTCCTTTTCTTTGGTTTTTTTAGTATATTTTTTCTAATTTTCATCCGTTTTAAAAACGGAATACCATTTATGAATCGTGACTTCATTCGCTTTCGATCTATGCCAAAGATTAATATTAAATAAAAGCATAAACTTAATAAAATCGGTCCAAATATCACGTAAACACCTTAATGTCGTTTCCTCGCCCTTTAAATAAAGTTTAAAAAGAATATTTTTGATATTAATCCAATAATATGATAGTAGTCGAAGATACAAGATCGGGAAGGTATAACATTTGATGATCGGAGGCGTATTAAGAAAGTTGTGGCTAATTCCCTAAAATAAATAGATGCCTATACCTAAGGAAATCGTTTCTAGGTTCCCATGTCCCTTTTTCGTCCTTTTCTTTGGTTTTTCTAGTATATTTTTTCCAATTTTCATCCGATTTAAAAACGGAATACCATTCATGAATCGGTATTTCATTTGCTTTCAATCTATGCCAAAGATTATTATTAAATAAAAGCATAAACTTAATAAAATCGGTCCAAATATCACGTAAACACCTAAATGTCGTTTTCTTGCCCTTTAAATAAAGTTTAAAAGGAATATTTTTGATATTAATCCAATAATATGATAGTAGTCGAAGATACAAGATCGGGAAGGTATAACATTCGATGATCGGAGGCGTATTAAGAAAGTTGTGGCTAATTCCCTAAAATAAATAGATGCATATACCTAAGGAAATCGTTTCTAGGTTCAAATGTCCCTTTTTCGTCCTTTTCTTTGGTTTTTTTAGTATATTTTTTCCAATTTTCATCCGATTTAAAAACGGAATACCATTTATGAATCGTGACTTCATTCGCTTTCAATCTATGCCAAAGATTAATAATAAATAAAAGCATAAACTTAATAAAATCGGTCCAAATATCACGTAAACACCTTAATGTCGTTTCCTCGCCCTTTAAATAAAGTTTAAAAGGAATATTTTTGATATTAATCCAATAATATGATAGTAGTCGAAGAAACAAGATCGGGAAGGTATAACATTTGATGATCGGAGGCGTATTAAGAAAGTTGTGGCTAATTCCCTAAAATAAATAGATTCCTATACCTAAGGAAATCGTTTCTAGGTTCCCATGTCACTTTTTCGTCCTTTTCTTTGGTTTTTCTAGTATATTTTTTCCAATTTTCATCCGATTTAAAAACGGAATACCATTTATGAATCGGTATTTCATTCGCTTTCAATCTATGCCAAAGATTATTATTAAATAAAAGCATAAACTTAATAAAATCGGTCCAAATATCACGTAAACACCTTAATGTCGTTTTCTCGCCCTTTAAATAAAGTTTAAAAGGAATATTTTTGATATTAATCCAATAATATGATAGTAGTCGAAGATACAAGATCGGGAAGGTATAACATTCGATGATCGGAGGCGTATTAAGAAAGTTGTGGCTAATTCCCTAAAATAAATAGATTCCTATACCTAAGGAAATCGTTTCTATGTTCCCATGTCCCTCTTTCGTCCTTTTCTTTGGTTTTTTTAGTATATTTTTTCTAATTTTCATCCGTTTTAAAAACGGAATACCATTTATGAATCGTGACTTCATTCGCTTTCGATCTATGCCAAAGATTAATATTAAATAAAAGCATAAACTTAATAAAATCGGTCCAAATATCACGTAAACACCTTAATGTCGTTTCCTCGCCCTTTAAATAAAGTTTAAAAAGAATATTTTTGATATTAATCCAATAATATGATAGTAGTCGAAGATACAAGATCGGGAAGGTATAACATTTGATGATCGGAGGCGTATTAAGAAAGTTGTGGCTAATTCCCTAAAATAAATAGATGCCTATACCTAAGGAAATCGTTTCTAGGTTCCCATGTCCCTTTTTCGTCCTTTTCTTTGGTTTTTCTAGTATATTTTTTCCAATTTTCATCCGATTTAAAAACGGAATACCATTCATGAATCGGTATTTCATTTGCTTTCAATCTATGCCAAAGATTATTATTAAATAAAAGCATAAACTTAATAAAATCGGTCCAAATATCACGTAAACACCTAAATGTCGTTTTCTTGCCCTTTAAATAAAGTTTAAAAGGAATATTTTTGATATTAATCCAATAATATGATAGTAGTCGAAGATACAAGATCGGGAAGGTATAACATTCGATGATCGGAGGCGTATTAAGAAAGTTGTGGCTAATTCCCTAAAATAAATAGATGCATATACCTAAGGAAATCGTTTCTAGGTTCAAATGTCCCTTTTTCGTCCTTTTCTTTGGTTTTTTTAGTATATTTTTTCCAATTTTCATCCGATTTAAAAACGGAATACCATTTATGAATCGTGACTTCATTCGCTTTCAATCTATGCCAAAGATTAATAATAAATAAAAGCATAAACTTAATAAAATCGGTCCAAATATCACGTAAACGCCCTAATGTCGTTTTCTCGCCCTTTTAATAAAGTTTAAAAGGAATATTTTTGACATTAATCTAATAATATGATAGTAGTCGAAAATACAAGGTCGGGAAGGTATAACATTCGATGATCGGAGGCGTATTAAGAAAGTTGTGGCTAATTCCCTAAAATAAATAGATTCCTATACCTAAGGAAATCGTTTCTAGGTTCCCATGTCCCTTTTTCGTCCTTTTCTTTGGTTTTTTTTAGTATATTTTTTCCAATTTTCATCCGATTTAAAAACGGGATACCATTTATGAATCGTGACTTCATTCGCTTTCAATCTATGCCAAAGATTAATATTAAATAAAAGCATAAACTTAATAAAATCGGTTCAAATATCACGTAAACGCCCTAATGTCGTTTTCTCGCCCTTTTAATAAAGTTTAAAAGGAATATTTTTGACATTAATCTAATAATATGATAGTAGTCGAAGATACAAAGTCGGGAAGGTATAACATTCGATGATCGGAGGCGTATTAAGAAAGTTGTGGCTAATTCCCTAAAATAAATAGATTTCTATACCTAAGGAAATCGTTTCTAGGTTCCCATGTCCCTTTTTCGTCCTTTTGTTCGGTTTTTTTAGTATATTTTTTCCAATTTTCATCCGATTTAAAAACGGAATACCATTTATGAATCGTGACTTCATTCGCTTTCGATCTATGCCAAAGATTAATATTAAATAAAAGCATAAACTTAATAAAATCGGTCCAAATATCACGTAAACACCTTAATGTCGTTTTCTCGCCCTTTAAATAAAGTTTAAAAGGAATATTTTTGATATTAATCCAATAATATGATAGTAGTCGAAGATACAAGATCGGGAAGGTATAACATTCGATGATCGGAGGCGTATTAAGAAAGTTGTGGCTAATTCCCTAAAATAAATAGATTCCTATACCTAAGGAAATCGTTTCTAGGTTCCCATGTCCCTTTTTCGTCCTTTTCTTTGGTTTTTCTAGTATATTTTTTCCAATTTTCATCCGATTTAAAAACGGAATACCATTTATGAATCGTGACTTCATTCGCTTTCGATCTATGCCAAAGATTATTATTAAATAAAAGCATAAACTTAATAAAATCGGTCCAAATATCACGTAAACACATTTAATGTCGTTTTCTCGCCCTTTAAATAAAGTTTAAAAGGAATATTTTTGATATTAATCCAATAATATGATAGTAGTCGAAGATACAAGATCGGGAAGGTATAACATTCGATGATCGGAGGCGTATTAAGAAAGTTGTGGCTAATTCCCTAAAATAAATAGATGCCTATACCTAAGGAAATCGTTTCTATGTTCCCATGTCCCTTTTTCGTCCTTTTCTTTGGTTTTTTTAGTATATTTTTTCTAATTTTCATCCGATTTAAAAACGGAATACCATTTATGAATCGGTATTTCATTTGCTTTTAATCTATGCCAAAGATTATTATTAAATAAAAGCATAAACTTAATAAAATCGTTCCAAATATCACGTAAACACCTAAATGTCGTTTTCTTGCCCTTTAAATAAAGTTTAAAAGGAATATTTTTGATATTAATCCAATAATATGATAGTAGTCGAAGATACAAGATCGGGAAGGTATAACATTCGATGATCGGAGGCGTATTAAGAAAGTTGTGGCTAATTCCCTAAAATAAATAGATGCATATACCTAAGGAAATCGTTTCTAGGTTCCCATGTCCCTTTTTCGTCCTTTTCTTTGGTTTTTTTAGTATATTTTTTCCAATTTTCATCCGATTTAATAACGGAATACCATTTATGAATCGTGACTTCATTCGCTTTCAATCTATGCCAAAGATTAATAATAAATAAAAGCATAAACTTAATAAAATCGGTCCAAATATCACGTAAACACCTTAATGTCGTTTTCTCGCCCTTTAAATAAAGTTTAAAAGGAATATTTTTGATATTAATCCAATAATATGATAGTAGTCGAAGATACAAGATCGGGAAGGTATAACATTCGATGATCGGAGGCGTATTAAGAAAGTTGTGGCTAATTCCCTAAAATAAATAGATTCCCATACCTAAGGAAATCGTTTCTATGTTCCCATGTCCCTTTTTCGTCCTTTTCTTTGGTTTTTTTAGTATATTTTTTCCAATTTTCATCCGATTTAAAAACGGGATACCATTTATGAATCGTGACTTCATTCGCTTTCAATCTATGCCAAAGATTAATATTAAATAAAAGCATAAACTTAATAAAATCGGTTCAAATATCACGTAAACGCCCTAATGTCGTTTTCTCGCCCTTTTAATAAAGTTTAAAAGGAATATTTTTGACATTAATCTAATAATATGATAGTAGTCGAAGATACAAAGTCGGGAAGGTATAACATTCGATGATCGGAGGCGTATTAAGAAAGTTGTGGCTAATTCCCTAAAATAAATAGATGCCTATACCTAAGGAAATCGTTTCTAGGTTCCCATGTCCCTTTTTCGTCCTTTTCTTTGGTTCTTTTAGTATATTTTTTCCAATTTTCATCCGATTTAAAAACGGAATACCATTTATGAATCGTGACTTCATTCGCTTTCGATCTATGCCAAAGATTAATATTAAATAAAAGCATAAACTTAATAAAATCGGTCCAAATATCACGTAAACACCTTAATGTCGTTTTCTCGCCCTTTAAATAAAGTTTAAAAGGAATATTTTTGATATTAATCCAATAATATGATAGTAGTCGAAGATACAAAGTCGGGAAGGTATAACATTCGATGATCGGAGGCGTATTAAGAAAGTTGTGGCTAATTCCCTAAAATAAATAGATTTCTATACCTAAGGAAATCGTTTCTAGGTTCCCATGTCCCTTTTTCGTCCTTTTGTTCGGTTTTTTTAGTATATTTTTTCCAATTTTCATCCGATTTAAAAACGGAATACCATTTATGAATCGTGACTTCATTCGCTTTCGATCTATGCCAAAGATTATTATTAAATAAAAGCATAAACTTAATAAAATCGGTCCAAATATCACGTAAACACCTTAATGTCGTTTTCTCGCCCTTTAAATAAAGTTTAAAAGGAATATTTTTGATATTAATCCAATAATATGATAGTAGTCGAAGATACAAGATCGGGAAGGTATAACATTCGATGATCGGAGGCGTATTAAGAAAGTTGTGGCTAATTCCCTAAAATAAATAGATTCCCATACCTAAGGAAATCGTTTCTATGTTCCCATGTCCCTTTTTCGTCCTTTTCTTTGGTTTTTTTAGTATATTTTTTCTAATTTTCATCCGTTTTAAAAACGGAATACCATTTATGAATCGTGACTTCATTCGCTTTCGATCTATGCCAAAGATTAATATTAAATAAAAGCATAAACTTAATAAAATCGGTCCAAATATCACGTAAACACCTTAATGTCGTTTTCTCGCCCTTTAAATAAAGTTTAAAAGGAATATTTTTGACATTAATCTAATAATATGATAGTAGTCGAAGATACAAAGTCGGGAAGGTATAACATTCGATGATCGGAGGCGTATTAAGAAAGTTGTGGCTAATTCCCTAAAATAAATAGATTTCTATACCTAAGGAAATCGTTTCTAGGTTCCCATGTCCCTTTTTCGTCCTTTTGTTCGGTTTTTTTAGTATATTTTTTCCAATTTTCATCCGATTTAAAAACGGAATACCATTTATGAATCGTGACTTCATTCGCTTTCGATCCATGCCAAAGATTAATATTAAATAAAAGCATAAACTTAATAAAATCGGTCCAAATATCACGTAAACACCTTAATGTCGTTTTCTCGCCCTTTAAACAAAGTTTAAAAGGAATATTTTTGATATTAATCCAATAATATGATAGTAGTCGAAGATACAAGATCGGGAAGGTATAACATTCGATGA
Source organism: Drosophila vallismaia (assembly GCA_035047325.1). Classification (NCBI taxonomy): domain Eukaryota; kingdom Metazoa; phylum Arthropoda; class Insecta; order Diptera; family Drosophilidae; genus Drosophila; species Drosophila vallismaia. Next base: position 2,405,847 of record JAWNPU010000037.1, on the reverse strand, counting down.
TCGGAGGCGTATTAAGAAAGTTGTGGCTAATTCCCTAAAATAAATAGATTCCTATACCTAAGGAAATCGTTTCTAGGTTCCCATGTCCCTTTTTCGTCCTTTTCTTTGGTTTTTCTAGTATATTTTTTCCAATTTTCATCCGATTTAAAAACGGAATACCATTTATGAATCGTGACTTCATTCGCTTTCGATCTATGCCAAAGATTATTATTAAATAAAAGCATAAACTTAATAAAATCGGTCCAAATATCACGTAAACACCTTAATGTCGTTTTCTCGCCCTTTAAATAAAGTTTAAAAGGAATATTTTTGATATTAATCCAATAATATGATAGTAGTCGAAGATACAAGATCGGGAAGGTATAACATTCGATGATCGGAGGCGTATTAAGAAAGTTGTGGCTATTTCCCTAAAATAAATAGATGCCTATACCTAAGGAAATCGTTTCTATGTTCCCATGTCCCTTTTTCGTCCTTTTCTTTGGTTTTTTTAGTATATTTTTTCTAATTTTCATCCGATTTAAAAACGGAATACCATTTATGAATCGGTATTTCATTTGCTTTCAATCTATGCCAAAGATTATTATTAAATAAAAGCATAAACTTAATAAAATCGTTCCAAATATCACGTAAACACCTAAATGTCGTTTTCTTGCCCTTTAAATAAAGTTTAAAAGGAATATTTTTGATATTAATCCAATAATATGATAGTAGTCGAAGATACAAGATCGGGAAGGTATAACATTCGATGATCGGAGGCGTATTAAGAAAGTTGTGGCTAATTCCCTAAAATAAATAGATGCATATACCTAAGGAAATCGTTTCTAGGTTCCCATGTCCCTTTTTCGTCCTTTTCTTTGGTTTTTTTAGTATTTTTTTTCCAATTTTCATCCGATTTAAAAACGGAATACCATTTATGAATCGTGACTTCATTCGCTTTCAATCTATGCCAAAGATTAATAATAAATAAAAGCATAAACTTAATAAAATCGGTCCAAATATCACGTAAACACCTTAATGTCGTTTTCTCGCCCTTTAAATAAAGTTTAAAAGGAATATTTTTGATATTAATCCAATAATATGATAGTAGTCGAAGATACAAGATCGGGAAGGTATAACATTCGATGATCGGAGGCGTATTAAGAAAGTTGTGGCTAATTCCCTAAAATAAATAGATTCCCATACCTAAGGAAATCGTTTCTATGTTCCCATGTCCCTTTTTCGTCCTTTTCTTTGGTTTTTTTAGTATATTTTTTCCAATTTTCATCCGATTTAAAAACGGGATACCATTTATGAATCGTGACTTCATTCGCTTTCAATCTATGCCAAAGATTAATATTAAATAAAAGCATAAACTTAATAAAATCGGTTCAAATATCACGTAAACGCCCTAATGTCGTTTTCTCGCCCTTTAAATAAAGTTTAAAAGGAATATTTTTGATATTAATCCAATAATATGATAGTAGTCGAAGATACAAGATCGGGAAGGTATAACATTCGATGATCGGAGGCGTATTAAGAAAGTTGTGGCTAATTCCCTAAAATAAATAGATGCCTATACCTAAGGAAATCGTTTCTAGGTTCCCATGTCCCTTTTTCGTCCTTTTCTTTGGTTCTTTTAGTATATTTTTTCCAATTTTCATCCGATTTAAAAACGGAATACCATTTATGAATCGTGACTTCATTCGCTTTCGATCTATGCCAAAGATTAATATTAAATAAAAGCATAAACTTAATAAAATCGGTCCAAATATCACGTAAACACCTTAATGTCGTTTTCTCGCCCTTTAAATAAAGTTTAAAAGGAATATTTTTGATATTAATCCAATAATATGATAGTAGTCGAAGATACAAGATCGGGAAGGTATAACATTCGATGATCGGAGGCGTATTAAGAAAGTTGTGGCTAATTCCCTAAAATAAATAGATTCCTATACCTAAGGAAATCGTTTCTAGGTTCCCATGTCCCTTTTTCGTCCTTTTCTTTGGTTTTTCTAGTATATTTTTTCCAATTTTCATCCGATTTAAAAACGGAATACCATTTATGAATCGTGACTTCATTCGCTTTCGATCTATGCCAAAGATTATTATTAAATAAAAGCATAAACTTAATAAAATCGGTCCAAATATCACGTAAACACCTTAATGTCGTTTTCTCCCCTTTTAAATAAAGTTTAAAAGGAATATTTTTGATATTAATCCAATAATATGATAGTAGTCGAAGATACAAGATCGGGAAGGTATAACATTCGATGATCGGAGGCGTATTAAGAAAGTTGTGGCTAATTCCCTAAAATAAATAGATTCCTATACCTAAGGAAATCGTTTCTAGGTTCCCATGTCCCTTTTTCGTCCTTTTCTTTGGTTTTTTTAGAATATTTTTTCCAATTTTCATCCGATCTAAAAATGGAATACCATTTATGAATCGTGACTTCATTCGCTTTCGATCTATGCCAAAGATTAATATTAAATAAAAGCATAGACTTAATAAAATCGGTTCAAATATCACGTAAACGCCCTAATGTCGTTTTCTCGCCCTTTTAATAAAGTTTAAAAGGAATATTTTTGACATTAATCTAATAATATGATAGTAGTCGAAGATACAAGGTCGGGAAGGTATAACATTCGATGATCGGAGGCGTATTAAGAAAGTTGTGGCTAATTCCCTAAAATAAATAGATGCCTATAACTAAGGAAATCGTTTCTAGGTTCCCATGTCCCTTTTTCGTCCTTTTCTTTGGTTTTTTTAGTATATTTTTTCCAATTTTCATCCGATTTAAAAACGGAATACCATTTATGAATCGTGACTTCATTCGCTTTCGATCTATGCCAAAGATTAATATTAAATAAAAGCATAAACTTAATAAAATCGGTCCAAATATCACGTAAACACCTTAATGTCGTTTTCTCGCCCTTTAAATAAAGTTTAAAAGGAATATTTTTGATATTAATCCAATAATATGATAGTAGTCGAAGATACAAGATCGGGAAGGTATAACATTCGATGATCGGAGGCGTATTAAGAAAGTTGTGGCTAATTCCCTAAAATAAATAGATTCCCATACCTAAGGAAATCGTTTCTATGTTCCCATGTCCCTTTTTCGTCCTTTTCTTTGGTTTTTTTAGTATATTTTTTCTAATTTTCATCCGTTTTAAAAACGGAATACCATTTATGAATCGTGACTTCATTCGCTTTCAATCTATGCCAAAGATTAATATTAAATAAAAGCATAAACTTAATAAAATCGGTCCAAATATCACGTAAACACCTTAATGTCGTTTTCTCGCCCTTTAAATAAAGTTTAAAAGGAATGTTTTTGATATTAATCTAATAACATGATAGTACTCGAAGATACAAGATCGGGAAGGTAAAACATTCGATGATCGGAGGCGTATTAAGAAAGTTGTGTCTAATTCCCCAAAATAAATCGATGCCTATACCTAAGGAAATCGTTTCTAGGTTCCCATGTCCCTTTTTCGACCTTTTCTTCGGTTTTTTTAGTATATTTTTTCCAAGTTTCATCCGGTTTAAAAACGGAATACCATTTATGAATCGTGACTTCATTCGCTTTCAATCTATGCCAAGGATTAATATTAAATAAAATCATAAACTTAATAAAATCGGTCCAAATATCACGTAAACACCTTAATGTCGTTTTCTCGCCCTTTAAATAAAGTTTAAAAGGAATATTTTTGATATTAATCCAATAATATGATAGTAGTCGAAGATACAAGGTCGGGAAGGTATAACATTCGATGATCGGAGGCGTATTATGAAAGTTGTGGCTAATTCCCTAAAATAAATAGATTCCTATACCTAAGGAAATCGTTTCTAGGTTCCCATGTCCCTTTTTCGTCCTTTTCTTTGGTTTTTTTAGTATATTTTTTCCAATTTTCATCCGATTTAAAAACGGAATACCATTTATGAATCGGGACTTCATTCGCTTTCGATCTATGCCAAAGATTATTATTAAATAAAAGCATGAACTTAATAAAATCGGTCCAAATATCACGTAAACACCTTAATGTCGTTTTCTCGCCCTTTAAATAAAGTTTAAAAGGAATATTTTTGATATTAATCCAATAATATGATAGTAGTCGAAGATACAAGATCGGGAAGGTATAACATTCGATGATCGGAGGCGTATTAAGAAAGTTGTGGCTAATTCCCTAAAATAAATAGATTCCCATACCTAAGGAAATCGTTTCTAGGTTCCCATGTCCCTTTTTCGTCCTTTTCTTCAGTTTTTTTAGTATATATTTTCTAATTTTCATCCGTTTTAAAAACGGAATACCATTTATGAATCATGACTTCATTCGCTTTCAATCGATGCCAAAGATTAATATTAAATAAAAGCATAAACTTAATAAAATCGGTCCAAATATCACGTAAACACCTTAATGTCGTTTTCTCGCCCTTTAAATAAAGTTTAAAAGGAATGTTTTTGATATTAATCTAATAATATGATAGTACTCGAAGATACAAGATCGGGAAGGTAAAACATTCGATGATCGGAGGCGTATTAAGAAAGTTGTGTCTAATTCCCCAAAATAAATCGATGCCTATACCTAAGGAAATCGTTTCTAGGTTCCCATGTCCCTTTTTCGTCCTTTTCTTCGGTTTTTTTAGTATATTTTTTCCAAGTTTCATCCGGTTTAAAAACGGAATACCATTTATGAATCGTGACTTCATTCGCTTTCAATCTATGCCAAGGATTAATATTAAATAAAATCATAAACTTAATAAAATCGGTCCAAATATCACGTAAACACCTTAATGTCGTTTTCTCGCCCTTTAAATAAAGTTTAAAAGGAATATTTTTGATATTAATCCAATAATATGATAGTAGTCGAAGATACAAGGTCGGGAAGGTATAACATTCGATGATCGGAGGCGTATTATGAAAGTTGTGGCTAAATCCCTAAAATAAATAGATTCCTATACCTAAGGAAATCGTTTCTAGGTTCCCATGTCCCTTTTTCGTCCTTTTCTTCGGTTTTCTTAGTATATTTTTTCCAATTTTCGTCCGATTTAAAAACGGAATACCATTTATGAATCGTGACTTCATTCGCTTTCGATCTATGCCAAAGATTATTATTAAATAAAAGCATAAACTTAATAAAATCGGTCCAAATATCACGTAAACACCTTAATGTCGATTTCTCGCCCTTTAAATAAAGTTTAAAAGGAATATTTTTGATATTAATCCAATAATATGATAGTAGTCGAAGATACAAGATCGGGAAGGTATAACATTCGATGATCGGAGGCGTATTAAGAAAGTTGTGGCTAATTCCCTAAAATAAATAGATTCCTATACCTAAGGAAATCGTTTCTAGGTTCCCATGTCCCTTTTTCGTCCTTTTCTTTGGTTTTTTTAGTATATTTTTTCCAATTTTCATCCGATTTAAAAACGGAATAACATTTATGAATCGGGACTTCATTCGCTTTCGATCTATGCCAAAGATTATTATTAAATAAAAGCATAAACTTAATAAAATCGGTCCAAATATCACGTAAACACCTTAATGTCGTTTTCTCGCCCTTTAAATAAAGTTTAAAAGGAATATTTTTGATATTAATCCAATAATATGATAGTAGTCGAAGATACAAGATCGGGAAGATATAACATTCGATGATCGGAGGCGTATTAAGAAAGTTGTGGCTAATTCCCTAAAATAAATAGATTCCTATACCTAAGGAAATCGTTTCTATGTTCCCATGTCCCTTTTTCGTCCTTTTCTTTGGTTTTTTTAGTATATTTTTTCTAATTTTCATCCGTTTTAAAAACGGAATACCATTTATGAATCGTGACTTCATTCGCTTTCGATCTATGCCAAAGATTAATATTAAATAAAAGCATAAACTTAATAAAATCGGTCCAAATATCACGTAAACACCTTAATGTCGTTTTCTCGCCCTTTAAATAAAGTTTAAAAGGAATATTTTTGATATTAATCCAATAATATGATAGTAGTCGAAGATACAAGATCGGGAAGGTATAACATTCGATGATCGGAGGCGTATTAAGAAAGTTGTGGCTAATTCCCTAAAATAAATAGATTCCCATACCTAAGGAAATCGTTTCTATGTTCCCATGTCCCTTTTTCGTCCTTTTCTTTGGTTTTTTTAGTATATTTTTTCTAATTTTCATCCGTTTTAAAAACGGAATACCATTTATGAATCGTGACTTCATTCGCTTTCAATCTATGCCAAAGATTAATATTAAATAAAAGCATAAACTTAATAAAATCGGTCCAAATATCACGTAAACACCTTAATGTCGTTTTCTCGCCCTTTAAATAAAGTTTAAAAGGAATGTTTTTGATATTAATCTAATAACATGATAGTACTCGAAGATACAAGATCGGGAAGGTAAAACATTCGATGATCGGAGGCGTATTAAGAAAGTTGTGTCTAATTCCCCAAAATAAATCGATGCCTATACCTAAGGAAATCGTTTCTAGGTTCCCATGTCCCTTTTTCGACCTTTTCTTCGGTTTTTTTAGTATATTTTTTCCAAGTTTCATCTGGTTTAAAAACGGAATACCATTTATGAATCGTGACTTCATTCGCTTTCAATCTATGCCAAGGATTAATATTAAATAAAATCATAAACTTAATAAAATCGGTCCAAATATCACGTAAACACCTTAATGTCGTTTTCTCGCCCTTTAAATAAAGTTTAAAAGGAATATTTTTGATATTAATCCAATAATATGATAGTAGTCGAAGATACAAGGTCGGGAAGGTATAACATTCGATGATCGGAGGCGTATTATGAAAGTTGTGGCTAATTCCCTAAAATAAATAGATTTCTATACCTAAGGAAATCGTTTCTAGGTTCCCATGTCCCTTTTTCGTCCTTTTCTTTGGTTTTTTTAGTATATTTTTTCCAATTTTCATCCGATTTAAAAACGGAATACCATTTAGGAATCGTGACTTCATTCGCTTTCGATCTATGCCAAAGATTATTATTAAATAAAAGCATAAACTTAATAAAATCGGTTCAAATATCACGTAAACACCTTAATGTCGTTTTCTCGCCCTTTAAATAAAGTTTAAAAGGAATATTTTTTATATTAATCCAATAATATGATAGTAGTCGAAGATACAAGATCGGGAAGGTATAACATTCGATGATCGGAGGCGTATTAAGAAAGTTGTGGCTAATTCCCTAAAATAAATAGATTCCTATACCTAAGGAAATCGTTTCTAGGTTCCCATGTCCCTTTTTCGTCCCTTTTTTTTTGGTTTTTTTAGTATATTTTTTCCAATTTTCATCCGATTTAAAAACGGAATACCATTTATGAATCGGGACTTCATTCGCTTTCGATCTATGCCAAAGATTATTATTAAATAAAAGCATGAACTTAATAAAATCGGTCCAAATATCACGTAAACACCTTAATGTCGTTTTCTCGCCCTTTAAATAAAGTTTAAAAGGAATATTTTTGATATTAATCCAATAATATGATAGTAGTCGAAGATACAAGATCGGGAAGGTATAACATTCGATGATCGGAGGCGTATTAAGAAAGTTGTGGCTAATTCCCTAAAATAAATAGATTCCCATACCTAAGGAAATCGTTTCTAGGTTCCCATGTCCCTTTTTCGACCTTTTCTTCGGTTTTTTTAGTATATTTTTTCCAAGTTTCATCCGGTTTAAAAACGGAATACCATTTATGAATCGTGACTTCATTCGCTTTCAATCTATGCCAAGGATTAATATTAAATAAAATCATAAACTTAATAAAATCGGTCCAAATATCACGTAAACACCTTAATGTCGTTTTCTCGCCCTTTAAATAAAGTTTAAAAGGAATATTTTTGATATTAATCCAATAATATGATAGTAGTCGAAGATACAAGGTCGGGAAGGTATAACATTCGATGATCGGAGGCGTATTATGAAAGTTGTGGCTAATTCCCTAAAATAAATAGATTTCTATACCTAAGGAAATCGTTTCTAGGTTCCCATGTCCCTTTTTCGTCCTTTTCTTTGGTTTTTTTAGTATATTTTTTCCAATTTTCATCCGATTTAAAAACGGAATACCATTTAGGAATCGTGACTTCATTCGCTTTCGATCTATGCCAAAGATTATTATTAAATAAAAGCATAAACTTAATAAAATCGGTTCAAATATCACGTAAACACCTTAATGTCGTTTTCTCGCCCTTTAAATAAAGTTTAAAAGGAATATTTTTTATATTAATCCAATAATATGATAGTAGTCGAAGATACAAGATCGGGAAGGTATAACATTCGATGATCGGAGGCGTATTAAGAAAGTTGTGGCTAATTCCCTAAAATAAATAGATTCCTATACCTAAGGAAATCGTTTCTAGGTTCCCATGTCCCTTTTTCGTCCCTTTTTTTTGGTTTTTTTAGTATATTTTTTCCAATTTTCATCCGATTTAAAAACGGAATACCATTTATGAATCGGGACTTCATTCGCTTTCGATCTATGCCAAAGATTATTATTAAATAAAAGCATGAACTTAATAAAATCGGTCCAAATATCACGTAAACACCTTAATGTCGTTTTCTCGCCCTTTAAATAAAGTTTAAAAGGAATGTTTTTGATATTAATCTAATAATATGATAGTACTCGAAGATACAAGATCGGGAAGGTAAAACATTCGATGATCGGAGGCGTATTAAGAAAGTTGTGTCTAATTCCCCAAAATAAATCGATGCCTATACCTAAGGAAATCGTTTCTAGGTTCCCATGTCCCTTTTTCGACCTTTTCTTCGGTTTTTTTAGTATATTTTTTCCAAGTTTCATCCGGTTTAAAAACGGAATACCATTTATGAATCGTGACTTCATTCGCTTTCAATCTATGCCAAGGATTAATATTAAATAAAATCATAAACTTAATAAAATCGGTCCAAATATCACGTAAACACCTTAATGTCGTTTTCTCGCCCTTTAAATAAAGTTTAAAAGGAATATTTTTGATATTAATCCAATAATATGATAGTAGTCGAAGATACAAGGTCGGGAAGGTATAACATTCGATGATCGGAGGCGTATTATGAAAGTTGTGGCTAATTCCCTAAAATAAATAGATTCCTATACCTAAGGAAATCGTTTCTAGGTTCCCATGTCCCTTTTTCGTCCTTTTCTTCGGTTTTTTTAGTATATTTTTTCCAATTTTCATCCGATTTAAAAACGGAATACCATTTATGAATCGTGACTTCATTCGCTTTCGATCTATGCCAAAGATTATTATTAAATAAAAGCATAAACTTAATAAAATCGGTTCAAATATCACGTAAACACCTTAATGTCGTTTTCTCGCCCTTTAAATAAAGTTTAAAAGGAATATTTTTGATATTAATCCAATAATATGATAGTAGTCGAAGATACAAGATCGGGAAGGTATAACATTCGATGATCGGAGGCGTATTAAGAAAGTTGTGGCTAATTCCCTAAAATAAATAGATTCCTATACCTAAGGAAATCGTTTCTAGGTTCCCATGTCCCTTTTTCGTCCCTTTTTTTTGGTTTTTTTAGTATATTTTTTCCAATTTTCATCCGATTTAAAAACGGAATACCATTTATGAATCAGGACTTCATTCGCTTTCGATCTATGCCAAAGATTATTATTAAATAAAAGCATGAACTTAATAAAATCGGTCCAAATATCACGTAAACACCTTAATGTCGTTTTCTCGCCCTTTAAATAAAGTTTAAAAGGAATATTTTTGATATTAATCCAATAATATGATAGTAGTCGAAGATACAAGATCGGGAAGGTATAACATTCGATGATCGGAGGCGTATTAAGAAAGTTGTGGCTAATTCCCTAAAATAAATAGATTCCCATACCTAAGGAAATCGTTTCTAGGTTCCCATGTCCCTTTTTCGACCTTTTCTTCGGTTTTTTTAGTATATTTTTTCCAAGTTTCATCCGGTTTAAAAACGGAATACCATTTATGAATCGTGACTTCATTCGCTTTCAATCTATGCCAAGGATTAATATTAAATAAAATCATAAACTTAATAAAATCGGTCCAAATATCACGTAAACACCTTAATGTCGTTTTCTCGCCCTTTAAATAAAGTTTAAAAGGAATATTTTTGATATTAATCCAATAATATGATAGTAGTCGAAGATACAAGGTCGGGAAGGTATAACATTCGATGATCGGAGGCGTATTATGAAAGTTGTGGCTAATTCCCTAAAATAAATAGATTTCTATACCTAAGGAAATCGTTTCTAGGTTCCCATGTCCCTTTTTCGTCCTTTTCTTTGGTTTTTTTAGTATATTTTTTCCAATTTTCATCCGATTTAAAAACGGAATACCATTTAGGAATCGTGACTTCATTCGCTTTCGATCTATGCCAAAGATTATTATTAAATAAAAGCATAAACTTAATAAAATCGGTTCAAATATCACGTAAACACCTTAATGTCGTTTTCTCGCCCTTTAAATAAAGTTTAAAAGGAATATTTTTTATATTAATCCAATAATATGATAGTAGTCGAAGATACAAGATCGGGAAGGTATAACATTCGATGATCGGAGGCGTATTAAGAAAGTTGTGGCTAATTCCCTAAAATAAATAGATTCCTATACCTAAGGAAATCGTTTCTAGGTTCCCATGTCCCTTTTTCGTCCCTTTTTTTTTGGTTTTTTTAGTATATTTTTTCCAATTTTCATCCGATTTAAAAACGGAATACCATTTATGAATCGGGACTTCATTCGCTTTCGATCTATGCCAAAGATTATTATTAAATAAAAGCATGAACTTAATAAAATCGGTCCAAATATCACGTAAACACCTTAATGTCGTTTTCTCGCCCTTTAAATAAAGTTTAAAAGGAATGTTTTTGATATTAATCTAATAATATGATAGTACTCGAAGATACAAGATCGGGAAGGTAAAACATTCGATGATCGGAGGCGTATTAAGAAAGTTGTGTCTAATTCCCCAAAATAAATCGATGCCTATACCTAAGGAAATCGTTTCTAGGTTCCCATGTCCCTTTTTCGACCTTTTCTTCGGTTTTTTTAGTATATTTTTTCCAAGTTTCATCCGGTTTAAAAACGGAATACCATTTATGAATCGTGACTTCATTCGCTTTCAATCTATGCCAAGGATTAATATTAAATAAAATCATAAACTTAATAAAATCGGTCCAAATATCACGTAAACACCTTAATGTCGTTTTCTCGCCCTTTAAATAAAGTTTAAAAGGAATATTTTTGATATTAATCCAATAATATGATAGTAGTCGAAGATACAAGGTCGGGAAGGTATAACATTCGATGATCGGAGGCGTATTATGAAAGTTGTGGCTAATTCCCTAAAATAAATAGATTCCTATACCTAAGGAAATCGTTTCTAGGTTCCCATGTCCCTTTTTCGTCCTTTTCTTCGGTTTTTTTAGTATATTTTTTCCAATTTTCATCCGATTTAAAAACGGAATACCATTTATGAATCGTGACTTCATTCGCTTTCGATCTATGCCAAAGATTATTATTAAATAAAAGCATAAACTTAATAAAATCGGTTCAAATATCACGTAAACACCTTAATGTCGTTTTCTCGCCCTTTAAATAAAGTTTAAAAGGAATATTTTTGATATTAATCCAATAATATGATAGTAGTCAAAGATACAAGATCGGGAAGGTATAACATTCGATGATCGGAGGCGTATTAAGAAAGTTGTGGCTAATTCCCTAAAATAAATAGATTCCTATACCTAAGGAAATCGTTTCTAGGTTCCCATGTCCCTTTTTCGTCCTTTTCTTTGGTTTTTTTTGTATATTTTTTCCAATTTTCATCCGATTTAAAAACGGAATACCATTTATGAATCGGGACTTCATTCGCTTTCGATCTATGCCAAAGATTATTATTAAATAAAAGCATAAACTTAATAAAATCGGTCCAAATATCACGTAAACACCTTAATGTCGTTTTCTCGCCCTTTAAATAAAGTTTAAAAGGAATATTTTTGATATTAATCCAATAATATGATAGTAGTCGAAGATACAAGATCGGGAAGGTATAACATTCGATGATCGGAGGCGTATTAAGAAAGTTGTGGCTAATTCCCTAAAATAAATAGATTCCTATACCTAAGGAAATCGTTTCTATGTTCCCATGTCCCTTTTTCGTCCTTTTCTTTGGTTTTTTTAGTATATTTTTTCTAATTTTCATCCGTTTTAAAAACGGAATACCATTTATGAATCGTGACTTCATTCGCTTTCGATCTATGCCAAAGATTAATATTAAATAAAGGATAAACTTAATAAAATCGGTCCAAATATCACGTAAACACCTTAATGTCGTTTTCTCGCCCTTTAAATAAAGTTTAAAAGGCATGTTTTTGATATTAATCTAATAATATGATAGTACTCGAAGATACAAGATCGGGAAGGTAAAACATTCGATGATCGGAGGCGTATTAAGAAAGTTGTGTCTAATTCCCCAAAATAAATAGATGCCTATACCTAAGGAAATCGTTTCTAGGTTCCCATGTCCCTTCTTCAACCTTTTCTTCGGTTTTTTTAGTATATTTTTTCCAAGTTTCATCCGGTTTAAAAACGGAATACCATTTATGAATCGTGACTTCATTCGCTTTCGATCTATGCCAAAGATTAATATTAAATAAAAGCATAAACTTAATAAAATCGGTCCAAATATCACGTAAACACCTTAATGTCGTTTTCTCGCCCTTTAAATAAAGTTTAAAAGGAATATTTTTGATATTAATCCAATAATATGATAGTAGTCGAAGATACAAGATCGGGAAGGTATAACATTCGATGATCGGAGGCGTATTAAGAAAGTTGTGGCTAATTCCCTAAAATAAATAGATTCCTATACCTAAGGAAATCGTTTCTATGTTCCCATGTCCCTCTTTCGTCCTTTTCTTTGGTTTTTTTAGTATATTTTTTCTAATTTTCATCCGTTTTAAAAACGGAATACCATTTATGAATCGTGACTTCATTCGCTTTCGATCTATGCCAAAGATTAATATTAAATAAAAGCATAAACTTAATAAAATCGGTCCAAATATCACGTAAACACCTTAATGTCGTTTTCTCGCCCTTTAAATAAAGTTTAAAAGGAATGTTTTTGATATTAATCTAATAATATGATAGTACTCGAAGATACAAGATCGGGAAGGTAAAACATTTGATGATCGGAGGCGTATTAAGAAAGTTGTGTCTAATTCCCCAAAATAAATAGATGCCTATACCTAAGGAAATCGTTTCTAGGTTCCCATGTCCCTTCTTCGACCTTTTCTTCGGTTTTTTTTGTATATATTTTCCAAGTTTCATCCGTTTTAAAAACGGAATACCATTTATGAATCGTGACTTCATTCGCTTTCGATCTATGCCAAAGATTAATATTAAATAAAAGCATAAACTTAATAAAATCGGTCCAAATATCACGTAAACACCTTAATGTCGTTTTCTCGCCCTTTAAATAAAGTTTAAAAGGAATGTTTTTGATATTAATCTAATAATATGATAGTACTCGAAGATACAAGATCGGGAAGGTAAAACATTCGATGATCGGAGGCGTATTAAGAAAGTTGTGTCTAATTCCCCAAAATAAATAGATTCCTATACCTAAGGAAATCGTTTCTAGGTTCCCATGTCCCTTCTTCGACCTTTTCTTCGGTTTTTTTAGTATATTTTTTCCAAGTTTCATCCGGTTTAAAAACGGAATACCATTTATGAATCGTGACTTCATTCGCTTTCAATCTATGCCAAGGATTAATATTAAATAAAATCATAAACTTAATAAAATCGGTCCAAATATCACGTAAACACCTTAATGTCGTTTTCTCGCCCTTTTAATAAAGTTTAAAAAGAATATTTTTGATATTAATCCAATAATATGATAGTAGTCGAAGATACAAGGTCGGGAAGGTATAACATTCGATGATCGGAGGCGTATTATGAAAGTTGTGGCTAATTCCCTAAAATAAATAGATTCCTATACCTAAGGAAATCGTTTCTAGGTTCCCATGTCCATTTTTCGTCCTTTTCTTCGGTGTTTTTAGTATATTTTTTCCAATTTTCATCCGGTTTAAAAACGGAATACCATTTATGAATCGGGACTTCATTCGCTTTCGATCTATGCCAAAGATTATTATTAAATAAAAGCCTAAACTTAATAAAATCGGTCCAAATATCACGTAAACACCTTAATGTCGTTTTCTCGCCCTTTAAATAAAGTTTAAAAGGAATATTTTTGATATTAATCCAATAATATGATAGTAGTCGAAGATACAAGATCGGGAAGGTATAACATTCGATGATCGGAGGCGTATTAAGAAAGTTGTGGCTAATTCCCTAAAATAAATAGATTCCTATACCTAAGGAAATCGTTTCTATGTTCCCATGTCCCTTTTTCGTCATTTTCTTTGGTTTTTTTAGTATATTTTTTCTAATTTTCATCCGTTTTAAAAACGGAATACCATTTATGAATCGTGACTTCATTCGCTTTCGATCTATGCCAAAGATTAATATTAAATAAAAGCATAAACTTAATAAAATCGGTCCAAATATCAGGTAAACACCTTAATGTCGTTTTCTCGCCATTTAAATAAAGTTTAAAAGGAATATTTTTGATATTAATCTAATAATATGATAGTACTCGAAGATACAAGATCGGGAAGGTAAAACATTCGATGATCGGAGGCGTATTAAGAAAGTTGTGTCTAATTCCCCAAAATAAATAGATGCCTATACCTAAGGAAATCGTTTCTAGGTTCCCATGTCCCTTCTTCGACCTTTTCTTCGGTTTTTTTAGTATATTTTTTCCAAGTTTCATCCGATTTAAAAACGGAATACCATTTATGAATCGTGACTTCATTCGCTTTCGATCTATGCCAAAGATTAATATTAAATAAAAGCATAAACTTAATAAAATCGGTCCAAATATCACGTAAACACCTTAATGTCGTTTTCTCGCCCTTTAAATAAAGTTTAAAAGGAATGTTTTTGATATTAATCTAATAATATGATAGTACTCGAAGATACAAGATCGGGAAGGTAAAACATTCGATGATCGGAGGCGTATTAAGAAAGTTGTGTCTAATTCCCCAAAATAAATAGATGCCTATACCTAAGGATATCGTTTCTAGGTTCCCATGTCCCTTCTTCGACCTTTTCTTCGGTTTTTTTAGTATATTTTTTCCAAGTTTCATCCGTTTTAAAAACGGAATACCATTTATGAATCGTGACTTCATTCGCTTTCGATCTATGCCAAAGATTAATATTAAATAAAAGCATAAACTTAATAAAATCGGTTCAAATATCACGTAAACACCTTAATGTCGTTTTCTCGCCCTTTAAATAAAGTTTAAAAGGAATGTTTTTGATATTAATCTAATAATATGATAGTACTCGAAGATACAAGATCGGGAAGGTAAAACATTCGATGATCGGAGGCGTATTAAGAAAGTTGTGTCTAATTCCCCAAAATAAATAGATGCCTATACCTAAGGAAATCGTTTCTAGGTTCCCATGTCCCTTCTTCGACCTTTTCTTCGGTTTTTTTAGTATATTTTTTCCAAGTTTCATCCGGTTTAAAAACGGAATACCATTTATGAATCGTGACTTCATTCGCTTTCAATCTATGCCAAGGATTAATATTAAATAAAATCATAAACTTAATAAAATCGGTCCAAATATCACGTAAACACCTTAATGTCGTTTTCTCGCCCTTTTAATAAAGTTTAAAAATAATATTTTTGATATAAATGGTATTCCGTTTTTAAATCGGATGAAAATTGGAAAAAATATACTAGAAAAACCAAAGAAATGGACGAAAAAGGGACATGGGAACCTAGAAACGATTTACTTAGGTATAGGCATCTATTTATTTTAGGGAATTAGCCACAACTTTCATAATACACCTCCGATCATCAAATGTTATGCCTTCCCGATCTTGTATCTTCGACTACAATTATATAATTAGATTAATATCAAAAAAATTCCTTTAAAACTTTAGTTAAAGGGCGAGAAAAGGACGTTAAAGTGCATACATAATATTTGGACCGATTTTAATAAGTTTATGCTTTTATTTAATATTAATCTTTGGCGTAGATTGAAAGCGAATGAAGTCCTGATTCATAAATAGTATTCCGTTTTTAAATCGGATACAAATTGGAAAAAATGTACTAAAAAAACCGAACAAAAGGACGAAAAAGGGACATGGGAACCTAGAAACGATTTCCTTAGGTATAGGCATCTATTTATTTTAGGGAATTAGCCACAACTTTCATAATACGCCTCCGATCATCAAATGTTATGCCTTCCCGATCTTGTATCTTCAACTACTATTATATTATTATATTAATATCAAAAACATTCCTTTTAAACTTTAGTTAAAGGGCGAGAAAAGGACGTTAAAGTGCATACATAATATTTGGACCGATTTTAATAAGTTTATGCTTTTATTTAATATTAATCTTTGGTATAGATTGAAAGCGAATGAAGTCCTGAATCATAAATGGTATTCCGTTTTTAAATCGGATGAAAATTGGAAAAAATATAGTAAAAAAACCGAAGAAAAGGACGAAAAAGGGACATGGGAACCTAGAAACGATTTCCTTAGGTATAGGCATCTATTTATTTTAGGGAATTAGCCACAACTTTCTTAATACGCCTCCGATCATCGAATGTTATACCTTCCCGATCTTGTATCTTCGAGTACTATCATTTTTAATCAAAATCTAGCAAACTAAAATTTGACCCATTTTTCGCAATTTTTGAAAGGGGTAACATCATGATTTTTTGAAAAATCGACCAAAAATTTTTTGTTTGTGTTTTTAAATATTTTGATGCAGAATAATGGCAAATGAAGTCCCGATTCATAAATCGTATTCCGTTCCGAAATCGGATTCAAAATGGCAAAAATATTGTATAAAAACCTCGGAAAAAGTCCAAATAGGGACATTCGGAATTTTACTCGATGTTTAATCGATTTTATTTCGATAAATTTTAGAAAATTTGCAATAGCACGGGTTATACACCTCCAATCATCGAATGTTATACCTCCCCGAATTTGAATCTTCGAGTACTATCAAATTACTAGCTTAATATCAAAAAGATTCCTTTTAAACTTTATTAAAAGGGCGAGAAAACGACATTAAGGTGTTTACGTGATATTTGGACCAATTTTATAAAGTTTATGATTTTATTTAATATTAATCTTTGGCATAGATTGAAAGCGAATGAAATACCGATTCATAAATGGTATTCCGTTTTTAAATCGGATGAAAATTGGAAAAAATATACTAAAAAAACCATAGAAAAGGACGAAAAAGGGACATGGGAACCTAGAAACGATTTCCTTAGGTATATGCATCTATTTATTTTAGGGAATTAGCCAAAACTTTCTTAATACGCCTCAGATCATCGAATGTTATACCTTCCCGATCTTGTATCTTCGTTAACTATCATATTATTATATTAATATCAAAAAAATTCCTTTAAAACTTTAGTTAAAGGGCGAGAAAAGGACGTTAAAGTGCATACATAATATTTGGACCGATTTTAATAAGTTTATGCTTTTATTTAATATTAATCTTTGGCGTAGATTGAAACCGAATGAAGTCCTGATTTATAAATAGTATTCCGTTTTTAAATCGGATACAAATTGGAAAAAATGTACTAAAAAAACCGAACAAAAGGACGAAAAAGGGACATGGGAACCTAGAAACGATTTCCTTGGGTATAGGCATCTATTTATTTTAGGGAATTAGCCACAACTTTCTTAATACGCCTCCGATCATCGAATGTTATACCTTCCCGATCTTGTATCTTCGAGTACTATCATTTTTAATCAAAATCTAGCAAACTAAAATCTGACCCATTTTTCGCAATTTTTGAAAGGGGTAACATCATGATTTTTTGAAAAATCGACCAAAAATTTTTTGTTTGTGTTTTTAAATATTTTAATGCAGAATGACGGAAAATGAAGTCCCGATTCATAAATGGTATTCCGTTCCGAAATCGGATTCAAAATGGCAAAAATATTGTATAGAAACCTCGGAAAAAGTCCAAATAGGGACATTCGGACTTTTACTCGATGTTTAATCGATTTTATTTCGATAAATTTTAGAAAATTTGCAATAGCTCGGGTTATACACCTCCAATCATCGAATGTTATACCTCCCCGAATTTGAATCTTCGAGTACTATCAAATTACTAGTTTAATATCAAAAAGATTCCTTTTAAACTTTATTAAAAGGGCGAGAAAACGACATTAAGGTGTTTACGTGATATTTGGACCGATTTTATAAAGTTTATGCTTTTATTTAATATTAATCTTTGGCATAGATTGAAAGCGAATGAAGTCACGATTCATAAATGGTATTCCGTTTTTAAATCGGATGAAAATTCGAAAAAATATACTAAAAAAACCAAAGAAAAGGACGAAAAAGGGACATGGGAACCTAGAAACGATTTCCTTAGGTATAGGAATCTATTTATTTTAGGGAATTAGCCACAACTTTCTTAATACGCCTCCGATCATCGAATGTTATACCTTCCCGACCTTGTATCTTCGACTACTATCATATTATTAGATTAATGTCAAAAATATTCCTTTTAAACTTTATTAAAAGGGCGAGAAAACGACATTAGGGCGTTTACGTGATATTTGAACCGATTTTATTAAGTTTATGCTTTTATTTAATATTAATCTTTGGCATAGATTGAAAGCGAATGAAGTCACGATTCATAAATGGTATTCCGTTTTTAAATCGGATACAAATTGGAAAAAATATACTAAAAAAACCAAAGAAAAGGACGAAAAAGGGACATGGGAACCTAGAAACGATTTCCTTAGGTATAGGAATCTATTTATTTTTGGGAATTAGCCACAACTTTCTTAATACGCCTCCGATCATCGAATGTTATACCTTCCCGATCTTGTATGTTCGAGTACTATCATATTATTAGATTAATATCAAAAACATTCCTTTTAAACTTTATTTAAAGGGCGAGAAAACAACATTAAGGTGTTTACGTGATATTTGGACCGATTTTATTAAGTTTATGCTTTTATTTAATATTAATCTTTGGCATAGATTGAAAGCGAATGAAATACCGATTCATAAATGGTATTCCGTTTTTAAATCGGATGAAAATTGGAAAAAATATACTAGAAAAACCAAAGAAATGGACGAAAAAGGGACATGGGAACCTAGAAACGATTTACTTAGGTATAGGCATCTATTTATTTTAGGGAATTAGCCACAACTTTCATAATACGCCTCCGATCATCAAATGTTATGCCTTCCCGATTTTGTATCTTCGACTACAATTATATAATTAGATTAATATCAAAAAAATTCCTTTAAAACTTTAGTTAAAGGGCGAGAAAAGGACGTTAAAGTGCATACATAATATTTGGACCGATTTTAATAAGTTTATGCTTTTATTTAATATTAATCTTTGGCGTAGATTGAAAGCGAATGAAGTCCTGATTCATAAATAGTATTCCGTTTTTAAATCGGATACAAATTGGAAAAAATGTACTAAAAAAACCGAACAAAAGGACGAAAAAGGGACATGGGAACCTAGAAACGATTTCCTTAGGTATAGGCATCTATTTATTTTAGGGAATTAGCCACAACTTTCTTAATACGCCTCCGATCATCAAATGTTATACCTTCCCGATCTTGTATCTTCGAGTATTATCATTTTTAATCAAAATCTAGCAAACTAAAATTTGACCCATTTTTCGCAATTTTTGAAAGGGGTAACATCATGATTTTTTGAAAAATCGACCAAAAATTTTTTGTTTGTGTTTTTAAATATTTTGATGCAGAATAACGGCAAATGAAGTCCCGATTCATAAATCGTATTCCGTTCCGAAATCGGATTCAAAATGGCAAAAATATTGTATAAAAACCTCGGAAAAAGTCCAAATAGGGACATTCGGAATTTTACTCGATGTTTAATCGATTTTATTTCGATAAATTTTAGAAAATTTGCAATAGCTCGGGTTATACACCTCCAATCATCGAATGTTATACCTCCCCGAATTTGAATCTTCGAGTACTATCAAATTACTAGCTTAATATCAAAAAGATTCCTTTTAAACTTTATTAAAAGGGCGAGAAAACGACATTAAGGTGTTTACGTGATATTTGGACCAATTTTATAAAGTTTATGATTTTATTTAATATTAATCTTTGGCATAGATTGAAAGCGAATGAAATACCGATTCATAAATGGTATTCCGTTTTTAAATCGGATGAAAATTGGAAAAAATATACTAAAAAAACCATAGAAAAGGACGAAAAAGGGACATGGGAACCTAGAAACGATTTCCTTAGGTATATGCATCTATTTATTTTAGGGAATTAGCCAAAACTTTCTTAATACGCCTCAGATCATCGAATGTTATACCTTCCCGATCTTGTATCTTCGTTAACTATCATATTATTATATTAATATCAAAAAAATTCCTTTAAAACTTTAGTTAAAGGGCGAGAAAAGGACGTTAAAGTGCATACATAATATTTGGACCGATTTTAATAAGTTTATGCTTTTATTTAATATTAATCTTTGGCATAGATTGAAAGCGAATGAAGTCCTGAATCATAAATGGTATTCCGTTTTTAAATCGGATGAAAATTGGAAAAAATATACTAGAAAAACCAAAGAAATGGACGAAAAAGGGACATGGGAACCTAGAAACGATTTACTTAGGTATAGGCATCTATTTATTTTAGGGAATTAGCCACAACTTTCATAATACGCCTCCGATCATCAAATGTTATGCCTTCCCGATTTTGTATCTTCGACTACAATTATATAATTAGATTAATATCAAAAAAATTCCTTTAAAACTTTAGTTAAAGGGCGAGAAAAGGACGTTAAAGTGCATACATAATATTTGGACCGATTTTAATAAGTTTATGCTTTTATTTAATATTAATCTTTGGCATAGATTGAAAGCGAATGAAATACCGATTCATAAATGGTATTCCGTTTTTAAATCGGATGAAAATTGGAAAAAATATACTAAAAAAACCGAAGAAAAGGACGAAAAAGGGACATGGGAACCTAGAAACGATTTCCTTAGGTATAGGCATCTATTTATTTTAGGGAATTAGCCACAACTTTCTTAATACGCCTCCGATCATCAAATGTTATACCTTCCCGATCTTGTATCTTCGAGTATTATCATTTTTAATCAAAATCTAGCAAACTAAAATTTGACCCATTTTTCGCAATTTTTGAAAGGGGTAACATCATGATTTTTTGAAAAATCGACCAAAAATTTTTTGTTTGTGTTTTTAAATATTTTGATGCAGAATAACGGCAAATGAAGTCCCGATTCATAAATCGTATTCCGTTCCGAAATCGGATTCAAAATGGCAAAAATATTGTATAAAAACCTCGGAAAAAGTCCAAATAGGGACATTCGGAATTTTACTCGATGTTTAATCGATTTTATTTCGATAAATTTTAGAAAATTTGCAATAGCTCGGGTTATACACCTCCAATCATCGAATGTTATACCTCCCCGAATTTGAATCTTCGAGTACTATCAAATTACTAGCTTAATATCAAAAAGATTCCTTTTAAACTTTATTAAAAGGGCGAGAAAACGACATTAAGGTGTTTACGTGATATTTGGACCAATTTTATAAAGTTTATGATTTTATTTAATATTAATCTTTGGCATAGATTGAAAGCGAATGAAATACCGATTCATAAATGGTATTCCGTTTTTAAATCGGATGAAAATTGGAAAAAATATACTAAAAAAACCATAGAAAAGGACGAAAAAGGGACATGGGAACCTAGAAACGATTTCCTTAGGTATATGCATCTATTTATTTTAGGGAATTAGCCAAAACTTTCTTAATACGCCTCAGATCATCGAATGTTATACCTTCCCGATCTTGTATCTTCGTTAACTATCATATTATTATATTAATATCAAAAAAATTCCTTTAAAACTTTAGTTAAAGGGCGAGAAAAGGACGTTAAAGTGCATACATAATATTTGGACCGATTTTAATAAGTTTATGCTTTTATTTAATATTAATCTTTGGCATAGATTGAAAGCGAATGAAGTCCTGAATCATAAATGGTATTCCGTTTTTAAATCGGATACAAATTGGAAAAAATATACTAAAAAAACCGAAGAAAAGGACGAAAAAGGGACATGGGAACCTAGAAACGATTTCCTTAGGTATAGGCATCTATTTATTTTAGGGAATTAGCCACAACTTTCTTAATACGCCTCCGATCATCGAATGTTATACCTTCCCGATCTTGTATCTTCGAGTACTATCATTTTTAATCAAAATCTAGCAAACTAAAATTTGACCCATTTTTCGCAATTTTTGAAAGGGGTAACATCATGATTTTTTGAAAAATCGACCAAAAATTTTTTGTTTGTGTTTTTAAATATTTTGATGCAGAATAACGGCAAATGAAGTCCCGATTCAAAAATCGTATTCCGTTCCGAAATCGGATTCAAAATGGCAAAAATATTGTATAAAAACCTCGGAAAAAGTCCAAATAGGGACATTCGGAATTTTACTCGATGTTTAATCGATTTTATTTCGATAAATTTTAGAAAATTTGCAATAGCTCGGGTTATACACCTCCAATCATCGAATGTTATACCTCCCCGAATTTGAATCTTCGAGTACTATCAAATTACTAGTTTAATATCAAAAAGATTCCTTTTAAACTTTATTAAAAGGGCGAGAAAACGACATTAAGGTGTTTACGTGATATTTGGACCAATTTTATAAAGTTTATGATTTTATTTAATATTAATCTTTGGCATAGATTGAAAGCGAATGAAATACCGATTCATAAATGGTATTCCGTTTTTAAATCGGATGAAAATTGGAAAAAATATACTAAAAAAACCATTGAAAAGGAAGAAAAAGGGACATGGGAACCTAGAAACGATTTCCTTAGGTATATGCATCTATTTATTTTAGGGAATTAGCCAAAACTTTCTTAATACGCCTCAGATCATCGAATGTTATACCTTCCCGATCTTGTATCTTCGTTAACTATCATATTATTATATTAATATCAAAAAAATTCCTTTAAAACTTTAGTTAAAGGGCGAGAAAAGGACGTTAAAGTGCATACATAATATTTGGACCGATTTTAATAAGTTTATGCTTTTATTTAATATTAATCTTTGGCATAGATTGAAAGCGAATGAAGTCCTGAATCATAAATGGTATTCCGTTTTTAAATCGGATACAAATTGGAAAAAATATACTAAAAAAACCGAAGAAAAGGACGAAAAAGGGACATGGGAACCTAGAAACGATTTCCTTAGGTATAGGCATCTATTTATTTTAGGGAATTAGCCACAACTTACTTAATACGATTTTATAAAGTTTATGCTTTTATTTAATATTAATCTTTGGCATAGATTGAAAGCGAATGAAGTCACGATTCATAAATGGTATTCCGTTTTTAAATCGGATGAAAATTCGAAAAAATACACTAAAAAAACCAAAGAAAAGGACGAAAAAGGGACATGGGAACCTAGAAACGATTTCCTTAGGTATAGGAATCTATTTATTTTAGGGAATTAGCCACAACTTTCTTAATACGCCTCCGATCATCGAATGTTATACCTTCCCGACCTTGTATCTTTGACCGATTTTAATAAGTTTATGCTTTTATTTAATATTAATGTTTGGCGTAGATTGAAAGCGAATGAAGTCCTGATTCATAAATAGTATTCCGTTTTTAAATCGGATACAAATTGGAAAAAATGTACTAAAAAAACCGAACAAAAGGACGAAAAAGGGACATGGGAACCTAGAAACGATTTCCTTAGGTATAGGCATCTATTTATTTTAGGGAATTAGCCACAACTTTCATAATACGCCTCCGATCATCAAATGTTATGCCTTCCCGATCTTGTATCTTCAACTACTATTATATTATTATATTAATATCAAAAGCATTCCTTTTAAACTTTAGTTAAAGGGCGAGAAAAGGACGTTAAAGTGCATACATAATATTTGGACCGATTTTAATAAGTTTATGCTTTTATTTAATATTAATCTTTGGCATAGATTGAAAGCGAATGAAGTCCTGAATCATAAATGGTATTCCGTTTTTAAATCGGATGAAAATTGGAAAAAATATACTAAAAAAACCGAAGAAAAGGACGAAAAAGGGACATGGGAACCTAGAAACGATTTCCTTAGGTATAGGCATCTATTTATTTTAGGGAATTAGCCACAACTTTCTTAATACGCCTCCGATCATCGAATGTTATACCTTCCCGATCTTGTATCTTCGAGTACTATCATTTTTAATCAAAATCTAGCAAACTAAAATTTGACCCATTTTTCGCAATTTTTGAAAGGGGTAACATCATGATTTTTTGAAAAATCGACCAAAAATTTTTTGTTTGTGTTTTTAAATATTTTGATGCAGAATAACGGCAAATGAAGTCCCGATTCATAAATCGTATTCCGTTCCGAAATCGGATTCAAAATGGCAAAAATATTGTATAAAAACCTCGGAAAAAGTCCAAATAGGGACATTCGGAATTTTACTCGATGTTTAATCGATTTTATTTCGATAAATTTTAGAAAATTTGCAATAGCTCGGGTTATACACCTCCAATCATCGAATGTTATACCTCCCCGAATTTGAATCTTCGAGTACTATCAAATTACTAGTTTAATATCAAAAAGATTCCTTTTAAACTTTATTAAAAGGGCGAGAAAACGACATTAAGGTGTTTACGTGATATTTGGACCGATTTTATAAAGTTTATGCTTTTATTTAATATTAGTCTTTGGCATAGATTGAAAGCGAATGAAATACCGATTCATAAATGGTATTCCGTTTTTAAATCGGATGAAAATTCGAAAGAATACACTAAAAAAACCAAAGAAAAGGACGAAAAAGGGACATGGGAACCTAGAAACGATTTCCTTAGGTATAGGAATCTATTTATTTTAGGGAATTAGCCACAACTTTCTTAATACGCCTCCGATCATCGAATGTTATACCTTCCCGACCTTGTATCTTCGACTACTATCATATTATTAGATTAATGTCAAAAATATTCCTTTTAAACTTTATTAAAAGGGCGAGAAAACGACATTAGGGCGTTTACGTGATATTTGAACCGATTTTATTAAGTTTATGCTTTTATTTAATATTAATCTTTGGCATAGATTGAAAGCGAATGAAGTCACGATTCATAAATGGTATTCCGTTTTTAAATCGGATGAAAATTGGAAAAAATATACTAAAAAAACCAAAGAAAAGGACGAAAAAGGGACATGGGAACCTAGAAACGATTTCCTTAGGTATAGGAATCTATTTATTTTAGGGAATTAGCCACAACTTTCTTAATACGCCTCAGATCATCGAATGTTATACCTTCCCGATCTTGTATCTTCGTTAACTATCATATTATTATATTAATATCAAAAAATTTCCTTTAAAACTTTAGTTAAAGGGCGAGAAAAGGACGTTAAAGTGCATACATAATATTTGGACCGATTTTAATAAGTTTATGCTTTTATTTAATATTAATCTTTGGCATAGATTGAAAGCGAATGAAGTCCTGAATCATAAATGGTATTCCGTTTTTAAATCGGATACAAATTGGAAAAAATATACTAAAAAAAACCGAAGAAAAGGACGAAAAAGGGACATGGGAACCTAGAAACGATTTCCTTAGGTATAGGCATCTATTTATTTTAGGGAATTAGCCACAACTTTCTTAATACGCCTCCGATCATCGAATGTTATACCTTCCCGATCTTGTATCTTCGAGTACTATCATTTTTATTCAAAATCTAGCAAACTAAAATTTGACCCATTTTTCGCAATTTTTGAAAGGGGTAACATCATGATTTTTTGAAAAATCGACCAAAAATTTTGTGTTTGTGTTTTTAAATATTTTGATGCAGAATAACGGCAAATGAAGTCCCGATTCATAAATCGTATTCCGTTCCGAAATCGGATTCAAAATGGCAAAAATATTGTATAAAAACCTCGGAAAAAGTCCAAATAGGGACATTCGGAATTTTACTCGATGTTTAATCGATTTTATTTCGATAAATTTTAGAAAATTTGCAATAGCTCGGGTTATACACCTCCAATCATCGAATGTTATACCTCCCCGAATTTGAATCTTCGAGTACTATCAAATTACTAGCTTAATATCAAAAAGATTCCTTTTAAACTTTATTAAAAGGGCGAGAAAACGACATTAAGGTGTTTACGTGATATTTGGAACAATTTTATAAAGTTTATGATTTTATTTAATATTAATCTTTGGCATAGATTGAAAGCGAATGAAATACCGATTCATAAATGGTATTCCGTTTTTAAATCGGATGAAAATTGGAAAAAATATACTAAAAAAACCATAGAAAAGGACGAAAAAGGGACATGGGAACCTAGAAACGATTTCCTTAGGTATATGCATCTATTTATTTTAGGGAATTAGCCAAAACTTTCTTAATACGCCTCAGATCATCGAATGTTATACCTTCCCGATCTTGTATCTTCGTTAACTATCATATTATTATATTAATATCAAAAAAATTCCTTTAAAACTTTAGTTAAAGGGCGAGAAAAGGACATACATAATATTTGGACCGATTTTAATAAGTTTATGCTTTTATTTAATATTAATCTTTGGCGTAGATTGAAAGCGAATGAAGTCCTGATTCATAAATAGTATTCCGTTTTTAAATCGGATACAAATTGGAAAAAATGTACTAAAAAAACCGAACAAAAGGACGAAAAAGGGACATGGGAACCTAGAAACGATTTCCTTAGGTATAGGCATCTATTTATTTTAGGGAATTAGCCACAACTTTCTTAATACGCCTCCGATCATCGAATGTTATACCTTCCCGACCTTGTATCTTCGACTACTATCATATTATTAGATTAATGTCAAAAATATTCCTTTTAAACTTTATTAAAAGGGCGAGAAAACGACATTAGGGCGTTTACGTGATATTTGAACCGATTTTATTAAGTTTATGCTTTTATTTTATATTAATCTTTGGCATAGATTGAAAGCGAATGAAGTCACGATTCATAAATGGTATTCCGTTTTTAAATCGGATGAAAATTGGAAAAAATATACTAAAAAAACCAAAGAAAAGGACGAAAAAGGGACATGGGAACCTAGAAACGATTTCCTTAGGTATAGGAATCTATTTATTTTAGGGAATTAGCCACAACTTTCTTAATACGCCTCCGATAATCAAATGTTATACCTTCCCGATCTTGTATCTTCGTTAACTATCATATTATTATATTAATATCAAAAAAATTCCTTTAAAACTTTATTTAAAGGGCGAGAGAAGGACGTTAAAGTGCATACATAATATTTGGACCGATTTTAATAAGTTTATGCTTTTATTTAATATTAATCTTTGGCGTAGATTGAAAGCGAATGAAGTCCTGATTCATAAATAGTATTCCGTTTTTAAATCGGATACAAATTGGAAAAAATGTACTAAAAAAACCGAACAAAAGGACGAAAAAGGGACATGGGAACCTAGAAACGATTTCCTTAGGTATAGGCATCTATTTATTTTAGGGAATTAGCCACAACTTTCATAATACGCCTCCGATCATCAAATGTTATGCCTTCCCGATCTTGTATCTTCAACTACTATTATATTATTATATTAATATCAAAAACATTCCTTTTAAACTTTAGTTAAAGGGCGAGAAAAGGACGTTAAATTGCATACATAATATTTGGACCGATTTTAATAAGTGTATGCTTTTATTTAATATTAATCTTTGGCAGAGATTGAAAGCGAATGAAGTCCTGAATCATAAATGGTATTCCGTTTTTAAATCGGATGAAAATTGGAAAAAATATACTAAAAAAGCCGAAGAAAAGGACGAAAAAGGGACATGGGAACCTAGAAACGATTTCCTTAGGTATATGCATTTACCGATCTTGTATCTTCGTTAACTATCATATTATTAGATTAATATCAAAAATATTCCTTTTAAACTTTAGTTAAAGGGCGAGAAAAGGAGGTTAAAGTGCATACATAATATTTGGACCGATTTTAATAAGTTTATGCTTTTATTTAATATTAATCTTTGGCATAGATTGAAAGCGAATGAAGTCCTGAATCATAAATGGTATTCCATTTTTAAATCGGATGAAAATTGGAAAAAATATACCAAAAAAAACCAAAGAAAAGGACGAAAAAGGGACATGGGAACCTAGAAACGATTTCCTTAGGTATATGCATCTATTTATTTTAGGGAATTAGCCAAAACTTTCTTAATACGCCTCAGATCATCGAATGTTATACCTTCCCGATCTTGCATCTTCGTTAACTATCATATTATTATATTAATATCAAAAATATTCCTTTTAAACTTTAGTTAAAGGGCGAGAAAAGGAGGTTAAAGTGCATACATAATATTTGGACCGATTTTAATAAGTTTATGATTTTATTTAATATTAATCTTTGGCATAGATTGAAAGCGAATGAAATACCGATTCATAAATGGTATTCCGTTTTTAAATCGGATGAAAATTGGAAAAAATATACTAAAAAAACCATAGAAAAGGACGAAAAAGGGACATGGGAACCTAGAAACGATTTCCTTAGGTATATGCATCTATTTATTTTAGGGAATTAGCCAAAACTTTCTTAATACGCCTCAGATCATCGAATGTTATACCTTCCCGATCTTGTATCTTCGTTAACTATCATATTATTATATTAATATCAAAAAAATTCCTTTAAAACTTTAGTTAAAGGGCGAGAAAAGGACATACATAATATTTGGACCGATTTTAATAAGTTTATGCTTTTATTTAATATTAATCTTTGGCGTAGATTGAAAGCGAATGAAGTCCTGATTCATAAATAGTATTCCGTTTTTAAATCGGATACAAATTGGAAAAAATGTACTAAAAAAACCGAACAAAAGGACGAAAAAGGGACATGGGAACCTAGAAACGATTTCCTTAGGTATAGGCATCTATTTATTTTAGGGAATTAGCCACAACTTTCTTAATACGCCTCCGATCATCGAATGTTATACCTTCCCGACCTTGTATCTTCGACTACTATCATATTATTAGATTAATGTCAAAAATATTCCTTTTAAACTTTATTAAAAGGGCGAGAAAACGACATTAGGGCGTTTACGTGATATTTGAACCGATTTTATTAAGTTTATGCTTTTATTTTATATTAATCTTTGGCATAGATTGAAAGCGAATGAAGTCACGATTCATAAATGGTATTCCGTTTTTAAATCGGATGAAAATTGGAAAAAATATACTAAAAAAACCAAAGAAAAGGACGAAAAAGGGACATGGGAACCTAGAAACGATTTCCTTAGGTATAGGAATCTATTTATTTTAGGGAATTAGCCACAACTTTCTTAATACGCCTCCGATAATCAAATGTTATACCTTCCCGATCTTGTATCTTCGTTAACTATCATATTATTATATTAATATCAAAAAAATTCCTTTAAAACTTTATTTAAAGGGCGAGAGAAGGACGTTAAAGTGCATACATAATATTTGGACCGATTTTAATAAGTTTATGCTTTTATTTAATATTAATCTTTGGCGTAGATTGAAAGCGAATGAAGTCCTGATTCATAAATAGTATTCCGTTTTTAAATCGGATACAAATTGGAAAAAATGTACTAAAAAAACCGAACAAAAGGACGAAAAAGGGACATGGGAACCTAGAAACGATTTCCTTAGGTATAGGCATCTATTTATTTTAGGGAATTAGCCACAACTTTCATAATACGCCTCCGATCATCAAATGTTATGCCTTCCCGATCTTGTATCTTCAACTACTATTATATTATTATATTAATATCAAAAACATTCCTTTTAAACTTTAGTTAAAGGGCGAGAAAAGGACGTTAAATTGCATACATAATATTTGGACCGATTTTAATAAGTTTATGCTTTTATTTAATATTAATCTTTGGCAGAGATTGAAAGCGAATGAAGTCCTGAATCATAAATGGTATTCCGTTTTTAAATCGGATGAAAATTGGAAAAAATATACTAAAAAAGCCGAAGAAAAGGACGAAAAAGGGACATGGGAACCTAGAAACGATTTCCTTAGGTATATGCATTTACCGATCTTGTATCTTCGTTAACTATCATATTATTAGATTAATATCAAAAATATTCCTTTTAAACTTTAGTTAAAGGGCGAGAAAAGGAGGTTAAAGTGCATACATAATATTTGGACCGATTTTAATAAGTTTATGCTTTTATTTAATATTAATCTTTGGCATAGATTGAAAGCGAATGAAGTCCTGAATCATAAATGGTATTCCATTTTTAAATCGGATGAAAATTGGAAAAAATATACCAAAAAAACCAAAGAAAAGGACGAAAAAGGGACATGGGAACCTAGAAACGATTTCCTTAGGTATATGCATCTATTTATTTTAGGGAATTAGCCAAAACTTTCTTAATACGCCTCAGATCATCGAATGTTATACCTTCCCGATCTTGCATCTTCGTTAACTATCATATTATTATATTAATATCAAAAAAATTCCTTTAAAACTTTAGTTAAAGGGCGAGAAAAGGACGTTAAAGTGCATACATAATATTTGGACCGATTTTAATAAGTTTATGCTTTTATTTAATATTAATCTTTGGCGTAGATTGAAACCGAATGAAGTCCTGATTTATAAATAGTATTCCGTTTTTAAATCGGATACAAATTGGAAAAAATGTACTAAAAAAACCGAACAAAAGGACGAAAAAGGGACATGGGAACCTAGAAACGATTTCCTTAGGTATAGGCATCTATTTATTTTAGGGAATTAGCCACAACTTTCATAATACGCCTCCGATCATCAAATGTTATGCCTTCCCGATCTTGTATCTTCAACTACTATTATATTATTATATTAATATCAAAAACATTCATTTTAAACTTTAGTTAAAGGGCGAGAAAAGGACGTTAAAGTGCATACATAATATTTTGACCGATTTTAATAAGTTTATGCTTTTATTTAATATTAATCTTTGGCATAGATTGAAAGCGAATGAAGTCCTGAATCATAAATGGTATTCCGTTTTTAAATCGGATGAAAATTGGAAAAAATATACTAAAAAAACCAAAGAAAAGGACGAAAAAGGGACATGGGAACCTAGAAACGATTTCCTTAGGTATAGGAATCTATTTATTTTAGGGAATTAGCCACAACTTTCTTAATACGCCTCCGATCATCGAATGTTATACCTTCCCGACCTTGTATCTTCGACCGATTTTAATAAGTTTATGCTTTTATTTAATATTAATCTTTGGCGTAGATTGAAAGCGAATGAAGTCCTGATTCAAAAATAGTATTCCGTTTTTAAATCGGATACAAATTGGAAAAAATGTACTAAAAAAACCGAACAAAAGGACGAAAAAGGGACATGGGAACCTAGAAACGATTTCCTTAGGTATAGGCATCTATTTATTTTAGGGAATTAGCCACAACTTTCATAATACGCCTCCGATCATCAAATGTTATGCCTTCCCGATCTTGTATCTTCAACTACTATTATATTATTATATTAATATCAAAAACATTCCTTTTAAACTTTAGTTAAAGGGCGAGAAAAGGACGTTAAAGTGCATACATAATATTTGGACCGATTTTAATAAGTTTATGCTTTTATTTAATATTAATCTTTGGCGTAGATTGAAACCGAATGAAGTCCTGATTTATAAATAGTATTCCGTTTTTAAATCGGATACAAATTGGAAAAAATGTACTAAAAAAACCGAACAAAAGGACGAAAAAGGGACATGGGAACCTAGAAACGATTTCCTTAGGTATAGGCATCTATTTATTTTAGGGAATTAGCCACAACTTTCATAATACGCCTCCGATCATCAAATGTTATGCCTTCCCGATCTTGTATCTTCAACTACTATTATATTATTATATTAATATCAAAAACATTCATTTTAAACTTTAGTTAAAGGGCGAGAAAAGGACGTTAAAGTGCATACATAATATTTTGACCGATTTTAATAAGTTTATGCTTTTATTTAATATTAATCTTTGGCATAGATTGAAAGCGAATGAAGTCCTGAATCATAAATGGTATTCCGTTTTTAAATCGGATGAAAATTGGAAAAAATATACTAAAAAAACCAAAGAAAAGGACGAAAAAGGGACATGGGAACCTAGAAACGATTTCCTTAGGTATAGGAATCTATTTATTTTAGGGAATTAGCCACAACTTTCTTAATACGCCTCCGATCATCGAATGTTATACCTTCCCGACCTTGTATCTTCGACCGATTTTAATAAGTTTATGCTTTTATTTAATATTAATCTTTGGCGTAGATTGAAAGCGAATGAAGTCCTGATTCAAAAATAGTATTCCGTTTTTAAATCGGATACAAATTGGAAAAAATGTACTAAAAAAACCGAACAAAAGGACGAAAAAGGGACATGGGAACCTAGAAACGATTTCCTTAGGTATAGGCATCTATTTATTTTAGGGAATTAGCCACAACTTTCATAATACGCCTCCGATCATCAAATGTTATGCCTTCCCGATCTTGTATCTTCAACTACTATTATATTATTATATTAATATCAAAAACATTCCTTTTAAACTTTAGTTAAAGGGCGAGAAAAGGACGTTAAAGTGCATACATAATATTTTGACCGATTTTAATAAGTTTATGCTTTTATTTAATATTAATCTTTGGCATAGATTGAAAGCGAATGAAGTCCTGAATCATAAATGGTATTCCGTTTTTAAATCGGATGAAAATTGGAAAAAATATACTAAAAAAACCAAAGAAAAGGACGAAAAAGGGACATGGGAACCTAGAAACGATTTCCTTAGGTATATGCATCTATTTATTTTAGGGAATTAGCCAAAACTTTCTTAATACGCCTCAGATCATCGAATGTTATACCTTCCCGATCTTGTATCTTCGTTAACTATCATATTATTATATTAATATCAAAAAATTTCCTTTAAAACTTTAGTTAAAGGGCGAGAAAAGGACGTTAAAGTGCATATATAATATTTGGACCGATTTTAATAAGTTTATGCTTTTATTTAATATTAATCTTTGGCGTAGATTGAAAGCGAATGAAGTCCTGATTCATAAATAGTATTCCGTTTTTAAATCGGATACAAATTGGAAAAAATGTACTAAAAAAACCAAAGAAAAGGACGAAAAAGGGACATGGGAACCTAGAAACGATTTCCTTAGGTATAGGCATCTATTTATTTTAGGGAATTAGCCACAACTTTCATAATACGCCTCCGATCATCAAATGTTATGCCTTCCCGATCTTGTATCTTCAACTACTATTATATTATTATATTAATATCAAAAACATTCCTTTTAAACTTTAGTTAAAGGGCGAGAAAAGGACGTTAAAGTGCATACATAATATTTGGACCGATTTTAATAAGTTTATGCTTTTATTTAATATTAATCTTTGGCGTAGATTGAAACCGAATGAAGTCCTGATTCATAAATAGTATTCCGTTTTTAAATCGGATACAAATTGGAAAAAATGTACTAAAAAAACCAAAGAAAAGGACGAAAAAGGGACATGGGAACCTAGAAACGATTTCCTTAGGTATAGGCATCTATTTATTTTAGGGAATTAGCCACAACTTTCATAATACGCCTCCGATCATCAAATGTTATGCCTTCCCGATCTTGTATCTTCAACTACTATTATATTGTTATATTAATATCAAAAACATTCCTTTTAAACTTTAGTTAAAGGGCGAGAAAAGGACGTTAAAGTGCATACATAATATTTTGACCGATTTTATTAAGTTTATGATTTTATTTAATATTAATCTTTGGCATAGATTGAAAGCGAATGAAATACCGATTCATAAATGGTATTCCGTTTTTAAATCGGATGAAAATTGGAAAAAATATACTAAAAAAACCGAAGAAAAGGACGAAAAAGGGACATGGGAACCTAGAAACGATTTCCTTAGGTATATGCATCTATTTATTTTAGGGAATTAGCCAAAACTTTCTTAATACGCCTCAGATCATCGAATGTTATACCTTCCCGATCTTGTATCTTCGTTAACTATCATATTATTATATTAATATCAAAAAAATTCCTTTAAAACTTTAGTTAAAGGGCGAGAAAAGGACGTTAAAGTGCATATATAATATTTGGACCGATTTTAATAAGTTTATGCTTTTATTTAATATTAATCTTTGGCGTAGATTGAAAGCGAATGAAGTCCTGATTCATAAATGGTATTCCGTTTTTAACTCGGATACAAATTGGAAAAAATGTACTAAAAAAACCGAACAAAAGGACGAAAAAGGGACATGGGAACCTAGAAACGATTTCCTTAGGTATAGGCATCTATTTATTTTAGGGAATTAGCCACAACTTTCATAATACGCCTCCGATCATCAAATGTTATGCCTTCCCGCTCTTGTATCTTCAACTACTATTATATTATTATATTAATATCAAAAACATTCCTTTTAAACTTTAGTTAAAGGGCGAGAAAAGGACGTTAAAGTGCATACATAATATTTGGACCGATTTTAATAAGTTTATGCTTTTATTTAATATTAATCTTTGGCATAGATTGAAAGCGAATGAAGTCCTGAATCATAAATGGTATTCCGTTTTTAAATCGGATGAAAATTGGAAAAAATATACTAAAAAAACCGAAGAAAAGGACGAAAAAGGGACATGGGAACCTAGAAACGATTTCCTTAGGTATAGGCATCTATTTATTTTAGGGAATTAGCCACAACTTTCTTAATACGCCTCCGATCATCGAATGTTATACCTTCCCGATCTTGTATCTTCGAGTACTATCATTTTTAATCAAAATCTAGCAAACTAAAATCTGACCCATTTTTCGCAATTTTTGAAAGGGGTAACATCATGATTTTTTGAAAAATCGACCAAAAATTTTTTGTTTGTGTTTTTAAATATTTTGATGCAGAATAACGGAAAATGAAGTCCCGATTCATAAATGGTATTCCGTTCCGAAATCGGATTCAAAATGGCAAAAATATTGTATAAAAACCTCGGAGAAAGTCCAAATAGGGACATTCGGACTTTTACTCGATGTTTAATCGATTTTATTTCGATAAATTTTAGAAAATTTGTTTTACAAATCAAAGCTTACAGTTCGATTAATAAGAAATCTTTTATAAAGATTAACAGCAAATGAAGTCCCAATTCTTAAATGGTATCTTGGTGCAAAATCGGATACAAAATGGCAAAAATATCCTTAAAAACTTAAGCAAAAGGGTGAGAAAAGGACATTCGGGCTTATACGTGATTTTGCGATTTGATAGATTTTACCGAATTAGCCATAACCTTGCTTGGTTACCTCCAATCGGCGAAAGTTATACCTTTCCGCATTCGTATCTTCAAGTACTATCTAGTTATCGTTTATGTATCAAGCATATTCTAAAAAACCCAAGTTAGAAGGCGGAAAAGGACATATGATTCTAATGACCTTTGTTTGAAACGATTTTTTAAAGCTTACAGTTCGATTAATAAGAAATCTTTTATAAAGATTAACAGAAAATGAAGTCCCATTTCCTAAATGGTATCTTGGTGCATAATCGGATACAAAATGGCAAAAACATCCCTAAAAACTTAAGCAAAAGGTTAAGAAAAGGACATTCGGGCTTATACGTGATTTTGCGTTTTGATAGATTTTATCGAATTAGCCATAACCTTGCTTGGTTACCTCCAATCGGCGAAAGTTATACCTTCCCGCAATAGTATCTTCGAGTACTATCTAGTTATTGTATATGTATCAAGCATATTCCTTAAAAAACCTAAGTTAGATGGCGGAAAAAGACATATGATTCTAATGGCGATGTTTGAATTGACTTAATAAAGCTTACAGTTCTTTTATAAAGATTAACAGCAAATAAAGTCCCAATTCTTAAATGGTATCTTGGTGCAAAATCGGATACAAAATGGTAAAAATATCCTTTTAAACTTAAGCAAAAGCGTGAGAAAAGGACAATCGGGCTTATACGTGATATTGCGTTTTGATAGATTTTACCGAATTAGCCATAACGTTGCTTGTTTACCTCCAATCGGAGGTTCCGTGTTTCTTATCCGATTTGGTTCAAATTAAAAAATTAGATAGCTTTTATAAGCACCAACACATATGCCGAATTGCACAGCATTAGGTTAATAATTGTGGGCGTGGCAGTTTTTTGCGATTTGCGTGGTAGCGGGGGGTGATATCAAAATAAAACAACAAACTTGTACTGCCTATGTTAATTACCTATCGAACGATATATGGCACATGTCTGTAGCTGTTGTAGTTTCTGAGATCTAGGCGTTGATACGGACAGACAGACGGACAGACGGACGGACAGACGGACATGGCTATATCGACTCGGCTGTTGATGCTGATCAAGAATATATATACTTTATGGGGTCGGAGATGCTTCCTTCTGCCTGTTACATACATTTGCACCATATTATGATACCCTTTTCACCCATTTTCAATGGGTACGGGGTATAAAAAGTCAGTTTTTGACTAAAATGACCATTCCGTATTTGACAAATCAAAAAAAGTTCAATTTATTCATTAATAGGACCATTACTTGGTTTGTTTACTTTGTTTGTCATATAAAATTAGATGAAATATGACCAAAATATTTCACAAAAACTGTCCGAAAACTTCTCATTCTGGACCCCTTGTCTTTAATTAGGTTATTAACGCTTTATTGCCATTTTTAATTTTGGGAATTATGCATAATTTGGCTAGTATTTGGAAGAGTGATGGATGGTACAGCTTTCTGATCTTAGATCTTCGCGTACTATCACTTTCTATCAAAAACTGGCCAACTTAAATTTGACCCGATTTTCGCCAATTTTAAAAGGCATCATCATTTTTGCCAAAAATCGACACACAATTTTTTTTCTCAGCTTTCAAGACATTTTAATGCAGATCGCAGGATAATGAAGTCCTGATTTAAACATGGTAATCGCGTTTAAAATTAGATGAAATATGACCAAAATATTTCACAAAAACCGTCCGAAAACTTCCCTTTCTGGACCCCTTGTCTTTAATTAGGTTATTAACGCTTTATTGCCATTTTTAATACAGGGTTGTATTTGGAAGATTGATGGATGGTACAGCTTCCTGATCTTAGATCTTCGAGTACTATAATTTTTTATCAAAAACTGGCTAACTAAAATTGTACCCGATTCCAAAAACCGCCACAAAATTTTTTTTCTCTGCTTTCAGGACATTTTAATGCAGATCGCAGAAGAATAAATCCTGATTCAGAAATAGCATTCCATTTCCAAATCGGATGAAATATGGATTAGATATTCCATAAAAGTGGGTCAAAATAATCGTATTTGGTCAAATGACTTTAATAATATTCAATCCAATAGATTTAATTTAAGCCGCACGATACAACAACTTATTACTGGCTAGTAAAATAATTTCCTTAAATTGTCCTATTCTTAAATCTAAGAAAATGCTAAGAACTTCCTTCAGTTAGTCGGCTCAACAATTTTAATTCGAATATCACGCTTAATCCAATGTTTGGGCTTAGACGCTCCTTGTTTATCTTAAACATAAGGATAATGTAATATAATCCTTTCCAGGTAAAGGCTTATCTCCCGATTCCCTGTACCCTTTGCATTTCGCGAGGATCTTGCCATTTGCGAATCTTTATTACTCTATCTCCAAGCGCTATTGCTATCCTTCTCCAACTGCTTGAAGGGACGTTGTGGATTAAGGATTCGGCAGCGGCGACAGAAAGGATAATTCGCAAGCCGACAATACTGCGCGGACAAAGGTGTTTTGTTTTTATGACTTTGTAACTCCTTCGCCAGCTTAAGGCCTTTGCCGTGTGCTCGTGTTTGCGAAAGGATAATTTTACGATCGTTATGGTTGAGGCCGAGTCCTGGGCAAAGGAAAGGATAGGGTCAGGACAGGGTTCTCGAACGGACCAGGCCCTTGGCCTCCGATTCCGATGCCGAACCCGATCCTGAGGAGGCAGGTACCGTGTCCGACTAAGTGGACACAATGGCACGCCTATTCGCAAATGCGAATTCTGCGAGCGACGTCTATTGTTTTGACAAAGGCGGGCTTTATTTTGACTATTTAAAGGATTACGCTAAAGGATTGACTTCGCAGCCTTGACTGCACCGGGTCTGCAAAATGATTCCGCCCACAACGAAGGCTCCTTCCGCGAATTACTGGGTTTTATGGTTCGCGAATGAGTTAAGAAAGTCCTCGAGGTCTCCCAAATAAAGCGAAATGCGAATAAAAAGGATAAAAAAGGCTTCGCTTCGGAGAAGGACTAGAGAAGAGTTAACGTAACTCTTTCGTCATTTACACGTAAATTTTTTACAACTCCTTGAAAGTTGCTAGGAATTTTAAACAAACAAAAGCGGTAAAAAAAATTGACAAAGAGAAAGAGAAAGTTGACTCTTGGAAAACCATTATAAAAATGTTTTGCAAATTCGTTTGCTTAATGTTGACTAAGAAAGAGTTGCCTTTTCGGGAACTCATAAAATCAATGCATTTTAAATCTGTTTGCTTAATGTTGCCTCAAATATGAGATGACCTTAGAAAAACATACAAATATTGTTGTACCTAAAGACATAGCAAATTTATAGTGAAGGAAAAATAGAGACTTTATTAGGGCTTCAGTGTAAGACAAACATAAGACCAATAGTGTCCTTTAAAAACATTATTAATGATTATATTATAATTATATACATATTTTTGTAACTTCTCTAAACCAAAAGCATTTTGCACATATACCTACCCGAATCCCCGCTATCTGATGCCACATTGAATTCACCCACCCACTGTCCACTTTTGTCTAATGAGTCGAATAAATGATTCCCCTGGAAAATGTGTCTGCATTTCCTCGATTTCGACTCCGGACCAAGTCCCAGACCCGGACCCGGACACGGACCGGCTTTTTCTTCTGCATTGCGTTACCCATAACTGTCACGGGCCTGCAATGAAAAATGACCAATCAATGTCTCACTTCAATAGATGAACAAACATTGGCGAAGGGGAGGAAGGCGGAAGGGATGTGGTGGTAGATATACCCGAATTGCCCGACCAAAATGTGACGTTTTTCTCTGGCGAAAAGAGTGAATTTTATAGAAAAGCCAGGAGATAGCAGAGGGTCGTGGATTGTGTGGCGGAGGGATCAAGGAGAGAAAATGCAGCTGCTCGAATTTGCACGATTCGTCTCCAACATTGAATCGATTGATTTTCGCATAGAATTAAACCAAATGGATTGGGTGGTGGCAACGATCAAAGAATGAAATTAATCAAGAGGTTTGACTTAAATTAATTCATCTTTAGCTTTTACATATCATCCAGCATTCCCTTAACAAGTTAGTTTTATGATTTTAAAAATTTAGTTTGCATTAACATTTTAATAAGCTAAGGTTTTAAGATAACCATGATTTCATACGAATGGCTAAAATATCTTAAAATATCGATCTTAGTAGGCACTTCTAATAAAAAATCCCCTTTCCTACCATCTATTTTTCTTTTTATTTATTTCATTTTGATTATTTTTTAACCAAAATAATACGCTTTAACTGTTTTTTATGAAATATATGGCATCTCTTTATATTTTTCAAATAAATATGATTCTAATACAATTTTAACTAAGCTTAAACTATATGTACAGTGAGGCTACTTGGCCCGCAACAGAAACGATTGTGTGTGTCAGTCTCCAAGTCATTTTGGCCATAATGTTGTTTTGGCTAGTGTTTTTCCAGTTTGTGGCCGCAGCTAATCGATCGATGAGAACCCATCATGGCCAGCCACTGGGTTCCGCTCGCAGCAAGGAGCCTTTTTCTTCCTTTCTTTCTCGTTCTCTTTATTTCTCGCTGGCAGCTCTTGTGCACTCTGTCGCGCACTCGTCCTGCGGTGCCCGAGCGTCCTGGGCACCGTAGGGAGTGCGGCTAATTGTGCGACTCATCGCATCCTCGCAGCTTCCTTCTCGGCTTTGGCATTTGCGTGTCACCGGCAAATGGCCGAAAGAAGTGCGTAGGCTCTTGTGGCCGAGTTTCGATCCATGGTTAGAGAATTAAAGGACCTAGGGCAGAGGATACAGCTCCTGCTGGTGCTGGTGGTGCTGCTGGTAGCTGCACTGCTGTTGGTGGTACTGCTGCGGGTAGGGATCGTATTGCTGGTGAGCAATCTGCTGCTGTGGGTAATCATTGAGCAGACCGTAACCATGACTGCTGTGACTGTGGTTGTAAGCGGGATAAGCGGCTGCGACGGTGGCGGAGGTGGAAACGACGGTGCTGGTGTTGCTGTGGTGATATGGTGCTGCGGCCTCTAGTGGTGGCATGAGTGCCGCATAACCCGCACCACAGTGCTCCGGGGAGCCATCCAGGGTGCGATCCTTCTTCGACTTCATGCGTCTGTTCTGGAACCAAATCTTGATCTGTCGCTCGCTTAAGCTCAGGGCATTGGCAATGTCGATGCGACGACGACGAGTAATGTATCGGTTGAAGTGGAACTCTTTTTCCAGCTCCAAAGTTTGATACCGAGTGTAGGTCTGGCGGGTGCGTTTGGAGTCCTTGCCATCTGAAGATAAAAAAAAACTTTGATTAGTCATTATTCGTCAATAACATAAGAAGGCTTTCAAAATTTGAGTTCCAATTTTGATTTGTTAAAACTCATATTTTGTTGGGGGTTGATCTTTACCTGCTGCCAAGGTTTCCTCGATGTGCGACCAATTGAAATCGTTTGCATTGCTCGGGCCTGTCACAATCCGATGATTGATCTCATGACTGACAGTTGACAAGGCTGACGAGGACTTTTCCCCCGGCGACTGGGGTGGTGTGCTGAGTCCTTCGACGGGCGGCAGGGAAGTAGGCGTGGTTGGTGGCGGTGTGGCAAAGTCGACATTCTTCAGCTTCTGCGACTGGGACTGGGACTGCGGCGAGTAGACATCCAGGTAGTCTACATCTTCGGAGGTGCTGGGAGTGGGGGCTGTCACGTACTCTTGATCGTAGCTGGGGGCAGGGCTGGCGGCGACAGTGGCCTTGGTAGCGGGGGTTGGCGTCTTCTTCACCTGCTCCAAGGTTGTGTAGAAGTAGTCGGGGGTATACTTCAGCTTCTTCACGGGATTCGTGAGCAGGGCCCTCAGAGTGCTGGGTCGCTCCTCGACGGCGGCAATGATGGAGGCGGCATCTTCTTCGGCCTTGCGCTTGGCGGCCTTGGGCGGAGGTGTGGCGGGTTGATGGGCTACCTGGTGTACCTGTGGCTCTTCGGGCACCTGGGAAACTTCCTCCTGCTGCTGTCCATAGTAGTAACAGCTCTCTGAGTAGTTCTCCTGAGGATAGTAGCCCTGGTAGCTCTGGTAGCTGGAGCTGGCCTGATAGTAGCCATTGGAGGAGTTGTCGTAGTATGTGGGAGGCAGGCTGTGGTGGTGATACATGTTGTACATGTTCATGTTCTCGGCGGCGTAGTTGTAGTGGCTGTTGGCGGCCATGTCTGTAATATATGAAGAACTGTTCGTCTTTGGGCTGCAACCTCTGCGATGTGAACGCGACGCTGGTGAGTTTGCGAATGAGCTGGTTCTGTGGCAGATCCTGCATATATAGCAAGTCCTGCAAGGCACGGCACACGCTGCTCGTCATAGCGCATAAATATCCCTGCGCATGACGCTTTGCCGCCTGCTGTTCGAACCACCCCTCCCTGCGAAATGTCCTTGCAGGCAGTGAGAGGGGAAGTTATCCGGAGGACTCGCAGACTTATCCGTACGTAGCCTACCTGCTGTGCTGCTTATTACCTACCCATCGCGCCCATTATCATCGCGAGTTATCCGGCCGAGGCTGAGAATTTCCCCTGCGTCCTTGAGACGCTGGTCCAGTAATTACGTCCATGAGATGCCTACCCATGAGGTGCTTCGAGCGGGACGGCGAAGCTTCCTCTCCCACTCTAATTGCAATAATCATAAAGACATAAAAAGGAACTGTAAACTGCAAACGGTAAGCGGTAAACTGTTGCTGAAGCGATCCTTCGACAAAAGGCTTTTTCCCTGCCCCGTTTATGATTCCCTAAAAATTTCTCTGGATTTTTGCCAGCCAAAGATTCCGGCTGGACTGGCTGCCATTTGTTCTAGGAATCGGGCCCTTTCCCTACGAATTTATTTCGCAGCTCCGTCCGCCAAAAGGATAACATTGCGTTCGATCTCGCGGATGGTGATTGCGCGTGCGAGGGTCGCGTGTTTGCGCTTTTTGTTTGCCCTCGTGGCCAGCAAGTGCGCATCTCCTGTTCCTCAACTCACTCCTCTTGGCTTGTACATAAGCGTATCCCTCTGTTTGCCCAGTACCCGAAAGCCGCTCAGCTAAATTAACTGCTAAAAAAGCAATCGTTCCTCGCCCACTTTTTGTGTTTACACGACTTTCTGATCGGCTTACGCGGCTGGAAAAATGCTTCTTTTCCATCAGCCACCCCCGTTCAGCACACCCCTAACAGTCATATCGATGGCCTGGCATATGTGTGCAGTTTGTGCATGTGCGAATTCTACCCCTGCTCCAGCCACTGGCCTTGCAACCCATCCCCCATGTCCTGGCAGCTTCCATTGTTGCTCAAAATTTATGGCGTTTTTCAGTTTGACAGACGGAGTCCGCCAGACTGCAACAGACCTCTTTCCCCCCACCGTCCTTTCATTTTCTATTGCCAGTGGATGGATTTCAGCGGGTTTCTGATTTTTGAAATAAATTTCACAAAATCTAACAGTCCCAGAATGGAAAGTCAACCATGAGTTTTGAAAAATTAAATTTACAGAATCTTAGCTCCAGAAAAAAATTCCAAATTTCGTTATTTGGAATAGAAACAAAAGCAGACATACATTTTATTATATCTACAAAATACAAGTTATTTTATGAGGTTGTTTGGTTTATTATTTATAAATATTATTAAGAAACATTTGCAGTTTCATAAATAACGAAAATACATCTTCTTTCGCGACAAGTGCCAAAAAATACTTCAAATTCCGAGCACTTTAATTTTCAAAAATTAGTTCAAAAATAAAATTTTACTGGAATTTCTCTTACGGCCAAATCGGGCTTTATCAATGCATCAATGAAGAATAACCCTAACCTAACATATGGCCATAAAATACTTTCCCCGGATCTCCAAAGGACATCGACAGGCTCAGCGGCCAGGACCCAGGCAACTTTAATTGAGTTGTAAGGCCCACAAGCGAGTGTCCGACCACAACACACCCCGAGCTCAGAACTGAATCCGAATCTGAACCCAAGAATTCGTGCGTTTTTATTGTCGAATTAATAAATTACCTTGACAGTGAATCGGGACCATCCCATTGTTTCTGAGTATCTGGATGTCCTCTTCTCCCCTCCCCTTTTCAGGACCTCCTCCTTTGCTTCCGCAGACGGCGTTGCACATTTTTGGCACTTCCATGAGGGTTAGCTCAGCCGGATGCCCGTCTATATAATATAGTAGGTCGGTGGGACGGCCGGAATATTGATAAATGCACAAGAACGTAGAACAGGCACGCGCCTGGAGAAGGTGAATGTGTTAATTCTCAGCCCTCTGCTTAGCTACAATTGCAAGCGTTGGCACCATTGTTGTTATCAGAAGTCCAACTATCAGCCCGTTGGTCAAGCAAAACCTTGGTGACCAAAATCATTAGGATGGGCGGTTAAGCTACATAAAAGCTTGGCGTAAAAATACTTTTTTCTCCTTTAACTAAAAGAACATTTTCC
Source organism: Drosophila vallismaia (assembly GCA_035047325.1). NCBI lineage: Eukaryota > Metazoa > Arthropoda > Insecta > Diptera > Drosophilidae > Drosophila > Drosophila vallismaia. The sequence continues at coordinate 2,362,093 of JAWNPU010000037.1, read as the reverse complement.
AAAATTCAGTAAAAAATTTCCATGGTTTACGCAATAAAGGAAGTATTCTTTTCGTAAATTGTTTCATAGATTGTCGAACCTGCTGCTCCAAGATCATTAATATTTCCAACTTCAAAAGCTTCTCAACTAAAACTACAAATTGCGGCATTACATAAGATAATTCATTCGGATACTCCAGCTGCCGTTAGTCCCGATCTTTGTTTGTTTTCCTAGCTTGAGTGGAACTTCGATGGTCACATGCTGAGGCTGGATTTCCTTTGAAGTAGATGGTGATCTCCCCATTGGAAGATAGCTCATTACATACTGTATATGTGGGGAGAGATAAAAAAAAACAATCGAATAGATCGCAATCATTATCGGGGGGAAACAGGCGGCGACCCGCTGTGTATAAAACCGTAAAGGGCTGAGAAAAATTATCAACAAACAAAACAAGCAACTGCGAGTGGTGTAAACTCCCCGGACAGACCCGATATCTGGCTATATATAGTATCAGCGTCAATCCGTCTAAGACGAACCCAGCGTGAGGTTTTCCTTGGAGCAATCAATGTGATTGCCTCAATCGGCGGCTAATTAGTGAGCGGTGCCGAGAATTATTCAAAATTTTGGTGTGCGTTATGCGATTTGTTTGATTTAACAATCAAATTGCACCGATCCAATCCGATCCCATCTGATCGGATCTGATAGAGTAGTTAGCTCTCCTCAAGGTAAATCAATCTGCCAGATGTCCGATACTCGATGAAGCAATCTACGCCAAGAAAACTTCATTTGGCACGGCTCATTCGGGTCGAAGAGAAAGCCAGACAGGATACTGTTTCAAGGACCCTTGATCGCTGGCCCACTGACGACGCCGCTCGAGGTCATCCCACCAAAATTTGTCCTTGGGCAGCCAGAATTGGTACCAATCAAAGTCAAGGATGCCGGAACGGTGTGCCCCTTTTCAGAACTTCTCAATGTTTTGTACAAATATTTTTCCAATGCGTCACGCGTCGCCTGTGTCCTTGGCTTCTGTGCGATATCCTGCACGTCCTGAGCTCAATGTGAACTGCCTGCCGATGTTTTCGAGCTCTGTTGTGTTGACATCGCATCAGGATCAGGCTATAATTGTTCCTGTCACACTTATTCGCATTGTTTTGCCGCTTTTAAATAGAGATGATGACCTCGTAAACTGAATGAAATGGGAATTATGCATCGGAAGAACCCATTTATGGCCCTGAGATATAAATTTCACATTGTCCAACTCTCAGTCAGAGCCTTGTTAACACATTCTACCAACTGAGCTCAATGAGATTGATGGTTTTTCAGCAGGAAATTTGTGCTACAAATGAGGCTTTTACCAAAAGGGAAGCTTAAATAGTATTAAATTTAAATGCTAACAATATAATTTAATTAAATTCTTTCCAATTTTAAATCTTAGTAAAATTCTTTGAATAATTTATTACTGATTAATTTTTTTTTTTAAATAGGTTGTAAAAATAAATTTATCCAAGCTTCTTTTACCTTTATATGAAGAATTAATTAAAAATATTGTATAAAGAAGATGATTTAGTTTTAGTTTTTTTTACCCATCAAATTGATAGTTTATTGGCAAGCTATTATCGGTCTCAAATTTTGGATTGCAGATTTCACACGAGCAAGCACACGAGTAAGATGATGCTCTCGACACAGGATGTGGAACTCGACATCGTGGGATATCAACAACTAATAAGGACGGAGTCCATTAACAATGATTGGAACATAGGTCTCCGGGGAGTTCGCCGTAAACTGTCAATGTGATTCCGTCGACGAGTCGTACGCCGGGGAATCGAAGTCGCGCGCGCTCTCCTCGAAATTCGTCGAATTCGCTGATGGCAATGGACGGCAACGAAATTCTGGATAGCCTGGCTTTAGATTGCTGAACCGGACGGAATGGAAAGGTGAAAAGGTGAGGAGGAGGGGGCCCCCTGTGGGCTGTTTTATAGTTTTATGATGTGCCAATAATATTTCTGCCTTGGAAACCAATTGCGCTGCTAGTCGACGAAGGATACGCGGGCAATTAAGACGCTTAAGGACCCATGACACGGTGTATTTACTATCCATAAACAGTCGACTCGAACCAAGTCGAGTCGCGTGAGCCTTCTTCTTCGTTCTCGTCCTCGTCCTCGTATTGCCTCTCGGGGTTCGTCCTTGCCAGAGTCCGTCAACAAGACATCATTTTAATGCGAGACACACGCGTCGTTCATTCTCAGGTAGACCTTGATTCGTCCGTGGAAATCAGAGGTGGAAATGTCTGGGGTGGAGGTGGTGAAAGGGATTTTCAATATGTTTACCCAAAACACACTATCCTCCCGATAACGCCCCCGTCTTTCTAGAAATTGAGCTGTAATGCCATTTCAAAATAGGCAAAGAATTCATTTGGCTAAGCATCCTTTGGTTCAAGATAATAATGAAGCTAGTCAAGGGACAAGGATATCTTTTACTATAAATTTAAATTTAAATCTAAAAAAAGATTTTTTATTTTTTATACTACGCATATGAGGTATAAAACCTTACATTTATTATTAGAAAGACTTGAAAAAACATAGCTAATCTTTACAAAGTTCTAAGGCTTTTTTAGAAAACACTACTCGATAAAAAGACATTAGAAAATTTATTGAAAAACTTTACTGAAAATTTGCCTACTCAAAATCTAGGATTACCCGCTAACCAAGTATTTCAATCAGTCTTTTTCCTTCTTAGAAAGTGACCTGTGTTCCGATTGCAGATTCCGTAACTCCATGAATTTTCTATTACAAAACATTCAATCACTTTCACGATTCGCGGAACCTTTACCATTTTAAGCAGTCGTAAAAACGAAAGACTTACGTGAAAACATGCAAAGAAAAGTATGTGGCGTAAATTAGGTCAGTTTTTAGGAAACATTTCCCAACTCTAAACAATGCAGTTGGTAATTTAAATTAGAACGAACGGCGACTCCGGACGGTGCGCATGATGCCCGGATCTGATCCTTTACAGACCGCCGAGGACACAGCGCCTAATCCCTGGATTTAGCAGTTTGTTGTGAAATATTGTGCAAGAGGTAAAGGTGACGCTTTATTGACTCTCTCAGCTCGGCTCGTGGGCGGTGCCTGGGTAAAATCGGGACAATGAAGCCATGACAATGCTAACTAGAGCAGTTCCCCGTTAAACAAATATTTATCTTTATTATGCAAGCCCATCCGTTGCATAGACTTGCATAACCGGGCGCGACCTTGGACCGGCTTTATTCGCAGGACATGTCCTGGCCGAGAACCAGAGACGGAGCCGAACCTGAGCCGAACCTGACCCTGCTACAGTTTTGAGACTACCAAATGAGGTCTACTACGGACGGGAACGGAACTCGAGCACTTTGGGAAGGAACCGTCAGCAGCCTCAATAAAGTTTTATTGGGACCGAGGCAGTAAAGCGATAAAATCATAAATTCGACTAAAAACTTTTGTGCGACGTGCATTTTAAAAGGAAAATGAGGCCAGGATCAGGGAACGAGGCCAGGACCAAGAGACATTCACGACCAAGACCACGAAGATACGGCGGCAAAAAATTGTGTCGCGACCCAAAAAAATGCTCGAATTTTTTAACAATAGACAAAATGCGCGAAATACAATGCCGATTCGCTCTAAAACGTTTTTACAGCACATCGTTTTTTTTATTGTCCGCATATTCTAGTTTCCATTTTTTCCCTCGAGGCGAACAGAGAATTTCTCGAAACCAAACTAGAACTGAGGCACATTTTTTGTGTGCTTTATTTTTTTCTAGTTCACGGGAGTATTTTACGACGATTTTTAGCGGAACTGACCAAGAAACTGACTTTATGGTAGTCAAGGACAAGGTCCTGGGCCAAGGCCCAGCGATCGGTGGAAATTGTCTCAATTTTTTGTTGACATTTTCGAAGAAGTCGGCCACAATGGCCTCAAGCGGCGTAGATAACTCGACAACCTAAAGAACATAATGGAAGTGCAACTAAGGACAGTCAACACCCGATGGGTGTCCTTAGATTAGATGTAGAGCAGCGTATGATTTTTAAGATTACTATTAAGTGTGCTAAGCTTCTATAAGCGGACAAATATAAACTAAATACTTTTTTATGCATCTATTTAGCTTCTCAGAAATTTTACCCAAAAATATCCAAGGCAATTTGTTTTATCAAGCCCATCAATCCGTACCGAAAACGCCGCCCCAGACGACAAACTGGATGTGAAGACTTTTATTGTTGTTATTAAAAATATTTCTCAAAAAGCGAAAAGAAACTTTTTCAACTTTCTGATGACAAGATAAGTGTTGCTATCATTATTTGTTGCCTGTGTGTTTCTGTTGCTGCACATTGCGGCTCAGCCAAATGTGGCTGCAATTAAAAACTGTTACGCCTCATGCTAATCAGCCCGGGAAAAGGCACGCGGCCCGGGGGTAACCGAGGGCCAATCCCTTTACCACCCAAGAAACCAACCGAGCACGGGCTCCAAACCCAAGCTCTGATTCCGGATTCAACTCCAACCTCCAAGACAGAGACATGGCACCGACTGGCAGACCAAAGAAAGAATTCATTATTTCAGTTTTAATTGCTTTTTTCATACTTTCGAAAATTTCAGCGCCAGGCCTTATGCCTCATCCTTCCCACCGTCCCCTGATTTGTGGCTTTTTGCATGTTCGGGCCACATCTTTCACAACCAACAACTGTTTACAAGAAATTCAATTATGACTTTTAATAACCGACAGCTCGGGTCAAGAAAAAAGCGTTTAACTCACAACGATGGAATATTGCATGTGACGCTAAACGGCTGCAAAGGAATCCATAAGAAGATATTTATCCAAGGGTCCAATGATCATGAAATGGGTTGGATATGGAGAGTTTCATGTGACAACCTCAAATATTTTCCGTCAAAGGCTTAGGAAATTCTCAACAATCATAGTTCTATTTTCCCCAACTAATAAATTATTTATTTTATGTTCAGTTAAGTTACATGTCGATTTAAAGAAGAGAAAACTTAAAACTGAGTCCCTTTTGACCCATTTTCCAGGGCTTGAATTGCATCAGTCAAATCCGTGAGCCAAGGTGTCTGTGTGTTTGGAGCTGTGCGCCCATATGAGTGCCGGGTCATTAATTTTGATCATGCCCAAATATGTGTCAGTCAGTCACCGAGCGAATCGCACACAGAATTTCCATTTTCAGACGCACACACGAGCTTTCCTAATGCGTGTATTCAAATTAGGCAAGGCGCCAAACACTCCGCCTCAAAAAGTTCCTCCCACTGAATCCCGTTCCCCAAAAAACCCTAATTCTAAGCAAAGTCGATGGCCTCAGCTTACAAGGTGATGGAGGTGGAACATCCGGTGGTTGGGGGCGGAAGGAAGAGACCCAGTTTCCCTGGGTTGCTCTGCACATGTGCCCGCGGGTGTGGAGGAATTTTCTAATTTATTTTTTAGCATCGGTTCAAGGCTCTTCACGTTTCAAGTTCGAATGGGACTGGCGCCAAAACAAATTGTTAATGGAAATCCACGCGTTGGGAATTATTGATTTTTCTGTCGTCGGGGAGGCTGGCTGCAAACTTTCTCCTTCTTGCACACAATTGACATTTGAATTGTACAAATTTGACATGAATGCCACGATTAATGGCCAAGGTCGATGTTCAATTTGACAGCCCCAAAGAGGGGTCTGTTTGAAACTGTTTGGGTCTGTCTTTTTGTTTGTTTAAAAAATTTAACTTGCCTTTAATGAGTCCGCCTTAATGGACATTGGGAATCTCCTTAAAGCACCCTCTCTTGGCAGGAACTTTAAATAACATTAAATTGTTTTCTTATTTGATGAGAATTAAAATTATTATAATTCCTTCTAATTAGAAAACTTAATAAATTACATTCGACAAAATAGTTTTCGAAAGAAGAATTCACGTATCCTTTTTTGCCTGGACACAAACCTAGTCTTTGTCACATTAGGCAAGCAGTGCTGCACTGCTTTCGCCTGTCCTTGCAACAACATTGTTGCAGCGAATGCAATGTTGCAAGTGCAGTGTTGCAAGAACTCCAGAAGTAATTTCCTTTAGCAACTTTGTGGTATTTATAAGTTTTTGCTAACTATAAATTAACAAAATATTGATTATAAGACATTATGGCTTTTTAAAATTCAGGAGATTACTTCAGGCATTTTTTTTCAGCTTAAAAATAAAACTGTAGGCAAAAAATAATATGTATATTATATTTAATAAATTTTTGGGAATTCTTAAATATAATGCCCTATTCTTTCTCTTTCTCCTCGGTCCTGGGACTTTATATTATGTTCATGCAAACCGTGACGAAAGCATCCCTTTTGCAAATTCTTTAAGTTCCTGCAATCCTTCTGCACCTTTAATGTGGCCTTGATGAGGTAAACTAATTAAAGCGGCGCTGATTAGCAGCGGCGGCAGGAGGCTAAAGGACACAATAGGGACACATGTAGCCGTGTCCTACTCACAAGTGAACACCACATTGTTCACACGCATAATGTGGGCGAAAAGCAAATGAAGGGCAGGGCATCGGCTGGGAAGGATTCTGCTGGCGGCGCGCCGCAGGACGATAATGAACACAAATGAGCCTCGGAATCGAAATTCGAATCAGGCGAAAGGAGTTTCGGGTAAGAAATTGGCAAACATTTGCCAAAAACTACAACTGGAACATGTCGAACAATGCCAAAGGACCTGTTGGAAGGACATCGGACGAAGAGTTCGACCTTGGCGCACCATTTCAAGAGCAGTTCGACATTTATAGAATTTTTTGTTTTCAGTTTCTGTTTTTTTTTTTGGCTGGGTATCTTTTGTTGCAATCTGATTGATTGCTGTCAGGATTGTAGCTGGGAAAGAACTGTAGGGGCTGCCTGAGAGTGAGCAGCTGCCGTCGATCCCCGAAGGCCCTTCGACTTCGACGGCCATTTTAAATGCTAGCCTCAAAATTGTACACTTTAAAGATGCCTTAAGTATTTTGAAAATCATCGTAGGTGGAGCAACTTTCGCCGCTGCCACTGGTTCTGCTGTTGTCCTGGCGAATTAATCATCGCATAAGCACGCAGCTTGTGGCTAAGGACATGCGCAACAGTCCCTCCCCCTGCCTCCTCCTAGGATCCCATTCTGATATCCTGGAATCATCTCTCCCGGCAGCAGCTGCGGCCAAAGCGAGAGCAATATACATTTAAAGCTTTCCTCGCTGCGGAAAAAAGCTTTGTTATCTGGCTGGCTGGCAAATGTGTCCTTATGCTCCTTGTATATTGTATGTGTATATAAATGTGTGTGCGAATAAAAATACAGTCAAAATGGCGCCTGGGTTGCAAATATGATAGAAAATGTTATTTGATTTTTTTTTAGCTTTTAATAAGTTTTCTTCATATTAAAGTGATTTTACGAAGTAATAAAACTTTTAATAAAAACCGGAAGTCTATCAAATAAAATTCATAATATATGAAATTCAAAAATTCTATTTCTTTCTATAAAATTTAAAGACTTGTTCATAGAAGCTCTTTGCATACTAGAGTGACTCTCCTGCTCCAAGTCCGACGCTTAAGCTCAGCTGTTGTCTTCTCCTAATGACCTCCAGAGTCCCGCCCCCGGTTCTTACCGCCTCTCGGCCCAAACAGAAGAACCACTTCACCCGGTCTCAGACCCGGGATTCGCCCCTCTTCCCTCTTAACAACTTTGGCAGCCATCTTGTTCGGCTAAGTAGCTCATGTCTGACAGCTGAGCAACGTTTGTCATAATCAAATGTGAATGGACTGACACTGACACTGACACTGAGGACTGAAGAGTGCGTACAGAAAACTGGTAGCTGCCAAAAAGTGGAGAATGAAAATTAATTTAAATTGGCCTTTAATGTAAATGCATCTCTCAATGCATCGCCAACTGGAGTGGCTTCAGGATCTCCTTACTCCAGATATCGCATATACGTATATCCCAACTAACACCGACTTGTGTTTGTCTCTAAATGGAGGGAATTTATCAACTACTCGTGGCCGTCTCCCTAGAGCCCCCCAATTCCATTACGGATGCGTGAAGAACTCAAATGGCAAGGTATTAACGAATTGTCGTGAGTTTGGTTGGGGAGGAGTGCCCATTTTTCTTGGATCGTTTAATTGGAAACTGTTGCAGTTTCAGTTGCAGTTTGAGTTGGAGTTTCAGTTCCGTTGCCGTTCTATGCCCACATTTAATTTGAAAATTCCTATTTCACGTTAAGCGCCGCTTGTGTAAACTAAAAACAAACTACAAACGCTGTTGATTGTTTCATATTAAATGCTGAACGAGTGTGTGCGAGGCACCAACAACTACAGTATCCACAACGGCGGGGTAACAACATGCAAGCGATGATGAAAAATAGCCTGCAACATGTTGGATGCTGCCGAGGGGACCCTCCATGGATCTGGGATCTGGGATATAGGATGGAAGGAGGAGGCTGGTACGGGTTGCTCTGGCATGGGATGCCCAAAGTCTGGCTCTGACTGCCCGCTGGCATCTCCAACATCAACTCCAATTACAGAAGTACACGCAGGCGTCTCTCTTATGATTTCTTTTTTTTAGTTTTTCATTTATTTTCCATCTTTTTTTTACATATTTTTATTTGCTTTGTAAGATGTGCGGGCTCTCGGGGGAAGTATAGGAAAGAGGGCCTTGCATGTGTGCATCAAACAGGAAAACATGTGGAAAATTAAACGGGTCCTTAGGAGAACAACAGGCCCAAACACTTAATACCTAATGGGTTTTACGCTACTGATTCAAGCTCTATACTGGCAGATAGTATACTATTTGATAATTAATCGAAAAGCTTTCCATTTTTTAACTTTACAAAACATTCTAAACGTTGAAAAACACAGATATATTTTTTTTATAATCACTTTCACTGTTCAGCTTGAATTTAGAAGTGAACCCAAAATCAACAACCTTTTATATAGCTTCCCCATCTACTATCTTTTTATCTTTTTATCAGCTCATTGAAAATCTATATTGGGTGTGTCTTCATCAGCTTCCCCGCATTATAATCAAAAGATGAAAATAGCCAATCAAGCTTTAAAAAACCTTGCAAAGAAATGAATCGAATTCAAATTTAAATGTGGCTGAAATCAAACAGCATTTTGTTTGGCTCTAAATGTGAATATGGAATGTTGGTAGCAAATATGAAATGGATTTTTAATTAAGGCATTTAGCCAAACAAATCAAAGTCGTTAAGCCCCAAAACCAAATGAATCATAAGAACTTGAACTTGTCTGGCGGCCCAACTGAACCCGAGCCCAAAACCCAAAAAAGAGACACAGGCACCAACAGAAACTGAAACAGACAGCGAAACCGAAACCGGAGCCGGAGCCGGAGCCGGAGACGGGACCGATAAATTTAAATTCAGAGACAACTGCAAACGAGCTCGTTTTAAAGGAGAAATAACTTTGGCAGGAGCTGGCTTGGCACACACAACAGATTTTGCGAACATTTTCGAAGGCGGCCAATAAAAATGGAAATGAACGCGGAGCGAAGCGTTTATAAAATAATAATGCGAAATAATAATGTGACGGTGATTTAGCGGAACAGCGCCACGATTGAATACAAATAAAGTGAGGGATGTGCAGGGACAGGGGATGCCAAGAGCCCGGGGGTCTGGGGACCAGGGAGTATGGACCCAAGGACCCCGTAGACGCCTCGCATCCTAATCTAGGATGATTTCGGCCTAATCTGGAGCGTGAACCGGGGAAGAAGCACAAACCAGCGCACCGCTGCTCCCTGGAGTGGCGACCAACTACCTGTTTTTTCTCGCTTTTTTCAGCTACGATGGGGTTTTCCCCGATTTCCCTGCTGAGCGTGGAGCTCGAGCGCCATAGGCCGGTTGCCGTGACACCCTCGGCGCATAAATCAAGGCACGGGGCGGAGTCAACTGGGAGTGGAAGCGAGATAGGCTTCTTTTCGAACATGCGCGCCGTCTGACATCCTGCTTCCACTCAGGGCCCGGCATCCGGATGATTTACCGAGTTCGAAACGCACACAGGCACACAGAGTCCCAGGGACGGACGGTGGTTCAACTGTGGCTCGCTTCTTGGCTCAAACGTCAATCGAACGTGGCGCACTCAAGTCGCCAAGCTGCGCGCTCGGTATCTTCGCAATCGAATCGCTCCTCAAAAAGATACAGATACGTGTTCGCAACCGGGAAGTTTACGCTCCATGGCAAGCTTTTTGGCGTCGGCAAGGTGCAATGGTCTCCTCATAGCGGATAAAATACCAATAATCTCCTCTGCATAGGAGAGGAATAAGTTTTCTCCACAAAAATTCTATAGTGCTTACTAAACACAAAATAACTTTGAATCATTTGAAAATAAAGTGCGCTTTTTAAAGCAAATACAATATATGGAAATACACAACAAATTTCAGTGAAGTGTTGTTTCAAATAAACTGATTGATAAACTTCTGCTTATTCGCAACTAGCGATTGGATTTCCAAAATCATAAACTTAAAGGTAAGCTTACAGAGACAATAAATAAAGGCGATAAATATCCAGGATGTTTTTTAAAAGTAAATTTGCGATAGAAAATTGGGCCTTAAAATAAACGAATTTCATTTCTGGAGATACTTTTTCTATCACTAGAAGATTATATTATATATTAAAATGTATAAAATCTTGGTAGTAGATGGTATTCAAATTAGTTTAATTTGTGAAGTACATTTTATTGATATTCCTATTGAGGTTGTTGATGTTAATATATATAAGAATCTCAACAGAAAATATCATTCAGACTATCTCATGATTTTTCCACACATTCGAAATCCCTTTCTGATAGTTTATCCTTCTTGAAGGGTTCCTGGCCAAAACAGTTTTGTAATGGCCAAAAGTAAGGACCTCGAATGTTTATGATTGTGTCTCGAATGGAATCGATCTTACACGGACAGTGTCGGTGAGAGCAATAAGAATTTTAAACTTGTCGGATTCCGAAACCGAATTTCGAAGTTTCGATAAAACGATCTGACAGGGACACACGGACAGTGTGTGTGTGCGAGAGCAATAAGAACTTGGCCGAAATGAGAGGGCCATCTTTCGAACTGGCGCTCTTTCGAACTCACACGCACACGGGCTTGGGTATCCGTGAGATACAATTTGTGGCTACGAATTTCTGGTTTGGCGGTTGATACCAAAACGTTCTTCGTGCCCACAAAGGTAGCTGAGGGGCTATGGCAGCGGGTGCGAGTGAGATGGGGAACGCGGTGGCGCATACCCGGCTATCTCGCTCGCACACTTCGAAATTTTCTCGTTTTCCTCTTTTTACGCAAACACTGCACTTGGTCTTCGATATATAGCCCTACTTGCTCGTACTCGCAGATACAATTGGACAAGAGACTAGGAGCATGGGTACGATGGGGAGTGGTGGGGGTAATGGGCCAAGGGGCAGGGAAACGAAGGGGGCTGCGCCAGTGTGTGTGAGTGAGTGTGTTTTTTATTGATGCTCAGATATTTGAATTATGCCCGAGCAGTCAAAGTGAGACATTGGCGCATCGAGCACGTATCCGCGGATACACCGGAATAAAAAACAAAAAACTTTGAGCAACCGAAACTCAAATCAAACAATCCGCCACACAGCTGGTCGCGTAGATACAAAGATACAAAGATACGGAGATACAAAGATACTGGTGCGATAACAGCGAAAGATGGATGGACGGCAAAGTGCTTGCATCGATACTCGCCTTGATGGACAGTCATAAATTTGGCGTAAAATTCGCGAAGATACTATTCAGCCATCCCGCAGATACTTATCGCGATCACTGCAATTCTGCATCTGCCTCTGTGACAAATTGTGCTAGTGTCCCAGTGTTTGTGTTTCTGTGTGCAAAATTTAAAAGCCGTTCAAATCTGTCACTTAGCCCTTTTGCGGCCAATTACCGCTAAAGTCCATCCAAAACACTAGCCTTTGGGTCAAGTGCAGGTAAAAGGTAGAGCCAAGCCCATTTGTCAGCAGGATGCCAGCGGATTAACTCTTCAGATATCCGGCTGGTTGCATAGATTTTGCCATTGTGATTGCCCAGAGGTCATTACAATTTGGCCGTCTAACAATTTCCGCAGTCGAATGAATAACAATCTGCCGGCACAAGTGAAATTTGTGATTGTACTGTGACCACTCAAATAAAATTCAAACGAACTCACTTGCCCGGAGGTGAATGCCAAACGCCGTCGGCTAACTAAAACTGTGAGTAAAATTGTTTAATGGCAGAAGAAAGTGGAATCCAGTTGAAGCAGGACTTTGTATGTCTTTAGTTTTTTGTTTTTATTTTTGTGTGGTTTTCCAAGTGTTTATTATTTTAAAAGTTTGTATCTACTCAATATTTTGAAACATATAACTGTCAGCAAATTTGAATTAGGATAACTAATCAATTTTGATATTATTGTAAAGTATTTTTAGTGAGAAGTAATGTACCAAAAATGTCCATCTGTCCACGAAATAAAATATTTTCGATAGCACTATCTTCAATCGGATATCCTATTTAACAATTTCCACAATTATTATTAACTAGACACAAAGAACTAGTACAATTCTAAAATGTGCGAACGGATTTAATGTGGTTTTCTCCATAGTCTTCTAGACTAACTTTATTTGTGTTGATAAATCAATAAAAGAAGGTCGAATTATCCAAAGCCAAACCCAAAATATACTTTCTTATATTTGGCCATTGTTCTTGGGTTTCGTTGTGGGTTTTAGTAATTTTTCATTGGATTGCGTGTGCGGTATCAACGCAAGGAATTTTCACTTCATTAAAACGAAATGCAGCCGCTTTTGAAATAATTAAGAGGCACAAAGGCGAAATGTCACAGCGAATGAAAAATGCCTAACAAGCAGCGCATATAGAAGAGAGGTTAATCCAGGCACATAACCCTATGTACTCGGGTATAGGCATGGAAAAATAACGTAGGGATGAAGAAACCGACCATGTAGCATAGGCTTGGCCCTGTCCGGGGAAGCGAACTCACGCTGGCCAAGACGCCATGGGGCGACTGCAGCCCGGAACCGAAATTATGTAAAAATAAAAAGAAGAAACCACTCGCTTTGAGCAGAAATATAGAGAGGCAGTGGTCTGGAACTTCAGGGAACTTCGCCAATGACCGACTGACTGACGACGATGCTCCTGAGTGGAGTCCCTTCCCGGCATGGCTTCGCATATGTGCAGTAAGTGGAAGAAATTCCACTTGATGTAGGTCACTTTCATTTGCCTAGATCGCCGAGGGTGGGCCAAGATCAAAGGGCTCGTTGCCCCGATTGCATAATGTGGGCACAACACAGGAACAGTTGCCTTTAGAGGAGGTTAGAGAGGAGAAAAGTCCGAAGTTCGAGTGTCTTCAACAGCGCCATAGTAATTTATGCCCGTCATCATTTCCCATTCGGACTGCGCCTGGCGGGGACATTCATCACGTCCTCCCAACTCCATTCCAGCCCCCTGGCTATTTCAACTCAACTTGTTCATATTTATAAATCAAAATCGCAAACACGCAAGCTACAAATTTGTGCTAAAGTCGTTGATCTATTGGCTCAAAAAATGGCAGACATACAAACGCCAGAATGTAATAATTCCCAGAAAAATGACTACCAAAAAAAAATTGAATGCGGAAAAATGAAGCTTCACATGCAAGCATTTTTAAATTATTTATGGGATTTTTTGAATCTTCTTTAGCAGATTAAACAAAATTATAAATTCTACTAATAGATTTATGTTTTTACATGAATTATTAATTATAATTATTAAGAGTTTTGTTGGACTGGAAGTCCTTGAAACACTCAACGAACACTCATGTCCAACGCTCCATCCACAAATGTAGTTTGACAGGCTTATCCTTGTAGGACAGTAGCTGAAACCATGAAACATTATACAATTAAGATGTCCTTGACCAGGGACAGGACTTCTGTGATAATTCCTCCCCGGCCATTTCATAACAGATCATAAATTATCACTGCCGAGATGAGATGACAAACTGAGCCACAAATGGCTGCTGGCAGCGAGGATCGGGATCGATGATTGGCTCTGGGTTGGGAAAACAATTGAGGACTCATAAAAATTATGAGAGCCATGACAAACAAACAAACAAACCGCAAACAACAACTGTGACGAGGGTTGCCTTTGGAGGGAAAGAGATGGCCGCCCAGAAAAAAAGACACAAAAAGATGAAGAGGAATAATATTTATGACTATTTTTATGAGGTGCTTACAAATTTTTATGACTTTTTAATGGATCCGTACTCAGGCTGTGGCCCTCTCTGTTCACCGCATTTACCATATTGTGGAGCAACAGAGATGGCAGGCGGACTTTGCCAATGAGTGTGACTGCGCGTGCGCAAATACCTTTTATTTATGTTTTTGTTACTTTGTTTCCTTTCTTTTTTTTGAGGGAGTTGTACCCGTGCGTACCGCATATTGAGGTTCTAGAGCGGCGTGTTTACATGCACACGGCAACGCCCATGTTGACAGCAAATATTAAAAATTATGATTTATGAGCCGGGTTTGTTTGGCTACAAAAATCCGTAATGGTGACGACAAAAAGCCAGGCCACTCTCATAGGAGAAGCAAGTGCTTTGGGGGTTTTGTTCATCTCATAATTAAGATGGTGCCCCCTCGACTGGTGACGCAGATGATGACGATGATGGAGTGGTTAGAAATGGAAGACAGTTCCCCAATGGAACAGGCGGCTCAACAGAGGCTTCAACCAGAAACCAGAACCGGTTGCTCTAGACTTCAACTGGTACTAAGCTAAGAATAGAAGAGGCTTAGCAGCAAAACTAAACAAATTTATTTAAGCATTTTCACTCAGTAAATTGCACAATCAAATGCAATTTCTCTAATTATCGATTATGCAAAAGTTAATCATCTTAATTGCCATTTGGGCAATTCAACCCCTAAGAGGGAAAAAGTGAAACTTCGCGTTCTCTGAAAAATAACATCTTGGATAAGGTTCGAAGAGGAAACCCTTTTCAGCTGTCGCCCTGAAATATTTTCCCCAAATTGATTTATGGCACTACCAGACGCATGTGCAACTCAATTGCTGTTTATTTACTCTCACTCTGACTCTGACCCTCCTCTTTTATTTCCAATTTCCCATTTTACCTGTGGCAACGTGAACGAAGAAGGATAGCCGGGAACCGGGGAAAGTGAATTCGTTCTGCGGTTTAAGTATCCAGACAAAAAATAAATTTCACTCCCATTTGAAAGCATATTAAAATTGTTTATATTGTATAATAGAGGAACGAACAAAAGGAAAACTCCGTCCCGGATCGCCGATCCGATCGAGTCCAAAATGTCGCCGGGCCCGAAAGAATTGCCATAATTTATGGCTTTCTTATGAGCTGGGCCGACGATCGCCAATCTAAGACGACGTCTGTTCCTCCCCCTCTCTATCTCATGAGAATTCCCCGTCTCTTTCGTAGCCAGCCAATTTGGCTTTAAGTTTTTATTATTCATGGATTTAATTAACACCAATTGAACCGCTTGTCGCCTCAGTGCCAGCACAAACTATTTGAAAACAATTCCCAAAATTCGTTTAATTTATGGCTTTTGCTTCCTCGACTTATTTTGAATTTTTGCCCTTAAGTGATCAGGAAATCAACAGCAGAAGCGAGCATCTACTTTCTTACTTCCTAAATCCAATTTTTCCCGCTTTTATTACTTTTATTATAAATTGCAGTTTTTCACCCAATCAATTTTCAACGCTTTCAATCGACTTGCCACCAAATCGATACGACCTTAGGTCGTTCAAATATCTGCCAGCCAAAGGTTCAAAGTCAGCTTCAGCTTCATACGCTGATCCTATAATTTCGCCGATTTCGGCCTTGTTGGGCTGAAACACAGGCGCTTGCCTACAACTATAATTCTCAGATGCCAGTTGGCCTGATCGAAATGGTTGCCTCAAAAGCACCGTTACCCCTGCCTTAAAGTCTATAATTGTAAGAGATCAAGGGGAGGAGGTGGACGAGGGAGCCAAGTTTACAATATTTCCTTTAATTTGTATTGCTTTGCTTTTTGGTTTTTGTGTTTTCCCCGCGAACACTGCTCATCAAATAAATCTCTGTCCAAAGTTGAGCATTTGCTCCTTGGGTTCTTGGCCAGTTTCGAATGAAGGTTCGCGTACAGCGTTTTAATTTAAGCCCGAGTTGAGAGCTCCTTTCGTTTGGCCAACATGCTAAAGGGTTAAATTGCCCACTGAATCAAAATTATTGGTTTCAAGCCACAAAAAGGGCAAGGGAGCGGGTCCCAGGGGGGCAGAGTTCGTTGCATTGTTTTTGGCCAGTGTTCTTGCTGTTTAATTTTTTTGATTTTTTTTTCGATTTTTATTTTTTTTTGGCCATGTTCATGTGCTGCGGCCTCGCTTGGCCTCTTTTGCCATTGCCTTATTGCACTTTTTCGGCTCTCGGGCGGTTTCGAAGCTCCTTACCTTTCCGTTGCACCTCCTTTCCGGGGGGCTGGGGCGGAATGGTTGGCTGTTGGTCCGGTCATTGCTTTTGTTTGCTATCTGCGCTGCAACGAATACAAGTTTTTCCACCATTGAACAAACATGCCCAAGACTGTAATATCTGAGATGGTACAATCGGAGGGACGACCGGGGAGAGGTGCCAGTTGCGAGCAAGTGCAGCCGCAGGAAGTTTTCGCCAAGTGTGTCCAAAAGAGTGGGCGGTCCCTCGGCATTCCTTGGCCAAAAGTTCCTATACATATCAAGTATCCACTCCGATGGCCCGGCTGGCTTAAATTGCATGCTTAGACAGGCCCAGCTCTTTCTCCCAGCGGAAAGCACAAAAAAGACCGACTCTTTACCGTTCTAAAAGTAATAATAATAATAATAACCAAGTAGAAGCGAAGCGAGAGCCAGTGAAATTATCAGAGGGTAAAGAAACACTCCGAGGGAGGAACCAATCAAGAAACCATAGTCAGGTACTGTGGTCTGTGGTTCATTTTTTGGGGCTTACTTTAATATAATAATCTAAAGGAAAGACTCCTCAAGAAAGTTTCAAATTACACTGATTCAGCTTGAATTTAATATAAGTCGCATCTATGTGTGAATAAGGTTTTTTTTAATTCAAATTCAAACAAAGGCATCCAAAGGCTTTTTTATGAACAACACTTTCTTGAAATGCCACATCCCCACAGAAACTTCTTCGATACAAAGTTGCAATCTGTAGAATTTAATCTCTCTGCTATCAGCAAAGTTCATCCTCTTTGCATTTTCTTCTTCTGTTTGTTAATTTTATGGGTTCTTAGTTAGATTCTTGGGTAAAGGTTACCTAAATAGTATGTGTGGAGTTCTTTACTGATTTTCATATTTATATTTCAGATTACAAACAGAGAGGAATAGGACATCTGGCCCCACAATGGATCCCGACTGCTTTGCGATGTCCTCGTACCAGTTTGTAAACTCGCTGGCCTCGTGCTATCCGCAGCAGATGAACCCGCAGCAGAATCACCCGGGAGCGGGAAATTCCAGTGCCGGAGCTGGTGGTGGCGGCGGAGGAGGTGGAGGCGTGTCCGGTGGCGGAGCAAACGGTGGCCAGGGAAGTACGGGAGCGACCACGCCGGGAGCCAACGACTACTTCCCGGCAGCAGCAGCCTACACACCGAATCTGTACCCGAACACTCCACAGGCGCACTACGCGAATCAGGCGGCCTACGGCGGACAAGGAAACCCCGATATGGTGGACTACACACAGCTGCAGCCTCAGCGATTGCTCCTGCAGCAGCAGCAGCAGCAACAGCAGCAGCACGCACATGCGGCAGTTGCAGCAGTGCAGCAGCAACAACTCGCCCAGCAGCAACACCCGCAACAGCAGCAGCAACAGCAGCAGCAATCCAACCTTAGCTGCAAGTACGCCAACGATCCCTCCACTCCCGGCGGAGGTGGTGGCGGCGGGGCTGGAGCCCTTCCCAGTAGCAACAATAACAACAACGCCAACAGCAACAACAACAACAGCCAGTCCTTGGCCAGTCCGCAGGATCTGTCTACGCGGGACATATCGCCTAAGCTGTCGCCCAGTTCGGTGGTGGAAAGCGTGGCCCGGTCGCTTAACAAGGGCGTCCTGGGCGGCAGTTTGGCCGCAGCCGCTGCTGCCGCCAACTTGAACAACAACCATGGTGGCGGACCCGGTGGAGCCGGCCCCGGCAACGTCAATGTCCCCATGCACAGTCCGGGGGGCGGGGACTCCGACTCGGAGAGCGATAGTGGCAACGAGGCGGGTAGCAGCCAGAACAGCGGAAACGGGAAGAAGAATCCGCCGCAGATATACCCCTGGATGAAGCGAGTGCATCTCGGACAAAGTAAGTAGCTGAATAAAGTCGATTTATAGGTAGTTATGAAGGAGACTTTGTATTCCAATAAACCAGATAAAAAGTAGAGTCTTTCCACCTTTCATTCGTGATAGAATTAGCTAGAAACCAACATCATAAATCAACATCCTCTGCTGATTAGCTCCACAAAAAACTCACCTCAATCGATACCGGGGCATTCATTGCCACTTCTGTGAGACACTTGACTCACTGATTCGGGCCGCAATGTTGCAACTTGCCAGCAATATTCATTGGACAGCAGAAATGCTGCCGGTGAGTTGCCGTAGTGCCGAGTGCTTAGCACCAAATTGTCTGGCAAACTGTGCGCGCGGGGGAATCTTGTCAAAATACATAAACAATAACAACATTTCCCTCACACTTATGCTCTCCGATTTTTCTCCAGATTTTCCACGGTGCGTCGGCAAGGGGGGCGAGTGGTGCTGCGTGAAAAACTCGACCGCGAAAATCGTAGCGCGTGAAAATTGTAAACAAACGTGAGGCGATCCGATCCCGCAGCTCAGGCCGACTGACTCCCATAATAACTCATAATACCGACACAATCACAGACGCAGATACAGATACACACACTCAGATACAAGTTTAGCCGCTGAAGATGCAGATACTGTGGCTTGATATAAATCTCAGCACCTCGCTCGGTTTATATTTAAATTTAACCGAACAAATTTTCATCCGAAATTTGTTGGGCTGGAAAATTGTGAACGAAAAATTGTTGAACGATTTTTCATCATGTCTCTGACGCGAGCACAGATTTTTCTTTCTGCCACCCCCCAGCTCCACCGCTCTTTGGCACCCGCAAGTGGCTTCCCTTTTTTTCTGACCCATTGACAGGGCAACTCACGAATTCAAAGGATTGGGGTCCGGCATAATCAAATTACTGGAAAGATACTTCATATCGATGGCAGGTTGCAGGAGATTAATTGGGTTGCAAATAGCTTGACATTTGCTTGGCTTTACCTGTGCTGCAATCTTGCCAGAAACTCGCTTATTTATTAGTTGAGCTCAAAAATAATTAAATATTTTTGTACACATAAATCGCGTTCTGGGAACTATTTTTTGGCGAGTCCTCTTAGTCATAGTCTCATCAATCAAATGCTTCGCTGCGCTCATTAGCCCATTGAAGTGCCACCCGGTGCGGTGGAAAGGCATTCGAGGAATTTGCGAAATCATGAGCTAGTATATAGGTGAATTCGCTGCTGAGAAGGTTAATTACCATGTGGAAAATTGCAATTTGCATTTCCATATTTGCCTATGCGAGTGGCACTTGACAACCCGAAATCACAACATGTCAGCCAATTAAAGAGCCGCTGAAATGCTGAATTTATAAATAGTCAAGCTGCCAACAAGTCAGCAGCAACCTCACGGATACATATTGATTAGCGACGGCGGTAGGGAACTCTGGTTGATTTTCCATTTCGATTTGCCACCGTGTGTGTTGGGGAAACTCGTTCCCTGCTCGGTTCCAATCAATGGGGCACATTGTTATTATTTATGTATCTGTTACTCATGGCAGCCGGGAAATAACAACAAGAGCAAGTATCTGTTATGCAAATTGCAGCAAGTGGAGGCCCAGAACAAATTGTTTGCAGTTGGGGCCTGCAGATGGAAGAGATGGAGAGAGGAAGGTGCAGTAATGAAGAACATGAACTTCGCCTGGAAGAGAGATGAATGAAATGGTTGCAGATACAAAAGACACACTCAGAGATGTGGCAGCTAAAAAATTATGTATCTCACTTTTCAGAGCATTTGCAGCTTGGCATCCCTGTCTGGTTTTGCCATTTTGCTTGAGTTTTCATGCATCGTCGAGATTTAATTACTTTCTTAATCATATTCGGTTGAGGGCAATGTGAAAGGCAGCCATCTATACAACTACATACGAGTATGTGTGTATACAATATTTTAAAATATAATTATAGCTTTTATCTTTATCGAATAGAGCTCAAACAATAGCTGCGTGGCAGCTATATTTTGTGCTTTAAGGCTCCTTATATTAATTTAATATGAAGCAAATACCACTCCCAAAAGTCAACAGCCTGGCCAGCGATTAAGCTGCACACTTTATCGTCCCAGAACACAACTCAATTTTCGACAGCAAATGTCTTTATTAGACTTTTTTTGCCGACTATGGCCATGTGTTGGGCTTTTTATAATTGCACCCAAACTAAGAATCGCTATTAAAAAAACGTTGTTGCAGGTGCCAAGCAGCGCAAATGCCAATAATAAAGGGTAATCTGGAGGGTAGCATCGGAAACAGGCGCTGATTAAAGTCCAGTAAAAGAACAGCAACACTACCTGCTGGTATTGGAGCAGCAGCAGCGAAGGCAACAGCAACATCATGTTAACAATTATGCAAATTTCGAGTGCATGTTGCTCATGAAGCGGGAAGCAGGGCGGTGAGGAAGTGGCAGTGGCAGGGGGGAGTGGCAGGGAGTCAGGCTGATTGCATACAATCACGTCAAGTTGTTACTGTGGCAACCATTTTAAAATGTAAAGAAAAAACGCCAGCTCAAAACGCCATCTTCGCAACGAGCGAAGAGCAATGAGAACGATCTGAATTCTGCGAAACACTTTTCGCAAAGATCGTTCTACGTCAAAAAAAGAAAATAATAATAAAGAGCTTCTGGCATCAAGTATCCGCCAATACACACACGAGCATAATGGATAGCTGCATGTTTAGTTAATATCGCATGCAGTCTTGTGAAGTTGTTTGGCATTCGAAATTTATTCTCTAATTGACAAGACCAAAGCTGGCAGGGCTCCAAGCAGATCATCAAAAGATGCAGCCATCAGATACAGATACAGATACAGATACTACCTGCTGATGATGTGGCCCGATGACTGGCAGACGGCACTTACGAAATGTCAAATGCCTATTAGGCCTCTCCCACTTTCCCCCTTAACAAATTGACAATTTGTTGATATTTCTTTCAGTATTTATTTACACATTTTTATATTTTATTCAAGCGCACCATGCCGCTCCCTAATTAAGAAATATTTATTTATATATGCAGCTTTTTGACTTTTTATTATATTTTGCTTTGAAAGCAATCCCCCTACCAGCTCTTTATTTAGTGGGTAATTGCACCACGCTTGCATGTTGGGTTGTTTTATTAAATTGCCATATTTTGCATTTAATTACTAAATAAGGTCATAAAATGATACCTATACAAAAGTATTGAAACAGAAGCTTTAAAACATCAGAGCCCAGGAACAATATCTTGACCAATAGAAAGCACTTCAAGGTAGAAGTCTATTTTCTAGATCTAAATTGCAAATATGTACAGTTTGGTTTCCCTTTGCCGATCGAGCCGTTCAACCCGAAGGCTGTGGCCACTCGATGGCGCAGATGCCAGGATGTTACACAAAATTAATAGTTCGCAAACGAGTTGAATGCCAGATACAAGATACGCCACGGCCGCTGCAAGGCAACAGAATTTAGGTGCATACACGGAGAGAAATATTCGGGACTATATGAATACCAAAGAATAACTTTGAGTGTGAAGAGATATTTCAAGGATGAAGACATATCCATGGACCAATAGATACTTTAGGATTTTAAAGACCCCATATTTTGTACAAGTGCATCTGAGACTGGCGTTGGGTTCTCCATCTCGAGTAAGGTCTTCGCCGGGATCTTGGGTGTCGCTGTCTGCTGGTGGACCTGCTATTGCAGCTTCGGCTTCCGCCGCCATGCTGCTTTTTTGCCTGCCCCCTGTCCCCTGCCCGACCCGCCCATAAAAAATATCAGCAGACAGTCAACAGAAATGGAGGACCAGAGAGTCAGGAAGGAAAACGCGCCCGAATGCCGGGCTGCCCAATTACATTTTCATTAACTTGGAACACGACTTTTCAAATAGCTACGTTTAATCATAATGATTGTTATTATTTTTTATTTTTCGGTACTCTTCGGAGTTCTAAGGTCCCATCGAAAATGATTTTTATAATGCCCACCGCGCGAGCTGAATGCAAAATGCTGGGGCATAAATGCAAGGTGCTGAAAGTGCAGTAGAACATAAATTTATTTCACTGCTCCGCCAGCTCGAAGATGACGGTGATGGCCCAAGCCGGGGCCTATTATTAGCCAACTCTGGGGTATTCTGTGGTCCTGCTAATGGGAGCCTGAAACATAAAAAAAGCAGAAGTGCCTGGTGGATTGTTTCGCACCAAGCGTAACTTTTTGGCACAAGAAACGCATCATAACTTTTACTTGGTGATTGTTCTTAATGAATTCGGCGTCCCATTCATTGCCGGGGGATGCTAAACGAACTCGTCACTCTGCTTGAATTGAAATTCATTCGGCTTTAAGTGCCCAGAGAATAGGGGCCCTGAGACAGGACCGAGTATTCCTCTAATAATTGAAATTAGCTGCTCATTAGCCGACTAGACTCTGCCAGATATCGCCCCCCAAACAATCTTGGTCGGTTTGTAGGTCAACCTTAGTGCACTTCTATATATACTTTGTCTGCCTTAAAATATCACTCATCGTATAGCCCAAATCAGCCGGTGAAGGAAACGTTTTTAAAGCGTCTTCAACTCGACACTCACAAAAAGATGAATGATGGCCCAAAGAGCTCGTTGTTTATGAAACGCTCTGCTCCATTGATGGCTTCAAGTGGCGGTCGGGCACATTTTGGCCAAAGTTAATAAAAGCGCATAAAAGCGCCCAGAAAGTGAGGTAGGGAACGGGAACGGAGAGATACGCTAACAATGGAACGATACGGAACAAAGACAACAATATTTAAAGAGCCAACAATGGCGCCACTAATGACTGATGATGTGCCAGCGCTGATAGATGCAAGCGGCTAGCGAATCGCTCGCAGATACAGATGCAGCTACGGATACTGATACAGATCTAGATACATATTCATATCTTGAAGCAGGAGGTGGAGCAGGAAGAACCATGCCATGTCTGGTACGACATTCTAATGCACTTGCACTGCATTTCACGATTGTTTACTCTTTCCCCATTGTTTAGAGAGCTTATACTTGAATAGTATCTGACAGATACGCACTGGCTCTCCAGCTGCTTTCCGGCTTCCCCCTTGTAGTGGGTCGTGACTCGAGAGGGAAATGGAAGTGGGGAGGAAATTAAATTGCGAATCAAGCAAAGTAATTGCGATTTGAATGGTGAAAAAGTGCGAGCCATAAATTCAACCGAGTGTCACGGCAGCGCTGCAATGCGAATTTATCAAATTCAGTCGCAAATTGGCGCACATCTGCAGATTGCCACGGATCCCCAAGCCCCGTATCGGACTACAGATTCAGCTATAGCTCCAGCTCCAGCTCCAACTCCAGTATCCACTTTTCACCCAGTTACGGGTTTCTCCTTTTCATGGCCAGTTTCCCTGAGATACGCATAGAATATTAATCTCTTTGCGCATTAACTTAAATGAAATGACGCAATGGCGATAAGCACCACAGAGCACAGTGGATAAAACAATCTGATTAAGAGCTAAAACTAAAACCTAAGAAAGTACACGATAATATAATTTGAGTTTTGAGGATTTTGTATAAAAGCAACAAGCATCGGCTGTAATTGGTTAAAAATGTTTTACTTGGATACCGCATTTCCATTTTTTTCATTTAGCATCCCCACTGTACCATAGCAACAGGCTAAGGATAAAGTAAAACCTGGTCGAAACCGCAGACCTTGGGAGCTGGGCGGCAAACAAAACCGAACTTAAACGAAAACCATCACAAATCGCATACAATTCCAGATGAAATTGTGAATTATTAATGCAGGCGGCAAAACTATTTGGTTGAGTAGACAAACCCACAAGACAGTCGGGGTTTTGGGCTGCTCCAAAACCCAGTCCCAGTCCCAACCCCAGCCCCAGTTCTACCCAACCTCCACGTGGCCCCCGCCTACTCCGGAGTACCCTTACCTCAACGTGTGCGCTGCCTCCTCCATGAAAATTGAGTTACACGCGTGGTCGGTCCGTAGAGCTAGTTTTTGCGAGTGTGTGTGTCTATATCTGGCAGATACATATGTATCTGCTGTCTGCGAGTACGTGCAGCACTGACTTACATTTTGCAGATTAAAACCAAGCTGCCCGGCATGCCACCTGAAGCCAATTCGATTTAAATGTCTGGCACTTCCACTTCGCTTTTCCTGGCCATTTTTTGTATCACGCCGGGAACTGGGGCTTTCTTCCTGTTTATGGCGTGCTAAAATCGCCTGGGTTCAAGGGTCACCTGCAGGTCTTCCCTCTGGCCGCTTGTATGAGTGTGTGTATTGTCTCCCTTTAGCAGTGACAGCTCGAATGCAATGGCAACAATTGCAATTTGTTGGCAACGTTCTGCCCTTGGGCCCAGGACAACTTTAGCTCTTTGGCTGGACTGGCTTACTTTCAATTGGCTCAGAGGTGCACAGAAAAAAATATTACTCACATTATTTCATTTCATTTCTTTCGATACCAATATTTGATCGGTTTTTATGAGTTCTTCTCTCTGGGCAGCCGCAGATACAGATACATTTGCAGCACTTCGCGCTTCATTAAAAGGCGGGCGGTGGCTTCCAGCTCCCAGCTCCCAGGCCCTGTTCCGAGCTCCAGCTCCATTTTCAGCTTGGCCACTCACAGCAAGTCGCTCCCCACTGACGACAGCAAATTTGCACATTGCTCGACAGCAAAAAAATACAAAATAAAGTAAAAGGGGGCGAGCGGTCTGGGGGAAGGCGAGTCGAAATTAAAAGATTTTTAAAGACACCTTTGTAGCAAGTTTTGAAAACTTGTTCCGCACCCTGACTTCACCATCTCCATCTTCATCACCGCAGCAGCCTCCGTTGTTGAGTCGCTGCTTTGGGTTTTAATTTTGTTGCTTTTCGCCTTTTTTATATTGTTTTTTTCTCGTGTTCACATCTCCTCTGACATGTTGCCGGGGCAGCCATGTTGAATACTTTTGTTTTCTAAAAACGAAGCTTGCAAATACATCTTTTTTTATTATTTCTTTGAGGCAAATTTCAAGTTAATTTGGCTGAAAAGACTATGTATTTTTATTTCCATTTAATTAGCTATAGTATGTAGCAATGTGTGTCCGACTGAAACCGGTAGAAAAAAGTCCTCATATTTTAGCGCACGTTTAATGAATGGCGAAACTTTGCAGTCTTTAGACTAAACTTTTATAAACCGTACAGCTCTATTAGCCGTAATTTAAATATTCTCGGTGGTTGATTAATAACCCTAAAGTAGAGCAGCTAATGGTTTATGTAGAACACTTAATCTCGGCCTCATTGACCTGGGTTAACTCTGTGTGGATTTGCTGTTATGCAACCCACAGTCGATCGGATAACTGCATCTAAATGCATCATAAAAATCGCATCAACTAGCAAATTAAATGCTGCGAATGGGTGGGGATCTTGTATTCAAATGCAAATTGCTGTCGGCCGCATATCTGATAGATCGCAAATGAATTGCCCAGCCTTTGCTGCGTAAGAAATATGAAAGATAATTGAACCTAACGCCATTGACAGTAGCTCCGATACCCACTCCCCGCACTTTGCATTAATAAAGAATTCATCACAATTACAACAATTGCCACAGGATGCAATTTACAAAGGAAATTATTAATGGAAAGTCAATGAGTGCGACGAGAGTAAATCAAAATCGCGAAAAAAATGCTCCAACGTGCCTGTGATTGATTGCTGATTCTGATGGCTGGACCTGGAACCTGGACCAGGACCAAGTCCTGTGGTCGTCATCAGCGCCAGTCAAAGACCCCTGGCAGTTAATCATGGGGCCTGCGGAAAATGAGCGAGAACTCCAGAAGCCAGACAACGACAATGCCGCATTTTGTAGCGCGTTCATTCAACTGCAGACGACAGGACACTCATTAAAAATGGGTGCAACGGTGCTGGGTATCGCATAGCGGGGTGGAGTAGTCTCTTTTCGCGGTCTTTACACGGGCAGGAAGAGAAGGAAGAGAAAGAGGAGCACGGGCAGTCTGGATACCCAAAAACTGGTTTCCAACGCAGCCCGACTAATTTATGTGCGCATGCGCGACGCTCGCTCCCTACTCGGGAGCCCCATAATTAACTGAGGTAGTCATTTTGGATTCGAACATGAACACACACCTATTCCCGCGTACTCCCCATACATATAGACAGCATCTCCTGGCCAAGAGAGAACTCTTTAAATCAGAGATAAACGATAATTATCTCGGCGAAAATGCGCGCATAAATAATTTGCAAGAAGTCACATTAAAATTGTATCTAAAAGATACGCCTGGCCAGATAACCGCATCTGACCGCTGTCCGTCGGACTTTCGTGTAAGTTGGTCTCTGTTGGCCTGTTGGTTTTCATTTGGGGACCCTAGGAGCCTGCGACGCACCATTAAAAATTAAAAGCTCATTAATTATGCAGATAATTCATTTATTATATTTTCAACACAATACCAACAGCCACGGCAGCTACAAGCAGCATAATTTGTTATCCGACTCATTATGCCAGCGAAGGATTGGAGGATTGAAGAATGGAACGGTGTGGGCCACTGCCTCGAACTGAAAACAATTATGGCCTTCTCCTCCGCGTGAAAAGCTTTCCAAGGGTTGATTGTCTATGGTCGAGGAGACTGAAATGGAAATAGAAAAGGTTTAGGGGTTGGACGGGGGCGTCACGTGTCTCCCGGGGGCGTTTGCTTAACTTAATCCCCGAAAAGCACTTAAGACCTGAGCGTCCAATCAACAGGTTGATCAGAGTTTGGAAGGGGCTACTTAATTGGTATGATTGGTTTTATGGTGGAACATGAAGTGAAAATTAAATGAAAGGTACAATTGCGAAAGGATTGACTTTCAAGGAAATGAGTAATTGAAACGATAACAGAGTTATGAACTTTTAAGTTGTTAATTTGGAGAATAAACCTAATCACAAACTTACAGTTTATTTAAAGTTATACCTGAAGTGAAAATTAAAACTGATATATTCAGAACTAAAGCCCATAATAAGCTCAACGTTGTTTTGATTGTTTGAGCCGAGTCTATGTTAATTTCTGTTCACTTATGGGCAACCGGAAACCATATGCCACTCCATCTGGACAGGGGTTCGCAAAACACTTAAGAAGAACCCCCGAAAATACTTTGGCACTGGGATCGTTCAATTTGCCAGCGGACCGCATCAGCTGTTGCCCCAAGTAAAGAATTAGAGCTTTGTGGCACATGATGTCATTTCACTTGAGTGGAGAAAACTGCGAAAAATGCGAAAGAAGCGAACCCGGAGCTCAGTGTTTTAGAGCATTGTGTTGGCTGTCGGACTGACGAAACTGAATGTGTTCGTGTTGACAAGAAACACGGAATATAAATTGAAAAATGCTTTAAAGCGAAATAATCAATTTACTTCTTGACATAATTTCCATTTTTCACGAAACCAAGCAAAGGGCAGCCACGCGAAAGCCCAAAAAAACCTCGAAAACGGGGGGGTGAGGATTGGATGGGACAAGGCCACGCACAATTCGCACCACAAAACAAAATAACTCGAAAAGTTCAGGCCCCGTCAAGTCACAGAAATTGGCTGCATCCCATTTCTTGAAGTGTTTTTAATATTCCTGCCATTTGACCACCATCCTGCGACTGCAACGCTTCCTTTATTTGAATCGTGATTAATGATCAAGCTCGATTCAAGGATTCCCCACGCCGTTTCGGGGGATGTCTTTACGACAAATGCTCTCGTGCAGTGGCAGACAGTAGTTCTGACTACGATTTAATAGCGCTTTAATGGTCTGCGGACATCGATGGACCCCAAAACACCTGTTGTCCAGCGCGTGTTACGGTTCTGTGGGGGTGGAGGCCATGGTAACACTTTCATTATCACAAATGTCACATCATTTGTCGCAGGCCCCCTAAAATAATACACATGGACAGACAAGCACACGGGCTCTCGGGCACACCGGGAAAGACTTGAACCCCGACAGCATCATTTATCACCTAAGGAATGCAGCACACACCGCGAAAGAGACAGCACTGTCGAGATGGATAGAGAGGGTGATACACGTTCAGATAGCACTGTGGCCGCATATTTGATTAATTCTCTTTTTCCGAAAGAAATTAACCCGCGCGGCACATGTCCCCAAGCGACCCCAGCGGCGGCCCTTTTGACTCCTCCAGCCCAAAATCCGAATCCCACACCATCCCATTCCATCCCATCCTATATCCCGATCCGATCCGATCGTTTCTCAAGGCCCAAGATTTATCTCTTCCAGCAGACCTCAAGCGTGGCACCTCTCGCCCTCTGTCTGATTTATTTCTAGAAATGTGTTCGTATTCAAAACTTATTTGAGGGAATTTCAGTTTTCAGGCAGCCGCATCACTATTCCCCAATCACTCTATATAAATTTAATTAGTTCAGTTTTGCGACAAAACATTTTTCGCTACGCATGAATAATGGTTTAAGTTTGGAATTCTGACATTGATAATGATTTTTGGTTAAACGACTCATTAGCCCCAGGGCAGTGCCAGTTTTAAGTAGCCATCGGAAGTGCGTTGATTTATGGACTTTTCATTTCACATCACCTGACTCATGCTTGTTGCAATTCCTTGTAAAAAGTGCAACAAGTTCAAAGTTGTTTTTGTCCGATAAGATCAAAACTCGTACCGCCAGATGATCGTGCGCCCCTTGCTCCGTGATCCGTGTAGAAGCCGCCCATTCCAGGGATCTTGGGATGGAGTCGAGCAAAGTGGAGTCTCTGGTGCCGCACACGTTGCTGATTACGATGACGATGTTTTCTCGTTTCTACTCTTTCTTTTTTGCTTCCACTGACCAGACGCCAGACCGTTGACAAATGACCACTACAAGTGTTTGTGACAAGCCGCAAGTATCTTTTTGTCGCGTTTTTTTTCTATTTGAGCCGAGGCAAACAGAAAACAATTAAACATCGACACAAGATAGGTACTGGTACTGGTGTCTGACCTACGCCAAAGGTTTTCAACTTAACTTTGAACCTGCCAGCCGCGATCGAGGCGAGTCCGACTATGCTAATCTCGTGTCAATCACAAGACGAAACATCCAAGCGATCATCCCGGCCAGACAATGGCAATTTGAATTGCAGAATCGATTCGGCTGACACGGAGATCGAAGCAGCGAGCTGCACTTAATAAATTCTGAATCAGATTTTTGCATGCAGTCCAAAATGGGATGCACCGAAAAATTTCAAATATCAACTGATATGTTAAGCGGCTGTCAGCCAGTGCTCTTTTAGCCCAGCACACTTGACGTCATCTTGAGTGAAATGCAAATGAAATGGCCATTTCAACTAATGTGGGGATGACAAAGTTGGCATACCCTTTCCTAGGGTCTTGAATATAAATATTGAAAAGCCCATACCCAGCTAAGAAGTATCGGAAAATAACAAGAAGATCTTATTTGAAACTCTAGTTAGTATTCATTACTATCCCAAAGGAAGGGTATGGAGCTTAAGGCCACAAGCGAAAAAATCAAAAAGTCACACACTAGCAAATTCTTCATTCTTGGGGCGTTCTGTCTTCAAAATATGTGTAGCTTTATATATATAAATATACGTTTGTACATGCAAAATCCAATATGTCTATATAGTATTTCACAAATGCCCAGACACAGACAAAGATACAGACCGATCCGATCCGAGAACTGGCATCCCGTCCCATTGAAGTGGCAGGAAAATGGGAACAAACTTGTAAAACGCTTCGAATGTTCGCTCATTGGCGCTGTCATGAGGCATGCCCCTGTTGCCCCTATTGCCTCTGCCCCTCCCGGTCGCCTGTCCCTACCCCCCTGGCAAGTGATATAAGCACAAGTGATATGACATGCCAGGTGCCGTGGGATGAGGCGGCTCATGCTGTTGCTTTTCTGCTGTTGCTGAGATGCTTATGCTGATTCCCTGCCCTGTCAACTCATTGGGGCTTTTGCTCTGCTTCTTCTGCGCCACTTACTCGCATGTAGTTAACCAAAATATAAAAAAAAAAGTCAGAAAAAGATGCTCAAAAGTCTTAAAGAGAAGGGCTAACAGAGACCGCAGTGTTGACACTTGGCTGAGGCCTCAACGGGTTGCGGATGTGTGCTGATCTTTAGTCGGAAATCAAACCAAAACTGAGTGGGAATTTGCTGGTGATCATAAGATGCTTATGAAGTGAAGATCTCCCTTGGAGGCAGAGGATTGCGAGTGATGGCTCTGATTTAGACATAAAGAGCAATTATTAAGCAAATTAAAAAGGAAACCGGAATTTTCTGAGAACCATTTTGGGGGGAAACTCAGCTAAATACTTTCATCTCGTTAAACAAATTAAATTTCTTTAAGAGTTTCGCAAAAACCAAAACAACCAAGATCAACCATAATATCTCGCAGATATAACGCATCCTAAAGATACATTTCGCAATGCTGTTGCTTCTGGTTCCATTTCCCTTCGCACTTCCCATGAGTGGTGTAAACAAATTACAACATATGACAGCGGCATTTGACAATTGTAAATGGTCGATGGGAATGCAAGTGCTCAGCTTGTCTTTTGTTGTCGCTTCGCCAGAAGCAGACTCACTCTATTTGCCAAGAAAAATAAAATACTTTGAGGACCAGAAGACACAAAGATATGTCTGTGACCCCAGAGGAAAAACTTAGTCAAGAATAATATTGATTTGGTCAGGCACCTACCGGCAAGGTCATGATCCGAGCTTATCAAATAGTAAAGACACTCAAAAATGTCTGCACATCATACATCAGACGGAAATGGAGTCTGACCCTTTGCTGTCTGCCAAGTTTTAGAAAAAGTTTTCAACCAAAAAATGAAAACAGAAACCCCTGCTCTAATGGCTGACTAGAAATATTAGTTGCAACATCAAATGTGATGGCCCAACTGCAGTGGATGCAAGACGAAATGGGTCAAGAGCCCGGATTAGTGCAATTCAATTTGTTGCCACAACAGTTGGCCATCAACCCGTCTCTCTCTCGCGGTGCACCTCCATCTCTTTTGCTCTGATCCGCATGACTGATGAAGCCGATGGCCGTTGTCTGGTTACTGTCTGCCCGCTGTTTACTTGGTCATTAGTCTGAGCCCATTCAGGATGGCAGCCAGCCAGGGAAATGCAGGAGCTTTTGATGTTGGCGCTTTCCCGCACTCGCACACACACACATTCCCCGTATCTATGTGAGCTTGCCTCGCTTAAATTCGCCTTAATTAAATGAGCGGTAATTAATTTCAACTTTAATCAGAAATTCCATTTAGATTTTCGCCGCTGATTGATGTGACCTGACATCTTCCGCCAACGTCACATCGAAGACATTTTGAAACTAAACCACGGCGGCAACAAAAACTTTAGGAAATGTGTGGGGGCGGAAAGGAAAAAGAGATACAGCTATTTTGAGTGGGGCACATAGTTTATTTTTAAATAAATTAAAGAATGATTTAAAGTTAAAGACTTCGATAGAGTCAAGAATAACCAAAAACTAATTATTGCTCAACTTCTTCTTTTAATTGGTAAAATTTACTTGATTTGATTGAAGAAACAGTTCACCCCATTCAGCAAATGGGCCATGACCCATATAGAGTCAGTGGAACTTGGAACCGGGCGGACGAACAATTCCCCAAAAATAAAGTCAGCGGTTGCCGTCTATCACATTGACTGACTGCCACACATTTTGCAGATATAAATACTATAGATCCAATATCTATTGCCGAACGGCCTCAACACAACTCTTTGGCTTGTATCGCATGGCGTATTGGATTGGAAAGCCAAAAACAAAGCGGGCGGGCCAATTGAGTTGGCCATAATAACACGCCACAGTAAATGGCTTTTAAAAGTCTACTTTGCCATAGCACGCCCCCTCATTACGAACGACGCGCTTCGAACGCCCTCGTAAAAAAAGCGAAGAAAAATATAAGAAAAGTTTCGGGGGCGAACTGCAGGGACCGGGAAATTGTCATTATCAACCGCGAAGTCAGATACAAAGATACAGACAGGGTGCGAGTCGAAGACGTCGGGGAGAAGATAGTTTTGAGCGACAAACATCTGTCTGTGCGATTCCTTTGCCAGGAGGAGTTCTCCTTCCCATTTTCTGGCAAAACACAATGCAAAGTTTTCGACTTTTTCGGGTACTTCCAAATGGCAGTTTGGCACGTCATATTTATGAAATGCGCAACGTTGCAGAAAATCACAAAATAAATGAGAAAATTAACTGCCTTGGAGCGGTGGCAATATTGAGGATGGAGGAATAGGGCGCCAACTTTTGTCCACTTGAACGTTTGACGAGTTTGCCTAAAAACGCCTTTTAGAAACCAATAATATTTCCACATTAGAATAATGCGGTGATACCAGGCACAAAACTGATGGTGAGATGATAAGGAGTAGACGTAAATGTTTTTGATTGTAATTTTCTAAATTATTAAAATACATTTTTCATGGAAGAAATTTAATAATTTGTGTTTTCTATTATCTTTTCTAGGTACTGTGAACGCCAATGGCGAGACGAAACGACAACGGACCTCATACACCCGCTACCAGACCTTGGAGCTGGAGAAGGAGTTCCACTTCAACCGCTACCTGACCCGCCGCCGCAGGATCGAGATCGCCCACGCGCTGTGCCTCACGGAGCGGCAGATCAAGATCTGGTTCCAGAACCGGCGCATGAAGTGGAAGAAGGAGCACAAGATGGCCTCGATGAACATCGTACCATACCACATGGGTCCCTACGGACACCCGTACCACCAGTTCGATATCCATCCGTCACAGTTCGCGCACCTGAGCGCATAGGACGCGTGGCACTTTTCGGGTACTGGTTAGAGACTCAATCAGTTGTATCAGGAACCATATCAGACGGCGGCGGCGGCCTCGGCGGCCAGTGGCTACCAGTCGCAGGACGGCAGTGCGGGGGCAGTGGCAGTGGCTGGGGGAGGTCCGGGTCTGGGGGTGCCCAACGGGGGAAGCAGCAACGGCACCAGCAGTGGTCCGAACTCCCTGTTCGCCTCCGCAGCCGGCAGCTCCCAAGCTCCTCCCGACTGCATCAAGTATCCGCAGGAGTTCTGATCTCAGGTTATCTTCAGGCAGCAGCAGCAGGAACTACAACAACAGCAGCCGAAGCAGGATAATTCCGCCCAGGATCAGCGGCTCGAGCAGTTGCTGGAGTCGGACTGTGAGCCCGATCCGGAGCTGCAGATGGAGTTCAAGGCGGACATTGTCGGCTGCAACTTGTTCTGCTGCTGAGGTTGACCTTCTGTCCAAGCCACGCCTCCTGCCTGCGCCTACCGCCCATCGCTTCCCGCCTGCCGCCGCCCGTCGATCAACCAACATCCAGTGATGTTTCTTGTTTGCAACTGATTCGTGTTAAGCTAAGAAACGAGCTGTAATCCTTCGGCCCGTTTGGGTTCATGATACTAGAGGTGGATCCACGGGCAATCGCAACCATTCCCTGACCCGGCTTGAGCTTCGCTCTCAACCTTCTGGGGGTCAAAGGGAACTTCAACCTTCTTCACATCGAAATAGGATGAATCTAGAAAACACTAACCTGACGTTTGGAATATCATTTAGAAGTGATATTTAACCATATCAAAAGCGCATTCATATCAATATTAAATGTTGATATGATTTTAATCAGATTCATAATATTTGGATGCGAAGGGATTTATGAATGCCAATTAGTTGTGGTCCTTGCGAGTGCCCGCGGATCTCTTCAGTATGATGAGCCTCTTTCTCTAAGCAGTATTCGAAAAGCTGGTAGTTAGTAAGCCTAGCATAATTTTAGCCCTAAGCTGCACAGATGAACAGACAAAGTTGTCGAGTTGAACAAAACTAATATCTGCAATAATTTCAAAGTGATTTCTAATTAACATTAGTTCTTCGTTTAATCCACCAATACCCAGATATCCGGTTCCCGATTCCCGACTCCCGATCCCCACAAAACACCCTCCAGGATGTCCTAAAGAGTGTACTTAATTCCTAGATAGTAGAGATCTTAACTCTAGTTAATCACATAAGGCTTTGTTTAGTTTGTAAATAGCAAAGCGCCCCGTTCCGGGGATCGCGTTTTTATGTTTGTGTTTCGTTTTGGAGAGAAATTTTCGAAAATTACCGGTAGCTGTTCAATTTTATTTGTATGTTTGCGTTTGTGTTGTTGAAAGTGCTCTAGCAGCTTGGAAAATGCTTTACTAATTTTTATCAAAAATCAATCGTTTTTAATTACCGTTGAAAAAAACAAATTCGGAAGCTAAACAGGAAGTTAACTATTGTATGTCAAATTTAGCATAAAACATGCTATAATTAATCAGGATTTTCTTTAGAGCAGCATACGTCCCTCCCACTTTATTTATTCAAAGGCCTCTCAACAATGTCTGTAAATTTAAATCGAAAATTAATCAATGAACTAAGCCAACGAAATTTGATTAAAGCGAGAATTGTTAAAGCCTAAAGCTAAAGGAAGCCCATAACCGTAATGTAAAGTAATTATTTATGCTGTACTTTTCGCTAAGCTAAGGTTAGTGCATTCTAGAACTATCGGTAGTCTATGTGAACCTAGCTCGTAAGCTTAAATTATGTATATCGAATTAGCAAGTGAAATTTTAGTGAAAGCAAAACTGAAGTGAAAAACAAATCAGAATAAGAGTGGGCAAAAAAGCAAAAAGAACAAAACTATTCAAACGAGAGAATGAAATCAAACAAAAATTACCTAGCAAAAATTAATTAATACTATTTTGTTTCCCATTATGTATATTTGTTTAGCGTTTTTTATACCTTCAAATGTTTGTTCAATGCAATTTGTCGGAACCCAATGAAATGATTTTAACGCTCGATCGTAATGCAATACACCATTTGTAGTTTTGGGTTAAGGGGGCCCCCACTGCTAGCCAGGGCTCGGTGGGGGCAAAAAGTTTAACTGCATTCCATGTAAAAATAAACTTACGCAACTAATTTTTAATGAAATTCGCATTGTATGTATTACCTTAATCTGGGTTCAATTGCAAAAGCAATGTTTATACAACAAAAATGGAATCAAAATCGAAAAACAAATGGAACTTCAACTAAAAAAACACAAAAACCATAAAAATATTACAAATAATAAAACAAACAAAACAATTATGTAAACATGTATGAATATGGCATAAAAAAATAAAAACTATTTTAAAATGTACTGGATATTTGTTTGCTAAAATGTGATTAGGGGGTAGGGAATTGTTTTGAGAACAGTTTCTGGATCCGTGACGTACATGTGCCCGGGTAGCTCAGTCGGTAGAGCATTGGACTTTTAATCCAAGGGTCCAGGGTTCAAGTCCCTGCTCGGGCGATAAGTACCTTTTTGCATCAATTAAAAAAAAATAACCTTTTAGCTTAAATAAATATTTAAACTAAATATTTGTAGAACGTTTCTTATTTTTTGTCTTAGTCGAAGGAGGTCTAGTTTTGTTGGCACTTTGGCAGGACGGAATCGAATGCCCGGGTAGCTCAGTCGGTAGAGCATTGGACTTTTAATCCAAGGGTCCAGGGTTCAAGTCCCTGCTCGGGCGACCGTTTCTTTTTTTATATATTTTTTATTTTTTGTTTTAGTAGATATATTAAATAATTTTATTCTATTCATTTTTCCTTTAATTTAAATTGGACTAAAATAAATTTAGAAAGTTTGAAAGTATATAAATTTTTCAGAAACGACAACTCTCAAGCGTCGATAACGCAGTCGTCGGTAACATAGTCCTAGTTAAGTTTTTCATTTAAGCTGACGTGGCTCGGCAACCTGGGCTTGGGAAATTAGAAACTTCCGAAACCACGCTTAATGTTTTACTTACCTTCTGTCTATTTTGAAGCATGAATCAATTAAATCATATAAATGATACTTATATATTTACTTAACAACAAGAAGACGTCGATAACATAGTGCAGAGGGTTCAAGCATTATACGTCATCTAAAAAAGGTTTGAGTTAAAAACCTTCGGCTGCCGACTGGAAGGTTGGCAGCTTCTGTAATCACGCTTCTGTGAGGTCTGATTGTGGGATGGCCTGAGGCTGGGATTCACTGTGTAGCGGACCAGCTCATGTTGACGGAACGTCCGCACTAAGCCTGCCATCAATATGGGTGCCATGGAGGAATCCAAGGCATTCAGGTTGGCTAAGGAGGGATGTACCGGGCCAGGGGTGAAAACCAGCAGCCAAGAGTTCCCGTGGTAGGCAGTAGTGGGATAGCGTACCGGAGTGAACTGCCGTTATCAGCTCAACCAACATGGTTGGACCACAATCTTTTGCTACCAACAATTTTTCGTTTCTATTTTTCCTACTTTTTATTTATTTTAAGATGAACCCTTGAAACCCTTAAAAACAAAATATTACTTCTTTCTTCGAAAAAAATTACTTTAAAAATACTAAAAGGGAAAAATACTTTTTTTGTTAAATTTTTGCTATGAAACCTCTTGAAAAATCTTTCAGAAAGCTTGGAGACCCAATATGGCCCCCTACGAGGGCCATATCTTTGTCAATTTTCATCAGATTCCTAAGCGGAGTACCTTAAACGATTTGTGAATCGATTCCCTATGAATCTGCATCAAAATATTGGATCTCAAAATCTTTTACAATTTTCGTCAAATTTTCTGATGGATCCTCTTTCAAAATGTTAAAAACTCAATGCGAGAGCCAATATGGCCCCCTACGAGGGTCATATCTTTGTCAATTTTCATCAGATTCCTAAGCGGAGTACCTTAAACGATTTGTGAATCGATTCCCTATCAATCTGCATCAAAATATTGGATCTCATAAATTTTTACAATTTTTGTCAAATTTTCTGATGGATCCTCTTTATGGGAGAGCCAATATAGCCCACTACGAGGGCCATATCTTTGTCAATTTTCATCAGATTCCTAAGCGGTGTACCTTAAACGATTTGTGAATCGATTCCCTATCAATCTGCATCAAAATATTGGATCTCATAAATTTTTACAATTTTTGTCAAATTTTCTGATGGATCCTCTTTATGGGAGAGCCAATATGGCCCACTACGAGGGCCATATCTTTGTCAATTTTCATCAGATTCCTAAGCGGTGTACCTTAAACGATTTGTGAATCGATTCCCTATCAATCTGCATCAAAATATTGGATCTCATAAATTTTTACAATTTTTGTCAAATTTTCTGATGGATCCTCTTTCAAAATGTTAAAAATCAATGGGAGAGCCAATATGGCTCCTTACGAGGACCATATCTTTGTCAATTTTTACCAGATTCCTAAGCGGAATATCTTAAACGATTTATGAATGGATTCCCTATCAATCTTCAAAATATTGGATCTTATAAATTATTAGGACTTTTGTTACATTTTTCTGATGGATCCTCATTCAAAATGTTAAAAAATCAATGGGAGAGCAAAATGGGGACTCCTACGATGGCTATATCTTTGACAATTTGCATCAGATTCCTAAGCGGAGTGCGTTAAACGATTTATGGTATTGGATCTCATAAATTTTTCGAATTTTTGTAAAATTTGGCATGAAACCCTTGCAAAAATCTTGCACAAGACGTGGGTCTGTTAATATACCCAATAGCAAAAACTCTATATTTGTAAATTTGCACACGATTCTTATACGGAATCCGTTTAAAGGCTTGTGGATCGATTCTGTACAAATCTGCATAAAATTTTAGCATCAAAATCCACGCGCAATTAATTTATTCGACTCTTTTTACACTTTTATCGTGCAAGTATCTTATAAATTGGAGATTGGATGGGTAAAACTCATATGGCATAACGAAAATTTGTAATTATCTCAACAAGGATATTCTCAAATCGGAACAGGACTCGAATTTTGATATGCCAAGCTACCATTTTTTTCATGCCCGGGTAGCTCAGTCGGTAGAGCATTGGACTTTTAATCCAAGGGTCCAGGGTTCAAGTCCCTGCTCGGGCGTCTCAATTTTTTTTTATTGTTTATATTTTGTTAATGGTTTATATATATCAAAAAGATACTAATAAGCGTCTCTACCCGTGCTACCCGTGAATATTACAATCTAAATTGTACTAATAAATATTGAAATATAATCTTAATCTGAAAGGAATAAAACAAATATGTTATCAGCATAAATGAAATTTATTTTTGATAGTTTGATTATTTTATTATTTCATATTTGTTATTATTTTAATATTTAGCCATATGGTCTATTGGCTAAAAAAAAATATTTTAATTAATAAATTATTATTATTAAAATTAAGAAACTTAAAATTATTAAAAAGTTTTCGTGGACTCTTGTAGTACACCTCAAACTGTAGCAAA
The DNA here is from genome assembly GCA_035047325.1 of Drosophila vallismaia. NCBI lineage: Eukaryota > Metazoa > Arthropoda > Insecta > Diptera > Drosophilidae > Drosophila > Drosophila vallismaia. Next base: position 2,323,599 of record JAWNPU010000037.1, on the reverse strand, counting down.
ATAGCACTGCTTAGAATTGATAAAGCAGTACTTCATGTCGATAAGATAGTTCTCGGAATGTATCTCAGCCATGACGCAAGTATCTAAGCCATTATCGAGGCACTTTCGACTGGAAGGTTGGCAGCTTCTGTAATCACGCTTCTGTGAGGTCTGATTGTGGGATGGCCTGAGGCTGGGATTCACTGTGTAGCGGACCAGCTCATGTTGACGGAACGTCCGCACTAAGCCTGCCATCAATATGGGTGCCATGGAGGAATCCACGGCATTCAGGTTGGCTAAGGAGGGATGTACCGGGCCAGGGGTGAAAACCAGCAGCCAAGAGTTCCCGTGGTAGGCAGTAGTGGGATAGCGTACCGGAGTGAACTGCCGTTATCAGCTCAACCAACATGGTTGGACCACAATCTTTTGCTACCAACAATTTTTTGTTTCTATTCATTCTAATTCTTATTCTATTTATTTTTTTATTTAAAAACTATGCCTTCAATTCGATTACTCGATTTTGTTTCATAATTGTTTGAAAATATTTAAAGCTTATTTAAGACAATTTAAGAATATAGCTTTTAGAAGCTTTCTGGATCAGAATAGGCTCAGTATCTTAAAGGTGTTATGACATGCAAGAAACATGTGCCCGGGTAGCTCAGTCGGTAGAGCATTGGACTTTTAATCCAAGGGTCCAGGGTTCAAGTCCCTGCTCGGGCGAGCCATCTTTTTTGAAACTATTTTTATTTAAATTTTATATATATTTATTTTACATATATATTATATTTGTTTATTTTTCAGACGTAGGATGTTCGAAACCATAAACTTCGGGCAGTCGCCGAGTAGGAACAGAAAAGAAAGCGTACGTACTCGGGCCAACATCTAATTGAACCCTCATGAAATTAGCACCTCTTATTTGCACTTCCATTTACTGCCGTAGTCGTGGATATACCCAAATAGTGTGCTGTACAACAGACACAAGCGGCTATCTGTATCAGGTCTCTGGTGTTTGTATCTGTATCTACCATTCGCCGGCTTTGTATCTGCGAGTGTTCCAAGTACCATTGTGTGTGTGTGCGCGATGTTTGCTAGATTCCGGCCTTTGGGTTTTGTTGCTGGCCGTTTTAGTGGCTGGCTGGATACGCCTAAGAATTTTTGACACACTTTCCTACCCCGTCGAACCCAAAGAGCCTCTCACACATACCAAGCACACAGCACGCAGCACACAGTATGTACCGAGACCAAATCGAGCGGCTCTGGTCGATTTAGCAACGGACTTGGACTTGGGATGCTGGCCGTTTGTTGCCGCCTGCCAAATGGACTAGAAAACGAATGCGTTTAATTAGCATTCATTACGACGTATCATCAAATTGCCCCACCAGCAGAGACTCACGATGCAACAATAAAAGCGGGGACGATCAGGAGAAAACGTTTGGTGTACATGCTAATCGGCAGAATAAACGAAAATATTTAGATGATAAACCAAAGTCAAGAGACGTTTTCCAAACTGTTCCATGACGTTGGATGATTTGCCGGGGAAGAAATTCCATTTCGGACAGGCCAAGGCTGCGACCATTAGCAACCTCTTACCTGTTGTTCGCCCAAAACTCCATTTCAGGTAGTAGTTGCATAAAAAAGAAGAAAAAACCGAGAGGAAATATGGGCCATAAATTAAAAAATGGCAAACACAAACAGGACAATAGGTTTTCTTCGTTAGGGTCTCCTGAACAGCTTGCTTCAAAAATTTATACATTTTCCTAGGATGTTTATGACATATCGAAATGGTGGATGTCAAAAATATTCTTTGATTTTCTTAGAGTTACATCTGCCTCAGTCCTGAGAGAAACTATAGGAACTTAGAACCTATGAGTTTCTTTTATTTTTATAATAGGGGAGTCATGCAAGAAATCAATTTAATATATAAATAATCCTAAAGTGTACTCATTAGTGTTTAAAAACCACATGTATAGTGCCCCGCTAACTCCCTCACAAGACATATTTGAAACCGATTCGAGCCGCATGAAACCGAATTTTTCGCTAATATCTTTTGATAACACAATTTATCTTGTCCTCATTTCAAAGTAGCTAATTAAAATGTTTGCCTCGTATTGACTTTCATAACGGGGTTAGCAAATTACTGCACTTAATGGTGTCCCCTCCTGATGGCTAAATGTGAAATTATCAATGCAACAAATTTGAATTTAACGAGCGCATCAACACCAGACTCCGCCCCAGGACCCGACAAATGGGAGCCCTCAGCGGTACTCAAGGACCCAGCGTCCTCGAAAAGCGACCAGAGCGACCAGGACTACCAGGACGACCAGGACGAGGTTTTTCCTTGGCTCTGCGAGGACTGATTAATGAGGCTTTAAATATCCCACTTTGATTTCATTCTGAAAACACGCGGAGTGTTTTCGTCTCTGCTTCTCCAACAAAGAAGTTTCATTGACTCTGAGCTCTTGGATTGCACAGGGGGGTATGGGGGTTATCGAGGGGTATCAGGGGGAGTTATGGTTATATCGAGGAAGAGCGATATAGCGAGAGATATAGTGAGAGCGAGCTATCCTGGCCTCGTAAATTGCCAAGAGAACAGAGGTCCTTTTCTCCCAGGATACCCACATAGCACACACACAACCATGTGTTGGGCGACACGGAACGGCTGGAAACAGAGTCCACAAATGTCTACAAACGAGCTGGATGTGCTCGAATTCTCCCTGCGTCGTGGTTATATGAACAGCGATGTCGTGTCCTGGAAAATTAAGGAACAGCAGTCCACACACTTGGCGAAATAATGAAAGCATCCTGGGTAAGGAGGTTTTTGTGAGAGATTTTTATAAATTTACGAACAAATAATAATTTTAATGAACTTTTCAATCATCTCAGTCCTGCAAAATAACCATGTCTTGTAAAAAGAGGCGTTGTTAAATAACACGGATCATCTACAGCATGGAAAGGTGTAATAAATTAATAATTTTGTACTTTATTCAAACAAAGATATAATGTCTTTATTTTAAATATTCAACATTTGTACTTATCTGGTTTTGTATTGGATTTTGAAATAGATTTCAGAGACGTTCATTTTCTTACTTGAATCTCCAAAGTTATTGATTTCAACATATTTTCGATGTTCTTGATTCTTAGCTTTAAATTTTGTATTTAAAAAATCAAAGGTTTTTAGCCAGAAATTTGTTAGACATTAGATTTGTTAACCAAGTATTTTACCTTAAATTTTTCCGAGTGCTTTTTATTGCTCGTACTCTCATCGTAGCTCAGTTCTCTTCGCAGACAGAGAGAAACCTTTGAGTCTCGACGATTCTCCAACTTTCCCCGGTATTAGGTGCAAACCAGATCCAAACCTAAAAGCCAGGTGCGAAAGGGAGAGGGCGAGGGCTAGGCCGAGCAAAAGAGACAGAGAGCGGCCGAGCGTTATGGTTGTTATCAACTCGACATTGGCAATAAGCACCGGCTTGGTGGGTCGCCGTCGACTGAGCTCACTTCGTTTCAGTTTGTAATTTGACGCCGACCGCGGCGGAACATCCTGCTCTGCGCGTCCTGATCTGAGACAGCGGCCATTGCCCGCCCGCCGCTGCTGCCTCTCGTGCTGCTGACGCCGCTGCAGCAAAGATTGGCAGAGCAGCCATCATCCTGCAGGAAGGAGGCTGCGACCCAATCATGGCTGCAAAGTACCCGCAAAAATATGCAACAAAACTTTTAGATAATTCAGAAAATTCGGTGCAAAAGTGTTGGAATAGTTAACCAATATCAAATTAATGCCAGAGCTCAGATGAAAACCGAGGATTTTAAGCTGAACTTTGAAAAACCCAGAGCCAGGTATGTCAAAATTTTGAAACTTAATTATAATGTGCATGCTTTTTAAAAACTGGCTGAGCAAAAGTCAAAGGACTTGTACGCATGTGCATCAAAAGGGGCGTGTGGGCGGCCAAGGAGGCGGCCAAGGGGGCTTTGTCAGAGTCAATTGCCATTTCCAAAGCCTGCGCCTGTCCTCGTTTTGACTCGTCGACGCCTCTGTATAAGTGTATCTGTGTGTGCCCGTTTGGTGGCTGTGTGTGAGTGTCGCAGCAGCGCCTTTCATCCACTTTTCATTTGCGCAGAAACACAGAAAGTCGAGCCAGCCGAACGGGCCTCACTCCTGCAAGCCCAAAAGTCGGACGAAAAAAAGAATAAAACGAACTTCAACCTCGTTGTCGCGCTATCAGTAGCAGCAACAACAACACTCCAGCCAACCCACCCTCTTTGGCCAGAAGCAACCAACCCCCAAGCCCACTACCCACTACCCACTTCTCGATTCCGACTTCCCAATTACCAAACACTTGTCCCGCCATTTAGTGCATGGGTTAACCAGTATACCGAAATATTAGTGGCGGTGCCCAAGACGGCGGCGACAGCTGCTCCAGGCTGCACCACCCACGGTCTCATAATCCCGTAATGGAATCGCTGCGGTGGTGGCTGTGGTGGGGAAGTCGATGATAATCGGGCTCAGATACGCCAAGTGGCAAAGTGTTAAGCCCCGGGCTGAGATGGTGATTCCGGGTAGGAGGTTGAGCCTTGGGGTTGGGTCATCCTGCAGCAGCGGCTGCATTTAATGTACATATTTTGCGTATATAGCCCGGACTTGCACTGAGAGAAAACTTTACAAGTTCTGAAAAAGAGATGTGTACCTCTTTTGCGAGTAAAACTTATTTGAAACGTATTCCGATTTGTTAGGCGTTGTTAAGTGCTTCTCCCATTAGCCAGAGGAAGTATATTTGGTCGAAATCTCGATAAGAGGATCCCGAATTGCTTCCTGTGTAAGCCTGTATATTGGACACATTGTGCATCCTGCACATATTGCATGGGGATGCGCGTAAGGTGCGTATCAAAATCAGGGATGCGCAGCAACATGGCGCTTTCGCTTCAAGGGAACCCCCGACGAAAAAGTCCCCGAATTTCTTTTCGGTTTTTGGGAAAGATCAAACCCGTTAGGAGAGTTAATTTTAAACAATTTTAAATGATTTTGGAGACCGCTTTCCGATTTTACCAATTGTTTTGTTTCTCATTCCGTATGCAAATGGTACGAACTAAAACCGGCAACTGACTAATAACCAAATGAGCCAGCCGATGATGGCGAAAAAAACTTGCTGGGTCACAGGCTTTATATGAAAAACAAAGTTAATAAAACTTTATGGCTATTTTATGCGTTTGCTGACGTTGCTTACTGAAATCCACTAGCTGCTCGACTTGCCGCTTTTTGTGGCTTTGACAAATTCGGAGACCTGTTCGTCTCCGATTTTGAACTGACATCTTTATGAAGGGGCTGCGCCAACAAGTTAGTTTGTTTTTCGGTTCAGTTTTGACCTGATTATGAATCATAAATTTGCCTGGGCCATTGTGTAATTATTCAGATTGTCCACATGACCCACTAAATGCAGGCAATGTTGGTTCAAATTCCTCTGGGCAATTAAAGCCTTTTACAAGTCTGCTAAAGCTGTGAAATATTTGGAGAGAGCGAGAGTTTGGGTGATAAGATATGAATTTTTTAAAAGTTTGCCTTCCCAATGTGTTAAGCCATAAATATGAATGAGCTTAGGAAAGTGTTGGGAGCTTTTCAGATTCAAATCTGTCATCGGTTAACAAGATGCTTGAGCCAAGGGGCACATCTACTGTGTCAATAGGTCATCAAATTATAGAGGTTGCGTTGCATAATTCCCAGGAAAATACATATTAGAAGCAAAGTATTCTAAAAATACTGATAAACGTTTTTATTACAATTTATAATTAACTGTGCAAAGGTGACTAAACAGTTTCCGATGGAAGAGAACTGAAAATCCCCAAGGAAACCATAATCACCTCAGAATTGACCTTGCCACATGCTGCATTTTCCAATTCATGGGAATACCCTTATCGAGTTCCGCGTCTTAAAGAACCCCTAGCACCCCATATAGTGGGAAATGAAACTCCATCTTCATCCTCACAACCAACCCCATGTGTAGAACCGAACTGGGAACTCTTTCACTTCATTTGGGGTAACTGCAGTCTGCAGTATGACTTATTTATTGGAATTTCATGCAAATTTTCAAACAAACAGCAAGTCAACTTAATGCAGCTGCCTGAGAACTTGCACTTTGGCTATTGCAGAGAGAAAAATAAACAGATGCAATCTCGTTTGAGGAACCTTTTAAGTCGGATATTTAATTTTAGACTTTCAGATAACTAAAAACGCAGCAGAGAGTTAATCCGATAAATCTTATTTATTTATAGTTTTTAATCATTTTTCTCACTGCTCACTGCTTCTCCGTTACCTGGCCGAGTACAAATTTCATTTGCCCGCGCATTTTCATTAAGCCCGGCGAAATGATAAATTAAGACACTAAATGAAAATAAAATGCAAAAAGTCAGGAAAGAAGGCAAACGGCCAGAAACTGGAAAGGAAGGCGCGTATTTTTGTAAACAACAAACGGACACCGACAACAATCAAGAGAGTAAGTAAGAATAAGACGAAGCCGGTAACCTGAACAGGGCAACAGGGCAACAGGGCACCGGGAAACAGGGAATCGGGACCGGTATGCGGGACCGAGCCACATTCATAGGTGGGGATATACAGTATGGGATATAGGTAACGCGGCCCGAGATACAGATACAGATGGGCAGATACAAAATGCCGCAATCTTGGGCAGGTTCAAAATAAATACCGCGCTCCGTTTTCGGAATTTCTTTTTCATTTCGGTCTATCCCAGTCCGGCTTTACCTGCACCGCGACATTCGCGGCGAATGGCAGGAAGGTGAGGTAGCTATAATAATATTATTCAGTAAACTGAAACAACCTTGGCCCCCGGAGCTCTGACGGCGATGCAAACAAAAAATAAAACATGGCAGAGGGGCCGTCCGGCACAGTGGGGCAAACGGTGATTGAATGGTGACGCACTGCACCCTGGACGGTGACATTTGGCACTGACCAAGGTAAATGATCTGCCCAGCCCCCGTTCATGGGACATGGGGCATGGGGCATCCTCCCCCTCCTCCCTGGAGGGCAGACACTTTGATTTATGTGCGAAGTTGTCTTCGTGTGCTAAAGCAACATTGCAAAAATTTCAGCCAGTCATTGCCCCTTTGTTGCCGCTGTTGCTCGAAGTCCGATTGTTTATGGGTCTGGCCAGGGAATAGGTTAGCTGCTGGCAAGGGGGAGAGTATACTATCATGATGAAAAAAACAATCAAGGAAATCCCGCATTTTGTGAAATTCATGAGCCGCTAATCCACTTTCGTATACTAAAGGAAGTTCTACCTTATTAATAGTTTTATGAATTCCTTATTCAATTAAGTTTCCATAGAGTCGACTATTTTTCCGAGTGTACTACGCATTCCCCACTCGTCTTTTATACATTTTCGCATCGCTTCCGGCGGGGATCGTCTTGGAGTTTCTCTTTGTATCTTATTGCTATTGTTGCATCCGCGGACTCATCTGAATTATTGAAATGTTTCAATATACAGATGGATAGAAAATACCCCGATTTAGCTTCAACCGATTCAGAGCTTACAAAATGAAGTTATTAGGTTGGCTTAAAGATAATTAATGGACTGCCTGCGCTTGGGGTTTTGACTGAAAAGACTTTTTTCGTGACTATCAGCAAACAAAACTAAAATAGCACAAGACAGCCGAAATTATATCTGACTGGCTCGTACATCACATTTATCAATACAAAGATAACGACGAAATTCTTTGTAAATGAATTAATCAATGTTCCCTGAGAATAACAAAGGAAAAACCATTAAATAGGTTTGACAAACTAATGATTAAAGTTGAATGAAAATGTACGAAAAATATGTCAAAGTTATTAGGAAAGTTTGCAAAACTAAATACAAGAGGTATAACTTTTTTGAAATAAGCTGTCTTAAAAGTTTTTAAAGCCATACCTGTTTTTATAGCCATAAAAAACCTTTATATGGAACATAAGAGTTAATTTTATTTTTTGGGAAATCAAAATTATTAATGACCAATAAAAAACCTTTTAAATAAAATGTTAGTATAGCTTGAGACTAGAGATCGAGAATACACATAAATGATTCATTGTGTTTAAAATTTACCTAAGAATCAAGATTTAATTGCATACGGCTCTAAAAATATATCTTTACAATGGCTAGTCTATAATTATTATTAGCATCTCGGCATGACTGTACAAAAGGGGCACAAATTGGAAACGCAACCGCCCGCGAAATCCTTAGTGCAACAAATTAACGACAAATCTATCTTCCACTAACATATTTAATGTTTTCAAATATTTGCGATGAGCATTAGCGAACAGCTTAGGACGGCCTTTGAGAATGTTTATTTCCTGACGATTTCGCGTGAGGTGTTAACATCTGACCACGTGAAATCAATTAGCATTTCTAGTTTTGGGGGGTGTTGTTGGGGTGATGTAATATATTTTTGCAAATTTTGATTTGGCACGACGGCGATAATTTATCCTACCGATTGATAATTGGGGCAGTTTGACTTGCGAACTGGGAGGCCGTGGAGAGGGCATTTTTAGCCAGCTGCCTGCCCTGACTGCCTGGTCCTTCACCCTGATTCTGCCTCCCTTTTCCACAGTATCGCCCTTCCTTTCTCTACCTCTACTCGATAGTGTCCTTGTGGATTGTGTGTACACATTTGGAGAGAGCTGAGAGACACTCAGCTCGGGCAGGGTAAAATCCGGAGCAGCCATGTTGAGGCTGCAAAAAGGACAACCACCAGACCAGCAGACAAAGAGGCACCGCTGAGAGGCAGAAAGAGAAAGGGACAGAGCGTTAGAAAGAGACGGGAAAGTAGAGAAAGAGCTCTAGAGGGTGTGCAAAGTCAAACGGCTTGTCCTCTTTCCTTTGTTTACGCAAGATTTGTTGCCATTACGGGCCTAATCCGAGGGATTTCTAGGGTAACCCGCCTGCCCCGAAAAGGTTTTTGACTTTGCCAGCTTAGTCCTGCCGTTTAGTGCTAATGAATACTGCTAAAAAGTCATTAATTAATTGAAATTTCATTACAGGATACGGACTACATAAAGGCATCTGCACTCTGCACTGCCATCGCATCCGACACCTCCACCTCTGGCTCCTGTTTCAGCTCCGGCTCTACCAGTCATTACTCAGCAGTCTTAGGATGGCTTAATGCTGAATCATCACCACCATCGTTAGCCAACTGGTGCAGGGACAAGAAGGCTTAAGGTGGCGCCCACGGCAAACAAATTAGCCGGGGTGCGGGACACGAAAACCCACTGGCGACAGCCTTCCAGGTCGGGAGCTTAGCGATGCGACTCCCTGATTGATTTCAGGGCAAACAGAGAACCAAATCAGATCTATCATTCTTTAAATGGGTTCCATGTCTATCCAACTTCCAGGCCTCGCGCACCTCTTTTATCGACTTGAAGAAAGTGCCGTAATCCGCGAGCAATCAATTAGATACAAGCGCTCTAAGCACTCCCAAAGACATCGCAGCCTTATCTTATCTTATCGCCGGCACCGCTTCTTTCGATAACGCAAGCATTACTTTCCGTGTTCTGCCTTTTTTTTTGGACTGCTGCCTAATCTCGGAGCCCCGGTGAGGTCTTGGCTTCAGTTGGTTTTCCACGGCTGCGGCGAAGACAACACGGAGCACGGAGACGAAGCAGGAGACTCCGGTGCTAGGGCCTTTCGCGACTCGCCACTTTCTGGGCAGGAATACGGGCACGGGCACGGGTACGGACACGGACACGGCTGCGGAAAATGCCTCCATTTAATTGGCCGGCAACAGCGAGCTTTGTAATCACATTTATGGGTCATTTTCCAGAGGAGAGAATTTTGCGGGGAAAGCCAACAACATTGAAAAGGAAACAACAAAGGTGGCAGCCATCACCGCATCACGTGTGGCACGATAAATATAATTTTCCCGGGGCTCATGTAATTGCCGCGTTGGTTAAATTACTCCTTCGCATACAAAATTACACAAAAATACCCTTTGTATATGTTTATTAATATTTTAACCTTTTTTACAGCCGAGATTGCTGCTCGCCTCACCCAACACCGTCACACCTCTGCGGCTGCTCCTATCCAGTTTGCTCCACGTCTACCCTGTAGATCCGAATTTGTTTTATACTAGTTTTAAGGACAAATTCGGTTCTAGAGAGGTTTGTGTGGTTCAATATCCATCGTTAAAGCAAAATATATCAAAGTGCTTGAATAATATAAGAAGAAGATAAAATTATAAAGATTTCTTTAAAAAAGGACTGAGACGAGCTTTGTTAAATTGTAAATTAGTTTTTTGAGCTAAAAATAAAATTGTAATTTACTTAGTTAACCACACATTAGAGCCAGATATTTTATCTGGAGTCCTAATAACTAAAAATAGCTGAAATTTCAGTTCCATTAAGTGTGAATCATTATTTATTAATCCCACCTGCGAATGTTGCCAAGTTTCTAGTTTTCAGTTCATGCAATGAAATCCCTGATAATGAATTGTTTGACATTATTTTCTTTGGCTTACATTTTTAGATAAGCGGTTAATGTCTTAAAGTTTCACTTTTCAATGGCAAAGCTTTTGAAAAGATTAAATAGTGCTATAATTTAGATTGAACAATGATAGCTAAATAAATTTAAGAAATAAATAGACCATTAGATAGTAAATATTGAATAAATTCTCCAATAAAATGTTTGAATTGGATTTAAATCTTAATAAATAATTGAATTTAATGAATTACTAAACATAAGTTAATTGTTGTTTACTTTAAACATTATCTGTTCGCTGAAATAAGTTATACATTTCAAATTTTCTGGCAACCGGACAATGGACACTTTTTGTCGTTCTTGCTAAGTTCTTTTGTTTTCATTTATATTCTTGCCGACTTCAATTTATTCGATGTGTTGCATGAAATTTACATTCTCAAAATTTTGCATACAAATTGCCATTACAGTCTCGCTAGGGGGATGGCGGTGCCTCCAATGGTTATATATTTAAGGGGGTATGTGATTTGGGGGTGTACGAGTATGTGTGGTGGGGCCCCTATATGGGTCAAGTCGATTGTTAGACGCCGGTTTCTGGGCGAGCTCGTGTGAAAAGGAATTGGCAAAGTTTGCAGTTTTGTGCAAACGTCCATGCACTTTGTCCAAATTTGCATAAGGCGTCACTTGAGTCACATCCGTCCCTCATTTTGGGCCGGATGCCTTCTTTGTGTTTCCAGTATGAGTTCCGTTTGCCATTGAGAGAGCTCCTCCAAAAATTTTCCCTACCAAATCTGGTCATGTGTAAATTTTCCCATTTTTTTTATCTTCGGGGTAGGCTAATAGAGTCTAATTTAGATATTGAAATTGTCATTATTTACCTATAAATTACCTCTATGACTATTTTCAATTGGACAAATTATATATCGCATAATTATGTCTTAACTGATAAAGGAAATTTGTGACTGATTTTGATATGTGAGTGACTGGTTTGCAATTGATATGTTGGATAAAAAGAGGAGTATGTGTAATATATTTAAAATCAACATCCATCATCATCGAAGATGGACAATAAAGAAAAGAAACTAATTTAAGGATAAATGACATTTTTCTAAGTATCCGCTTCGATTCTGAAATGCTGTTTATATCAAGAAAGTCCCAAGCTGCGTATAAATTAAAAAAAAAATTGTGACCTAAAAAAATAATGTTTTTAGAACAGAAATAATACTAAAAGCAGTATTTTATTTTATACAAACCGAAAATTAAATAAAATACCACAAAATACCCTTAGATACCAACCAACACATTTTTGGAAGATGGTTTGTGAACTGGCTATTATAGGAAGCATGGGATGGATTCCATTTCTTTCGACCGGTAGATGGCTTCAAGTACAAAACTTACGACAAAAATTAAAAAACGAAATTCCATAAAAATATTTTACTTTAATATTATATTTATATATATATATATTATTCTACCATCTTTTTTACCATATTTTCATCCATTTCCACTACATATATTTGCTACAGAAATTAAACTTCGGGGCGGATACATTTCGTTGGGTAGTGCGAACGTCTTGAAAACCTGTCAGTCAAATTTGATGAAGGTTGGCTACGCATTCCGCCTTTTAAATGTTTCCTTTCCTTATTCCAGACTTATTTTCTTTCCTGCTTTGCACCATTTGGCTACATTTTACCCACTGGAAATATTTAATTATAAAATTACCCCTAGGTACCGAGTGAGAATCATTTTTCTGCTCCTGAGCCTCTGATCTCGACACTTTAAACGCCGAGTTACGCCCCTCTTGAAAAGGAATATGGTGGCCCAAGACAGGGTCTTGGAATGGGAATTCCCCTTCCTTCCAAAGCAATGGCCACTGTCCGAAACTTCTGTTTGTGGAATGCCAAACTGATTTACTTGTGTGTGATTCCTGGCGTTGGGTGACATGTGTCACGTCCGAATCCTCCCCATCTGGAAGCCTCCCCTCTTGGACGCTCTCAACAGCTGCCTAAGCTGCTATTAATGAATGGAGAGTCCCCAGGACTTTGGTAGGTCCAGGAATTAGTCAGAGCCGGTGTCCGTCCCCAAGTCGCTTTTAATTACTCTGAATATCAACACTTTGTCAAAGTGTCTTATTCATTAAGGTGGGTTTTCGTATGGGGTGTATATCCGTCTGCACCCACTAGACCAATTCCCTTATTCCTTTTTTAATTGTCACTCTTCTGCTGGTTTGCTCGTGTGAAATGGCCAATGATAATTACTTTCTTTCTTTTGTTTTATTCATGAGCAGCACCCACCCAGTCCTCAAACATTTGTTTCTGTTTAATGGGTTTCCCTTTGAGGAGTCGAAAAGTTAAAGTAGCCTGACCCACATTTGTTTTGCTAATGTTAGCGGGAATAAATTAATCACGGATTTATTCAGGGAAAATGTTTTTCTCTAATCGCAACTAAATATCACAGTGGGTGGCTAACTGCTTATTAATTTGAAAACATGAATTAAATTATTATTTTTAATTGTAGTTATAAAGAGCTATCAAAATTATATAGGGAGCTCCCGAAAAGACTTGTAGTTATTAGAAATATCCCCTATTCTATTCCCTTTCTGTCCTGGTCAGTTTGATGTCCATTTCCCCCATAAAAATCAGACTTCCCATCTTTCGTGATGCATAGCTTCTTATTAAAAACTCACTTTACGCAAAATTGGACTAGTTCTTCCCCCGAACCTCGTCCTTTTGACGTCTCCTGCTGCTGCCAGCCGCAAAAATAGAATGGAAGCAATGAAGACGAGGCGGATTATGTGCCCAAGTGTAACTAAAGAGAATAAGGGCGAAAATCAACGAATCATTAATCAATCCTTTCATGATGTGACGCGGTGCGTGTCCTTTTATGTGTCAAAAAAATAAAAAAAAACGACGAAAGAAAAAAAACAACGAGTGAGAGAAAGAAAGAAAATTACAAACAAAAAAAGTGGGGGAATCGAAAACAGGCAGAGAAAGCGAAATGAGAGCTGGAAAGAAAGAGAGAGGGCGAGACAGTGAGAAAGAAAAGTATCTTTTTGCATGGGTTTGAGTGACAGCAACGCACGCAGCGACGTCCAAGTGGATGAACAGGATATCCAGGATCAGGGTTGGGAAAAGGAGAAATACAAAAGAAAAAGGAAAGTAACAAGAAAATGGCGACATTGTTTGCCCAAAACCAAGTCCAAGTCCCCGGCGATGGATTTATGCTTATTTACATTTTGAGGTCGCGTTGATTAGCTGAGTGCGGGTGTCCTCTGCCAAAAATTCTACCCAACTCCCATCACAACCCAAAGATAAGAAATGAAATTAAAATGATAAAAGAAAAAGGAGAAAAGGGAGGAATTTAGCAATAAACACGAATTTTATTCTCTGGAATTTAAATAATGGGTATTGTGGTTTTTGGTAAAAATAAGTTAAAGATTTAACGCTGCTAAAATATATATTCATGGTTTCACACACCGTTTATAGTTTGGAAAATATATATTATATAATAAAGTCTATTTTATACAAAATAAACGATTTTTTTAACTCTTTATACACAATATTGTATATATTTACAAGCCTTCGTCTTAAATTTTAAACACAAGCGTAACGGAAACCTTTAAACCAAGCTTCACCTGTCCGTCATGTTGGGATCATACATTTTGGAGAGTCTCGGGCCAAAGGGGCGTATGAGTGATGGCTGGAAACCCATGCGTCTCCAGTTACCAGACAGATAAAAGATATGCCAACTATGCCAGGCATCTGGTTAGATGCAGTAGCCAGCAGATGCATCTGGGAGATGGAAATGGCAGCCGAATCGGAACCTTATCTCCTCAGTGCGGGGAAAGTCTTTCTCTCACGTGACCCCGAGGTATGCACGTCACGTTGCCGGCAAAAGATACGGATACAGAAAAGTGACAGTTTGCCAGAAGCAGCAAAAGCAGCAAAGCAGCTAAAGAAAAAGCAGACGACGGACATGCAGGCGGTCCCTGTTTCAGGAGATTCCGATTCAGATTCGGAGGAAGGGAGGGCGACATCAGACCTACACCAATGCGTGAATATGGAGCACATCATTAATTATGCCCATGGGCCTGAGTTTGCCGCTGAGCCGATTTATCTGACATTTTTTGGTATTGAAAACTTGGTTCTTCGTGCTGGACGCTCTTCCTGTGGATTTCTTTCCAACAAAAATAAAAGAATTTCACTCGCTTGGGTTTCTCTTGCCAGTCGAGATCATTTGTTTTCCAGGCGACACATGCCCGGACCTCTGGACAAGCACTTACAAAAGTTACTCCTCCTTCGATTCGTCTCTGATGAAAAAATAGAGAATCGTTTAGCCAAGGGAGATCAATTGGATTTGCTTCTAAGACTTTATTAGGACACCGAAAACATTTGTTTCTAAATTGAGCTGTTTCTGCGTGCTACTTCTAAAGCATATCTGTGTATCATTCCTCAAACTATTGGGTGGAAATAATTAGAAAGTTCTTTAAAAAGTAATAATTTTCGATTAATATTATAACTGCTTTCATATCTTTTGATTCCTTAAGAGGAAGCTTGTTTTTCGTGTAAAATCATTTCTCTTCTAAACACTTACGTACTCGATTGCATAAACAATCCTACCGAAAGGGGTAAAAAATTCAAGCTGCGTGACTCGAAAAAAACGATTCGAAAAGCGCAACTGAGCATCAGACAATTAGGCTTTGTTCATTAATTAAGACTGCGAATTACGGATGGCTCAGGGAGATTGCAATTGTGCACATTACAGACAGGTACTTATCGTTATGACGAACCAAGTGAATTGCTCAACTGCTAGGCAAAATGATAATTACGAGTGTTTGAACTGAGTGTCTGAACTTGATCAGATTTTTAGAGAGGAATGACGAACGGAGCGAGAGCCAAGTCGTGAACATATGCAGTCAATTAAATAAACATTTATTAAGCCAGCCACTGCACAAAAGCTGTTAACAAAGCCATTTGGCCATTTCAGAAAATAAAAACGTTCTCAAAAGGTGTTTGTGTTGGACGGCCAAAGGGGTCCGGGGTCCAAAATGGTTGGCAACTGCGACTGAGAGTGTCTCTCTAGGTCCAGAAAAGTGGTAATTGATGATCTTGGCCAGGACGGCGAGTGCAGTTGTTGGTTTCGACCAGCATGGAGCCCACATGCATTTGCAGTCGCCCTCTCTCTGTGGATGAAAGTCCGTCCCACTCCGACTGGATTTCACGCATGGAACTCGGTCGGCGTCCCGTCTGGTTTTCTATGCACTTAAAAAAACAGTAGGGATTTCTCAGGACAGCTTTCTAAGTAATAAAGTTACTTAGCTTAGTTACTTAACATAAATTTAGGAGATACACTGCAACAAAAAATTAGGATAAGTTCAGTTATTGAACTAATTTAAAGGATTATGTGAGGATTTTCTAAAGTCTAAACTATAGGACTGAACTGATCGATATTGTTTTTTAAGTGTATCTTCGATTTTTGGAGAGTCCCAGGTCCCAATCCCTCCCGGGCCATATACATAGTAAATTCGAATTGAATTTTGGCGGCGCGTTCATTAATCATTATTTCAATCATGAAACAAATGTGCTCGCTTGGTGCTGATGGTTGTTGTTGTTGTGCCTGTTGTTTTGTATCTTGTGAAATTTTGTTGCTGTTCTGCCTGTCCCGCATCCCCATCCCCATTCCCATCCTCCACATCCCATACCCTAGGCTGGCCATCTTCGATGCGCTTCAAAGATTGATAATCTCTGGGATATCTTTAAATTTAATTAGTCACATTCATAACAGACCGCCAGCAAGCGAGCCGTACCAAATTACATGTTACAACAAACTGAGCCTCGCTTTTAGCCATGTTTATGCTCCTCCCCCTTTTTTCCCCCAGATAGCTATATGGCTGCTCCCGATCCGTGGGGAGATGTGTGAGAAACTGAATTCTCCGCTGCGCACTGGCACTCGGATTTCAGTTTTGTGTTACGGCAGCCGTTCGATATTTCTCGGGCCCTTTAATGAAAAATCGCCGTTGTTACTAATTATGATTGACACAGACGTAATTGGAAATTTGAGCAAAGCTCTCGGCCCTACTGATTCCATTTTAGCCACTTCTGGCAGCGGCTTCGGCACTCTTCAAAAAGTTTCACTAAATTAAAGGTTTTTGTCTTAAACTATCCGAAAAGAAAAACTTTCTTTGATGGATAAGCGCAAGTTTTGAGGGGATATCCCAGGTTTTCGGTGTGAAAAATATTTACTATAGTGAAACTATAGTAGCTTCTTAGGCAAAGTTATTTGGGTCAATCAAACCGAATTGGAAGATAAGCTTACACATTTTAAATTGGTTGGAAGCGTAAGTTATTTCAATGTTTAGACATTTTTCAAGGGAGAAGATGGAATTCATAAATAATTAAAAGTCATTTGAAGCAATATTAAGCAGAAAACGTTGTAATTAAGAATCTTCAATTCAATTTTCCTGATGAATTTCTGTTCTATAGAAATTTTATCACAATCATTCGCAAAATTATAGATAATTACGACCAAGTTTATGAATCTCTCATTTCTAGAAAATAATTATCCTTTTATTGCTGCTAATTTGATGACTTAATTATGACATCGAGAATGACAAAATGCCAATGATATGTGAATATTTTAATGGCTCTCGAAATGATGGGTTCTATAAGATAGGTTTTTCATCAGAATCCGTAGGTCTTCTCACTTTCCTATGGTTGAAAATACACAGAGGGGCTTGCTTTAACTAACAAAAAAGTTAAACAGCTTCGATCATTAAGCATAATTTGAAGAAGATTTCTTAAGTTTGGAGCTAATGCGTGGCAATTACGGTTTCATCTTTGCCAGCCAATTGGCGGAAAAAGGCGATCGGTGGTTCGCTTTTGGCCTGAAGCCCCAGAGTGGTCCACATGCAGCAGAAATCGCCGAGTTGTGTTGTGGGTCCCCGTGTCCGGGGCTCCATTATGGTTTTGTGCAGCGATCGGACAGCAAAATGAAATCAATCAGAGATAATCTGTCATGGTAATGGGTGCCTGTCCAGTTCCAGTCTCCGTTTTCGTGGGTACCCCCAAAGCGATCGGCTCCGACTCATTTAAGTGATTCGTGTAATTATTTTAAACAGCCGCAGTGTAAATTTCGTTAAACATTCATCTCCGCTGTGGACATGGGGCCCATCTAGGCCCGTTTTGGGCATAATATGACAGGTAAACAGTTGAGGCCGTTGATAAATGGCCAGCAACGCTTTGGACCACATTTAATTGTTTCAGGTCCACCAGCTCCGAATGTCTCTGGGGACTTGAGAAGGTAAATGCAAAACTTTCGATTGGAATTGTAAATCTGACTTTAATGACTGTAAAAGTCTGATAGGGCTTTAATTTCTGAGATCCATACACTCGAGAGCCGTTCAGCCAGCCAGTCAATCATTAATCACTCAATCAATCATTTGCCAAGCGATTCCTGGCCGCCTTCATTGTCCTGTTGTTTTCGCTGGAAGCCTCCGCCGAAGACTCCTCCAGCTTTTCCCCGGAGGTCTTCAGCTAATCAACATCCCATTCCCCCGAGTTCTTCTGGTTAGGCTGAATCTACATCGACTTGTCAACATGTCGTTAACACAATTTCCATACCAGATTGATTGGAAAGCCAGTCTCTAACTGCTGTGGGTGACTTGCGGAGGGGTGATAAAATGTGGAAGGAATTTCTGCATTTTGATTATGTCCAAGGAGAGAAATTTAACAGGAATTTCGGCATCAGAAGGAACACAGATTTGCTGTTTAAAACATAGGATCTTGGTGTTTATTTATATTAAAGAAGACTACCACAAACCAAAAACAAGAATTAAAATAGCAACATAGCCTGAAAGCATTTTCCAGTCGCATTATTAACATATTCTTAATTGCTAACATTAGGCAACTAATCAGTGATTTGGAACCCACCCATTTCGGATAATATTATTCGATCACACACTTTCGGGTTGCTTAATTTTATATCAAAAACTTTTGATGGCTGGCTTAAAGAAGCAAAGCGAAAACAAAGAACATCCCACACACAGACGGATGGTGGTGTGTGCTTTCGCATTGGTGGCTGTGATGTGCCCTGGTGGACTTGGATGCGACATCATTAATCACATTTCAGTGTGTTGCCTCGTGCAGCAAGTGAACTTCCTTCTGCCGCCGCCTGACAGTCGCAACTGATTGCTGGATCTGAATTGGGATTTCGGACTCAAATGCTCCGCACAAAGAGCAAGCTCAAGCAACACACAATCCCACCTATCCTTTTGCCTGGGCTATGCCTTCCTCCCTGCTGGCGCAGAGGTCGTCTCCCCAGAATCTCCAGCCAACCAAGTTTTCTATCCACCCAAGGAGCTGTGTCAGAGCCGGAGAAATTCAATGTAGCAGCTACTAATGCGACTGAGTGCAAATGCTCCTTGAGTGGAGCCCACACTGAGGGAAGGTGTAAGCGCTTTAAGTACAATTTTTTGGTTGCCTTATTCAAGTCAAGTCATCGAATGGGGAAAGTAAATACATTTACCAGGTAACTGGATATTTAGAGACGATATTTGGTAACCTTGTTTCGCATTATAAATGGCTCTTCATTTCTTCAATATTTTTATAAAGGTCTAAGCCCTATGAAGTATAAACTTGATAGGGATTAAGAAGAGTCTTAAAAGACAGATTTCATTGATTTCCATAGAATGATTTCTTTTATCGGCTTCACTTTATTAATTTTGCATTCTAAATGTTTGCAAGCCGGCATTGTTTCTGTCTAAAACAGGTATAATAAAACCACAATACTTTTTGTTAACAAGCTGGTCTCATTAGTTATCTTTCGCGTGTCAATTAAGCTGAACTCTTTAACATGGAATGAACCCTTAAACCAACATTCACACCTATTCAATTTGGCCGAATGAACCGCAAACTAAATTTAAGTTTTATTCACTTAACGAAGCTAATGACGGTTTGATGGTGACCATCAAAATCGAATCAGTTGGAAGTCGATTAATTAGTGACCATGCCTCCTACGTCCCTTGCCCTTGCCAATACATATATGAAATTGACGACGGAGGTGGCTCAGCACGTGGACCCAATTGTGAGTGGGTTGAGATCTTTTTTTTGGGGGGTATGGATGTGAGGTTCAATTATTCGGCAATTAGGCAGAGTCACAGCCAGCCACACATGCCAGAAGACCGAATCTACCTTGTTCTACCTTTTCTATTTAAAATTTTAAAAGGGTGAAAGAGTTATGGCTTCTCATGGAAGTGAGGCAAGTCTAAATATTTACAAAAAACAATATTAAAGCGTTAAATGCCCGACCTTCTGGCGTGCATTATACAACAATCATTCTATCGATTTTCCATGTTTTGCCCGCTTCATTTGAATATCTGCCCGTCATCGTCATCACAACAACATCAAAGGAAAAATCACGGTAGTAATGATAACAATAATAACAACCAACCCCCCTCACAGAATCCCTAACCTCATCGAGACCACAACAATAATCACATAAGAGAACATTATGCCAAAGTGATATTCGTTCGTTGTTCAATTGAAATTATTGCAAGTCAGCCTCTCAACTCGGTAGCTGATTTTCAGACGGAGAAATCGTCATTTAATATCGTACCATGTGGTAGCGTCTGCGATCGATACTGATTTTGGCCCATGGGCCACTGCATTTGGCCAGTGGAACCGCATTCTCAAAAAAAAGATTCGAAAATAAATGGTCTGGTCCATATCCGCACTTTTGGTCTGTCCGGGATCGATGAAAGCCAGTGAAAATGGGCGGTGCTTGGCCCCAGACGACTTTTTCTTGGAGCTCACTTTTTGAGCGTGCGCCATGACGGTGGAGTGCCACCAACACACACGCAGCGGGAATAAAAGCGTAATTTGTATCTGTGAGAGGGAAACAGTCGTTGCCTATATAACAGGCAACATTTCTACCCTTACAGTGAAGTCCAAAAACTAATAATTCTTATAATTTTAGAGAGTTATTGAGTTAAAAAGGAACCACAATTTTTCATCGGTCTTTCATCAGTCAACTTAATACTTCTCTGTTTTAAAATTATATAGAAATAAATGTTAGAAACAACATAAAGCTAAAATAGTTTTGATTTATACAATTACCAATAAATAGGCTTGTTGATGCGGCAAAAACATCAGTTTAAACCATTAATAAATCCATCATTTATTTGTAAATCATTTAAAGCACTGTAACTAAAAATTGAACAATTCGCGAATTTAAAAATAATTCTATAATTAATTATTTGGTTTAAAAATAATTAAATATAATACCTTTTCATAAGTAGTCTCAATATATTGTGCCACTCTTGTTACCAGAGAACCCCGGCGTTGAATGGGTGTGACCAACAGCTCTGCCATCTCGCTTCGTCGTCTACGGCCATCTCTGTTCCACCGCCATAATAAAAGCGGTGGTTGAAAATGGCGTGCGAGGAGCATGGCTGCTGCCCGCACAGTTCCCTTCCGTTTCGTTTTCCGTTTCATTCCAATTGCTACGTGTGTGTGGGCCGTCCTTCGGATGTGTCTCTTGTGCCTGTGTTTGCAATTGTGGTAGTAAAAACTCGTAGAGCGGGTTTCGATGGCGGCAATGGCGGAGAGCCAAAAGTGAAACAGGTTCGTTAGCACGGAGAGCTCGCGTGTTGGACCATAACAAAAGAACGGCTTGAATGAAACGGTTCGTGCTCGCAGCGCACTCGAACTCAGACTCAGTCTCAGACTCAGACGCGGCGGTCTTTTCTCACAGTGTGTGTTTCCCGAAACTTTTTAATTCCTTAAAAATAAATTTCAGTTTTTCCCCCAATAATCAATAATAAAAAATCACTCAAATCGTAACGGTCCAAAAATTAATGTTTAAAAAAGTGCCAAAACAAAAGTGCAAAAGCTAAATACAATAAATATCCTTAACGATATGCAAAGGAAGTCCTTACCAAATCAATAAGCCAATCAAATAAAAAAGAGTTATTCGCTTAAAAAAAAACTAAACCAAAAGCAAAACCTAAAAAATATGTGCGAATCGAGTGAAAGTGCCCTAACCAAGTTGTGAAAATTCCAAATACATAAAATACGAAACAACGAAAACCCCTGGGAGCACCAAGATCGCCGAGATCTCCAGCCATGAGCTCCTTCCTCATGGGCTACCCTCATGCCCCCCATCACGTCCAGAGCCCCATGTCCATGGGCAATGGCCTGGAGCCAAAGTTTCCGCCGGTGGCCGACGACTACCACCACTACAATGGTCACTACTCCATGACCGCGTCCACGGGCCACATGAGCGGGGCCGTCGGCAGCGGAGCGGTCACAGGTGGCGGGTCGGTGGGCGGCGGTGGGGCAGCCGGCATGTCGGGACATCCGCATGCCATGCATCCGGCGGATATGGTCAGCGACTACATGGCGCACCACCACAATCCGCACGGACACTCCCACTCGCACACCCACTCGCTGCCGCATCACCACAGCAATAGTGCCCTTTCCGGGCACCACCAGCCATCCGCCGGAGGGTATACTTCCAACTATGCCGCAGCCACTCCGCCCTCGCATCCGCACCATACGCATCCTCATGGCCACCCGCATCAGAGCCTCGGCTACTACGTCCACCATGCCCCCGAGTTCATATCCGCCGGTGCAGTGCATTCCGATCCCTCGAACGGATACGGTCCGGCCGTAAACGTCCCGAACAGCAATAGCGGCAGTGGTGGCACTGGAGCGGTAGGAGGCGGTGCGATAGGTGGATCGGGTAACGGCTACTACGGCAACTATGGTGGCGGTTACGCAGCGGCGAACGGTAGCGTGGGCAGCACCCACTCCCAAGGACACTCGCCCCACTCCCAGATGATGGACCTGCCCCTGCAATGTACCTCCACGGAGCCACCCACGAATACAGCTCTGGGATTGCAAGAATTAGGTAAGTTTTATGTAAAATAAATGATAAACCTTCTATATAAAAAGTATTAGACAAAATTGTATAACCAAAATACATACTTGGATACGATTGTAAAACCTTCGAGGAGTATCCAAATCTGTTTTTATTATAAAGAAAGCTTTCTCAACGAATAAAGTAATTATAAATTAAAAAAATATTATATTTTCCCACTTGATTTTCCACTTGACTTTGGTTTAATTGAAGAAATAATATATTTAAGATCATTTTGAATTGAACAATTATATAAATTAAGTAAGCAATAGCTATTCGAATAATCATTATTTAATAGAAAAGAAGTTTTCCAATAGAGTAATACAATTAACCATCAAACGACAACTGTTAAATCGTTAAATAATATCGTCGTTTATAGTTCTTGTCCATTAATCTGCTCCTAAAGTTATATTTCTTTGAAATATATATTTTTTAATCTAATTGGAATAGGTTTAAAACTGGAGAAACGCATTGAAGAAGCTGTACCTGCCGGACAACAACTGCAAGAGCTGGGAATGCGATTGCGCTGTGATGATATGGGATCTGAAAACGTAAATACAGCGAAATATACATATTCCGCACAATAAAGTGCTTAATCAAGGTTTTGATTGAATTGCTTAGGATGACATGTCGGAGGAGGATCGCCTCATGTTGGACCGATCCCCAGACGAGCTGGGCTCCAATGACAACGACGATGATCTCGGGGACTCAGACAGCGACGACGATCTGATGGCGGAGACGACCGACGGCGAACGAATCATCTACCCTTGGATGAAGAAGATCCATGTGGCTGGAGTGGGTAAGTTGAAAGCTTCCGCCCATTTCCTTTCCCCGCAGAGTTCTCCTCCCTCTTTTGCTTTCGCCCCCATTGGAGGTCCCATTTTTCGGGTTTCGGGTTATGCTAATTAAATTACTTAGCTGCCAACACCCACTTGATCCACTGACAGGCCCCTGTAATGCTCGGTCTTTGGCGAAAACACCAAATGAAAATAAACAAAATAAAAGCCAAAGACACCAACCGACCGAGTTACAGAAAAGCACAAAAAAACGAAAACTGCGCCTCCAAGCTCATTAATCAAAATCAAGAGTGCCACGCCTTGTGTCGAGGGCGAACCGTGTTCACCAAATGACAAGTTCCTGTACATACTGCTCCTATATGTAAGATATAATGCACATATCGTTGAGTGTATTGCTTCCTGCAATCAGCACTCCCAGTAGCTCCTTGTAATAAGGCCTCTCCAGTGGTTCTTTCAACACTTGAGGAGACTTAAAGTCGACTGTTGAGCGGTATGGTGCCAATTGAAATGTCATAAAATGCATCGAGGGAATGTAGATTTATACAAGCCCCATAAATACAAAAGCAGAAAAACAAACTACATTTTAATGGCTTAATGGTTAGGCCCATTGGCCCCGCGAAATAATTATAATATTTAAGTTCTTTATTTCGCCAGTGGAGAAACACTGTCAATTTTCCCATAACCCCATTAAAATAAATAAAACAATTTACCGTCCAACCACTGATTGAGGGCTCCAACTCACCAAGTTTCAGTCCATTGCCACATTGAGCAGAACTTTTATGATCATTATGAATGCACCATCGAGTATTCTCGTATGCCGAGAACAGGTTTCCACTCGATCCATTCACCAGATCCGGAGTACCACTGAATGGACTTCGCCAAGTTGAGTTGACAGTGTGATGTGGCCTGGCACAGATAATTACCCTTAATTGCCGCGGCCCAAAACAGGGAATTCATTCAGCCATGAGTTGAGTGTGTTACCAACAATATCGGCCAACTGGCGATTGTCGTCGCTTATTGTTTTAATAATGCCAAATGGGGGGATGCCTTAGGGCGGCTTGGAGGTGACGAATGCATTTACTAGCCGATCTGCAGGTGGCAAGGGTAAAAACTAGATAGATTGCTTTTTAATTAGCACAGCGTCGTAGTACTCCAGTTTGGGCATAACCTTGACCCAAATGGGTAATTATAATGTTTCGCTTAACGCCACTCTGACTCGCTCATTGTCAAATGCCTCATCGGTTCATCAGTTCCCATTTCCCATTCCAGATGTCAGAGGCACTGGGGATTTGACTTTGAACACTGGAAAAAATTCAAGTCATTTTGTACAATAAGGTTTCTGTTAGAAAGGTTTCCCATGAAACCATTACAGATATAGAATTCTCCTTCTCCTGGGCTTATTTGAAATAATTATGTGTTACTAACATTTCGAAAACATAGTTATCTAATACAGTTTTTTTTCAAGTGTCTCTTACTACCAAAACATGGAAAATCCAAAATCGAAGTAGTCCGGCTGACGGGGGGACGGACGGACAAACGATCGCTCAGGGGCATGTTTGACACAGTCGCAAGGTATGAGTCTCCGTCTCTGACTCCGACTCCGAATCCGATTCGAATCCCCCTTCCGTCTGCGACTTAAAACTCCGACTGAGTGACGGATGGTCCGTGTCATTTGATGTTAATGTTGTGACATTTATCATGAGCGCACGACCAGGAGAACAAGACGAACTTGATTATCGCCAGTGCATCATCTCAGCCTCATTCTTGTTTGTGCCCCAAAACCTGTCCCCCTCCGCCTCCTCGACACCGCCTCCGGTGTCATGTTGTTCCCTTTACAAATGACTTACACTCGCTTAGCACTTGCCCGAAACTAAGGCCCAAAACTATGCCTCGGATGTGGCGTGTGGTCTCTTGCTCAATTTATTTCTTTTTTTTTACCCATTTGGCCCTAAGGCTAGCCTAAAACTTGTTCAAAAGTTTTGCCTCCGTCGGAAAAAGAGCCAGAGCTAGGTGTGAAACGAATTTGGAGAGTAATTTTGTGGATTATTTAATAGTTGCCATTAACGTGTTGAAAGGTAATGAAAAGTTAATGAAATTGTATTCGATTTTTAATAGAGATGAGTTTATTATTAAGAGGAGAGAGAATAAAACATAATTGTTAAATGAATCGCTGCACTCTTTGGCAAAACTTAAACCAAATCAAGTTCCAAAATCATGTTGACTAAAAAATATTGATTTCACGCACGGAATCGGCTCAAGATGAGGCGGCTAAAACTTGTACAAGTTTTGTGTTTGTGTAAGGAGATACACACAGATATATAGTGTGGTTGATGCTGCTTTCAATGAACAGTGAAACGTGAACAGCCTTGTAACTGAATTTCAATGGCAAGTCCACGATTAAGTTTCCACCATGAGGCACAGGCACAGGCAGAGGCAGAGGCCTGGGAGTCTGAGAGTCACAGTTACCCGATGACTTGCGGAAAAGCCTCCACGGCGGGCGAAAAAAAAGTGCAAGCCTCAGATACAGATATGCGAGGTTCGGCCCGAGACGCAGATGCTGTGCGAGTATAAGCCCGGCTGGATTTGCGCCTTGTGCAAACTGCAAAGCGGCAAAGCGGCTAAGCGGCTAAGCGACTAGGTGGCAGGGGTGGTGTATCCGTGGAGCAGTCACCGGCGGCCCAGGGCATGACAATGATGAAAATGACGCAGTAAAAATTAAGAAGTTCGCCTTTATGACAGATGGGGCACGAACAGCTGAGTCTCAGCTGGATTCTTCACAAAGCATAATTAGCGATCCCGGCAAGTGAGTCGCGCTCTTTCTCTTTCACTCCCTCTGTTGCCGTCTCTGTTTTGGTTTGGCAATTTACGCCAATAAAGTTCTCTGGAGCTGTGCAAATTATTGAAATTGGCTTTAATTAGCGGAGCTTTTATTGCCGCTGCCACACTCTGTCCATTGTCCAACTGGCCGCATGAAAATATATTTTTGTGTAGCCACAGTTCGGTGGGGTTTGAGTGGCGCGTTCTTTTGTCGAAAGCAACGATTCTTCAAGGTCGCTATGGTCAGTCTCCATTGTCTGACGGGCTTTAAGTCGTGATCTTCTTAGCTTGTTTTGTCTTTCTTCTGGTATTCTGCACTTTGGTGTCGGTTTCGCTTGATTTTCGGCTCCATTCTATTTCCATTTCGTTGGCAGAACAAAACGATTCCGTCTTGGGACAAGTGCTAAGTTTTCGGCTTAGTTGAATAACACTGTTGATGGCCATTCGATTGGCTTCTTTGCGTAAAGCATAAATCGAAAGTGAAGCGAATATTTTTAAAAATGGTTTCTGTAGACGCCATGGTAATGAGTAATAAATTAACAGGTACCTAAGCACATTTAGGTGAAAATAAAAGTCCATCTATTGCTTCATATTACGTGAAGTGACGTGAAGTATAACTTTGTTTTCTTTAGGAATTCCCTTCTAAAGTTCGCTTTAGATACCTCTGATTTATACAACTGCCTTTGTGATTCTTAAATTAACATATTTTTTATTTAGTTGTGCACTTGGCTTTAAGCCATTGAAAATCGCCCAAAGTATTTGCGCTTAAATTAACAAAATTGGAGTTGGAGAACAATTCTCCCACAGCGCGGCAACCAGTTCAAGTGCTGCGGGTACTTTACTTTGGATACTTTGGATACACGATTCTAGCACATAAGTATCCGCAATACATATATGTATTTATTTATATACGTACATATATATTTATATGTACGGCATGGGGCATGTACACAGAGGTTTGGGTGTTCTGCCCGTACATGTGTAAGTAGCATGAGATCATGTTTATTTTTATTATTTGCCTGCCACAAATTGCAAGTCA
The DNA here is from genome assembly GCA_035047325.1 of Drosophila vallismaia. NCBI lineage: Eukaryota > Metazoa > Arthropoda > Insecta > Diptera > Drosophilidae > Drosophila > Drosophila vallismaia. The sequence continues at coordinate 2,296,606 of JAWNPU010000037.1, read as the reverse complement.
CTTGACAAGCTGCTGATGCAGCTCCCGCTGTTGTTGAAATGTTGACTTGCCTTTTTTCTTCATCGTGCTTTTGTTGTTGCCATGAGCTCACACACTTTAGTAACAAAATATAGAAAAAAAATAGCAGCAACAACGAAAACATCGAGCTCCGCGTAAAGTTTTAAACTTAGAACCCAGCTGGATAACACGGCGTATGCGCAATCTCCGCTTGGGCATTCATTAGTGAAGACCGAAAATTAATTTCTTGCCATTTGTTAGCTGCATTCGAAATGCGATTTCCTCTAATAAGTGAACAGGTTTTATTGGATTTTTGTTTTTACTCTGCTAGCTCACTATAAAAGGTTGTGATGAATGTTTGTCTAAATGAATTATGACAGCCGTAAAATGTTTTTTTTCGTTGATTTCTTTCTATTTTTCATTACAATTTTGCTGTTTTGTTTGCTGTCTTGAAGTTGTATTTTGCAGGCAAGTTGGCACGAGTCAAATTTCTTTTCGGCGATTAACCACACATATTTACATACTCCCCACTTACCTGGCGATTAATCATTTGGATTCAAGCCGCCGCTTCTCACATCGAATGCAAAATGAATGAAGGTGGATAATCGAAGCCCGGAAGTTGTCTGGTGGCCACCGCACCTCGAAATCGGGTTGGCTTAAGCCCACAAATGAGGCCGCCAGACAATAAGAGATTATGAAATAATGCCTGACATAGTTTTATCGCCCTCCCTTGCTCTTCTCGCACTCTGACCGCTGGAAACTGGAAACTGTAAAGTCACAAATGCATGATAAATCATATGAAATTTTTGGATGGGACAAACATGCCGACAGCCAACAACAGTTTCCAGAATGAGTCAGGCTTCAGGGGGCTGTGGGGTCGTTAGAGGTGAGCGGAGGGATCAGGGAAATGGGAAGAGGTGGAGGAACGGCCTACGCATATTATTCCCTCGGGGGCGCCATTCAAGCCATTGCAGCTTGCCTTCTGTTTCTGGTCTGTCTTTCCGCAGCTCTTTAGCACTTTTCCACCTTAGAACCCCCGTCCCAAAAATAATTGATCCCCAACCCTGGCTTGTGCAATCTTGATTTCCTTGGCCTTGGTATGAATTGGCATTTTTATAAATTGGCTGCCATTCTTGGCAGTTTTAAATGCAATTGGCACTCTTTTTGGGTTTCCTCCTTTTGGCCATGACTTTGCGTTTTCCTTTGGCCTGGCTTGAACCTCGCCTTCGTTGGGTTCTTCCTCTCATTTTTTGGGCCTGGCAGTTTCGTTGAAATGTTGAAATGAAATGATACGCACTTATTAAAAACGAATTAACGCAGCATGCCGCCAACGCCATCGCCATCGCCATGCCATCGCCAACGCCGACGTAGCAGCTGACATTGGTATATTGGTGTTGCTTTTTTCGTTATCTGTTTTTTAAATACATAATTTTTTGCTCCTTTGGGGTCTTTGTAATTGATATTGCAGTTGGTTTGTTGCTCGGTTACTTTTGGGTTCTGTTTTTAATTTCCCTTCATGTTTTGCGTTTGTGTTTTCGCTTCCAACTCAAAAAAATAATTGATGGATTAGAGTTCCTTGTGTTTATTTTAATGAAATTTAATTAGATAAAACAGGATTTGTGGGATATACCTTAAATACATGATGTTTCGATTAACTATGCTATAAACTTTCTGTGAACCATCAATATATGTGTAAAGTTTTGATGGGATAACTCAGAGATGACATTTTTATTTTCTTTTAAAAGTATGAAGACATATCCCAAGGGTCCTCCTTTTTTTGTACCTCCCATCAGAACAGTTTGAACAGTGCTTGACCTTTCCCCCAACAGGAGCAAATAAAAACATGTCAGCATATCTTAAGCGCATCTGTTCGTTTCTGTTCTTTAGAATGAGCTGACCCATGTTAGTCCATTTTTACAGATGGACCACACAACCCACTATAGGACCCGCCCATGTTTGGGGGCCTGTCAACGGTCGGCTGGACACTGTATCATTAATCTAAGTTTCGGACGGTGCCGAGCTGGGATTGAAATATTTCTATCAAATCGAAACGAAAGCTGTCTGACACAGAGCAATGAAATTTTTATAAATGCACAACTCTAGGGCGAGATGTGGGGGACGACTCTGGGTAATTCTGATGGAAACATCAGAGGATATGGCGTCAAATTGAAATTGATGGAGCGCATATAAATTTGATGTCCATCTCCAACTTTGGGAAGACATCTCCGGCGGGCGGCAGGTGCGAGGCATTTATCTGGCGGCGATAAAAATTAAAGAAAACCGAGTAAGAAAGTGGAAAGGGAAAGCGGAAGGATGCAACCCTCAGATGTGTTTCATTTTTCAGAAAGGAAGTGGAAAAACTAAATGCGGCCGCGTAATTTTTCGGGAGGCCCAAGGACATGCCTGACGTCCTGGCAGTTGCGCGCTATTTGATTTTGATTAATTATCCGCGGGCCCAACTGTCAGGACTCTTTCATGTGCCCGCTGGCTAACCCTTGGACCCTCCCCCGATCCTGCCCGACCCGACCTTACGCCCACCCTCTCTGTCTGACCATTTCCAAGGTGAAAGCGGGAGAAACTTTGGAGCGGGCCTTTTTAAGGGTTGTCAACTTATCTGGGAGATTTATTGAGAACTTGGACGGTTATGAAACGCAATTTGAAGTGTATTAATTGTGGTGCCCCATTCTCACCCCTCCATATTGTTTCTTGTCGATCATTAATTATGCAAATCCTTTGCACTACACGCAAAAAATTTTGATATATTGATTGTTGGGAAAAATATGAATTTATCTATTCATCTTTTAAGTCAATTATACTTACCAGTGTCTTATGTCTTCGTATTATAAGTTACTTCTTATTATTGACCAAAATTTCTAATTTAATATTAAAAACTTTTGTTTTCTGTGCAGCAAACGGGTCGTATCAGCCTGGAATGGAGCCGAAACGCCAACGCACCGCCTACACACGCCACCAGATCCTGGAGCTGGAGAAGGAGTTCCACTACAACCGCTACCTGACGCGTCGGAGGCGCATAGAGATCGCCCATACGCTGGTGCTGTCGGAGCGGCAGATCAAGATCTGGTTCCAGAACCGGCGTATGAAGTGGAAGAAGGACAACAAGTTGCCAAACACCAAGAACGTCCGCAAGAAGACGGTCGACGCCAACGGCAACCCAACACCGGTAGCCAAGAAGGCCACCAAGCGGGCCGCATCCAAAAAGCAGGCGCAACAGCAGCAGCAGCAGCAGCAACAACAGCAGCAACCGCCTCAGCAGCAGACTCCGGTGATGAATGAGGTGAGTGGAGCGTGTTGAAAGTCAACAGGAACAGGCACTTAAAGTGGAGCTCCGCCTTTATATTTTTTCTTATTCCGCATTTATGCGTATTGCCATGGGCATTTTTGCGTGACTGGATGGGAAGATTAGGGCATCGTATAATTTACTAAAACTAATCTAGAAGCATTAATGCATTCTTCTAAACCCAGTCTATCATTGCAGTAATACTTTAAAAACGACTTAATTAATTTGTGTATATTTTTTTTATTTACTTTTCAAGTGCATCCGTTCGGACAGTCTGGAGAGCATTGGCGATGTCAGTTCGTCGCTGGGAAATCCACCTTATATACCGGCGGCCCCTGAATCGGGCAATGCCTATGCGGGATCTCAGCAACATCTTACCAATAACAATAACAACAACGGCGGCAATAATAATAATAATAATAACAACAACAACCTCAACAACAACAATCAAATGGGTCACACGAATCTCCATGGACACCACCAGCAGCAACAATCCGATCTCATGACCAATCTGCAATTACACATCAAACAGGACTACGATCTGACGGCCCTGTAGAATGAGCAGGAAAATCTGCGAGAGATCTTCAGAATTGTAAATTGAATAGCATACCATACTTACTTTGTAGATTTTTTTTCGTTACCAATCCACATCCTTGTACTTGGACAAGGTTAAGGACAAATCGGAGTATACAGTGAACGTAGTTAGTTAGTCTAGTAAAGGATCGACCATTAGTTAAACGAACCCTCATTGCATAGAGTTGTAATAACCTCAACCAATAAGTTGTAAATGAGTTGTACTTAAGCCCATAAGATTCAGGTATAAGAGTTTTGTAAAAATCCTATAAAGATTCGTCATAGCTGTTAAGTGGCATACATACAGTTTCTATATGTAGTATAGAATTGCTTATTTGTATAATTAACTTTAAAATAAATATTATTACTGAGTGTAGTTGGCATTTGTTGTGCGTCTTTAGGTGTATGTAATTTCGAACGTATATTTTATGGATAAAAACAAACAGAAAAATGAGATTTGCGTATATAAAAATAGAGTGAATACTATGTACATGGAAACCAAAATAAACTGAATTTGAATGAGAATAATGTCTAGTTTTTTCTTCAATCAAAATTTGTTGAGGGACAACTAAGGATGCAATTAAACATCAAATAGTTTTCAAAGCCATTCTGATTGATAAACTTGAAAATTGGGTTCCTAACCCGCCTACACGCGACCCCAAAAAGAACAAGATGGGCACTCTTGTGTGTGCTCGACCACAATCCGCTGATTCATCATCGCTCATTGTCAACTAATTAGGACAAATTTAAACATCACGGCCCAAACGCTGCTGGGTAACCAAAGTCTGAACCGATTGGATCCGAGTATCCCCTTAGCTCCTTTTGTTCGGGGGCTTTCGCGCTAAAGAATTCAACAGGCCTTTGTTGGCAATCAGGCTGGCGAAGGAGAGTGAAGTTTGCCAAATGCTAACAAGAGTTCTTAATTAAAAATCGATTCGCCAATGATTGATCACAGCCCATTGGCACCTGTTGGCTTCTGGAAATATGTTCAACAAGAAATCATCTCCCAGCCCGGAGTCCTCCCGATTGCGAGGGGAGTGTGTGTGCGATAAACTGGTCTTAGCTCACGGATCAGGTCCTATTGCGAATTGTGGCTGCTTGGTCAGGCGTGGCCTGCGTTGACAATGACCCTAGTCGACCACGAAGTCAGGAGTGTGTCCGGCCACATCGGGATATAATCAATCTACCCCCGATCCCTGACAGTGGATTGTCTTGGGGGTACATGGAAAGACTCTTAGCGCTTAATTTATCATTGCGAAATGATCAGCACCGCGCTTCGGGACTCGGGACTCGGTTCTGGACTTGGAACCAAAACTGGAATCGCGCGCACTCGTCCCCAGCGATAAAAGGATTAAGACCTACTTATACGCTGACCGGAACCACAGCGACCGAAGAACTTATCCACGGAGCTAAGGGGGAGAGTGATGGAAACGAAGACGAAGCAGTTGAAATTAGCAGCTCAAAGTGATTACGAGAGCATGAGCACGTGTTAGGGGAATAATTTAACACCTTGACAGGAAAGGGTGAAGGGCCTGCGAAGTAGACAGGAGATCGCTCGTTATTACGAGCAACGGTAGCTTTACGTGTCACACATCCTGGAAAAGAGCCCGCCACACACAGTTTGCAAGAATACAGGGGATTTGCTTCAGAGAACTACATTTTACTTTTTGGGGGATTTATTCAGTTTTCATATGTTTTATTTTAGTAAACTCTTCGGTGTTTCCAAACAGAAATCAATATGAGCTAGTTACTCCACAAAATGGGGTTCTTGGAAACTTCGATAATCCATTAGCCGCCACAAAACGACCTCACACCTTTTGGAAATAACTGACGAGGACCACAAATCTAGCAACCATTTGTTCTAAATGATTTTTAATAGACAAAACTCAGCGCAGCCATTTATTTGGCCATTTATATCCCGCACCGCCTTCAAAGAGCCAATCCATAGCCTAGAGGAGTGCAGGGGCAGGCCATGGCATAATATAATACATGGGTTAATGGTTACAAATTAGGCTGGATCGGTTGCAGGCAAGCGCAGCAAACACGCAAGGCGGGCGACTGGGGCGAAGGATCAACCGCAGGCTCCCTCGGAGGACTTGGCGAGGTGTGGCGGGCGAGAGAGCTAAGCTGCCAATTTAATAAATGGCCAGGCATTAATTAAATCGAAAAGGAGAGAAAAAGGCATGAAAAACGGGAGGGGGACTGAAGAGTTTCGACTTGAGTGATGAGACTTGATTGATTCCTGCCGAGGGCCACACTTGAGCTGCATTGTTGCACATAATTGTGGCTCTGGCCTTGGCTGCACATTGATTTATATGTGCGGCCGCTCGTCTTTGTCCCTTGGAATTTGTTTCCAATTCAAAGTTAATGAGAATTGATGCCTCTTCAGCTTTTTGATTCGGAGTGTTTGTTTTGACTCCGGGCTGTTTTGGCATTAAATGGCCTACTAATTGGCAAGGTAAAAACAATTAGGCAGCTAATTCTGAGAATTCTGCAAATACCTTCTCTCTTGCAAAAACGGTAGCCCAAAAGGTCAGAAAACGTTCTGCGGCATTCATCAAATATAATATTAGGAGAAGTCAAGCTAGAGACCCTATGGCAGTAGCTCAGCATGAGTCCTGCGAATCCTTTTACCGTTCTAATCCCATCACTTGCGCCGCCCGACGTCGCGTGGGCGTTTGCTGGGCGTTGTCCTCGTCCCGTATGCAAAAAAGGTTTGCCGATCCACCGAAATTAGCAACAGTAGACGCAGTTAATTGTTTCGCATTGTTTCGTCCTGTTCAGGCTGCCATCGTCTCACATCCTGCATTCAAAGGGTTGAGAAAATGGGCCGAGCCGTGTCCCTTGACTTCTGTTGGGATAATCCGGGATGAAAGAGGATCAGAATGGATTACCAGAAAGAATGTTTCTTCTAAGACTACTGCTGCGAAAAGTCAAAAGTTGAGAAAATAGAAACACAAAATGCAACTCAAAATATTAGGAAAACTGTTTGGTTTTCAGGAAATAGGAAATTGCATGAAAACTCATTGATAAGCAAGGAAATTTCAATTTTTTTGTAAAAGGATTTCATTTTAAAGTTGAGGTCTGAACTATGCTGTATTTATTACTAACAATATTTATACTTACAAGATATTTTATTTTTAATACTCGCCAACTATTTTTGTGTTTAAGTTCTAGTTGTATGTACAATTCTCTGCTCCCAATATTTGCAAGTTCTTTTTTCGGATTCCGAGCAGCAAAAGTATCTGCGGTAATTGACATTCGATCATTAATCAAATTGCACAATGCATCAGGCATTTCTTTTAGTCTCATTTCGTTTCTTTTCGGTTGCTTTCGAATTTTTATTCGCGTTGAAAGAAAAATACTTGAATCCCGGGACAGTCGTTTTTTGTTATTCCTTTTTTTTTGTTTTACAATGTTACAATTTTCAGTCAGCGGAACGGCCTTCAACACCTATTCCTCTGAAAGAAGTGCAGGGGTGGAGGATTGCGGATTTCATCTCCCCATTTTGTAGTCGCATCATGGCGGCCCAACTAAGTGCTTTTTGTTTTTGCCACTGACAGCTCCTTGACAAGCCCGAAGGCCTGAAGGGTCCGCAAATCCTCATATATGATGTGTGCTCTCACCCTCATCCCCTATCGGCCATCCCCTGGCTGATGGCTGCTGGCTGCTGGCTCCGGAGTGAAAGTTTCCCGTGAACAGAAGGAACCCCAAACGGAACCCAGATGAAAGTAGCAATTTCAACCATTTGCAATTTCTCCCTGTTCCCTGGTCCCCGCATTTCGGTTCGGTAAGTGTGCCTGTGACAGTGGCACTTTTGATGAAATTTTATTCCGTCCACATAGCCGTCAATGTCATTTCTGCCGCCCGCTTAGTCCTGTGCCTCTCCTTTTTTATGTCACTTTGTTGATTATTTCGTTGACGTGCCTCTGTCTCAGACGACATACCGAAAGAGGAAAAAGAACTGGAGACACCCAAGCATTTGCGACATTATTTTTTGACAAATGCTACCTTCTGAATTGGTGGGAGCTTGAATTTCGATTTGCGGTCTATAGTGCTCATCAGGATGGAATAATTCGGCTTCAAAATCATACAAATAATATATATCATCATATCTTTGCCAGAAAATGAATGCAATATAAATTGCCTTATCTTTATATTTCCTTCTAAATGCTCTGTTAATCCCTGAAATAATGCAGTCAAGTGTAATTATTAAAGAAAAATCTGAGTTTAGAATTAATTATTAAAATTAAAAAATTTATTTTATAACTTTATATAGCTATATAGGTATAAAATATATAGGTATAATAGGTATATATTATAGAGGTATAACTTTATAGCTTCTGATTTGTGAGCCCTCTGACGGGGGGTAGAATTTTATGTTCCACAAAATGTACTTTAGCATAGACAGCAACCACCATGGAAACAGCTGTAAATCAAAAATACCGAAAGCAAAAATACCGAATTTTATAAATTTGGTTCGCCGATTTTTTTTTAAAACTCGTTTTTTCTAAATGTGGCTTAAAAATAATTTTTATAGGTCTAAAACTTTTTATTTTATATTAATTTTATAAATTTTTTATTATATTATTTAATTTTATAAGCTTGTGGCTAGACTCAATCAATCTTAGCTTATCCAAATAACAAAATATTGTTGTTGGAAATAGGATTTAACTTCTATAAAATAATAATTTCATAAACTTTATGTCTAAAAATATCTGGTAGCCCCTTATTTAAGTTCAATCATTCATATTTTATCTTTATTCCAGCTCCTAGTGTATTAAAAATACATATCTGAAAACTTTTTAACATTTTCCCCAATTCCAAAAGAAACAACACTTATCGTAGAGCTTTGATTTAAATAATTTATTTCTCATTGAACTAATTCTATATTATTTTTATTGCCTGATAATTTCTGTGATTTATTGCTATAGTTTTCGAGTAAAAAAAGACTTTCCGAAGAGCCATAAAATTGCCAGATTTTAGAGCATGACCCAAATAATTAACACTGCCAGATGTGACTGCCAATGAAACTGAAACCAAATCTGAAGTTGGGCCATAAATTCAGGCATTCCAGTTTATGTTAATCCAATAAATATTTTCGATCCCGCCACTGCTGCTGGGGGTAATCAATTTTATTTGCAAAACAATTTGTATTTATTTGGTTGGCCATCGTCCTGGGTGGTGGTCTCAGGTCCTGATCCTGACGCTATTGATGCTGTTGCTGTTGCTATAGCTGGTCCATCCTGCAACAAATTTAAAAGCTCAATTTGTCCATTTATGTCAACTTGTCACGCGAAGCAAAATAAAACGAATTAATAAAATAGACAGCATTGGAGCAGCGGAAAGGAGGAAGACAGAAAGAAAGGAAGGAAGGACTCTCCCCAGAGGGAGATAGGAACAAAGGAAAACAGAGAGGGAGGAGCTGCGGGAAAACTAAACGCGTAAAATATATTCAGCAATTGTTTGTTGCGCTGCTGCTAGCCAGATACAAAGATACTTCAGCGCCGAGATACGGATACACCATCATTCATCGCTTATGTTCGTCGCTCCTCTGGTGTCCTTCGCCTCCTTGGCATTGCAAACAAATGGCAAAAACTGTCGCTCATTCGCATAAATCCTGACGAATGATTTCAACGCGCTCGGTAAAATGGTAAAACGGCAAAAAGGCGGACAGGCGGGGGACACTGAATGGAAGGCGGAGGATTTTTCGTGAGGAGTGCCACAACAAAAGCAATTATATGTGCGAATCATTTTACGAGCTGCCTCGCCGGCTCATCCGGCACCCATGCACCCACCCACGCATTTCCACCAACAATGTGCTGAAAGCTGCAGCAGCAACAAAGGCGAAAAAAAACAATGGACATGGCTCTGCGAGTAAAACAACGAACGACAACAAGCGCACAACAACAGTTCAAATGACAAAGAAATTGCCAACTCAATAAAAGCAACAAGAGCTGAAAACAAACAAAAAAATACAAAATGAAAACACACAGAAACGAAAACCAAAGTGGAACCCAAAAACACCCACAACCCTCACACTTCCCCAAGCCACACTCACACCCCAATCGTAAAAAGGAAAAACGCAGCGAAAATCAAACGATTGTCAATGCGAAAATAAATCGCATTCTTTCATTTTTGCTCTTTTCCCATCTCTGCAGCACGCGACGCGAACATTGGCATCCCTCCCCAAGGACAACAGCTGCCATAAAAGCAACTTTCGTTCCCGGCATCCTTGATGAAACGTGAGGCATTTTTATATCGTTTTGTGCCAGGGGTTTTGGCCAAGTTCTACAATCCGGCTTCAAGTTTAAAGAAGTTGATTTTGCAAGGCACACAAAGTCAAAATTCAAATCTGTCAATACCACAAATCCCATAAAAATGGATTTTTATTGATTTCAGCTTATATGAAACTGACAAACAAATTTCCAAACAAACCCCGACTCTGGCCATAAATATTATTTATTGTTTTGCGGATAGTTTATTGCGTAATTAATTTGGAGATTTTTCATGCCGAATTTAACTATTTTTTTGAATGGAACAATGTATTTTCGTTCCCCATAGAGTATAGAAACACATATGGAAAGTTAATCCTTGACAAAATTCGATTATACCTCTTGCTTGTCAAATAACCTCTGTAACTTGTCCAATTCTTCAGGCATCTAAAGTTAGCCAGCTTTGGAGTCAGTCTCCCATAGAAAGCGTTGACAAATGATATCAACCCGTCTGCCGAAAGTGGCAAGAAGCGAGAACAAAAACCAGATGAACAGGAAGAAAAGCAAAGTAAAGCAATAAGCTTTCAGCCAACTTGTCGCAGGTGACTTACCCAACTACTTAGCACATAAAACATCAACTCAACTATGACAGGGCAGTATCCCATGGACGGAAAATTTATCCAGCTAAGGGGGCCAAGTCACTGGTGTCTGGGGGCTGGCTCAGCAATCGTCGTTGCCTTTTAACGTTTATTAATAATTCAGGCCCACGTAAAAGTTCCTCTTCACTTAGCCAAGTGCGAACAGGCAACAACAGGCAACAAAAATGGTGGAAAATCGTGGAAAATCAGAGGCGAAAATCACAACACGACACGCAGGGCAGAGAGGAGTGGAGGATGGCAGAAGGAGTGGGTCCAAGGAAGTCTGAAGTCCACATATATACGGACCATTGTCTGCAGGAAAACTAACTGCGAGCTGTGAGCTGGGAAAAGAAGCTTTTCCAGCTTGCCACGTTTTCCTACATAAATAATGATTTCGATGGGCCGTACGTTGCCTTTTTTCCCACATACCCTCCCGGCGATCCTCATCCTTTTTTGTTGTTCTTGTTGTTTGCTGGGTTATGATGACGTTTATAGGTGGGTCCTGCTCCTGATATTAAGTATACGCCGCATGGTGTTTGCCTTGTTTATGTCTGGTATTTGCTTTAGGGTTTGATATGTTTTCCTTTTGCCTTTTTCTTTCCTTTTTTTCTGACACTATAAAGGAGGAGACCCAGAGATGCTGGAAGCCGATGTTGAATGTCTGCCAACAATGGGGACAGGTTTTCATTGGCCTGAAAGAAGACGATACAGAGAAAAGGTTTCATTTAAATTTTTATTTTGGTAAGCTTATGGAATTCACTTGAAATTGTATGAAGCGTTTGCGAGTATTTGTTTTTCATAGATTTTATCTTTCTTTTTATTCACTTCTCTTGACACAAGACTGTTTTTTTCCATTTTTATATCGACTTCGTTTCACTTTAAATGTTGTTTCTTTCTACCCTGTGAGATACCTGTAGAGACGAGCTTCTGATAATAGAGCCAGCAGTTCGACAAGGTATCGAACGCAAAAAAAACAAAAGCCCGGAACTACAGGGTAGGTCACGGGAGCGTTACAATTGGAGATCGTGTCCGGCGGAGGAGATAGCCGGAAGCAGGCAATGCCAGTAAACAGAAGCCAAAGAATAACTGTCATAAATATGGCGGAGGGAAAACTTTTGGCATCGTATCTGCTTCGGGGCGTTGAGAAATTTACAGAAAATAGCAAACAAAACCAAAAAAAACCCAAGTACACAAAGTAAAATAATAATTTGGAAAAACACGACAAACTTCGCACGCAGAATCGCAAAAGGTTGGAGGAGGCAAGCCAATGGTAGACAGAAAAGTGTACTTGAGGCAAAAGTTAGTCGTTCCGGTAGCCGTTTTAGTTACTTCTGTACTGCTCTGGACATGGACAGCCCGGCGAGCAGATGTCCTGTCGGCTGAAAAGACTGAAAATAAAGAAAAACCCTTACCACACAGCCCCTAATATTCACCTTTTGTCCAGCGGTCGCAACTCATTTAATATTTAAATTTGTTTGCATTCTTAACCGGAGTGCCAGTGGCCGGGAAGTGCGATGGGTTCACCTCCTGTAACGAGTTAAAGTTTATAAGCAGAAATCATAATTTTGAATTCGTATCTGTGTTTTGGGCCAAAGCATGCCCACAAATTTACGATTCGTGTACGCAAGTGTGCAATTAAATGAAAATGAACTTGTTATTTATGTCTCCAGATCCAGAACGGGCCGAAACTTCCGCCTGCCCCACATCCGCATCCGCTTCCTTTCCTCCATCCTCCAGATCCGCACCATGTTTTGGGGAAATGGGTGCATTTTAGTTTTCATTTTAATCTGTAATTTACAGCAAAATTTCGTTTATTTATGACGCCGAGAGAAATGGGCATAATGTTTATAATGCCATGGCGGCGCACTATATATATTCCTCTATCTGATGCATATCCCTCATAAAAACATATGTATTTGTGTTAATTATGTTCCTTTTTGCTGGTGACGTTGCTGCCACTGAGCTGGCTGTGTATTAAAATCAGGCAGCAAAAGTTGTTTGCACACATGCGTCTGTCCCAGCATCATAAATAAGAGACTGAACAATGGAATGTCCTGGCAAAATTGTTTTCAGATTCGAAATTACAATATTATATGACTGTGTGGTCTACACGATAGTTAGTTTCATTAATTGCAACCTCGGAGCATAAATCACACCCAGCAAAAACTTTGTAGTACCTCTTGGGAGATTTCAGCTTCAGTTACAAAAACATTTTAATTCACATTCCTGGGTGGGACACAAAAAGTATGTCTTTATATCGTTTTTTCGTTTGGATTGCTACCTGAATTTCCGATCTGATTTGAACATTTTTGACAAGCCATTTCTTGTGACAAAGATCCCAAGGAACTGGGTCTGTATCCATTTATTTTTACGAACTTTTCTTTTACTTCCCCCTTGAACAAAGCTCAACTCTTACATATCCCGTAATTGAATCCTTTTATCGGAAATGTATCTGCTGCTGCAACTGCAACTGTATCTGTATCTGTATCTGTATCTTCCGTTCTGCATTGCAGCCAAGAAGTCATGGACATGGCCCAGAGCTGCCGTAAACTTTAATTAAATTAGTTCTACAATTTATCATGGCTTGGCAATCGCTTAAAATTCCCACATAGCTTGGAACCCGAGACTACTTTTTTCCTTGCCCTCGTATTTCTTTCCTTCATTTCTTTGGTTTTTTCGGTGCTGTTGCAGCCTTGTGTAGGAATTAAAAGGTCTGCCACTCCCCATTCTTTATGCACATTCCTGTTTGCCCACTTTTTTTGCCCCTGCTTGCCTGCCCATACATTTTTTTTGACTGCACCAGAAGGTCATTCGCTGTGAGTTATGGCCTAAGAGGTTCTGGCCACGTACCTCTCTAATGGGCCCATTTTGAGCCAAAAAAAACCAGAAAATGTGAACACCGTTTGTAAAAGTCTAAACGAATGCAAAAACATTGAGTTTTCATGTGATTTGGGAATTGGTAACAAATTTTAATGCTATTTTAGATTGAAAATTAAAGAGCTTTATTATTTACCCTATGGTTTTCCCTAATGTATATAATTGATTTGAGATTTTTCTGGTAAAACAAAGTGTCGGAAATCGGTTAGACCCCATGTTACCCCATATTAAGACCAGGATATAAAGCAAAGAGTGCAGACGTGCCACAAACATGTACTTAATGAAAGCTAGGCAGAGGAAACCCCGTTTAAATTCGAATGAGAAATGAAGAGAGGCATAAAAAGCACACGAAAACGAGCGAAAATAATTCTGTGCAGGGCCTGTGCCATTTGTTTTCAATTTGTGCGCTGCACTGAACACTCGCATTTGATGTTTGCCTTGTTCGAGCCATCATGCCCCGCTGTGCTTCCGCTGGCTCACATTTTCACTTAGCCGAAAGCCCCAGCATCTCCTGCTGGTGCTAGTGCCTCGAGGACGAAGTGGCAGGAGAAGAAACGGAAAATGGCTTCATCGGAAGGCGACTGTAAAAATTCGCCATGAAACTCACGCTTTTGAGGTTTGCAAACGGACCTTGCGGAGCGATTCGCACTGAAAATGCACCGGATGCAAAAGTAATTTCAGCAGCAGCACGAGCTCAAGAGTTCTCTGGGCAAAACCCTCGGAAACCCACTAAAGTTCGCCTCCACCGATGCTTTTATGTGAATGAAATGTTTAAGGTGGCGCTGCGTGTTGCTGATGCTGGTGGGTTTGAAAACTTTTTGGTGGCTGGTGCAAAGTTGTAACGAGAAGTTGTGCATAAATTTGGCTAAAATTAAACAAGCATAATTGCATGCCCAATTTGATGGTGAACATTTTGCGTGGCACTTGCACAGTTCCACAGATAAAGATACACAAATGCCGCAAATACACAGATACAGATACACTCAGTCGAGGCCACATTTGGCAGATGCGCGGGCAGTTGGCCTGGCATGGCCGACTACATACTCAAATATGAATTAGCATAAATTCAAAAGGTAATTAAAATCTCCAACTCGCGACCCCCGAAAACTCCCAAACTCCGGTTTTCCCATTTAGACAGCCAGCGACCCCCATTAGCCATTATCTTGTGCCTATTGCGAGTGTGTGAGTGGGTCTGTCTCTGCCTGTGTGCGTGCGTGTGCTTGTGTGTGTGTGTGTGGAATTTATGCAAACGGCCATTTTGGAAAACGCACAGCGAACGGCACAAAAACGGCTGCAAAAATGCATTTCGAATGAAATGAATTGAGTGGAACGCGAGTCGAAGTGCATTAAACAATTAATTAGTTGGGGGAATTGTGAAAATGTAATTGCTGAATGTTTAAGTTACTTAAATGAAACACTTTGCGTATCGAAAAGATTGAAATGCCGGCGCCATAAAATATAGCATACTTTTCAGCTCTCCGGTTGGTAATACTTTATTGGGCATAATCCACACTTCTCCCATTCCGCCATTGGCAGTGCCATTCATCAGCAAATATTTACAATGTTCGAGAAGACACGCCTCTAGCTCGTTCCGCTCCAATCTCCTTAACAAGCTGAGCACATAAAATAGAAATGCGCCAACAACGAACAAAACAAACCAGCAGAAAAGGATAAAATAGCGACTCAAATTATATGCAAATTTTATGCGACTAGCCTCGGGTTAGACCAAAGTCAGACAAACAAAAAATAGGGGAGAATAAATAGCAGTGTTGGGGAAAACCAAATGGGAAAGTATCAAAAGTGGAAAGTACAGAAACACCTCGCTTCGCTAGTATCCTGATACAAAAAAAAAAAGAGAAATAATGCAAAACATTCCGGGGGAAAGACGAAAGAAATATGAAAACCCTTGGCTTTGCCATTGATTTCACTTTCAGTTTATTTATGCTTTTTAATATCCCAACTAGTTTAAAGGTGATTCTAAAATGAAATAAAGAACTATAGAATATATACAAAGAGGTATTAAAGTAGTTTGGTCCCTACAGGAAACAAATATCCTTAAATCGAAATAGTAAGCCTCTAAATAAATTTTGTTTACCATGTTTCTGCAGTCGAAGCACAAATAAAACTGACTCTATAGGTCTACATAAATTGCAGTAAAAATCTTGTATATAATAATACATTTCAGTGCCAATGGATTGAAGTCTCGACTAATTTCCGGTGCACCGAGGCACATACAAAGACCAGAGCCCCCTACCAAAACAGATGCCAATTCTCGTTCGGAATTAAAGACCAAGGTCCTGGCAGATTCAAAGTTATAGGCGGCATCAACTGCAGAGTTCGGTAGAAGAGGCCGGGCCAAATTCAGACCGTAAATTCCGCTTGCCCCGCCCCCACAACAGCCCTGTTAGCAAATACGCAATTGCAGATGCGACGACGATGATGCTGGCGATTGCGGCAGTTTATTTATACCCAGAGTAAAGGCAAAAGGCACAGGACTAAGGACCAAGAGCTTAGGTGGGGGTCAGAAAGAAGAGCTGGCTGGCAGGAGTAACGGCAGGAGATGCGGATGTTTGTCGGAGGAGTCGCTGCTTGCCTGGATGGCAACATTTTAATGTGGCTCGTCTCCTCCCGCCCCCGGGAATCTCATCTCCGGGTGGGCGTGGTCGTGGCGCAGTGTGTGTGTATGTTTGTGTGTTTTTTTGTTGCCCGATTCTGATAAATACACGGGTTCCAGCAGCTACGATGCTGGCAAGCGATAGCGATAAAGCCGAGAGCGCGGCGTGCGATGCATGTTATAATGAAAACCCCTTAAACCAAATAATGTCCTTCGCGCCGCACCGCCGCAACGCCCTCCCACGCCCCAATCCCATGTCCCAGGGTGTAGTTGATATACGCTCTAGGAGTCTAGGAAATACCAAAGATGGGGGAGGAGGCGGAGAAAGAGTAACCTATCTGGGACATTCATTACACAGCAGATTCTCCCAGATTCCCTGTAGATAAATTGCTCATCATTTCGCATCGGATTTTGGCTTTCTGACAACAGCCAGCGAAGCCAGATTCCACCATCAACAATGCTGCAAAATCTCTCCAGCAGCTTTGCGGCGAAAATTTTTGAGAAAGCGCTTGACGGAAAATATGAATGAATATGAATGGCATTTCATTGAAGACCAACATGAATTAATAATGGGAATTATCGACGCGTTATCTGCGCAAATGTTATTTGAAATGATTTTGAACAAGGGTTTCGGGATTGAGGGGGTTTGATGCTTCCTTTTCTTCTTACTTAATGTTTAAAATATTTCAAAGTGCTCCAGCTTCTCGCCTCATTGTTGATGCTGATGATGGCCTTTTGTTGATGCTGTAATTTATGTAATTAATTTCCCATTTGAACCTCGATCGAATCAATAACCAATGAAAAGGCCATCCTCCTCCGTGGCTCTCTGTGTCATCGAGCACTTAAGTGAGACACGGCGAAAACATAAATTAAATGTCAAAAACATAAATATTTTTGGCCCGGAACAGGGAAGCACAAGCACAGATACAAAAGCGTGGAGTCGAAACCAAAACCGTCTGCACTGCATCCCCTTCCTGGCCAAAGGCCCCATCCTGCGGTTGTGTCCTCTCGCACAGAAATGGCGGTAGCCCAGAACTTCCGCCAGAAGTTGCCAAAAGAAAAGGAACCACCAAACCACTGAACACATCAGTGGCACTGACACCAAAGGGGATGGGAAATGGGCGGCGAGTAAAGTGCCAGCAGTGCGAAAACTTTTAACATGCAAATGCGTCGCTGCTTTCCTTCATTGTTTTTCTTTTTTTCTCCACTCTTGACTGTGTCTTTTATTTTAATTTTATTTCGTTTTTAATTTTCAACAAAAGAGCGCCAAGTTGAGGCGACCAGAAGCGAACGTGATATCGAAGTTGGCTGAGATAAGTGCAGACAGCTATCTGCCACACGGCCACGCCTCCCATCCCCATGCCATGCCCATCGTGGTCGTCAAGAAAAAGTTTTAATTTCAGTTTGGGCACAGAAATTTTTAACGGCCAAACGCGCTCCGCATGCATCTGCATCTGTGAGTTTCGAGCACCCGTATCGGTTCAGTGTCCATATCTGTATCTGCATTTTGCATTTTAATTGCAAATGGAAACAGTTATCTAAATTGGTCGAAATATTAAAACGACGCATCGAGCTGGCTGCCAGTTATATTCTTTTTTGCGGGGCGTGGTCACCAGATGCGACCCAACTGTCGGGGGGACCAAAAAACATTCCGGTGAACGCGAAGCTGGCGAAATGCGTTACACATTTTTGGCGCAAGGCCAGCATGGAAATCCGTAAAAAGCGGATCCCAGTTAAGCCGGTCTGCAGTGGTTTTGAGTCCGACTACTTGTCCCCATTCCACTTGAAGTCTTCTCCCCATGTAATTTGTTTAAAAGTATCCAAATGTTTGTCATTACTCGTTACAGTGATACGTAGGAAGGCCCACATAATTTACTAACAGTAAGCTTACTCTATAAATTAGTTTGTTAAATTGGATTACCAATATGGACCCCTTGACCTAGCCAAATTAAACAAACTTTATCTGAGGAAATCAATATAGAATTCCTAATCCCCTGCTCGACTAAATACAACATTCGTTTCTCCATGAATCATTGGAAGTAGTCTGCTTAATCCCCAAGTTAAGCCAAAGGAAAACTCTTCCAATCCATTTTCCACTCCCGCCTGACTTTGACATCGGCCACGCCCCCAGTTAAAGTTTTCGGACTAAACGCAGAACAGAAGTTATCCTGCAGAAGATTAGAGACTGCCAAAGATATATGCATATCCCTTGGCAATGCAAATCGCAATTCCTCCTGCTGCTGCTCCTTTTGTTTGCTCGGCTTGGCTGTGTGGCAAATCGCTCTAACAATTAGTTAAATTTATTATTTGAACACGCACCGCAACCGCAGTAGCAGCAGCAGAAGGCGGCCGGGAGAGGGCTGGTGGAAGCGGTAGTTTGCATTTGTCCCCACATGGAGGGATTAATGACAGGCAACAAACAAGCGACCAAAATCGCACTAGCCCCTGCCTGTAGGGACCAGGCAGGACTGCCAGCAATCTTGTCACTCACATCCAGAAACACTGAGAAAAATAGCGTAGCCGGAGTATACAATAAATAAAAATCTTACAAAGTATCAAAACTTTATAATTGAACTTGTAGTTTCTCAGGGCCCAGCAAAGTTCTGTTTTCTCGCCGCAAACAACTTCCGCCCATCAACCCACTCGCAGCATCGTAAATATTTGGCTTTAAGGCAACAACGACGCTAATTCGTTTTTATGCGCGGCCCATGAAAAATTTAAATTATTATTTATTGCAGAGTTTTTCCCCATTTGCATTTGCCATTTGCCATTTTCCATTTACCATTTTTCCACTCGTGCATCTCTGTCGGCCTTCGCCCGTCGCCCGTTAACGGATATTGGTAAAATGGTTATGCATTCGTCCATAAATTGCCCCCGAGTCATAAATCAAGTGCGCGAAGCTTCAATTAATGCCCCACTATTGCCACCGATAATTCATTTACTAATTTATCTTTTACAAACAGAGAGCGGGGTGCCAGCATTAATTACAATGCAATTACTTATGGCCGTGCAACAGCGTACATGCTCATAATTATCTGATTGTGGGCGTGGCACTCATTCATTTGCATCTGTTCAGTCGGCATCCTCTCGCGCCAATCCCGCCCAGCAATCACCCCAGAGTTATTATAATGAGACGCCTATAATTGGGGCATAATGGTAAAAAATGCTGTTTTTACGAAGTGTCAAGGCAAAGCAGTAGGCGCACTGCTTGACGAGGATCCTTCGGAGGGAAATTTTGAGACATTTCAGGTACAAAATATCCTGACTGCTAAGTTTTAGATCTTTGTGATTGGATAAAAATTAAGATAAAATAAAAAAATGTTAATCAGATTAGTCAGTTTTATGTAAAGATTAATTTGGATATTTAAAAAAAAAAAAAACAAAATATAATTGCTAACTAAACTTTAGTATTAAAATTTTAGTTTACAATAAACACTTAGTTTTAAATATAACTAAACTTTAAGACCAAAACCAATATTCTGTGTTTTTATTGAGCATGTAAGAGATTGTCTGAAATACCTATTATATTGAACAATGATCATGATACCAATATGTTTTATTTAATTTAAATTAACATTGTATAGTTGCGATACCTTATCTCTTTTTTTAGCTGGTAGAACTATTTTATTTATTTAATTTGCCTAACTAAATAGTTTGTTCTTGCCATTTTACGCTGGCACATTGTCAAAAATTCACTTGCCAAGTCCTAACAAATGGCATTGGCTTTCAGTCAATATTATTTAATAAAACCATTTCAACACATTTAATTAATTGCTATGATTACGTGGGTAATTAGTCAAATGTAATTAATATGTTTCACAGCACATTATTGTTAATAACATTTTAATATTCTCGATAGTGTCTCAGTGCAAACTACAAGTAAGGACACATCGACAAGCAAGATATTAAAGTCGGTAAATGTTCACATCACATCAGGACACACTTTGGGAGGAGGTCGTTCTATCAAATCTTCAGACGAGATACTCACCCAATCAAATTTCACGTCCCGCTGCCCGCGTTTTATTGTGATGACAGTTTTTGGTCCTTCATTGCATCTGCAGCAGTCACAACACAGAGCATCATCATCAGCCATCATCAACTCGTAAAACCAACACCACTACCATTGTTTACAACCGATGGCCTTTCGTCGGAAAATGGAAAATAGTGGGAAAAGAGTTCCGTGAGCCGCCGGCTCTGGACCCCAGCATCCTGGCCAAAAGATCCCAGTTGAATGAGCGTTTGCCTGTGGAGGCGGCTCGTTTTGGAAGCCAACAATTGTTGGCGGAATCGTTTTCCAGGTTCCAACGCTCAGCATCCAACAAAAGTGCAAGACCAAGGCAGTGATGTGGCAATTTTCAAAGCCATGAAAGTGTAGCCAGAAAGGGTATCAATGGTATACGACATTAAAACGGAATAATTGAATAAGTTTATTTCTCCAACATTAAAATATTTACCTTAAATATATTAATCCAATTTGTATCCATAACCAATATATAATTAACTTTTAACGTCTAATAGCTATAAAGAAATCTTAGGATATTGTATATTTTGTTAATCATGCTATACTATTTTAGATGTGAAGGTCCTGGGCTAAAACGACAGCTCTGGTCCAAAGGTAAACAAAAAAATCTTTTGCGCAGGCGCCAAATAAATCCAGCTCCA
Organism: Drosophila vallismaia; assembly: GCA_035047325.1. Classification (NCBI taxonomy): domain Eukaryota; kingdom Metazoa; phylum Arthropoda; class Insecta; order Diptera; family Drosophilidae; genus Drosophila; species Drosophila vallismaia. The sequence goes on along the minus strand of JAWNPU010000037.1, from coordinate 2,275,732 downwards.
ACCTCCTGGAAGTTGCATACGAAGTAGCAACCCAGTCCACAATCCAGTCCACTTTTGTATCCGGCCTCGGGCTTGTTAGCCAGGTTTTACTGTTGCCATTTTATGAGGCAAGGTGGTGGCAAGGTCCATGTGTGCAGCATGATTTCCACCCTTAAACCTCACGAGTCTCGCAGCTTGCGTTCCAATCGACTTTTGCCGCACTCTCTCTCAGGGGTGTTTCTGGCCGAAAATCAATAAAAGTCACGTCGACGTCCATGTTGGGTCGCAGCAGCCTCATCCTCCGGCTCCGGGGCAGACAATGAAATGATGTTCTAGCCAAAGGATCCCCAGGATGGGACTGGGCTGGGAGAAACGGACGAGGACGCACGTGTTGTCCATGGACTTCGGGCTCGAATGCGTGCGACCGGCAGCAACAATACCAATTACAATAAAGACAGACATTTAGCCAGGATTTCGTTTAGTTAGAGTATGATGGTTTGGGATGGGATGAGGTGGCAGCGGACCAGGACATGTTCAAAAAAGAGCGGTGATGAAAAATTTGCCAACTGTATTCTAGCAACGAGTTTCTAATGGAAACAATTAAGTCATTAGCAAGTGTTGATTTTAGTGAGCGATGAGTCGGCCTGGGGTTTAGTTAAACTAATGTGTCCTGGCCATAATGGAGTCCTGCGTCCTTTGGGATATGCCACCCACCCAAAAACCGCACCCGCACCGGCACACACACACTCTAATAGTTGTTGTGTCAGTGGCAGACCCCACTCGTTGGGCCGCCTTACAAATGCCTCGCATTTTTCTCAATTACAATGAACAACTTACTTTCGGGCTCACTTTTCGGGGCACCCATGGCAGTCCATGGCAGCGCATGCCAAGGATCCCCCAGGAAACCCCCCTTTGACATGTGAGTGTGTTTGAGTCAAGAGGTGAACTGACTGCCATTTTTTAACCATGATTGAAGAGTGAAATGTTGTGGCACTTTGAGCGGGCTCAGTTAACTTTTTGGCAAATGACTTTAGCCAGTACAAGCATTAACTGTTTGGATACATAGTATTTTCGGGGTCAAGGTAAGGCATTAAGCGATTAGATAAAAGATTGAATGGGATTTTATAAAAAGTTTACCTTGTCTTGGGTTTCTAGCGCGATATTTAGAAAACCATGCCTCTACTCCTTTGGAAAGCAATTTTTTTTATAGTATTTTATAGTATTAAGATTTGGGCTACATTAAACATTCCTTAAACATTGTCGTAAAAGTCAGCTTTGTTTTGCAAAAGTTTGCAGCAGTCTTCGCCTGAAATATGGAATTTACCCGCCATATAGGAAAAGAAGAAGTGAGATTATACTTTATCAGAGAGAATTATTTACTTAGGCGTATAAAAAATGTGTTGTACATAGTCCGACGGATGCAGAGCAAAATTCTTAAGGCACAAACAGTCGCTCGATGTCGAGTGTCTCCGAAAATAAGAGAGTCTGAATGGGAGCTAATTGAATGAATCATTAATAATATAAACACAGGCCACATCCGGGCCGGGGAATTGCCGAAAAAGCGAATCGAGATGCTAAAATAAGAGTTCAAGTCTTGTTGCGTGGGAATGAGAATTTGAATTGGCAATTCTTAACTACGAAAGCGACGGGACGGGGATGACGGTCTGGAAAAGATGCAGCCGGGCATCGGCGTGGCCCAATTTGTTGGTGGCATTGCAATAATAATCTCCGAAGTCCTCCTCAGACACGCTGGCGATCCGCAACACCGAAGTGGTTGTCTCGGAGGTGGAGGCAGTATTGGCGACCTCGTGCTGCCGGCTGGATTGGATTTGGACTCCGTTGCGGTGCCATACGACGATCGGTGCTGGATAGCCCTGCACGGAGCACTCGAGTTCCACGGAGTGTGACAGCATCTGGGCCACCTTGGGTCTCTGCACAGCGATTTGCGGACGGAATTCCACCTCCACGCGGATCAGCCTCTTGTCCGGCTGGCCCTCTCCGTTCTCGGCGATGCAGTAGTATCCGCCACGGTCCATTCGGTGCACTGACTTAATCCTTAGCGTGGGCTCGGACAAAACATGGCCGCCGGCCGGCATCACGGCGTTGTGTTCCCGGGTCCAGGAAATGGTGGGCTTGGGAAAACCATTGGCATGGCAAGTCACCTCCAGATTCTGTCCCTCCGTTACCAGTGTGCTCTTCGGGGTGGTCTCGGAAACGACGGGAGGCGTCTTGATCTGCAGGTTCAACTTCTTGGTCACCTTCTCGGTGGCCGAAACAATCACCTGGCACTCGTAGGGGCCCATGTCGCTCACTTCGACCTTCTGGATGCGGAACGAGTAGGTGGCACTGCCGGAAGTCGGTCCCTCGGTCACTGTGAGATTGTATCGCTGATCCGGAAGACTTAAGATGTTCCGCATGGAAAGGGCCACCGAATTAGTGTCCGACTCACTGGGTCGCTTGGCCCAGCTTACTGAGAGCTGTCCCACCTGCTCCACAGTGCAGTTGAATTCCACAGTGTCGCCCACGCTGGCCACCACATCTTTGGTGATATGGCTAATAACAGGTGCTCCAAAGGCCGATTCCAGGCTGATCGCCAGGGCCAGGATCAGTCCAACAAAAAACCCCGTATTCGCCATGGGGCTTTACTAAAAAAAAGAGGGGATCAAATTTGTTAGAAGGATTTTTAAGCTTGAATTATTTCAATTTCCAGAATCATTTCAGTAACCGATTGAATACAAAATGACTTTAATCTTGGTTTAAATTGACACTAAATAAGCAAATTTCTTATTCACGAATTCGATTGGTAATTAATTACAGGATTTTGTGGGTGTCGATGTCCCTTGTATTATCTCTCTTGATTGTCTTCCTAGGGGGTCTCTTCTGCGTGGCAGGTTCAATGTGCTTCACTTGGCGTTCCGAGCTCGACTGAGACGTCCGAGGCGATTGAGCTGGGCTCAAAAGTCCGTCCCTCTGCCGGCACAACGCTGCCGTTCTGCTGACGCGCCGACGCCGACCGCTCGTTATCTCCTCAACAGAAAACCCAAGAAGACACCCGAAAATTGTACACTTCAAGAACTAATGGGAAGCGACCATGATGATCGATTGACCTGTCTCGACTTGTGACGTTTTCACGCAGACATACTCAAAGAAAGAGATGTACTTCTGCCTGAAATTTCTAATGGTGGTTATATCTTGTATTTCGGTAACCTGGCATATTTTTCACAGTGTACTTGGCAGAGACGAAGTCATCGACGTTTTGGATCTTATCGCCCCTCGCTTATTTACTTTGTCGCCTGAGCCCCGGAATCAGTATCAGTATCAGTATCATTATGTTTGCATTTCAGCCTGCATTTAAAGGTTCACTTGTGCGTGAGCTCGACTTCGGCTTCTTCTCACTTATCAATGCACTCGTCTTATCCTCTTTAATTGATTTGTTTTGCTCGCAGTTGTTGTTGCCCCTCCTCCTGCCCTTGGCCAGCCGCTCCCTGCGATTGACCCTCCTCCCACAAGATAAGCGGTCCGGTACAAAACAAAGCACTGGCGAAAGCGGCCGCGGGCCAACTGAAAGTCCGTGCGCGAAATTCAAATTCAAATTTGTGCCGCCATTCGGCCATAAAACGTTTAAGGGTTCGTGGAAGGTCGCCGGGGTGAGGAGTAGAATTCGGGGCGAATGATTTATGACATGGCGCGCTGCCAGGAAACAAAAGCAACAACCACGACGGACCTGGTTTCCCGGTTTTTTTGATTCCGGGCTCTGGACTCTGGAATAACCTATGTTCGCTCTGGAAATTCAGACTCGATCCAAGGACGAGCTGGCCATCTCCTTTCATCTCACGGACAGGGGCGCGTGCGTGAAAACCACACCGAAAAGGGGGTTGGAAAGCCAGACGGGTGGGATTTCAGCCATGCTGGGATATATTTTTGGGGAGAATTTCAAGGACTTTGAAGAACTTCAAGCTAACAGATAAAGCCATACTTTAAGCAGCGAAAATTGGTTTACAGACAGTTCATAGGACATCAAACAAATAACTCGGAGCTCTTTCCAATGGCAAAAAGCTAATGCTATTGATTTATCTTAAATCTTTATACTCCAACCCTTTGAAACTTGACTTCTGATCGGACCTGGCCAAGTTTCACCCTCTCCCATTGAGGTTAACCCCAGCTTAGCTGAGGGAAATGATTGATGACAATGTTAGTGTCTGGCAGTGCAATGCGTCTTAAAAGCAACGAAAACTATATTCACAGTTTTTGGGAAAATTAAATCACATCTTAAACCGTCTCGGTGACTTCTGCTGAAATGAGGTATTTCCCATGGGAGGCAGCTGCATCTGTCGCCCTTCCTGAACGTCGCCTCCTGTCCTTCTGGGTCTCCGAGTGCACATTCGAATCAGATAATTGTAAATTGTGTAAAATAATAAATTTCCAGTTAACTATCTGCGGACCGCATAGGGCGCTTCTATTCGGAGTCTCGTTCCTGACGTCCTTCTGTCCTTTTCCGTCGTCAGTGGGTTATCCTTGCGTTAGTTGCATCCCAGCACAATCGTCGTCATCATCACCATCATTATCCTCATTGCGTTGAAGCCTTTTGGGTCTGGCTGTGGGTCTGTATCCTGCTTCTGCTCTTGCTCCTGGCCTGGTCCTGGCCTGGTCCTGGCTGCTTTATGCACTCGAACGCAACGGTCGACTTGGCCCGGCCAAACTGGACACACACCGAACGAAAGAGAAGGATATAGGGCGTGCGATAGAGAGCGATAGACTGAGAGCTGATGCTCACATTCAGGAGCAAGCGGATCCAAAGCAGAAAATGTCAAATTTTGTAATTTATTACCCGAATCCTGTTTCTGTCAGTGACTCTTTGGGTGTTTCGCTTCGGCAGCGGCACACAGAGCACCCGTGGGATGAGGGGAAGGGTCAGGACGAAGTCCTTTGTCACACACTGCGTGTGAATTTGTGGCCCAGTGTGCTTGTATGTGCCTACTGAATGTATTTGTATGCTTACAGTGGTAAAGAAAACGAAAATTAAAGTTTAGAAAATAATATGATGAAGGTTCTTTTCTTTGCTATACTATTTTTAAAAGTAAAGTCAGCTAGAAAGAATTTTCAATGATAAAAAACACTTTGTATCCTCTGAAAGACCACTGTATCCTTTTGTGTATCCTTTGGCTTTAGCTATGTACGCGTATTTTTGTTTGCCTTTTGGCTGGATGCCTGGTCCGATGATTCTGCTCCTTGCCCTGTTCTGGAGTATCTGAATTGACTTTTGTTGCCAGTTGGCAGCAACAGCGGACACCAGATCCCAAAAGTCAACACGACAATTATTTGGTAAATGTCATTAAAATATTTCACTTATGTTAGTTCAAAAAATTAATTGATGACGGTGGCCTAGGGTGGCATTTTATTAAATGGGCTGGATGTTTTTGCAACAACCTTTACAATGTTTCTGAAATGAATTGATCTGCATTCTTTTAAGGTCTGTTTCACGGATACACTGCGGGAAAGGCTTAAGATTAACAAATTAAGTTTTACTTTTATATTTTGATTAACTTTTAGCTTAAATGCGAAATGAATTATGGCTTTAGCGCTATGGCTAAGCGTCTAATAATGGAATCTAAAGCTGTAAACTATTGTTAACATATACGATTTGATAAATACACTTAACTTTAAATGTTTCCTAGCATTTAAAGGCATTTATTTTTATTTATTTTAGTTTAAAAAGTGAAAATGATATAATATTATATTAAAATTTATGTTCGAATTTCCGGTCTTGTCGTTTAAGCCAAAAACTTGATGGGCTGCACTGGCAAATGTTGCTAAACATTCAACGGTTGATATCTCGGTCAGAGGGCGCTGTTCTGATGTGGCGCCCTCTGCTTTTCGAGGATATAAAATACAAGAGGATGCCAGGATGCTTAAATAAAAGCAATTAATAAACTGAAATAATATAAAAATAATATAAATAAATAAATAAAATATGATAGATATATTTTATATTAAAAGCTAAAAACTATTACTACAAACTTTAATAATTATTAAATAATACGATAATATGACAATTCGTGAAATTATAGTTATAGTTCCAGTTATGGTGATAGTTTAATGTATTTTTCTTTCAAGGATGTGTACTTTTGTTTTAAATATCGTATTAATCTAATTAGTTTTACAAACAAAGAGCTCGAAAATTAGTATAAACGGACCTACAAGAGCTTGCAGTTCAGGAAAAAACTAAGCAGGATTAATCCTTAAAAAACCATTAGGAAAAGAACGTTTTCTAATGCTTTGCTTAAAACTTAAAGTACCGGGTATTGTTAGTAAGTGTTACACCTTATCGATGTCGGTCGATCATTTGTTTTTGACGCATCTCTGCTTTTAATTAGTCAGCCCTTAAATTAACGGCACTATGAAGATGCAAAGTAAGAGAAACACAAAATGTTGGCAAAATAAGTTCGCGGGCTCCTTCAACGTAACCGGTTACAAAAAGAAAGTTAAGTCCAACGTTTTGCCCCTGGCAATAACCCCAAGCGAGGCACTGATTGAAAAGTGCTGAGAAAAGCGGCGGGCGGAGCTTTACGGGGAAAATGGCGCAACCGCCACCAGATCAAAACTTTTACCATCACCCGCTGCCGCACACACACACACATCCGCACTCGCATCCGCATCCGCATCCTCACTCGCATCCACATCCGCACCCACATCCACATCCCCACCAGCATCCGCAGCTACAATTGCCGCCACAATTCAGGAACCCCTTCGATCTGGTGAGTTCGTCATTGGGTTTCAGCGGTGCGAGTGTAACCTATGATCCTCCGAAGCTTTTTGATGAGCGGACGGGTGCCATAAACTACAATTACATACGTCCCTATCTGCCCAACCAGATGGGCAAGCCAGGTGAGCTCGTACGGTATGAAGGATCCAATAACCCATTCCCCAGATATGTACCCCACAGAGGAACTGCCCGATTCTCTGGTGATGCGACGACCACGGCGTACCCGCACTACCTTTACCAGCTCCCAGATTGCAGAGCTGGAGCAGCACTTCCTGCAGGGACGATACCTTACCGCCCCCCGGCTGGCTGACCTGTCAGCCAAGTTAGCCCTTGGCACGGCCCAAGTGAAGATCTGGTTCAAGAACAGACGGCGCCGTCACAAAATCCAATCGGATCAGCACAAGGACCACTCCTACGAGGGCATGCCTCTCTCGCCGGGCATAAAGCAGGCGGACGGAGATCCGCCTAGCTTACAGACACTCAGTTTGGGTGGTGGAGCTACGCCCAACGCCCTGACACCTTCACCCACTCCCTCAACGCCAACGGCTAACATGGTGGACCATTACAGTGAGTCCTTCAACGCCTATTACAACTACAATGGAACGCATGTCCATGGCCAAGGACAGGCCGGTGGGCATCGTCACATGCACGGCCAGTATCCAAATTCTGCCAACGGTGGAAACCCCAATGCGAATGGAGTCCAGTTTTTTTCGCAGCAGCATCAGCATCAATCACAGCAACAGCAGCATCATCATCACCTTCAGCAACAGTTGCATCATCACACCAATCATGGGCCTCTGCACCTGCAACAGCAACAGCAGCAGCAGCAACATCAACAGCAACAGCAGACGGCGGCACAGCAACAACAGCAGCAGCAGTACCAACATTTTGACTTTCCTCAAAAGCCAGCCAGCGCCTGTCGCGTCCTGGTGAAGGACGAACCGGAGGCTGACTACAACTTCAACAGCTCGTACTACATGCGCTCGGCTCTGTCTGGCGCCACTGCCGTAGCTCGCGGCTCTGCCTCGCCCGGCTCTGGCTCCGAGGTCTATGAGCCATTAACACCCAAGAATGACGAGAGTCCCAGTCTGTGCGGTATCGGCATCGGCGGACCGTGCGCCACAGCCGTTGGCGAGACGGAGGCAGCCGACGACATGGACGATGGAACGAGCAAGAAGACGACGCTACAGGTGAGAATATAACCATTTTTTATAATTCAAAAAACATTTTCTTAAATGATATTTTATTACTAAGCAATCTTGTATGTTACTAAATAATTCTTTATTATTCATAGATCTTGGAGCCTTTGAAGGGTCTGGACAAGAGCTGCGATGATGGCAGCAGCGACGAACTGAACCCCGGACTAAGAGCTTTGTCAGGAACCGGAATTCGTGGCACAGCCTTTGCCAAGTTTGGCAAACGTTCGCCCGCGCAAGCGCCACCGCCACCCCCCTTGGGCATGGGCGTGGGCGTGACCATGTCCGAATCGAATCAATATCAATGCACGATGGATACGATAATGCAAGCGTATAATCCGCATCGTAACGCCGCAAGCAACTCGCAGTTTGCCTACTGCTTTAACTAGGCCTGGAGCGGCTGTCCCAGAAACTTTTGATAGCCTAAGTTAATCCTGATTGTACAAATAACCAAGTGATTGTAGATATCTACGCGTAGAAAGTTAGACTTAGACATAAGAGAATTGTAAATTGTCCTTAGTGATGTTAAGCAAGCAATCTGGGTTTCAAAGCTTCCTTTTAGTGATGACTTTAAACCCTAAATTTCCCCTGCCATACGTTTATCGCCTCCACTGCTTCTGACTGAGTGTTCCACTAAAGCCCTGGAATATTCAGTCGGATGTAGTCGAGGCTTATTAGGGCTTGAGCGTATGCCAGGGGAAATGCCAGGGAAATTTCGAATTTTAAATTTCAAGCCAGCAAGTAAGTCTTGTCTGGAACAATTTGACATAGCTAAAAACTGTACTAATCGAAGTGGAAAATGTTTCTCTTGGCGGTAATCAAGTAACCGATTACCTCCTAAAGATAGACCATTTAAAAAATAATATTCGATAAGATATTTTCAATTTCTATGCTATGCCAAAGAGTCTGGCCAAATCTAATATTTGCACCTTCTTAAATCAAGAGTAGTTAGCAAATAGTTTTTTTAATATGTGCCGACCATTTGTTTCAGCTTCAGTGATTTATTTATTGCCTAAGGAAGTAATTAAATTAATTTAATATCTACTTTAGTTGCTTTGAAATCTAGTTTAGCTTCATATTTTAGAAGTGCACAATTTAATGTTACAACTAATAAGTTTTATGTAAATGAATTACAATTATGGATTTCAAATATGGATTCCAAAACAATCATTGATTAACTAAAATTGGCGTATATCCTTTTCTGGTTTCTTCTTCTTCATTCCTTTACAGGATGAAAGAAAACTCTGGCCGGTTTTCCCGAAAATCTTATGAATTTAAAAACTCATTTTGTGGCACATACTCACACATGCTGGTCATAAAATGTGATTCGCCATTTTCCGCGAATTGCCGCGAGTTATAAAAGTACTGAGCCAGCTGCCTGTGTTTATACCGATACCTGATCCTGCCGATCCTGGCTCTACCTCATCCTGGGTCGCACTACTTAGGTAGGCACAGTAAGGGCGGCGATCGCGGTTGTCTGCAGGCAACTTGTTGTCTATATTTTTCTTTGATATAAATTATGGAAAATCCAGAAAACCAAAATGTACTCTACATGAACGAATGTCGATTGGGTTTCTCCCACATTGGGAAATTTTATTGATCTTGCTCCTTGGCGCGAAGAAATGGGCGCGTTTTAAAATGTGGATTATCGTTGGGTTTGGTTTGGGAAAAACCAAATCAAACCATTCTGACTTTCATATTTATTTAACTAAATACCTACTTAATAAAGCTATATACATTTTATATTTATGGTCCTATTAACTTTTCCTATTTATGCTAGCAATCCTTTTTTAATCCCTTAATAAGAAATAAATGTGTCAATATCCAAAAATCATCCGGAGAAAAATTTGATAATAAATTGTCTAAAATGAATCCAATATTTTATTTAATCTCTTCTCCTAGTTTTATCCTTCCTCAACTGTACCACAGATATTCCGAAAAATTCCATGAGATTTCCCTTCCTGACTTTTCCTTTGTTCCAGCTTATTTTTAGCGGATTCCCAGAAGAACCAAATCCGATAGCGCCAGTAATAAAATTTGCGAACGATTTCGTAGTCCTGAGACTGAGAACAAAAGGACAAAGGGTCTGAGGGACCAATGTACCGCGACGGTTTTGCATTCGCCGCGACGGTGACTGTAGCTCCTATGAGGTATCCTGGCTGCTGGTCCTGTGGACAACAAACAAAGTCATAAACTGTCCAAATCAAGCATAAAACCCAGCTGAAGAGTATTCTTTTCTCAGCGTTGCTTTCATTGCATTATGAGGATAATTGCGGACATGGAGCGACCGATAGCCGCGACAACAGCCTCGCTGGTCGGTTTCACTTTCAGCGCCGCCACCGCGATGTCTTCTGGCAACAGGTGCTACAAGTTGGACAACAATCGATGCGGATGTACGATCATCATCCGCCTGTCTACCTGGCGAGACTCTTTCTCCGTTAGAGCCACGGGAACTGTCTCACGTAACGGCAAATCCTGGCAGGGATTGCGATCAAAACAGCCTCTAGATTGCCCATTGCCTTGGCCTGAGTCCTGGCTAGTCGTCGCGGTGCCAGTCGGATAGTCGCCAGCCATGAAGGGATTTATGGCTCGCGGAATTAGGCAAATTTTTTTTGCAACCAAACTTTTGACCTGACCTGCTAGGCTTGCCCTCTACCTAAAGGACCCGTATATAAAGGTGTGTTTGCTTAGGACAGCAGATCATTCAAATTTTGACAGCTCAAACGACAGCATCGACATATCAAAAAGTGAAAGATATGTCATCCGTTATGCATTACTATCCAGTGCACCAGGCCAAGGTGGCCCAATACCCGGCAGCTTCGTCCATGTCCAAATACAATGATGTAAGTACAAGGATTTCTAGTTACATTGAAAGCCAAGTAATTTAAATTTTTTCTGTCTTAGTTGCTCTATGGCCATCATCATCATGCCGCAAACACCATCAGCTTGCAGCCCACCTACAGTCAGATAAACTCCAATCCCACCACCATCAATGACCATTCCTCGCAGCAACAGTTCCTTCAGCATCAGCAACAGCAGCAAGTGTCCTCCGACGAGAATTTACCCTCTCAGCCCAGCCAGGACTCGCAGAGGGTTAAGCTGAAGCGCTCCCGCACTGCCTTCACCAGTGTCCAGTTGGTGGAGCTAGAAAACGAATTCAAAAGCAACATGTATCTGTACAGGACTCGAAGGATCGAGATTGCTCAGCGATTGTCTCTGTGCGAACGTCAGGTGAAGATCTGGTTTCAGAACCGTCGTATGAAGTTCAAGAAGGACATCCAGGGACACCGGGAGCCCAAGGCGAGTGCCAAGCTGGCTCAGCCGCAAGCGGAGCAGAGTGCCCATCGTGGAATAGTGCAGCGACTGATGTCCTATTCGCAGGATCCCAGGGAGGCATCCGCAGCTGAGAAGCGTTCTACAGTAGCTGTAGCTCCTGTCAATCCCCAGCCAGCTTATTTGCCAGCCAAGATAAAGGCTTCGCCAATTGATATCAGTTCAACCAACAACAATAACAACATGTGCTCCAATTCTGACCTCAGCGAGATTTTGGAGCATCTGGCTCAGTCAACAGCTGCCCCGACAACAAGCATTGCCAATCCAGGAGTTTCCGCCACTTCCGGAATTAGTTCGGGCCATTACTCCTACAATGTGGATCTGGTGTTGCAGAGCATCAAACAGGACCTGGAAGCTGCCGCACAGGCTTGGTCCAAGTCCACCACGGCCGCCCCATCCTGGCCAGCCAATAGTCAAAACCAAATCCCTTCAAGCGGAGTGCACTCGGCTCCTTCTATGAATCTTTCATGGGGCGAGCCCACTGCCAAGTCCAGGAAACTTAGCATTTCGCATGTCAATCCCTGTGCTACAGGCTTTAACTATCCAAATTAAGTTCACTTTTTTTTATTTTCTCAACTTTAGTTTAAATTATAAATCTCAGTTAAAGGTAAGCAACGTCTCTGGCATTTGGACGCAAAAATCCCAAACTATCTCAGTGACTTAAACTCATAAATATATCAAAATGGTAGATAAGAACATATTTTTTTACAATGTATACCAGCATGCATGGGCTAAACTTTTTTTAAAAATAAACGAAAAACAAAAAAGCTAATCTGTTTAAGTCAATTTGCAAAAGTAGTAATAACTAATAATAATAATAATATGTTAGTACAGGGGAATACAAAGCTGGCTTATGGCTAAAAATGTCAGTAATGCCAACTGGTATATGGTACATGGAATATATGGCTCAGATTTAAATCCATATCTAAGTCATAACTCAACCAATTTGAAAATAATACCACTAACAAGTCACGACTCCCAACCTCACAAATATCGTAAAAATCACATTTTAAAAGGGCGAAAATCCGGTCAAATTTTTGTTGGCCCGTTTTTGTTAATAAATGATAGTATTCGAATATCTAAGATCAGGAAGCTATACCATTCGTCAATCCTCCAAATATTGGCCAAGATATGAATAATTCTCTGAATTAAAAATGGCAATAATCCATTATTACCAAAATTAAAACCAAGGGGACCAAAATGTGAAGTTTTCGGACAGTTTTCGTGCATTATTTTGGTCATATTTTATCGGATTTAAAAAGCGATTACCATTCCTAAATCAGAGCTTCATTCTTCTGCGATCTGCATTCAAATATCCTGCAAGGTCTACAAAAAATTTTTGGTCCAATTTTTGATAAAAATCATGATGGTACCCCTTTTAAAAATGCGAAAATCGGGTAAAATTTTTATTGGCCAGTTTTTGATAGAAAATGATAGTACTCGAAGATCTATGCTCAGGAAGCTGTACTATTCGTCAATCATAGCATATATAATTCTTAGTTTGAAAAATAATCATATGTTATCCTTGTACACAAACTGTGGATGGGCACCCACCCACCCAAACATACCTAGATGAAATAATATTGTGCTACAAACACTCCCCTAAATAAAAACACATAGTATATCATTTTAAAAACACGTTTTTATTAAATCTTTATTTACAGATGAGTATAACCTTCGAAAAAAGTTGCGTCGCTGAGATGTCCTGCGCAGAAAACAAGGACGACGCTGCAGATTCTAGCGGGCGCAAATAGTCCAGCGATTTGAAAGTGATGAATATGTCCACGATGATGCAGGATCATGAAATATCAGGTGGCATGGGGAATGGTGCAGCAGTATCCTCTTAGCGCAGTTGACAACTTTGGCCACAGTCCTGTGAACACAGAATTTCAGTTTTGTTATTATAACAGTTTTGTAATTATATATACTACTGTAGTCTAAAATAAAACAAAATTTTTAAGAATATTACTATGACAATAAGCATGGAAGAAAACAATATGAATTTGAGTTTTTTCTTAGCAATTGAAGCGAGGTGGGGGCTGTGGCAAAACACCAACGAAGGTTCCACAGGCAAGTTTCCTTAACTTTCCTTATGCGAAATCTATACCATTCGTCAATCTTTCCTAATTCGCATGATTCTCCGTATTAGAAATGGGAATAAATCATTATTACCAAAATTAAAACCAATAGGACCAAAATGGGATGTTTTCGGAAAGTTTTCGTGCATTATTATCGGATTTTATATCCTTATCCTTATTATATCCTTATATCCAATCTTATATCTTCGAGTACTATAACACTTTAGAAAAGTTACCATTCGGGCCAAATAGCATCTATGTTTTGCCCACGTTTTGTTTAAAGAAAAATGCACATATTTTTCGGATAATTAACCATATCTTGACTAATCTGAGGCAAATCATTTCAAGATCTTTTGATGCAAATTGAATGGAATTGAATTCCTGAAAAATAATAAGTATTCCGTTCTTAAATCGTTTGCGAAATGCCTAAAATATGTGCTATAAAGTGTCCGAAAAATTACCAAATGGCATTTTAGTTTTAGCTACGTTTTATTTGTAGAAAAACGCACATCTTTTCAGGAAAATAATCATAGCTTGGCTATTTTTCGGCAGATCTGAGAATGTTATACCTTCCCAATCTTATATCTTCGAGTACTATAAGTCCCAATCAAAATCTAGCAAACTAAAATTTGACCAAAATTTCGCAATTTTTGAAAGGGGTACCATCACGTTTTTTTCAAAAATCGCTAAAAATTTTTTTGTTTGACTTTTTGAATCATTTGATGCAAATCAAATGGAATTGAAGTCCTGAAAATTAATTGGTATTCCGTTCTTAAATCGCTTGCGAAACGCCTAAAATATGTGCTATAAAGTGTCCGAAAAGTTACCAAATGGCATCTTAGTTTTAGCCACGTTTTATTTGAAGAAAAACGCACCTCTTTTCAGGAAATAAATCATAACTTGGCTATTTTTCGGCAGATCTGAGAATGTTATACCTTCCCAATCTTATATCCTCGAGTACTAAAACACTTTAGAAAAGTTACCATTTGGGCCAAATAGCATCTATGTTTTGGCCACGTTTTGTTTAAAGAAAAATGCACATATTTTTCGGATAATTAAACATATCTTGGCTAATCTGAGGCAAATCATTTCAAGATCTTTTGATGCAAATTGAATGGAATTGAAGCCCTGATTAGTAATTGGTATTCCGTTCTTAAATAGCTTGCGAAATGCCTAAAATATGTTCTATAAAGTGTCCGAAAACTTACCAAATGGCATTTTAGTTTTAGCCACGTTTTATTTGTAGAAAAACGCACCTCTTTTTAGGAAAATAATCATAACTTGGCTATTTTTCGGCAGTTTGGAGAATGTTATACCTTCCCAATCTTATATCCTCGAGTACCATAACACTTTAGAAAAGTTACCATTTGGGCCAAATAGCGTCTACGTTTTGGCCACGTTTTGTTTAAAGAAAAATGCACATATTTTTCGGATAATTAACCATATCTTGACTAATCTGAGGCAAATCATTTCAAGATCTTTTGATGCAAATTGAATGGAATTGAAGCCCTGATTAGTAATTGTTATTCCGTTCTTAAATCACTTGCGAAATGCCTAAAATATGTGCTATAAAGTGTCCGAAAACTTACCAAATGGCATTTTAGTTTTAGCCACGTTTTATTTGTAGAAAAACGCACCCCTTTTCAGGAAAATAATCATAACTTGGATATTTTTCGGCAGATCTGAGAATGTTACACCTTCCCAATCTTATATCTTCGAGTACTATAAGTCCCAATCAAAATCTAGCAAATCGCTAAAAATTTTTTTGTTTGACTTTTCGAATCATTTGATGCAAATCAAATGGAATTGAAGTCCTGAAAATTAATTGGTATTCCGTTCTTAAATCGCTTGCGAAACGCCTAAAATATGTGCTATAAAGTGTCCGAAAAGTTACCAAATGGCATCTTAGTTTTAGCCACGTTTTATTTGAAGAAAGCAAACTAAAATTTGACCCGATTTTTGCAATTTTTGAAAGGGGTACCATCACGTTTTTTTCAAAAATCGCTAAAAATTTTTTTGTTTAATTTTTCGAATCATTTGATGCAAATCGAATGGAATTGAAGTCCTGGAAATTAATTGGTATTCCGTTCTTAAATCGCTTGCTAAACGCCTAAAATATGTGCTATAAAGTGTCCGAAAAGTTACCAAATGGCATCTAAGTTTTAGCCACGATTTATTTGAAGAAAAACGCACCTCTTTTCAGGAAAATAATCATAACTTGGCTATTTTTCGGCAGACCTGAGAATGTTATACCTTCCCAATCTTATATCCTCGAGTACTATAACACATTAGAACAGTTAACATTTGGGCCAAATATCATCTATGTTTTGGCCACGTTATGTTTAAAGAAAAATGCACATATTTTTCAGATAATTAACCATATCTTGACTAATCTGAGGCAAATCATTTCAAGATCTTTTGATGCAAATTGAATGGAATTGAAGCCCTGATTAGTAATTGGTATTCCGTTCTTAAATCGCTTGCGAAATGCCTAAAATATGTGCTATAAAGTGTCCGAAAAATTACCAAATGGCATCTTAGTTTTAGCCACGTTTTATTTGAAGAAAAACGCACCTCTTTTTAGGAAAATAATCATAACTTCGCTATTTTTCGGCAGATCTGAGAATGTTATACCTTCCCAATCTTATATCCTCGAGTACTATAACACTTTAGAAAAGTTACCATTTGGGCCAAATAGCATCTATGGTTTGGCCACGTTTTGTTTAAAGAAAAATGCACATATTTTTCGGATAATTAACCATATCTTGACTAATCTGAGGCAAATCATTTCAAGATCTTTTGATGCAAATTGAATGGAATTGAAGCCCTGATTAGTAATTGGTATTCCGTTCTTAAATCGCTTGCGAAATGCCTAAAATATGTGCTATAAAGTGTCCGAAAACTTACCAAATGGCATTTTAGTTTTAGCCACGTTTTATTTGTAGAAAAACGCACCCCTTTTCAGGAAAATAATCATAACTTGGCTATTTTTCGGCAGATCTGAGAATGTTACACCTTCCCAATCTTATATCTTCGAGTACTATAAGTCCCCATCAAAATCTAGCAAACTAAAATTTGACCCGATTTTTGCAATTTTTGAAAGGGGTACCATCACGTTTTTTTCAAAAATCGCTAAAAATTTTTTTGTTTAATTTTTCGAATCATTTGATGCAAATCGAATGGAATTGAAGTCCTGGAAATTAATTGGTATTCCGTTCTTAAATCGCTTGCTAAACGCCTAAAATATGTGCTATCAAGTGTCCGAAAAGTTACCAAATGGCATCTAAGTTTTAGCCACGATTTATTCGAAGAAAAACGCACCTCTTTTCAGGAAAATAATCATAACTTGGCTATTTTTCGGCAGACCTGAGAATGTTATACCTTCCCAATCTTATATCCTCGAGTACTATAAAACATTAGAACAGTTAACATTTGGGCCAAATATCATCTATGTTTTGGCCACGTTATGTTTAAAGAAAAATGCACATATTTTTCAGATAATTAACCATATCTTGACTAATCTGAGGCAAATCATTTCAAGATCTTTTGATGCAAATTGAATGGAATTGAAGCCCTGATTAGTAATTGGTATTCCGTTCCTAAATCGCTTGCGAAATGCCTAAAATATGTGCTATAAAGTGTCCGAAAAATTACCAAATGGCATTTTAGTTTTAGCCACGTTTTATTTGAAGAAAAACGCACCTCTTTTTAGGAAAATAATCATAACTTGGCTATTTTTCGGCAGATCTGAGAATGTTACACCTTCCCAATCTTATATCTTCGAGTACTATAAGTCCCCATCAAAATCTAGCAAACTAAAATTTGACCCGATTTTTGCAATTTTTGAAAGGGGTACCATCACTTTTTTTTCAAAAATCGCTAAAAATTTTTTTGTTTCATTTTTCGAATCATTTGATGCAAATCGAATGGAATTGAAGTCCTGGAAATTAATTGGTATTCCGTTCTTAAATCGCTTGCTAAACGCCTAAAATATGTGCTATAAAGTGTCCGAAAAGTTACCAAATGGCATCTAAGTTTTAGCCACGATTTATTTGAAGAAAAACGCACCTCTTTTCAGGAAAATAATCATAACTTGGTTATTTTTCGGCAGATCTGAGAATGTTATACCTTCCCAATCTTATATCCTCGAGTACCATAACACTTTAGAAAAGTTACCATTTGGGCCAAATAGCATCTACGTTTTGGCCACGTTTTGTTTAAAGAAAAATGCACATATTTTTCGAATAATTAACCATATCTTGACTAATCTGAGGCAAATCATTTCAAGATCTTTTGATGCAAATTGAATGGAATTGAAGCCCTGATTAGTAATTGGTATTCCGTTCTTAAATCACTTGCGAAACGCCTAAAATATGTGCTATAAAGTGTCCGAAAAGTTACCAAATGACATCTTTGTTTTAGCCACGTTTTATTTGAAGAAAAACACACCTCTTTTCAGGAAAATAATCATAACTTGGCTATTTTTCGGCAGATCTGAGAATGTTATACCTTCCCAATCTTATATCCTCGAGTACCATAACACTTTAGAAAAGTTACCATTTGGGCCAAATAGCATCTACGTTTTGGCCACGTTTTGTTTAAAGAAAAATGCACATATTTTTCGAATAATTAACCATATCTTGACTAATCTGAGGCAAATCATTTCAAGATCTTTTGATGCAAATTGAATGGAATTGAAGCCCTGATTAGTAATTGGTATTCCGTTCTTAAATCGCTTGCGAAATGCCTAAAATATGTGCTATAAAGTGTCCGAAAAATTACCAAATGGCATTTTAGTTTTAGCCACGTTTTATTTGTAGAAAAACGACCTCTTTTCAGGAAAATAATCATAACTTGGCTATTTTTCGGCAGATCTGAGAATGTTACACCTTCCCATTCTTATATCTTCGAGTACTATAAGTCCCCATCAAAATCTAGCAAACTAAAATTTGACCCGATTTTTGCAATTTTTGAAAGGGGTACCATCACGTTTTTTTCAAAAATCGCTAAAAATTTTTTTGTTTCATTTTTCGAATCATTTGATGCAAATCGAATGGAATTGAAGTCCTGAAAATTAATTGGTATTCCGTTCTTAAATCGCTTGCTAAACGCCTAAAATATGTGCTATAAAGTGTCCGAAAAGTTACCAAATGGCATCTAAGTTTTAGCCACGATTTATTTGAAGAAAAACGCACCTCTTTTCAGGAAAATAATCATAACTTGGTTATTTTTCGGCAGATCTGAGAATGTTATACCTTCCCAATCTTATATCCTCGAGTACTAAAACACTTTAGAAAAGTTACCATTTGGGCCAAATAGCATCTATGTTTTGGCCACGTTTTGTTTAAAGAAAAATGCACATATTTTTCGGATAATTAACCATATCTTGGCTAATCTGAGGCAAATCATTTCAAGATCTTTTGATGCAAATTGAATGGAATTGAAGCCCTGATTAGTAATTGGTATTCCGTTCTTAAATCGCTTGCGAAATGCCTAAAATATGTGCTATAAAGTGTCCGAAAAGTTACCAAATGACATCTTTGTTTTAGCCACGTTTTATTTGAAGAAAAACACACCTCTTTTCAGGAAAATAATCATAACTTGGCTATTTTTCGGCAGATCTGAGAATGTTATACCTTCCCAATCTTATATCCTCGAGTACCATAACACTTTAGAAAAGTTACCATTTGGGCCAAATAGCATCTACGTTTTGGCCACGTTTTGTTTAAAGAAAAATGCACATATTTTTCGAATAATTAACCATATCTTGACTAATCTGAGGCAAATCATTTCAAGATCTTTTGATGCAAATTGAATGGAATTGAAGCCCTGATTAGTAATTGGTATTCCGTTCTTAAATCGCTTGCGAAACGCCTAAAATATGTGCTATAAAGTGTCCGAAAAGTTACCAAATGACATCTTTGTTTTAGCCACGTTTTATTTGAAGAAAAACACACCTCTTTTCAGGAAAATAATCATAACTTGGCTATTTTTCGGCAGATCTGAGAATGTTATACCTTCCCAATCTTATATCCTCGAGTACCATAACACTTTAGAAAAGTTACCATTTGGGCCAAATAGCATCTACGTTTTGGCCACGTTTTGTTTAAAGAAAAATGCACATATTTTTCGAATAATTAACCATATCTTGACTAATCTGAGGCAAATCATTTCAAGATCTTTTGATGCAAATTGAATGGAATTGAAGCCCTGATTAGTAATTGGTATTCCGTTCTTAAATCGCTTGCGAAATGCCTAAAATATGTGCTATAAAGTGTCCGAAAAATTACCAAATGGCATTTTAGTTTTAGCCACGTTTTATTTGAAGAAAAACGCACCTCTTTTTAGGAAAATAATCATAACTTGGCTATTTTTCGGCAGATCTGAGAATGTTACACCTTCCCATTCTTATATCTTCGAGTACTATAAGTCCCCATCAAAATCTAGCAAACTAAAATTTGACCCGATTTTTGCAATTTTTGAAAGGGGTACCATCACGTTTTTTTCAAAAATCGCTAAAAATTTTTTTGTTTCATTTTTCGAATCATTTGATGCAAATCGAATGGAATTGAAGTCCTGAAAATTAATTGGTATTCCGTTCTTAAATCGCTTGCGAAACGCCTAAAATATGTGCTATAAAGTGTCCGAAAAGTTACCAAATGGCATCTAAGTTTTAGCCACGATTTATTTGAAGCAAAACGCACCTCTTTTCAGGAAAATAATCATAACTTGGTTATTTTTCGGCAGATCTGAGAATGTTATACCTTCCCAATCTTATATCCTCGAGTACCATAACACTTTAGAAAAGTTACCATTTGGGCCAAATAGCCTCTACGTTTTGGCCACGTTTTGTTTAAAGAAAAATGCACATATTTTTCGAATAATTAACCATATCTTGACTAATCTGAGGCAAATCATTTCAAGATCTTTTGATGCAAATTGAATGGAATTGAAGCCCTGATTAGTAATTGGTATTCCGTTCTTAAATCGCTTGCGAAACGCCTAAAATATGTGCTATAAAGTGTCCGAAAAGTTACCAAATGACATCTTTGTTTTAGCCACGTTTTATTTGAAGAAAAACACACCTCTTTTCAGGAAAATAATCATAACTTGGCTATTTTTCGGCAGATCTGAGAATGTTATACCTTCCCAATCTTATATCCTCGAGTACCATAACACTTTAGAAAAGTTACCATTTGGGCCAAATAGCATCTACGTTTTGGCCACGTTTTGTTTAAAGAAAAATGCACATATTTTTCGAATAATTAACCATATCTTGACTAATCTGAGGCAAATCATTTCAAGATCTTTTGATGCAAATTGAATGGAATTGAAGCCCTGATTAGTAATTGGTATTCCGTTCTTAAATCGCTTGCGAAATGCCTAAAATATGTGCTATAAAGTGTCCGAAAAATTACCAAATGGCATTTTAGTTTTAGCCACGTTTTATTTGTAGAAAAACGCACCTCTTTTCAGGAAAATAATCATAACTTGGCTATTTTTCGGCAGATCTGAGAATGTTACACCTTCCCATTCTTATATCTTCGAGTACTATAAGTCCCCATCAAAATCTAGCAATCTAAAATTTGACCCGATTTTTGCAATTTTTGAAAGGGGTACCATCACGTTTTTTTCAAAAATCGCTAAAAATTTTTTTGTTTCATTTTTCGAATCATTTGATGCAAATCGAATGGAATTGAAGTCCTGAAAATTAATTGGTATTCCGTTCTTAAATCGCTTGCGAAACGCCTAAAATATGTGCTATAAAGTGTCCGAAAAGTTACCAAATGGCATCTAAGTTTTAGCCACGATTTATTTGAAGAAAAACGCACCTCTTTTCAGGAAAATAATCATAACTTGGTTATTTTTCGGCAGATCTGAGAATGTTATACCTTCCCAATCTTATATCCTCGAGTACTAAAACACTTTAGAAAAGTTACCATTTGGGCCAAATAGCATCTATGTTTTGGCCACGTTTTGTTTAAAGAAAAATGCACATATTTTTCGGATAATTAACCATATCTTGGCTAATCTGAGGCAAATCATTTCAAGATCTTTTGATGCAAATTGAATGGAATTGAAGCCCTGATTAGTAATTGGTATTCCGTTCTTAAATCGCTTGCGAAATGCCTAAAATATGTGCTATAAAGTGTCCGAAAAGTTACCAAATGACATCTTTGTTTTAGCCACGTTTTATTTGAAGAAAAACACACCTCTTTTCAGGAAAATAATCATAACAAAGAAAAATGCACATATTTTTCGAATAATTAACCATATCTTGACTAATCTGAGGCAAATCATTTCAAGATCTTTTGATGCAAATTGAATGGAATTGAAGCCCTGATTAGTAATTGGTATTCCGTTCTTAAATCGCTTGCGAAACGCCTAAAATATGTGCTATAAAGTGTCCGAAAAGTTACCAAATGACATCTTTGTTTTAGCCACGTTTTATTTGAAGAAAAACACACCTCTTTTCAGGAAAATAATCATAACTTGGCTATTTTTCGGCAGATCTGAGAATGTTATACCTTCCCAATCTTATATCCTCGAGTACTATAACACTTTTGAAAAGTTACCATTTGGGCCAAATAGCATCTACGTTTTGGCCACGTTTTGTTTAAAGAAAAATGCACATATTTTTCGAATAATTAACCATATCTTGACTAATCTGAGGCAAATCATTTCAAGATCTTTTGATGCAAATTGAATGGAATTGAAGCCCTGATTAGTAATTGGTATTCCGTTCTTAAATCGCTTGCGAAATGCCTAAAATATGTGCTATAAAGTGTCCGAAAAATTACCAAATGGCATTTTAGTTTTAGCCACGTTTTATTTGTAGAAAAACGCACCTCTTTTCAGGAAAATAATCATAACTTGGCTATTTTTCGGCAGATCTGAGAATGTTATACCTTCCCAATCTTATATCCTCGAGTACCATTACACTTTAGAAAAGTTACCATTTGGGCCAAATAGCATCTACGTTTTGGCCACGTTTTGTTTAAAGAAAAATGCACATATTTTTCAGATAATTAACCATATCTTGACTAATCTGAGGCAAATCATTTCAAGATCTTTTGATGCAAATTGAATGGAATTGAAGCCCTGATTAGTAATTGGTATTCCGTTCTTAAATCGCTTGCGAAATGCCTAAAATATGTGCTATAAAGTGTCCGAAAAGTTACCAAATGACATCTTTGTTTTAGCCACGTTTTATTTGAAGAAAAACACACCTCTTTTCAGGAAAATAATCATAACTTGGCTATTTTTCGGCAGATCTGAGAATGTTATACCTTCCCAATCTTATATCCTCGAGTACTATAAGTCCCCATCAAAATCTAGCAAACTAAAATATGACCCGATTTTCGCAATTTTTGAAAGGGGTACCATCACGTTTTTTTCAAAAATCGCTAAAAATTTTTTTGTTTCATTTTTCGAATCATTTGATGCAAATCGAATGGAATTGAAGTCCTGAAAATTAATTGGTATTCCGTTCTTAAATCGCTTGCGAAACGCCTAAAATATGTGCTATAAAGTGTCCGAAAAGTTACCAAATGACATCTTTGTTTTAGCCACGTTTTATTTGAAGAAAAACACACCTCTTTTCAGGAAAATAATCATAACTTGGCTATTTTTCGGCAGATCTGAGAATGTTATACCTTCCCAATCTTATATCCTCGAGTACTATAACACTTTAGAAAAGTTACCATTTGGGCCAAATAGCATCTATGTTTTGGCCACGTTATGTTTAAAGAAAAATGCACATATTTTTCGAATAATTAACCATATCTTGACTAATCTGAGGCAAATCGTTTCAAGATCTTTTGATGCAAATTGAATGGAATTGAAGCCCTGATTAGTAATTGGTATTCCGTTCTTAAATCGCTTGCGAAATGCCTAAAATATGTGCTATAAAGTGTCCGAAAAATTAAAATCGCTATTTTTTTGTTTCATTTTTCGAATCATTTGATGCAAATCGAATGGAATTGAAGTCCTGAAAATTAATTGGTATTCCGTTCTTAAATCGCTTGCGAAACGCCTAAAATATGTGCTATAAAGTGTCCGAAAAGTTACCAAATGACATCTTTGTTTTAGCCACGTTTTATTTGAAGAAAAACACACCTCTTTTCAGGAAAATAATCATAACTTGGCTATTTTTCGGCAGATCTGAGAATGTTATACCTTCCCAATCTTATATCTTCGAGTACTATAACACTTTTGAAAAGTTACCATTTGGGCCAAATAGCATCTATGTTTTGGCCACGCTTTGTTTAAAGAAAAATGCACATATTTTTCGGATAATTAACCATATCTTGGCTAATCTGAGGCAAATCATTTCAAGATCTTTTGATGCAAATTGAATGGAATTGAAGTCCTGAAAAATAATAAGTGTTCCGTTCCTAAATCGCTTGCAAAATGCCTAAAATATGTGCTATAAAGTGTCCGAAAAGTTACCAAATGGCATCTAAGTTTTAGCCACGTTTTATTTGAACAAAAACGCACCTCTTTTCAGGAAAATATTCATAACTTGGCTATTTTTCGGCATATCTGAGAATGTTATACCTTCCCAATATTATATCCTCGAGTACTATAAGTCCCCATCAAAATCTAGCAAACTAAAATTTGACCAAAATTTCGCAATTTTTGAAAGGGGTACCATCACGTTTTTTTCAAAAATCGCTAAAAATTTTTTTGTTTGACTTTTTGAATCATTTGATGCAAATCAAATGGAATTGAAGTCCTGAAAATTAATTGGTATTCCGTTCTTAAATCGCTTGCGAAACGCCTAAAATATGTGCTATAAAGTGTCCGAAAAGTTACCAAATGACATCTTTGTTTTAGCCACGTTTTATTTGAAGAAAAACACACCTCTTTTCAGGAAAATAATCATAACTTGGCTATTTTTCGGCAGATCTGAGAATGTTATACCTTCCCAATCTTATATCCTCGAGTACCATTACACTTTAGAAAAGTTACCATTTGGGCCAAATAGCATCTACGTTTTGGCCACGTTTTGTTTAAAGAAAAATGCACATATTTTTCAGATAATTAACCATATCTTGACTAATCTGAGGCAAATCATTTCAAGATCTTTTGATGCAAATTGAATGGAATTGAAGCCCTGATTAGTAATTGGTATTCCGTTCTTAAATCGCTTGCGAAATGCCTAAAATATGTGCTATAAAGTGTCCGAAAAGTTACCAAATGACATCTTTGTTTTAGCCACGTTTTATTTGAAGAAAAACACACCTCTTTTCAGGAAAATAATCATAACTTGGCTATTTTTCGGCAGATCTGAGAATGTTATACCTTCCCAATATTATATCCTCGAGTACTATAACACTTTAGAAAAGTTACCATTTGGGCCAAATAGCATCTATGTTTTGGCCACGCTTTGTTTAAAGAAAAATGCACATATTTTTCGGATAATTAACCATATCTTGGCTAATCTGAGGCAAATCATTTCAAGATCTTTTGCTGCAAATTGAATGGAATTGAAGTCCTGAAAATTAATTGGTATTCCGTTCTTTAATCGCTTGCGTAACGCCTAAAATATGTGCTATAAAGTGTCCGAAAAGTTACCAAATGGCATCTAAGTTTTAGCCACGTTTTATTTGAAGAAAAACGCACCTCTTTTCAGGAAAATAATCATAACTTGGCTATTTTTTGGCAGATCTGAGTATGTTCGAATTAAATACGTTTCTTCTTTAGTGTTCTTAAGTGTTTTCCTATAAAGTTCCCCCAAAATAAAACACACAGTATACAATTTTAAACCAATTTTATTTATTATTATTATTTTTATTTACAGGATTAAATCGGGCTGCACTTATTGTATCCTTGTCCTTGGGAGTGTCATAGTGCCGCTGAAAAATTGACACGAAGCATAGCTGCAGATCGTTGATGAAGCGGAGGAGTCGTCGGGCGTCTTGAATGTAAGTCCTGGTGTTGTTCATTGCGATTCAGGATGAGGTACGACGATGGAGTTTTCGTTGGTACAGGATATAATGAAGCAGCAAACCTGGTGACCCATTTGATACTCTTGACCGGAGTCCTGTGGATATATAATTATATATGTTATATATATATTATGGTTAATGTATGACCTAGATAAAATAGACATTAAATATAATACTTTAAGACGATTTATTGTACATTAAAACAATAAAGATTAACAAAAAAGAAAGGAATACGTGTTTTGAACTGGTATAATGGGAAATGCGGGTATTTTCGACCAAACGGAAAAGTTTTGCTTTAAAATAGGACCTATTTTTCAGGAAATTAACCATAACTTGGGAAATTTTTGGCAGATCTGAGAATGTTATACCTTCCCAATCTTATATCTTCCATCACGTTTTTTTCAAAAATCGCCAAAAATGTTTTTGTTTAATTTTTCGAATCATTTGATGCAAATCGAATGGCATTGAAGTCCTGGAAATTAATTGGTATTCCGTTCTTAAATCGCTTGCGAAACGCCTAAAATATGTGCTATAAAGTGTCCGAAAAGTTACCAAATGGCATCTAAGTTTTAGCCACGATTTATTTGATGAAAAACGCACCTCTTTTCAGGAAAATAATCATAACTTGGCTATTTTTCGGCAGATCTGAGAATGTTATACCTTCCCAATCTTATATCCTCGAGTACCATAACACTTTTGAAAAGTTACCATTTGGGCCAAATAGCATATATGTTTTGGCCACGTTTTGTTTAAAGAAAAATGCACATATTTTTCGAATAATTAACCATATCTTGACTAATCTGAGGCAAATCATTTCAAGATCTTTTGATGCAAATTGAATGGAATTGAAGCCCTGATTAGTAATTGGTATTCCGTTCTTAAATCGCTTGCGAAATGCCTAAAATATGTGCTATAAAGTGTCCGAAAAATTAC
Source organism: Drosophila vallismaia (assembly GCA_035047325.1). Lineage (NCBI taxonomy): Eukaryota > Metazoa > Arthropoda > Insecta > Diptera > Drosophilidae > Drosophila > Drosophila vallismaia. The sequence continues at coordinate 2,249,496 of JAWNPU010000037.1, read as the reverse complement.
CAAATGGCGTTTTAGTTTTAGCTACGTTTTATTTGTAGAAAAACGCACCTCTTTTCAGGAAAATAATCATAACTTGGCTTTTTTTCGGCAGATCTGAGAATGTTACACCTTCCCAATCTTATATCTTCGAGTACTATAAGTCCCCATCAAAATCTAGCAAACTAAAATTTGACCCGATTTTCGCAATTTTTGAAAGGGGTACCATCACGTTTTTTTCAAAAATCGCTAAAAATTTTGTTGTTTAATTTTTCGAATCATTTGATGCAAATCGAATGGAATTGAAGTCCTGGAAATTAATTGGTATTCCGTTCTTAAATCGCTTGCTAAACGCCTAAAATATGTGCTATAAAGTGTCCGAAAAGTTACCAAATGACATCTTTGTTTTAGCCACGTTTTAATTGAAGAAAAACACACCTCTTTTCAGGAAAATAATCATAACTTGGCTATTTTTCGGAAGATCTGAGAATGTTATACCTTCCCAATCTTATATCCTCGAGTACCATAACACTTTAGAAAAGTTACCATTTGGGCCAAATAGCGTCTACGTTTTGGCCACGTTTTGTTTAAAGAAAAATGCACATATTTTTCGGATAATTAACCATATCTTGACTAATCTGAGGCAAATCATTTCAAGATCTTTTGATGCAAATTGAATGGAATTGAAGCCCTGATTAGTAATTGTTATTCCGTTCTTAAATCGCTTGCGAAATGCCTAAAATATGTGCTATAAAGTGTCCGAAAAATTACCAAATGGCATTTTAGTTTTAGCCACGTTTTATTTGTAGAAAAACGCACCTCTTTTCAGGAAAATAATCATAACTTGGCTTTTTTTCGGCAGATCTGAGAATGTTACACCTTCCCAATCTTATATCTTCGAGTACTATAAGTCCCCATCAAAATCTAGCAAACTAAAATTTGACCCGATTTTCGCAATTTTTGAAAGGGGTACCATCACGTTTTTTTCAAAAATCGCTAAAAATTTTTTTGTTTCATTTTTCGAATCATTTGCTGCAAATCAAATGGAATTGAAGTCCTGAAAATTAATTGGTATTCCGTTCTTAAATCGCTTGCGAAACGCCTAAAATATGTGCTATAAAGTGTCCGAAAAGTTACCAAATGACATCTTTGTTTTAGCCACGTTTTATTTGAAGAAAAACACACCTCTTTTCAGGAAAATAATCATAACTTGGTTATTTTTCGGCAGATCTGAGAATGTTATACCTTCCCAATCTTATATCCTCGAGTACTATAACACTTTTGAAAAGTTACCATTTGGGCCAAATAGCATCTATGTTTTGGCCACGTTTTGTTTAAAGAAAAATGCACATATTTTTCGGATAATTAACCATATCTTGACTAATCTGAGGCAAATCATTTCAAGATCTTTTGATGCAAATTGAATGGAATTGAAGCCCTGATTAGTAATTGGTATTCCGTTCTTAAATCGCTTGCAAAATGCCTAAAATATGTCCGAAAGCTTACCAAATGGCATTTTAGTTTTAGCCACGTTTTATTTGTAGAAAAACGCACCTCTTTTCAGGAAAATAATCATAACTTGGCTATTTTTCGGCAGATCTGAGAATGTTATACCTTCCCAATCTTATATCCTCGAGTACTATAACACTTTTGAAAAGTTACCATTTGGGCCAAATAGCATCTATGTTTTGGCCACGTTTTGTTTAAAGAAAAATGCACATATTTTTCGGATAATTAACCATATCTTGACTAATCTGAGGCAAATCATTTCAAGATCTTTTGATGCAAATTGAATGGAATTGAAGCCCTGATTAGTAATTGGTATTCCGTTCTTAAATCGCTTGCAAAATGCCTAAAATATGTCCGAAAGCTTACCAAATGGCATTTTAGTTTTAGCCACGTTTTATTTGTAGAAAAACGCACCTCTTTTCAGGAAAATAATCATAACTTGGCTATTTTTCGGCAAATCTGAGAATGTTATACCTTCCCAATCTTATATCTTCGAGTACTAAAAGTCCCAATCAAAATCTAGCAAACTAAAATTTGACCCGATTTTCGCAATTTTTGAAAGGGGTACCATCACGTTTTTTTCAAAAATCGCTAAAAATTTTTTTGTTTAATTTTTCGAATCATTTTATGCAAATCGAATGGAATTGAAGTCCTGGAAATTAATTGGTATTCCGTTCTTAAATCGCTTGCTAAATGCCTAAAATATGTGCTATAAAGTGTCCGAAAAGTTACCAAATGGCATCTAAGTTTTAGCCACGATTTATTTGAAGAAAAACGCACCTCTTTTCAGGAAAATAATCATAACTTGGCTATTTTTCGGCAGATCTGAGAATGTTATACCTTCCCAATCTTATATCCTCGAGTACTATAACACTTTAGAAAAGTTACCATTTGGGCCAAATAGCATCTATGTTTTGGCCACGTTTTGTTTAAAGAAAAATGCACATATTTTTCGGATAATTAACCATATCTTGACTAATCTGAGGCAAATCATTTCAAGATCTTTTGATGCAAATTGAATGGAATTGAAGCCCTGATTAGTAATTGGTATTCCGTTCTTAAATCGCTTGCAAAATGCCTAAAATATGTCCGAAAGCTTACCAAATGGCATTTTAGTTTTAGCCACGTTTTATTTGTAGAAAAACGCACCTCTTTTCAGGAAAATAATCATAACTTGGCTATTTTTCGGCAAATCTGAGAATGTTATACCTTCCCAATCTTATATCTTCGAGTACTAAAAGTCCCAATCAAAATCTAGCAAACTAAAATTTGACCCGATTTTCGCAATTTTTGAAAGGGGTACCATCACGTTTTTTTCAAAAATCGCTAAAAATTTTTTTGTTTAATTTTTCGAATCATTTGATGCAAATCGAATGGAATTGAAGTCCTGGAAATTAATTGGTATTCCGTTCTTAAATCGCTTGCTAAACGCCTAAAATATGTGCTATAAAGTGTCGGAAAAGTTACCAAATGGCATCTAAGTTTTAGCCACGATTTATTTGAAGAAAAACGCACCTCTTTTCAGGAAAATAATCATAACTTGGCTATTTTTCGGCAGATCTGAGAATGTTATACCTTCCCAATCTTATATCCTCGAGTACTATAACACTTAAGAAAAGTTACCATTTGGGCCAAATAGCATCTATGTTTTGGCCACGTTTTGTTTAAAGAAAAATGCACATATTTTTCGGATAATTAACCATATCTTGACTAATCTGAGGCAAATCATTTCAAGATCTTTTGATGCAAATTGAATGGAATTGAAGCCCTGATTAGTAATTGGTATTCCGTTCTTAAATCGCTTGCGAAATGCCTAAAATATGTGCTATAAAGTGTCCGAAAAATTACCAAATGGCATTTTAGTTTTAGCCACGTTTTATTTGTAGAAAAACGCACCTCTTTTCAGGAAAATAATCATAACTTGGCTTTTTTTCGGCAGATCTGAGAATGTTACACCTTCCCAATCTTATATCTTCGAGTACTATAAGTCCCCATCAAAATCTAGCAAACTAAAATTTGACCCGATTTTCGAAATTTTTGAATTTTGGCATCACGTTTTTTTCAAAAATCGCTAAAAATTTTTTTGTTTCATTTTTCGAATCATTTGATGCAAATCGAATGGAATTGAAGTCCTGGAAATTAATTGGTATTCCGTTCTTAAATCGCTTGCTAAACGCCTAAAATATGTGCTATAAAGTGTCCGAAAAGTTACCAAATGACATCTTTGTTTTAGCCACGTTTTATTTGAAGAAAAACACACCTCTTTTCAGGAAAATAATCATAACTTGGCTATTTTTCGGCAGATCTGAGAATGTTATACCTTCCCAATCTTATATCCTCGAGTACCATAACACTTTAGAAAAGTTACCATTTGGGCCAAATAGCGTCTACGTTTTGGCCACGTTTTTTTTAAAGAAAAATGCACATATTTTTCGGATAATTAACCATATCTTGACTAATCTGAGGCAAATCATTTCAAGATCTTTTGATGCAAATTGAATGGAATTGAAGCCCTGATTAGTAATTGGTATTCCGTTCTTAAATCGCTTGCAAAATGCCTAAAATATGTCCGAAAGCTTACCAAATGGCATTTTAGTTTTAGCCACGTTTTATTTGTAGAAAAACGCACCTCTTTTCAGGAAAATAATCATAACTTGGCTATTTTTCGGCAAATCTGAGAATGTTATACCTTCCCAATCTTATATCTTCGAGTACTAAAAGTCCCAATCAAAATCTAGCAAACTAAAATTTGACCCGATTTTCGCAATTTTTGAAAGGGGTACCATCACGTTTTTTTCAAAAATCGCTAAAAATTTTTTTGTTTAATTTTTCGAATCATTTGATGCAAATCGAATGGAATTGAAGTCCTGGAAATTAATTGGTATTCCGTTCTTAAATCGCTTGCTAAACGCCTAAAATATGTGCTATAAAGTGTCGGAAAAGTTACCAAATGGCATCTAAGTTTTAGCCACGATTTATTTGAAGAAAAACGCACCTCTTTTCAGGAAAATAATCATAACTTGGCTATTTTTCGGCAGATCTGAGAATGTTATACCTTCCCAATCTTATATCCTCGAGTACTATAACACTTTAGAAAAGTTACCATTTGGGCCAAATAGCATCTATGTTTTGGCCACGTTTTGTTTAAAGAAAAATGCACATATTTTCCGGATAATTAACCATATCTTGACTAATCTGAGGCAAATCATTTCAAGATCTTTTGATGCAAATTGAATGGAATTGAAGCCCTGATTAGTAATTGGTATTCCGTTCTTAAATCGCTTGCGAAATGCCTAAAATATGTGCTATAAAGTGTCCGAAAAATTACCAAATGGCATTTTAGTTTTAGCCACGTTTTATTTGTAGAAAAACGCACCTCTTTTCAAGAAAATAATCATAACTTGGCTTTTTTTCGGCAGATCTGAGAATGTTACACCTTCCCAATCTTATATCTTCGAGTACTATAAGTCCCCATCAAAATCTAGCAAACTAAAATTTGACCCGATTTTCGCAATTTTTGAAAGGGGTACCATCACGTTTTTTTCAAAAATCGCTAAAAATTTTTTTGTTTAATTTTTCGAATCATTTGATGCAAATCGAATGGAATTGAAGTCCTGGAAATTAATTGGTATTCCGTTCTTAAATCGCTTGCTAAACGCCTAAAATATGTGCTATAAAGTGTCGGAAAAGTTACCAAATGGCATCTAAGTTTTAGCCACGATTTATTTGAAGAAAAACGCACCTCTTTTCAGGAAAATAATCATAACTTGGCTATTTTTCGGCAGATCTGAGAATGTTATACCTTCCCAATCTTATATCCTCGAGTACTATAACACTTTAGAAAAGTTACCATTTGGGCCAAATAGCATCTATGTTTTGGCCACGTTTTGTTTAAAGAAAAATGCACATATTTTCCGGATAATTAACCATATCTTGACTAATCTGAGGCAAATCATTTCAAGATCTTTTGATGCAAATTGAATGGAATTGAAGCCCTGATTAGTAATTGGTGTTCCGTTCTTAAATCGCTTGCGAAATGCCTAAAATATGTGCTATAAAGTGTTCGAAAACTTACCAAATGGCATTTTAGTTTTAGCCACGTTTTATTTGTAGAAAAACGCACCTATTTTCAGGAAAATAATCATAACTTGGCTATTTTTCGGCAGATCTGAGAATGTTATACCTTCCTAATCTTATATCCTCGAGTACTATAAGTCCCCATCAAAATCTAGCAAACTAAAATTTGACCCGATTTTCGCAATTTTTGAAAGGGATACCATCACGTTTTTTTCAAAAATCGATAAAAATTTTTTTGTTTGATTTTTCGAATCATTTGATTCAAATCTAATGCGATCTGCGATCTGCATTAAAATATCCTGCGAGGATTTGTTATGCATAATTCCCTGTATTAAAAATGGCAATAATCCATTATTACCAAAATTAAAACCAAGGGGACCAAAATAGGAAGTTTTCGGACAGTTTTCGTGCATTATTTTGGTCATATTTTATCGGATTTAAAAAGCGATTACCATTCCTAAATCAGAGCTTCATTCTTCTGCGATGTGCAATAAAATATCCTGCAAAGTTTTGTTATGCAGGGAATTCCCTGTATTAAAAATAGCACTAATTTATTATTATCAAAATTGAAACCAAGGGGAACAAAATGGGAAGTTTTCGGACAGTTTTCGTGCATTATTTTGGTCATATTTTATCGGATTTAAAAAGCGATTACCATTCCTAAATCAGAGCTTCATTCTTCTGCGATCTGCATTAAAATATCCTGCAAGGTCTACAAAACAATTTTTGGTCCAATTTTTTGATAAAAATCATGATGGTACCCCTTTTAAAAATGTAAAATTCGGGAAAAAGTTGTATTGGTCAATTTTTGATAGAAAATTATAGAAATCCAAGATCTAGGATAAGTTTTTAATAGAAAATAATACTCGATGATCCAAGACCGGGATGGTATTACATACTATGATCTGCCAAATAATAACAAAATTTAGTCAACTCAGTGTAAATAAGTTGGAAAGAGTTGGAAACCATTGTTGACAAAGTTACGACCATTGGGTCAAAAATAGCTATTTAGCATCGGGTTTCAGAAAAGGAATATAATTTATAAGTCAGGGCTCCGTTTAAGACATCAGGACATCACTGAGACAGCTTAAATTACAATTGCGCACATCAATCCATGCTGTAAGTTGAAAATAAAAATTAATAAAAATACATATAAAAGGAGTATTTATTTTTTTCAGTTTTAGGCGTCCAGGAATTCCTGGAATGTAAATATCCCACTTATTGTGACGATATTCCAACCAATTCGTATAAGATTAACTTTTGCCTGGCTTTTGCCGAACTCGACTTTTGTTAAAGTTTCTCCCATTATCAATCCTTTCCAGCTCTGTTTTCCACTCCCTGCAAAGTCACTTGGCTGGGCAAATAATAAAACAAAAAGGATGAGGTGGAAAAGGGAAAAGTAGTAAGAGGGAGAGTTAATTTTTACCATTTAGCCAGTGTGTCCCAGTTGTCTTCGGTTTCACTTTTGCATTTAATGTCCCATTGCGGGCGACTTGAGGTCAAGTCAAGGAATTTCCATTGCATTGCCCATCTATTAGGGCCCGAGAAAAGTGTCAACCGCATTAACTCGGACAGGTCCAGCCCCATGCCCTTCTGTTCCGGGTGCGGATACGTTGCCAGGCCCAGTTTCTCGGCCTCAGACTCCGGACTCCGGATTGCCGGACCAGGTTGGGTTGGTCATCCCGAGCGGTGGAGTGTTAGGATTTGATTTATGGACATTTAACCGCACACATTACTTGCTGCTGACTTCGGTGGCTGGCTAGCGTCTTGCTGCGCGGAAATGCGACACTCAGCTCTAAGCTCCATCCCTTTGCTTCATGGGAACAGTGGTGTGGTCGGATGGTGTGGATGTGTGGCAAATTGCTTCCCCTGGGAGGAAATTGTCGCTCGCACTTGCCATAGCCAAAGGACTCGCAGAACCTGCAGTCAAAAAAAATGCTATAATTTGGATTATATATCTTAATTTAATTTATTCAAAATACAAACCACTCAATATACTCTAAATGATTAGACGTTGCCTTTTTCGTTGATATTAACATCATAAGACTTTTTTCCAAGTGCATCCATGAGAAAGTCGGAGGGCCTAGGGGGAGGTCCTTTCTTAAGGGGTGGATCCATGGAATTTTCATGCGCATTGTTGACATTTCCGGACATGTGGTCCGGTTCGCCTCGGATCTGGTTAGCTGGGAGCATGTCCTCCACATGTTCCGCGTGTTTCGGCTGCTGTCATAATGAATATAGATGCCGGATCCGGGAAGCGTGGGCGTGGCTAATTGCCGGGCAATCAAAGGCAGCTAATCAAAGTCGCATAAAAGCAAACAGCAGGAAGAAGTAAGAAACTTTCCGCAGGCCAGCTTCAATTACGCGAAATGCCAATGTAATAAACATGTCCAACAGCACACCACACAGATTGTTCCCATTGTTTACAATTCAGTTAGCCAATTCCCATGCTCAATCATCCGCTCAGAAGCAACATTGCGATTTTATTAGCCGCAGTTTTGGATTCCGGAATACTCTTGCCGGAGGCGAAAAGCTGGAAGCCAGATACGGTTGCCTTGATGACAATGACATTGCCGCAGTCTTGGCCTGGTCATAACAATAAATTCCGCAGCCGCATCGGAGGCAGGGCTGAAAAACATTTAAAATTGTTTCTTGTTAATTAAATTAAATATTCACTTGACTGTCGCCCCTCCAACTACCCCACACTCCTGTGCTCAACCGCAGCGTTTTGTAATTAGATTGAATCTATAATTTTTATAGCTAATCGCCTTTTGGGCGCTTTTGGCTTACAACCCGCAATCCCGCAGCCCGTACCATTTGCAATGAATTTTGAATTCGCGGCCAGGACGCGACATTCAAGTGCTTCGGAATCCTTGCGACAGCCGAGCGAAATGTATTTTGTGTGCAAATGAAATGGCTTGGCAGGACAATCCGCTCAGTTTTAGCCGGGTAACTGTACAAGTTAATTAACAGTTTCTATTCCCGTGCACAGAAGACTATAATGGTGTCTAAAGCAAAGGAACTTAAAATCCTCATATTTGTTAAACAATTTAAACCATACATTAAACATCACATCATGAACATTTTTCTCTGCCAACTCTATTTTTCGCTGCCTCGCTTCTAGCCAAAATTTCCATTTTTGGAGTTGAATTTGGATATTTTTGGCACGTTTAAACGTTATGACATTTCACAGACGTGTTAGTCCCTCAACGCCACCAATATGGCCAACACCTGTCGTATAAACAAATCGTGCAGCGCCAGAAAAACTTTCCGTTCATTCCTCATGTGCCGGCCAGGGGTTGTCCTGCTTTTAGCCCCCAAAAATATGCATATATAGTGAACAGCAGGCACAGGAAACTCTTCTTATTTTGTATTCCATGGAAGATTGTAAACTCGTGGAAAAAATCACTTCAAAATTTGAATGCCAATTGCTTAGAAGTGTGGGAGAGTGCGTGGTGTATCATCCCATCCCCAAAATAGAATTCTTCGGCGTACAATGAAATTATTGTTGTACCTTTCCAAGTCAGGAGTTTTTGGATATTGGGGTCGTGGGTCATCAAGTTTTTCCAAGCATCTGTTGCTGGATTTTAGCATTGACTTAACCCCTATTTAAGGAAGCATGAGTTAAAAAAACATATTTTATAGTATTAGACGTGTGAACCTTAATTTGTATCATACCGTATAACATTCCAATACAGATTTTTTCCATGACATGTGTATATGCTTTATGTCTCAACTCCCACCCCGTAAAAGGGTTCACATTTCATGGGTAATTCGATCAGGCCATCAGCCCTCTCGAATAGCTGATGGGCAGCATATGCGAGTGACCTCCCATCTGTAAGGTTGGGCCGTATTTATGCCCCGTTGGATGGTATATTTTTCATCGGTCTAAAACCCATAATTAAATTACGTAAAATTCATTTATAACAATTACGTCGAAATGGCAATCTATGCTGATGATGCCGCCAGGCGGCAAGGAGCTGCCACAAGGAGCGTTACCGACTTTTGCCTAACCAACGGAAACCCAAACGAATTTCGTGCGAAATAAAAAATGCGGTGCGTCATGTGAGCAATTTGGTGTCGTAGTCGTTTGTCCATTTGCTGCCAGGAATGGTGCTACAACCAGTCCGGGCTCCTTTTGCCGCACTGCAATTATTTATTCCCGTGCACTTTGTTTCCTCCCCTTGCAGCGCCTGTGCAACCGAACCTGGCGCTTAAGCATGTCCATGTCCGGTTGGGGATAGTGTGTGTGGCTGGTGTGTGTATGGCTGTTGTGTGTATGGCTGGGTTTTGTGTGATGGCTCCTAAATGCTTGGCACACACGACACAGACACACATCCGCCACCCAGCTCTTACCAACCAGCCATCTCTCTCTCTTCGGGTGCCTGTCCTTCGCCAGCAAAAGCAGGTAATGTGCCAGCGACATGCACTTCCAGGTGAGCCAAAGGAGTAAGGGAGAAAGGGAAGAAGGTTCCACTTACAAAAAGATTTTTTAGGCTGAATAACCAAATTTAAGAGGCTCAGAAAATATGTAGTATTTATTTTGGGTAAACGCAGGACATTTAGAAAGATTCAAAAAAGGCAAAGCAACATAAATCCTAAATTGATTTAAAATAAGTCCAATAAAATATATTTTTTTCCACGTGTTTGGTTAATGTTTTGATGGACAGGGGCTTTGAGGGTAGCGACTGAGATTGCGACTCTACTATTATTAGATGCCATTATGTTTTATAGTCTATAATTGATCCTTTGAGCCACGCTGAGCTTGGCATGCATTTGTGCATTTCTTTATCTTTCAAATTGTATGAGATTAAATGAAAAGTAATGTGAACGTGAGTATGAATATGGCTATCAGCGCGAGTGTTAGTACCAGTGCTAGTACCACTGCCAGTGCCAGTCTACACCCGTAATCATGTAAACGATTCAACGCAAATGACTGGCTTGAAAAAAGAGAAACAAAAGCTGTAGGATAAACATTAATGCAAGCATAAAATCATGCAAGAAATTTAAGAAATTTTTTCAAATAAAAAACCGCCAATCTATCGATAGATTTTTAATTGCTTCTTTAAATACACTTGCTAAATCACTAGGCAACCAGTTGGTTGGAACCAATAAATAATCCAACCCCAAGTTGCCACGCGACCCGTTTGCTCAGCTGGTAAGCCTTATTAATAAACAAACTAAACAAACGACAAATCGAAAGCAAACATTTACTTAAATCCTTTCGGTTTGGCTTTATAACTGAAATCATGTATTCTCTGCAACACCCACAAATAGATGAAACCTTTTTGAATTCGGAATCAGCAGTTGAGGAAGTTGTCAAAATACTTGAAAGTCTTCAAAGGCCAAAAGAGTAAGCATTTAATTGACATTAAAAATAGATTTATTTTAACTTTGATTCAGAGGGGAAGAAGAGGCGGAAGGACCAATTGAAAAGGACTTCACACCAAAGTCTATATCCGAAGAGAATTTTATAATAACCGATCGCAGCAATGCAACGAATTCTTCTGCACCAAATGCACCTTTACCGAAGGATAAATCAAAGCGTCCCACCTTTACTCCAGTCGATAGGCAAAAGGATCGATATCCTTTTATGCGACAGGTGGAAATGAATTTAGAGGAACGCTCCAAAGCCCGTTTGGAAAGGGAGCGAGTGGCCCAGAACTTTCGAAAGTAAGTAGGGGATTATGTATATTTTTGTATAAATTTAATAATATGTTGATTGATTTATTTGATATTTTTGGATAAAGGTTGGGAAATGCTGAATATCGTTCTGGAAATTATGACACGGCTATGAGGATGTACTCCGAAGCCATTGAAAATATCAGGGATAGTCATATTCTTTATATAAATCGAGCGCTTTGCTTCATTAAGTAAGTAAGCGAAATAAAACGTATTAACAATATGAATTTTTAAAATAATATGTCAACAGATTGGGCAAATTCAAACGAGGCATCGTCGATTGCGATTTTGTCCTAAACAAGCTAGATGAGAAGAATCTAAGGGCTTGGATGTACCGAGCCATGGCCTACAAAGGCCTAAACGACGAAGCCAACTTTGAGACTTGTGTGAAATATGCCCGAAAATTTAATTCCAAGCAGATGGAGTTTATTGATGACTTCCTGGAAAAGATGAAATAATATTCTGACTTTGAAATGAAAGATTCGGAGGTCAAATACATTCAAGGAATACTTTTTATATTAAGAAGAAAATATAATATTTTTATAAACCATAATTAATAAAATAATACCCTCCCCAATCTCATTAAGAAATCATTTTAAACAAAAGCACCGCATTGCTGTTTTAAAATACAACCCTACGCCACAAAAACTTCAAGTGTTGTTTACATATGACAGCCGGAGTATCGTGTTTGGTAGCTCAACTCTTTCGATTCCATCCCAATGCCATTCAATCGAAGTCAGACACTCAGGGCACATCCTCTGCTCGGCTGTCAGGCTGCCAGGCTGCCCCTTTCCAGCCAGCTCTCTCCGCAACCACCATCGGACGAAGGCAAACAATTCGATGGCGGTAATCAATCTTCCTTCACTCTCTGCCAGCTGACAGCTCCGTGGTGTAGAGTCAAATTGCGATCTTTGTTTGTGCCGGGTCCGGGTTACGGGCCAGGACAGCGGTCCGTAGACGAGAGACCATATACCAAAGAGCTGGCACTCAGCATTGGCATGTCTGAACACTCAAAACAACAAGGATAAAATTATTATGTATAGTTTCTGGTCGAAAATAAAGATTTTTACAAATTTTTGTGTTTATCATTGGAAAGCAGCCAGAATAGGTAAAACACCGAATCTTTTTTTTAAGTGGAGGACAAAGAGGTTGGGGTCTTTGGAGGCGCAGTGGACTGGAGCGGGTGGGGGTCTAGCTGTTCCATTTATGCGTGTCAAAGGTTGCGTGGCACAGGCGGAGAGCGACAGATTGAAGCCGAGGCAGGCGACACAAATTTTGTACTTGTCACGGTTGTTGCGGTAGTTGCATCTTGTACTTGGGCGGGTTGAGGTTGTGGGTGGTTTGTGATGGGTGTTGGATGTTTTGGGGCGGGAACTCCAAATGAGTCGTCTCCGAACTGAGTCGGCACAAAATTCTTATCCACTCATTAATCCTTTCCATTTAACACAATTATCTGACAGTTAGGTCTCCATTTTATTACATCGGAACAATAGGAAAAGACTAAATATATCAAACATGTATCGCATCAATCAATTGTTTTTCAGCAATTCATGGATGTTTTTATACCTTATTTTTATGTTTTAATGTGAACCAATCATGTGAAAATATACCAATTAGAAAAACATTAAGCGAAAGTTGATCAGGATAAGGTCAATATTATTATCTATTATTAGATGAGGAAATGTTTATATAATACATATACAGAAATTATATGGATTTTAAAAGCGTTATAAAAAAATCTCATACTTATGAATTTATTTCCTACTCGTAACTTTATTCATTTGTTAAACAATTTATTTATGAAATATTTCTACTCCCACTCCCTTGATAGCAAAACTTTATCGATAATGAAATTCTACAAGTTTCTATTATTGGCATAATCAAATAACTAATAAAAAGAGACGACTCTGTGACAGCTGACGATGAAATATTGTTCACAAAACACGGAAAATCTAATATGATCCAAGTGTCCTCGTCCTGCTCCATTTTCATGTGACACACACGACATGCTGGCCGAGATGGAAAGCTGGAGAAAATTTCAATATGCTGGAAATTACTTTATGATGTGATGACACCAATTTATCTGAACAACATGAAGCCGAAGCCTGCCATGTTGGTCACAAAATTAGCCTGGCCAAATGCTGCTCATTTTGGCTTTGTATTTTAACCAGCTGAATAAGTTTATCAATTCTCATGAATAAAAAAATTTAAAGGAAAGCCGATTTTAAACTGTTTGAAACTGGACAGTTTTGAAAATTATGTTCAAGGATAGGGGAATCCTAGCAGATTCTTATATAGGATTATTGGATCTCTTAAAACTGAGATCAGATCATCTCTTCAGAGAGTCCTCTCTAAGTTGGACTCTCTAAGTCCCAAGAAAACTCCAGATCCAAATCGCGTGCTATTTTGCATAAGCCTGTACGATCATAAATCTTTGCCCTGTAGCACGTAGCCCAGGTCCGGGGATGTATTTCATTTTATAGCGGGTGATTGGATTAGCTTGAAGTAACGGTGACACTCTTTTTATGGCCAGGGATCAGGGTCAGAGCCGCCATGATCCCCTTCGGTTGCTAAGCAGGTAGTTCAACCCCTAGATATTCATAACTAGCTTGGAAAACCCCGGGAAAAACCAACCGAATTCCGTTCATAGTAGATATCTACCTGATTAGTAGCAGGATTGGGGTTTCTCTTAAGCTACACCGTCCTTGGTAAAAGGTTTAGAAAAAGGATACTATCATGGCGGGTCATCCGTATGATTCTTATAAAGGGGATGCTGCTATATATAAATATAGGTAGCTTGACAATATTTTAAATAATCGGAAACGAATTTTTGGTTATAGAATTAAGAATTAATTTTTATTTACTAATTCTTACTTATCATTATTATATGAGCATCATAAAGTAGTTAAGACAGGAGCCTACGTCAGTGCTTCGATAAATCGTAACGAGTCTCCAGACTGCAAAAGCATTATTAAATAAACAAAACGCAATCAGGACTCACGCCACCTTGACGCTATGAAAAAACTTCTGACACATCCTGGACATCTTAGCCTGGCCTGTAAATAGACGCGACACCTACCAGGTCAGGCCAGACTAGCCGGCTGCCAGCTCTGAAGTCTCGCCGTCGGGACAGGTAGAACCCATACGATCCGATGCGGTACCTAAAGCGGTATATAAGCAAAAGATTGGACGTCAGTGACATCTAGTTAAAAAATACAGCTCCTAGTGAACAGAAGCCTTACAAAGCACTTCCTTAAGCAATAATGTTCTTTATTGACAACGAAAACTGTTTTGTTGACAACACTTGGACCAACGATTTTATGGTAGGTTTTCAAAAGATTTTGTGCAAGTAAAATACTAATAATACTTTAATATTATTTTAGGTGCATCCCCATGCCGATTTAAAAATGGAAGCTATTCCATTGGCCCCCACCAAGTCGGCGGAGAAATTCAAGCGGTCACGGACAGCCTTTACCAGCCACCAACTAATTGAGCTTGAAAGGGAATTCCATGTTAACAAATACTTGGCCCGAACTCGTCGTATTGAGATTGCCCAGCGCTTGAAGCTAACTGAAAGACAAGTTAAGATCTGGTTCCAAAATCGCCGTATGAAATCTAAAAAGTTGGCCAACAAACAAGAAGCCAAGGGATTGGTTCCCCAGGCAAGCTCCACCGTAAGCCAATCAATCGAAGATGTTTTTGACGATGGATCGATTGTAGAGCGACTCCTGCAATATGCTAGCACAAATACCGTATGTGCCCCTTTGCCCCAAGATGCTCCTCCGATGCTGGAACAGGGTCAGATCACACCGCCATATCAAGAGTACGACTACCTCAATGAGTTTTGTTCCGCTTCCATGGACTTTTCCCAACTGCCCATCAACGGAATGGAAGCTAATTGGACGAGTAATTGGTTTGATATTGAGCCAACCATTCCAGTTCCTCAAAACTCGACAGAGCTTTTTCCCAACGCTTATTTAGACCAATTTAATAAGCCAATTGTGCCGAATTTGTGTTGGGAGACGAATAGTTCGGCCTCAGGATCTGCTTCGTCGGAGGAGTGCCTGGAAGTAGACTACGATTTTATTCAGAATTTATTGGATTTCTGAAGCTGTCCAGTAATTCGTTTCTAAATCTGTAAATAAGGCAATAGAAGTTGATTTTTATTGTATTACCAACTATAATTATAAAAATAAATTAAAGACATATAAAAACATTTAAAATTATATTCTTTTAGCGTTTTATTAATTCTTTCCCCACGAGAATGCAATTATCCACAAAGAGCTTGGAATTCCTACAGTAGCAGAGGAGATCACCAGGCACAGTGCAGGATATACAAAAAGACTGGACAATCACCCCAACCACCTGGCCATCAAGCTCCTAGAAAACAGCCAATCCCAAAGACGCCTGAAAAGGAAACACCCGCTTGATCTCCCCCAACAATAGACACCTAAGTCAGACTCATATTATGTACATTCCTTGTACCCCCTTAAGTTAAGGTCACCGCCAAATCATTTAATGATTGTCCATTCGGACAGATTTTAAATAAAAAAAAAAAAAAAAAAAATTAATTCTTTCTTGTGAGTCCTACCGTATTGGGGAATCAAACTATCAGATTTACACTGAAGGGAAACCCAGAACCGGCTGCTTGTAGGCCAACAGAAAAGGCAACCTGAACCTATTGGCAAAAGCCGTCTCACCTGCGTGCATGAGGCAATGTGTATAGCAACATTTTTACACCTGTAGTGACATTTGGCTGCATTAATATCCGCACATAATTACACACTTTTGCCGTGGACTGCATTGAGTGGTTTCGGGAATGCAAAAAGCGGCAAAAAGCAGGGCGAGAGTGAGCTATGTGGATGTGGGGAAAAAAGTGGCTAAAAAGCAATGCCACCAAGATTGACAACATGATGGTTAGACAAGAGAAGAGAAGCTCAAAACAAAAACTGCGATGAGCAAAGCAAAATGTCAAAAATACCCAAAAGCCAAAAAACAGCACCAAGAGAGAGGAAACTCTGTGGAGCTTCGACTTTTTATTTTTCTTGTTGTTTCGCTTTTTTCTGGTAGTGGGTACTGGATACTGGGTACTGGGCATTGGAGCTGGTGCTTGTGCTAGGGCTGTCGCTGCTGCGGAATGTGTAAATAACAAAAACCAAATAAATTCCGTCACAAGCAACACGTTCGCTTTGGAAATGGAAAAAAAGCAAGTGAGGCAAGAGCAGCAGTGGCAGAAGAAACCGCTACGGAAATGACAGCCAAAGATACAAAAGCCACGCAGCGACACTACCTCAAAGATACAAAACGCTGGGACTCTGGCCAATCAGCGTTTCGGAGAGTTGTGCGCTTGTGTGCGTGAACTCCACCCCCCTGAATGGCCAGGAGTAATGGCCATAGTAACCAGTTTCCAGCCGCCTACAGCGCATGTGTCGACCGGACAGAAAAAACATGTGATGGATGCGGTGCGGTGGCTGTCGCTTTGGCCACTCCTTGCAATTGGGTCCAAAATCCCAGAGGCAGCGCGTTCAGTGCGTTCGGTGCTATTGGATGGAATGGTTGTTGGTTGGTCTTCAGCTCTCGGGCCCGCACGAAGCTCTCAAGAAGAAGCTTTCCGTCTCGCTCTTCCCAAAAATCGCTACTCGGTGGCCAAATAATAAAAATACTTAACAAAATAACATAAATTTAAAGAATTATTATTTAAAACTAAAGCTTAGACGCTTCCAAAAGTGGAACTCAAAGTGCAACAATGTCCATTGGTGCAATTTTATAAAAACACCTCAAGAACAACCGGTTCTGCGCACCTCCAAAAGGCAGAAGGCCAGAAAGAGACAGCTGGCTCCTAAGTGACTGTGCGTGTGTGTGCGAGTGTATGCGAGTGGTGAAAACTATCTCAGACAAATTGCAATAGGTGTAGGTGTATGCGTGTGTGGTCATTGCAGCGATCGCAGCGACTCTACAAAGTCTACACATTACGCATACGCACCGTGGTACAGCGCGTACTTGTAACTTGTAAGTGGCATTATCGGGCGTTAACGCCGCACTGTTGTTGCCGCTGGTGTTGTTTCTGGTGATTTTAAGTGCAGCGCATATTTTGACGTTCTGTTTTGGCCTTTTCGCGTTGCCATGGCTGCCAATGGTGTGTGTTGAACTGAAAAGAGCAACGCGAACTCCAAACTGTCGTCGGTCGCAGCAATTGATGGTTGAGTAAACACAACGGTGGCCATATTTGTGTTCATATCTGTGCGGAACTGGCTCGTTGCCGTCGCGGTTGTCGCCTCCTTATGCGGCATAGAGATAACCCGTGACACACTAAAGCTCTACGCAAAACCCGCATCGCGAAAGTTGTGCCGGTTAAAAGCAAACAACAAAAAATACAAATAAGAAGGGTTATGCCACCAAATTAATTGTGAACAAGTGCAGACAATAGTGAAAATTGTGACCAAGTGCTGACAATAGTTTAAAATTCTGCGCAATAAAAACAAACAAAAACTAGAACTTTCAACGCATAACTTATTCGATCCACGGTACATGGTAGGCTATCACTTTTTTTTTTATTTTAAACAATACCCTGAAACTTTTCCTAAAACAGAGAAAAAGATCTATTGCAAATGCTCTTTCAAATCAAAAAATGTTCGTTAGATGACATGTTATAGAAGCTCTGTATTTCATAAATGATAAATAATATCATAAAACAAAGAATTCATTATTCCATAAAAAATATTTAACAGAAAAAACTAGATCAGTTTCCAAGTTAACTCAGTATATAAATGGTTTTATAAGTGAGCTCGTTTTTCCCATCTCCTTTCTGTGTATCTTATGTTTCTGAAGGACATTTAAAAGACTTGTTTATTATATAATGCTAACGTATATTTTAATATGGAATTCAAATAAAATAACTTTAAAACGACATTTTCTTATGACTAGAAATGACAAAAGCTTCCTATTTATTGCAGGTCACCAAATTTAAAAATATTTAAAAGTTCTTTAAAACCGAAAAAGAAAAAAACTTTATAGTTAAAAAGTAACAAAGCCATGCAGGAGGTTTGTACCACTCTGGACACAACCGCGATGGGTACGCAGATCAAATCGGAGTCGCCACTCAATCCGCTGCAGGTGCAAACGGGCCAGACATCGCTCCCAGTGGGTGGCGGATGCGTTGGAGTCGGTGGTGCTGCCGGCGTGGGTGGTGTGGTGGGAGTTGGCCAGCCCGGTGTCGGCCAGCAGGGGGCACCGCCGGTGCCGGCGGTGATGCTGGTCAACAAGATGGCTCCGAACTGTGATAAACGGGCCGCCGACACGGCCTATTGGATGGCCGCCTCCGAGGGGGGATTCATCAACTCACAGCCGTCGATGGCCGAGTTCCTCAATCACCTGAGTCCAGAGAGTCCCAAAATCGGAACACCTGTTGGCTCCGGCGCCATCGGCGGAGTGGGCGTCAATGTTAATGTCAATGTCGGAGTCGGATATCCGGTTGGCGTTGTCCCTCAAACGCCGGACGGCATGGACTCGGTGCCTGAGTATCCTTGGATGAAGGAAAAGAAGACATCCCGCAAGAGCAGCAACAACAACAATCAGAGTGAGTTCATAATGATAAAATACACAAAGAGAAATTTGTTTTTTAAACCAATTGATCATATCTAAAAGCATCCCAAAATTCCTTACATTTTCCAAAAGATTGTAACTTTCTAAGTTTGGTGTATAATTTCTGTACAAATATTAATAACAAATAACCAAATTTTAAATAAAGAATTGATTTTAAAACATTTTCTTGACTGTGCACTCGATGAAATGCGAAACTGTCATTAATCAAGAAATCAATGCAATTTACCTTGCATCAAATGAGGCGCAGCATGGCGGCGCCTTCGCAACTTCCCGTCCGGAGAAGAACCGAGAACTCAGCCCGAGTGCCCATCCCTTTCCCATTCGATCACGCACTTGGTAAGGTTCGGCTCCTTTGATGGACAGCACGGTCTGGTGCCGGCAAAGATCTGTTATTTGCGATCATTTGTAACAATTTTCGAGAGCAGAGCGGACCCAGGCCCAGGCCCAGGCCCAGACCCATACCCACTCTCTAGAAATGTTTCATTTATTTCCCTTCGCTGCCTCGCTGGCTTGAATGTGTCGATTTCATTTGCGCAAGAAATAAGAAATACGAAAAAGCGACGAGAAAAGTAAAAAAATAATAAATAAAATAAAAGTAAGAAAACTACAGCTGGGCCAGGGATCGAGGCAGCCGCATTTAAAATAAATGAGGTATCAAGGTTGTCTGACCATACGTTTTCCTGTCCAAGTTGCAGGGCCGGTATTTCAGTTCCCAAAAACCCCTTTCCTTTCGCCCCTGTGAGCGATTGCAACCTGTTATTTGGGTTCATTTGTCAAAATATTTTTTCCTGTCCCCCTTTTCATTCTTTTTTTTTTCCTTCGATTGAGGGGGGAGTGTACGCAGACGAGGGAATGCCGTGTTGCACGTTGCACGTTGCAATTGCAAGCCTCCAGGCCTGGGGCCATGTTGTGCCACAGCAAATATCTGTGTCTGTGGCTGCTGCTCCATTTTAAAGCGGTGCCTCCTGTTCGCCATTTCCCCATTCACTTGCCCAGGGATATCTAAAAATCAGGGGCCTTGCGAGAAGTCTGCCTGCAAGGGGGAGGTTGAGTTTCAATTAATCACTTTTTTATATCTGACACTTTGCAAGCAGTAATCTTTTCATATTTATAATATTTTAGAAATTTAAACATCAGGTTGAACTTTAATATGTTTAAAAATATTTCAGACTTTAAACTTCTCCAAAATGGTCCTCCACCACTTGACACATGCAAATCCTTGTGGGATTTTGTGCACTGACTTAAACTAATACATTGCCAATTAATATTGACCACACACTCGTTCCCCACATATCCTGCTGACAAATGAGCAGCACTAATCCCCTGAAAACAGTGTGTAAGTGTGTGTTTAACCGCCAAATCCAAACACGTGGCCAGTGCTGGCCAAACGAAACACTGCCCAGGAATTCCCCAGAGGGGAGAGAGCTGAAAAATCCTTCTCCGGGTGTGGGTACGGATCCGGGTACGGACCGGATCCCTGGTCGCCCAGAGAGAAAGTGAGCCAATAAATAGCGTGAAGCATTCCGAAGTGCCGACACTGTATCCCATTGAAGGGTCAATACATCTTTCACTTCCATGTAGAATATATATGCACAGTGTTCCCTGGGATCTGAGCCCAGTGGTTGGAAAGGAAAAAGGGAACGACGGAAGGGACGACGACATGCTGAGCGATATGGATTACAAATGATGTTGTAAATGTCTGTCCAGGCCACCGTTTGTTTATCTCGGTGTGTGCGAAGTGGCCGTGGGTTTGTGTTGGTTTAACAGTTTAATTTGTTAATGTTGTCAAATTAATTCCTTGTCAAGTGGTAACCGATCTAAACGATTCTCTGGGTGGCTCTTTCGGATCAGCCCCCAAGGGAGAGGATATAAAGATCACAACGTGGGGGTCACCTATACCTTAATCCTACATCCTTTCCTTAAAAAATATAACAGTTATAAACAAATTAAATTGATTACTTCAATCCTCCGCTGCAAAGCTCCATTATTAAATATTTTCTCTCTCCAGAAATCATAATCAAAATCCAGATTCCTTGGAAACACTCATTTTCTGCCGCAAATTGTTTGCAACGCATCCTGAATATTAATATGTTGCACGAGTTTCATGTGAATTCGACGCAAGTGGATTGTGGGAATGGGGGTTTTGCAACCCAAAAATTGTTTTGTTAAGCTGTTTACATAAACACACAAAACCGAGGCAATAAAATTTCCGCTTGAAAACAAGAAGTGTTAATTAGGCGTTATGAACTCCGAGAAAAGTTTTTAATTGTCGTGCAACATGCTTGCGTCAAGTATCTGTGAGATACTTGTAAGGATCTCGGCAGGGAGATGCTCTGACTCTGAGTGGAGATTTCCCCCAAAATAGGCTTGGGGGTAAACCAATAAAAAACAATTTGACTTTGTTGGTCCCGTCTATTGAAAGGCGGCAATCCATTGGCAGCGCCATCTGTATCATCCACTCCAGGACAATCCAATCCTCACCCACCCCGCGACCATATGTTGCTCCATCGAGGACCAAAGCAGTTCATCCTGCTCCTGGTTGATTTCCTTGGTTTCCACGGAGTGAAAGGGAGGAAAGGCATAAAAAATGCGTGCGGCACGACTCGAAACTTACCCCCCGAGGATTACGATTATAACAAACCATTTATCATAATATTTATGTTGATGCGTTGTACTTTTTCTCAATGAAGGTCCCGCAGTCTGCCAGGGTCAGAGTAACGGAGGATGGGGCCAGGTTCGCGGTGCCTTTTATTAATTTTATTTATGATGAGTCATTTGCACATTTATAATTTTAACCTTTACAGTTGAATTCATTCAAAATGAAACCAAAGTGAGTGCCAAAGCCAGGGGAGAGCAAGAGATTCAGAATCCTAGAACCAGATTCGCAGGCATATCAAATGGATCTATTTGTTGGGTAATACATTGGGTTATTGATTCATTGTAATGATGTGCTTGACATCGATACACTTGTCATTTTATGGAGGATTATTATTATCAGTATCATTCTTATATAAAAGTTATAAAGGTATTCCTATAAGACTTTTATTATTTCTAATTATTCCGAATCTTCGAAGTTTGTTCCATAACCTAGTCCTTCCGAAAACCCTTTTAAAGCCCACTTTACCAGAACAAACCCATTGCTTAAGTGCCTCTAAAAAGGTAAATCGAGAATGCGATGAACTTGAAATCATGTCGCCGAGCATTAAATTAATTGGCGGTCGTCAAATTATTTTTTTTACCACTAATTGCGCGTCAAACGATGAAAAATTTCCAGGGCCACCGTCAAGTCAAGGATTTGGTCCCAGGATCTGGATTTTTGGGAGAAAGGTAGCCCAGTTTTCGGGTCTCTCAATTAATTGTTACGACTTTATTATGGAGATAAGTGCGTCTTGGCATCTTGGTCCTGGCTAACAAAGGGTTCTAATTGGCAGGCCGCAGCCAGGATAATGCCAAGCAGACGTTTACGCCCCGAAGGGTTTTCTCATATTTTTCTTTCATTTTTTATGAAACCTTCCTTTGCCCCTTCCAACATGACTGTGAAAAAATCTGTTACGATTAGTTAAGCTTGAGCCAGCGGCTGGCCAAAGCAAATTTTAAGATTATTATTTTCTACCACATTTTTGGGTAGCTTTTTTTGGTTCCTTTATCTGCAAACTTATTTGTCATTATATTTAAGGCCAAGGGGAGACTAAAGCATTAATTTTTGAGTATACTTTTCTATGGTAAATAAGTCGGAAATTCTTGGAAAAGAAAAAGCTTTATAATTCACTCTGTGAGATAGTTCATTTACATTAAAAATTAATAGCATTTGCTCTAAAGATTGGTAATTTAATACAACTTGGAAAGCAGAAAAAATCATTTAGGCAAATCAAATCCTTCATTAGGACTTTTCTCTATCTTCATTTCGGTTTCCTTTAACTTTCCCCCAATTGGTCATTTGAGGTTTCCCCTCATAAAAGTTTGAAGTTCACCAATATCGATTTAATTTTATTTCCACTCATTTAGCTAAAAGCGTTTCAGTTAAAATGAAACATTTGTCCGCGATTAAATTAAAAAAAAAAAGTGAAAACGGGAAAAAGTGGAAACTGGGGAAAAGTGGAAGAGCGAAAAGCATTTTATGAAATGAATGCACTGACACTCTGGCCTCGCCTTGGAAAAATTTGAATACATTACAGGGCTTTAGAGGGAGGACTCCCAGAAAATAAACTGGCATGGCCACCCACCACTCCTGCCGCTGTACCCCTCCTCTTTTGGCCAGGACGACGGCATGACAATGACACAAAAGCCGCGCACTTAATCGCCGCGGATCACATTCCGTAAAAACCGCGACGATAAAAATTTTTTACGCTCCATTCTTGTGTACTTAGTGGAATGGAAGGGACTCCATCCCATTCCATTCCAGGCTGTCCCATCCCATCGCCCACCACCCGTTGTGGTTGACCCTCCTGTCCGCAATTTCGACGAAGACATCTCTGTCCAGTTTCTTGCTCTCTTACCAGAATAAAATCAGATCTGAAATTATTTTCAATTTGTACGCGATTTATTTTTATGTCTTTTTTTAAGAGCGCCCTCCTTCTCATCAGCCAGGATCCCAGTTTAAGCGATTTGTAAACATTTGAATTGGATTTTCGGTCATAAAAATTGCTTGTTATCTCAAAGACCGGGCTAAGTTGTTGGCATTAGTGCTATCATAAGTAGGGGAAGTACACCTATTTGTTCCCGTACCCCATTCCCAGTCCCCAGCCCCCATTCTCCAATAATTCAACTCGCCGTTAATCGCAATGCATTCCGCTTCAGTGGAAACGCAGTTAGGTCCGAGGGGTGGCGGTTTGTGGGCGGTGATGGGGGATGCACTCTAACCACTATAATAAATTAATAAATTACCAAGTTTTTGCATAAAATACAGTTTTACTTATCAATGAGCCAGGCGAACTGCCGTAATTACTGGCCAGGTTCAGACGCGGGTGCTGCCAAAGACAAATGACTGCAAAAATTTTAAAAATAAGCCAAGCCGGTAGAAAATGTCATAAATTATCATCACGCATGCACCGATTACTGGTTAGTGACTCTAGGTTCTGGGTTCCCCTTCTCGAGGTATATTATAGGGTTTTCCTGGTCTAATAGGGCTTAAACAAAACACGTTTTCTTACAATAAAATCTTCAAACTACGGAAATATATGTACCATAAATACATAGTTACTTTTAACACAATAATAACCATTTATTTGCATATGTAAAACAACAATGTTTGCACTTGATTAATGTTACCAAAACCTTGAAGAGGTTTCAGCAACAAGCCATAACGGTAAAATATTTAACGGCATTTAAAAGAGCGTGAAGAGTCAACAAGGATATGAAGGAGGAATTCACATACACACACACACAGTTCCCGCACTCACAGGCTCGCATGATAACCCGACCCTCGGTTAACCCCGATAACCCCGAGATGTGTGCGTTCGTGTGAGATTTAAATAAAACTAATGTTTGTGTGAAAATGGATTTTCTGTTTGTCATCGACTGTTGACTTCCCTTGGGTTTTTATATTCAAACAGCGAAGCGCCGGGCCAAAAGGATTTCTTCCGTTCCATCCTTGTATTCAAATTCGGTGGCAGAGGCAAACAGATTTAAATTCGCATACGCTTAGCACGTGAATCCTTAAGGACGAAGGGCAGGAACACCGGCAACGACACTGCTTTCCGCCGAGTCATGCATCATATCTACAGCTGCGGAAACTCCACCTCGTCCGTGTCGTCCTCGGCGTTCAGGATCTCGGATGGAATGGGTTCGAGACCCAGACCAGAGCGAGGTGCGATGAAAGTTGGCTGGGGTTGGATGAAACTGAAACTGAAACCAAGAACGCGCGTGGTTGACACGTGATTCCGGTGCTCGTAAATTTTCAAGAGCTTCCCATCTTGTTTTTTAGTGATTCTTGTAGTTTTTAATTTGCGGCTTGTTGAGCATTGCCAGGCAGTTATTATTTATGTGATGAGTGGCCAGATAATCAGGCTCTTTGACACGCTGGAGCATTACTTTTGCAGCGGATATTACGTTAGCTACCTGTGATAAGGATTGCAAGTATTGGAAAGTATTATGACCCTGCAACCCCAAAAAGTCCCGACTCTAAGGGCGGAAAGAGAGAAAGATGTCACTTGGGGATGCTCCTGCTGCCACGGCATGCCGTGTGGATGGGATTCTGGATGTGTGAGTGAGTGTCAAGACATCATCCATCATTTTGGACTTGACCTTTTTTGGGCTAAGCTTCCGTTTAATAGCATACAGACCAAGGGAGAATCTTTAATTTTGTATCTGTGCTATCCATCAGCTAGAGATACGAGCACTAGGTTCACATCTTCCATCTGCAGGATACAGGCACTGGAAGCACTGGAGGCACTGGTCGAAGGGGAGTCCACAGTCAAATGTCAGACAGACAGACCACATAAGCCCCTCTTTGGGAAAACTGCCATGCAATGTCTCATTGTAAGCTTTCAATGATCATATACTTCTATATATAAACATATTATTTCCCTTCCCACAATCGGGTTTTACTTTTGTGTCGTGTTAAAAATGAATTTGTCATCTGTAAACGGTGTGACATGTTTGCCAAAAAAAAGCAAATCTCATTCACTCTACACCTTTTTGATCATCCCATACCAGAGCGAGTCCATTGGGCAATACATCAATTGTTATACGGTGGTTGACTTGACTCCCGAGTCCTGAGAGTATTCAAGCTAAAGTCCAAAAGTCCTTGATTGATTTGCATTGAAAATTGTGATTTTAATTGACATGCGATGAGCGGAGCAATCCAAAAGCAATAATTATGTCAATCTGCTTAGCTCCTTGATCGATGGATTCTGCTTTTTGTGGGTATTTGATATTTCAAAGATATTTAAAATATTTATTAAAAATGTACTCACGTTTTATTCAACCAGGTGTTGAAATCCTTTATTGCATCTGACCCGCCATCAATACTGAATGCATCATTTGGCAATTACAACTCTTTTGGAGTTATTAATTGAAATTTTTATACACCGCACATACTCGTAAATGGAACAGAACGGAGCTGAACGTGTTAGGTGTAATATGCCACAAAAATAGCAATAAGTGAGACAATTATGAACCAATAGAGGCACATAACATAAAGAGGTAAAAAGGGGCCCACGAGTACGATTATGTAGCGACTAGACAACATGGTTCCCTGGGCTCTATAATAGGCCCAAATCGGTTGGCTTTAATTCCGAATGGGTGGCTTTAATTCAAGGTAAAGGGCCAGGAAGAGTGGCAGTCAGGTGCTCAGTGGGTGGTGATTATTATAAACGCATCGTTCAGATCATTGGCCAAATGGCTTTTCGAACAATTTGTTGCTTCGCTGCTGATTGAATCGAGGTGTGGGGTGTGCTGGGTGATAGGTGGTGTGGCATGTTGTGAAGGCAAAAGAGCGTGAAATTGATATGCAATTAAAATAATATTTTTCCAGCCGGGTGAAAGCTCTCATGATTATTGGCAAAAGCATATATAGAATAATTATTGATATCTCTATATCACGTATAGATTTTTATAGCCACCGGCTGTCAACGAAATGTGCGCGAAATAATAATTTCCTTTGATGGCAAGCTAAATTTGGAAAAATATTTTGACTTCCCATTAAAGCCGAGTTCAAGGACTTATCCGTGAGCTCTATATTCTTTGGATGATATTTTTTTGGGTTTTCTTTGGGAGGGGAATGGGGGATAGAAGGCTGAGTGACTGCTGCGGTTAATGGCTTTCGAATGCAAATTCAATTTTATCGCACTCTGTTCACTTTTTAATAAGATTTCCACGGCTCCAGCCCGCCAATCTCTCTTTCGCATCTTTCCACGCCCCTCCTAGCCAACAGTCTGCTGGCGAAAGGTGCACTCTGTTGGAAATGAAAATTAGTTGCAAGAGCCGAAAAACAAAAAAAAACAGAAAAATGTGGAGAGAAATGAAATGAAAGCCCAGAGACACGCGACTTGCGACCTGCGAGAAATGCTTTTTGGCGCCACAAGCAAACCTGTCTCCCCTTTAAAAGTGGTGGATGTTATGCACTGGAAAAAAAGAATTATTAGTCTCTGTTTCTCTACATCCTAAGTACTATGTATAATGAGTAATGGATCTTGAAGTTTGTAGTTTTTGAGCCTAGTCTTGTGTCCAAGTGTAGTCCATACCTCTGCTGCTCGAGGGGCACTGCCCACAATCCAACAAATTGCGTTTCGTGTGCGAGAGTGGGTGGGAAAACTGTCAGAATGAATGAGTAGCCCGGTCACACCTACTCCCTGTCAGTCAGGGCCGAGTCTGCCCCTGAGCAGCCCACAAATGGAAATGGCAATACCGTGTGGTACTGCTCCGAAAACTGTCCAAGGCGTTGCCTTGAATCGAACCTGAGATCGGAACTCGACCGAAAGAAACTTTAAACTGAAAAGCATTAATGGGAAATACGCGCAGATAGATGGATAGCACACAACATTCTTTTCAATTAGATAAATGGTTTCCAAAGTTAATAGAAAGTGTCTATCTAGCGTTTAAAGGCGATAAACTTTAATATTCAATATTAAATTCAGAAAAGCCTTGAACGGATGTAACAACAACTCCATCTGCTAAAGCCAGGTCCATCTTTAATTGAAAAATACTCGAAATGGCCACACAAAATGCTCAGTCATATTCATGAGCTTCGCTACAGCTGCATATAGAAATGGGAATGTTCACTGATTATCAAACAAAAATATTTGCTAATCACGCAGATGCTGCTGCTGGAGGAAAGTATCAAATATTGCTTATGAAACTGCATAAACATAGCTTGGTTGCCGAGAGGAGAACCGGGGAGAAGTTTGTATCTGAACCCTGTAGGAATTAAGTTCGAGGCTAGACGCTATTATTTCCGACAGCATGATTTTATTTGCCTTTACCCAACATCATCGTTCTGGTCCAACCCCTTTGCTTCGGAAACCCCACCCATTTTCGCATAATAAACTGCGGAGGGAAGTCCTTCACTTCCTTGAGACATGCCAGGCTGGGTCCTTCCTTATTTTTAGCCATCGAAACTTCTCAATTACGAAGTTGCCATCCAGGACAAGATTGGGGCTGAACAAAAAGAAGCTTGGAGTCGCCACTTGACCGCTCGTTACGTGCTCCATGTGCTGGCCAAGTTCAAAGGCCTGGGAAACTTCCGCTTACCAAACTTTGAGGTTAATTATTTTCCACTCTCGATACAAGCCAACTTCCAGAAAGAAAGTTTCTTGGCAATATACATTGTGTATACAGTCTCGACCATACACAAGAGTTTATGCGACTCTATATAAGTTTGTTACCAAAAAAAGCATAAAGAAATACGATACTCGAGTATTTTGACAGAGTGCATCGACTTTGATGCAACCAAGTATGTTCCTTCCAGGTGAATGGAGATTATGATGTGGGTAGTGTCTTAAATATTTACACACCTCAATAGGCATTTAACGATTTTTTGCTAAATATGGATGGCTTCTTTATGGGGTGAATGTTTAATGTTGACATTAAAGGCTATATTCATGCTTTTAAAGGAGTTTTATTTATAGTCTATTAAATACATTTTAAATGTTAAGTTATTTATTTTATCTGAAACATTTTTATGAAATCTCCTACATTTTAATAGAAAAGTGTCATTTCTTTTCTCATTTCAGGTGATAACTCCATAAGTAAGTACTACTGGCCAATAAATTGTTCTTAACTCATTGCGCAACCACAAACCATAACATTCTCCAATTGGCCAAAAACTACAATAAATCGAAATACAGTTTGCATTCGTTATGAGCGATTCTTCGAGGTAATTAATTATTAAAAGCTGAAAACCACATCGCAGCAGCCTGATTAAATCCTATTATACAAATTTCGGTCCAGCCTACAAAACCAAATATTTATGTGCAAAACCGCAAAACGAATTATGGCATTTTTAATAATTATTGTATAACAATTTCCCTTGAAAATTTGCTTAGCCAAATAATTATTATTGGGTTTCTGTGGAAAGATCTGCCAAAGATGTGACGACCATTTTGGGGATCGAAATCATCTAGAGTAGACCCTGAAATGAAGCATAAAACCCGACAAACAAAATACAAAAAACTGAACCAATCAAGCGGCGACCATTTTGGAGACGGTTCAGCGGAAACGTCGCTTTTTCATGTTCGTGACCAAAGTTTAGGTTTGTTTTGTGGGCAAGGGAAGACATCAGCAAACAACGTTGAAAAGAAACACAACCAGAGAAAAAAATACAAATTTTACCTGAATTAAATTGAGTAACAAAACACGAAAAGTTTTTTATATCGTCGGGTCTGAATGTGTACATATAATTTAAGAAATATACATATATACATACATATATAGACCAATCTTGCTCGTGTTTTTTGTTGGTTGTTTACTAAAAAGGGAGAGAGTAGAAAACACGCTACCAGTTTAAGTTTGGCCCTCACACACACATAGGCACACACACCACCCTCCTCTTTCTCTGTTACACTCTTTGTGCTTTGTGGGTTGCGGAGGAAATAATTACATGATTGAGGTACTCCACACACACACTTGCACGAATACCCACAATGACAAACACTGGTCACCTTTCGCTCCCCCCCTCATATTTTCTTTCATTTTTTTTTGTTGCTCTTGGTGGTGGTCGTTGTCTGATCGAAAAGAACATGTCAGGTTTCCCGACCTGACCATTGCATGACTTGTTTGCTGTATACACCGGTATATGAAGGTGTGTGCGTGAGCATTACTGGCGCTGTAGCAGTGCATGTGTGTGTGTGTGTGTGCTTTCAAAGCACCGGCATATGCACGAGTATGAATGAATGAGCAGCCATGGCGGCTTTTTTGGAGAGTTCTTCTTGGGGCCCTTGCTTTTTCCTCGTTCTTCGTTTTTACCATTTTGCACTTGAAAAATAGTAGTTACAAGTTCTTCTAACATAATTATAGAATTTTAACAAGAGAATTTTGACAAATCTCCACTAATGGAATTAGCAGCCTTTTAGGTATCTCCTGAAAGGAAAGCTTCTTTGAGGACACTTTCAGAACCCTATAAATATTCTCTGCAGAATGTAGTTTTCGAATCAATAAGCTATATATATACAGCGACGACGAGTGATTTCTTGAAGTGTATTTAATTCCCATAAAGTCGCTAGAATGACGGCTGAGGACTGGCGACGGTCGTCGGACCTGGCCCAGGGCAATTATTGTATCGCTTGCTCAACCCACCCTCCCAACCCCACCACAGCAACCCTGTCCCGGCTCCTGCTGAGCCACAAAACGGTAACCACTATGTTGTGAGTGGTGTGTGCCAGTGAGTGTGTGTACGTCTTTGTGGAGGTCAGGGCATTGTCGTTTTGTAATTGGCCAGCTATTGGTTGGTTACAGGACACAACCAACACCCACACTCTGTAAGGACATGTGTCACGCGAGGTCTGTTTTTTTCTGTGCTTATCAGCCAAATCGGTAACTAACTAAACATGCTATAAAATGCATATCCTTCATTTTTAAAAATGCACACTAAAATAATGATTTATTTGGATATTGGTATGGGAGAATACAATTATTTAGGGGTTAGTTAGGTTGGTTAGCTTGGAATTTACTGATTTTGATTCATGTAACAATTTCTTTTGGTTAACGATTTTTTATCCTTCTTGCAATATAATTGGAGACTTCCTCGATTGTTCTTATTCTTCCAATTCCAATGCTTCACTCAATAGATCATCTACGATATGTCTAACTGCTATTACTCCAACTTGTCAGTCATGAGGATTTCCCATTAATTTTTCCTGACCTCTAAAGTTCCGCCTCCAAGCAATAACGTAAAAAAAACTCACTCCCCATGAAAAGACCTTCGGACCCAGACCCCGAAACACCCTCTGCTTTTGAAAGTATCTCCATCTGTGGTGCAGTGGCAGGATTAATTTCTAATTTCGCCTAATGTCCAAGTGTTGCCCAGTTCGATGTTTACATTTTGGGTGTCTCGTCTTCTAATTTACCTTGATAAAACGTTCCCATTCCCGGGCTCAGTCGTTCATTCCCATTCCAAGTCGCATCCCATTCCCGTTCCCAAGCCCTGCCCTATCCTCGAGCTGTTTTTGTCTCTGCCCTCTAAACGCATTCAAACCGTAGACATAGCCGGACTCGAAGCCGGATTGGGAATCGTGGTCGGAGTCAAAGCCAGAGTCGGAGACGGAGACGGGCCCACATGTTTGCATCATTAATCATGACGTTTCAGCTCTGACACATTTGTCCGATCGGCGGCAGCGGCAGCGGCTGCAGCAGAAGCAGCGGCAAGCGGCGGATTGTAATGAACACGTTTTGTAAGGCAGACAGCCCAAGAAAAACGCAGGGACACATAGATACAAAGATACATAGACACAGATACAGACGCAGACACAGACAGCAGAGATATGGCCAGCAAGCGGATGGCCAGCAAGACGACGAGCGAAAGACAGACGCTTGTCAGCGATGGGCGACGGATGCGTGTGCACTGGAAAAAAAGTATATTATCTTTATAAGCCCTTGACTTGGCTTATATCCAAAAACCAACTCATACATTGTATCTGTTAGATTGAAAGATTTTAATTCTAGATCATTGTAGGCATATTTTAAGACAGAATGAAGAAATGTATCTTAAAAATTAAGCCTACAAGATAAATAGAGTTTTCTTTAAGTGCAGGGCAAGAAGAATTATCAAGCAGGGAAGATGAGCGGACAGTGACAATGGCTCATTTGAAGACAAATATTTTCACAATGGAACCCAAAGACAAAAGGAACAAAACCAACACCCTGCCGCGTCAGAAGGCAACTCATGTAAATATTGGCCAAAACTATTTACGAAACTATTAGCTGCAGTTACGTCCAAGACTAATTGTGACGCACCGGGGTGGGCGCGCTTATGAGGCGGGATAATCCAGCAATAAAAGGGACATTTAGTGGAAAAGGATTGTTCTTATTAGGAGGCATTTTTAAAAGGTTGTAATAAAAACAAAACCCAAAAAAAGTTACAATTTAAATTTGTAATCCCACCTTTACCTTTAAATTATGCACTCCTTAAAGTATCCTCACCTCCAGCTTTCGACAAGTTTCTGACTGAAAGGCCATTTGTCCTTGGTATCAGCATAACTGCTACTAAACCAAATCTAGGTTGACTTATATACTTCCGTTTCCGGCAGCGAACATACGCTCCGACTCAGTTTGCAACACAAACCGACACTCCCTTGTGTGGTGAGGTTTTTTTTATGGCCAACTTCGTTGGGAGGGTGTACGGATGGATGTGGAGAGCTGGGTGGCTGTGTACTTGGCGCAGAAACAGAATTTTATGCAAATATCCTAATCAAATTCACATTTTGAAGTTCAACTGTTTTATCCAAAAGTTTTACCTTCCCAAAGAGCCGAAAGCCAAAGCCGACAGCGTCGTCGACGCGTGTGGCAGACGCGGTGGAGACTCGAAGCCAGGACGATGCCACCCATTTTTAATTTATTTCCACTTAAAAAAAAAAAGGAGCCACACCCCCACCCAGTTCCGCAGACCCGCCCACACCTTCATCCGCAGCCCGTATCCGGTGCGTGCGTCCGGTGAGTTTGTCGGGGTTTGGGGTTGGTGCTTTATCGGGCTCTTCTCGCTCTGGATTTTGCACTCAAAAAATTATGAATATTGTTTCAATTTTAAATAAAAATTAATATACTTTTAGCTCTTTAAAATTTAGTGGGTAGTTTTTTAACAGCTTGACAGCCAGCGGTTTGTAAGAAACATCAACTGTTTTTAAAATTTTCATATTGTGTTTTTTTAAGTGTTTCTTTCTACTTATTCGCCCAACATGGCCCGGTGGTTGTCGCCCATATTTTCACTTATCAAAACGCCTAGCCTCTCCCTCCCCGCCTCCCATTTCCCTTCATCCCATTTTCCAACCCAGAGAAAACTTAAATCTGCATGTCGAAAGCGATTAAACAGCTACCGCAACTTTTACTCCTGAGTCTGCTCCACTTGCTGCAAATTAAAACAAAGACTCTGGCTTCTGGCTAAAAAGTAAAGGATAAAAATTAGTCACTGCGGTGACAGTAATTCAGGCAAAGAATCCGCTGTTATCCCTCCGCCCCATGGCTGGCATACCTCGCCCCCACCACCAGGAGGCTGTGGGGATTCGCTGCGCCACTCGGCAACAACTGTGCAACATTCGTGCCGTCCTCGCCGCCGGGTGATTAATTGCAATTTAAACGGTTTCAATTAAGGCAATGCGCATCCTTCGCATCCAGTGCACTGTGGCATCGCTACAAAATATGTATCTTTTTTTCCACCTTTTGTTTCATCTCCCCCCGATTGATCGAATCAATGGCATTGACAGATTTATTTTTTAGCAGCCCACAAATGGCTAATATTTTAAAGTTTAGCGGTTTATGCTCTAAATATGTTAAATTAAACATCCTGAACAAGTTCGGCATGAAAACATTTATTCGCTTTCAGGAAGCATTGACAACTAAACAGCATTCGCTGGAATAATTTAAATATTACTTCCAATTGATTTCCATAATCTTTTCATCAATAAGCTATAACTGGCATGATGTATGCCCCAGCTAAATTGACTTACACCCTCTAGAATCGATGTCCGGGCTTTGCATAAATAATCCAAACGAATATATCTGTATGTTATGCATACGCAAATATTATACGTTTATGTTTGCCCCAAGGAACTATGTGACATTTAGCATATGTCGCCACCTGTGTGTAATGCCCCAGCCACATCCGAAGCTACACAGCTACACATGCCTTTGACACAGCCCACGTAGGGAAAACGCCATACCCAAGACATTGAGAAGTGGGAGGCGGGAAAACTTTGACGGGTGGCAAGACAAAATGCAAAACTTTGGCAAAAACGGAGTTGCTTAGGCAAATTCGTATGTGAAACATTTGGCAGCAGGCGATTTATTTAATGTCTTTGCCATAGAACAAGGTCCTTTGGCTTCGGGCGAACCAAAGTGAGGCCAGGCAGATGCATGTTCCAGTGATTTAAATGATTTATGTCTCAAGATTTTGACTCGAGGGTTAATATCGGCCTGGAACATGGCAAAGAGCAAGCGAAGCCAACCGAACAGCAGCAGCCCCAGCCAGTACAACAACCACTAGAAACAACCTGAACACGGGAAGCAGCAACATCAACATATTGTAGGGGACAAATTTACACACAGCTAGCGGGGAAAATATGCGTATTTTCACTGCCATCCACTGCCAGCGATCCACCGGGTCCAATGCCCATAACTCATTTCGAGAAGGCGGCGCTCGTGGCAAATTGAAGGCTACACCACCGCCAGATCCAGCAGATCCACCAGCTCCACCAGTTCCACTCGCTCCACCAGGAACTCCGACTCCAGGTCCACAGCTGCAACTCAACGCGTTCAAGTTGCACGCAGGCCAACGCCGATGAAATTCAATTATCAGGCAGCGGCATCACGCATACGCCATGTTGTCGGAACGGCAATTAAAGCGGCCGCTGCGGTTGTCGTTAATTAATTTGCATTTGCGCCGGGGCCGGGGCCATCAGGTCCATACAGAGGGGAAGACGTAGTAGCAGTCACTAACTAAAACTAAATAGAAACTAAAACTTGTTGATTACCCAACAACCAAAACACAAACTAGGAGGAAGCTTTAATAAATACACTTTTCTGGTAAATAAATGAAATTCTTTTTTTTACGAGTGCAACCTTAAAAAAATATAAAGTGTGATTAAAAAAGTTTAGAAATGTTTGTAAATTCTTCAAGATGTTCGAAAAATTTAGTATTCTTTCCTACCGTGAGGGTATCAATTGCTTTGCCATTATCAATTAACCAATTTGTGTTCACCAGCAACAAAGTTGTCGGCCATTTCATCGACCAAAGATTTATAGCATTTTTAAATAGTTTTCTGGCGTTGTTGTTCGTTTGAATAAAGTGGTTTCAGTTAAAAGCTATGAAGTTATAGAATAAAACACACAAGTTAATTGGTGAGAAGCTATTAAAATGGGAATGGGAGTACGTAATGATAGACAAGGAAGTATTTAGTGAAACTTGTAAATTATTTAATGCTGTAATCAAGCTAATGCAATAATCTGGAAATATAGTATGGAATCTAGATATATAGAGACCCTGATTGATAGCTAATATCATTGACAGTTTCGTCTTAAATATTTATATTTTCAGCTTAAGAATGAATTAAAATTACTCAAAGTTTTGACCTCACTTTATTTTCCATCTTGGTCTCCATATCCCATACTTTTTTCTTAGTGCCAGCAGACTTTTCGCGTTTTTCTTTTGGCATACCGGAAGTGACTTTTGCTTTTTTCTTTCCAATTTTTTTTTCACAATGAATATAATTTTTTTTTTGCCGCCGTTTGTTGTTGCTCGCGGAGTTGGTTGTTGCTGTTCGTGTTTAAAATAAGCAGAACTTGCCAAGCGATAAAAATGCCGCTTCAAGAAGTGAAAAAGAAGAAAACTGCGATGATGAAGGAGAGAAGAACCTAGAACAGGAAAAATTGCAAAGGGGCGAAAAGAAAATAACAACAGCGGAACGCAACTTGAGCTTGGCGTGTAAACGGTTTTTATTTTTTCTTTCTAGACGTTTTTTTCCACAAAACTCTCCATTGCCTGGTGGTGTACCTTCTGATGTGGCCAGCCAACTGGGTGGCCGGCCAGAACACCTCATCCCACTGCCATCCCCCTTCTACCAAAGTGACGCCGCCGCTCTGAAGTTGGCTAAAGGCGATTCACTTGCGAGACAAATGGAAATGAAGCGTTTATTCAGCTTTATTGCGGCGATAAGAAAAAATGAGGCATTATTTCGTTGTTTCAAGCGCAGTTTCATCCCAGATCCCCCTTACCTTACACCCCATAAGTATTATTTATTCGTATTTGTAAGAATTCCATTTATGCCTGAAGGCGGCGAGAGACAGCCTGACCACAGGTCGGGTTTTCCGGAGTTTTCCTGGGTCTGCTGGCCAGGGAATGCCGCAATTTCCTTGCCCGTCTCCGGTTTCAGTTTTCTGGTGGTTGACCAGCCGTGACTTAGCGGTTTCCTTATCCGTCAGAAGCCCGAAGGGGGTGGCATCCAGGAGCCGGAATTACTTGCATTTAAATGTGACTCAAATCGAGCGGAAAGGAATCAAAGAATATTCCAAGTTTTGTTGGTAAAAATGGTGGAAATACAGGAAATAAAAGATATTTTTAAACTCACAATAATGGCGGCCATAATATTGGAATGGCTAAAGCACGAGCAGTAGAAGTAGTTTCTTTTAAGACTCTGCTCTCATTAAAACTATTTCGCATAACCACCGATTACCATTCATCATTAATTATCCCCTTTCAGACTCATCACCCCTCAAATATACCCAATTATTATCCAACTACTGTGAATTTTGTTTTGGTTTTGATTTTCAATAACTCATCAGCAATAAACCGTGAAAATGAACAGTAGCCAGATCAATCAAAGGCCAGAACTCCGCTCGGTTCGGCCAAGATCGCAATCGAACTGAGTCTGTATTTATAGAATAGGATCCGATGGGCAGAATGGCGTGAAGCCAATGCGATCAAACAATGAGACTCCATTGCCAGCGCCAAATTCAAAAGCGCCCCAAGGCGCGCATCATTAATTATGCTTAGGCCCAGTACCTAGTACCCCGTACCAGGTATTGCAGGTATTTCCTAACAACGGCAGCCGAAGAAGATCATGTACACAAAAGCTGTCAGCACACGTTGATCTGTCAAACGCGGCAACCGAAAAGAAATGCCCGAAATGTCAGTCGGACGGTCTGTCAGTTTGTCAGCCTGCCAGCCGTCGGTATCGCCACTTGGCTGCCAGGCAACGCGACGCTTTTGTTGCAACTCAAACAAAAATATTGATTAATCATAACGAAACCAGAAAGATATTTTTTAAGAAGTCGGCCATTGCTAAAGGTGCTGCTGTTGCCGGGTTTTATGGTCTAGAATAATTACTAGAGATGTGCTTGTGTCTTAAATATAATATAAAACATATTTTAATCTTTAAACTTGTGTGTTTTTGAAAATAATATATTTATGAACTGTTCTTTTCTGATTTACATAGAGCATATCTCCAAGGATAGGAGAAGGGTAGGACACCTTCTAAACTTTGTTTATAAAGCTTGTATAATCTGAGACCACGTATTCATGGTCACAATTCACGGACAATACAGCCAGGCTTATTCGGTTCCATTCATGATTCGTGAGACCCTAAAAAAAATCCGTAAAAATCGTATAATCACTCAACCATCTCTAACTGGCATCATTCATTCATGGTGGAATAAAGCTGGAGTTTTGAAGTTTCGGTTTGCTTCAGGAGGTGTCAAGATTCCAAACGATCGTAAGCTGATTTTTGGCCTTCAGCTTCAGTGTTTGGCTTTGTCTGGCAAGTATGAGGTGCTGGTGAGAGGGGTCTTTTACTCGTTAAATAATTTTTCATGCAACTGAGACTGCGGCGACTAATCATTCTCGTTTCTATGGCTCGATGTCGGCACGCTTTCTTGTCCATTGTTTTGCGAAAACCAAGAGGGCTTTCCATGGCTCATTGTGTAGGCTTTAGAGGATTGCAGCTTCTGTCCGGGGATCCCAATGTCGATCGTAGACCGGCTGGAACTAAGCATTGTCTGGGCAAATCAGAGTCAGCAGCTGAAAAGGCGACTTCAAATGTAATCGCGTTGGAGTCGAGCTTGAGCTTTGGTTTAGTTTTGGTTTGGTTTTTATTTCATTTTTATAAAAATCAATTTCCAATGGGGGAAACTCTTAAATCGACATTAATTTTCCATTGACTGAGATGAGGCTTTAAGCAGTTTTTTTTACGTTCAGTGGCTCGGTCTCCCATTTTTAATTCGCTTTCAATCTGGCAGACATGCAAAAACATAATCCACCCCACCGCCCGGGAAATGTAAATTTTCTATATTTTCTATATAGAACGACGGAGAGGGAGAGTTGGAAAAAAGTTTCCCTCGCTGATTTTGATTGACAGCTCTTAGCATCCCTGATGGATTTCATATTTTGAGCCCTGGCTGAATGAGACGAGGCGAAGGATGTGCCAGGACAGGAGGCGGAGACCGAAATGGAGAAGAAACAGCACCAGGCCAGAATGACACCCACCCATCCTGGCAGGACCTGGAGCAGGACGTGGCTCTGAAGAGGGAGAAACCTGGCTTAAGCGTTGGCAAAAGTTTCTACCAAACAGCTTTCATTTTTTCCATGGCGGAAAAGAAATATATTTTCTTATTTTCCCTCACTTCGCTGCTCTTGTTAGCTTACACATGGGCTATTGTATTCAAAGACATTGTGCCTATATATAATACAAATATCGGGTATATATTTACAAGCTGCTGGGCCACGATGAAAGTTTTTCAATTTGAACCGCTTTAAAGTATTTATCTACCTCCCCGTTTTCCATTTACCATTCTTCATTTCCCATGGCTCCATCTTTCATCAATGTCATTCTATTCAAAAAACGAAACATAAATGTAAATTGCGAGAAAATCTGCTTAAAAACATAAAACATTTTAAAAGAGACTGGAGAATTTCTTCATTGTTTTCCAGTTTGATTTCGTTTAACTATTTTCCTTTTAAACTAATGACTTTTTGATAGGGCAACAAAATATTCCGAGAAATCATTTTATTTGTTGCAACAAAGAATATTCAACAAATTCAAAAATATTTCCAAACATTGTCGCAGTAAACTATTTTCCCTAAAATATTTAAACATTAATCAAAAATTTTCACACCTCCAGCGGAGCAAAACACAGACTTCTCCTCCTATCCTGATCACAATCCTGAGGGCTTAGTTGTTTAGTTATACGAGTATTTCGTTTCGTTATGCTG
This sequence comes from Drosophila vallismaia, assembly GCA_035047325.1. Classification (NCBI taxonomy): domain Eukaryota; kingdom Metazoa; phylum Arthropoda; class Insecta; order Diptera; family Drosophilidae; genus Drosophila; species Drosophila vallismaia. Next base: position 2,210,801 of record JAWNPU010000037.1, on the reverse strand, counting down.
TTTGTTTGGGTAAATGTTTCGTATTGTTGACATTTGCTGGTCATGAAAAGTCATTAAATATATTTCTCTAATTTATCTTTCGACTGTGGCAGACTCGGTCCGGTGGTGGTAATGGCATTAAAGTAAAGTTGGGCAAAGTGAAAAGAAAGCGGAAATGTTTGTCTGGCCACCAATGGTGTGGCTTGAGGGTCCTGTGGTTTGATCTCCTGCCACTTCCCACTTGCCACTTGCCACCCAATCATCCAACCCTGGACCCTTCAAACCTTCTACCCTTTTCCTTTTCCTGCTTGCTAATTAAAACTAATTCCTAGGAAAGGAACCCAACCATTCAGGATGTTATTATACTTTTCGCATAACTGTCAATCAGGCCCACAATTAAATGATTGAAGACATCAAACTCGGTCTTTGTTTGGAGTTGGCTCTTGTGCAATAAAATACTTTACTATGTCTATGTGGAGTTGGCTTTTTAGTTGGCCTGTGCTGGTTTAGTTTGAATGCATATCAAGTGGATGCAGATACAAAATGTTTTCATGAGAAATTGACTTTTTCCATAGCTCTGGCTCCAACGACATCTTCGTAGTCTTCGTAGTCGTCGTCAGATGTCTGTTGGCTGTTGTCTTCCTTTGGCTGGAATGATTAATGGTTCTGCTCTTTGCGCATTCGTGGCCAACAACAGGAACAACAACAGGCTTGAAATATTTGTATCTGTAGCTGTTGCTCCGACTGTTGCCGTATCTGTATCTTTTTGTGTTGCTGAATGAGAATTTCTACTGCATCGCGCATCAGCGTTTGGCATTTTCAGCTACCGAGTCACCGCCACCGTCCCGCCATTGTCGCCCACTTTTTATTGTCTTTTCCCCTTTTTTGATTGAATTTTCCATGGCACTTGCAGATACTTAAGCTTATCGCCTGGCCTTTAAAGTTTCAGCCAACCGCAAAGCTCGCACATAATTTAAGGCCAAGTCAAGGCAAAGTTGGCTCTCCTCTTCCCCCGAGGGCTAGACCAACAAAAAAAACCTACAAGATAAATTGAGGTCATTTTTTGCCAGTGGCCACCTTTGGTCAGGCCATGCCATTCCAATGTCCCGTGTCCCTGTCCGGGTTCGGCCTCTGGCCTGGGTCCACCTTGTTGACCGCCGTCCTCTGCCCGGCCGCAAATGTCCTTAATGTGCATCCTTATGGACTGTGGTCATGTGCAAGTGGTCGAGATGGTCGAGCCCAAAAAAAGGCTGTCCCTTCCATCTCCATCCACCAAACATATTTGCGAAAGTATAAACGAGTAGTTAGGCAAACAGCCACGAGTGTACAATTCATTCCCCAAATTCTTGGGGCATGCGTGGGGATGTGGCAAGTACACATAACGGAGTTGGACTTTGTTAAGAGTAACTAAAAAATAAATCAAAGCGAAAGTTGTACTTCCTAATGATTAAGTTAGAGTTTCTTAAAGATGGCAGATGTTAATATATCTCCGCAGATTCTCACCCAAACATACAGTTCTTTCTTGCCGTGTACCATGATTATGAGAGCTTTTTCTCCATCCTTGCCATTTATGCAATTGTTGCAAAATTTACGCTTATTTTAATTCCAGTCCAAAATGCGGCAAATGCGTTAAATGTCTCACCTCCGCTCCTGCTGATCCTTTTGCTCCTTGGGTTTTTTAGTTGGTCAGCTCGCCCCGCAATAGAAACATAAATTTTCCACTGCCACCGAAGTAGAGTGGGCTAAAGCGGAAAGGTCCTGTTAGTGGACAACGAGTGTGTTTAAGTGTTAACATGAAAATGATGCTGTTGAAGCAGTTAATAAGTACATGCCAAGGACTGTAAATCATTGGTAGCGTTTCCGAGCTGTCGGCTCTGCCTTTAAAATTAATTTCATTTGCAGACAACTCTTCCCTCGAACTAAACATTTCCCGGATGAGATTTACGAGCAAATAATAACCAAATGATGATTTCGAATATTTAACTTGATAGTTTATTTCCCTGGGCTTCCTTTCTTTTGAAAAATCGTTATCCCAGGCATGTTCTCTTTCTTGTTCTCTTCGCCTAATCCAAAAGCTCCGGCAAAGTATCCTCCTTGGTTGGTAGTTTGCTGATAAGTTTCCATTTTGACTTTTCCGGCATTTCATCCATGCTGATGACATTTCCAATGCCCCAACTCCACGCCCTCGCCCCTCGGGCCATGACAAAACAAAATTCATTTCGTAATTTTGCCAGCCGCCTAGAAAGGCCAGCCACGGCAGCTGTCATTTGCTTTTTGGGTCTCTGGGTGGGTTCGGATTTCATTCTGACCAGGCTGCAGAAACTGCACTCAACTTGGCTTTGGCTGCCTAGAATCTTCCACCCACCCAGCACACTCAACCCACTCCCTCTCTTCAGCCCCCTGGCTGCCACCGGCACGCCCTTCGGTTCGGGTTTAGAAAATTATCTTTTTGCTCGTCGTCGCCAAAAAGGAAATCATATTTTCTGCTTTTGTGCACTTTACTTTTCAGTTTTCGTTGGCTGCCGTTGGCTGCTGCCTCCAGTCAGCTCGTAAACAGTTTTCGGGTGCAACTTTTGTGCGAAATTTATGCTTTCATTCCGTATCTGTATCTGGGCACTTTTCGCACAAGTACACAAGTACATGGCTTGGGCTGGGGCTGAGGACAGAGGGAAATGGGACCTGTATGTGTTTACCCCACCAGGTGGTGTTTATGGCATCCGCTCTGCGAGTATTGATGAAGGAACTCGGGCCCGCATCTGTAATTCAATCAGTGTCTATGTCTGGCTCCCTTTGCCACCGTTGCCGCACTCTCTGGATCCTTTTCCTTTTGCCATTTTGCCGCTTGTCGCTATTGAGACTCCGTTTACGCAGCTCGTTCAGTTGGAAATTTGTGTGTTGTTGCCAAAAACGTAGCAAAGCAGCGGGAAAAAATAAAAAATACTTTTATATATATTTTGCAATCGCATCAATGCAAATAAGGTGACAGAAGTTTGTTTGGAAGGCGGCGAAATGTTCAGTTTCCTAAAATGATATGCGCATCTCTTTACTACTCAATGCGATTTTTATTTGACGAAATTTATTATAGTCGAGTTTGTGTCCCAGGTCGTTGGAGCAGAAACAACTTCTCCTGATCTTCATCATTAGAAGTTATTTAAACTTTCTTAAGTTGTTTTGAATATCCTATTTGAATATTTTTAAACAAAATTTATCAGCTGCCACGCCAAAGAACCATTGCTAATTCCCACAATAATTATTAGTTTAACTTTATAAATTGATTACCTTAAGGAAATTGAAGCTTACTTCTGTATCATTCATTATTACAATCATAAAAATGATCAAAATTCCCTATTAATGGCATACCTCTAACAATAGACATCTGGATTTTAGGAAAATACAAATTTAGTATCAGAAAATCCTTTCATATCGTTCTCCCTCGCAATTTAACAACCGATGTCACGATTTATTGTTATCCCTAATGAAAGCCTTTTGAAAATGAGAAAATGGGGATAAAAAGTGGCGAATTCCTCCAATGAATACCAAATCCTTTATCTAAGATACTTCATCATTAAATGAAATACAAAAAAAAGGAATTATAAGGTTCTCATGATCCCAGAAAAGCTATATCTCTTCTAAGAGACATCTAAACCTTTAATACAATACATTTTGAGAAACAGAAAGTTATTGTTTATACTTCTTCATTACAATTTCCGCCGAAGATTCGATATATTTTGTAGCACTCTTCTGATAGGGCCCTTTACAAATTTAAAAAAAAGGTATCGAGTGGTTTTTCTTCAAGAAGTCAAGAAGTTGAGGTTGTGAATTAAATTATTATAAAATTGTTATGAAATAATGAACAAGTACATTTTTCGTGAAAAGCTTTCAAGATCCCTTCAAGAATGATGGCATAAATTGACTTTTTTATTCAAATGAAAATAGAAAATTAATTTGTGTTTGTTATTTAAATTAAGTTTTCCATTTGCCCCTTAAGGCAGATTCGTTTCTGCTGGCTGTGGCTTCTGTTCGGAAGCCGAACTACTTGAGATTCGAGCTGAGGGCGCGTCTCTCCTCTGATTGATTGATTAGATTTTTGTTAATTACTTAACGCTCGAGCTGCGAGTGTCGCGAAGAAAAGACGCTTGCGAAGAACTTGCCACACCGCGACGGTATCAGCTGCACTTTTTGGCTGGCTGGAGTAACCGAAAGTTTGCCGGTTTAGTTGGGAGGATGTCGCTGAATTAGTTATGCCCGCTGACGACGAGCTGATAGATTGATTACGGGTAGATGTAGGGATTCCCAGACTCCTTGAGACTCAAAACGAATGCAATCCGTTGACGTATGTACCCTAGCCACGCCCACATGGGGGACATGTTGAAAGCACAACGACCAGGAAAGAACTACAACAAAAAATTCACATTCACTCCGCAAGTCTCAAACGAACAAAATGCAATTTCTCAATTGCAGCTGAATTCGTTCCAGAAAATGGCCTGCCCCGACGTCTTCGCACCGCGTACACCAACACCCAGCTGCTGGAGCTGGAGAAGGAATTCCATTTCAATAAATATTTATGCCGCCCAAGGAGAATTGAAATAGCAGCCAGCCTGGATCTGACCGAGCGACAGGTGAGTGTGTTCCTGCACCTCTGCAAATGCAATTTATTCCGCAGCACTAGCCTGAGAAATTCCATTACTCCGCTGACAAATTGCCGAGTGCCAGGGCTGACAGCCGTGTTTCTTCACGTTCTACCGGGTTTTTTGCCCACTTTTAATTGCACACACCTTGGCGGTACTATAGTAGTAGAGTCAGAACTAATCGAATCTTGGTGTTGCAGGTAAAGGTTTGGTTCCAGAACCGCCGCATGAAGCACAAGAGGCAAACGCTCTCGAAAACGGACGACGAGGACAACAAGGACAGTCTCAAAGGTGACGATGATCAATCCGATAGTAGTAAGTGGCATTAAATATTCTATAAAAGTTCGCAAAAAATAACTGAGAATGAAGAACTGTACCAAAAATTTAACTCACTTTTCGCTGAGTTTTACCAACAAGTTGTTCCACTTTTACTTTTTCGGTTTTGCATGATTTCGTTTCGAGGCTTTTACTCAGAAGTAAGAGATGGTGTAGCTTATCAATCATTGTCAGTGACTGGGATGGGATGGAACAACTTTTGGCAGGGCGGCTCTTGACGCGCTAACCCCTTTCGCGTGAGAGTTTCGTCTTTGGTTCTTGACTCTTCCACATCCTCCCCATTCTCCTTCTCCTTTCCCTGATCCACCTCCTGTCTCGGGGACTCGTCTCAATCCTCTACTTATGGAAACAAATCATCAATATTCGTGGGCATATACCTACTGATTTGCTTTTATCTTACCTTCCCGTGAAATGCAGACTCCAATTCGAAGAAATCGTGTCAAGGCTGCGAACTGCCCTCCGATGATATTCCGGACTCTACGTCCAATTCCCGGGGTCACAACAATAATACGCCGAGCGCCACCAACAACAATCCCAGTGCAGGAAGCCGTAAGTTTTAACCTTTAAATAGAACACATAATGAAACTAATATGAATTTGTTATCCTTTTAGTGACACCCAATTCCTCCTTGGAAACGGGCATTTCGTCGAACCTTCTGGGCAGCACAACCGTATCCGCCTCGAATGTGATCAGTGCCGACTCCAGTGTGGCTTCTAGTGTTAGTCTGGACGAGGACATTGAGGAGAGCAGCCCCATCAAGGTGAAAAAGAAAGAGGAAGGACAGGTAAGACTCCAAGAGTTCGAGAAAAGATTCAATATTGAAAACTATTTTCCCAAAGCAGATAATCAAAAAAGAGGCCGTTTCCACCTCGTCCAAAGCATCGCCTTTTGGCTATGAGAACTCTACACCCAGTCTGGTCAATTTTCGGCGGGATTCGGACACATCCGCCGCCGGAAATCCGCCTGCTGCCAAAGTTGGTGGTAAAAAGCGTTTCCAGAGCGGAGCCAATGCCATTGTCACGCCCACGCCGCTCGGTGATAGCAACGGTGGCAATAATACAGCTGGTGGCTATTTCCCTGGCTACTATCCTAGTCCCAAGCATCAGCAGCAGCATCAAATGCAACAACAACAGCAGCAATTGCACCCGCAGCAACAGCAACCGCAGCAGCAGCAGCCGCAGGACTATTACGGCAAATACGATATTGAATTCGCCAACTCACCACACCACAAGCAGGCGCTACACGGCGAATATCTAAGTCCCAAGCCAAATGCTGCCGGTTTTCACCAAAACAGTCAACAGCAACAGCAGCAGCATGAGCAGCAGTTTTATTACAATTATAACGATACCAACGGTAGTGCATACATGAACCACCAGCAGCACCAACACCAGCAGCAGCACCACCATGTTAACGACTTTGAAGGGCCTCCGGTGAACGGGCCGAATAACTTTAACAATGGCTCATATTACGATAACATGAATTTCCAGCACCAGCAATCAGTGGTATTCCAACAACAACAGCAGCAGCAGCAGCAGCAACAGCAGCAAACGGCAATCAATCATCAACAGTGAGTTGAAATAAATCTTGAATACAATTTCAATTATATCGTAACTGTTCGAGGTTTTTATCTCCGCTGAGGGATATTTTTTGTTTACCAACACTGGTGTCTTAGCCATGGCTTAAACCATACGTTCGCACCTTTTGGTTCACCTTTTACCTTGTTACCAAATCATTTATAATGAATTTTATTTAGGAACTGCGATGGCGCCACCTTCTTGGGAATGTAAAATTATTTAAAGTTTTATGTTCTGATAAATAAGTTAAATTATATAAAATTTATCTACAGATAATATATTGTATTAAAAGCTTTATCTTCTTGAGCAACATTTCTCATAGGTTTCCTTTTTTTTAGGCACATGCATCACCTAGGAGCCGGGGAGACCTACAGTGCATTGGGACTGCAAATGGAGAACTGTGAGGGCTATAACAATTTTGGTAACAGCGGGGGCGGCAATGGGGGTGGCTACTACGAAGCGGGTCAACAACCCCCCGGCCCGGCAGCCCACTCCCATGGCCATCACCCCCACACCCACCCACATGCTCACGCACATCCACACCACGTGCCGGTCCAGGCGCAGGCGCATGCCCACCTCCATGCCCACCACAATCCGGCAGCAGGCCAGGCGACCGGGGTGGGCGTTGGTCCTCCACCACCGCCGCCATCGCACATCCACGGATTCGCATTGAACGGAGGAGGTCCTGCAGCACAGGGATTCGGAAATAGCGCCAGCAATGCCGCAGGAGCTGCCATCGGAGGACTGGAGAACTCGAACAGCTCGTCGGACTTTAACTTCCTGAGCAACCTGGCCAACGACTTTGCTCCGGAGTACTACCAACTCAGTTAGTTCATGTAGGAAGCCAACTAGCAGTCAGAGGTCCCTGTAAATAGCTCTTAGCCCAATTCGAGCCCAGTGTCTAGTTCCCTTCAGTGTTGTTGTAGGCACCTAAGCACCTTGTCCGTAGCACATATCTGTAAATACCTAAGATCTAACCCCAATCAAGAGTTCTATTCCATTCGTAACTAGGCTAAACGAATACTAAATGTCTATATGTTTTTGGCTCCAAGTCAAACTGAAGTTCTGCTGCGAAGATTTCATTCAGAAATAAAAGATGATGCAAATGTAAATAGTTAGAAGAATGTAATAACTTTTCCACAAGTCACTTAAGCCTTTAATTAATTGTGTTTTGTAAATATCTAATGTAGCTTAAATCAAAAGATAAAAACTGTCATTAAATCGTAAATTAAAGAACTAGAAATCAAAATTTGAATCCCTCCCGATTCGAGTGCAATTTCGCAATGAAAACTATGATTTAGAATCTTAAGAAACTCTCAATTATTTCCATGTTTGTAATGTTTGTATGTTGCTCTAAATTTTTCCATAAAACAAAATCTAAACAAATATATATTATAAATATGATAATTAATATTGGCTTAGATATCTTTGTAAGGAGAAATAATAAAAACTAATTAAGATATGAATATTAAGTAACATCTTTGTAAATCTTCCATTTAGGCAACTACAAAATCGTAATATCCGAATATCCCAATATCTGATTATTGACATTGGATGATGGATGGGATTCTTTTGGTTTTCCTTTCGAGGGGATGTTAGAGACATATTTTCGCAATAGAAAAGTAAACAAGCGAAACATTGTTTCAAATTTGAAACTCAAATATTCATGTAAATTTTAAAACTCTTCGAGCATAGGGAGTTTTTTTTATATTTTATTTGATTAGAAGAGTGTCGACATTCATGCTTCATTTACAGAGTTTTTCATATGCAGGCACACCGAATTTAGCCCGCTTTCCCCAGAGGAAACTCGCTGGCTCCGGCTGGCCCATTCGTCAACCAGCATTTTGGGTTTTGCCTGTCAACGTTTTAAGGTACGAGTATTCGGGTAAGAGGTTCTGGGCACTGGACCAGGAACTAAGCCACATGATGCCAATGTCGTCCCATGTCGTCGGCTACGCACATTTCTGACAGAAGCGGTGAAAATTTAAGATTGATCACCAGGCCGAGTGTTTGCTAGAAATTGCTTGAGCTGTTTTGGTGTTCCTGTGTCAATGTCGAGTGCCGAGTGCCGGCAAAAACCCAAATAATGTCGGAAAATGTCTGCCATCCGTATTCCCCAAAGGATAGTGTGAAGAAGGGAGTAAAAGCCTGCTTGGATTAATTTAATTAGCACTGAACGGACACCCCTGACCAGGCACGATGCCGGCTGGGAGGTCAATGTTGCTGCGTGGAATTGAAAAATTCCAACGAAACAAATTCGTATTGAAAATAATAAAAATAATCACTTCAGTAGCCAACAGCCGACCGTCAACAGTAAGACATTTGTTGAAAAAAAATACCTTTGTTAATTACAATTTAGTTTGCTTAATTTCTGAAGGAAACACTCAAAGCACTCGACCACTGACATTTGTTTGGGTTAATCGTCATCGGCGAGCGCAATCTACCAAAAACGGTTAAGCTGAAAATAGTTTATGGGAATTACAATACGAAGTAAACGCTGTCCAGCCATCCGGCCAGTTGGACAGTCGGGCAGTCGACCAGCCCGAATAATGCCAATTAAACTTGCACACAAAAACCAGTTCACTTACCATTTTCTTTATGGCTTATTTTTGGCAGTAGCACCATCGCCATCACCATCACCGGTACTGGAGCTGCCACCTGTGAGCACCTTAAACCTTAAAAATATGCTGACTGTACGATGGATACTCACATACGGTGATATAGATATAGTTATATAGGCTTTGCTGCCGGGCCTGACCTTGGTACACATAAATTATTGTTCGCATTGCGACCTTTCTTGTTAGTAATCATAACGAAATATTTCTATCATTTGATTCAACTGTTTCTATTGTCATTGCGAAGAAAAGTAAAAGTCACAGGAGGTGGCAAATATTATGGTAGGGTCTAGAGATTGATTACAAATATTTTTAAAAGCCTTGTTAGGTAATCCATAACGCGAAAAGACCTAGTTGGCTTACAAATACTAAATAAATTAAATAGTCAGAAGAATTCTTATTCAAAAGTTCAATGAACTGAATGAACGCAGTTATCAAAGCTTCTGGTAGGCTTTAAAATTTCATAATCGGATCAATTGATCCAAAATGCTCGATAAGAACCCCAGAAAGACAAAAAATACTCTTTTGGGTGGATTTTTTTCGCTTTTTACTTTTTTTTGGTAGCCTATTGTTGTTTTTTGTTTATTGTTTACACCTAAACTTAAACTCAAATGTAAATTTTGTCCAAAGGGCCGAGACAACGTTTGGTGGTGATGGATGGATGGTTGGATGGATGGTGGATGGCAGTGGTGCGGTGTTCGGCGGCCTTCCAACGATTCAATGTTCCATGATGAGTGCCAATAGGAGTTCTGGCCAAGTGCTAGCCCTGATTGGGCCCTTGCTGCACAGGTGTTGAAAGAGGTTTGGTTTCGCCAACCTCATCAAGAAGAGGCCGGAAATATTTTGTGCTGAATGCTTGGACCGAAATAATGATTATTTTTGTTACATTATTTTTAGGTGGCAGCTGCAGGCGGATATATTGGAGGAAAATCTATAAAGCAAACATATTTCATTATCCTCACACTTGGGAAATCTTGTCTTTTTGGGTACCTCCACATATCTGCCTCTCGGTGAACTGGGTGCAGCTGATATCCAGAGAAACTTTATCCAAAGATGGGCTTTAGCTTTTTTGGTTGGGTCTAAGTGACCGCAAAGCGCGATCGCAAGCTGCTCCTGATCCTGAACCTCTCGGACTCAACACAAAACACTGAATGAGGCTGCCAGGAGAGGCTCCCTCGTATTTATACAACAACCAGGGATCGAAAGCCTGTTTACCCGTTGGCCCAGGCTAAACTGAGGTTCGACGATCCTTCAGCTCACTTGATCGGGCTTGTTTTCGCTTTTTACCCAATTTCCTTTGTTTCTTCCCGGGCTCGGGCTTTCTGTTTTTATTTTTTTGTTCTGTTGCATTGTCAGTTTGCATTGTTGTTGGCTGCTCGTTGGATGATAATGATGATGATGAAGTTGAGAAGGGTTTTGGCTGCGTATCGACGAAGAGCACAGCACCCAAAATCAGAAATCTTCCACTTGATTAGTCGGACTTGGGCATCGCAAAAAGGCAAAAGGGTGAGATCAAGGGAAGCAGTTGGCTAGCTAAAATTACACACATATATAGTGTCTGACCTTGGAGATCCCCTCTAGAAATCAGACAAGACCAGAACAGTTCTTTGGCCAAAAACAACAGCAGGTGTTCAGAACAATCTAGCCGCACATAAATACTTCTAGCTCCAGCTGTGGGAAAATAGAATCTCGAACTTCCAGTGAACTGCATTTTAATTATCTTTTCCAGCTCCCCCGATGAGCTGTAAGACTATTTATCACTCCACAAGTAATGTCATGACCCCATAATTTCCGTTTTATATTACAAACGGCAACAACAATAAAGGATTTCTCTTTGCATTGCGGTAGCAGAGTCCTTCTTATCCTTATTCAAATGGAAATGACCGACACAAAGCCCAGGAATTTGTCTGCCCCTTCAGACAGACACACGGGGAGAGGAACAGGGATCAAAATCAGGATCTGCTTCAAGCAGGCCAACGCAGTTCGTTGCCCTCGCCATTAAGGGCATCCTTAAAGGATCGCGGATCGCGGATCGCGGATCACAGATCTCGGAACAAAAGTCCAGACTGCACCACCACCGAAGGCACAGCAATTGCATGCTCTAAGACTGCAGAAACTCTCACTTTTTCGAGGCCCTATGATGTCTGTGAACTTTTTCGCACAAAAAATAAAATTTCAAAAAAAACACGTTATGAAAACAGGCACATAAATAATACAAAGCCAAACAGGATAATGTGAACGAACTTTACGAGTCCTGGGAAAGGACACGGAAAGAAATAATCGATGGCCAACTTTAATATTCGCTAATAGCGTTTGTATTTAATAAATCATAAAGCAAAAGCCCATTTTCCAATTTCTTACTTTTTGGTCAATCCTTTGCCCAAGTGTATCTCAAAATAAGTATATTGAAATTTCTTTGTGTTCATGATATATCTACATACTCGTATGCATTTTTTTATTGGTGCTGTCAATAAATAAATGTACAGTAAAAATAAAGCCAACAATTTTATGTACAACTCTGAGCTCTCGACTCAGAGTCCTTTGAGCCTAGATTTGTCCTTCGATCTTAGTGATGGTAGCTGACGGTGGGAGCCGAGTACGAGGTGTAGGCAGCAGGGGCGGCATAGTGAGCCACGGGAGCAACGGTCTTGACCACAGCGGGGGCTGCGTAGTGGGCAACTGGGGCGGGGGCGGCGTAGGTGGTGTAGGCAGCAGGGGCAGCATAGTGGGCAACTGGAGCCACGGTCTTCACGACGGCAGGAGCGGCGTAGTGGGCGACTGGAGCAACGGTCTTGACCACAGCAGGGGCGGCGTAGTGGGCAGGAGCGGCGTAGTGGGCGACTGGAGCCACGGTCTTGACCACAGCAGGGGCAGCGTAGTGAGCAGGAGCGGCATAGGTGGCAACGGGAGCGATGGTCTTGACCACTGGGGCAACGGCGACGGCCTTGACGAGGGGTTCACGGTTCACGACGGCGTTGAATCCGTTGATGGGGTCAGCGGTGTATTGAACGGTCCTCTTGTAGCCATCGGCATCGATCAGAGAGTACTCTCCGCGGACCACATCGCCATCACGCTCCTCCACCTGTCCCTTGTTGTCGCCGGTCAGCTTGTCGTCGACTCCATAGGAGAAGCGGTACTGGGGATGGGGATCGTACTCCTCGGCGGCCTTGACGACGACCTTCTGGGCCACGGCCAGAGGGGCAGCAGCGGCATAGGTGGCCACAGCAGGGGCTGCGTGGTACACCTGGGGGGCAATGGGGGCGTATCCGGCACTGGCGACAGCCACGAAGGCAAGAGCGAAGACAAACTAAAGAGTAGAATGTTTTTATGACTTCTATATCCTTTCTTCCGTTGGTATCCCCAAAACTCACCTTGAAGGCCATTTTGTTCTAAGAGCTGATTGGGTTCTTTGCTGAAGTGAACTTGTTCGGCGAATGATACTTTTCTGGGTTCAATCGTTAACTTTTATAGTAAATCAAGCTGCCAGCTCTGCCCAGATCAAATCCGCTCTGCTTCAGTTCAGTTCACTGGCAGCGAGCGTTATTTTCGCGGTGACAGCGAAATATATTTAATGTTTCTCGACTTTTGATTGTTGTCGGGCAATAACTTGTACTTCCTGTTCGTGGCGCTAAGCTCTGTGGGTGTGCAAAATGAGAATGCTTTTGGCCAAAGATTCTGAAAGCCGTTAAGGCAACATAAAAGGTGAAAGATCTCCGGCGAAAGGTTGGGCTCCAAAACAAAAGGGTTGGTCAGACTTAATGGGGAGCCTAATTATTTGAATAGATTACTGTGGAAAAAATTGAATACGCCAATTTTTTGTTCTTTCTATCAATTTTAAATTTTATTGTTTGTTCATTTTATTTATAGAGTTTCCAGATTCTGATCTCTATTCTGAGCTCTTTTAATCTTCTTAACCTCACGGTATGCTGTAATACTTCGTAGATGATTAGATTATTTTTAAAAAAGTTTCGGTAATCTTAAAAATGTTATGTAATTTTCAAACTACGATATATTTGAGGATATTGAAATGTGGCTTACAGTTTATAAGAGTTAAATTATGATAAGGGAATTTATACATGAATTTTTAAAAAGTATGTGAAAGTATATACAAATTTTAATATATTTATTCAAGGCTTTAAAAGTCAACGAAAAAAAATATCCTTTATTATCTCTTTTTAGACTTTCTGCAACATAACTGCCTAATTGAGATTACATAAGAGACTCAACACTAATTTTGATCCATCAAAGGAATCAAGGCCACCCAAGCGAATCCTCAGACCTCGTTCCCAGAAAATCCCTTACTACACCTGAAGATCCGCGATTAATTCGGATTGCTATTAGTAGATGCAATCATTTCACATCGACCAATTTGTATGTGGGCATAAGGCCGAAAGGAAACCTCGCCGAATCCTTTCTAAATAATTGGACTGCACTTGGTCGCATCGCATTCGACAATCACTTCTCTTGGACCTCTGCCGGCTTCGCGGCTGACTTCGCCGGCGACGTAAGCGTTAAGCGGTGACTTCGCGCTAATTCGCAGCATGATATGCAGAAGGCCAGGCCAAAAGTAAGCACCTTGCTGGCCAGCAAGCAGCGCGAACTTGGCCAGCAGGAAAGTGCATGCGAGGGCTATAAAACCAGTGGCCAGGCCAGAAGCGACATCATTCAGCTTCCAGTACTCTTTCTGCAAAGAACAACCCAAAAACCAAACTTACCATAACTAAAATGGCATTCAAGGTAGGTTCAAAGGGTGTAAGCTCAAGGATCAGGGATTTCGAATGTAGAACAATATTTTTACCTTACAGTTCGTGTTCGCTCTTGCCTTCGTCGCCGTCGCCAGCGCGGGTTACGCACCCATCGCCCCCCAGGTGTACCACGCAGCCCCTGCTGTGGCCACCTATGCCGCTGCTGCCCCTCTGGCCGTGGCCCAGAAGGTCGTCGTCAAGGCCGCCGAGGAGTACGATCCCCATCCCCAGTACCGCTTCTCCTATGGAGTTGACGACAAGCTGACCGGCGACAACAAGGGACAGGTGGAGGAGCGTGATGGCGATGTGGTCCGCGGAGAGTACTCCCTGATCGATGCCGATGGCTACAAGAGGACCGTCCAGTACACCGCTGACCCCATCAACGGATTCAACGCCGTCGTGAACCGCGAACCCCTCGTCAAGGCCGTCGCCGTTGCTCCAGTTGTCAAGACCATCACCCCCGTTGCCGCCTATGCCGCTCCTGCCCACTACGCCGCTCCCGTCCACTACGCCGCCCCTGCTGTGGTCAAGACTGTGGCTCCAGTCGCCCACTACGCCGCTCCTGCTGTCGTGAAGACCGTGGCTCCAGTTGCTCACTACGCCGCTCCTGCCGTGGTCAAGACTGTTGCCCCCGTTGCCCACTATGCTGCCCCCGCTGCAACTTACACCTCGTATGCCGCCCCTGCTGTTGCCTACCACCACTAAAATCTAAATGCCATCTACCAATCCCCAAAAATCCTATTTGTTATAGTTATACGAACGCCCAACCAAGAAAATAAACATATATTATTCATTTAAAAACCAAATTTTTCCTTCGCAACCGCATCCGCCTCCAAAAATAAGGATCAACTTTGCCATGGGCAAGTTTCGAATTGAAAACTTAATTATGTTTGGTTCATTAGGGCCCGATTGGAGCTGCTGTGTGGCCGGCCAATTAATTGAATTGGACTGCGACATTGAAATTCCAAAGTCTCAAAGTTCCAAAGTCAAATTGAGTTTTTTCTTTCAATTATTCCATTCAATTTAGTGCTCCATTTGCTACACCCGCTACGATTCGATACAAGTCTGGAAATTGACCAATCCTATCAGCGAATAATAAATCATAATCGGATCGGTTTTGAGATCGAGTGTTCGAGTGTGTTTACGTAAGTGTGTCACGGATATGGATTTCTTGCGTTCTGAGAGAGACCACTGAGATAGCACGTGGTCAGATGGCTTCCGGTTGGTTTTTTCGCCGTTCTCGCCTTTTTTTATCTAACGGATCTGATTTTGCCGGCTTTTCCCCGGAGCTCCTACAGAGACTCCATTCATGTTCCTACGATGACGTGGCGGATTGGAGGTGACCAGGAACTGGTTCGACTCGCCGCCAGACGCACGTCAGACAAGATCTCGAATCTCGAAAGAGTTCTAGCAATCTAAGAGCTCATTGTTTGCTTGGCGGGTAATAAGTTTGGGTAACAAATTTGTTAATTAAAGCGTTCGATTGAAAGTGAATTAAGCATAAACTAAACTAGAGTTAATTGAAGTGAAGTGAGTAAAAATTGAAAGCGAATTGGACAATAAACTGGCCTTAAACGGTCATTGATACCTGAATCGATTCTTTTGATTAAATACAATTTGTTAGATTCGATGGAAAATATATATAAAAAAATCCAGATTGTAAGAAGCTAAACAATCTTAAATTTATCCTAAAATATATTATAGCCTTAAAAACTTTCTCACTCAATCGACCTTCAAATGAAATTCTTTCGGGTTTGACTCGTAATGAATATTTTATTACATCATTTGGCAGCCAGTTGAGTCACTTCTGGTCATTTGGTCTTCGGCCGTGATTGAGCACTTACCATGCAACAATAATAGCTGTAAATCGGAGAGCAAAAAGCTTCAACCAGAAAGCTCAAACATTGTTTGCCGGTTTATCCGCGTGAGGTGATCCAATGCCTTTATTTGGGTCACTTACCAATTGGGAGGGAGGATCGATATGGCAGGGGGTGGAGTGCGAGAAGGGGGTGTGTCTCTTACCGTCTTTCTCTGGTTTTTCGAGTATTGTGTCAAGTGCAATGCTGTTCATCGATCAAGCTGGGATTTATTGGGTTACTTACATGACTCGAGGGAGCCCCAAAACCACGAAAACCAAAAGCCCCACCACCCGCCAAATCGAGTTGCTCGCCTAAGTCTTTTGTTTGTAACGACTTTTGTTACTTCGATTTTGTTGTATTTTTTGTTTCGACCGTCCGTCTCCCATTCATAACAATAGCGAAATGGGTGTGACTCGTGGGTGCAAATCGGTTTGGGTAAATCTATCGCTCCAAGGAGGGGATGGAGGCATGCAAATGAATTACGATCGATGGGATTTCTTCAAGCCACCAAGTCGAGTAAAAAAAGTGAAAGAAAGGCCACGGCAGCTCCACGAAAATTTTCGTCTATAAATACAAATGCAACGGCTGTTGAAATTATTATTCAAACCACGCACTCCACAGAAGGAGGACAAAGTCTCGGCTTCTTTTCGCTCCGTAATTTACGCACTAACCTCAAGCATTTGCCAAATGGCTTTCAAGGTAAGCTGATGTAATCCTCGCCACTTGGCAACAGCTAATTTAACTTGTTATTTCACCAGCTGATCGCTGTAGTCTCCTGCCTCCTGGCCGCCGCCTCCGCGGGCATTATCCCTCTGGAGCAGCACGAGCAGTACCAGGCTCACCAGCCGCAGCACGTGATCTACCAGAAGCCCCACGACATCCACGGTCATGCCCATGCCCACGAGGTGTACCCCGATGACCCTCATCCCAAGTACAACTTCGCCTACGATGTCCAGGATGCTCTCTCCGGTGACTCTAAGAGCCAGGTTGAGTCCCGCGATGGAGACGTGGTCCAGGGCGAGTATTCCTTGGATGATGCCGATGGTTTCCGCAGGACTGTGAAGTACACGGCCGATTCCGTCAACGGTTTCAACGCCGTCGTTCACCGTGAGCCGCTGGCCCATGTGCACCACAAGGTGGTGGCTGCTGCGCCAGTTCAATACCATCATGCTCCAGCTCCTGCACCCGCTGCCGTGATCAAGACCTACGCCGCACCCGCCCATGCTCCTGCCTATGTGGCTCCTGCCTACACCGCGGCCACCCCCGCCTACACTGCTCCCGCTTATACAGCCCACCACGAACACCAGCTGGAGCAGCACCAGCTAGAACCGGAGCACCAGCAGCACCACTACGCCAGCTACGAGTCTCCCGCACACTCGCAGGCCGCCCATGAGGGTCACGAGTACTACCACCACCAGTAAATACCATCACGGAATTCCCCAGCCTTCGATCTTCAGACACGTGAAAGTATTAGCCGCATCCACTCCATCCTGAGACTTAATTCAGAACATCGTCCTAGATAAGTTGTTAAGTTTTATCTTTAATGTAAATATTTCCAATAAACTTTCTACATGCCTATTATATGAATCAAAAACTTCTTTAAATTTAAATGATTTTTAGGGAAAAAAATAATGAGAATTCTGTTAATTTATAATTACTGGTGGTTCAAAATAACTTTATTTAAAGAAAATAATTGGTCTTCTTATGCAAATAAATAGTACTCTCCCAAAGCAATGACATTGGCATATTATAAACTGAATGACTCGCCTAATTCCATGTCAGGAACTGCAAAGCTAACTCGATTACGAATTTGAAGCCGTATACCCGCGTGTTCTTTGGGGATTACAAACGCAATCACCAATATCCATCTTAAGCAAGCTTAGCAAATGATGTTTTTAAAGAAGTCTGGACAAGTGATAAGTGCGTAACACGAGAACAATTGACATTAATTTTATAGAGTGTGAGATTTACATTTAAAGTGCCTGGGCAGTGTTTCCCGATTGGTCATGATTAGCGTAAATGCGAATTGCGGCCCATGCTCGATTTTTGCACTGAAGAGGCAAAAAAGCTGGACCGGTTTTGGACTTGCCAAAATATCCGGTAGCCACAATCACACTTTTTGCAATTTTAATGTCGCACACAAATTGAATGTCAAATAACTTGGGACATACTCGAATCTTTTCATATCAATTTCGGTGGCGGCCAAGTCCGGCAATCTTGGTTGCTGACTCGAACCTGAAATATGTGTGTCCAATTGCCGGGCAAGAAATAATTTGCTCCACATTTCCCACACAAAGGTCTAACGCAACCACATTAGCCACTGCCAGAGCTCTTGGCCTTTCGCTTCTCTTTTGTGAGCCGGGTTAGACCTGGGTTTTGGTTCGGCTTGGCCATGCTTGAGGGCTGCCACCTGAGGGTAATAATCGGCAACCTCGACTTTAACAAAGTACAGCAAATTGCAAACACACCAAGGAAGACTAGATACCACATTTAACATTTTTTATCTATGATATGAGAAGCCTCACAGCTGGATGCCTTCTATTACTTATTAAATCAGTATAAACTAAAACAATCTATGGGAAATGGAATAAATAAGTTAAGAAAATCCTCCAGATACACAATCTACTTATAGTAAGCCCTTCCACGGACACTAGCCTTTGGAACTTGTTATATTTTTTCGATCGATTGGGTAACGGCAAAAATATTAGCTTCGAAGGGCACACTTTCGATGGTCAAGATATCCCGTTTCTTTATAGTTTTATAACATAACACATAGGACATCATAAGCATTAAAATCTCTAAACTATACATACAAATTACGAAGCAAAAAAATATTCGATTTACAAAATTCAAAATTTTCTGACATCTTGGGACAGCCAAACGAATGTGTAAAAACGAATGACTTAGGCGAGCAACTTTATTTTCGCACAAATTCGAATACTTTCATGTACTCGGAAATGTTAGCAAATGAACATAAGTAAAAACTCTCAGAACGGTTATTTAATAAAAGTTAATTTAGACAATTATACCATCAAAATAATGGTGATACGAAATTAGGAATATTCTTTGGCTATATTATACTGGGTACTATAATTCCAAATATAATATATGGAATTCTCCACCGGAATTATCGGAGAAGCAAGTGAAGTTAAAATCCAAACAAAATAAGATACAAACAACTTTTCATTGCAATGTAAACTTAGGAATTCCAATGTCAGAGCACAATTCAAATCAAGTTAAATAATTTAAAATCACATACGTCCATCAGCCAAAATGAACCAAGGAGTTTAACAAGAAACAGTAAAGTTTATATTGAAAACTTTTGTTTATATTTTAGGGGTGTTTGTATAACTATAACAAAAAGGGTGTTTTTAGGGGGAAATATCAGTTCTTAGTGGTGGTAGGTGGCAACAGCGGGGGCGGCGTAGGAGGCGTAAGCAGCTGGAGCCACGGCCTTCACGACAGCTGGAGCGGCGTAGTGGGCGACTGGAGCAACGGTCTTGACCACAGCAGGGGCGGCGTAGTGGGCTGGAGCAGCGTAGTGGGCAGGAGCGGCATAGGTGGCAACGGGAGCGATGGTCTTGACCACTGGGGCAACGGCGACGGCCTTGACGAGGGGTTCACGGTTCACGACGGCGTTGAATCCGTTGATGGGGTCGGCGGTGTACTGGACGGTGCGCTTGTAGCCATCAGAGTCGATCAGGGAGTACTCGCCGCGGACCACATCGCCATCACGTTCCTCCACCTGGCTCTTGGAGTCGCCGGAGAGGGAGTCCTGGACATCGTAGGCGTACTTGTACTGGGGATGGGGGTCGTACTCCTCGGCGGCCTTGGCCAGCACAGGGGCGTGGGCCACGGTCTTGACCACAGCAGCGGGGGCAGCGTAGGCGGCCAAAGCAGGAGCGGCGTAGGTGGCTACGGCGGGGGCGGCATGGTAGACCTGGGCGGCAGGCAGGACGCCAGCGTTGGCAGCAGCGATCAGGGCGAAGAGGGCGATGAACTGGAAAGGATTAATCCAAGTTAGTATTTGAGCTTAGGGCATTGTTGGGCTTATTCCTCGGAGCGTACTTTGAAAGCCATTTTTAGTTGTTTGGTAGCTGTGGTTACTGTTGGGAAGGTGAAGTCAACTGTGAGGGCTACTGGTCCGGCAGTCGGCTTATATACAGAGATCGAGCTATTTGCGGCGTTGGAGTTGCTTTTGCTTTTTACGCTGCCAGTTGGCCACGCTCTTGGCGTAATTAGTGCAATTCATTTATGCTAAACCTGCGTGGAGAGGGGAAATAGTGTAACATTGAGTCTGTGGTCAATCTTTGGATCTTTGTGTACTGTCATCCAAATAAATTCAATTTATCCAAGAGTTAGCTACGTGAAGCGTGCCCCGTGCGTTTCTTTTCGCCATTAGCCAAAACCAGTTTTGATTCATGGAACAGTTAATGAATTAATGAAGTTGTTTAAAAATTAATTTAAGCTAAAAAAAATGCAACGATAATATTATTTATTGAGATCTGATAAGAAGTATAATTCGAAAACATATTGAAGAACTTTTTTTATATCCTTGAATTGGTAATCCAGTAAGGTTCGATGTTAAAATAATATACAATTTATACATTTTATATGCAATATATAAACTAATTAAAATTGAATCGCTGTAACCAATTAAGTGCAGCTCGGGATTTTGTATCGAATCGAAGACTTCCAAATTGGCAGAACTGAAGAAGGTGCGTGACTATTTTTACAAGCCCCAACTGCGGCCCGAGGTGAGGCGCCAAAAGCGAATTCCAATTAGGTGTCATCAATGTCAGCTCATCGCATATAAAATCCCATGGGCCACCATGGATCAGACATTCAGCAATTGGCTTTAGACCAAGACAGCAGATAGTAAATCAAAAAACAACAATGGCCGTTAAGGTAAGAATTAACACAGAGGAATTAACACAAAAGGATTATCAGTGACTGAAAAATCAACACTATGGAAATTTGATTGAAAATACGTTTATTGAAATGTATCTTTCAGATTGTGATCGCTTTGGCTCTGTTCGCCGTGGCTCAAGGAGCCATCCTGAGGACCGCTGCTCCCGTGGCAGTGGCTCCTGCTCCGGTCCCTGTCCTGGCCAAGACTGTCGAGCTAGAGGAGGTGGATCCCCATCCCCAGTACTCGTACAGCTATGATGTCCAGGATTCTCTCTCCGGCGACAACAAGGGACATGTGGAGGAGCGTGACGGAGATGTGGTCCGCGGAGAATACTCCCTGATCGATGCCGATGGTTTCAAGCGTACTGTTACCTACACCGCCGATTCTATCAACGGCTTTAACGCCGTGGTCCGCCGTGAGCCCCTTGCCACTATTGTGGAAGCCGAGCCGTTGGTGAAGGTCGCTGCCCCGCTGGTCAAGGCTGCCCCCGTTGCCGTGGCCGCCCCCGCAATCGTGCGATCGGCTCCTTTGGGTGTGGCTGCTCCTCTGATCAAATCCGCTCCTTTGGCTGTTGCTGCTCCAATCATCAAGTCGGCTCCTCTGATTGCCTCGCCGTTTGTTCGCTCCGCTCCCATCGCGGTGGCAGCCCCCGCTCCAATATTGCGCACTGCTGCTTATGCCACGCCCCTGCGATACACCGCTCCCGCCTACACCGTCACCAACTTGTAAACTCTGCTACTTTGTTTCAATGAATAAAATGTGATTTGTTATGTTAATTCAAATGGATTTATTTATTTTTATTGATAGACTGTTTTCAAATCTTGTCAATCTTTTAAGGTATTCCTTTCAAGGATCAGGTATTTTAGTACCTCATGCTTTTTCCAATTTGACTGTCCAGAATAATGAATTTAGTTGAAGGAAAAAGTATGTTTTGCAATCATTTTTTATGTGTGTAGGTCAGTTCCACATTGCGCGATGTCTCCTTTAGCGCTTTAAACCCTCTGATCTCCCTGTCTGCACCCAAGAGATTGATCAGGTAACACAATATCGCACTCAAGGCAGCAGAATAGTGAAAGCGGTGGATTGGCGAACAAATATTGGCCAAGGAGGGAAGGAAAGAAAGAAACTATGACACTAAGCCGCACCACATTTGCATGCCTAGAGATATTGCATAAAAGTATATCGAGCCCGTGGCGTGGGCAGTTGTAATTGCCTCGTTTCCAGTCGATAAATTAATAAGGTAAATAGCATACACAATAATACCATAATAAATGTAAAAAAAATAGTAATAAGAGAAGTGACAAAACTGATTTTGCCAGCAGCGAATTAATCAATTTCAATTTTATATCACTATTCGCATTTTGCAGGTTTTGGGTGAGTATAAAAAGCTGAGTTTGTGGGCCAGTAAATCATTCCACAGCTTCACTGTCTTCGCAGCAGTTAACGGATAACCAAACAGTCCACAACCAAAACTCAGAGCCATGGCCTTCAAGGTAAGGATCCTGGAAAACAATATTTCAAAGAATTTTTAAACAAACCTTATATGGTAATTTCATTTTTACAGTTCTTCGCTGTTCTTGCCCTCGTTGCGGCCGCCAGTGCCGGTGTTCTTCCCGTCCAGCAGGTCTACCATGCTCCTGCTCCGGCCGTGGCTTACGCCCACGCCCCTGTGGCCGTTGCCCACGCTCCTGTGGCCGTTGCCCACGCCCAACCCGTCCTGGCCAAGGTCACCGATGAGTATGATCCCCATCCCCAGTACAAGTTCGCCTACGATGTCCAGGATGCCATCTCCGGGGACTCCAAGAGCCAGGTGGAGGAACGTGATGGCGATGTTGTCCATGGCGAGTACTCCCTGGTGGATGCCGATGGATTCAAGCGCATCGTCCAGTACACCTCCGACCCCGTCAATGGATTCAACGCCGTCGTCAACCGTGTGCCCCTCGAGCATGTGAAGACCGTTGTCAAGACCGTGGCTCCAGTGGCTGTTCCCGTGGCTGCTGCCCCCATCCCGGTGGCCTACCACCAGCACCACTAAACCACTTTGTTACTGATCTATGGAATCCGATTTAGATCGAATAAATTGTTGAATATTTCTAAGCTTAAAAGAATCACTCAATACTTATTGGAAGGGACTTCAAACTGGGAAGAGCTAAAACCAGGTAAGCCTTGAAATCAAAAACTGAAAAATCAAGTTAAGTGGTAGATAGGAGGGAGTTTCCCTAATCCTACCAATAAACGTCAATGCATGTGATTATTTGGCCTTGCCTTGGCTCTTCTTTTCGGCCTCTTAACCATATGGATTTTGTAATCAATTTTCTGGCAGTAATAACTCATTAAAGGTCCAAATTGAGCAGGCGGTCGCGTCCAACCCATTTTACACCAATCAACGAAAATTGATGCAGACATCCGATCGGAAAGAAAACGCATCGATCGGAACATTTCAATAAAAACATCTGCGCCGAAGGCTTCTTGAATTTAATGCATGTAATGCGGTCTGTGCTTTTGGGAAACCAGTTAAGGTCAGTTGAGTTGCAGCTTTGGCTTGGCCAGAAACCTTTCCCCAAGTGCCTTGTTTTTGTTTTGTCCACTTCAGAATGATTTACGCGACATTATTGGGATGGAATCGTTTTCCTTATCTACCAGATACGTGGTCGCCTTTCCAACTCAGGCAAGTGCAAATATGCCAAGGTACTGTATACTGGACAGGGGACCAGGGACAGCAGACAGGGGACAACGAATGGTGAGGGTTAAGGTCAAAGTCGGCCAGCATTGTTAATTACCGTTGGAGCTCTGCGGTAAACGGACTTGGCTACCCGTTCCCATGTTTAGCATGTAAGTACACAAGCCTAAAGGTTTTAATGCCAGTGCGCATGCGCAACTCGCAACTGGCGGCGAGGCCCATAAAGTTAACCAGGCGAATTACAACAATGCTCGTGTCGCATTGAAAACCAGACCGGCAGACGATCGCCTCACCAGCACTTAGGACCGTTTGCCCCAGCTGCATGAATGAGGTAGCATATTTTGGGGTTTCCCCCACAAGATTTATATTCGCTGTCCACTATTTTATGGACATTACACTGTCCGTTGTAAACGCTACTGACATTACTCCGCTTGTTTGTCGCGCATTTCGTGCGTTCTTGGACGTGTTGGATTGCGGTTTGATGTCCATTTAAGCCAAAATTGTCGTATTGTCTCTTTTTTTTTTACTGTAAGTGTTATTTTGTCAGTAACTGTCGCTTTTCAGTAGATTCTTTCTTTGAAAACGGCCTTGAGTTCTGTCGAGGGAGAGTGAAAGTGAAATAAACTTTTCGTCGTGTCATAATTCAAGTCAAATAAGAATTAAAAGAGAAGGGCTAGAAGACCTAGTAATTCTAGTACTTTCTAAATAAATTAATAACAGAGTTTTAATTGATTCAAGAAACTTTTTTTATGACTCTGACTAGTATTTGAATGGGTTTATCAGCTCAAAGCCAAATTAATGGGTTCTTCCAGTAGTTAATGCAAATATTGCTCAAAGGATATAATTTGCCTGTACGAGTATGTTAGAGTAGAGAATATGAAATTGCACAAATTGCTTTGTCCCAAATCTTTTAAATTCTTTTAATTTTAGAACTTAATCAAACATAATTCTAAGACCAATAATTCGTTTTTGGGAATTCAAATAATGGCTTCAAAATACTTTAAAAAAAATAAATTCAATTCGCATTTTGAGCAATCAAAAACCGAAAAAGCTTTTCATCAAATAATTGTTTAATAGTTTGAAAAGTTTGATAAAAAATGCGTAATTCCCATAAATAATAAAAACTATTAAGTTTTCCATTCATTTAAATCACATCCTTTTATTCAATAACAACTAACGGCAATTATCGGGTCGTGGTAGCCTATTTTAGGGCTTTCTAATAGGCGTACGAGATAAGAGGCGAAGCGAACTGGGTCTTGACGATGGCGGGTCCAGCGACCAGGGGAGCAGCAACGGCGGCCTTGACAACGGGCGCAGGAGCGGCATAGGCCAGGGGAGCTGGAGCGGCGGCGTAGGCCAGGCGAGCTGGGGCGGCGGCGTAGGTGGCAGCCACTGGGGCAGCAACGGCGACTGGAGCAGCAGCACGGACCACTGGAGTAGGGGCAGCAACAACGGCAGCGGGAGCAGCGGCAACGGCGGCCACCAGGGGCTCACGACGGACAACAGCGTTGAATCCGTTGATGGGGTCGGCGGTGTAGTCCACAATGCGACGGTATCCATCGGCGTCGTTCAGAGAGTACTGGCCCTGGACAATGTCGCCGTCGCGGCTCTCCACCTGGGTCTTGGAGTCTCCGGAGATGGCGTCCTTGACATCATAGCCGTAGGTATACTGGGGATGGGGGTCGTACTCCTCCACCTGGGCGACGGCAGCCAGGGGGGCGGCAGCGGGGATGATGCCAGCGCTGGCCACGGCAATGCAGGCGGCGAACAGAAGGGTGAACTGCAAATTAAACAGGTTTAATTGTAAGCCAAGGGAAAAGATATATCCTCGAATATGTGAAAAGCAGAAAAGCTTCTAAATATCCTCGATTGTGTGTCGCTTTAGTTTTGTTTTTTGAATCTTCACTCATCACTTTTTGCACTTGACGAATTAGTCCTTACTTTGAATGCCATTTTGGATTGGTTGGATTGGGTTGCTCTAGATACCGAAATTGGATTTGAACTGATTTGAACAGCGGCCAACTGGGGCTTATATACCGCCTTGATGGCAATATGCCCGAATTCGATGTCAGCGGCGTGCACTTGCGTCACAAAGCAACGTCGACCATATCAAAATGCGAGACGCTCAAGACTAGAAGCGGCTGTTATTGGAGAGCGTATGGTCAGCCAGGGGACTGGGGAGATGGGAGGTGGTGTTGGGCAGGTAGTGGGCGGTTGGCGGTTGGAACTGCCAAGGCTGAGCGGTGACAAAGCCGCGGCGAGCATAATGCCTTCTTGATTGAATTGGACTTGAACGGGGCAACCAAATTAATATTGGCCCCAGAAGTCGCATTTACGAACGTGCACTCTATAGTTCCCCAACCGCTCCTCCATTTAACCAGTAATTTTTTTTCGCTTTCGAAAAATACTCGAACACTAATATGAACAATATCGTATGCAGCACATGCGCAAATGCATAACAACGGTTTTTCAAATTGGCTCTGCACTTGCAAGCTCACCCATTCCGATTCCCATTAACCATAAGCCACTGCTTGGTTTTAGCCACCAGTCGCAGCACCTCCGCCACCTTCAACGACCTTAAGTGTATTTGTTTTTCGGTGTCTGTCTGCCGCTCCAGTTGAACGCTAATTGGATTTCAGGCTTAAGTTATTGTGGTCACCTCACTTCCGAGTGCCCACCCAACAAAGCCATGTTGACTGTCGGTTATTTTGGATAACTTTGAGACATTCTATGCGATGTTTCGACCCAAACGTGAGCGTAGACTTTCAAGTTCTTATATAGGATCAAACAAATATTATTTAAACATTAATCTCTTTATTTAAAACCATTTAATCCTTCGAAGCCTGACTAGAACACATATGAAATGGGCTGGAGATGATGGCTGTGATGCAGGGAGGTCTTCAACAGCGGAACATGATGGGAAATTATGGCCTGAGATGGAGCATGGACCACATGCGTCACCGGAGCATGGTGGATCACGGTGGGTGTGTGAGTAAAAGATCGGTGCACTACAGCCGATGCCTGAGAGAGGGGCTTAAGGGCCGGCAATTTCCGTAGTGGTTGCAACTGGATTTTTGGAGCCATCACAGGGGCCAAGGGCTTGGCCACCACTGCTGCACTGGAAAGGGGTTCACGTCGCACCACCGCATTGAATCCTCGGATGTCATCGGCGGTGTACTCCACAACCCGGCGATAGCCATCGGCGTCATTGACAGAATATTGGCCTTGGACTACATCTCCGTCTCGGGACTCCGACTGGGACTTTACATCTCCGGTCTCAGAATCCTGAACTTCATATCCGAAGGAGTAACGAGGATGGCCATCGAAAGTGTCCTCGCTTCCCGAGGGCTTTACAGGCAGTAAAGCAGCTTGAGAAACCGCGAAAAGGGCCACCAACAATGCAATCTGTGAATATTGGTTAAGACTTTCATCTCCTTAAGGATTTTTTTTCATCGAAGCTTACTCTGTTTAACATGATTTCTTGAAGATGATGGTTTGTTCCTGTCGGTAGTCGAGTTAACACAACTTTGCCTCGTTAAAGGCTCCGGCTTTTATAGGGAGATTGGCTGCCCATTGACCCAATGCCACAGTGGCCTGCATCTGCCTCGGGGTCTGGATATTGGCAAGGTCACCGAAGGGATCTCTAGTCCAGTCTCCGCCTAATTGGGCCTGAGATTGGACAACTAGTTTATCAGGCAATCGACAGGTTTTCGGATCGTTTCCACTTCTTCCATAATTTCTGGCTCTCATCTTGAGCAAAGATTCGTTAATGCTTGGGGGAATTCTGACTAACAGTGATACATTTTGTTGGTAATATAATTAAATTTAAACAAAAGGCTTTGGAGAAACAGTGTTTTCCACACATTTGTAATCCTCAGTGAATATTCCAAGCAAAGGTTTACAAAATTTGTATACGGTATGGCAGAATAAATTAATTATTAGATTATTAATAAAAATTCATAAATATTTTAACAATGCAATAATCTGTATCGTCACTAAAAAACGAAACAAAATTATTTAAAATGTATTAAGCAACAGTGACGTCCGAAAAGTATGCACCAGTTTCTTTTTTCAATTCGAATCAAAGATGGCGCCACTTCAATACAAAATGGATGAACGAAAATAAACTAATTGTTTGGCAATATATAATATATTCCAATTCCGTTCAGAATCTGGAGTGGAGTGGAATGTCGATTTTTCGCCATGAAACTCATTGACAAATCTTAGAGAAGGCTTGGCAGAGCCAATATGGACCCCTACGCGGTTTATATCTTTGTCAATTTGCACTAGAATTCCAATAATACCTTAAGCGATTTGTGAATCGATTCCCTACCAATCTGCATCAAAATATTGGAACTCATACATTTTTAGAATTTTCGTCCAATTTTCTGATGTATCCCCTTTCAGAATGTTAAAAAATCGATGGGAGAACCATTATGGCCCCCTAGGAGGGCTATATCTCTGCCAAAAATCACCCGATTCCTAAACGGAATACCTTAAACGATTTGTGAATCGATTCCCCACCAATCTGCATCAAAATATAGGATCTCATAAATTTTTAGAATTTTCGTCTAATTTCCTTTAAAAATTTAACAAAATCAATAGGAGAGCCAATATGGCCCCCTTCGATGGCTCTATCTTTGCCAAAAATCACCCATTTTTTTAAAGGAATACTTTAAACGATTGGTACATCGATTCCCTACCAATCTGCATCAAAATATTGAAACTCATAAATTTTTAGAATTTTTGTCAAATTTTCTGATTCCCTTTCAGAATGTTAAAAAATCAATAAGAGACCCATTATGGGCCCTTACGAGGGCTATATCTTTGCCAAAAATCACCCGATTCCTAAACGATTCCTATCTGCATCAATATATAATATATTGGAACTCGTAAATTTTTAGAATTTTTAAATTTAAATATGATTTCACTCACACCTCAAAGAGGGTCCCAAGTGGAAGGCTATCTCCTTTCCCTGGCTGCCTGCCAATCAACAATAAAATCCAAAGTCACAAAAACATTTCTATACTCCTGTGCAGCTGTCTTGTATAGAATTTGTATTTTTCTAAAAGGAAACAAGGGTTGGGATTGGAATTTTATTTAAACGGGGGCTGTGTGGTAAAAGTCGCCCCTGATTGGCCGATTCTATATTGAACGGATAAAGTGTGTGCAAATAGGGTTGTGCTGCTCTAACTTTATCCGGGAAATGGGTGTCCATTGAATTCTGGGATTTAGCTTAATGCCGGTACTTATCACTGACAAGAAGTTTTTGCATAATTTTCCATGTTAAGTAGTCAAGGTCATTGACAAAGACAAGGACCATGTTTACATTGCTTTAAATTACCAAGAAGTTGAAAGTTGATTGACTGAAATGATACTTAAGCCATGAAAACAAAACTGTTTCAATCGTTGCAATCAAATATTCAACCCTTATAGTTATTTGAGAAAAACTGATGTATGAATATAATAAAATCTAGCAATTTACAAAAGGATTTTAATGTTTTAATGTCAGTTAGTATGAATATTCTTTTTTAAATGAAAAATATGTGACATACTTGTATGAAATATTTATGGTTTTCACCGACGAAAGGTAAAGAATTTAGGTCTTAACTCCTGAAAATTTAGAGCGTTGCCAATTACACATATCAATCACAAAACTAGAGATCCATGAAAAAGGAATTCCGGAGTTGGCCGAAAAAATAAGGCATGTGATGAATTCGGCAACTAATCGCACCCGGAGAAGCTTAAAATCATATTAATAAACGTAATGAGCTTGTCTGGGCCAATTATAAATTCAATGGAGAAGGCGACAGTCGACGGACCAGTTAACAAAACTCTTGGCCATCATGCAACAGGCAACAGTCGCCGTCGGGGCAAGTACATTCAATTAATTAATCATTACACAATGAGGGAACACAACACGGCTACCAAAAGCTGCACATAACCGAAAACCCAGAAAAGCAATACGAAAAAAATGGCACAAATATCGATTGACCAAAAAAAAAATTACAAAGAAAACCCGAAAAATACCGCCAAGTTTTGTTCTTGCAGCGGTGACAGTCGGCGCCGGGCAATCCATCAATTTGTGCAGCGCCAATTACGCCAGTTACTCGTCACGTCACGTCTCGGGGCCCGGCGGACAATGGACAACGGACAACGGACAGCGGACACTGGACACCTAACACCGGACAGATACGAGCTGCCGTGTGGAGACACCGAAGCTTTGTAACGAATATCGAATCGAATCAACGCGAATCGCCAGTTTTTGGGGAATGTAACAGCGGCGCCCCATCAACTTGGCGTCAGCTTGTGGCCAGTAGCGGGGTTACTTGGTAGTTGACGCCTCCGGGCTGTTCAAGATGTCATCTAGGCCATATATCTTACTTCCGACGTTTTCAAGGCGCTAGGCAGACATTAATGGCGCGACTAACACCAGCAATTGGTGCACACTCTTGAGACACTTATTTTTAATCAGTTTGTGGGATTATGACCAAAAAATGCTGTCATTGGGAAATATATGAACTTTCCTAAGCCCACTTGATTTATAATCCATCATGGGGAATATTATTTGGAACTATACATTTCAACAAGCTGCAAAACAAATATATTAAATGTAATCACTGATTTGTTAAACTAGTTAAATTGTGAAATTATTTATTCTCTTTTTTAACACCTTTCTTTTATAACATTTTTATTTTGAAACATTGTATTTCATTTAATAAACTTCGAATTCAGAGACTTTGTAGCAAATATTGAGGTTCAATCTATTATTTAATATTCAGCTAAGCTTTTGAAATAAAACCAACGAGGATGGGAAAATGTCAGCTATGTATTCCCAACTGCGCAACTATTTTCAGCCAAGTTTCCTACCCCATCCATGGCGGAAACAAGGATACCTATGGCTTACATAACTGTCTGCCTAAACCATGTGGGACAGTTTCTGTTTTGGGATTGGGATTGGGATTGGACCGAAGTAAGTTGGGTAAATACATTTTTTGGGGTGTGTGTGAGTGTGTGCAGAAAAGAGACTCGCACACATCCTGTTACTATTAATTGCTGCTGTCCGAAAATATAACAAATCACCTTGGAGCGCTGGGCAAAGACCTCCGAAAGGACGAAACGAATGGCCACTCCACGGCCCCTACCACCAGGCAACACGGCGAGTATAGAGACAAAAACTTGTGAAAATGTCAATCAAGTTGTACAAAAAGAGAAAAAGTAACCATCACAAAAAAGTGTCCAATCCGAAAATTCAAAAAGGAAGGAGCGAAAAACCAAGTTTTCCAGACAGACAACCAAAGATGATGCATTGTGCGTGAAAGGTGCATGAAGATATCTGAGTTTTGTATCTCTATCTGAGACCAAGTGACAGCGACGGACACCGGATAACTCGTAGGGGGCGCCTACGAATTGCATCCCACTGAGTCAGACTTCGACTTTGATTCCGAGACAAAGTCAGAAGAGCCAGGAGTCGGGGAAGTCGTTCGACGTCGATTTAAATTCCTCAGTTACCGCCATAGATGAGCTGTCATACGTGCAAATGACGATTGACAGCTGCCACAGGCAGCATTCGTTTGCCGCAGCTCCTCATAGTCGCAATTCCCATCCTGACCCGTTGATCCCCCTCATAGTTAGGAGCTCCTCGGTGTTACCTGCCGGTCGACTCATTTGGGAATTTTATTCTAGGTGCTAAAACGTGCCAAAACCACAAAACAAATACAAAACACAGGGTTTCCAGTTAAAACAAGACGTCGACATGAGCATGGGCAGGGGCGTAACTTTTAATACTATCAGCAGGAGGCAGGAGCGGATTAGCCGGAAACGATAAAGGCCAAAAAGAAAAGTATAGAAAGTGTGGAAAATTATGTATTGATTTTAATGTTTAATGATTGATGAATTCTGCTATTTTATTTTATAATAAACGAGGTGATGAGAGGAACTATATCTCTAAAATATCTCTCTAGTTTCAGTTGAGTTCAATTACTAGTACTTTTTCATTAAGACCAAAAAATTTGGTGACTAGGATATTAGGGTACTTAGGTTTTTAAAAAGTTAAAACAAAAGGGAGATTTACAAGCTCTGTTAGACAGTAAATGTCTCTGCACGAAGTATAAGAAATCTCGTAGACTGTGCTGGCCATAATTTCAAACTCTGGCCATAATCTTTTAGACTTAAAGCTGTGCTGGCCATGTTTCAGAAGTTAAACTCCCCTTTAATTTAGGCCCTCTTTTAAGCCTGAAAATCCGCTCCTGCCATGGCGACTGGCAAAAAGTAACAACGACATGGACAAACGAAGAACTCGAAAATCTAAATGGAAACGGCAACTGCCAAAACCGGTAGTGAATATATGACTAACCCCCTTGGTGGCAGGCCGCCTATAAGGGTAGACAAGTGTGGCAGCTATGGAAGCCATGCGAGCGAATGGTACGACACCACTTCGAAGGCGAGACAACAGTATGCCTGGCCAGTGGGTGTGGCCTAAGACGAGCGACTGGATGGCCTGAATTGGCCCGGACTCGGACCGCAGTAATCAGTCACGACTTGGTAAGCGGGCAGGCAGCACGCCATCGCTATCGTCATCGGTTCGTGTTTGTATTTTGATAAAGATAAGGAGCCACCGGCCGTCGCGTATTTTCCGTTTTGCCGTTTTTCCCATTAACTGTGTTTCAAGTGGCCCAAACAAGAGGAATAGTGAAGTGAATATTCAGAGAGTGCTTGAAGTTTAAGGCAAGTGCGGTTCCGGCTGGACAATATGATGGACGTAAGCAGCATGTACGGCAACCACCCGCACCACCACCACCCACACGCCAATGCCTACGATGGCTATGGAGGCAGCACCACCACCGGCACCGCTGGCAACGCCGCTAGCTATTTTGGCCAACAGCAGCTACAAACCCAGACCCACCATCACCTGCAGCCGCAACACCATCAGCTGGTGCAACAGCAACAGCAGCAGCAGCATCTTTCCTATAGTGGCTATGAGAGCAGCTCGCCCGGCAGCTACTATCCTCAGCAGCAAGCCCAGTTGACACCACCGCCGCCAGGGAACCACCAAGTGGTGCAGCAACAGCAGCAGCATCAACAACAGTACCCCCACTCGCATCTCTTCAGCCCGAGTGCAGCGGAGTACGGGATTACCACCAGTGCGGCTATGGGCAATCCAGGAACTCCTCTCCATCCCACCAGCCATTCACCGGCGGACTCCTACTACGAGAGCGACTCGGTGCACTCCTATTATGCCACCGCGGCAGTTGCAACAGTGCCTCCGCCCGACAACAACTCGCCTGTGACTGCCGCTAACGCCACCAATCCGCAGCAGCAACATCAGCAACAGGGAGCAATCATAAGCTCGGAGAATGGGATGATGTACACCAACCTGGACTGCACCTATCCCACAGCCCTGGCCCAGGCTCCGGTCCATGGATACGCCGGACCGATTGAGGAGAAGTACCCCGCCATTTTGCACGCCAGCTACGGGCCCGGATTGATCCTAGAAGAGCCGGATGCCATGATGCAGCAGGCCACGCAGTCCCAGATGTGGCACCACCAGCAACACTATGCCCTGGATGCCATGGATACGCTGGGCATGCATGCCCACATGCATCATGGACTGGCCCACGGTCATCCGGCCAATTTGGCCAACAACCCGCAGCAGCAGAATGCGCAGCTCCAGCAGTCCCAGCACACCCAGAATCAGTCGCCAGCGTCGCACCAGCAACAGCAACACCAGAACTCGGTGTCACCAAACGGAGGACTGTCCCGCCAGCAACGTGGCGGTGTGATCTCCCCCGGCAGCTCCACCTCCTCCTCCACTGCCTCCGCCTCGAATGGGGCACATTCAGCGAGCACACAATCAAAATCCCCAAATCACTCCAGCAGCATTCCCACCTACAAGTGGATGCAACTGAAAAGAAACGTTCCCAAGCCACAAGGTAAGTGTTCCACAAATTTTTTAAAGCCTTTATATATAATAGATCTTTCAGAAGTACTAAAACTTCGACACCATTGATTTATTAGTAAGAAAGTTCAGTTAAAGGAGGGAGGTCTCTGAAACTGATTCAATTTACATGATTTTAACCAGTTTAAGGTCGTTAACATTTCTACACGTTGGCACCGCCTTCAACATTGCACACCGACTTGTAATGAATGACAACCTCCCATTAGACAGCCCCTGAGGAAATTATAGAACCTCCTATTAAGCTAAAAGACACATTTCAACTTTTCACCCACCACAGACAGCTAGACAGAATTGTCAACTCAAATGGTTCTCCCAATAGATCACAGATTAGCTTAAGGAATAAATTAAGATATAATCAGATAGTCAATATGCTAAATGGCAATAAAATAAAAATAAATGAGATGATTGGCGTTAATATTAAACACAATGTTGGAAAAAGAATAAAAGCTAAGAATAGATTTAGCAAAAATATGAACAATTAGCAGTTTTCAAAAAACATCTTGATGCGTCAGACAGAAAGGCAAGAGAGACGTCCAACCGAGGGCATGTCACCTAAAAATAAGAATGTCTTTTCAAATGCCAAAGATTCTTCACCCCTTTCCAGCTGCCAATCTCAATTCTTCCGATCCCCAAGACCCCCATCCCCAGCTCATAATTTTCGCCGTTCTCGTGGACTCTCCTTTGGCATATTTCTTGCATATTTCAGATAAGTTTGTCAATGCCTGTGCAGTCAGTCAGGTTGTCACTTGTCACAGTGCCGAGCGGAGTTTTGTATCTCAGAATTAGCCGGCTAAGAAAATACATTTTGGCTGATAAATAAAAAGAAAAGCATAGCAGATAAACCGAAAACGTATAAAATATTCATAAATGATAAATGAAACGACGATTATCCAAAAAACGAGTCTTTTTGAATTAAAATTTTATGAATTGCACGAAACAAGTTCCTAGGCTAAGCTTATAATTGCCATTTTTTTCAATACTTTGAGGTCAGATGAATAAAATTTAAGCAAATGTTTACGACTCACCCTGAAATTTCATATAATTGCGATTCGTTGAATATATATTGAATTCCGAAAGTCAACTTATCGGGTTCTTTAATCGAAACGTAATTCAGGTTTTATTGGATATAATTCATCATTGTGGACTTAGTCCTAGATTTTTTTTATATTTATTTTATATCAAAAAACAATCCTACCTACATGGGAGTACTCCAAGCCACCTTCTACCTTCCCAACCTGTTGACCAATTTTGATTTGTTTCTGGGCCTGTTGGTAATGCACTTAACCTGTTCAAGTCGCCAGTTGCCCAACTGACGCTGATCGGTGATCGGTGATCGGTGCTCGGCGATATCGGAGCACCAAGCATCCGACCACTTACAGTTCAAACGTTAATCCCTTGGCTACACCAATAATCATACAAATATTTGCTTATTAATGCTGAAAAGTGTCATTTACATGCATCGTTTTCAATTAAACGACGCCACAGAGACCGGCCGAACCAAAATGCAGCCGAACCGATCTCAGATCCCAGATGCCCGATCCAAGATCTGAGTTCCCCACGCGCCGCACCCAAAAACGAAACACTCCGAGACCCAAATACAATCCCCAAAGCCTCTCGAATGACGCGTGCAAGTGGACCAGGCGCTAAGGAGTGTGGTAGGGTGGGGCCTTATGGGTGTAAGATGCACGGTGAAAAAGTTTTATCACTGTATTTCATAAAAAAAAACTGACCCAAAGGTCTTGAAGTAAAGTTTATTATGAATATTTCTCACTGTGTTGTGCAGGGGCGACCGCAAGTCAAACAAACAATTAAAGCGTGCAGCCAGCGGCCGGGAGATGCAGCTCGAATCAAGAATGAAACTTGCAGCCAGAGTTGGGTGGCTGAGGATGGGGAATGGAGGGCAGGGGTTGCTCCAGAGGCATGCCGAACTGGAAGTCAAGTTGGCTGTCAGAAAAAATGATTATTTAAATAAGAGCCTCTCGTTTGAGCCTCACTGCAACCGAACTGTCACTGAGCAATGATCTGGCTGCCTCGTGACTCCGTCGGCTCCCCTGGAATCTTTGGATGCTGGATGCTGGATGCTCGATGCTCGGTGCTCGGTGCTTCTCGCTGTGAGCGCACATGCTTGGGTCCATCTGTCATGTCATCCATTTTCAGGCAGGGAAACAGCATAATCAGCAATCATGGTTATAAATGGTAGCATTCGACATATTGGCATCCGCGGGCACCAGCCCATACAGGCCACAAGCCAAATCCCGTATACACGCCAAGTCTGACCAGTCTTCGATTCAAAGAGTTCTCTAATGTGTTAATCAGCATTTTTCAATAACCAGACCAAGCACAGGAGTTGCTTGATGGCAGATGGCAGGAAAAAACAATTTTCAAAAGAGATTAATGCACATTTTTACAGGGATTTGTCACTGACTAGGAGTTGGTTTAAGATATACAAATACGCACACGAAACTTTCTATTTTTTTTCAGCAACCAATAACCAATAACCAATATCAATCAATGTGCGAAATCTCGAAAAGGCCTCTGACAAGATTATGATGACACCTAGATAAAACTAAAATTAGCTAAAATTGAAAAACGGACAGAAGGCAAACAGAAAACCAAGCATAAACCCGAAAAACGTATCCATCATACAAATGTCAGGGTTAAAGTATTTAGAACTCTTCCAAGTTTATAAATGAATTAGCAGAGAATGTTCTTTACAAAAAGAATGCAGCATGGTCTTTTTTCTGAGTTTTTTTTAACCTAAATGTAAAACCAAAGATTTAGCTGGCTAACTCACCTTTTACTATTGAATTAGGATATCTCGGGCAACATCTATCCCCTATTAGCACCCAACTAGGTGTTTTATGCCCTCGGCTGGTGATAATTTTGTTTGCTTTTATTAGCCTTTTGATGGGCCATAACATAATTGAAAAGTTCCCATCGGGGCGGGTCGGTCTTGTTGTGGTAGAACAGTTTAATTAATGCCTGGCAACTAGAGGTTCTCTGTTTCTGTTTCTGTTCTGTTCGTGTTTTATTGTTTTTTAAACGATCTACCACTTTGTTAGTATAACTTCGCCCACTCCCCCATGAGAGGGGGGACGGAGTTTCCACACGCAAAGCTACAACGGGGAAAATATGAAATATGAAAAGAGCTGACAAAAGTGAAGGAAACCCGAATTAACATAAATGTTGGTCGACATCGAAAAGAGTCGGAAAAAACCAAACACAGAACTTTTGGCCAAAAAGGTTGCAAAAGGTGTTAGTTTTATGGGCCACTGCCGAGGTGGTCGAGGAGGCGGTGCTGGGACTTTGGTAGGGGGGACATTCGCTTGGGGTATTCAACATTTATTTGATGTTTTGATATTTCTTGACACCAACACGCGACGCTACCCGAAGAGCGACGAATGTGCCACAATGAAAACGAAATGAATTAATTACGTGCATTTCAAAACAAAAATTGGTCAGAAATATAAGCCAACGGCGGAGAACGAGAACCGAAAAACAGAAAACCAAACCCATGGAAAAAAATGAGGCAGACTATTTAAATGAAATGATATTGTGGATAGAAAAGTGACCACCAGGAATGCGAGATAACATCAAACGCTTGCCCAAACCGAGCCGAACTCAGAGAGCTCCGGGGTCGGGAGTTTGGAGTAGAGACCCGCCTGCCTGTCTATCACCGTCATCGTTCCGACCCCGTCAGTGGCTTCGGTCCGTCACCGCGGTTAGTTGGCTTAGAGATGGCCTCGTGCAGTAGAACCAGAAAGCTGTTTTATACCCTCTTAAGAGATGTCTAAGAGAAACCTATTAAATCATACAAATTAGTTCTTGAAACAACATATATACATTTTTTTAAGGTGATTTATAAGGTTTCAAAGGAACTGCCACCTCTAATACCAAAAACTTCTTTACCGCCTCCAACCTAAAGGTAGAAAACAAAACAAGAAACCGGGGCCAAAAAATGTATGGCATGTGTCGTGACAAATTTTGTCCGCTGGCGCGCGCTGAGTTAACATTTTCGAAAGCGTATTATTAAATTTCTTTGCCCTTTTGGAAAAGGGGCACTGGAGGACTGGAGCTACATTGGAAATCGCAGAACCCAAAGAAGCCCAGCCTTGGCCTTTGAACCTTTCGTCTTTGGTCCGATCAACGGATCGATTTGTTAGGTGATAAGCCCCTGGCGGTACTTACAATAATTACCACTTAAGTGGGATAGGGACCTCCGAAAAAAACCCTATCTCATTCCAATTTACCTCTCCAGTTAGCTGGTTAGCCGAACGTGGCCTGCACTGCCTCAGTGACATTTACACACCTAAAATGTCAGTTTTCATAAAGTTTGGCTCTGGCCGGAGTCCGGGCGGAGACAACATGAGAAGCACATTAGTCCAGTCTGGCTGACAGCCAGTGAGGGATGAGGGATACCAGGAGAAGTATGACTGCTCCCAAAAATTAAAGAAATAAAAGAGGAACGAATATTCTTAAAGTTTTACTTTATATCAGAGGTACATCAAAGATTTTAATGGAATAAGAATACTCAACCAAAAGGACATTTTTGTGAAAATATCTGCCAACTCAAGCACGACTGCATTAAAGGATATCCCTTCCTTCCTTCAGGGGTGCGCTTTACCAATGTCCTTCCTTCCTTTCCACTGCGTTATGTAATATTAAGCATACACATCGAGGGCGACGGGGCTGTGATGTGGATATCTGTGTGGAGTTGTTTGCCTTGAACGGACATTTGGTGCAAACAGTGCGCCAAAAGCGGAGGATACGGATATCTTATCTGCTGTTTGCATTCGGTTGGCCCAAGGTTCGCTTTATATCCATGGCGCTACGTATTTCGTTTCCTTCGCCGTTGTCGTCGCTACCCGCCTTAATACTTTTCAAGTGTATAATTTAGTAAATTATATAAGTATCGCGTTACGTGCCCTGACACAAGCACAAACACACTCAGTCCCCCCGTCTACCAAATCGATATCAACGATAAATGTGGCTCAATATCGTTGGCTTTTCCCTTTGTTCTTAATTTGTGTTCTTTTTCGCAAAATTACGCAAAGTCATGGTAGTCTTTCGATTTTCCCTCGAACTTTAATTTCTTCCTGGTCACCAATCTGATAGGGTTATCGAAGTACAGCTAATTGATTGTGATTTATTTGTGGGGGCGAATGCCGGAGAATTAAATGTATTTTTAAGTTTATTAAACTAAAAATATCTGTTTTCCGGAGAAACTAATCGTCACCAAAGTGAAGTGGATCACCGACTTAAAGTTGTGTTAACAGGTCATCCAACCTAAAAATAATTATTTTTATTTTTTTTTATCCAAACGCGGATATTCCCTTAAAGTTCAAACTTTTTTGGGAAGGTAACACGACTTGGCTTAAATGGAGTTTCGTTGTAAGCGGCAGCAATAAACAAAATACTTCGATACCTAATGAATCATTTGACGAGGCAAACAGTAGTCGGCCAACAATTTAAGCTGTTCCCGAACTGATTTGCTACCAAACAAAAAACAGTCAAGACAATGAGACAAATGGCTAAGGAAATGAAAACTTTTGCTCTGCGGTCTGCTTTGAATTGTTGGTAAAAAAATTGTAAAAAAGCTCGAGCATTTAGCAATTGATCTGCGAATCAAAGGGGCCGCTAGGTCTCCTCAGAGCCCTAGAGCTCTACAATTGTCTTGTTTTCTTAGCTTGTTGGTGTGTGAAGGTGATTTCATTCCAAAAATTCTCCCTATGCACCATACACAAAGAAAAATAATGCATTTTTTTGAACAGAACAAACAAATTAAAAGGTAACTTACATCCATAGAGATCAGTGACAAAAGCTAATTAAAAAAGTTGTAGTTAATCCTTAAAAGCATTATATATCATTAATTAATAAACTTATTAAGTTAGGTTTATTTTTTCTGTGTAGTCCACAACACAGTAGATAAAATGGTAAACGAAAGCTGTCAATTTGAAGTTCCATTGTTGGTTACGATTATTGTTTCCAATTTTAGTGCTCCAGCTTTGGGTTTCTTTCTTCGATATGAGGGCATAATATGGAAGGTGTCACCCTATTCCACTCGATCCACCCCGCCCAGATAACGACAATGGGCAGCGGGCAGCTTTAAAGTGGACATTCTAGTGGCCAGCCAGGTATTAGCCATGAACGGTTGAACTTCAACTTGGCTGGCGACACGCGTTGATTTGGTTTTGATTTATTTTGCTTTTATTTTCGGGCTTTTTATTTCAGCGAGGCCAACTGATGGATGTATCCTATCTATCTTTAGGCAAAAGGGTGGTATTAAGGCATTAATTGTAGTACCCCATAGGGGCTTAGTTCAGATTGAAGAGATTTGATTCAAAATTGATTGAAAGTTGATGGGAAGTAAAACGTCTCCACTCATGTTACAAAATGAGGGCTTGTTTTAGTTCTTACGAGAAACTCAATAATTGAAAACACCATTTTAACGTTTGCCTTTTTCAATTGGTACATTGAACCCATTGATTCAGAACTTCCCACCCGAGTAATGCCTAAGCCTCGTAATGACAGTACAAATCCAAGGACAAGCTAAATAATACCCCAACAGTAAACAGTAAACCACAAAATTAGAATCTCAATTTTGTGTAAAAACACGCAGTAAGAGAAAAAAATGATTTATTATATTGAAATTATCTCATGTAAACAAGTCAAGTCGGTTGCCAGCTTGGCTAATGCCACTTGTCTCAGCCAAAGGCGAAGCTCTACCAAAAAACACCACCCAGTACCCAGAGCACAGCCCCTCCCCCAATACCAGTCAGTTAATTTTGTTAATTTGTCTAATGAAAATTTTATACATTTTCGAGGTTGTTGTTGGTGGGAAAGGCGAAAGCCAAAGCAAACCTGTGGAGGCCTATGAGCCAAGTCGAAGATATATTATGGAATGGAAGGCGACAGTCTGAGGCTCGGGATTGGACGTCTTGTCTGCACGAATTTCCACGGCAGGCACGAAGATTGATGATGACATTAGCATCATTGTCGAAAAATATTTCTTTTAAAGCCAGCCAAAGGACCAAAACCGATGTGGAGGACCGAGGAGGAGAAGCAGGAACCTTTTTTTATTTTCGCTTTTACTCGAGAGGCAAAATGTTTTGAAATTTGTTTTGTTGACATTTTAATTTGCAAATACTCGGTTGTATGTGCACATATTTGTGTGTGAACGAATGAAGCATTAATTGAATTAAATCATCAAAAAGTGGAAGACATTGCGGGGCGTGGTTGGGGGAGTTGTTGGGTAGGATAGGGGAAGGGTCTTGTCAAGTGGAGCCACTCAAAGTGTTGACTGTCAGCCACACGCACACCCAACGGGTGTATATACATATAATACTTTATATGGATGGGTACATATGTACAAGCATGTGTGACGGCCCACATTCTATACCATTTTTTTTTCGTGATTTGGCAGCCATTTTTGTAGGAATATTTTTTGCCTTTCCTCCGTTTCTTAGACTCTATCGAACACCCTTATTTCAACAGCTCTTCAGCAAATGTACATATACTCGTATATATCGAAGTTATGTACGAATAACAAAAAGGGAAACTATGGACACCTACACATCTACACATCTGCACATGAGTGTGTCTGCATTTTCGTTTGGTGATCCGTCATCTTGTCAGAATGTATTATTCGAATTAAGATTTTACTTTTTTTTGCTGCTGCTGCCATTGAATTGAATTAACACAAGCAACGCACACACGCAGGGACACCAAAAGAGCAGCTGTAACTCACACAGAGACACGGCTGGAAAACTTACCCCCTTCCATTAAACCACCCCCTGGACACAGTAGTTTCAGTTTCTTAAACACACTCACTAGTTACTAGTCAATTCTATTAATACGTCTCTCAAATCAAAGTACGTATAAAAATAAATATCTTGCCTTGCTATCGGTTAAAAAAAATAAAGATAGAAAAGCACTTTAGCCAATTATCACCAGAAACCCCGAAAGATAATCGACCATTTTTTCAGTTCGACTTGATTTAAACAGAATATTTAAAAGGTGACTAAGTTGGGAGATCAATAGCTTGATGTGAATCAGGACTGACACTTTCTGAACTCCATACTCGTATTTTCTCCAATGCACAGCACTCACTTCCATTTGTTGAGCAATTTCTTATCGCCAAAAATAATAAATGTAGTACAAATAGTGTCGACAATTTTGATTTTGAGTCCATCGGATGGCTACCGGAATTCAGCGTAATCTACAAAATAGAAATAAAACAAACATAAAAACAGTAGCCAAAACGTTGCTATTAAGATAACACAAATATGTGCATACGAGTATCTGTGTAAATATTTAAATCGCTTTCAGCGTGGTGTTGTTTGTGACGGCGACATAATTTTCGAAAAAGCAAACCCAAAACAAACCCAACGAGAGACAGACACACGAACAGCTCAAACAGATCAAAGATGTTTGATAAGGAATTGAAAACTTCTTCCGGGGAGACAGTTAACAAGATTAGGAAACTGTTGCCTAGGCGCCAGTTGAGGCATTTTCCAATACCTTATACCTTGGTTAATATCTGACTCAGACAGCCAGCAAATTTTTGGATTTTTGGCTGTGGGTTATGGGTTTCAGGGTTTGGGTTTCGGGGTTTCAGGGTTTTTGGGATTGTTTCGTTATAAGGAGGCTCTCGAAACCTTTGTCGAACAATTTCCATGTGTGTTAGACATCGTGACTAATTCGCCGCGGGACGTCTGCTATGCCCGTACAAAACTTTCAATTAAACTGGAAAACTTGACTTTGCCTTTGTATCTTCGATTTGAATATACTCGAACAGTATTTTTGGGGAATGATGATATGTAGATACAATTATAAGAATTTCGTTGGTTTTTGTGCATTTCACGATTCGTGTTTGAAATGTAGAGATACCAAGATACAACTGCATCATCGCATGACATGTGGAAAAAGTCTCGGGTTGACAGGCGGCCAATAAAACTGACAGAATGAATGGACATGGCTCGTGGATTTTCGACGGGATTATGGCAGTTTAGTCAAGTCAGATTCCGATTCAGATTCAGACCCAGAGTCAGAGTCCGATTTTGAGCTGGGCCCCGAAATGCCAAACAGTGTTGACTGTGCCTAATTAGCTGCTGGGTCAACCCTCCCCCGGAATAAAAGGGTTTTCGACTGAGATTGCCAACTCAATTAGTTCGGACTGACCTCTGGGCAGTGAAGTTGAACATCTGTCCCATTTAGAGTAAACAATAGAATTGCAGAATATTACGGACTATATTGGCACTTTTAGCAGTGGCTAACTTTATTTCGACTTCAATTGGAGCCATAAATTACCCAAAGGTGATCAATCAAATCGTCACTAAAGCCACCGATCGTCAGCATATTTCGGTCAGCTTTTTGTGCACTTTTATGGCCCCCAGATTAGGGGAAAGCCGAACGGGTTCTCCAAAGTTTCGCCACATGACGTTGATGTTGATGTTGATGTTGCTGTAGTGTTTAATCAACAATTAAAACAATTTACTTTTAATTGAAATATAATTTTCTATTTGCACTCGAATTAAATATTATTATCAATTGAGCCGCCGGCCAGACGGCGTTCCATGCACTCCGGTCCGGACCCGCCGGATTCCGTCTACGTTCTACAATGTACGGCCCGGGGCTTCGGGCCCAGGCCCATTTAATCGCCCCAAAACGGACCCATTGTAATGCTACCCGGATTGTCAGCTTGTCGCGTTGCCAGTTTGTGCGGGGGATCTCCGTAAAGTGGCAGTGGCGCCTACATAATAGAAATGATAATATCATTATATCATATCAAAATGGCCGTTTGCCAGCCGAGGATGATGACTCACTGGCACTGGGAACTGTACTTGAAGTGTGAAAATCAAGGACGACTGATACTGCGATACACGTTAGTGGGGAAATATTCAACCGATAATCAATAAAAAATTATAACCCAGGGAAAATAGATATACTATTGAGATTCCTTCTAGATATTTATATCTAATCCGCCCTTTCTTTAACCCCATTAAAACAATCACAGTTTATTGTGTGTACTCCATAGGATTTCCCCGCTTTTCCGCTTTTCACACGAGAACCTCGACTGATGGAAAGACGGATATGCAAAAGTCAACAAACGTTCGACTGGGCCAAACCTGCGATTGTAATTACCGCTAGTTGAGATGTTATCAAATTACATTGCCTCGGTGTGGCGCCCCTAGCTGTTGCACTCGACTCCACCTCCCCTATGCTCATCCCTGGCTAATTTCGCTGCAACGGCTCTGGTTGTTTACATTGATTGTCAACGGTGTCATTTAAGCGCCATGGTGCCAGCCCACCGAGCACCCACCTCCCCGGTGAGACCCAGTGAGATGGCCTTCACTGGCAGA
Organism: Drosophila vallismaia; assembly: GCA_035047325.1. Taxonomy (NCBI): domain Eukaryota; kingdom Metazoa; phylum Arthropoda; class Insecta; order Diptera; family Drosophilidae; genus Drosophila; species Drosophila vallismaia. Next base: position 2,167,154 of record JAWNPU010000037.1, on the reverse strand, counting down.
GGGTGGGTTCCAAGAGAAGTCCCCGGAGCACTGTTGGCCACGGTGCTTCCCTACACTTCTTACTCTCCTAACAACGGCCTACTGCCTACTCCGGCATTCGAAGCATTGAAGTGGAGGCGATCCCCCGATAATACTCTCTAAAACTAATATTACAAAACAGATATCGTTTGGCGCCGGACAAAAGCGACAGTGCCGCCAACTGGCCGCGACATGTTTGACAACCCGAGCGACACCAGCAGAAGCCGTGCCACAAATAGAGGCCGCACCGTGTCGCGGTGGGACCATAAGATATGCCTACCACAAAAGGTTGATCTCATAAACTTTACAAAAGGTATTCGAGGTTCATACATTTGAATAAATCAATAGGTATTGTGTTCTTAAGGGAGTAGTCCATAATCATAGAAAACACAATATATAATACATTTTAAATAAGAAATCTTATGAATTACATTTCACTTTAAAAGTAGAGCGCGAAAAGCAAAAACAATATGCCTTGTATTTTCAGTTTTTAAAGATCCTTTTAAACGAATTTATATTATTAATAATTGTATTACCACAGTGCATCAAAAGTGCGGCAGCCTTGTCTGCCAGCATATTGATAACCCAACCGGAATGCAGCAACTTCAAGCCAAATGTGGTATTGATTGTGAGTGCGACGGACGGACGGTGCAACTGCCACTCGGTATGTTTGCCTTTGTAAGGCTGTTTGCGGGAAAATTCAAATGCAGCCCAAGCCACTCGGCAGCGTAATCCTGGGGCTTGTTTTCTTAGACATTCCTGTGTGCATTACGATAGGAGACTTTTCAGCTTGGGTTCCATTTGACTGCCACTTATCGATCGATCCGCGCAAACAGAGCACCCAAATCCTCGAAAGGTGCGCGACCAGCTACTGTGCGGATTCAAAAACTGGATGCCAATTTGGGTACCGGTAGCACATAAAGGAGCTGTCGTAAATTCATCATTCATTCGGTTCTGTAAAACATATTGATTGTAAGTGGCTTGTCGTTTGATTTATTGCACTCGAAACAGGCAATTGCCTAAAAACTGTTAAGCCAACTCGATAACTAAACGGACTCGGAGGCAATACAAATTAATATTGCCTGCGATCGGCGCCTTTAAACTTCGAGAAGGTTAATCATGGAGCATAAATGAAACTCAAAAGTTTCGTCGAATAATGCTTATTAATTGATTTATGTTTAAAGTACTTTCATTAAGATTTATGACTGTGTGAAAAGGTTTTTTATGAGCCTGTGGCTCATAAACAAAAATCTTATTGCAAGGAAAATATTGTTAAACACCTTGACTATCTGAAGAAAATAGTATTTTCCGAAGCCTGACATTATCCGTTTTCTAGTCAAACCCTGCACGTCTGAACATAGCAAGAAACAAATCTTATGCGAACCCACAAATACTATAATTCCCGATCCTCCCCCAAAATAAAGTGAAAGGTAGAGTCAGAATCAGAGGATCTGAGATTTAGGAACATCAAATACCCGCTGTCAGGATAATCCCAATATTTCCAAACAAACCTATTGAGCGCATTAAATCCTTCCTTGAAAAGGCAAAACGGCCAAAAGGAATTATTTTCATCATCGTCGGCTTTAGCCACGGGGCGCATGTCAAATTATGAATAAAATGCAAAATCACGCAAACAAGCCAAAAGTCAAATGGCCAAAAAGAGAGAGTGCAAGACAGACGGAATGAGGGTCTAAACTCTCACAATGATTAGCTGCGACAGCTAAAGATCAACGTTAGGGGATCTCAGGACTCACCTGAGACCCAGCCCACTCCCATTTTGTTGCCCCGAAACCACAACAAAGGAGTGTAGGAAAAGCAAATAATACACTTGGAAGAATCTTAAGGGATATTATATAATAAAGTGAATATAAACATAAGTTTTTTAAATCTCATATTTTTGTATTCTTAGTGTATACGTATTAATACCTTAAATTTTATTTACCTTTCTCCTTAGCCCCTAAACTACCTGCCAGCGGTATTACCAATATGCACGATTACCAGATGAATGGGCAGCTGGACATGTGCCGGGGTGGCAGCAGCGGCGGAAACGGTGTCGTCAACGGATCTGTGTGCGTGGGCGGGAACGGGTCTGTTGGGATTGGCAACGTCTTGTCCGTGCAGAATTCCCTAATGCTGGCCAACAATGCAACGGGGGGTAATGGCCATCCCAATGGAATGGGCGTGAGTCTGGGCAACGGATCCGGCGGAGGGCTTAGCAGCTGCAGCATGTCCAGCAACACCAACAACTCCGGCCGCACTAACTTCACCAATAAGCAACTTACGGAGCTGGAGAAGGAGTTCCACTTTAATCGTTACTTGACGCGGGCGCGACGCATTGAAATTGCAAACACACTTCAGCTAAATGAGACGCAGGTGAGAACACTACTTTATGCTCCATTTAAATCAAATACATAAATTTTTTTAATTCTAAATGAATAAATGTGTATTTTACTCTAATTTTTTCTGTTCAGGTCAAAATTTGGTTCCAGAATCGTCGCATGAAGCAAAAGAAACGAGTCAAGGAGGGTCTGATTCCGGCGGATATTCTGACTCAGCACACGACCCCTGTAATAAGCGAGAAAGCAGCTCCTTCGCTGCAGCAGCAGCAGCAACAGCATCCACCGGAGTTGCAGATGAAACCGCAGACTGGCGATCTGGGCAGCAGTGAACTTTCCACAGCAGCAGCAGCAGCAACAGCATCAGTGGCAGCAACAGCATGTGTAGCTGCAGCAACATCGAAGCAAAGTTGAACGCTTTCGGAGATGTGATTGTTATTGTTTTGATGTTGTTTTGTTTGCTGCCAAAATGTTGACGCATTTCGTTGTGATAAATTAATAGAAAATGCACAAAAAAGAGAAAAATAAATTATATTAGAGAAATAAAATAAGTAATAATTATGTCGTATTTGTAGCAAATTGAAACTATAAAACTTTACAATATTTGGTAATCAACAGTAGGAACTTGTGGAATCGAGATGCCATCTGGGGGCTGTAAATACTTCAACGTAATTATCGCATTGCCGCTGCAGAAGTTTGTTAAACTAGCATAAACTGAACTCAGGGTTATATAAACATTAATCTTACTTAAAGGTACGCAGAGCAATTGACAAAATACTGCAACTAACAGAATCAAAAGATGAATTCAAAATTTAAACAATAAAAATAATTCACATCCAAACTAGCATACTTTACCACTAGAAAACCCCAACCCTCGCCCACACAACTCGTCTGTAGTATTATTAGCTAAGTTTTAGTATGCCCCGAGTTATTCGTTTTTGTGCTAGAAAGTAATCGGTCAAACAATCTTCATGTACGTCTGTATATTTAATCTAGTCCTAATTGTAAAATAAATATAACTGTACGACACAAACGCATTATAAATAAACTATAAAAGATATTGCAAATTGTTAATAATCGTGTGCAGAACTTTTTTTGATGGAAGCCATTTTACTTTTCTGACCACGGGGCGTATGATTATTCTGCATGGCGAAATGGACTATGAAAACTTTGCTACAAATAATGTATATTATTCAAATTTGAAGCTACTTTTCGAATATAGTTCGAAACTGGAATATCTTTGAATTGAATTGTGGACATATTTATTTTCTTTAACCTCTGTTTTCCAAGTAATAGAGAAAAGAGATAAGAGAGTTCCAATGGTGAATTCTATTCAAAAGGGCGGCCACCATATAACCTTCAAAATATTTGATATCTAGAATATCTTGATTAATTGCCAACAAAACCCATTGTCAAATTTTCATATGCAAATCTATCATTGTATTGACAGACTGGGCTTGAGGATCATGATTCTTTTTATCACATGTTTGTGAAAATTATTTTTTACAGGGATTTGCCAAATGATTAATTTTTACCGGCAAGGAAATATGAAATTCATCAAATGCCTTTGAACAACAGTGTTTTGCATGTGGTTGATAGATTAGACTTTAAGACCACATTATAGATTGCGAGTTTAAATATAAAATATAAAATATAATAACATTTTCTGCAAACAAGAATGATTCATGATGGGAGTGCAAAATGATTTTATAATAACATAAATTTTTTGCCTTTGATTTAGCCATTCCTAAAGAAATTACAAAACTAAATTCTTAATTTGTTTTTATTAATTATTTCTCCTTTAAAATAAATTATCAATCAATATTTTTTAAAAACCTGCTGAACTGCTTGCTTTTAAAGCTCAGATTCCCGCCTTTGTTCTGAAATCTGGCAGCACTGTTTGATCATCAACCATTTCTTTGGATATATGGAATAAAGTTTAGGTATAATCAATATCAAATTAATATATAACTCATTTTATTTTTAATTTTATGGGCTAGCATACAATTTGTATTTAATATTTCTTCTCTTTGGCCAAAGTCTTAAGGCTACATGGTCACACTGTTTAAATTTATTTACGAATTGCGCAGAAATAACAAGCTACAAACTATGTGGTTTTCTGTTAATCCAAGAATCCGCCTTATACCCTTGCTGAATCCGCCGGAGGAGTTGCGATACTCCTATCTAAACACCAAGTTTGGCAGGATGATGGTGGGAACAGTTCAGGCCAAAAAGGAAGTTGCTATTTGTTCGCTTCATTTTGTGGTGAATTCCGATGATGAGACCCAGGATGAAATACAAAAACGGTGGCCCAAGTCAAAGCTTTTAAAGGACGACAATGGCAACCAGAAGCTACTCGATAAAGTATTCGCAGAAAAAGAGAATTCAAATGAGATTCCAGTCGCTGTTATGGGCACCGATTTCCAGCAGGCGGTATGGAGCGCTCTAATTGATTTAAAGTGCGGTGAATCTTGTACTTATTCACAACTGGCGGAACGGATGGATCGCCCAAAAGCGGTACGGGCAGTGGCTAGTGCCGTGGCCAAAAATGAAGTAGCTATCCTCATTCCCTGTCACCGCATTCTATCCCAAAATGAATGCAGTAAATACCATTGGGGCGGCGGTCTCAAACAGCAGCTTCTTGAATTCGAAAAATCTATCAAATAAAAATCATTTTCTTTATTGAAATTATATCCGGACAACATTCGGCTTGCAGTAGTTTTTGTTGCGGGGAAGGAAAGGAAGTCGTGGCGTTGGAATACTCAAAACGAAAATGCAAACAGGCTCGAGATTGTGCACTCCCTACTTATTAATTGAACCTACAAAATAAAGTATCCCAGACTATTCCCGATGCAGTAGCACGAAAATGGCCAAAATGGAGAGGATAGCCCACTAAAAAAACAAAATAGATTTAGTTAAAATAAAGGTTCAGTAAAATCCAAGCTTTCCACTTACTTTGACTTTAGGGTATTCGTTCATAAAGATCGTTATAATGCCTACGTAAGGCAGGAAGCCCCTAGCCCGGCCCACAATATCCTTTTTGGTCAACCAAAGCTGATTGGGCGCATACAGGCCCCGATCGTCCACGTTGTTATTGTCGCCCTTAGTCAAGAACTTGACAGTTCCATCCTCCCTGGAAAATAACATTGCATTAATAAGGATTATACGATAAAGAGTCAAAGACACAAAGGGCCTTTACCAAAATATATACAACTATCAGAAACTCTTGTGATTGAAACACTTACTTCTCGTGCAACTTGATCACCCGATGCACTATGGGAATGTCTCTGCCCTCCACTTTGAAGACAACAATCTCACCGACGCGCACCGGCTCCTCCTTGTAGTTGGTGAGGAAGAGTAGGTCGCCGCGGTGGAAAGCCGGCTCCATACTGCCACTCAAAACCACCACAATGGGTGACTCGCTGCCAGTGACCACCATCAGGCCTTTCCAGATCATCAGCGCAGAGGAGACGATCATTGCGAAGCTCAGCACTTGATACAGAGACTGGAAAAAGAAAACAATATGGCTCAGGAAGCTATTTAAACCCCGGGTATGCGGCGCCGCTCACCTGACGCTTGTTCATTCTGTTAAAGTCCCCCAGCATCTCGTCGATCTGCAACATGCTTACGATGCCCATGGTGCCGGCTGTCTTTTGTGGGGAGTTTGGCGAAGATTAACCTAGCTAAATGCAATTAAATAGGGCTTTAACAAAACTCTCAGGCCTCGTCCACGAAGACAGAAAATTACAGACACGTATGTGTCAGAGTGACCGACGACGCGGCCTACCAAAGCCAATTGAATCGTATCAGGTGTGGCCACACTATGATTTGTTATTGATTCCAGTTTCTATTTATACTTCTAGACTATTTCTGTTATGGATTGCATAGAATACGCTAGTCTTTTTTATATTTCAGTTAGAATTTGTAAAATATAAGATTGTTTCTTATTAAAACTCAAAATTAAATTGGCGGCTCATTATGGTGGCGTTACCAAGCTGTCCCAAATCAGTGCTGCCACCCATCTGGACGGGCAACCATTTGCCACTCAATTGACTGATATTGGTGTGACCGCACCCGGAAACGTGAAGTGAGCGCCATAGGTTGCTTTTTCCCTTGGAATATTAACACAATTCTGGAGACGACATGGGCGACAAACTACTGGACTCGACGCAGATTATCAATGGCCTGGCTGTGATGTTATCCTTCTTCGTGGGCTATCGTTATGCCCTGAAGCGTGGCGATGCCAAGGACTCGCCATCCAGCGAAGGGGCTCTTCCATCCGAGGCCGCTGGCGAAGCTGCGGTTGCGGACAAGGTGAGATCCTGGTGGATCTCCACATGGACTGGAATCGATACATCCAGACTGCATAAATAGCTTAGATTCTTGGATCCTACTCTGTAGAAGCAAAAAATTACTAATGCTTAATTAAGCTTAACTAAGCTTTAATTAAACAGTTTCTGTAGTTTTAAATATAGTTATCCTTTCTGTTAGTGCTTTTATTTTTTAAGTTGCGCCATAAAAACCTCTTAATCCATTTAAAACTATTCCATTTTTTCGCAGGGCTACGGCGGCTTCAACGATAACTTCAAGATGATTCTGGTTGTTAGGAACGATCTGAAAATGGGCAAAGGCAAGATCGCCGCCCAGTGCGGCCATGGAGCTGTGGGTGCCTACCAACGGGCTGTGATTAAGACCCCGCGGTTGGTCCGCGCCTGGGACAACTGTGGGTGCGCCAAGATAGCAGTGAAGGTGGAAAGCGAGGCAGAATTAATGGCCATCAAGAAGGCAGCTGAACGGAATCAATTGAATACTTGCCTTATCCGGGATGCTGGTCGCACCCAGATCGAGCCCAACTCAAAGACTGTGCTGGCCATCGGACCGGCGGCCGCCGATGACATCGACAGGGTAACCGGACACCTGAAATTGCTTTAAAATCTGCACCCCGTTTACACTCGCAGGCCATGGAGCTTACAAATCACTTAAGTGCAAGCCAATATTATCGAAGCAATAGGGCGAAAATAGGAGGTGGTGGTGCCGGTGTGGATAAGGTGGCGTCAGGCCAATAGAGATGGAGACGACGACAACTGTGACATGCTAGTTAAGCTAAGATTTACGTTATCGCGTTTACTGTGAACCGATCTATTATGTATTAAATGATTGGCAGTCCGGCGGTCGACTGCGAAGCTATGATGTTAATTGATTTTTATGGCGGTTATTAATATTTACGTATAGAATTTACATTATTTAACAATAGAGTTTCACTATTGTAAAGAACAACCATACTTCCATACATATTTTCATACTTTTTATTATTTTACAATCTTATATTGAAATGTGCATGGTTAGATAAAATTGGCTAATAAACAAAGCGAATTGGATTTACAAAACTACTGACAGAACTTACATCAAATTATGTCTAAATTATTTCTTACAAATAACCTTAGTACATTTTCAAATAGCTTTAACCTAAAAAAGGTGATCGCACATTTCACAATATTGCGGAATAATTACAAAGTATATAAGCAACACAGATTCAAAACATTCAGCTTAAGAAAAGAGTAATAAATTCTTAAAAAGGCGGTGAAACAACTCAAAATCTATCATATCAAAATGTTAAAAAGCCTCTTAAGCTTTCACGGGTTTAAAAAAAGAAAAGTTCCCATCGCTTAAGAAACATAACTAACAACGAAAAGAAAAACTTTCCCTAAAAAGTCCAGGCGTAATCGTTGTCTCCCTGCGGAGTTTGTGGCGGCTGCTGTTGCTCCGTTTGCAGTGGCATTGCTTGTTGAAGCTGCTGTAGTTGCTCCAGTCCCTGGGAATGCTGCGAATAGTCCAGCTGGGGAGGGTGCTGATAATCGAGTGTGGAAGGTTCGTTGGGCGAATCCACAACATATATTTGCGATTGTTGATCTATCGGTTGGACTGGCTGCTGGAAACTAAGCTGCGATTGTTGCATTGAGAACTCGCTGTCGTCGAAGACCTCCTTCTTGATGCGGACCCGCGTGCCATCGTCCTCCTCGTCACTCTCGGATATGTCCAAGTCATCATCGATGCCCATGCCGTTGTTTAGACTACCGGCAGGCATTTCAGGTGGCATTTGCATAGCTACAGAATCATCTTCTTGTGATGGAAGGCTCATGCCCATCCCAGAAGCACCAGCGGCCGCGGCAGCACTGGTACTGGCATCGGGTGCATTGTATGAGCTATCATCCTGAAGGAAGTTTGAGAAAGCACCTTGCAAGTTGGTTGGCTCGCCGAGGTCTTGACGCGGCTTGTGCATGGCCAGAAAGTCGGATGGATCGTAGTTGGGATCCACATCCATGGACTCGTCTGAAAGATTTAAAAAAAGTATCAGTAACATAGAATTCACAAATGGTCTTTTACATGAGACAAGCTGGGATAGGGACGACATCGACACATCAAGGGCACAACATTGAGAATTAGAAAAGATAATAGAAACCTTGCTGCTGTTGAGCATAGTAGCCGGCGCCCACGCCACTCAACTGAACCATTGCTTCGGCCACCTGCTGACTGTCATCCTCGCCGACTGGCTCCTCTGCTCAAAATGGGTAAATTGAATGCAAATGGAGAAAATAGGAACCAGAAACAGAATCCAAAGGAATTGGAAGGAACGATTGAAAGAAGTTTTCAAATTAGTAAATAGCTTCGTCACTTCGACCAGGGACCGTAATATTAGTTACATTAGAATATATATTTATAATAATTGAAGTATTGAATAATGATTTTGTTTAATTAATAAAATAAATACGATCCCTGATTTATATATTCTCTGTTTAACTTGATTGCACTTGATTAGAAACACCCACCTGCCATTTGCTGAGCCTCAACGTCGATTTCTGTTTTAATATTCTTTGGATCGATATAGTCCATTGTGTCAGCGGGCGCATGCATCCTTTCACCCTGATCCAAAATACTGGCTGCATTGTTCTCATCCTCTGAGACTTCCTGGAAGTCCTCTTCTTCGTCATCGTCCTCGTCGTCAGTTGAACATTGAAGGTCTAGTATAAGCAATTAATGTTAGTAAATAAACAAAACGATTGATACATAAGTGGTGTGTGCATTACCAGGAACTGAAATAAATGCAACATTTATTACAATTTGATATAATAATGGTGAGTATATTAATATTTAAAAGGCATGCATAATTTTAGATACGGAATTGATAATGAAAATTATTAAGCAATTCTAATTAATAGGAAAAATAAATGGGAAAAGCCTTAAAAATGCAGCCCATGCCGAGTCTAGAAAATTTTGCGTTTAATGAATGAAATTAAATGTTTTTACAAATATAAAGCATGTGAATAAATTATATGAGTTTGTGGCTGACTTAATCGGTGATTAGAGGCTTACCTTCATCCAGGAAGTAAGCTTGCGTCTGACTCATGTTTGAGGCAAGGCTGTCCTTCCTCGGACGCCCCCGACCACGTTTAACCGGATTCTGGGCTTTGACTAGAAAAAGGTAAAAGTTTTTGCAATTCTCAGGTGGCATAGTTTCGACCGACTTTGGTGTACTTTCGTCTGTTTATGTGCGTAGTAATACCTCGAAACAAATACTGCTATTCAATTATTTTTCAGTTCCACAAAACCCTAATCTTTAATCATAAAAAACTTTTGAATAAACATTTTTCAAATGAATTTTGGGGTATTGTTTGATCTTGAACTATTCTTTTCTTTCGTCAGAGTCCCTTGAGAGATACAAATATTTACATTTTAACTCAAATTTAGATACTGTCATGCGTTTGGATGATTTTCTATGCACTACAAACTTAAAGTAAAGTAGCTGATGTCTAAATGGATATCCGTATTGATTTTAATATCGTTACTATTCCAGTTCGCTCAAATACTATTACTCGTTAGTAGAAGCAAGTATATCCACTGGATCCGTGTCGACCACAACCACTATGCTAATATAGATTACAATTTTGATAGATTACTGATATCGAAATGCGACAGGAAGCGTGATCAATACCAATAGTTTTTCACATAAGACCAGGAGAGAGTTTAATGTTAAAATGTACATGTATGCAAGTTGGAGGTATTAGTATCAAGAGGAAGGCCCTGTCCCACTTACCCTCTTCCACGGGATCCCGCTGCTTGCGCGGTCTTCCCCTGCCACGCTTCACTTCGCCCGGACCAGGTGGCGCCGGCTTGCGAGCTGTATGAGGCGCGTGCGATTCCGCACCCATGCCACGATGAATGGTGTTTGGAGCCGCTTGAGCCACATTGCCCTCCACGTCGATGTAATCGTCTCCTGGGGAACTGGCCCTACTGCCGCGTCCAAAATCGTAGTCGTCATTGCCCCAAGCCTCATCCAGCTCGGGAGCATTCTCCCTGGCTCGCTCCTGGGTCTTGGCTATATTTTCTTCCAGCTGAGAGCAATGTTCGGAAAACTGAAATACAGATTACGTATTATAAAAATATGCTTTATGGAATAGATGTGAACACTCACTTCAACCAACTGAGCCTGAGCAAACTCTAAAATCTTTTTCGCGAAATTGGTGTAACGAGAATCGCTGCCATTATACTGCTCACAGTTAGTGGCAATCAATTCTATATCCGCCAAATAGTCCGCACGGCTATGATATCGGTGGGCTAAGGAGTATGAAAAATATAATAAATTCACATTCTCTTATGCTTATATTAAAACAAACTCATACCCTCAATATTTTTTCCAATCGTCTCCAGATCCATTGGCCTTTTGATAACAGTGTAATAGTCCTTCACCTGCTTCTTGTTGACAGGCTTCAGGAATGGCCAGCTCTCAGTCAACTGTTTGATTTGCGTGTGCAACTTGTCGAATATAAACGACAGAGCCACCTGATCGTCGTCGTCGAGCAGGGGATTAATGGCCTTTTCAAGGCGCATCAGTTTATCCTCACGTTCCGCCAGAAGTTCGAAACAGCTGGTAAACATCCGCTGGGCGGCAACAGTGTAGGCGCTCTGTGACCCATTATAAATAAGGGAGTTGTCCACAATTTGCTTGAGATCCTCCAAGAACATTTCACGGCTTGTATAGCGCCTCTGGCGGATGTACTCCCTCATGGTCTGCAGATCCATGGGCTTGGTGACTACGCGATAGTAGTCTGGAACCCGTTTGGCACTTACAGGAAACAGGAATGGCGACACGTCGGGCATGGAGCGCAGCTCGTTAAGGATCAGCTCCAAAATAGAAGAAAGCACGACCACAGGGTCAGTACGGCGTCGGTTGGCGGTTTTGTTGTGGCGCTGAAGGTAATCGCAATGGATATCGGCACCCGCGCGCCTCTTCTTTTTGCCCATTGCGTCCCGCGGAACTTTCAAAGTCAATCCCGAAGAGCCACTGCGGCGCTTCTCGTCATTGTGGCGCTTCAGCACCTTGCTACTGACCGTTACCTTGGTACCATCGACATTCACCAAATCATCATCATCCATTGCCATTTCCTTCTCGCTCTGTTCGTCCATGTCGTCGGCCAGCGAGGGGTTCGATTGGGAGAGGGAACTTTGCATGCCCGTGTACAAGGGACAGGCCTTATTGGTTCGCATGTGTCCCACCTGCCCGCAAGCACCGCATTTGAGCTTAAGATCCGGTTTAAGCTTGAACTTCTTGCGCGAAGGACTAACCTCCTTATAGCCACTGTCTCGATCCTTATGCGCATGGCCACCCGAGCTCTTTGGATCACCCAACGATGTGGGCATACCACCAGGTTGGAGTTTCTGGTTTTGAGCCAGTTGCGCCAAACGTTCGCGCTCCTGGTTACGCTTTATTCTTCGCAACTGCTCCTGAATGCGACGCTTCTCTCGTTTCATCTCCTCCTTTTGTTGCTCATCCAAGGTGGCGAATTGTTTTATAAACTGCTCGTCCTTGGTGGTACGAATCTTGATGTAGGCATCGATCACAGGCTGCCGGCGTACCGTCTCCACGCGAGTGTACTCCTTGCCGTCGTTTCCTTTGAAGGTTCGTGTAATTCGCAAAATTCTTCCCTGGTTGCTGGAAGCTCCAGGTTGCTGCTGAGACGCCTCATCCTTGGCCTTAGCCCCCTTGGCACCCGCCCCACCACCAGCGCCATCTCCGTGCTCCTCATCCAGTTGCCTTAAAAGCTCCTGGCGCTCCTGCTCTTCCCGTTCCAGGGACAGCTGTGTCGAGGTCTTTTTATTAGAGAGCATGTTCTCAAGATTCTTTCCCAGTTCCTCGAGATCGGATTCCTCTGAAGCGGAAGATTCTGCCTCATCGGTGGAAAGAACCTCTGAGCTGGCCAGAACTCGGTTCTGTAAATCGAAGATACGCTGGCATTCCTCCTTATAGCGCTCCTGGTGCTCTGCAATGGAGAAACGATTGCCACGAGAGAACTTATCCATTCCTTCTTCACCGGCTTTGGCTTTTTCTGTGGAAAGAGTGCGGACCACGTCAATGACCTCCCATCGGGAAAGCTTCTTAATTTCCTCCTCAGGCACTTTGAACTTGCGCAGCAGCTCCTTTGCCCTTTGCAGCGGTAGACGACGCAGATCAGCATCAGTTCCCGTTACAGAGCGTTTCGGCTGCGACTCCTGCTCCTCCTTGGTTTGCTGTGATCGTAAAAGGGATTGAGGTATTAAAGTGAATTCACCTTCACAATTCATTTGAAATATATACCGTAGGTTTGTTCGGCACCCTGACGTATGAGAAACCTTCTCCACAGCCTGTAGGATCTGCTGGACCACTCAGCTGCAGGAGACATTTGCCGCGCATGGCTTGGATATAGGCACGGGTGGTGTTCCAAGGAGCAACTTTGACTTCATCGTCTAGCTTGAGTTGCGCCTCTTCATCGTCATCTTCTTGCGGGGCAAACAAGAATTTCTCTCCATATCCAGCGTCCTAAGAAAAATTAAAAAGAATTATAGTAGCGATTTATGGAATTGTTTTCCGTTTCGCACCTTTAAACGCTGTTCTGCTGCAATCATGCTGAAATAAGCGCAACATTGTTCGGGCGAGACCATGGCCCGGATTTCCTCTTCGGAAGGCAGACGGAACTCTGGTTTGATCACCCACCAATTGGAATCCATACCAGTACGTTTGAAGTCTGCGCACTGTTTCAAACGCTTTCGAATGCTGCTTTCCGAATGAGCGGGAAAGGCTTTCTTAATGTCATCCATCCGGATGCGACGCGGATTGTCACGACTCTTCCAGAACAACCGATAAATAAAGACCTAAAACATAACCAAATTTTAGTAAACAATTAAAGATGTATAATTAATTGACGTACCTGCAAGAAGTCACGTGTGAAGTTGTTAGCCCGTTTAGAGTTCGGCCCTGGAACCTCATAGATGGGACACTCCTGGCCTACAGTAAAGATGGCATTAACAGCTCGGATCCAATAACCGCTCCGCGTACGTATGACGAGGAAATCATTATGGGACATTTTGTGGGGATAGATGGGAGCGCGGTACATGTTGTTTTCCAGTGCCTGAATACACTGTCCAGGGTGCAAGATGCCCAGAAAGGGACTGGTGTGTGCAAAGGCCACCTCACCATAAACATAGTCTTGGGGACCACTGTCTTTCTCGGCCTTCCGCTTGTAGTAGTTTTTGATTTTGGAACACATGCCCACTTGGTTCATCAATGGCGGATGCTCTTCGCAGAACTCAGCCAGCACGATGTCACCATCTTTTCCACTCAAATCCTCTGGATTTCGCATAAAGAAGACATCTCCGCCTCCAGAAGCAATACGTTCCACTTCACGTTGTTTGGCTTTCTTAGCGATGTGCTTCAGAAGCGGCATAACGGAGTAGTGCGAAATCGTGGCAAGTGGGCCATGCGAGTACTTCTTTAAAGGCGGCCGGTGGAAAGAGCGCAGTTTCATGGGACCCATGTGCGTGGGCACGAACGGAGCTCGTAGTTCCACCACTGGTGTTGAGTGCTGGATAAGATTACCGCCGCCCACTTTCAGACGCAGGGTTGGTTCCGTTTTGGGAGTGTAGTACCTTCAATAAATGGAAGCTATATCACCTTGCTCGGGAATGCAATAATTATTACTCACGTGTCATTGGAAATATTGAAGGGATCGCGATCGGGACTCTTTGGTGGCGGCGGAGGAGTATCCTCGGCCAGCACGTTTATCACTCCCGCCTTCCCCAACAGAATCTTCGATTTCTTAACGTGTGGGTGTGGAATCTTGATCTTCGGTGGTGGACCTGTGGCTTTATTGATCTTCGACGGATCAATGTCGTCGGGAATACCAAGGATGATATTTTCATCGTTTGGATCGAGGGTGAGAACCTTGGGCTTAGGCACTTTGGTCATCTGCTGTGCGTCCCAAATCACCTCGTCCTCCCATTTGTGATAGATCAGCTCCTCATTTTCCACCGGAAACAAACTGTACCACGTATCATCGGGAGCTTCCACTGGCTTTGCCTGGGCGCTGTAACAAAAACATTGTTTATTATTAAATATTCATAAACTTTAAATTGATTTGATTTTACTTTTGTTGTGCTTTTTTACTGGATGCTGAGGAACCCTGTTTGGAGCTGCCACCGCTATTCCCGACGGGCATTGCTGTTTTTCCCGGCTGACTGAAAGCGCCAGCAGTTCGTGATCCGCTGGACGGCAGCCAACCTGCAGCATTAGTCTTGGAATTCAACTTTTGCATTACTTTGGACTTGATGTCATTGCCATCCCAGACGACGTCGTCCTCCCAGTGCAGTTGGGAGACCATTAAGAATGCATCGTCTGCAATATATTGTTCTGAAGATTCTAGTTCCGGACTGGATGCCCGTCGATCTTCTTTGGTTTGGGATCCAGCCGTGGGTTTTGTTTTAAAACCGTAATTGAAACCCTCCCCGGAGTCGCAGACTTCCAGCATATCGTACCAGATCTGCGCAGGACCGAAGCGCCAGTCTGCTATTTTGGGCTTAAGGTCGCTATTCTCTCCATTTTCCGGACCTTCCTGGCGCAAATCCTCGCTGTTGAGATCGCCCAGCAGTTTATCCTCGTCGTCGGACATGCACTCGGCTGGTGTTGGCTCTGGGCCGAAGTGAAGACTGTAGCCACGTTTTCTTGGCTCTTCCGAATCGCTGGGCGAGTCCGAACCAGCCGTGTTAATTGGCTAAAAGTGCGTATAGCATATTTAAGAAAAATATATTGACGGTGCTGTTACAATTTTAGATACCTTCTGATCGCGGGACTGATTTCGCTTGCGTCGTCTTTTGCGTACATGGCGCCAAATCTGTGGGAGACTAGTTGGCTTTCCAGGTCCAAAGAGGCGCGAGAATCTCAGCACTTTTTGGGGTCTGAAGTCGGGAAACAGTTCCCGTACATCCACGTTTTGGTACTTAGAGGGTAGTATGTCCGCCAACGGTGTGTCCAACTTGCGATCATCTTAATGATAAAAAAAAGGTCGTAAATTGATATAAAAATGGATTTTTCGTTTAAAAAATACCCTTGGGATCGCCAGGTTTCGTTTCACTTGGGCTGGTGGTGTTTTCAGTCGGTTTTGGGGATTCCTCTGTCCCACTGCCAGAACCCGAACGTACCGGAGCACTTGGCGGCGGCATCAGCTCTTTGTCATCCTTGGCTGCAAAGGCATGATGATGATTAAATGACAGGATTTTCTCCACAATGTTCACTTACTTAGTTTTGTTTCGACCTTAGATGCGGGTATGGCATCCTCCAAATCATCGTACGATGTTTCGTTGTCTGCTTGTTCAGGAGGTGTTCGGGGGCAGTCCTCCGAGAGCTCTGTTATGTCAGAATAGTCGATGGCATCGTCTTGGGCCTTGACAGCCCCATCCTCGGTTTCGTTGCTTTTGATACCCGCCTTCAGGGCATCGAAAGCGCTTATCCCCTCCAAGTCACCTGCTTCAGGTTTTTCAGAGTCCTCTTCATCGGATGAAGGCTCGGCCGCCTCGCGATCAATTACCTCGTTGAGCATGGAATCCAGACCCAATCTAAAAAAAAGACATTTATAACAGTCCTAAGATTTAGGATACATTCCAACATATATAGTACAATGCGTACGTACTTTGACAATGATCCAATGTTTTCCCGGAGCTCCGCATCAAAGCCGCTGCCTCCACGACCCTCTCCATCCTCGTCAGCCAGTAACCTGCCCTCGGAATCGATGTTGCCGAAGAGAATACCGGTTAAATCCATGCCCAGGTCACCTCCGCCATTGCCAATAGAGCCCTCGTCATCGCTGTTATCAGATCCCGTGTCCATTATATCTCTTTTTTTTCAATGTTTACGCCGCTAATCACTCTGTCGTCAATTTTTCATGCAGCAAATTGAATTTAGTGATGACAGTAAGCAAATCGAGATATCGATATATTTGCGCAGCATTTTGCAAGAGTTAGCAGCACTGAAATTGCAGACAACTGTTGCGAATGTTTTGGTTTGTTTACTGCTTGTTATTTTTTATTAATGTATGGACCATATTTTGACTTTTGTCACACCATACTAATAGGAAATTAATATATATATTGCGATAGATAATTACACCAAAACTTCCAGATCTTTCTTTTGATTTGATTGCACCAGTATCGATAAGTTTTACCTCTTCGAGTTGGCAGCATTGTGTTTGCGGCAAACTGTTGCAACTATTTTGGTTTGATTCTTCTTCGATCGTATTTATATATAGAACAGCGCAGCATACGGTTGAATTTCCCACCCAACGTGCTTTATATTCCCTCTTGCAGACGTCGATTCAAGTTTATGCTTGTGTGAGTGCGACAACGATCGAGAAGTTTCGGCAGCCCAAAAATTTAGGCCAAATCGTGAGTCATTTCTGATCAATAAGAAGTTCTCCTTAACTTGGCTTCCTTTTACAGATACAATTGTGTAACAATGACCAACGCTATCAGCAGCGACGAATCCGATGCCGGGAGCTTTAAGGACAAAGGAAACGAGGCCTTTAAGGCTGGCCGCTGGGAGGAGGCACTGCAGCACTACAGTAGCGCCATAAAACTGGGCTCCAAGCACAAGGAGCTGCCAGTTTTCTACAAGAATCGCGCAGCTGCTTACCTTAAACTGGAAAAGTACGAGAATGCTGTAGAAGATTGCACGGAATCTCTAAAATCTGCCCCCGGGGACCCCAAGGCTCTATTCCGCAGGGCACAAGCCTATGAGGCATTGGAGAAGTTTGAAGAAGCCTACAAAGATGGAACTGCCTTGTTCAAGGCTGATCCCAGCAACAAGACAGTGCAGCCTTTGCTGCAGAGGTTGCACGTGATTGTGGAGGAACGAGCGGCTCGCAACTCGAAAACTTCCACAAAGGTCAAGCAGATGATGGACATCACCTTTGATTTTGCCTCTCCCATTGAGAAACGTCGGTCTGCTGCCAACAACCTGGTTGTGTTGGCCAAAGAAGAGACAGGTTCTGAGCTCATGTACAAAGATAACATTGTCCCCAAAGTTGCTACCTTGGCTAAGCTAGAAAAGGACTCTGATATTTACGTTAATATGATTCGTGTAGTGGCAGCCCTTTGCCAAGATAGCGTAGAACGCACTAAGGGTGTGCTTACAGAGCTGGGAGTTCCTTGGTTTATGAGGGTTCTCGACCAGAAACACGAGGACTGTGTGGCCACCGCCCAATATTGCCTGCAGACTATCATCAATTCCTTGTCGGGATTGAAAAACAAGCCAGACGCAAAGCCGGACAAGGAACTTTGTGCTAAAAACAACCGCGAAATAGATACTCTTCTTACTTGCCTGGTTTACACAATCACGGATCGTACAATTTCGGGACCAGCTAGGGATGCTGTTATGGAACTCATCACTCGAAACGTTCACTACACGGCTCTCGAATGGGCTGAGCGCTTCGTAGAAATAAGGGGTCTCTGTCGCTTGCTGGAGGTGTGCTCGGAACTACCCGACTACAAGTATGAGAGTGCAATGGATATCACTGGGTCATCGTCGACCATTGCTTCGGTTTGTTTGGCTCGTGTCTACGAGAACATGTACTACGATGCGCTCAAGCTCAAGTTCACCGAACAGATCGATGAGTTCATTAAGGATAAGCTACTGGCGCCTGATATGGAGTCCAAGGTTCGGGTCACTGTGGCAATAACAGCTTTGTTAAGTGGACCTTTGGACGTTGGAAACCAGGTCGTTGCCAGAGAAGGTAAGTGTCTTGCCAACGATTAAAGAAACAAACTTTGAATTAACAATATCTTTCATTATAGGAATCCTGCAAATGATTCTGGCCATGGCAACAGTCGATGATGAACTACAACAGCGTGTGGCCTGCGAGTGTTTAATCGCAGCTTCATCTAAAAAGGACAAGGCTAAAGCTCTCTGCGAGCAAGGGGTGGATATTCTAAAACGCCTGTATCACTCCAAGAATGACGCCATTCGAGTGCGTGCTTTGGTTGGTCTCTGCAAGCTTGGGAGTTACGGGGGCCAGGATGCGGCCATTCGTCCATTTGGCGACGGAGCCGCTCTTAAGTTGTCGGAGGCCTGCCGTCGATTCTTAATCAAGCCTGGAAAGGACAGGGATATACGTCGGTGGGCAGCCGACGGCCTAGCCTACTTGACACTCGACGCGGAGTGCAAAGAAAAACTGATTGAAGATAAGGCTTCCATTCACGCCCTGATGGATCTGGCCCGCAACGGAGACCAGTCCTGTTTGTATGGGGTGGTCACAACCTTTGTCAACCTTTGCAATGCTTATGAAAAACAGGAAATGCTTCCCGAGATGATAGAGTTAGCAAAGTTCGCAAAACATCACATACCCGAGGAGCACGAGCTAGACGATGTGGATTTTATAAACAAGCGTATAACGATATTGGCGAATGAAGGAATTACCACCGCTTTGTGTGCCTTGGCCAAAACAGAAAGTCATAATTCCCAGGAGCTAATTGCACGAGTACTGAATGCAGTTTGTGGCCTAAGGGAGTTGCGAGGAAAAGTTGTTCAGGATGGAGGCGTCAAGGCTCTTCTTCGCATGGCGCTCGAAGGTACAGAAAAGGGTAAACGGCATGCTAGCCAGGCACTGGCTAGGATTGGTATCACCATAAATCCGGAGGTGGCATTTAGCGGTCAAAGATCCCTGGACGTGATTCGTCCTCTGTTGAACTTACTGCTTCAGGATTGTTCGGCGTTGGAGAACTTTGAATCCCTAATGGCCCTTACCAATCTGGCCAGCATGAATGAGAGCGTGCGCCAGAGGATCATCAAGGAACAGGGCGTGTCCAAGATAGAGTTCTATCTAATGGAAGATCATCTATATCTGACTCGTGCTGCCGCCCAGTGTTTGTGCAATCTGGTTATGTCTGAAGATGTGGTAAAGATGTTTGAAGGCGAGAATGATCGCGTCAAGTTTTTGGCTCTACTTTGTGAGGATGAGGACGAGGAGACGGCCATGGCCTGTGCCGGAGCTTTGGCCATGTTGACTTCTGTGTCGGTTAAGTGCTGCGAGAAAATCCTGGCCGTTGCCAGCTGGCTGGACATCCTGCACACGCTTATTGCCAATCCCAGTCCATCGGTTCAGCACCGCGGTATTGTGGTAATATTGAATATGATTAACGCAGGCGAAGAGATCGCAAAGAAACTCTTCGAGACGGACATCATGGAGTTGCTTAGTGGTTTGGGACAGTTGCCGGATGACTCTCGTGCCAAGGCCAGGGAGGTGGCTATCCAGTGTCTGGCGGCGGCGGAGCGGCATCAGATCATTGAGCGGAGCGACGAAGCCGAGGTTCCCGATGTTTTTGCCGAAAGTGCCAAAATAACCGAGATTATTGATGAATAATTTCCCGTGTAACCCCTCTATGTGCCTTTGGTTTCCATTCACTTCATCCTCTTGCTACTCACCAAGTCATCTTGATACTTAACTTATTTTTTATATATATATTTTAAATTGTTTTATAAACATTGTACGAATTTATTATTAAATTCACTTAAAAGTGTTTCGTTTTTGAAGTTATTCGTGTTTTTATTTGGAGCATTTTATATTTGGCAAAGTAGGCCACTGATATGGGTCATCAGGGGGACTTTTGCGAATTAAACAAATGTAATGACTCCGTTTAAATGTGAATTTCATTACGGTTTCCCAAAAAGAGTTCTCAAAGCGTTTATGGTCACGGCAGCCCAATGGCTTTCATTGAGCAACGTGCAGCGTGCAACCTGCAACATGCAATGCACTACTTGCAACAACTGCGTGGGCTACCATTTTTGGGGCATTCAACTGCATTAATTCGATCTGGCTGCCATTGCGAATCGTATAGCGGATGCATTTAAGGACTTGGCGCACATTTCAGGCATTCTTAATGCGAATATTATTTGAGGCCCAGCAACCAGGTTGCAAGTTGCCAGATGCAACCGCCACACTATTTTCTCACCAGATAGCTTTTTCCCTCGACTCGGTACATATGTTTGTGTGGCAGTGCACTTCCTTGGTATGTTTTCTATTCATTGCAACACTTAAACTGACATTAGCCGACAGCTCGAGGTAGCAGGCTTCCTCTAATGCACAAATAATTGCAGAAGATGCTTCTGCCGCTGTTGTTCTGCGACTACGATTTCAACTGCGGCTGTTCAGTTGCCACAGTGGCTTCTGATGTTGCACCAGTGTCAGGTAGCCAAGAATTCTGAGCGTCTCTTCCACCTGATTGCTCAATCTCAATGAAATATGATTAAATAAATAATTGTTGCTTTAATTCAGTTTTGCGCACAGAGGGTTTCAGTTGCTAATGTAGCCGCCAAGCCGTTAACGGAATTTCTTTTGGCCATTTGTCGTGCTGCTTGATTTTCTACATTTGCTATTCTGCAAGGTTGGCCCCAATTTCACAATTCAATGGAAGTGGAAAATAAGTGAACATTTTTGATTCAAAGACAAAGTATTAATTGCCAATTAAACATATATTTTAATTATTAAGTATTCTCTTAATAAAGGGAATCCCCAAACAGAAGCTTAAACTTTCAGTTTCAGATTCAAGTGAAATTGAATTTCCACAAAATAAAAAAGAGGAAATAAAAGAGAGTTACCCAACCCCTTTTGGCTGAAATTCCATTGATCGGAAGACGACATTTTCGATCAGATTGATGGAAGAACTTTCCCAGTTGAGGTAAAAGCTGAACAGGCCAAGTGATCGGCTTAAAACGGCTGCAACTAAATGGTCAAACACAAACACGGGCCACCGAAGAGATAAATGATCATTAGAGTGCTTAAAAACGAAACCAAACTGGACCGAGTGGTATTTACTTTTTCGGCATTGGTTAGCATTAGACATTTTGTCCTAATTACACAGACGACAAACCGAGCTGCAACTTTGGACTTAAAGCTTCACCGGCTTGATTGGCGACGCATGTGCAACTTCACTTTCCATTTAATCCCGTTTTGGCGGTGCGATCGGGGCGGGCGGTGGACTGGAGATCTGAGTGGTGCAACTGCCGCACAATTTGTCGCAGTGCCACGGCGTTGCATGAAAATCGAAAGCCGATTTTCATGTCAATATTTTTGTTTATTAAACTGGCCCGCGCGACTCGTCTGCGCATGCGGAAAATATGCAAATTACCATCGAGATCGGCGGGCATCATAAGATGCCCCCAAGGCAATGGAACGCAACGCAACACACAGATACTCCCAGACTCTCAGATACGTGAGCACAAAAACACAGATACTCGCACAAATGCACCGCCAAGTTGCGTTGACCGATTGAACGAAAGTGCAGCAGCAAAAGATACAAGATACGAGATGAAAGTTGTCCGCTAGTAGAATGACGCTGCTGAAAGTGCAAGTGGCTCTGCGGATCGATGGATCGATGGACCGATGTAAGATGGTTACGGTTATGGAGACTCCAGATCGTGTGCAGGTGTCAACTCAGGTTGCACCAATGGTTTCACTTTTCTAAGCTTGAAGAACTAGGAGGGAAAATTCAGTCGGTGAGAAAGAAGCGACAAATAAAGAGGGTAGGAAATAATAAACCAACTAAATTGACATTTCTGGAAATATTTTTATCGAAAATATGGCAAATCCTGAAAGATTGTTAAACGTTTACTCAGCTACCATCTAACTTTCCCAATTTATAGCATGGGATAAATCCAGACAATGTGGCCTTTCCCTATTCCCAATCCTCCAGCCAGACATTTGTCAACAGTTGTTTTGTTTTTGTATTTTCATTTGGCCGGAACTTGTGGACAATTTGGTAAAGCCGTGGCGTCGAAAAAAAACTCGTAAAGCGATTTTCCTTCGCATTGGCCATAGTAATTAATCAAACAACTGCCATCCGCCGAAAAACGTTCGGCAACGTTTGGAAAAAGAGAAAAAAGTTAGCTGAAATTTTACTACCAAAAATTTGCAAATGCCGTCACTTGAAACCGGCCACGAAATAAAGAGGATGTCTGTAACAACCGACAAAGTTATAAAGTCGGCGGGAAATTTTAGCGATAGGAAAAAATTTCGCTCAAATTTATAACCATTGATTGTCGTTGCTTAGGACAGTTAAGATACTCGTTCGCCCAGATCGACGTCCTGAAATGGCCAAATATGCTAAGCATCTTGGTAAAAGAAGAATAATAAAAACCAACAAAAAAATATCAAGAGATGCCATTAGCAAGTTGGCCATAACATTGCAACAATGTTGCCATCGAGCATTGCAGGTACAGAGGCGAAAATTTTTATAAAAAAATAATCTATTTACAATATATTTATACTGAGAATAAAGATGAATAAGATTGAAAAGATATAATTTATTAAATTGTTTCAATCCTTAGTTGAACAGAGAAAAGCTTTAAGTTGTTTGAGGATTTTTCTTAGTGTAATAGCAGCATCCTTGGTCTCCAAGGTGATAAGAAATAATTGAAAAGATTGTCGGGCATTTGAATCGATTGAATGGGCCAGGCCAGCAGACCTCGAGGAAGAAGTAGAATCTCAAAGGGCCATAATTAGGCGATTGTTCTGACGTGTGTGTGTTTGTGGAAATGTTTATGTTATGTCAATAGCCGACCACACAAGAAAAAGGGGCAGGAATCCTCCATCACTGATCCCGGAAAGAGGAGAGGGCCGTCCAGTGTTTCTCAAACTGCTTGGTGCCCATTGTCATTAAAGTTGCAAGATCGTCTCACCCTCCCAGCTATGCTTTCTTTTCGCTGAGATTGCAGTTTTGCCTCAGTTTTTTGTTGCGGTTTTCCCACCGCCCTTCTCGCCCCAGCTAACTCACTTTGCCTTAATTGTTTTATTGCATTCAGCGGGTAAGAGAGGCAAACTTTCTATTTGCGCATTTTCACAGGGAAAAAATATTTTATTTTCCTATTTCTTTTGTGGGCTGGAAAATGGCTTGAAAAATGCTGGGCGATAAATGTTTGCTTTTTATTAAGATGCGAATGGAGACAGAAACTGGCAACCATAAATATTTGTCTTCCGCCTGATTACAAATATGATTTTTTTTAATTGTGATGAGTCACAGAAGTCAAATTTACATGTCACAAGCTATAAAGTAATCATTATTAATGAATT
This sequence comes from Drosophila vallismaia, assembly GCA_035047325.1. NCBI lineage: Eukaryota > Metazoa > Arthropoda > Insecta > Diptera > Drosophilidae > Drosophila > Drosophila vallismaia. The sequence goes on along the minus strand of JAWNPU010000037.1, from coordinate 2,143,378 downwards.
TATATTTCACATAAATCACAGGAAATACAAAATGTATTTAGAGGCTTTTTTCAGCTCTAAGAAAGGATTATTTTAATCATTAAACACTCGATATTGTTTTAAGACTTTCAAGTACCTGTTAAGAAATAGTAAATGTTATATACTTTTTGCAATCTTATATTAAAGCAGGTCTAATTCGTTGGTAATAATTAGCCTATTAAAAAAGCATTTTTAACAATCATTAGCGGAAGATCTTAATAGCAGAATGTAAATGCATGAGAGCAATTCCCTTGCCAGCTGCTGGTTGGTCCTCATTTCATCACAGGGAGTTCCGATCTCCAGGACGGATCCATTCCGGCTTAATTATGCGTTTCGTATAGAACCCCGACAATGGTGGACCCTTTTTATGTGCAAACTTTAGCGCGTTTTATGAGTCGCTCATTAGAACTCGAACAGGGCCAGTCAACGGACACGAACAAATGTGCAGAGTTAACAAATGGTGGCCAAGAGGGGTTCAGGGCGCTGTTGACCGCTCCTTTATGACGTTGAGATGTCGACAACGATGGCCAGCCGGACCATGTTGCCAAGGCAAGGGAATGCACTGAGCTGAAAATTAAGGTACCCTTCACATAGAAAGCTACTTTAAATTTGTAGTACACAAAAGACCTAGAAATATGAATATTATATGATTGCCTTCAATCAAAGGCACATTTTTAAAGTTATATTTAATCAATGGATTCTATCATTTTCGCAGTGTAATTGCAGGAGTAGAAGGAGATCAGAAACAGAGTCGGCTCATTATAATGGGCGGCACTTTATTTAAATGCGCGCACGGCACATCATTAACAAGGCAAATGCTATGCGATTCCCTGTTGGCTTCTTTTGGTTGGAGTCTAAAGCAATGCGATTGTTGATGTGCCTGCGTCTCTATTAGCGAATGCAGACCGCACGCACTTCTGGCTTGGAAAGGGAAGCAAGGGGATCTGTATGGGGACCGATTTCATAATATCTCAATTGATGAGTGGGGTCTCCATCAAGTTCCTTTGCACAGTGGTTATTTCTGCATGTTACCTGAATGGAAAAATACGTTTTCTCATTTCACTTTTTACTCACGCAGTTCATGAACTTTTTCAACCTTTGTTTAGTTTTTATAAAAGCCTCCTTTCCTAGATGCAACAAGTCCCATGTTTTTCTATGGTAAATGTCAACAATGTTATCAGTAACGATTTCTTCGAATTGAATACTTCTTGGAATTATTACTGATAACATTATTGGAAGAAGTATAAAATGTTCGATCACTTGATACCCCATGAATCAACTTATATTTTTGTATTAATTAATAAAAGCCCATTCCTCAAACCTCCAGTAAAAATTTACATATATTCCATGTATACTATGGAGTGAAAAAAAGATTAAAAATGTTCTATTGTGATGTTTCCAATTTTATTATAACTCAGACTTCCGATTACTCAGATTACCTTATTACAAGAAATGATTGTTGATAGCAGAGTTTCTATAAAAACAGTCCGCTTCTTGTTTCAAAACTCAGTTGCAAAAAACATTTTATTCAATGCAGTTACTCGTGAGTTAAATTTAAAAAGTTCTAAACTTCGTTTTTTATAAATTGTGCAATTTATTTTAGTTATTTTTGACTGCTGCTCTGCTGGGCTTCCACCTCATCACCGCTCAAGGAGATGCAGGATTTGGTGGTCTCTTTGGAGCAATTGCTAGTGTTGTCAACGAAGGCGTAAGACTCGGGCAACGGGCAAAACAGAATCAGGGACCACAAAATGGCCAACGACCTATATATCAACCAGAATATAGGCCACCTCCCCCTGTACGGCCCCCATATGGCACTAGACCGCCCTATATTGGGGGACCTTCAAATGGTGCACCACCCCCACATGGCCCTCAAAACTCGGGTCAGGGCTCTAATTCGAGGGTACCATATCCAATCATTGACATGAGAGCTCAACCTGCGCCTTCCCAGTATGATTATGATTATGGCTATCAATATGGATAATCCCAAAACCACAATATATTTTTTTTACCTTGAAGAAAAACAAATTCGACTCTTGTCTGAATCCACAATTGAAACACACTGTTTTATTGATATATTTAAAATTATAAATATTATTGCAAATTACACTGCATAATTAGTGTAGTCAAAGATGATTCTTATTTGTTGGTTTTAAAAGTGAATATAATATATTAATATTTATTTTTAATATTTAAAATTCTTTCGCTCAGTGAAAAGTAAACTCTTACTCTTTAGCTAATTTGTTGCTGTTCCTGAAAAGCGCTAATCAACATTTTAATGCCCAACGAAGGGAAAAGACCGAGTGGGGTCTCCATCTAGTTCCTTTGCAAAGTTCCTTTGTTATTTATGCATGTTACCTGAATGGAAAAATACGTTTTCTCATTTCACTTTTCATTCACGCATTTCATGAACTTTTTCATCCTTTGTTTAGTTTTTATAAAAGCCTCCTTTCCTAGATGCAACAAGTCCCATGTTTTTCTATGGTAAATGTCAACAATGTTATCAGTAACGATTTCTTTGAATTGAATACTTCTTGGTATTATTACTGATAACATTATTGGAAGAAGTATAAAATGTTTTACCACTTGATAACCCATGAATTACCTTATATTTTTTTATTAATTAATAAAAGCCCATTCCCCAAACCTCAGTAAAAATTTACATATATTCCATATACTATGGAGTGAAAATAGATTAAATATGTTCTATTGTGATGTTTCCAATTTAATTAAGCCAAGAAATGATTGTTGATAGCAGAGTTTCTATAAAAACAGTCCGCTTCTTGTTGCAAAACTCAGTAGCAAAATACATTTTATTCAATGAAATTACTCGTGAGTCAAATTTAAAGATTCTTAAAATTCATTGTTTATAAATTGTGCAATTTATTTTAGTTATTTTTGACTGCTGCTCTGCTGGGCGTTCACTTCATTGGTCTCTTTGGAGCAAATGCTGATTGCGGAAGATGCAGGAAGCGGAAATGTAGGCCACCTCCCCCTGTACGGCCCCCATATGGCACTAGACCGCCCTATATTGGTTCAGGGCTCTATATAAACTCGGGTCAGGGCTCTAATTCGAGGCTACCATATCCAATCATTGACATGAGAGCTCAACCTTATGATTACGATTATGATTATGATTATGATTATTATCAATATGGATAATCCCAAAACCACAATATATTTTTTTTTACCTTGAAGAAAAACAAATTCGACTCTTGTCTGAATCCACAATTGAAACACACTGTTTTATTGATATATTTAAAATTATAAATATTATTGCAAACTACACTGCATAATTAGTGTAGTCAAAGATGATTCTTATTTGTTGGTTTTAAAAGTGAATATAATATATTAATATGTATTTTTAATATTTAAAATTCTTTCGCTCAGTGAAAAGTAAACTCTTACTCTTTACCTAATTTGTTGCTGTTCCTGAAGAAGTATAAAATGTTTTACTACTTGATAACCCATGAATTACCTTATATTTTTTTATTAATTAATAAAAGGCCATTCCCCAAACCTCAGTAAAAATTTACATATATTCCATATACTATGGAGTGACAAAAGATTAAATATGTTCTATTGTGATGTTTCCAATTTAATTAAGCCTTAGACTCCCAGATTACTCAGATTATTTTATTCCAAGAAATGATTGTTGATAGCAGAGTTTCTATAAAAACAGTCCGCTTCTTGTTGCAAAACTCAGTAGCAAAATACATTTTATTCAATGAAATTACTCGTGAGTTAAATTTAAAGATTCTTAAAATTCATTGTTTATAAATTGTGCAATTTATTTTAGTTATTTTTGACTGCTGCTCTGCTGGGCGTTCACTTCATTGGTCTCTTTGGAGCAAATGCTGAATGCGTAAGATGCAGGAACCGGGAAAAACGGAATTGGGTACCACAATATGTCCAACAGATCATAGAAGTAGGTGAACCAGAATATAGGCCACCTCAGGGCTCTAATTCGAGGCTACTATATCCATTCGGTGAATTGAGAGCAAACCAGAATCAGGGACCACAAAATGGCCAACGACCTACATATCAACCAGAATATTGGCCACCTAGACCGCCCTATATTTGGGGACCTTCAAATGGTGCACCACCCCCACATGGCCAGTACATGGCCGACTCGGGTAAGGGCTCTAATTCGAGGCTATCATATCCAATCATTGACATGAAAGCTCAACCTGCGCCTTCCCAGTATGATTATGATTATGATAAGGTTGGCTATCAATATGGATAATCCCAAAACCACAATATATTTTGTCTGAATCCACAATTGAAACACACCGTTTTATTGATATATTTTAAATTATAAATATTATTTCAAATTACACTCTACACTTAAAACGTATATTAACTGTAGAAAATTTCCTGAGATTTCATCTTCATAGGATGCGGCAAAGGTTATCTGATTAATTTGTGGACGCATCGGTAATATGAATTTTGGGTAACTTAGTTGCTTTCAATAGAATTGAAGTTTTATTACTATGAGAAAATGATCAACATTAACGTCAACTTCCTGTATTTTGAAAATCTAAAATTTCCATATTTGAAACAGTTTTTTTCAAATATCTTAGCCAATTCGCAACCGATTTTAAAACGGAATGGCATTTTTGAATGAGCGCTTTACTTTTCAATAACCTGCATCTAAAGATCTTAAATATCGATCAGAAAAAATTTAATCGATTTTTGGAAAAAATCATGATGGTACCCCTTTCAAAATTTTGAAAAATCGACTTAATTTTTTCTGTTTAGTTTCTCGGATTCTTTGATGCAGATCGAAGCAGACTCAAGCCCTAATTTATGAATAGTATTTCGTTTTGAAATCGGTTTGAAATCAAATGAAATATACGCTATCAAATGGTTGAAAAAGTGAGCTTTTGAGAAATATCCATTTTCCGTGTTTTACAATTCAAAAACAATTCAATTTATCTATCAAAAGGGCCAGTACTTGGTGTGATCACCTTCAATCGGCGAAACTTATACCTTCCCGAATTTGTATCTTCGAGTACTATCTGGTTATTATATATCTATCAAGCGTATTCCCTAAAAACCTAAGTTAGAGAGCGAAAAAAGGACATATGGGCGTATAGGCGATGTTTGAAACGATTTTATAAAGTTTACACTTCGATTAAATAGAAATCTTTGTTTATAATAGGCAGTAAATGAAGTCCTGATTCTTAAATGGTATCTTGGTGCGAAATCGGATACAAAATGGCAAAAATATCATTAAAAACTTCAGCAAAAGGCTGAGAAAATGAGTTTTTTTCAAATGTCCACTTCCCGTATATTGAAAATGTAAAATTTCCCCTTTTACAACAGTTTTTTTTTTAATATTTGAGCTAATTCGCAACCGATTTTGAAACGAAATGCCATTTTAAAATCAGCACTTCAATCTTCATTAAATTGCATCCAAAGTTCCAAAAAATCGATCAAAAAAAATTTAGTCGATTTTTGAAAAAATCATGATGGTACCCCTTTCAAAATTTTGAAAAATCGACAAAATTTTTTTGTTTAATTTCTCGAATTTTTTGATGCAGATCGAAGCAGACTGAAGCACTGATTCATGAATGGTATTTCGTTTTAAAATCCGTTCAAATTCGAATAAAATACACGAAATCATATGGTTAAAAAATTGAGCTTTTGACAAACATCAACTTTCCGTATTTTAAAATTCAAAAACGATTCAATTTATCTATTCAAAGGCACATACCTTAATTTGTTCACCTTCAATCGGCAATATTTATACCTTCCCGTCTTTGTATCTTCGAGTACTATTTAGTTATCGTATATCTATTATACAAACTCCTTAAAAACCCAAGTTAGGGGGCGAAAAAAGGACTTATGGGTGTATAGGCGATGTTTGAAACGATTTTATTAAGTTTACACTTCGAATAAATAGAAATCTTTGATTATGATGGACAACAAATGAAGTCCCGATTCGTAAATGGTATCATAAGCCAAAATCGGATACAAATTGGCAAAAATATCCTTAAAAACTTAAGAACTATGATAAACTATGACCTTAAAAAAGTTGCACTATTACTGAATGTAGTACAAGAACTTTTCCATTTAATGTAAATAGATCACGAACACATAAAAGTTTAAAATAAAAATGTAATTTTTGATTTACAATTTACTTTAAGTTTTTTTATAGTTTAAAGAAGATATAGTTAGATCTTCAACCAGTGTACCTTTGAGTGGCGCCTTAATTGGTTTCTTAGAATTCGCGGTGCGCCCTTTTACTCGATGAGCGCTTCACTTACCTCATTTTACTGCCCCTTCCTTATACCCCTCTGTCCAATCCAGTCCCCAGCTTCCACTTCTGCACACCATACCCCTCGATACTAGGATCCCCTCCATTTCTTGAGTATTTTGCCTATTACTTGGACCCCTGCTCTTGGCTTTGATACCTCTTCCGACCACTTCTGCCCGCTAATTAAGGTCGTCGATGCTGACCAGGGGCTTGGGCATGGATCGAGTCTTTGGTGCGTTTGCAAATTACCCCGCAATTCCACCAACAAATGTCAGGGGATGGGGCAAACGAAGGGTTCCATGTGGTAATTGCCTAACCGATTGCGTTGCCTCACCAGTGCGTTCAAAACTGCAAAAGAATTCGACTTTGAAGGAACAATATCAAAGTTAAGCTTTTAATTTAAAATCAAACATGAGAAATATTAATAGAAACCAATTTATTATTAGATATTGAAGGTTTCTTTAAATAAAATCATAAAGAAAACTTACGTTTCCGATTCATGCATGTCATGTTTATATCAACTTCCTTATTAGTAAGAATTTTACCAATTTATAAATCAAATTTTAAATCTTAGTTAGTGAGTTCATCACCACATTACGATTTAAAGACAAATTAAACGCCCATTAAGACATAATTTGATTTTTTTAAACTTTTGTTTTGGCCCCGCAGTCGGATCAATCAATCAATCAAAGCGCATCCACCTAAAGTCTATTGATGTGTGTCAGTAGTTCCGCTCATCCTTGACACAAAATATATACCAAGAAATGATTACATATAAATTATTTATGCGTAATTATCAAAGGCAGCTAAATGGATATATTCCCCTCTCGACCCAATCAAACTGCCCACAAAAATTTACAAATCATAAACAAAAAATATGATTTCGCTTGGGATTAATTGCCGTTCGGTCTTGTTGGCTGATTTATTTTGGCCAACCTTCGTCCCACGAAGACATTGCAGGGTGGGAGGCAATTTGGCAGTAGACTGTTGTTTTTGTTTCAGTTTTCAAACTTAATTACGCGCGTGTATCTGTCAGATGGCCAAACCAATCTCTTTACAATGGAAAAAGCTTTGGGCCACGAAATTTAAAAAAAACCAATAACAGATAAAACTAAAGTATCGAAGTAAATATGGAGAGCAATTTGTATTGGGCAGGAAAAGATATATGCAAATTTGTTTTCCATTACTCTTCAAAAGAGATTTTAGTATTTAAGAAAAGTTTTGAAAATTATTTTTATTAATCATATATGATTTTAAATTCTAATAATAGATTGGTTTCTAAAATCTTCGTTATATTTAATACACTGATAATGGAAGAGTACAAGTTAGTTATAACCATCCAGAGATCGGGTTTCTTTTCTTGTTCGTTTATGGTTTGGCTTTCAGCGTTCCGGCTAGCGATCTTGGCTTTGCCTAGGGGAACATTTATTCGCAGTCCCCCCAACATAATTTTGCACAGAAATTATTAGCACTTTATTATTTTTTCGGTAGTTACGCCTCTTTCTTGTACGCATTAGCACTAAATTTCAAAAACTCACAAATTCGCACAAAAAAACCCAATCATTTTTCACTTCCAGTTTTTACGTCAAAATTATTAAACGTTTAACAATATGTTGCTGAAAATATTTAATTACTATTAAATGTTAATTGAGAAAGCCTTAATGAAAAGTTGCTTTTATTTTATTTAATTAACTGTGTTTCTTTTTAATCCTCTTTCAATGGTATAATAATATCAAGAATTCCGAAGAAGGAAAATATGAAGAATATAATATATATATTTCCCACCAATCTTCAAATAAATCTGTACCCCATACCTTCTATAGAAATCAAAAATTTGTATATAAGGATGGTGTCCGCCCGAAGCATACTTTTTCATTTACGGCGATTGGTGTTTTGGGAATTTAAGCTGTCATCTTAATAAAAAAAAAACTTTCGAATTGAGGAAGCTTTTATGTTGTTGCCATTTGTCACCAATGATTTCCTCAACCATTTGGTGGCTCTTCCTGATCATCAGCATACAGCATTACCCTCACATAATGATCTCCCCCAACTCCCCACACACTCGTTGACCATTCAAATTATACGCTGACCCCGAAGGGGAATCGCCTGGCACCTCCTGCAGAAAAACTGAAAACTGAAAAGCTACACCAGCTGACCGATTGTGAACTCGGCGGTTGTTGGGCAGGCATCTTCACCTTTTGCCGACTTTCCACGCTTCCCATTTCACTTTCTTTTGCACGACGAAATGCCACATCGCGATGCTTCCTCGCAGCATCACGTAATTAACATTCAACTCAACATTTGGACTCTTGGTTGACTGTCAGGCTGGCTGGCTGTGTGGCTGTCTGTCTGCCTGGCTGGCTGGTGAAAACCACCGCTGCTGTTCAGCCTTCGTAATAAGGAAACAAATGTTGTCAAATGCGTTGGCGTTTGGGGGCTCGATTAGAGAAGCCGCAAAAGAAAAACTGCAGTCGGGCGGGGTGTCATTGCACTCGCACTTGAATGCGGTTCCCAGACTTACCACAAAGTACGAAAGATGTCAATAAACTAAGTTCAAGACTGAATGCGTTAAATGTCATAAAATTTATGCTTTATTTCTATGCATTTCCATCAAAAATGTTTCAAATAATACATCACTTTTTCATTTATAAGAGATTTTATAAAAAGACCTACAAATATTTTGTATTTTAAAGTTTAAAAGTTTTATGGGTATTATGAAAGCTATTAAAAGTGATCTTCGAGGTTTTATATCTTTTTTAGACATTGCCAATTGTCTTAGATCATTCAACTAAATAGCAGCAACGTGCGGCAATTTGTGGCATGTGTGTGGCATGTGTGGAATGGCTTGTTCCCATGGCAAAGATGTAGTAGATACAGCTGATGATGCGAAAAAATAAGCATCAAGAAACATGGAACATGGACGATGGAATATCTTGCAAAATTGTAAACACACACAGACTGCAATGTAGATTAGAAAATAAAAGCGCAGCATAATAAGCAATAAATGCAAGTCTTAGACTCATTTCGAACGTGTTAAAATGATACTGCCAATGGCCCCGGAAGCCAGGGCTAAAAGCCAAAAAAGAAACTTAACACGCTATTTCGAGGGTTTTTACTTCAAGATGTGTAAAGAATCAGGGCTATATTTTAAATGAAAATTTTTGAACGAAAATCTTAAACACTTATTAATTAGTGTAGCCAAAACTGATTCTTATTTGTTGGTTTTAAAAGTAAATAAAATATATTAATATTCATTTTTAATATTTAAAATTCTTTCGCTCAGTGAAAAGTAAACTCTTACTCTTTAGCTAATTTGTTGCTGTTCCTGGAAAGCGCTAATCAACATTTTAATGCCCAACGAAGGGAAAAGACCGATAGTAATGCAAAACGCAAACAAAAAAATGCATGCAAAAAAAAATAAAACGAAAAAAGTATATCTGCAACCTGCAATAGGCAAGCTGCAACATTCAACCTGCCATAGCGCGATGAGGCAAGCTCAACAATTATTATGCGGCAGCAAAAATCCACTCGAGGCGTTGCCCGCAGCCAAGTCGCTGCCAAGTGATTCTAATGATGCTTCTAATGATATAGTCAAAAGCGAAGCGCGACTCGCAGCCGTTGCGAGTTGCAAGTTGCCGGTTGCCAGTTGCCAGTTGGAAGTAGCAAGCTATGACTTTCCAGTTGCCGCATGAGGCAATGTGGCAAGCACTTGGCAGTGGCCTCAAACCGCAGCGACAGTGTCTGTGTCCACGTCTGATTTTCTGGCATGGCGCTTCCACCAGCGGACGAGACCCGAATCTCGCGATGCGGGCAGGGATGAGGCACGGTTGGTAGCAATTGCATTCGTTTAGCCATTTGGGGGAACCAAAGTCTGCCGTTAACCCTTGGGCACACAACTTTTCCCGACTGAATTATGCAAAAATTAACGGGAATTTACATATGATCATCTTGATTGAAGCATTATTTTTTTCTTTACATTAGGTATAAGACTTATATAATATATTTTTAAAGGTACCTTATAGGCATATTTTATTTTCAATATGAAAGTAACCTTTTCTATTGGAGAATTGTTAATAAAAATATATAAAATGTCTAGACTTCTCATTTGCCTTTTTTAATACAGGAATAATTTCAAAATCTTTGCAAACCTTCTATATAGTACTTCTACTAACAGCAACTCCCAGAGGTTAACAAATTTTTCCAAATGCCTTCTCCTCTTGCCGCCGCTGTTTTCCTTCTCGGCCAGGGTTTTCCGCTTTGATTTTGCGTTAATCTTGGCTTGCACCTGTTGCCTTGGCGATGGTTGGTTCTTTCGTCTACTCCTCCTGGACTATGCTACTATGCCTGGGCTACCCCTCCCTTGCCAGTGGAGGCATGGACCCCACTCCTTCCCTCAATGACGATGCCGTTGTTCAATTTTGCGTGCCGTTGCCGCCTCTGTTATTTTAACAATCTGCCATTTAAGCGTAAAAAATGTTGCCTCGTTTCGTGCCGCACAGTTTTCCTTTTTTCTATTTTTTTTTTCTACGGCTCTAGCTGGGATTTAGTTTTTTTTCGGGCTATTTGATTTGGCAATCATGGCCGATGGCGCTGCGTTCTCCATTCTGCATTCTGCGTTGGCTTTTCGGTATCGGTTTGTTATACCCTTTGCATTGGGTATTGCAAGTTTGGCCAAAAGTGTGAAATGCATTAAACGAGATATATCAGTATATCAAATAAGGAGATTTATTCAAAATATATACCATTTCGTATCCGGTTACAAGCTAAATATCATTTTCGAATCGGGGCTTCATTTCTGTGCGATTTGCGTTCCATGAAGTACGTCAGGAGGTGAGCTGTTTCATTGCGCTCTGTGAGACTGTACACTGCCTGATCCAGAATTATCCTAGATCTCAACTGGTGTGGACATTCATCCGGTGGTCCAGAATATTCATAATATATACTTCTCACAATAATCATATAACAGCCAATTTGTATCAAATCAGCGAACTTCGTACATTCTCGATCTAAGATCTTCGAGAAATATCATTTCCAATTAAAACCTTGCCAACTTTAATGTTTATACTGTTAAAGTAACAATTTTTACAGAATGTGAACTAAAAGTGTATAAAAACTTCGTCTCCGCTTGAGGCTAGCTTTTCTTTCTTGTTTTTCCTTTATTTTGGGCGGCGGCATTGCGTTAGTTGAACCTTTTTCGGGCAAAACACATTTGGGATTTGGCTAAGAGGCAGACTTGGTAAGGGGCAGACAGGTTGGACGGCATCTAAGTGGATTAGTCAAGACTTTGATTGGGAAATTCTTTATGTCCGCGGTGGTTTGTCAAATGGAAAAATAGGAAGTCATTTGGGCATTTAATTTACTTTCACTCCAGCTCAGAACTAATTGGATGTCTTTTTGTTTTATTTTCTGTATATTCCTTAATTATTTAAGGAAGGCAATCCACATATGACAGCCCAATCATGATCTTCCATCCGTCACTCATGGCCAATGGCAAGGTAATCCAGGATGGTGCTTCAATGCCAACTCAATTGCAACTTGTCGAGCAAGTTAATTTTCTGTGCTTTGTATTTTTTTTCTTGTCAGTGCCAATTTGTTTTTAAGCCGATGTAATAAATGTGGCTGGATCAATAACTGGGAAAGAAAAATGAAATAGTTTCGCAAGCTTTAACGAAATTCGGAAGACAATTCGGACAAGATGTAGTATTCGAAATCTGCCTTAAAAAACCTGTACACAGAACCAATAACCTTGGGAATAAAATTACTTAAACAGGATTAAGCATCCAAGTTTACGGCAACTGTTGCTCCTGCAACAGCAGCAACGTCTATCAGCAACATGAGCAACCAGCAGCAACAAGAACTAACTGTGGCAATTGCGTAAATGATGTTCTAATACAACATCAATTACAATGGCAAGCGGCCCATGGCCAAAACAGTAATGATGTAGTTGCGTTTCAGCTCCGGTCTGATCTACTCACCTTCATTCTCCCCACCTCACCTGCTGCCTGCTGCCTGCTGCCTGCCGCATCTTGTGGCAACTTCTGGCTCGAGTTGCTGTTGCTCCTCAATAAGCTTACGGCATTCACGCCTTGTTGTTGTAATCCTCATACCATTCTTAATGGTTGTTTTTGTTGTAATTGTTGTTGTCGCAGTTGTTGTTGTGTAGCTGTTATCGTTGTCGCTGAACCGGCTGGCTGACTGGCGGCAAGCGGCTGGAGGCTTAATGCTGGAGGAGTTGTCCCTGCACTGCACATCCTCGTAACAGTTGCCCAACTCATGGATATTATATAACATAATATAAAAATTTATAGAAAAAGGAAACACTGTATATACAATATGTAAATATTTATTGAACTTACAAAGGGTTTCCACAAAAGAAAGGCAAATCAGAATGAAACGTTGATTAATTTTCTTAAGCTTTAGTTTAACTCACTACTATATATAACAAAATGTTTAAAACCCACTATAATTTAAGCCTAGGGTATTTCCTAGTCTAAAACAAACAAATTTTTAAATTTCTTCATAGATTCGAATAAAAATTTCATGCATGTTGCTGACGTTGTTGTCGTTGCAGCAGCAACATCAACCGTTTTACGCATGCGTGTGCCTTAGCTACTGGGCCTGTTGCCTGTTACCTGTTGCACCTGCTCAGCCCCCTCCAAGCACCGTCCTTGTTCTGTCCCCAGCCCCTTATGGTCTTCAGCCCAACATCAGCTGACTGCGGCAGTGCTTCAATTTATGTTTTAATTGTGGAAATTATGTGACATGTGTTGCTGAGCTGCCGTTGTTGTGGCTGTTTCTGTGTGCCTTGGCGGTGTATCTGAGAGGTTCGGGAAGATCGGAAAGCCGACGTCTGTCATAACTGGTAAAGTTGTAATTAAACTGGTGTTCCTACCCTCTCGGTGTCCCCTCTGGGTGAGTTTCCCTGGGCTGCGTTTGTTGCCGCCCATCAGAAGAAATTGGCAGCAATGGGGAGACAGTGTTTTGTGGGTTTTTCTCGGCCTGGTTGTAAACATTTTACGGTTGTTTATTACCGCCAATTGATGTATGGGTGGATGTATAGTGCAAGGGGGATAATACGCTCCTCCAAAGACGACCAGATGGAAGAGGAGTCAACGGAGGAGGCACCTGATTGATAGGGGCACAGCGTTGGGTGGGCTTCTCCGTTTTCATTGTAGTAAAAAATAGATATTTATTCAATAACAATCAAATATACTCGTTATTGTATTTTCCGAATTACATAGATTCGAAGATTTTGACTTAAAAGATTGATCCACCTGAAATGTGATTACCAACACCCCATTAAATTGTTATGGTTATAAATTCCTTTTTTTTATTCTGCTTAAGTATTCTGCGGAAAACTGCTCTAACTGCACTTTGATTGATTGATTGCCCTTTGAGAAGTTGTTGACTTTACAGCGGACTTATAGCTGCGCTTGAGTCTTGAACCCAAATGAACCTAACACAAGCCAACCGCAAACACCTACTACCTCACCATCACCATCAGTACACCCAACACCCACCTATCCACCTCCGCCGCCTTGAGCTTTATCCACCGCATTACACGTAAACTGAACTTTATGGAGTGTTTGGGAATCGGGGCTCGTTGCCTAACCATAACAGTAATAGTATCTCATGGTAGCCCAACAACCGGATCGGTCCTAACTTTGGGTCACTCAACGCCTAGTTGTTCGGGATCTCTAATAATAAAAATCAAAATACCGTCACGTAAAACGATAACAAGGCACAAGACACGGGATCCGAGGAGGAATCAAAGTTAGAGCCAAAACGCAATTAAGACCGACATTTTTATGGTGTTCAAACTATAAAATTCATATAATTAAATTGCAGTTATGACTATAACAGCAGCAACAAAAGCCATAGTCAAGCCACCACACTATCAAAAAGATCTAAGGGGTTAAAATTTCTATCTATATCAAAGTATTACCTTGTAATTTGAATATTTTTATTCAAAGATCTCAAGTCTAAGACTTGGATTGAAAGTTATAGTTATAAAACTTTAAGAATGTGGCTACGTTTTTTCTCTGTGTAGCGAAACTATCATAAAGCGTGGCTCAAATCTTGGCTGAGAGCAAGGCAAGTGAATAATTTTATAAATGAGAGTATAAAGTGAAAAGCGAAAACCAATGGAATTATGGTAAGAACAACAACAACATCAACAACAACAATTGGCAACGATGAACGTTATTAAAATATTTGAAAGAAAAGCAAGAGCAAGATCATGATCATAATAGTGAATAAGAAAATAGACTAAAGTCATAGAGATTTTCCTTAAAAACACTATAAAATTTGTTATATATAAATCTTTATTATAATTTCCTATAGAAAAGGAAGTTATAAGCTTTTGTTTAAGCCAGGTTTGCGTTCTATTTATATCTAAAGCCGATAATTTCTCCCTCATCACTTTTACCTTTCAGTTTTGATTGCATTTTAGCGCCAACTATCGACAGCATTATTGTGGTTGTGGGCCTTGATGTGTGCAATTCTTTCTGTTGAAAATGCAGCACCCGGAAATTAATCAAAGTAAGGGCATTCCACTTCAACACTTTAACTTGCTGCCATTAAATTGCATTGGCAGCAGAAACGGCGGAGCGGAAGCTGAAAAGCATTAAAGCCGGCAAAAGCGCTAACAAAAAAATGTAGCGCCAGCAGGGGCTGCCCCGAAATTGGCCGCCATCTAAGCCTTCCTCCTTCACACACCTTTCGTTGCAGTTTTGCAGCAGGTGTTAAAAGCTTTAAACTCTCTTTTCTCTCTTAACCAGCAAGCTTTTCTAACCGTTGTTTGATCGTATTTGGCCCGCTCTTTTACGGGCTTTGTGCCGGTTATTGTTGTTGCTATTGAAGTGGAGTTGGTATTTTCATTCATGAAAATGCCGCGGCATGAGTGCGAGAGTGATTGAGAGATCGTAAGAGCCAAGTTATATGGACAGTCGCTTCCAGAAAAGTTAGCCAGGTATTGGCTGTTAGTAAATAAAATGGTAAAAGTTTGAATAACTTATCACTCATACGCACTGTTGGTTGTTTAAATTGGGAAGTTTTTTAACTATTCTTTTTAACACTTCAAATGTATTATTTAATCATTAAACACTACTAATTATATGTATCCTTTTTGTATCTTAGTTACATTATATTTGTTATATTACGAATACGCAATATTAATCATACGCAATATTGGCGATTTTTGCCAGAGTAGCAAAATGAACATCGAAAAATAATTATAATACCACTGAATATATATATTCTGTAATTATCAGACACATTCATATAAGATTCCAGATACATCTCCGGTTTAGAAACTACCACAAAATTCTGATAACATTTAATTATCGAGAAAATGTCAGAAAATGTCGAGAAAACAATAACAGCAACAGCAAAACATTGCACAGATGTCAAGGTTTCTTAGCGGATTTGGTTCCCGTTTCACCTCCGCACTCTCTACCTCGCTCTTTCTTTTTACCTGAGAAATTTCGCGAATATCTTTTGGTAAGACGAACAGCTGAGCGCTCTCGCGCTTTAAGACAATCTCTCCCTGCCTGGTCGATGGCAGGTGCAGCAGCAAGTGCTGTGGTAACGAAGCTGAGCTTTCCGGCTCTCTCTCTTTCTCGGGCCAACTGTTTCGTTGCTTGGTTTAGGCCGCGTTGCTTGGTTTAGGCCAGTTTGAAACAAACTTTCGTGCGAGACAGACGTGAGGGTTGGCGCTGCGAGTTTTCAACCTGCAACTGAAACTGCATCGGCATCGGCAATTGAAAGCAACTGTTAACTGCAAGATTGGCGCGACTTTTTTGCAAAGTGAACGAGGCAAACGCAAAGCGAAATTAGATGTGAATCAAGTGAAAAGAAAGAGCCAGAAAGAGGTGTGTGTGTGCAGCAACAGTAGCAGCAGCGACAGCGGCAGCTCTGTGTTAGCCAAGTGTAACGATACCCAATACCTGGGCTAAAACCCAAAACAAAAACAAAAACAAAAACAAATACAATAACAAATAATACCGCCCAGTGGCCAGCAGTCAGCAGCCAGCCATGTCTACGAAACTGGAGCAGCAGCACTCGAAGCCCATACTGAGTCCAACTCGATCCCTGGACGAAGGTTTCGAAAGTGATCCGGATCGGGTTTCCACCGATTCGGAGCATCAGACCAGTACCAGTGCTAATACTACCAACAATAATAACACCACTAACAATAACAGTAACAACAACAATGCCAGCAAGTTGGCGCAGCTCAGTTCGGCGGCCACAGGGGGCGCCTTCAAAGCGGTTGCAGCAGCAGCAAGTACTAATGCCCCTTCTTTATCGGCGACTGGAAACGGAATCGCAGGCGGCAGGGGTGCTCTTTCTTTGGCTGCCCCTCAAATCCAGCGAAGGGAGTTCTTCAAGGATCAGCCGAAGCTGCGCCACCAGGCTCCGGCTCCGCAGCAGCCGCGTCTCCAGTACCAAAAACAACGACAACCCCTGGTCCCCAGTGCGGCGTCCAGTGTGCACAATCACCGCTTAACCGCAGGTATGGTCAGTTCCGGATCGGGTTCGGGAAATAGCCCCGGCAATACTGCCACAAACTATCGACGCGGTCGTCGGCTCCACATAAATCCACACCATGCCACTCGTAATGGATTGCGTTCCCACTCCGTGGATGCCATATCCCGGCACAATCGCCATGGCTACGACCCGAGCAGCCTGATCCTGAAGCACGATGGCAATGGAAACATAAGCAGCAGCAGTAGCGCAACGGCCACCACCACCCGCATGCTGAATTACAAAACCACAGCCACAGGGAATCCGGCTGGAACTGCAGCTGCCGGACCGGCTCTACTCGTGCAACCGATTTCGAGTGCCACCCTGGCTCCGCTGGTGGCGGCCGGTGTGGTGGACGGTATGGAAGGAGGCGGCTCATCTCCGGTGATCGCCTCGGCCACCCACAGTCTGTACACCTTTTATCCGGCGGAGGGGAATCTGCAGGTGTGGCAGACGGACAACGGCGACCTCACCTATAAGTCGTCCAGGAATATGCATCAACTCCACAAGGCGCCCGTGTGCTGGACTCAGTCCATTCCCAGGCAGGCAAGAAGGTAAGCGATAAAATATATATATTTTTTTGGGGAGAGAATGTTATAGAAAAATCGTGGTCCTTTTTTTAGGAAATATTTGGAATAAGTGCAGTGTTTTATTTGCATTTTTTAGCTTTTACTTTAAAAACGTAGTGACTAATCATTTCATTAGAAATATATTTTAAGTATTAGATGAAATATCTAGAACAAGGTTATAGTTTAAATTTAAAAATGGTGCCTTAGTATTTAAGTTTCTAATAAGATCTTAAAAGCTTAGGTTTTCCAAATTCTATAAAAGAGATTTACCAAAAACTACCATTCAAGTATTATTTTTGGCTGACCAAGCTACGCTTAAATCTAGAGCTCAATAAATCGTTCAAAATGTAAGCTAATTAGTTAATGGTTTAGTTTTATTTTTGGCCATAGCTGAAGTCAATAGCCATTTCTTTGGCGCTGGACCAGAGTGAAAGTCTTTTTAACAGCAGCATCAACCACAAGAAGCGGGCCGAGTTCAGAGAAAAGAGCGGAAAAGAGAGAAAATGTAGAGGAAGATATGCGGAGGAAAGGCACACACGAAGGAGGAGAGGCACGTATGTGTCATTTAGCTTGGCCGCGGGGCAGGTTGCAGTGTTGCAAGTTGCGCTGCAGCAATTAAAATGCCTATGGAAACTGTTTCACATTGATTACCCTCAGTCCAGTCCCTTAGCAGACTGTTAAGTTCGTCTTTACATAACTTAACTTTGCCTGGGGTTCGGCCCAAATGTGTGTGACCCCAAATTAAACGCAAATTGCACACCGAATTTCAGGCACATAAAGTTTGCCAATTTCGCGCTTAACATTTGCAAAAGACATTTTAGTTTTGCCCAAATTTGGGTTGGGTTTGGGGTCTATTTTCAGGGCGGCGTCTGTTACAATTTTCGTCTGCGAAATGTGTTTGAAATATTTAATAGCTCTTGCAATCGCTTAAATTTTATGACTCTGCAAAGAGATTTCAATGCGATACAAAAAAACTATAGAGGGGCATGTCATTGGTGCAAAATTAAACATAATTGCCAATTTCCAAAAAGAACAGGAAGAATTTGATCAAATTTTTTCATTTATTAGATTATTCAAATTTGGAGTATTCCAATGACTGCATAGCAAAACAAAAACCTGATTTTTTAATCTGTACAAATTGGGAAGTATCAACTTTATTAAAAACAAAGTTTCAAATTAGCATTAATTACATCCAATCAACTAATTATTTATTTTTGCAAAATACTTCAAAACCTACTTTGTAGTTACAATTATTATGCAAAATAGGAAATATTTCGGATTGTACTTTCGAATTTCGTGTAATGTTTAAGCGCCTTTTGATGTAGAAATCTTGGTTTCGGTTTCATTTATAGTTTGGATTGCATAAGCACACGCAAATATGTTTATTAAAAGCCTTTTACTTTGACTAAAAACCGCCCACATCAATGCCGAACTCCCTGCCCCGCCACTCAGTTCCCGTTCCACGAAAATGGCAAACATTTCAATCAATGCGAGCAAACATGCAAAGTGAATCAAAGCTGAAAGAAAAAGTGGCAGCAGACTGCAGCAGAAACGTTGATAAGGCTCCCCCAGCGGCATTCAACAACAAAGTATGGAGTCAATCAAAAGACTTAGGCAACGAACTTGATTAGTTCAACGCACTGGGGAGTTGTGTTTTATTGTTGGAATTCCTGTAATGATGTAGTTTTTCTTGTAATTTGAGATGTTTTTCGAGTTTTCGCTATTACGATTGTTGACGTTTAGGGATCTCATGCCTCGATTGATATCGCATTCGAAAATACAACTCACAACTCTGTCGCAAATCAAATTGCATGATGCGCAAATATTTTCGCTTCGACAGCAACTTCAACACCGCCACCAATAATAAAAGTAAAAGTTTTTTATTTCGCCTTGCAGATTTATTTACATAGTTTTTGGGTAAATTTTTTCACCTCTCCGGTTTTTTTTTCCTTTTTACAATGTGTCATACTTTTGCACACTTTTGCTTTTCATGAGACATTAGATGGTGATGTTTTTTCCCCCTATTTTTTTGTGGATGCTGCGTTGGGTTGGACGAGGTGTAGGTGTCTAAGATGTGAGCATTTGAAAGTGTTTTTTATGTATATGAAGAGTGTGTTATTTTTCAACTATTCGCCAAGATGTTGCTGGAATGATGATTTTGTAGCTTTTGGCGTGCGAAAGTTTTTTTTTGGCAATAAACATGGTATACTGTTTTTGTTGTATTTCTGTCCTACAAGTATAGTGCCAAACTTCCGCTTTATGTATATTATGGGAAATTGCCAAAATGTATTCGCATTTAATTTGAAATTTGCCACTTGGCGAAACAAATTATTTTTTCCACACGTGGGTGAGGTTTTTATATGGAAATTTTAGTGTTTACTCTGAATACTAGGATTTTATAATTTAAACACTTTTCTGCATCATTGCAGTTTATTTGACACCTGCTCCGAGGATTTCAAGAGTAAAGAGTTATTCAACTTGAAGGCCAACCCTTCCAAGGCTGCAAATTGTGGGGCAACTATCAATGACGCCATTAAGGAGTCCATAAATTTGTCGCTTAATTGCCCATATTTGCCTCTTATGCGAGTCAATTCGACAAACAAATGCCGCTAATTGCCCGCCGATCAGCCAATCGGGATAGATTTATCCGTAATTGCTGACTATTTGCCATGCCGGAGGTGAGGGCTAAAGTTTCCTCCTGATTGCTGTTTGCCAATCAATTTGCCGCTCAACCTGTCGGGTCTTCTGCTAGATGATAAACTTGTTGCTCGGCATTCACTTTGATTTCTCATCATTGAGCTCATCATCAGCGCCAAAATCATTGGCAAATATGGTGCCTAATTAAAAGAAATAAAAGCTCAAACAGAACTGACGACCATCTTCCGTATTTGCCTTGTGAGCTGGTGAGCTTCTTGCTTGGTGAATTTTTGGCCAAATAAACACGAGTATGTGTTCAAAATAAGTCTGTCAATATTTGTGGCGTAAATATGAGATTTTTGTGAGATGTTAGCCTAAAAATAGATCAAGTGTTGGAGGAAGCGGCTCAAGAGCGGGACAAACGGCTTTTTATTTTTACGAAATGCTCACTTGGGGATTGTTGTGGCCAAATGCTAAATTGTTGTGTTGACTTTTAGCCAACTGCTGTCAACCAAGCACAAATGACTTGGACAACGAACGCGGCATTTATGCAATCCAACGCGTTTAGGACACAACAAAGTGATTCATTTTCTTGACTTAAATCTTCAAAATGTTTCAAGCATTTTCAATGTCAGATCCATTGGGTAATTGCTTTTTTTGAATACACATTTTTTTCGGCACCCACACTTGACGGCGCTGAAACACTTTCAATTTCGAAGCTTTGACGTCTGTTTTAGCACCATTTTTGGTCTAGTCATCAAGACAAAAGAACTATTAAATGGAGATCACAATTCTGTGGAAACTATAGCAAGTGCCCTCCCGCGGCATTGTCCATAATTAAATTGTCAATGACATCAGACAGAATTGAAACTGAAATACTGAAACTAAAACTGAATACTGAAAAACTGAAACTAAAGCAGCCGGAAATGCAGTGCACAAAAAACTTCCCAGGCCTCGATAGGGTTTCCCGTTCAACTGTTGTTACATTTTTCCCTTTTTTTCAACTCTGACCATTTAGCATTTGCCACTTTTGTAATTATGCGAAAATGAAAACAATACGGGTGAGTCAGCGTCAGTTGTCGACACCTGCGACCGCTTTGGGTCACGGGCCAACAATGTGAACTCACATGTGAAGAGAGTCTCGGGTCGGCTGTCGGGTTGGGTTTAGTTCGCCGGGTCGGTAGCGAGCCAAATTGTAAAATGCAATAAAATTTTTGTACTTTATGGCAGCGGCTTTTGTTCGAGTGCGAGTCATGGTAATTATCTCTGCCATATGGACAAATGAATTTTCCAACGTCCACATGCGGGGTGTGTGTGGTATGCAAAATAAAATAATTTTAGTTGTCAATTTTCTGCGGCTTTTGGGAAGCCATCAGGGTAACCCGGTGGTTGCCTCATATCCATGGGATTTTTAATTAGTGTTCAACCCTATTCCACATTGGCTGTGGCCACAGAAATTCCTTTGCACTCTTTTTAGATTAATAACTTCAATAAGAAGAATGCTTTCAATTTACTTCCTATTTAAAACCATAATTTGTTTCATGTTGAATCCTAATTAATATAGCAACCAAAATAAATTTAAGGAATGATGCTCTCAAGATACAGAAAGTCACAGCCAACGAAGCCGAGAAAACCGCAGAAACCTCACTTTTAATTTGAAAAGCAAAGTGCAATTTAAGCTGGTAAGCCATTTTGATGAACCGCTTAGATGTTGAGCCCGAAGAAAAGCCACCTCTTGGCGGGAACTTGGCAAATAAATATAATTTTAACACCTTTTGCTCCACATTCCTTTTGGCCAGTTCCGTTAGCCGTGAACGATGGCCCGGTTCGGGCACCAATTGTTATTATTATTAATTAGAAAAAATATTTCGCTGCCAAGGCAACAACAGCTACGTATCCGAATCCGAATCCCAAGCTGGCCCAGACTGGCCCAGACTGGACCAGAACCCAGCCCAAGTCCGGGCATCGCCTGACTGGAATTATCAGAGCGGAGGCATCAAAATATTGGGAGCTGCTAGATGCAGTTCGGTGGAGAGTTATTTGGTCCAGAGTTTTGATTGGAACTCCTTGTGGCCGTGACATGCGAGCTCCGCCGCTTCGTGTCAGCAAATTAGAGAAATATTTTGTTTGCTCAGTAATTGGCAATTGATCCAGAGATCCCCCGGTCCGGTCCAGTCCGGTCCCCAAAAAGAAAACCAGAAATGAAGCTTTACAAATTGCCGTAAAGCTCGTGGAGCTCGTGGAGCACACGCCCCAAAAACCGGCGTATATGAAATCAATAAACGTCTCATAAATTATGCCCATCGATTCCGGTTTCTCGCTTTCGGCGTATAAAGACAGATTCTCTTTTGGGCAATTTGCATTTTCAAATTTCATAATTTGCATGACAAAGAGCTGATCAACAAAAAAAATTTGGCTATAAAAAATATATATTTAGAAAATGATAGTCAACAATTCTAAGGCATGCGATAATTTTCGCTTTCGGTAAAAATAATAAACTGGAAATTTTTAATAAAACTATGAAGATGATAAAATTATGCAAGCTGCTGTTAAGCAATAAGCCATTAACTTTGAATTTAAAGCTTAATCGTGGTATTATTATTATTGGAAAATAATGAATATTTCAATAAACTTTAAACTTTAAATATTAAACAAAAAAATAAATTCCAAAGTATTTCATTAAAACTTTCGTTTCTTAAGTTTTTTGCGTGATTTATGTTTTTTGGTAGCTTAGCGAAATTCTTATAAATATGTGTCTAGCTTCGTATTTAATTACAAAAACTAACGAAATATGTTAATTAGATACTAAATAGCCACAAAACCAATTTATCTTTGGCCAAAAGGGAAATTGCTTCTGCTTTAGCGTTTATGTGGGTAGAAAAAGTAAAAGCAGTCTGATCAAAATGGAAACAAGAGGTCAGCTTAAAACATTTAGAACTATTAGGAAAAGAGAAAAAAGATTTGTTAATTCCATGACGAATTCTAACAAGAATCAAACCAAACTAAACTGTAAATCGATTACATAAACATCCAAATCAAAATCCAAATAGGCCACATCCACTTAGCTAAACAGCCTATAAAGCTCTCAGATATGATCGGTAATGGTTAAGGTTCTTTTTATGGCAATCGCCACTATTCGAAAGCCTAGCAATTTAAAGCTATTTCAGTAAAAATAATTACAGGCAACGGGCCACTTCATTCAACAAAGTACATTAACGAATCCATAGAACACAGAAAAAGCAAATGAATCGAAAGAAAAATAATCGTAAAAGAACGAACGAACAACAAATTAAATTAAATTGCTTTACAAATTTACTTTTTGTTTTATTGATTTCGAGTGCGTGACAAAAATAATAAATATAAAAAGCAACAACAAAAAAATAAAAGCATACAAAAGGGGAAAAAAAGTTGAAAATTTTATATTAGAGAGGAAACAATCTCCAAGTTCTGGACACTATTTTATGGCTAGAGGGGATTACGCAATGGGAATGGTTGCGTTTCGTTGGAAAGAATACAAAAGATGAGAAATTGTATCTTTTAACTAATTTATGTAAACGGAAATACCAAAACAGAATCTGGAATTTGAAAGTAGAAGCAAGTTCTTTGACTCTCTGACGGATCCCCCTCACTGGGATGAGTGCGTAGATCAGCTTAATTGTTTACCCCGACTCATAACTCTAATTTGTTTTTGTTATTCGTCGGGTTTTTTTCACACGCCTGCTCTTCTTGAGGGCTTCTTTATAAAGTTGTTTGCCTAAAATTAATTTAAACAATTCTTATTCCATTTCTTTAGCCCGGCCTTTGTTTATTTAACTTATGATGGATACATTTTGGGAGCTTTTGGGCTTCCAGTAAGTAGCAATTTGCCGCAGAGGTTGTTGTGTTTCTCTACATGTTGTTCTTGTTGCCTTCTCAGTTGCTGTTGTTGTTGTCATGCAAATGAGGCAAAGTGACAGGCTAAACGTGTCTGCTTGTTTTCGAGTGGGTGTAACGCTCTGACAGCAGTTAACATTCTGTGGTAATTTCAATTGGACTTGGTGGTCTTTTGGCTTAATTGATTTGGCAATTTAAATTGAGTTTAACTCTTATATGGCAAAATATAAGAATTAAATTGTTTTGAAATAGGATATTTTTAACTATTTGCAACACTTGTATTATTTTTGCGTTTCTATTGTTATATAAATCTATATGAGATGGGAGATCTAACCTTTTCTATATTAATTCTTGTTAAGTAGTTCCTAACCCTATCAAGTACTCTCCATCAGTGTTTAGATTCCATCAAAGCCTTTTATAGAGTCAGAGTCGGCGATAAGACAATTCCAGCCGAGTAACCCATTTGCCTCATTTGTCTTGGATGCTGCCACTGGCGATGTTGCCGTGGATCTTGCTGCTGGAGATGTTGCATACACCCGCACAGAAAGCCACCGACAACGGCGACGGCATATTTTCAACACCTGCCTTGCCTCGACTTTGCCCGTCAACCTTTGTGCCACTTTGCCAGTTCCCAAAACTCACTTTTGTGTCATTGCAGCCGTTGCTGCTGCAGTTTCTGCTCCTCTGGGAGATAAGCACAAAAACTATTTGCCAGCAAATGCTGTCGCTGGCTCAGCTGCCTGGCTGCCTGGCTGCTAGGTTGCCGGGGAACTGAACTCTGGGGCCCGGGAAAAGTCAGAGAAGATGCCGGGAGGAGGGTGTCTGTCTGCATGCATTAGAGCAAGTTGCAGGCAGTCAACAAATTAACTTCGTGGAGGAGATGATGCCAAAGGCAGACGCATCGCTGGCTTTTCAGGCCCCCAATCCCCAGCCCCCCAGACCTCCAGACCCCCTTTTCACCTACATCCCCCTCATAATGTTGTTGTTGTGACTGCAAATATGCGAACTGCGCATCTTATTAAGAAAGAAAGTACTTTCTGTCAGGCAGCTGTTGTTTGTTGGTCCATGGTTGTTGCTTTTGTCTGTTTTCTACTGCTTGGATATGTATATATAGAAACGTATATATTTATACGCTTCTGAGGTAAGACATTGCACTTTTTAAAGAAATATGTTCGCATTTTAAAAGGATCATCTAAGACATAGACTAGATTCAAGTTCTAATGACTTGTCCTGGTTTGATTTTAATGTTTCTCTAAAAAAACACAATCTTTTTATTCGTTTTAAAGTGTATTTAATAGTCATAGTTAGTGGCTTTTGCAGATTTTCTATTATCATCCCATACAATATGGAGTTTTTTTTCGCTCAGTTTGCATTTTCAAGTGCCGTGCGAACTTCAACTTGATGTCTCGTTGTTGCGGAGCCACACAAGATGACTTCCCCCAGCCGAAAAGCCCCAGCTTCCCAGCTGTGGCAAGTCGGAGTTGCAGCCAGTCTTATTATGATTAAACAAAAAAATACCTTGCTTAGAGCCCGACTGGTTGGACTTGTTTACTTGGGTTTCATTTGGAGTTTTTCTATCATAATTCCGAATGCATTTAAATTGGCCCAAAAACGCAAACAAACCACCGAGTTGCCCAACAAGATTTATTTGCACTTTTTTTTATATGCCAGTTGACTTAATTGCCTCTAATGCAATTAAACACAAATATTTTTCCTTTCGTTGTGTTTAATTTGTCAAAGAGTGCAAATATTTTGTTAGCATGGCCAAAGTTGCAAGGGTTGTTTACTTTTTTTCTATTCAATTAAATTAATTGCAGGTAATTGTAAAGTTATGTTTAACATGCTAATGGAATTCATACAAAAAGACATAAATTAGGGAAAGGAATGCGATAAATATCCAAAGATTTCTCATAATACAAAAGTGGCTATCTAATTTTGAACTGTGATAATTTTTGGGCAGCAAAATCTTTACAGAATTGACTGGAATTGTGCAAGATTGAAGTTGTTTTCATCTCTCTAATAATATTTCCAACGAAAGCAACCCGGAAAGAATTCTGGCTGGCTTTTGATGTGCTTTTTATGATTACCTTAGCTCGTTATAGTGTTATATAACCCGATGGCAATCATAATGGCTAAGCAAGCACTGACCATACCCAATCCCTCGGCTCGTTCCAGGCCCTGAACAAGATGATCGGCTAAAAGAAAATGGTATAAAGGTTCACTTTCCTATCCAGCCTATCCAACCTATCCACGAATCCGTCGCTGATGTTGTGGATGATGGGAGTGTGATGATGTAATTGGGAGTGTAGCCTCGCTTCCCCTAATTAAGTCACGCAAAATTTAAGCTAATTTGCAGGTTTAGTTCTTCTCCTGGCATTCATTCTTCTAATTAGGGCTCCCAGCCCTCAAGATCCAGTCCGGACTGAGTCATCGACGAACCTGGCCAAAAATAATTACACAAACAAGGAAGTAAACGACTTGAATGCGTAAACAGAAACTTTTACTTGGCCGGAGGGGTGTATGCTGTTCGGTTCGGTTTCCTTTTGACATAAAACGACGGAAACTGCCCAGAAGGTGCAGTTAAATTAAAATCAAAAAGGAGGAGTGCAACTGGAACTAAACAGTCAATTTCAGGTATCAGGTTTTGGCTGCCAAGAGCCTTTTGTTTGATCACTAGCCAGTAGCCACTTAATTGAAAACGAAAGTGCAAATAGGTTGGCTGCAAAAGTGAAAAGTGGGGAGGAAAACTATGTGATTTGAAAATGCCTGCGACAGCCATCGATAATCGAATGACAACAATGTGCCAGACCTTTTTCCCTGACTATATTTTTTTTTTGTAGTTTTGTTTCTTGTTTCCTTTGGCATGGCCACACTTTTGATTTCCGCATCGTCGCCCTGTTCGCTTTTCCGTCCATTTTCCATTCGTCTTTTGGCCGTATTCGTATTGGCTTATATATGTATATATGTAGATGGTCATTGGAGCGCTACTGAGGTGAAGGGAAGTCTTTGCAATGAAAACGCCAAGACTGATTTTCAACCAGAGTCTTGACCACGTTCAATTAACAAGGAAAGTGTTGAAAATGAAACGGAAATCAATTCTAATAAAGTGCTTTCTCGATTAAATTTAACAGATCATTTAGTTGATTGATTTTATAAAATTGATTTTATGAGGAAATTTTTAATTAAGTATATTAATTACTTTACAAGATGTTTATTATTTCATAAAATTTAAAATTAAAATAATTCAGATATAAGAATTCCCAGACACTTGAAATTATTTGTTTCCGTTTAATGGCAAAACTTTTCATTTCATAGACATTTATTAAACTTTCATTTAATGTTATGTGAGTATAAAAAAGTCATTACCATATATCCTACAGGTACTCTCTCTTTTACTCGCGATCGCGGCATTCACTGCGGCAATAACGATAATTTCCTGCTGAAGAAAAATTGCAACTCTGCTAATTTGCTGTAAATAAACGACGCGAAAATAATATACAATTAATTGTTATTCCAGTGCAGACTTGCACTGGACTTGGACTCCACTTGCCGGTTGGCGGTCAGATGCAATGGCCGATACACTGAATACTCCGAATTCACCCCACTCCCATCCCACCTTTCAGGAGATCCGCAGATCGAGCATCTTTTCCCGCTCCCTGCTGTCTTTAACTGGCAGATCGAACGATCCAAAAGGGGCTATGGGCAACGCCCACACGCAAAAGATTCCTCGATGGGCAATTTGGAGTTTGGGGCGCTCTGATCGGCAAATTATGAAGTGCCAAGGAAACCATTTAAACGATTTAATGGCACGCTGCGTTTCCACCGCGTTTTCCCAATGCCAATGCCCAATGCCCAATGCCCAATGCCGTTGCCGTTGCTGAAGCTCTCCCCAATGATCGTAAATAAATAGAACAGAACAGAATGGAGCAGCAGCATGGAGTGGAGAATGGAGCCATGGTAGCTGTCCCCCCTTTTTGGCCCTTGGCTTCGGATGACGATGCCCTCTTGGTGGTCTTACTGGATTTATTTCACATTGGTCTTGGACTGAATATTTCCATGGGAAATAGTCGACTTTGGAATAGGATGATCCGAATGAAATAAATAAAATCATTGACACCGTTTCGCCAGAGGAAATTGTTCTAGACCACCAACTGAAAATCTGGAATTAAATCGTTTTATTATTTTAAATTATCGATCATTTATGGGATGACCTGCAATTCGAAAATGATTCCATTAGCGGTTTTTTTATTTGTTAATTTTACAAAGCCATTACTCTTTATAACTTCCTTAGCACACTAACTCCCTATTGTGAAAATGTTCTAATTAAGGTTCGCGTACAAACAAACCCAGCAATTTACCCAAATTTCTTTGGTTTGTCTTATTTTCCAACCTAATTAGAATGTATCTTTTTGCTAGATTGAAAACAATTGAAATTCACTTATGTACAAGCTCAAAACAAATTTCACCCGAGATCCAATGTGCAGTCCAAGGCAGCAGACAAAGACAAGTTAAAAGTAAAACCAAATTGTTTCCCTCGGCTCATCCATCGCACTGCAGATTTGCAACAATGTTGTATTGTAGCGGAAGTTGTAGAAGTATCTTGTAGTTTTTGCGATCTAACTATGTTTGTAGTTCGCATCTGTATCCCCTGCAATCCTCTCTAAAAATTCCCATCAAATGATTTCAGAGATGAACTTGAAGCTCAGCTGAGATTGTGACTCGTGGCTGCGTCGTCATCGTTTGATTAATTTTTCTCTTTGTTGGAAAGTTTTCTTCATTTCATTTCATTTGTTTTGTTTAGGTTATTTTTTCTGTTCATCTGTTCATCATCTTGCTGCGCCAAAGTGAAATCTTCGTCTGGTTTGTTTCTCCGATTCCGATTCCGATTCCAATTCCGATTCCATCCAACCATCCAGTGGGCCCAAGAAATTCAATTTTCCACAGCGCCCGGATCTCGAGGGTCTTCGGTTGGAGCTCCATCTCCGATTCAGACCGCATGCCAAATCAATTGTGTCTCCTAATAATAATCACAATAATTCGTTATTTCTTTTGTGTTTCAATTTTGGTATGCCGCGGTCTCTTTTCCGACCAATATCTATCTAAAGCTCCGAAGTTTGTCAAGTGCTGGGCACGTACCATCAGATATGTATATACTTGCAGGCTTTGGCTTTGGCTTTGGCTTTGGCTTTGGCTTTGGCTTTCTTTTCATTTTCATCTTTTTCCCCGGCCCGATCTGCTGGACTGAACTTTTTCTTTATGCCGCACCAACTCGCTAATTACGCAAGCACATAGTTACCTCCGGGGCCTCTCCAAACGAAAGCATCAATCGTATCCAGCAGATACCAAGATACAAGATGCCCGATGTCCGATGCCAGATACATTTACACTCAAGTCCGTGTCCGCATTCGCGTCCGCTGGCAGAAATTCATTTAGCACTCAATCTGATCCTCCTATGCATATTAGTTATTAGTCCCATAGTAATTGAATTAACACCAATTTCCAGCATGCTTTTCAGTCTTGCCTCGGAAACTTTGTACTCGTCCACGCTCTCGATCTGTTTCTGTTTCTGAAGATGACGCACGATGTTTGGCTGAGTGCCAAGTGCCATTCAAGTGCTAAAAAATGGCAAAAGAAGAAAGAAAGACTTAAATAAATTATTGAGTAAATAGAGTTGGCTTATGATTACATTTAATTTTAGATGAAATTTACATAAACTCTAATTCATTCTAGCAAAGTAATAGCCTGTTGAAATTCAAGCTTCTAATCGATCTCTTTTAAATTGTATCAATTATATAAACCATCTAGTTTATTAAAGGTCTCGTAATTATAGGAAAATGTAGGGACAAGGGGAAACAAAAGAACATTTAATTATAAAAATGAGGTAATAAAATCAAAGGTCACAAAATATAGCGTAATAAAATTGCTATCAAAGCTAGACCACAATTACCAACTTAGTTGGATGGCTATATCACTTAGCCGAATGTTACAGGTTGGCCAAGTTAACTGCACCCACTCCCCGTCCATTTATCCATGCATCATTATAGCTTACCTAAACATCATATAGCAGATGATAACCCCAATTTAACTAACCATTTAACGATCTTGCACAAAACTCGGGGGCTTTACAAAACCCAATTTTTGGCGGGTTGTATTTGCCCACCCAGTAGGCTCCATGTCTTCGTTTTTTGGCTTTTTGGGGCGCCACTCGAATGCACGCAGCCTGATTACACCAGCTTTTGTGGGACGGTGGAAAATTGTTGCATGAATACCATCAACAAAACTGATTCGAAGCCAAAATCCAGTAAACGAACACGACGCGACGCTCCAGCGCTCGTCAAACACTTCAATTACGAATTCAATTTGTTGCTCATTAAGCCGCTGAAATGTTTATGAACATTTTTGTTGCCGCTTGGTTTGCTAGTGGCGTTGTTATGCAAGTGGCACGCGCTCCAAGTCCAAAACTTGCAACCGAATTTTTGTATTTTTCTGCTAATGTTTTCTTTAACTAACATTTTTGGGGTTGCATTAGTTTGGGTTAGATTTTTAAAGGGGATGTTTTTAAAAATATACCGAACCCTTTCTATATTCCAGGGTATACGTAAACCCATTACTTATTCCTTTATTATAAGTTTGTTACATTTTTTATTTCTATGCGGAGATTGCATTTCCTTCACGTTACGTGGCCAGGTTGAGGGCACTTGAAGAAAAGTTTTACGATCATGATGATGTTCATATGGCTGGGGACTTTGATGTTAATGTACAGGCTTTGCCATTGCCCTTTTCCACGTGTTGTATAACAGGGTAAAAGTTGCATTGCCCCCCCACTTGGCCTACCTGGTTCAACTGGCCCGACTGGCCCTCCACTTTGGCTCTTCCGGGGACTATTGCATCCTACGAATGCTGTCTCGAGGCTTCACATTGTGTTTCTCACGCACTTTAACACCATTTAGTTGATAACAATCGCAGAAACTCTTGCCCCTCTCTTTTTTTTGTTGCCCCGTGCAACGCCACTTGCCACCGCCTTAACTTAACTGCACGCTGAAGATGCCGTTTGGCTTTCCCAAAAAAAAATTATACCCAGACATAAAAAATTCAAGCCGAGATAAGCAAAGTCCACCAGCAAACGGACCTGAACCTGAACCTGTGCACCCAACTGGTTACCAACCGAAAAAATGGAAAAAGGTGGAAAAAAAATACAAACCAGGGGGGAAAAAATGAAATACCAGTACCGAAAAAATAGCAGGAAAAAGTACACATCGAAGGAGAAAGTAAACGTTAACGAAGTTGCCGCAAAACGTTGAAATGTTGCAAAGAAAGCAGCCGATGCCGGCAAAAAGGCTGAAAGAAATATTCCTCATCTCTTTCCTCTCATTTTTGGTCGACGGGCAAGTGTCTATATTTTTGTATTTTTTTGGGCTTTCAGATGAATGATGATCTTGCGATGAAATTGGCCATTATGAGAGCAAAATGCGTGAGATGAGTTTTGCGAGAAAATCAAGGAAGGGACTGTAGATTCTGCTAAATGTAATATTGATAGGGAATCAAAATAATATACTTATAAAACTTTATGAATGTTAAAAGCCAATCAAAGCCTTTATTTAGGACGAAAAGCACTTGGGGTAAGATTTAAGTTAACAGGAAATACTTTACCAGCAAAGAAATTTGAAATATAATATCAACGCATATGTACATCCCAATTTCCCAACAATTTCCGTCCTGTAATGAAACGGAACTAAATTGTGCAAAAAATTTCCCAAGCTATTTTCCCAGCCCAACCGATGAACTTCCGTTCCGTCGTATGCAAATTAGGCAAAATTTTCTTGAACTCTTTCATGGATCCCCCCAACCCCCAAACTGAACCCCAAATGAGATGCACACACATATGGTACTCGTATGGTGAAAAATTCCTGGCAAATGTGCTATGAAATCAATAAAGTATTCGAAGCATTTGTGGCAGCGGCAGCTGCTGATGTTGCAGCATTCGCTGGCCGTTTCGACCACTTTGTAGATGCCACTTGTTGCACCTTTCTCCTTTGCTCCGGACCCGCAATTCGATACGAGCCGGGCGATGATAAATTTCTGCAACCATAACGGCCACAGATGAGTATGTGCCGCTACATACGAGTATGCGATAGTGGATAGTGCAACACTCCCTCCACCTCCGCCTCCGCATCCACCTGTTTCTTGCAACTTATGCGCATAATTTTGACTTGATTTCATTTTTCTCGCATGCGACTTTGTGTGGATTTTTTTCCTCTCATTCGATTCGATTCGTTTCGTTTCGTTCAATTTGAAATTGAAATTCAAATGTGAATGCACCTGAATCGATGGGGGGAGAGCAACGATCGATGGCCTAAGTTGGCCGGTGACCATCTGGATATTTATTACCTCACATCGAATGCAAATTTTCTCTGTACTGGGGCTTCTTGAAGGAAGGAAAGAAAAGCTACTTCTTGGCGGCAGAAGAAATTATGAAAATTTCCTCAAAGTTTATCGACCCCAGGTGAGCTTGAGCTGCAAAAGAACGCGTGCCTCGCAAAGTGGTAGACCCCCTCGGAAACCAGTCCAAAAATCTATTGACAAGGTCACTTCCGCCACATGCCTCCGAGCTACAAATGTCGTGGGTGGTTATTCACCTTTTTTTCGGCCGGCCTTAATTGTTTGTCAAGGCGCTTTTGGCCAATCTCTAAACTGGGTCAAAACACACGCAAAGAAGCGCCTAATTGAGAGGTAATGTGGCGGGGAGAGGACTTCCATTTGACCCTAGTTGGGATGACGAGCGGCAGAAACTTTTCATGTCTAGCTAACTGGAACATTTGGCTCGATTGCCTTGAGACCTCGCTAAACTTTGGCTAGTTAATATTTTTTTTTCTCCTTCTGGTTTTAGACAATTGACAGGTGCCTTGAATTATGTTTTTTTCTCAGATGACAGCGCACTAGTTGTGAGTAATAATGTGTGACTATTCGGGGTCTCATAACCGGATTACCGTACTAACTGGGCTTAATGAGGAGATTATTATGGAGATCAACGGGATTTTATTTTTGAATGGCAATTTCTTGATCTAGGGCACTTAACTGTCGTAGAACTGAAACTGTATAAAAGGCTTATTAGATACATATGATCCTATTATTTCTCAAGTTTATATAGAGCAATATTTAATGATCTTTTTTCTTTTTTTTCAGGTATGTACTCTTTTTTTTAAAAAGACATCAAAATGTAGGGTAAGCTAAAAATTAATATCACAAACTTCTCTGAAAACAAAAATGGAAGCATAGTTTTAGCTCAAAAAGGCAAACCCCACGCCACGAATGACAGTTTTTAATTACAAACAATTTGTAAATACAATTGTATCCACAAGATACAAAGTTCATGACTTGATTTGTTGTACCTTTTTCTAGACATTCACTTTTAGTTTCGGCCATTGTTTTGGGATACTTTTACTGTCGATTCTGTCATGGCCGAAAGTCAAAGTTGGGGTCTGGAAAAATTTAAGAAACGAAAAACCTTTTAATTACACGTTTTTGGGTACAGAGAGAGAGAGAGAGAGTGAAAAGAAAAGATATATAATTAAAATTGGCAACTGCGGTTTATAGAAATCAAGAGTTTTTTCTTCTGTTCCTTTTTATTAAAAATTGGCGTCCGAGACGGATGTACCGAGCCATCATGTCGATCAATTACAAGACAACGTCTTTATAAGTACCCCAAAGATATTCCGAATAAAAAATCACAAAAAGAAATACCATAAAAAATAAAACTTTCTCAAGTGCCGGCAGTCGATCAATTGAAATGCTTCACCAAGCAAAACGATTCAATGAGATAATTACAAAGCCAACCGCAAGTGAGGAGCTGCCTCACTCTATATTGCCCCCTTTCCAGCATGCCACACTTTGCCACTTGATGTCGCACACACAATTTGGAAAGTAAAAGTCAAACTGTCAACGTCTTTTTTCCCAACCTTCCTTTGATTCAATTGAAAACTCTACCAAATATGTGGGGTAGTCATTTTTTTTGGTAGTAACTATACTTATTTTTTGCTCTTTCGGATGAGTTGTATTTGTGCTGGTGTCATGTAATCAAAAGTCACTCGCACGGATCAGTCGATCAATTACTTTGCTCAATCATGCAGTCATGTGCGAAGACTGACGACTTGCCAAGGGATTCTGACGAACCAGTGGCAACTGGAAAGCTTTGGTAATAGATCTGTGAAGGGGGAGGTTTTGTAATGGTTCAAGGAGTCTACTAAATGACTTAATATATGGTATTATGAAGGAAAGTCTCTAACTTTTTATTTACATACTTCTATGAATACAAAATGCGTATTTTTTCATAAATTTTTTTGTCACTTTACAACGTTGTAACGTTTTTTTTTATGAGTAAGGTGTTTTTATTTTTTGGCAAAGCGAATACGATTAAAAAAACACTTAATTGGCAATTAATTTTTGGCCAAGCATGCGCTCGAAATCTCCAACCTGAAGCGTGGGACTCCCTGCTGTTTATTGTGGGTGGGGGGTGGTAGCCGCCACCACGGACTCGCGAGGGTTCACTTTCTTCTTTTCTTTCTTTCATAAAGATTTTTGTTTTATTTTTGGATATTTTTGTTGTTGTGTGTGGCAAGTGTGTGGTAATAAAAACTGACGAAGACTGGCACCCGCAAGCCACTCCACCAGCGTCTCGCCCCCTTTCATCAATATCATCATCGTGTTCATCATCTTACCAAGATGATCATCATGATGATCATGGTGGAGCAAACACTTTCGTTTGCCGTTGACAGAAGTCGTCAAGTGGTCAAGTGGGGACTCAAATGCAAAAGCGGGAGGGGCCGTTGGAAACTTGTTGGTTCGTTTGTTTGTTCATCAACGTCATCATCAACGTCGTCAGCATCGAAGATCCAAGCTGCCAAAAGCACGACCCAAGGAGAGAAATGGATGGAGAGATGGAGACTCGAAGAAATTTCACTTTCAAAATTTACAATAATTTCGATTCCGGCTGGGGGGTATCCACATATTTATGGCGCGGGTGCAGCCAGGAAACGTAATTGTGTGGCAATTGTATGGGATTTGCATGGCTCGTTTTCGTGGATTTGCAATTCGAAAATTGATGCTGATCTCAAACTTGACTCTTTTGGTGATTTGTCGACAATGTTGTTGTGGCTTAATTGGATTGTACATAGATAGATCTTGTTTGTGGTTCCCTTGGTAACTTATTTCCGGTTGCAGCAACTAATTGATTTCAATGTCTTCACTTCCCTTTTTTAGGAACAAAGGCATTTTTGTAGCGCCACTTTTTGCCAACTTTATATTAGCCCAGAAATATTTCTTTTCTTTGTGTTGCAAAGGTTTTTCTTTCCTCGAGATTCAGGGCCACCATCTGCTGGCACTTTCCTTTCGAAGCCCTTTTTCCTAAACTCCCCAGCAAGCCGTAAACAATTTAAGGTTTTTAGCAGCTTTTGCTTTTACTCGAGTCGTGCGCGAAACCGTGAAATGTTTTATCCCCTGAATGCCTGAATGACGGAATGACTGACAGAGGCCCGGTCCATAGGCAAGGGACTCTGCTGGAAAATTACATAGTTTTCCTCAAGTTTTTTGTTCGGTTTTCGTTTCGTTATTGTTGCTTTTCAAGTGAAACAAATAGAACATAACTTTTGCTTTCACCTTTTTCAAGGGGAACCTCCAAAGCAGCAGCAGCAGCAGCAACACCAACCCAAGCCAGCAGCCACTCAACGACAATTCCGGCAAAAATCTTCAGTTTTTATATCTCTTCATTGTTTTTGTTGTTGGAGTATGCCAAAAGCGGGCAGTGAAGTTGGTTTGTAATTGCGTTGTCTTACACTGAGAAAATATCTTAAAATTGGCTTTCAGTTTCAGTTTTTTCTCAGACAAAAATTTCTAAAAAAAACATACAACATCAAAGTGTTTTGAATAAGCTATATGTTTTATCAACATGTTGAAAAACAAATTGATACCTTGGAATGCTTAGGAATCCAGATCACTTTCTTTTTCGCGCTGTGCTCTACAACAATGGATGAAGGCGGAGATGTTGTTGCTGAAGTTGCCTTTGTTGGTGTTGCTGCTGGAGCCGTTGAAGCCGTTGAAGCCGCTGAAGTTGCGTTGGCGTCTGGCGCTCAATTTGCATGCCAACAGCAGCCAAGCGAGGCCCAAGACACCAAAGAGGGCCAAGACGGGCGAAGCAATTTGTTATTTGCCTTTTGCGGCTCGCGTTCTCTGCCATTTCAATTTTCGCAGCCCAAGTGCTGCTGCAGCGGTCGTTGAAGGGGAAATGGAAGATGGGTGCTGCTCTGGGTCTAACCCAGTGACCAAATGAACCACATTCTGTGGGCCCTGCAACTTGGCTGGGATCTATGTATATGCCATCTACTTAGATATTCTGAACATGGCCTGCAGTTGAAATTTCGCGCGCGCACATCTAAATAGATTCGGAATGCTCCGACGAATGGCAAATGTTTTTCAGATCCAAGAAAGTTTCTTCGCTTCTCCTCCAGACTTTCCAAAAGAGAAGATTTTTGCTAATTTCTTGTGTCTTGGCTTCTTTTATTTTTGGGCAAGGGAATTTACGAGCAGGGCCAACAGCTTGACAGTTTGGAAAGTGCTGGCTAGGGCCAAGACACAAATTCACAAAAACTAGAAACAACATTTTCGCACAAAACGCATCTCAATGTCGCTTTAATTAGCCAACAATATTGCTGATAGTAACCTGAAACCAAAAAAAAAACACGAAACACAAATCACAGAGCAGACAACTACAGGGCCAAAATCGATAATACAACCAGGGGGCTAACCTTTGCCCAATCTCGGCTTGGATCGGCTTGGCTTCTGTGTCGTGCAGGCCATGATGTAAAGGTTAGAGGTGGAAATGTAATGAGCCCCTCACATGTGAACTCTTTTTTCGTACCCTTCTGCCTCGGGCGAAATGTTAACTGTTGTCTGTTACCGGTTTTTAACTTGGCTTGTTTGTTTAACTTTGCCGAATGTGGATTTATTTTTAGATGAGCTAATAAATTTTAATAATCTCCGCGGGCGCTATGATAAAACAAATCGCATGTCCAATAAAAGGCATGATATTTGCATTATGTATTAATCCAAATTACCATCAAATAGTTACATTAATAAGAGCTTCGTAAACCTTTTTATTGGCAGCTAAAATTTTAGTTTTTAATATCTTAAATTACCCCAGTTGAGCAATATATTTCGCACTAGCCAAAAGTAGGATAATTTTGGCTTAGACTCAAATCATCATCATCTTCATCAACTTTAAACATGTTAGGAAAACAGAAAAAACAACGATAATCTTATGCAAAATGTGAAGGTTAAAACCAACCACGAGTGACGGCAATTTTTGGCTGATTTGCCGTTTTAACTAATTTTTAATTTACGTATTTTTATCAGGAGCCTTAATTTACATCGTTTTTTATTTTTTCACCGCCGAATTTTGATGTTGATCTTTATTTTTATGATATTTTCCGAACACAAACACGTTTCCAGATTTAATCGAATTGAAACTAGTTTCAGTACAATCTGCTTTAGGCTTTTGGCCAATTCAGATTAACCTCAGGCCATTGGTTATAGCCACTTTGAATTTGACTATACAAATATATTTAGATCTTTTATTTCAAGACAAGCATTGAAATCGATCTGCTTTTAAATATTTATGAAACAGATTTTATGGTCCATTTGTTGTCTTTTCAACATTTGGAGACTTGTTTAATGGCTTAGTCAAATGATTTGCGAGCAGAATGGCAGATTTATTCAAATGGATTTAATTTCTTAGTTAACTTGGATCAAAACATTTATTAATCAAGATTGTAGGTGGCGAAAAACTGAGAGATTCGAGTAGGAAATGAAAAGGTTTTACGTAATTTATTTTAATTATCGCATGTTTTTAAATCCAAGGATTTACTTGTTTAACTTTCTCCGCGTTACATCTGAATTTAGCCCATGACTGATGTATTTACATTACTCACTGTCATTGCATCCGTCAATACACGAAGCTGTGACGAGCTGTCAAATAATAAAATACTCGCACTCTTACCAAACAAAAAGCCATTATCAATTTATATAATTTAACACAGCGGGCAGCATCCACAGCCTGACGACAAAATCTCATTAAATGCAGTAAAATATTTTGATGAAGTTTTGTTTTTGTTACCCATTTTTGTGGCGGCTGAAGTCATAAATTTGCTGCTCATTAAATTGCTGTTTAATGTTATTTAGCACGCGGCCACTCACGTAATCGTAAATGACAAAAAATGTTACAACAACAAGAAATTTGAACTAAAACTAACTTAAGTTGCAGTTTAACGAACTGTGACGGGACAAGCTTGATGAAAAAAAGTTGTTAAAAATCATTTCATCTGGGCCTCAAGATATATATTTTATGGACAGAGCGTTTGAAGAGCGTTTCAAATTTGTGCAGAAGCGCGACCTGAACTTTAATTAAGATTTTCGCTTTTCACTCTCGCCATAATTAAAAGCTGTTCACCTCAGTTCATACATAATTTTTTTATGATTTCTTGATTAAATTATGTAAGTCGCTGGAAAGCCGAGGGAAATGTCAATAGAGGGGCACAAAAAAAATTACCCCGTGACCCAAATTGAAAAATTAATTGAAGTGAACGCCTTCCCAAGTCCTCCTTCCTTTTTCCTTGCATTTTTTTTTTTCGTTTTCTTAGTTGCCAGTGGTCGTCCACACCCACCCACATTTCACTAACTAACCGACTAACAATTGGTCAGGTTTCGTTCCTCATTCTGTTTTTGGGCCTGGTCGATCGGGTTGGGTTGGTCCCTGACCACAAACGTGAAACGATCCGCGATCCCTGCGAGAACACAGCGCTGCCCCAACAGTTATAATAAAATTAAGCATACGCCACCTACAACAGCAACAAAGACGAGAAAAATTGCAACTCCAATCTGCTCGAGCCCATGGGTCAACTCCTTTTCGCTGTTGCACTACCAAAAGCAACAACAAAGCGCAAAATAAAAATAAATAATAACAATATTTTTCAAATAACAAAAGAAATCAACAAGCGCAAAAGAAGCGCCCAGAGCAGATAACCGAGGAGGAAAAGATTGGACTAAACTAACCGAAAAACCAAACCCATTTTAACCGTTAAGCACATTTGACTAAATCTGCTACACATGGGCGGCATCCGCATTGCGGGGGATCCGCCGCCAGTGGCAGTGAAGAGCAAGAGGGTGGCAAGTGGGTGGCTGGCCAGGGGATGGAGATGGAGCTATTCCAAGAGTAAGCTATCGCTGCAGGAAATGTGCGGAGCAACATCGGAATGAACAGGAATCGCTGGCACGGAGGAGTGGTGGGTTCTTGCCAATTTCCCGCTCTATCTCTGTCTCGTTTTTGGTTTTTTTTTATTTTTTCGGCGATAGCAGATCGCGGTACTAACAACAATAGATAACGAGAATGAATCGAAATTTGAAGAGTTTAATTATATCCGAAGAATAAAGTTCTCTCTAAAAACTAGTTCCTCAATAAGTTAGAAGAAAATTCTTCTTTTGGAAATACAACTATGGTACATATTTGAAATAGAATTTATGGTAAACGTTTCAGAAAGTCTGTAAAAAAATGTAATTTTAATGAAATAATCTTCAAGAAAACCTTTTCATAGCTAGTCTTGTGTTCCCAATTTCCATGTGGCATCTTCTTTTCTTGGTTAGGGTATGTCGAAAAGGTAGCCACTTGTTGCAGCAGGAAGCTGAATAAGCCACACACACACAGGCACAACCACACACTCGGGTGAATCGAGTGAAAACAGTTAAGACAACAGCAACAACTGCAAAACTGCGAACTGCCAACTGGCAACAGGAAGACCTTAAACTTGGCCTCAAACGTCAGCGGCGGCAACATCGTGAAGCCAGGCAACAACAACTTTAGCAAAAACTACAATACCAAAAGCAACAACAGCAACGGCAACGGCAGCAGCAACTGCAACTGCTGCACAGTCAAACACACAATTCAATTTTATTTCATTTACTTTGTTGTTAGCTGGCTTTTATTTTTTGTGCTGCGGTTGCCGTTCGGCAGAGCCTTAGCTCTTGGGCTGTATATTTTTGTTTCTTTTTTTTCGGTTTGGTTTGGTTTGTTGCCCAGCCTCATGGATTCGGTATTGCGATTTCTGTGTGTGGGCTGCTCCCCGGCAACCTGCTTCCCGCTGCACCTTCCCCTTTCCGCAATCGGATGGCATGAATCGTTTGGATCGCTCCGCTCCTCGAGCGCCAGCAGCTCATGAATGGGAAGTCGTCGCAGCTTCTAACTCATTTTCCAGCCTCCAGTTGTTGAGTCAATTTTTTTCTATTTCTTTTTTTTTGTGTTTTTTGTGAATTGGCGTAAAAATGTTGTGAGAACAAATGGTTGTTAACTTTTGCACATATTTTTGTTGCTTTTGTTTTTTTTTCGTAGTTGTTGTTGTTTATTTTGTCTCTGGTACCACAGTTGTAGTTGTTGTTGGCGCGTTAAATTGCGTTTAACTGTTAACTCACCGCTGCTGCATCATTTAGCTGCCGCCGCTGCAGCAAGTTCGTTTCCTAAGTCTTTCGATTCGCTGTCTTTTGGCGCGCGATTTTATTGCCCATACGAAGTCAGTTTTATTTTATATTATTTTTGTTTGCTCTCCAGCCAGGCTTTTTCGGTTTGCCGCTTATGAAATCTTGCGTCTTGCTTGCCGACTGCCGTTGTTGTAATGATAATCATAAGTAAATATGTGAGTTTTGAGTCCAATGACTAACCGCATGAGTGTGCGATGTTTGCGTTCGTCAGTGCCAAGAAGTTGGCGTAATATGCCGTTAGGCAAAGACCGACAGCTATTTTTCTCTCAGTTTATTACTTGGTATTTTAGTGTTTATTGTTTTGGGTAGGGCGATCTTAACAGTCTTAACGAAGGTAACGAAGGTTAGCCTAAAATATTTCGGGGCAAGAGATAGCTAAGATTGCCAATTATTGTGAATCTAGCAATTAAGGTAAATATTTAATAAGTTTTATGTTTTTCCTCGTAAAGTTTACCATCTCTTTATAACGCAATCATAAAGTGCGGATATAAAGGCTTAAATGAAAAAAGTGACAAGTCAAAATATTTGCTTAACTATATTTCATTTTCATTGTCTCCATGGCATTCATTCAAACTCTGATTTCTATGGACCATCAATAAAAGCGAAAACGAACCTCTTTCATTGGTGACAAAAGTGATTGCCACCCCATAACCTTGAAAACAAACTAACAGGTCAACCGAAACATTTAAATTATTATGACTTTCAGAATAAGGAACCAAATTAAAATAACAGCAGCAGACAACACCCAGCGAATAAAAAACCAAACAATCAGAATTGATTGTAGAATCTTTAGTTTTTGTGTTTCTGCGTGTTAAGAGATCATTAAAACATTCGAGTGGTGTAAGATGAACAAGAAGATGGGAATAAAGTCGGGGATCGTCGCCGAGATGAACAAATAAAAAAATCTGACAAATACTGGCCTTTCATATGCAAAAGAAATCCATTTACTATTGCGGACAAAAACGAGTTGGCTTTAGTTGGTTGGGCCGAAACCAGATCTGTGAAGGTCAGCGCGTTTAGCACCTCTACGAGACCTCCACCTCCACTCGTCTCCCCGTTTTGAGCCATCCTCTATAGACAAGATGGGGCCAGAAAATAAAATTAAACGAAATGGAATGAAATGAAATGGAATCAAAGTGTTGCCTCCACTTTGCGGTGACAATGTTAATTGCATGCCAAGTGCGGCACTCATAAATCATGATGAGCACTGGGAATTTTTACGGTTTTTCGGGGGATCTCTTGCAATTAGCCACTGAGCTAGCGTTTAATTTATATTATTAGGAGGCATTTACAGTTATCCGCCAACTGATTTGTGACTATCTCCTTTCCTTTCCTCACCCAAGAGTCATGGCCATTGTCAGCATTCAGCATTCAACATTCAACATTCAACATTCAGCAGTCGGCATCCAACATCTGCATCAACATCAGCGTCATCCTCTCCTCATCGTTCGTGGTGTTATTTCCCGGAGTAGGTTAATAGTGCCAAAACGTTGCAACAACTGCAACTACAACAAATGAAAACTGCAATGACTATATAGCAACAAACGGTGCCTCATTTATTTCTCTTTCTTCCTCCATTTTTTCGGCTAGTTTCGTTTTGTTTGCCTTTGAGTCTGTGCCACAATCGGTTGCACCCTTTCATTCTGGACAGAGTCATGGAATAACATTATTAACCCGAATCTCCCGCCACACTCCCTATTCCCAACCCTGCAATTCCCACTGCCAGGAACATTCCCATTCCCAATGTGTTAGGGATATTTATGCAGCATTATTATTTATTTTATTGACAGGCAGGCAGAAAGAGTTTTTCTTTTGACTTTCTATACACTCACCCAATAGATGTAAAACTTTGATTTAGTTTGGCAAATAAATTCTGCTTTCGGAGGAAAGTTTTATTTCAGTAAAAAGGTTCCTTTTAAGGTTTTAGGTACCTTTGATAGGAAAGCGATATGAATAGTTGTAGTTTCAAACTCAAAAATCCTTTTTTGAAATGAAAGAAGAGGTGAACTTCTATTAAAAAAGAGTCACTTTTCTTTCAAAAATGAATAAAAAGAGTCTACAGTATTCGTTACGATTCTCGTTCACTCAATGACAGTCACCCATCCCAAAGTCAAATTGACTTCGATCCCTAGCTGGATGGATGCTTTGACTGCCCCGACAGCCTCGGATGCTGCCCCTGCTGCTTTTGGCTGCCACTGCTGCCAAGTGGCAAAGTGGCAATAATTTGCTGACTTACCCAAAAGCCGGACCCACTAAATAAAACCAAAAGAAAACCTCCTGATTCCAGAAAGAAAACCTTTTACTTTGCGCTAATAAATTGCCATTAAACGACTGGGGAAGGCTTTGCCACAATTGTTGCACCATAATTTCCCATCAAATTTTTCACACTCGCTTCGTTGGTTGGTTTTTCGGCGCTGCGAGTGTTCACGATAATCAAATATTTGACCTCTGCCGCAAATAAATTCTCAATGCAATCGCAGGCCAACCAAAGGAATCGTATCGAGTCGATTTGAACCGAGTTTTTGGTCGAATTGAACCGACTTGAGCCGTTTGGAGAACGTGAAAGCGCAATGCGGCCGGTATCCGTTGGATGCAGAATGCAGAATGCTGAACGCTGAACGTTGGCTGGCAAAACGTCGACGTTGCGTGTTAAACACAATTCAAAGTCTATAAT
The DNA here is from genome assembly GCA_035047325.1 of Drosophila vallismaia. Classification (NCBI taxonomy): domain Eukaryota; kingdom Metazoa; phylum Arthropoda; class Insecta; order Diptera; family Drosophilidae; genus Drosophila; species Drosophila vallismaia. The sequence continues at coordinate 2,100,246 of JAWNPU010000037.1, read as the reverse complement.
TATTGTACAATTGCCAACAGAACCAACAGAGCCCAGTCAGGCTTGGCCAAGCTCCAAACTCCAAACGCCAAACGCCAAACTCCTGCCAAACTCCGACCAACTCGGATGCTGGGATTGCCAGAGACGGGAGTTATAGTTGGGATCTAAAGCTGGAGCTGGAGCTGGAGCTTGAGCTGGAATTGTGGCCAGCCAACACATGGAACATGAAAATTGTAGTGTGTACATTTCAGAGGAATGAGGGGTTAAGCGGAGTGGAGCATTCCAAACACACATTCTAATTCCACATTCGCCTCGACTTTGGATTTGACACACTGCTGCTGGCAGGAACTTTGATTCAAGCAGAGATGGTTGCGTGACACGTCTCCTAAAATCAGATTTGTATAATGGAAGGAAAGAATTTATATAGGGTTTTGAAGTTTAAACAGTTTCCCTTCCTTTAAGAATATTTTCAACAATTTAAAATTGTATATTTTAAGACACTCCTGCTCTCACGCCTCCATCCTCATCTGTAGATGGGTATCGCTGAGTGAATCTCCACTTGAAGCGCCTGAGAATTGCGCTTCTCCGCCACCGACCATTCTGCTTCTGCCTTTAACTGTTAACTTTGCTCTGACTTTGGATCTTTTGACTTGCAATTAATGTTCCAGACCTTACTGTGTATGCAGCTATGCTAGTTGTAGTTGTTTTTTCGGGGAAGCGGAAGCGTTGCCCACTCCCACTTGTCAGGCCATGGCTAACAGGCACAAGGAAGGGGGCTAGAGGCGGCATTAGAGGGTGAACCACACCGTCAGCCAGCCAGCCCGCCCCCACACACAACGAAAGAGAAGGGGCAAGGAGTTGCAAGGCAGGGGGAGATAGCAGGAGATAGCTTGCCGAGATGGCGGCAATAGTTGAAAGTCTAATTGTAAACTGTTGTTCGCAGTTTTCCTAACTGTTGCTTGTTAGGCGCTTGTTTATTAACAATTTAGCACGGAAAATTCACAAGGCAGATAGAACTCGAGAGGATCTAGTCGGTGGGTGGGTGAAGGTGGGCAGGTGGTGTGATGTGGGGGTGTTTTGGTGTTGGGGTAGGAGGTGAAAGATCTCTTAGTGGGCGTCACTTATCGCCGAGTGGGACCACCGAAAAATTTATGCCCCTCGCCAGAACCAGCATCCCATATACTCGTAAAGTTCGCCAGTTTATGCGCCGACCACTTGACCTTCCACGCCCCCTTCCATCACACACCACCCCAACCGCCTCCCGCCGTCACCATCCACCGCTGCTCACATGTTTCTCGCCGATCATAACTGTCACAATGTCCGAGGCATGAAAATGGGGCGTGTTGGGTGGCTCGGATTGTTTCCACGAGACGGTTTTTGGGGGAGGTGGACTGCATCAGAACTTGGTGGGTCTGAAGAGGGGCTGGCCTGAAGCCTTAAGGGCATTGGTGAATGTAACGGAGGCTAACACATTAAGTTTATAGGCCAGCCGGTGAGAAGAGCCATTTCGAGGAGGTTAACATGTTTCCTGAAATATATAATATCATGTAGTTTATTATCTCATGCGAGTTATGAAGTTGTTAATAAATATTACGGGTACCTTAAATTACTTTTGTAAATCGAAAATAAGTTTAATATATAACACTAGCTAACATTTTTCTTTCCCTTTTCCTTTTCTTTCCAGGTAAGCAAATCTCCATTCCACGCTATTCTCTGGCTTATGTAAGTTGGGCCAACTACACGGAAAAATAAGTTAAACTAATGCAAATAATTGGACAGATCTGTGAGTAGAGCAGTCAGACCAACGCCCTAGCCAGGTAATAGTTTGGCGAAAATTCGCAACAATGGGGCCACTGACCGTCCGTTGTTGCAGCCAATTTCGATTCGAAATGTAAACGATTTTCGTTTTAGTGGCCACTCGCCTTCCCGGCACAGAGCTTGCATAAGTTTTGAGTGCGCAATTCGCAATTTCGGGCTAAATCAGCCAGCGGAATAATAACGGCCAGCATGGGTTAATGATGCGACATGTTAGCCAAGTTGCAACGAACAAAACAAAACACACTGCCACTGCCAACAAGAGCAAACGAGATGAAAAAATGCGTCACGCTTACCGTTAGCATGCCAGGCATCGTAGGATGGGAAAAAGCCGAGTGGTAGGGTAGGTGGGGTATGAAAATGGGGAAAATTGGGGAGTAGGTGGATGAGGGAGGTGGGGTGGCTCTAAAAGCATACCATTGGAGAACGCACACGTATGGCAAACCCCTCCCTGGGGGGTCTTTCGGTGGCAGCATCCCATCCCATCATGCATTTCCACTCTCCCACGGATTGGCTTGGATTTCCCTCCTCCCTGCCCCATGCCCCATGCCCCATGCCGCATACCCCATACCCCTTTTCATTTTCCATTTCCCCTCCCTCTGCAGTCCAGTCAATCCACGCCACTGCCCAGCATGTGGTGCGCTCCCTTTTTTGGCAAATTTGGTGCAGTGGCTGTTGCAGCATCCACAGCAGCAGCCGCCGCAGAAGCAGCTGAAAAAAAGCAGAGCGCCAGCGCCTTTCACAAAATCTAATCAGCAGGGGAGAAGGCTCCAAAGGGGGCAGGTGGTGCGAAAGGAAACGATCAGAGCAATTTACTCAAGCGCAAAATTAGCAGCGAAAAAAAAGGTGGAGGCTGCACAGAAAACAATTAGAGCTCGGAATCTGTAGGTGTCGCTTGAAATAAACCAATAAATAGCTTGCTTTAGCATATTTTTTATCGACTTTTGATTAGCAATTTCTTTCTTTATAGGGAAGTCAGATATCCGCAATTAATTTCCGTGTAGAATAGAAACTGGCTGCTTGATTTGGACAAGTCGACAGTGGGCGTTGTGCTGCCACAATCGAGGAGGGATGCAAAGTGGCCAAGAGCCTTCCAATGTGTAAATCTTAGTGTGCTCGTAACTCTTTCTCCCGCCGGGCAATTCTAATTTCGAATTCCTTGATGCGTGTGAGTTTTTCCCCAACGAATGGCTAAAAAGCCAAGGCATACGGCAATGCAGAAAAACAGAAAAAAACGGGGGAAGAGATCCGCTTGCATGAGCAAATTTGATGCCATCTGTGTACAATTAGCTGTCAATATTGCGCATGCGCCACTTATGCAAAAGAAGACGCCGATCCAGAGGTTCCACGGGGGGCTTTACAATGGGGGGAATCCAGGTAAAGCAAACAAACTGACTGGCGACTGACTCATTTGCCCAAAAGATTTTGCAACACGCAACACAAAGTCAACAGAAGAAACACACACGCAACTTTGGCTGACCAGGCAGTGTAAACACACAGTGGTAAAAAATTACGAGGCTTAAACATAAAATATAATAGAACTTACACGTAAATTTAGATTATTCTATGGATTATAGTACATATGGATTATTATGTAATATCCATATTCGCAGCTACTTTCATTCCTCCAAGTTTTTTTGAGTTTTAGAGAAACCCCCAAAACACTTATTTTTTATTCACCAACCAACCAATGTGCCTGCTGGCATAAAATCATCAACGCACCTCAAATCGTAAGCCCGCTCCCCGGCACTCCAGTTGGCCAAATTTATGCTTATTGACTCACATTCAGAGACATGCAGACAAGTGTAGTTTTAGTGTCAGACGTTTTGCATAAAAGACCGCACAACGGCATGGACATGGAGGTGCATATATACTATGTCTTTTAGATATAGACACGTTGGCCAGATCTGCGCCAGAAAAGATTAGAGGCTGCCACTAAATATTTTGTGGTGCCGCTTGCTCCACATTTGGAGTTGCCCGCCTCGTCTCGTTGGGCAATTCGAGAGGTTTTCATCCACTCCCGAGGCGGCGGCACTCGATGTGTGACACATACAATATTTGGTTGCAACCGATGCTGTTGTTGCTGCAGCAAAAAAAAAAAACAGGGCAACAGGTGGCATGGCCCAGAGCATGGGCACAAAAGCGCGTGAGTCGGTTTATTTTTACTCGCAACTTTTCTTCTTTTATTTTTACAATTGGTGGACAATGGGGCGTTCCCGTTCGCTTCAGTTGCAAGTTGCAACTGTTAAAGCCGCCGAAATTCGTGCAGCTTTGGCTTTAGTGCCCCCAAACCATGGCACGCTTCGGGCCAAAGTGAACGTGGTCCAATCCGTTTTCATGGAAACCACTTCAGGGCATTTCTCTCAGCTCTCAACGAAGGTAAATCAATGTAAAGTGTGTCAGCAGTGTGTGAGCAAGTGGAATGGTTTGAAAAAGATACGTATATGGTAGGGTTAACTATCAATCGATTCTATAGAGGTCATAGGAATCATTAGAAAAAAATATAAATTATTTTTCAACTAGATCTCTAAGGCATTGTGTCTATAGAATATTTTGCCTATAACCTTTTATATAAACGATTTAAAGTTTAAATTTTAGACTTAAGAAGTTGTTTTTAGGCCAAATTTGAGCCTCCCACCTCAACTTAGAAAAGTGCCCGGCTGCTTGCCCCAGGAAAAGCCAAATCGCCTCCACTTGTGGCACAGCAATTTTCCAATCTACCGCCTTGACAAGAGCTCTCCGACAAAGTGCATGCACTCCCTCACCCCCACAGGCAGCATTCTCCATGCCCCCTGGGAGGTTGGGGCGAGGGCGGCCTGATGAGTGGCAAAAGTCGTAGCCTGGGTGGTCGGCCAAGTATCTTAAGTATCTCCGGCAAATTGTACGATCATAACTCAATAGGCGAGCCTCATTAGGGCCCCAAAAAAAAGAGAAAAAATAGAAGGAAAATAGAACCAAAATGAACCGCAGACAGTTGGTTCTGAAAGAGTAAAGTGGCAGAGTTCCCTCGATGGCAGTATCGTGTGCAACAGTAGCCTCAATTTGTTGAGCTTCCCCCGCAGCACTCGCATACACATGGTATATTAGAAACATTCTAACTAATAGCCAAAACATTGTAGAGAATTTCCACTCGTTAAATGGATCTCAATTTCCTTCGTTTTAACGCAGGTGATGCTGCGGCAAAGACTTTGGGCCACGAACTCAAAAAAAAAACGACTCTAAAACCCCAAAAGCCAAACAGAAACTGCTGCCCACGAATCTCCCGTCAAGCCGTGCGCGTAATGAGCGTTAAATTTGTGTCCCGCTTTCCATCTGCCTCTCCTATGGGTTGGCTTTAAAGATTTTTTCCAGTCTGGGTTCTACGTCTGCCTCATTTTTTGTATTTGGGCAACTTCTAATCGCCAGGGAACACGCTTCATTATTAGTAAAATTAGTCACAAAACGGTTTCCAAAGATGAGCTTTAATTATTGCAAAAACCACAAAAAGTATGAAATCCAATAATGTACGAAGATTTAATGCTCTTTACTAAGATATAAATTATTTTAAAATAAGATATATTGTAAAATATTGTTTGTTTCATATCTTAAAAATTAATACAGTATTAATGCTTTTGCAGAGATCTTAAGAACTTTAATTAAAGACTTTTTAAGCAAAACCAAAGGAGCCTTTCCAAGTAAGGGAAACCATCCAAAACATTCCTGAGAAAAAGCTCATTTTAACGATTATTTTGTGGTTAATCTTTCTTGGTTGATTTTTTTGTGGAGAAATGTGGGTCAGAATAAATTATTAATGAAGTGAATTATAATGCTTCAATTGCAGGCTTCGATCCAATTTGGCTTCAGTTTAGTTCAGTTTTCCCAAGCCTTTCACTGCCTATCAATAAATTTCCGTCTCAGATGGCAGTCGGCGATAAAGACAAACGGCCTGCCAATATGAATTAGCTAAGCGAATTGGCCATTTGGCAACTTGGTAAACAACTTCCAGGAGAGTGCATCCCTCTGCCCAGCCCGCCGGATCACTCCACTCCACTCCACTACACTCCGTGCTTCAGTATCATCATTATCATTAGCACAAGTTTGCGCCCAAGTAAAAATTGGATTGGGAAAAGGGGAATTTGAGGAGCGGGCTGGCGAAAACTGTAGCAGTTGATAAATGTTAATGTTGATAGGAAAAAACGAAAAAAAAAATGGCGAAAAGTAGTTAGAACGAAAGTATTTTAGGGGGAAAAGTAGATACTCTTTTAAGACGAAAATAGGAATGAAATATCATTTTAGACCCATAGTTTCCAATTAAGCCTTGAACATTTAAAGCATTAGAAGCATACATTTCTTATTTTAATCTCCTTTTTAAAGTGTTAAAACCTTTAAAACCGTTTTAGATCTATTATTTCTTTATCAACCAACTCTTAGATGTTAGAGTATTACAGTGAAATGGGCAATTGGCTTCCTGGCTAGCTGAAAAGGTTAACAAAGTTCACCTGAGATGCAGCAAAATTCCATTCATTGTAAAAGAGAGAAATGAGATAGGCAGATGGGGGTGGAGGAGGAGCAGCAGGAAGTGGAGGGGACTCATTGACGATGTTGTCGTCTCGTCTGCGACTAAAACCGTGGCTTGTGCTTTAGCTTTTCAACACGCTTGGCCAATAAATTGTGGCCAGCACTTGTTGTTACGCTTTTAACGGTTCGGATTCGGATTCGGGCTCAGGCTCGGATTCAGGTTCATGTCCAGCTACGGTCTCAGCCCCTCTCACTTTACATTCCTTTTGGCATTGGCCATGGTAGCTGGCAGTGGGCGAGGGCTGTGGATGGCTGGGGAGTGGAGAAATGTTGCCAAGATCTATTTTTGCTGAACAACAAAATATTTTTCTTGTACAAATTTTTTACAGGAAACTGAAACTGCTTAGCCATTAAAGGCAGCTTCCAAATCCCAAAAAAAGAAAAATAATACAAAACAGAAACATTTCGCTGCTGTTTTTGTGCTGAGCTGCTATTTTTTTTTAGCTTTTACAGGCAACAATAGATTTGGCTCATTCGATTAGACTTGATTTAGCCGGGAAGGGGTTGGGCTGGATCAAAAGATTTAGTTTTCAGCTTTTCCATGGAATTTCCGCTCCATTCGTGATGCCTTTTTTCTCTGGCGTTTTTCCCCATTTCGATAGCATCGCATTGTCATGGCCTGGTCAGCTACTGGGGGAATTAAAGGTTGTACTTGTGTACTTGTAATTTTTTGTCCATTATTTTATTGGGTTCAATCGGAATTTGTCAAATCATCAACTGGTGGTCACCAGAAGATGGCCCGATGGCGTGATTTGCATAAACCTTTTCAGCAGAACTTGGTACATTTCTGCCCTAGGCTTTCGTGTGCTATTAGCCTAGAAAGCATCCATCCATCTACCCATCCATTCGACCATCCAGTATCCAGTATCTCATCTAGCCGCATTGATGACGATCATCTTTATCTATTTTTTTTTTATTTTTGGCAGCTTTGAGCTTCGTTTTGTTTGGCTAATTGCCCAGCTTGGCTCGGCTCCCCCTCGGAGGCCTCAACGGAGGAGCCAACTTTGTGCTAATCACTTTAACATTTGCAACTGCTTTTTGACCCGCTTTTCCACCAAACCAACCAACCAACCAACCAACCGACCAACAGTCATTTCTGCTAGCAGCTAGCAGCCGGCAACCGTTTTGTTTTTTTGTAATTATTTTTTGTTTATTTTCTTCTTGTTTTTGTTTGCTGGGTCTTTAAGCAAGTAACATTTACAGTTTGGGAGCCGTTGCGTGTGTGTAATGATGGGTGATCTATGCGAATGAATCCCAATCTGAGCTGAGCCGAGTCCCAAGTATATATATTTGGATTGGCTAATAGTCACGCCATGAATTCTTACCCAAGATTCTCGGGTCTCGCCTTTTGGCACACATTTCTTTCTTCTGCATCGATTGGGTTTATTAGATATGCAAATATCAATTTCTTTTTGCCGGCGTGCTCGGTCTAATGAAAGGGTTTTCGGTTTGATAGCAGCTTAGGCATAAATTTGTCTAAATGAAACCATTTTGCGTTTTCTCCTTTATTTTAATTCATTTTTTTACTCTCATGCGTCACCTTTCAAAGTTTAAGTCATTTTTGCAATGTGGGATCCGACTCCCATCTGTCTGGCTGACACAAAAGGTGAGCTGGAAAAATAAATATTTATATTGATTTTATAATCAAATAATTGACTCATTCCAGTGATTCAACAGCTACGTAATCCTATTTACTGTATAAAATTTATTATAGTCGGACCTTTTTGCAAATTCTAAAAACAAAACACTTCCAAGTAAGTTGCCGCGTTTCCACACCTCCAATTGGCTGTTATTTATGTTTGGCCAAGTCTTTTAGACCGACTCGACTTGGCTTGAACCTTTATTTCGCCTCCGAACCGAGCTTCCCAAAAGAAGACATACACAAAGTATGCAAAGTCTGTCTGTACCCCAAGTACCTGCCTAACCCTGACTTTACTCTTCATTGCACTTTTGGCATTGAGTTGTTGCTGCTTCTGCTGCTGTTATTGCCGCTGTCGCCGACGAGTTGCAAGTTGTTGTCTATAAAAAAAAGAAACCTGCAACTTGGTCAAAGTGTCGCCCTGACATGTTTTTGCAAAAAAAAAAAACAGAAATATATAAGACGTTCGGGAGGAAAACAACGAGGAGCCAGAAAAAAACACTTTCCGTCTTTACGCAAAGCTGAAACCGCAGAGTGTCTTTGGGAAAGGCAGTCAGTCGGAGAATCGGAGAATTGGAGAAACGGAGACGGAGTCAGTCCATGACATGTTTGGACTTTCTGAGCAGGAAGCCAACAAACGGCAAGTGGCATTGTGTCTCCGCTGTCGCGTCGTCGTTTTTGCCACAAGTTGCACCTACTAACATGTGCAATCTATAAGCTACACTAAGGCAAAAGCCGAGAATTCCCAGGGAACTTTTTAGATGTAAGACTTACCATTATATTGTAGCATTTCTTTCAGTGCCTTGAAGGAGGCGGCTCCCAGGGTAGGCCCGTACACTTGAGTGCTTCAGCAGAAATGTTTTGAGGGCATCGCAACATGATGTGACCAGTCTAGGTCTCTTCCTCTGGTAGTTTCTGGCCCAAAGCCCCCTCTCCTTTTTCGCTTTTCCCACATCTTAGTTGGTCAAGTGGGCAGCAGAATTAAGTCAGTGTGACAAACAATAATTTCCTTATTTGGCCGGCCTTTTAGCTGGGAGAAGCCCCCATAAAAGACACCACAGTAACCTTCCAAGTGGGGCGCAATTTTATGAGTCCCCATCGCAGTTAATTTCATGCAAATTATCCATCTGCATAGTGGAAACGCTTTTGTGGGTGTTGTCCACTTGCATAATTAAAAGTTTCGACAAAAGTTCCCAAACAAATTGGAGCAATTTCAGTTTCTATTTCTGCTTGTAATACAAAGTCTCAAGGCACAAAAAAAAAGACAAAACTATTTTGTAAATTTTTTGCTTGATCTTTTTTTTATGTTATTGCGAAACTTTAGCTTCAAATGATAAACGAGAGGGACACGCCCCGCTAACGAGTTACAAGCGCCGAGACAGAGTTAGTTTTGCCTTATTTCTTTGTGAAACATTTAAACAATTGTCTTGTTGGGTGTCTCTAATTGATAGTGTCGTGATTTGGCTTGTGCTGCCTGGATCTCGTTCAAATATAAGTAGTTACAGTTGCTTTAAAAAGACGCCGAAAGGAAACGGGGGACGGGAGTTAATAAATAAAGGCGTTGCCACTGTTGAGAAATGCAAACAAAAGTTCGTTAATTATAATTGGCAGCGGGAAACTTTGGTTACAATTTTTTCTATAAATTATGATTTGTAATAAAATAGACTATGAGCCTACAAAAACTACAAAGATAATCTGAATCTATAGAAAAGACAAATGTTTACTTTCCCATTGTACAATTTGCAATATTATTGACCACTATGTGATTCCAGAGTAGACTTATTTTATTTATTTCTATAAAATAGATAAATATTATTGGTTACATTTACAACAATTATTGGCGAGAAAAAATAACTATTTTCACAGCAAGACCATAATCACTTACTTCATATTTAAGTTGTTTTTAAGCATTTTATAACAATTTCGTAATTGCAATTCAACGCAAGTAGCATCCATTGCCACAGCTGGAGGCTGCCTCTAGAACTGAATTAATATTAGATCATAATTCTCTGGAAGAACCATGCGCCGCCGCCGGTTGACACCTTTCACATTGCCAAACGACATTAAAAAGCTTGTTAATTGCATATAAAATGTCAAGTGGCTAATAAAATACTAAATACTCACTGGCACACACCCACGCAGACACACAGGCCAACACTAAATTGCAAGCTGGAAGTCAACACTCAATGCAAAAAGCCACAAACTAAAGTCAATCTGGTTGATTCATAAACAAATCAGATATTGTCAACGGGCATAAATGTTAATTGAGTTTTATGGACTTTTGATATTTCATCATGAATTTTCATTAGACATGAAGGAGCTTCCTTATGTCTCGGCTTCCGCATCGCCATAAAACCATAGACATCTATCATACCCCCCTCAGTACAATCTACTGTCAAGTATATTTTCTCAATGATTGATTGAATGCGTTTTGTCAGCACTTTTGTTGAACTTTCAATTTCACTGTTTTCTGTTTATCTCTTTTCTTTCTTGAGTATATTTATAATTATGAGGAAAACGCTTTAAAAAACTTTTACTTCTTCCGCTTACGTTTGACGCTCGAGATGCAACTGTCGAGATATCCAGATATTCAGCACAAAACGGGAAGCACTTGAGAATGGTCCGATCGAATCGAAAACTGCAGCTAAAAATGTCTTGCTTTTGTGTGAGTCGTTTTTCCTTCCCATACTTTTGTATTATGTATTTTGAAAGGTGTTAACCAGTTGCGGAAGTTGTTTTGATGCACTCGTCGATGCCACTCTGATAGCAGTTAACTGACAAAGAGAAAAGTATTTTTAACTACTCAACGTTGGTCAATCACTGCCACAGGAAAGACTTTTTAAAACTAACTGCTCTGGAAATTAAGTGCTGCAGTAAGGACTTGGCATGGATGCTACAATTTGAATTTTTTGTTCACCTTAAGACTCGCCATGTTGAAATCTTAGGTCTTCAGATTGCTTTGACCATGTAGAGGTTATTTCTGTTCAAATTTAAGGTTATTTTGTGGGGTATTTTTATAGCTTTAGCAAGTAGTGGAAAAAACATATATTTTAAAAATAAATTTAATTTATCCTGAATCTACTAGTTAGCCTCTTCCCCTGATATCTGCCATCTGAATTAAAAAGCTTCTGTCGGACTTATCTTCAATTTGGGTTAATCTATGCCCCAAAAGAATGGTTCATAAAAGTCAGCCTGGCTCGCCCGTCACTAACCTAATCAACCCATTTTTTTTTACTGGCCACAAACATCCTGCTCCATCTTGAAGCGCTTATCTCTGCATCTCCAGGCAATGAACAGTAGCTAATGCAGAATCTAAAGTTGCGGTTCTTGAGCCTTTGGTGGAGCTTTTTAACGGCATATAGCACTTGGAAAATTGCCAGCGCTTTGGGGTCAGTAATTAATTCACATCAACCTGCTGCAAGACGCCTTGGACCCAGACTTTTGGACAATTGGCCAATTCATGCGCTTTAATTACTTCATAAAAGAGCGTCGTCGCTGGCTGTAACTTTGATGTTGGCCAGTCGCTGAACGCCCTTAGCTTTATAACTTACAACTCTGTTGATTACACAGAAAGAAATTCTATTTTTCGAAATTGTATTTATCATCGAGTAGTCTGTTGCTTTTTTACTTGAAATATTAGTAATTAATATACCACTCACATTGAGGCATATTTTTGTTATAAAATTTTGCAAAATTAATATATTACTTTCCTAGTGTATAAAATAACTGTTCTACTTGGCTTACAGCCATCGCTTTTTCAACTTTTTCGCGCCTTTTATTGCGTTTTGATCGCTATAGGTTTTTTTTGCTCTTTCTGAAGATTTTTTTTTACCTTTTCAGACAGCCTTCTTTGTAGTTCCTTTGTAATGATAACCTTATAGTCTTTTAGGCTTTTGTTTTGCTCTAAAAACGGCTCTATGATGCTTATTTTTATGAGCAATCGAAAAGTAATTTTCAAGTTTCGGTCAACTTTTTGCTTGAAGAGAAATGAGAAAGAAAACTGATTGCTTTTTCCTGTAGCCCAGCAACTGGAGTGTAACATAAGATTAAGTGCTGGTCACTCTTGAATGCACTGCAACAACCAACAATTCATTAATTCACCTGTGTTAATCACTCACTTATCAGTTTACACCTGCTGCTTAAAACGTAGCCACTCAAAATTGATTTCGAGGCTGCTTTCGCTGGCCACTTTTGGTTTATTGTTTTGCAGTTGAAATATTTCCTCCTTCGCTTTTTCAACACGAAATTCTTGTTTTATTATTTAATGGTAACGGTTTAAACAGCACCGACTGTGCCAGAAATTTAAACAAGCCTGGCAAGTGAAGAGAATGCGAAAAATGTTGGCGGAAAACTGGAAAACTTTATATGCAATTTAATTGGCTCTAAAGTCTTGGAATCAATTTGTAAATCCCGATAAGAATTAAACTAGGATGTTTACAAAAGAAACTTCGATCTTCTAATTACTACATCAGCTGTAGAAAAATCCAGAACCCAAAGAAATTTATAGCTTGCGACGGAGAAAAGGTGGAAAAAAACGTAGCAGAAAATTCTGTCTGGGCAAAACAATTTGTAAATTGCTTCCGACAGCAAATTCAATAACAACAGCACCGGCAGAAGCAAACTGCTGGCAACTGGCAACTGGCAACTAATAGTTACTTTCAATCATTCATCATCGATTTCAATAAACAATTTCAATGGTCAGGGCGGGAGACGCACAATAGACGAGGCAAGGTGGGGATCGCTCACTCCCTTTGAAAGGCTTTGAACGTGTGAAAGATTTGTTTCACTTCTCGAGGCAGTTGAACTTTCTGGGCGGATGGAAAGGGGGATTCCATGATGCCTCCTCTCCAGCTCCAGCTTCAGCTTCAGATTCTTCTTCATCTTATGAGGGGCGATGACTGGTCGAAACAATCAGAGATCCATTTGGGCTTTATGTTTGACCATTTTCTATTCCTTTTGCCTCTGCCACTATAATTGGAAATTCTCGCCGCTTACATAGTTGCGAAATCACAAATGGATATTTGACGAGCCGAGAAGCACTTCGATCCATACGAAAGTAACTTTTGTGGCACATGCAACCTTGACATTTCGTGGCACCCAAAGCACTCAGATCATTTTTCTCAAAAAATAAGGGAGAACGCCCCTGCTAAATATTAGAATATTTCAAGACGCGATCAAAACGTGTTTCGCTTCGAACGGCGTCGTTTCGGTAATCGGCTGGAAATGTCAAGAGTCGAGCGAATCAAATGATGCGATATATATTTTTATATAGACATTACTTATGCCTGGGCAGTCGGTGGATTGTTAGAACCAGTCAATACCAATAACAAGTCGGTTGAAGTATGCCAAATAAATTATCTCACCAAGAACGCATAGCGAAGCAAACGGGATATTCTTTTAACAAAATTAAGTAAGGAGGTATTTTTAAATGAGTTAAAAAGTTCGTTAGTCTTACAATTACACAATGTAGTAATGAAACAGGTAGGACAATTTAAACAATTATTTGCCTAATTTAACAGTTGCTCTCAAACTGTAACTCTAATAATATGGAAAACACCTGTGCCTCCACCATTTCTATCCTGACATCTATGTATGTAGATTACGACACTTTCCATGACATTCTGCTACTCCATCGCTCCTTCTCTTTCTTTGTCTGGCTCTTCTAGAACATTTTTGTCGTATGCTAAACAAAAGACTCAAGCAACGAACTTGAGGCTGGAAGCTGGAACTTGGCTCACTTCTGCGCGTTCCTCTTCTTCGGTTGTAGCGGATAATTGTGGCATAAAAATTGCTTTTCATTTGCCTCAAAATGAAGCAATTGTTAAACCTTAGACTAAGGGGGCCATACTGTCAGGAGGGGAGCAGGAATTGAGGGGAAGAAAGCCATGCGGATGTGAAACTGCGCATGTGCGGCGCGGCGCGGCGCTTCTTTTGTTTTCTTTTCTTTCGTTATTATATATTTTCTTTTTGCCACTTTCTGGGCAGCTGCTTAACATGCCACACAAGCTGGCAGATGCATCAGACAGGTAGCATAAAGAAGATGCAACTGCAACAGTAAAAATATGTAATTATGTTAGAAGGCAACACATGCCTTCAACTCAGTCGAAACTTGTAGAAGGCGAATATTGTCTATTGAATATAAAGAAAATAAATTCCATATAATAAACTAAATAATATATAATATAGATACTTATATCACTTTTTTTTTAGAAATTATTGTAAAACAAAAAATGTAATTTTCATTATTATAAACTTTATTTTCTGCATTTGATAGTCATTTTTTACTGTGCAGAAAAACCCCCTACTTCTGGCATACCAACCAGCCCCTACCTCGTTCTTATTTATTGTAATGTCTGGGTTTTACTTGAATTTATTATGCAATCTGTTTGGTTTTTGCTCTTCTATTGATTCCGTTTGATGGATTTATGTCGAGAGTATTTGACAAATTATAATGCCTGGCATTTGCCTAATGTTTAGCATCGGAGGCTTCGGTATTCGTTCCTCGTTGGCCGACTTGCTGGTACTTGGCCAGCAAAACTAGTTTTGGTCATTTGTCAAATGTTTGACAACTTCGTGACATCGAAATTGAAATATGTGTGCGGATGCAAAGCGGTAATGATTGCCACATCAAATTAACTGCCAATCTGGTATCATTTTCATTGATCTGGCGATTAAATTGCAACAGCCGAAAATCACTCAATTTGTTGGCCAAAAACCATAATTCCCCAATTCCCCAAGCCCCTTGCCCTTCACTTTCGATTGGTTTGAAATTTATGCGCCCGCTGAACTTGAACAGAGTCAACAAAGCTGCATAAATAAAAATTAAATGGGGAAGCAAACAAACATCTTGTGCAAGCCGAAATCAGCTATGATTTATTTAGTTAACCGGTCTGATGGGGATCAAGCTGCTTCCTTTCCCACTCACCCCCGCTAAACTCCACAGTCCATTGCGATGAGAATTGGGTCAAAATTAGCAACTCTTTAAGCCAATTTCGATGCGTTTTAATGCTAGGAGAAGGTGGGAACTGAGTTATGGTATTTGAACGAGTTCTGTCAAGCACAAAGATCTCTACAAGAATTTTATATGACGGGAATTGTAATAATTGTTTCAACAAAAAAATAAACCAAAGAAAATATTCATGTATTCATGTAAAATTTCAATTTTACAACTAATTATCGCTTTAATTTGCAATAAAACTAACAATTTCAAAGAAAATCAAATACTAAAATGCTTGAAAGGAACACGAAAATGTTGTTAAGTAGGTTGGTAAGCTTAATTAAAATTCTTCAGCTCTGAATGACACTCGAAAATATTCCCACTGCAACCTTTTGTACTTTCCCCTGACATTGCTACAAATACCAAAACAACGAAAAATACCCCTTCAACTGTAAATTGTGTGAAAAATGGCAAACTATTTTATCACACACTCCCAGACACAAAACAGTCAGTCGAATATATTGTATATATGCTGATGGGCCAGACAATATGAAGATGTTGATAAAATTATAATTAATTATGCCTTTCTGAATGCTTCAAAGCCTCAAAGTCAAAGCAAAGTTCAATGCCAAAACGAAAACAAACACAAACCAAAACAAAAGCCGCCGGCCAAACTACATTTTGAATGCAACTCCCAGCTGATAATGCTTAATTATAAACACATAAAGCGCAGCTCCATCTTCACCGCCACACAGCATGCCACAGCACAAAAACAAGAACAATGGCCGCACAAATGATGAACAAAATTGTAAAATGAAACCCGAAGATAATTCACACGGTTCGAGCACTTGAGCAAAGGGCATGAAAATGCGAGCACTGAAACCAATAAACTCCACTGAAAGCTTGGCAAACAAATTTAATGAATATAATTAAGATTTTAACTCCGACTGTGACTCTGACCCACTAAGATATTTTTATTAACAGAAGATCAATATCGCAATGGGTAAACAACGAACTTCAGGTAATCCAAAGTCCCTGATAAATAGATTGAAGTGCTTAGATTCTAAGAGGTTTGAGAAACTGAAATGACATTCACAAAATTGACATCATAGGAAGTTCTAGCACGAGGCTTGAGACTGCTCAAGCCAAATTTCAGGTTGGTCCCAATCTAAGTGCGAAAATTGCACTCAGAGTGCACTCTAAGGGCAAGCGTGGCTCAGATTAGCATCAAACAAGCAAATTATATTGCCAAAATAATTGCCACAATTAACCAAGCAATGCCGAATGCCGAATCTATCGTAAAAACACAACTCAGCCAAAAAAGAAAACGACAAAAACAGCAGTCATTAAGTCACAAAGTACAGCGACGGCAATTAAATGTTTATGTTTGCGAATACTCTTACCAAAAAAGGTTTCTAGCAGTTTGGAATGGATTCCTTTTAAAGTAAAGTAATTAGCCATATTATAAATGATGGCTAAAAATCAAATTTGATTTCATTTATTGAAGAAACAGGTTGTTAGATTGAAATTATTTTCAAGGAATAAAGACATTCATTTTCTATAAAGAGACTTTTCCCATACTTTGAATATCAAATAACTTTCGCTCTGACGATCGTGCATGTTAAAATCATTGGAAAAATAACAAATAAATTTGTTATACAATTGTGTAAATATTTGCTTCTCATGAACCCAATTACAGAGATCCCTTTTGAGCCCATTCAAAAATCAAGTGAGCCGATCCACTTGATTCCCTCAACAATTTCCAAGTGGAAGTTACCCATTTTTTGGGGTTCCACTTTCAACTTACAATGGATATACTTACCCGTATACCACTTGAGTGATTGAGCTCTGGGATCGACTTACTAGAGTATTGATGTCTCATCTGGCATGGCATTCATTTTTCATCACACTTTATTTACCCAACAATTTCAGTTCGCCGCAAAACAATTATATCGAGCAACAAAAAATTCAGGCTGCCGCTGTTTGTGAACTCATTTGCATATATATTTTTGCACAACGGCGCAAACAAAATAAAAACCTTAAAAATATATACTATAAGTATATATTTAAACTAAAGTAGCTCAAAAGCAAGCTTGGCTAATAAACAAATTGATTAGCGTCTTCGGCGTTGCAAGATCAAGAGAAAAAGCAGCATCAACAAAGACCACTTGGCACTCAAGATAAAAGCCGATGGCTCATGAATAAATTGGCTGATGGCATTTGATTTGATGGCAAAACGCAATGACTGTTGCTAGGCTTATAAACCTGGTTGGGTGTTTGTACCCAAATCTGGCCTCATCCTCCAAGAATTCGCAGTTGTGTGCGATCTGATGGGACACACCTCTGCGGCTATGGGGTGATCTCTTCACACTTGGCACGTGTACTTGGGTGTTTAGTTTTTGCTCAAATAAAAAATAAATCAATTAGCAGGCTGACTAATCTCTGCATCCCTAGTTGACATTACTCCTCCAGATGTTGTTATAAATTTGTAAAAAATTAGATGTGATATGTTTTAATTTAAAACTGTTAGAAAAATAACTATATTCTTTGACCAATGGCAAATTAGGAAATTGATAGAGATTTTAAACTCTTGCTATATAT
Source organism: Drosophila vallismaia (assembly GCA_035047325.1). Taxonomy (NCBI): domain Eukaryota; kingdom Metazoa; phylum Arthropoda; class Insecta; order Diptera; family Drosophilidae; genus Drosophila; species Drosophila vallismaia. The sequence goes on along the minus strand of JAWNPU010000037.1, from coordinate 2,082,718 downwards.
TCTGATAAGATCTATATATATTTCTTTTAAACTAAAAACTAAACTAACTTTATGTATAATTTTCTTTCCAGATACATAACACCAGCAGCTGCGGCAACGGCAACAGGATCCGCGTCTAATTCAGCGTCAGGTGGCACCAGTCTGGCAGTCTATCCCACAGCCACGGCTCAGGTTTATAGATCCAACAACGGACTGGATGTCCTGGACTGCGCTGGATTGGAGCACCACAACACAGGCACCACCACATCCGGCAACTCCGGCAGTGGTTTTTCGCAGCGACTCAGGGAACTGGCGGCATCCGCGGGACTGCTCTCCTTGAAGCCACGACAGCCCCTTAAGCCGGTGATCAAAACGCGTGGCTCCCCGGGTCCGGAATTTCCCAAAAAGGTCACCTTCAGCGCCTTCGCCACCGTGCAGGTCGTATGAGAAAAAGCCAGCGGGAGTGATCGGTGGGTCTAGCATCTGTGGCATCTGTGCAGGCGCAGAGCAAGGTGAGAAATATACTTTAAATTTCTATTCATAATTTAAAACTAAAACATATTTTTTTCTTTACAGTTTCATCTTGCATCTTGTTAACCGTTATTCGTTGTTATTTAATATTTGTTGCTGTTGTTAAATGTTTAGCCAAAACTATGGGAACGGATAATTATTCCTGGAAACCTTTAAGCTTGAAAGAAAAATTGTTGTGCCATGTCCGTGGCTTGAGAACAAAAACGACAACCATATAGATAAAATAAAAATCCCCATAGCTGAAGAAAATACCTCAAATACCCTAAACCTCTATTGTTTTCCCATCTATATCTCGTACACCTTTCTCCATCTGATTTGCTTTCCCCTGGTAGACTGACTTTTCGAAAATTTTCCTATAGTTCCTTCTATTCACCAACGCCCATTCGCTCTACTAAAACAGTATTTTCCATCTTTTAACCTATTTTTCCCCACATCCGAAATCTTTTGTATAATTTAAGGACTATTACACAAAAATTCTAAATATTTTCTACAAAATTGTAAATATATATGAATTTTTGTTTAACAAATAAAACGGCAAATATAGTCATTATGTATTCAAAATAAATATGTATGTCTAATATGTAAGTCTGTTTGTGTATGTGTGTATATATATAAACCAAGATTTTGCATTGATTATGTAATAAGATGAAAAACATAACTTTCAAATCAACACATATATTAAGCGACACTGCTGTACATTATATTTAAAATAAAATCAAATATATTATTTAAGTCTAATCTTATGCATGACAAATAAAATAAATATAAAACCAATCTAAAGTCTTTTAAATGAATTAAAACGATTATCTTGGGTTTATAAATAAAAAACATTTCAAACAAGGCGTTGGAAGGAAATTCGTTTAAAGAAACCAAATTTTCCCGGATTTGATGCTTGTAGATCCTTGCAGGTTTACTGCTTCTGATATTATAATATGTCAGGAAGTAACCTCTTATATTTGAGAGACGGAAAAGTTCTATAAATTGATGATCAGAGTAAGGCGCTGACTGAAAAATAGTTTTGAGCTTAATAAAATTAAGCATCCAGAGACACCCCTCTTGTTTTAGCACGCTGCATATTTAAATAATTGGCCAGATTGATAAACTGTAACCCTTTAACAAAACTTTTGTGGTAGCGGAAACGAAATTCCTAAATAAACTAAAAAAAAACAGTAAGCTTTTTTAAATTTTAAAATAATTGCAATAACGATTCTGTTAATAACAGTGCCTGCTCTTAACAGAAAAATACTAGAAAATATCGATAAATTCCCGCGAAATGTATAGTGCTGGAAAACGCTGGTATTATTTTTGATAACTATCGACATCTCTTGTTCCCGCCAAAATTTTAACAATACCACCAAGACCTGAGCAACGAAAGGCATTTAGTAAACATTAAAATTGATTAATATAAAAAAGGAAACCAGCTATGTCCGAATCACCTTGTAAGTTTTACAACAGAGTAAATTGGCTTTGCCTTCAAATTGAGTTTCCCTTTCAGCCGGACCCCGAGCCAAGAGGCAGCGTATTGACAAGAACGGGAGGTTCGCTGCCTTGGAACGTTTGCGGCAATTAAAGGGCACAAAGAACAAATGCCAGGTGGAGGACCAGGTGGACGATGTCTACGAGGTGGTCGATGAGCGGGAATATGCCAAGAGGGCCCAGGAGAAGTACGGGGATTGGATCGAAGACGGTGAGTTCCAGAAGTTGTACTTCCTACTCAGACCAGGAAACTAATGCGACACTTTCAGACGGCACGGGGTATGCGGAAGATGGTCGCGACTTTTTTGAAGATGAAGATGACTATTCCGATGCCGAGGAGGAAAAAGACACAACTAAAGGCAAAAAGAAGAAGGGCGTATCGGCCAACAGCAACAAAAGGCCACGTGAAAGTGAAAAACCCGCCAAGGGAAAGGCGTCGATCAAAAATCTCTTTAGCAATGCCGTGCCCAAAAAGGTGGACATTAAAACCAGTGTTAAGGATGATGACATCTTGGCGGATATTCTGGGTGAAATGAAGGAAGATCCAGGGAATGAATCCAGCAAGGTGGAGAAGGTCATAGCTCCGGCCAAAATCGCATCAGCCACCAGAAAATCTGAAGCCGCCGCAGCCAAAGATTACATGAATAATTTCCTGAACAACATCAAAGTTCAAGAGCAGGAGCGCAAGAAAGCTGAAGCTAGTAGCGATCACGAAATGCTGGAACGCATCCTCAAACCGAAGGTAACTGTGCCCAATAAAAAGGTCGCTACCTTTGCCACGACTTCAATAAAGAAGGAAAAAGTCAGTCCAGACACGAAAGTAGCCTCCAAAGAAGCTAGCCAAGATTTGCTTTCTGATAATGAAATGGACTTCAGTTGCCTGGACGATGATGAAAACCAATTCGAATTAGAGCCGCCAAAGCAGCCAGAAGAGAAGGTTGAACAAGTAAAGCCTGTCGAAAAGGTGATTCCCAAAAAGGAGCCCGTCGATTCGCCTCCAAAGCAAGACGAACCCGAGGACATGAGTAAACTGCTGAGCAATTGGGAGTCCATTTGCCAAATGGACGACGACTTTGAAAAGTCAGTGACCACTGCAGAGCAGGAAGATTCAATTTCCTCCACCGAACAGTTGCGTTTCTGGTACTGGGAGGCTTGGGAGGATCCTGTTAAACTGCCTGGCGAAGTCTTTCTTTTTGGACGGACTGCCGATGGAAAGTCCGTGTGCGTGAGAGTGCAAAATATAAATCGAGTTCTATATCTCTTGCCCAGGCAATACGTAAGTACTTAAGGAGTTCACATGCAAGATGTCCACATTGTTCAATGTTCTTTTCTCTTCGTTAAAGGTTCTAGATCCCATTTCCAAGGAGCCCACTAAGGAAAAAGTTACCGTGGCGGACATCTACAAGGAGTTCGACAGCGAAGTGGCTAGTAGACTGCACCTGGACACCTTTCGATCCCGCAAAGTGAGCAAAAACTTTGCGCACCACGCCATTGGAATTGACGTTCCTCAGACGTGCGATTACCTAGAAGTCCATTATGATGGAAAAAAACCTCCGCCCCCATTGGAGATGAAGAAATACAACTCAATTGCTCATATTTTTGGTTCCACAACGAATGCCCTGGAACGTTTCCTGTTGGATCGTAAAATAAAAGGGCCTTGCTGGTTGCAAGTAAGCGGCTTCAAATTGAGTCCAGCGCCGATGAGTTGGTGCAAAACGGAGGTAACCTTGTCAGAGCCAAAGAACGTCGAGTTGGTTCAGGATAAGGGCAAGCCAGCCCCACCACCACCACTCACTTTACTGGCTTTAAATGTACGCACCTGCATGAACCCGAAAACAATGAAAAATGAAATCTGCATGATTTCCATGCTCACTCACAATCGATTCCATATTGATCGACCTGCTCCTCAGCCTGCTTTTAACCGTCATATGTGCGGCTTAACCCGCCCCGCGGCGGTCAGTTGGCCCTTGGACATGACCCTAGAGTTGGCCAAATACAAGTCCACCAAGATATACAAACACGATTCGGAGAAGGTCCTGCTTAATTGGTTTTTGGCTCAATATCAGCAAATAGATGCTGATTTGATTGTCACATTCGATGCCATGGATTGTCAGTTAAACGTAATTACCGATCAAATTGTGGCCTTAAAGATACCTCAGTGGTCGCGAATGGGTCGCCTTAGAATGACCCAGTCCTTTGGTAAGCGGTTGTTGGATTATTTTGTGGGGCGGATGGTGTGCGATGTGAAACGTTCTGCGGAAGAGTGCATTCGTGCCAGGTCGTATGACCTTCAGACTTTGTGTCAGCAAGTCTTGAAGCTCAAAGAATCCGAACGCATGGAAGTAAATGCAGATGATCTGCTGGAAATGTATGAGAAGGGTGAGAGCATCACCAAACTTATATCCCTGACCATGCAGGACAACTCCTACTTGCTGCGTTTGATGTGCGAACTGAATATCATGCCCCTGGCCTTGCAAATCACCAATATTTGCGGAAACACAATGACCAGAACACTTCAGGGGGGACGGTCCGAAAGAAATGAGTTCCTTTTGCTGCACGCTTTCCATGAAAAGAATTACATTGTTCCGGATAAAAAGGCTGCATCCAGACGAGGCGGTGGCGATCCGGAAACCACCATGTCTGTGGCAGATGCCACTTTACCTGCTCGTAAAAAGGCCGCATATGCCGGCGGCTTGGTTTTGGACCCCATCCGAGGGCTGTACGAAAAGTTTGTGTTGTTGATGGACTTTAACTCTCTGTATCCGAGCATTATTCAGGAGTACAACATTTGTTTCACCACGGTCCAGCAGCCAGTGGATGCAGATGAATTGCCGCCACTGCCGGATTCAAAAATGGACGCTGGTATTTTGCCGCTGCAATTAAAACGCTTGGTCGAGTCGCGCAAGGAGGTGAAGAAGCTAATGGCCGTGCCTGACCTCTCACCTGAACTCCAAATGCAGTACCATATCAGGCAGATGGCCCTGAAGTTAACTGCCAACTCCATGTACGGTTGCCTGGGCTTTGGACACTCCAGGTTCTTTGCCCAACACTTGGCCGCCCTGGTTACACACAAGGGCAGGGAAATCCTTACCAACACCAAGCAAATGGTCCAGAAAATGAACTACGATGTGGTTTACGGTGACACCGATTCCATAATGATTAACACCAACATAACCGACTATGATCAGGTCTATAAGATTGGTCACACCATCAAGCAAAGCGTGAACAAGATGTACAAGCAACTGGAACTGGATATCGATGGGGTTTTTGCCTGTTTGCTTTTGCTCAAAAAAAAGAAATACGCAGCCGTGAAGTTAAGCAGGGACTCCAAGGGTAATCTTAAACGGGAACAGGAGCACAAGGGCTTGGATATAGTGCGTCGTGACTGGTCCCAGTTGGCCGTAATGGTGGGAAAGGCTGTTTTAGATGAGGTGCTGGCTGAAAAGCAATTGGAGGAAAAGCTAGATGCTGTCCATACCCAGTTGGAAAAGATTAAGCAGCAGATCAACGAGAATGCAGTGCCTTTGCCGCTTTTTGTGATCACCAAACAGCTAACCCGAGCTCCCCAAGAGTATGCCAATAGTGCCTCCTTGCCTCATGTTCAGGTGGCCCTGCGCATGAATCGGGAACGGAATAGACGCTACAAAAAGGGCGACATGGTCGACTACGTCATCTGCTTGGATGGTACAACAAATGCCGCCATGCAGCGAGCCTACCATCTGGATGAGCTCAAGAGCAGCGAAGACAAGAAACTGCAGCTGGACATAAACTATTATCTGGGCCATCAGATTCATCCAGTGGTCACGCGAATGGTGGAAGTTTTAGAGGGAACTGATGCAAGTCGGATTGCTGAAAGCCTGGGAATGGATCCAACTAAGTTTCGACAGAATGCCCAACGGTGGGAACAGCTATAACTTTTATATTTAAGAAGCTTCTTAATAATCTTACCTTTATATCCTTTTCAGTGCCCAGCGAGAGATTACTGAGCAAGCGGAGGGCGAGTCCCTGCTGAAGACGACTTTGCAGCTTTATCGACTATGCGAACCATTCCGGTTCCAGTGCATGTCCTGCAAAACAGAGCAACTAATGGCCAGTGCCTACCGCCCGGGTCCTAGTCATACCCATGTGCCCGTGCTCGAGCAATGTTCCAACTCCGACTGCCAAATGGCGCCCGTTCAGTACCTGGCCAGTGTGCGAAATCAGCTTCAACTGACCATAAAGCGGTTTGTGCAGCGATTCTACAAGAATTGGCTAGTTTGTGATCATCCGGATTGCAACTACAACACAAGAACTCATACGCTAAAGAAGGAGATGCGTCGACCGTTGTGCCAGAAGTGCATGAGTGGAAGCCTTTTGCGACAGTATACAGAACGAGACCTTTACAATCAGCTCTGCTACCTAAGATTTATGTTCGATCTTGGCAAGCAGCAGCTGCAGCAGAAACGTAAGTAAAAAATATAACCAATCTACCTCTTAATTTTATTTATTTCTGTATATCTTTTTAGCCACCCTCACACCAGAGCTGGAGCAGGCCTACCAGCTTCTCTATGAGACGGTGGATCAATATTTCCAGACCTCCTCATACGTGGTCATCTCTTTGAGAAAAATCTTTGGTTTTGCGCTCCCAAATATGGCCCTGGAAACGCCCAAACCAAAGGAACAAAACGAGTTAATTGCCAGCACTTTGGCGGATGTCTAATAAGTGTAATTAACTAGCCTTGGTTTTTACAAGAAATTAAACTTAATATAAAACCAATATTAAAAACTATAACTAGGTTATGTTCCAAGAAACTTCTCGAGGGGAAAGTGGCGGAAGGACTCGTTGAATATGTCCGTAAAAGCGGTGCTCACCAACTCGTTGATCATTGGCTTCACAAAAGGCAGGCCCAGCTGCCACATGCTATTGATTACCCCATCAGCCAATTGATTAAGAGGCTGTCCCTGCAAAAGATTCTCAGCATGCAACTCCATTCCGCCGATGCGATCCACCTCCACATGCACCTTGATCAGGGATCCAGGCTCTCCAATGCGACGCACGCTCGTTGTTTGACTGTGGATAATTGATCAAGAAAAACTCAGAAATAGGATCAAATAATAAGCTTAGTTATTACACTTTCATACTTTGATGAGCATAAATTGTAAATAAACTTAGATACTTTGTAAATCAATTCATCAATTTTTGCCATGATAGGTAAAACACGTACCACAACAGGTTCAGAATTATAACTTGGGGGATTACATTTATAGCTTATTTAATAATAGTAATAAAAAACAAAAAAAAATTATCACTTGAAAAATTTTTCCCCAGGCAGCGACCTTCTATTTATAGGTAAACCACGTACCAGTACAGGTTGAGAATTATAACACTTGGGGATAAAATTTGAAGGCCCCAATGGCAATTTTTCGTGACATTTCGAATCTAATGTATAATTTCCATCTCTTGGTCAAAACTAGAAATTGGAAAAATAAAATTGGCCAAGTTTACATGGATTTATGGCCAAAAAACCAATATTTTCATATACTTAAACGCAAATATCTCATCCATGTCACAACCGATCGGGAAACAGAGTACCATTCCGGAATAAAGGGTTCAAGATCCTCATACGTGTATTAAAAAATCGGGAAAATCGGATGGATCGCCTTCAAATGGTTAAGAAATCAATTGGAAAGCCAATATGGCCCCCTGCGAAGGCTATATCTTTGCCAATATTGATTCGATTCCAAAGTTTAATACCTCAAACGATTTGTAAATCGATTCTGTATCAAGTGGCACTTTTTTTTAGTTTTTTGACAGTTTTCTGAGGGATCCCCTTAAAAAATTTTGAAAACAGCATAGGAAGTACAATATGTCCCAATTCTATAGCTATATCTTTCCCAATAATCATACGAATTTTAAGCGGAATACCTTAAACGATTTGTGAATCGATTTTCTATCAATCTGCATCAAAATATTGGATCTCATAAATTTTTAGAATTTTTGTCAAATTTTCAGAATGTCAAAAGATCAATGCGAGAGCCAATATGGTCCCACTACAAGGGCTATATCTTTGCCAATTTGCATCAGATTCCTAAGCGGAATACCTTAAACGATTTGTGAATCGATTCCCTATCAATCTGCATCAAAATATAGGATCTCATAAATTTTTAGAATTTTTGTCAAATTTTCTGATGGATCCCCTTTCAAAATGTTAAAAAAATCGATGGGAGAGCCAATATGGCCCCTAGGAGGGCTATATTTTTGCCAATCTTCATCAGATTCCTAAGCGGAATACCTTAAACGATTTGTGAATCGATTCCCTATCAATCTGCATCAAAATATTGGATCTCATAAATTTTTAGAATTTTTGTCAAATTTTCTGATGGATCCCCTTTCAGAATGTTAGAAAATCGATGGGAGAGCCAATATGGCCCCTACGGGGGCTATATCTTTGTCAATTTTCATCAGATTCCTAAGCGGAATACCTCAAACGGTTTGTATACCAATTGTCTGCCAGACTGAGTTATCTCATTATCTTTTAAATCTTTAAATGATAAAATGTTTCTTTAAGTAAGAAAGATTACTTGCACCTTGATTGTCTGCATGGGAACATATATTGTAGGAGATGTAATTAGTTACAAATACTAGGGTCTGAACCAATTGCACCTCAACAATAGAAAAGTTGACGACATTGTTTGGGAAATATAATGCATAACCTGACTACTCACCTGTAGTCAAAAAGCGTAAGGTTCCAGTGGCCTTTTCGGGTGATCTCTGTGCCCAGCATCTTGCCCACGAACTGGTATTCGCCCTCAAGGCTCTTCTCGGGGAAATACTGAGCGTAGACAATGCGCTGGTCCTCGGGGTCAGCATGGAACTTGGTCACCTCGGATCTGGCCCAACCAAACTCGGAGACATTGCGCAAAATCAGGCGGAAACTACCCAATCCCTGGGAGTCGCCCCTTCGCAACTCAACATAGCCGCAGCGATGCGGGTCAAAGGGCTTGATGTTGTAGTCGGGCACACCTGAAAATGGCAACCATAGTAGCACATTACCCAGTTACCAAACTTTGGTTGACTTCTGGCTCACCTGTGGTGAAGTAAGCTCGCAGATCGTTAAACACCTGTCGCATGCACTCATTGTAATCCTCGTCTGTGCTCCTGCAACGTCCCAGCATGTGCCTCAAATCCTCATCCACATCAATCTGGCTGGAGGCATTTGCCAGGTGAGTGGCAAACAAAATAATCACAACACAGTGGGCCAGGTGCCTGATACAGTTTGAGGGCAACTGTTGCGACATGTTTACAGTTTTGGAATACCACACTGTTAATTGAAAATCAAAGCAAAGTTGTTATTGTTTTGGTTTCTTTGCACGCGATTTGTTTAGTTTTTGAGTTTTTTTAAATGTCATAGCAGTAGTGTCTTGTAGGCGTTAAGAGTCACCGGTAAATATTGTCCAAAATGCCCTTGATTTTGGCCAAAAAGTTGTAGTGAATACTATTTTTTACCTTCAAAGACATGCAACTTTTTTATTTATTATGACTGCAACGCGAGCTATAATTTATGTAAATTTTCTTGTTCCAGAAATATATAGATATCATAGATAAATTTGTTTTTAGTTTAACATAAGGCAACTTTTAACTTTCCTTGTTCTTGAATATTTAGAACTGCTTGTCGGAAACAAACTGCTTTTCAGGAAATCTACTGCTTGTCAGTTGAAGAGTTCTTAGTTTAGAAAACAAACTGTTTCGTTAAACGAATTTCTTTAAATGTTTTTTGAAATCAAAAACAAAATTACATGGTAGGAAAATAAATGCCTTATACAGTCATAAAAAACTCTTATTTCACCTCTTATCTATTTCAAACCACATAAAAAGAAACTACTGTTCATGTCTGGGATTTGGTAATCTTTTTGTCTGCCGCCTGCACTTGACCTCTTTAGGCGTACAGATTATTACTAGACTAGGTACTGCTGCAGTAGAGCCATAAAAGAAAAGAAAAAAACACATAAATGACAAAATTGTGAGCCGTTTATGTCCAAGTGAGCGTGTGTAAACAAAAGACTTGGACAAGACACAAACTTGCGGGTGCGAACAACTTTTATTTCTACTAAGCAGCCACTCATGCAACGCGAAAGCAACAAAAACATCAATAGCACACCACCAATGTATGATAACATTTGGCAATTGTTCAGTTTAGCGGTTGCAATTGCAGTGGCTACATTGACCAACGGTCAGTTATTTAACAAAACCAACTAAGATTAGCCAGGTTGGGCAACTCTACAGTTTTGCGTTCACACTTGTGGGCTGTTTACATTGGGGTTTTTGGGTTCTGCCGCCCAAATATGAAATTCTGGAACTCGGGCAGCTCCTTCGTATGCAAATAACGCACAAATATTCGAAAGTAATAATATTTACAGTTAGCTGAGCCGAATACGCGACGTGTGATTCACTTGAGATGCCGTGGCCAACTGAGCCAAGTTGAAACCGGGACTAAGACGAAAGCCGAACCCGAAATAAACTTCCACCAAAAGTCGAAGTGGCAGCAAGCCACCAGCCAGCAGTCGGAGGAAAGGCAAAAATAGTATTAACCAAAAAGCAACAAATAAAAATAGCAGGAAAATGTTTGAAAGACATTTGCCGATAACGCGAATGCGAAGTTGGGCTTTACCCTCTTGTAGCATTTCCTCATAATGGGCTTCTTCACTCACAAAACTTAAACAAATAACAGAGCAAATAGTCGTAAATCAATGGCAGTAATCATTCATAAATTTAGAAGCACGTAGGAATTTTCGAAGCTTGTCATTCGACCTTAAGAATACGCTATGTGCAAGAAACTACGTAAATCATCGAATTTGAATCACTTTAAATGGTTAATTTTTATATAAGCTATATTCTTATTTTAATATTCATCAACGTTTAAATATTTTGAATCTTTTTTCACTTCCTTTCCAATAATCTGAATATACCTCTTCAATACCTCCTAGTTCTCAACAATTACCGGTCACCGGTTGCTGAAAACTGATCGGAATTTAATTAGGCAAGCCCAATGTCCGCCTTTGGTTATATCTAACATTTATTATTTAAAAAATCAAGTACACATACATCGCACTCAAGATCAAGGAATGGAATAAATTGAGATTCATGATTGACAATCGCGCGTGCTCGTCGCTGATTTAAAATATAACGATTGACAGTAAAGATGCCAAAAACGAGAAGAAGACATGTGAACTACTTTTTTGCAAATGGATTTGCAAGGTTACAGCTTCAGTTATTATAGCTGATTACAATTTAATGAAAGGACAAGGTCAATATTTACAACAATTGAAAACACGACGTTAAAAACACTTTAATGAGGAGATGGAGAAGTTAAAAAAAATTGCAATGAAAACATTAGCTAAGTAAATCTGTTTCATATATGTCAGAGATAATAATTTGATTGATTAAGGATCGGATTCCAAATATAATCTTTTCATTATTTTATTTACAAATACAATTATTATTTATATAGATTTAAAATTCTATATTTATACGAGTAAAATTTATTATTTTCTTGTTAATAAACTCTTCAATATATAAAATCATATAATGATCAACGGAATTTATTTAAATTTAAATAGTTCTTTATTCAAAAATTTAAAAAGTAAAAAGTTTATTTAGTATTTTTCGGCACCCATCCGCTTGGGATTTTTCACCTGCCACTCAAGGGGCACACTGAAATTAGCACATTTGTTTATTATTATTAATTTAGCGGTTAAAGTTTCGTTTAATCTTTAATTTATTAAATAATGGAGGTAGAATTTAGCAGGGAGAACTTTCTGCTGCCGGAGACAAAGTATGAATGTAAGTAGAATTGCCTGAATTGAGTGTCACGCACCTGTTGCTAAGTATTTTACCACATTGCAGATTTGGACCATACCGCGGACGTACAGTGAGTAATAACAAGAACAATATACAAAACCAGAATAGGATTTAGTCATCTAAATTATAAATCATACCCAAACGATGTGTTTTATAACCCCTCAACCTCTCTAAGCTTTACGCTGTTTATCGTTGTGCATCCTGCGAGATACGTCTTATAAGGACAACCGAACTTGTTGAATCTTGTTCAGTTTAGGGCGTTGGAGATCCAGGAGTCACCTTAGAGTAAAAAATTCTTGGTTTTACTGTATTTTTCCAAGAGAACAGGATACAGGAAAACAGGATCTTTTCTTGTTCAAAATTTATAATAATATGTTGCATACTTTCAGGCATTGCGTTTGGTTCCAAAATCTAGTTATAAATCAAAAATAGAAAGATTGTTTAATTTGAACCAAGAACCAAAATATTTAGTTGTCATATTTTAAAACAAAATCATATATCTTTAAATGCGTTCCCTCTGCTATTCCTTGTAATTTTATTTACAAGGATCCGTGGTTTTGCACTCTTGTTTTTGATTATTATTATATTGAAATATTCTTTATACTTCAGACTTCATGGATGGGGAACAAGTTTAAAAGAAGCTTTCGAACAATGCGGAGTAGCCATGTTCGGTTACATGACCGAACTAGATTACGTATCCGTAGAGCAGTGCTTTGAAATCGAGGCCCAAGGTGACGATCTGGAGGGACTGCTGTTCCATTTTCTCGATGAGCTGCTGTTTCTTTTCTCCGCTGAACCCTATTTAGTATGCAAGAAGCTGGATATCACAAAATTCGATCTGGATACATTCTCCATCGTGTGCCGCTGTTACGGCGAACCCTTCGAGCTGGGAAAACATCCACAGGGCACTGAGGTGAAGGCCATCACATATTCGGCCATGCAAATCGTCCAGGACCAGGAAGCTGGAAACTACGAGGTGTTTGTCATAATTGATATTTGATCCAACTACGATCGTAGGGAATTAAAGTTGACTGTTATGTTTCCACCCCTTTTGCCTGTCTTCATTAATCATAAGTGAAATGCCAAAAAAAACGTCATAAAAACTACTGCATAGCCCCGAAAAATCTGCAATCTCTCGTGCTGAGACTGCATCCCCTGTCTGAAGTTTCAGGAGGATGACTTATCACAAAACCACTCGATTGTGCGGCTGCAAATGCAATTAGGACTGGCTTTTTCCTTACCAGTCTGATTCCGGAATCAAAGTTTACCCTTTAGCTGACTTTTTTTATGCCTTATGGACTCTTTATATTATTTTTTGCTATGGGTTTTGTGAATTGGCATTTGTGAATTCCCAGACAAGCTCCGAATTTGTTGTCCTTTCCCAGGCCACAGTTCATTGCACCTTTTCCTTGAATAGCCCTCGAGTGCAAGGTTCCCAAAATTCATTAAAGGTTTGTTATAGCCAAGAAATTAATTTATATCAAAATGCACTAGACAGATCGTCTCAGGGAATATTAATATAGGATAATAGGAATCTAGTATCCTAAAACTTTATTTTTTTCTTACAGTAAATAAACCATGAATTACAATTGCGATCCGATATATTCCAATAGCCTAAAATATAAGGTATTATGATTATTTTTTGTATCATTGAAAAAGTACACGTGGTTTCCTTCGTTTAAATTTCCAATTTGAAAATCAAGCTATCGATAGGGTTGGTAAGACAACTTTTTGAAGGGGAGGATTCCGTTCTGAGGCTATAAATAATACAAAATGTTGTTAAAAAAAGATATAGAAATATATAATTTCACCTATTACGATAAAAACTGGTAGGACAATTTAAGAAATTATATTAATATATAATTAATACGGTGGCTCTTACAAAGATGGAATCTGTGGCACTACTCCAATTCAACGATCAGAGTTTAAAATATTATAAGATGCGTATGGATTTCGTTAGACACCATTATTAATGGATTTCTTAATTAATTAGTTTCCGTTAATTAAAAACGGTTTATAAATATGGATTAATTTTTGACTACTAATTAAACCGAGGACCTCCCCTTAATAAAGGGAGCCCGCTTATTTTTAGCTTGGCCCCAAACCATTCCCCATATCACAACCACATCAGGTGTTGGAAACCCATTTGAATTGGAACAGCTGAGCGAGGAGGCAGCGCTGCGTAGAACAGCTGAGGCACTGGGGCGCCGAGAAAATGTAAACAACAAAAAAACGTTTGCCGGGCAAGGTAATAGTGTGGGTGCGCGACGGGATTTCCTTGGCTATAAAATCAAGGCGAAATTATTTAAAATAGGCGCGGTGGTCGTTTCTGTCTGATTGATTTAAAAAGCAACACTGCGACACGGCGAAACGGCACGAAACAACACACGAAAGCGTGTGTGAAAGAACAAACAAAGTATGAAAGGCAAATCGAGCAGTAAAACTCACACACTGAAGCGTCAGTCGGCAAGTTGCTCACTTCGCTCTTGGCTTTGAAACGCGTCGAGCAGTGTCTTGGAAATTTGTTGAAAAAAAAACAAAACTGAAGCTTAAAAACTCATTAAATATTAACCGTTAGCAGTAATTGAATGCAGAATCAGTAATCAGTAAATAGTGGGTGTAAGAAACGAAGAAAAAACGTCATCAGCGCCGCATTTTCGCCCCGTGTTTGTTGTTGTGTTTGCTGTTGCTTTTCAATTCGCCGCCTCGCCCTCTCGCTCTCTCATTCTTTCTGCAGCCACCAATTGTCATGGTGTCCAAGTAAGAAGAAGAGCCAAGCTACCCGTGAGCACATTGTGCGTTAGTTGGACAGCGTTTTGGACCCACAAATCGTCCGGATATCGGGCGGATAGCTCCTTTAAATTCCCACCAATCGACAGGCAACACCGCCAGCTACGATTTCCGATCAAAAACAGAGCTCCAATCCAAACGCAACTGAGTGAAAAACGTGGCGGAAAAATCCATACGAAGACGGAACGGAAAAAAATGTGGTAGGTAGTACTAAGTAGAAGTAGAGAATGTGACATGTGTGGGTTTCTAGCGTGTGCGTGTGTCGTGTGTGTGGCGGGTGCTGCGCTGGGCATTTTCTTTATACTTGTAGAAGGAGCCCCCGCAAAAAAGCAACTGTTTTTTTGGGCGTACGCCCAGTCGCCTCCCGGCGAATATTCTACAAAAAAAAAAAAAAAAAGTTCATGCCGGTCCAGCTGACGCAGCAGCTGCAACCCCTTCGAAGAAGGGCACGATGGGGGTGATAGGGCATCATCTTCGAGTAGGTGGTTGTCGCCGGGGCGATGCTAATGCGCACTTTATATAATTTCCACCACCCCCCACTACTACCTGTGGGCCGCCTACAGCTACTGCTGCTTTCTCTGAGGTACTAAGAGGTCTTTTAGGTGTCGCGAAAACCCAACGACATTATCTAAAGGCATGCACTTGTCTGTGTGCTCTGTACAGCTGTATTTATATGATAGTGGCCTGCTAACGGTTTCTTTGCGAAATCTAATTCATCACAGCCCAGGGCTGACGTCACTCCAATTTTATTTGCATCCATTCTATTTTTGATTTATCCCAAGTGTAAACTCGGGTTTCATACACTGGTAAAAACTGGCACTGAAAGGTACAGAAAGTACAAAGAATTATACAATTTATTTAAGAGAGGATTAAAATAAATAATAAATCTTATAAACTAATTACTAGATTAGTTTGTTGTACTAAAAGTTGGAAGAGTAATGAAACATTTCATTACTAAACCACAAAATATCATATCGCGGTTTTAATGCGGTTTTTCAGAATCAAAAAATAACTTTTATTTCTTAATGTCTTAATATTCCAACTAAAAATATGTTAAATTTTCTAATCAGCTTAAATAAAAAGAGGTCCAGAGCGGATGTTGTCACATTTATCAAGAGGGATTTCACACGTGATTGGCTCAGATGCTTAATATATAGTGTGGGGTGTGGTCTTGTTTTTGCCAATTGCGTTAACAATTACCATTAAAAATTGGACCCATGACTGGAGCCTTATCAGCGTATCAATTAACCCAGATAGCAGAACACGGAACTTGTCTTGGCGATGATAAGAATGCATTTGAAGCTTTCCCAGGCGGGGAAAACGTATGTAGAGTGTTGGGTCAGCTTTTGGCGACGTCATAGTTTGATGACCTCCACATACTCACACCAGGAGCGATGGGACACCAATACGTCAGCAATTATGCATATACATACAGACGACATGCTCCAAAAGGGGGAATGGCGGCCATCGAAGACGACGACGCTGTCCGCTGTCTCATGGCTTTGGGAGGCGACTTTATTTCTCGACTCTGCAGTTTTTTATTTTTCTCTACCATTTTTGTATGATTTTTTGTTGTTTTTTCTGCTGTGTTTTTTATTGTTGTATTTGGTTACTTTGATTTCGCTTGGCCTTCGAGCTCTGGTCTTGGTCTCTTGGTCAGACGGCTTGGGTCTTTTGTGAACCAGTTGCTCTAAGCGCCTCTGTTACCTGTTCGTACCCGTACGTACCCCTGCTTGGTATACACATCATTTTGTGCTGCCATAGTTTACGCCAAATCCGATATATCATTACGGAAGCGGTGATTTTTACATTCCGTTTTCTTTTCCCCTTTTTTGTCGTCGCGGAGAAAATCCAATCACAATCATAAATGCAATTGACAGTTTTGATTTCAGTTTATTAGGTTCGCTTTTATCTCTTACTCTAGCGATAAGACCTCGGAAACCCACTAGGCTTCAATAACTAATTCCCAAAATTGAGGTCATTTGTATTTAAAATTTCTTATTACATAAAATAGAAGATTCCAAAGAAACACTTCTGGATTGTAGAATTTTATCTGTGGATGATTAGATCAACCAAGAATCAATATTCTGATAAGACTAAGAATACGATTCCAATCTATTTTAACACAAAAATAAGACTTGGTTGAGGTTGCATCCTTTAAAGCATTATTGGAGCAAGACGAGCCCCATTTCAGACCGTCTGGCAACCTCAACTTAAAGCTCATCAAGTGGCTTACACAATCTTTAACCCAAAGCAACAAAAAAAAGACATCAAGGCTTACCTAAACGCCACAAACAAATCGGGGCACTTGCTCCGAGCTCCGAGCTCCAAGCAATATTATACACAATTTTCGGCAGGCTAATACTTTTTATAATATATCAAATACTTGAATTTCTTTTTTTTTATTGTGGACTGGCTGGCCACTTTGGGTCATCACTTGCTGCTGCCCGATGCCCGATGCGCGATGCCCGATCACAGCGTGTTTGTTTTTATCATGTGCTGCCTTCTGCGAGTGTGAGTGTGTGTGTGTTAGTGTGTGTATTAAGTTGTTGTTGCACTTTTATAACAGACCATAAAGGGGGACGCATGGGGAGGCATGTCTCCATGGCAGACGCAACGCGACGCGACGCACACACTCGCTGCCATTAAATACTTAAGCGAAACGAGTTAAAAGCGATTTCATTAATATGCTTTTTTTGTGCTATTAGTCTGCTGGCCTCTGCTGTTGCCTTTTGATACCCTTTTTTCTGTAATGAGAATGAAAATGTATGGCGAGTGCTTTATGGTACTTCATTAAAGGAGGCCAAGGAGGTCATAAAGGGTCTCATCTTCCGTCGATAATAGACAACTTTTTAGATAATATTTGGATAGTTCTGAAAAAAATGAATTACAATTATTTAAAAAATAACCAAAGATACTTTTCAAAGAAGATACTTTTATCTCTTCCCAAAGTGAATCAGTTTTCGGTTTTTGCTGACTTGGCCCATTGGTGTTGCCCTGGCTAGCTTTTGTTGTTTTATTTCTTTCGTTTTTTTGTCAGTGCTGTTGGCTGGTTTCTGTTGGGCTTTCGGTTTGACTGGCTATTTTTAAAATTTTTGCTCGAAACAACAAAAAATTAAATAAAAGAGAGAGAGAAGAAAAGAAAAGACGAGGCACGCCGAAGTCGACGCAGTGGCATCAATAATTGTTGTTGCTGTTACTGTTGCTGCCGCTGCTGCTGCGTTGGCCGCATAAAAAATGTGGAATATGGAATTTCTCTGCGAAACCCCACGTCACGAGAAGCAATCTGAATCCGCAACTCTGGTTGCCGTTTTATACCTGAAAAATGGATCGGAAAAGGGGAGAAAGTTGAACGGGGCAGGTTGGCATTATATTTTATTAAAACATTTAAGAATAAATATTAACATAGATTTTAAGTTCAACTTTAAAGAACAAAAAGTATAAACTCTGTCCCTAGGTCTCTTTTAGCGTCATCGATTTCCTGCTGCATATTGAGCACGGATGATGCCCCCAGACAGGCAGGGAGAGGCAGAGGTAGAAAGAAGAAACAACAACTGGTGGACACCGGGTAGTAGGGTGCCTGTCCCCATGTCCCCATGTATGACAACTCATTCGTTGTTGGGTCGCTTGGGGAGCTGGTTTTGTGGGTGACGTCGTCACTTGATGACAGCGACAAAAACAGCAACAGAAATAATCCATTGCCATTCTCAACTCCGGAACCAATTAGGTCACATTGGCGTTTCAGTTTTTTTTTTTTTTTTGGATCCCTTTTTTTTTGCAAAACATTTCTCCGCTCTTTCTATCTGGAACTTTGCACTTCATTGATAAAATGATTAATCGTTCGTTATTATTATGATGATAGCAGAGGGGGTTACCATGATTCCTTGCGAGCGAACGTCTTACTGGAAAGCTTCCGAAATAATGTTTGTGTCAAAATATATTTTTATAAATTTCTCATACGAGTGTCACCCCGTCAAAGCGGATGTTTAAACGATTTAAAACCAGACAGCATGTATTTTTTGGGGGTCTAATGCGAATTTGATAACGAATTTAGGGTTCAACAGAGGTCGAATGTGGGGAATACTTCTAAGGATGAAATGCAAGCAGAAATATTTAAAGAAAATAGCTTCGTAAGTAGTTTCTAAAATAAAAAGTTCTTTGATTTCTAAAAGAAACTAAAACTGTACACAAAATATCTTAAAATAATACATATCCTGTGGCTTAAGAATACCATTAATTATTTAGGAAATCATTTGTATAAATTAAACCGTGACCCAATAATTTATATTCAATAACGAAGACAAAAAAATATTCCCATGTTGCAACCGTCAAGCCCTACCACCCTAAGGCCCATCCTGGTCATAATTCCAGGCCAATATTTATATGACACGAAAAAACATCCCGTCCCTAGTCCCTAGATAATTACAAGAAATTGATTTGATTTGATTATGCCATAAAGGAGAGCGATGGCGCAGCTGCCTCTCAGAAGAAAATACCCTGCTCTAATTGCCTAATGCAGATGGAATTATGCGAAAGGTGAAAGCATTTCACCCCAAGATCTAGGGAAATCACGAAGAAGAAAAAAAAAAAGCAACCCAACACAAAGTGAAAGAATGAAAAACTTTGTGAAAATCGATAACGAATGCAATTTATGGGACACGGGGCGATCCTGAAGATCCAGCTGCACCCTCAGGACAATGGAAGTGTGAGTGAAGGACCTCGGCCATTGAGACAATTGCGAAAGTCGCTGGGTAGTAGTGGTTCACTTTCTTCTGCGGAACAAGAAAGGAGGATGGCAGCTGGGCAGAGACAAAGACAAGGTAACTCTGAGGACATTTTGCATCATCTCCTGAATATCCTGAATGGGAATAGGAAAACGGACATCTTTTCCGTCCTCCTTGTTCGTTTGCCTGTGGGATGATCTTTTATAATCCTAAGTATGCCAAGATCACCGTGTACGTGCTCATAATTTATGCCCGAGCATCAGCAGCAGCCTCAATGGCACTCTCGGATCTGTAGATACACACCTGCCTATCCTGTATCTTGTCCTTGTCTAGGACAGCTGCGCTGTCTTGTGTTGAATCTTCGATTTGTTGTTTTATAATTAAGCGCCGTCTTCAAATAGTTCGGTTTCGCCTTCGTCTATTGGTCCTGGTCCTTCTGTTAATTTGTTTCTTTTCTGTGGCTTAACAGGTGGTTTTGTGGTACAGTCGAGCTAGAATCCTTTCATCGAAATGCCGGAAATATATATAAAACATTTGAATATTTTATATAAATCGATGCTATTTTTGTTCACCTGTTTATTCCCCAATTCCCAAGGAACTCAATCCCGTTCTTCCACAATTTCATGTTGTTTTCGTTTCGTTTGCTTTTTACTTTGTTTTTTTCAGACTAATTTTATATTGGCTTGTTTCTGGTTGTTTATGGCTCGAGTTTAAATCGACACACGTTTCACATTGCCCGATTAGATTGTACGGGGTGTATTATCCACACCCATATTATGTGTGTATACCCCGTATCCACACCCAGGAATGCCAATCCATGTGCAATCGCACGCACAGCCAGCGGCATCGGCTGGCTATATGTTTAGCCTCCCCGGTATCCATCCCGAATACTCATCCTCGCATTCGCAACTACACCGTCGTATCCACCATATATCCTTTCCCTCACCTCCGACGCAAAAAGTCGCAAAGTTCAAAGTCAAATGGCTATTTTTACTGCTTCGGTGTTGTGCTGTGTTTTAGTGCTCTTTTTGCCGGTTCCGTTCTTCAGGTTCTGAGATTCTTTTCGATACTCTTTTTCTTTGTACTAAAGAATGTGAAAAAGATTGGATTTTTTATTCCTGTGTAAAATAAACGGATTATGGTTAGATTAAAACTACGTTTTCTAAAGCAATATACCACGTGGCATGGGTTTTTAGTATTTTTAAAAAGCCCGAGTGCTTGTTTTCGATATTCATCGCAAGAAACTTTCTTTCAATGAGAGTGTCGAAAGTTCGTGGGGGCCATCTTTGAATATTCCCGTTTTATTTGTTTATTTTTTTTCACTATTCATTGGTCCTCCGTCCATTTGCTGCGCTTTATGTACATATGTATTAAATTTGCCAGAGAGCCCCACTGGCTCTCTTTTTTTCTTTCTCCCATGTAACTTGCTCCACTCGATGTCGATGTCGCTGTCGCTGTTGCTGTTTGTCGTTTATCTACTTTGCTCTGTAATTGCGGTCTCGCCGCATTTTTTTTTTATAATGGAATTTCGTGTCTTCTCCTCGCTCCCGGTACTTCCCATATACCGCATACCCCATATACTATATACCCCCTTGGTTACCCCTAGTGTTATTTACACTGTTTACGCTATAATACAATTAACTATTTTTATTCCTGGAAATGTAAACAGAAAACTTCCGCAGTCAAGCCTCCCCATGGTACACTTTCGTTTTCTCTCACCCCCTCCTCCCATTGAGTTGAATTTCATTTTGGTTTTTATTAAATATTTACAACTTCTATAGAAACATATACATGTGTATTTACAACTGTATTAAATTTTAACCTTTTTGTTATTCATATTTATATTTGACTGTACCCTACATCTACCCCACTCGCTCTATCCTTCGTTCTAATTCACTTTTGGTTCTATTGTATTGGAACACAGTGAGTGGTGGGGTGGTGGTGATTTTCGGAGCTTCATCAGTCCGTGGCATGCAACAACAACAATTAAAAACGCATTAGTCTCCCCACTTCTCCACATCTCCTTCCTCCACCTCCCTCATCATCCGTATTCAGACTGTTTCGTTTACTGATTAGAGCCAAGAAAAACACTATTTTTCAGCCTTTTCTGGTTTATTAGAGGTAGAAAAAGAAGAAGGAGAGGAGCAAAGCTTGCCACAAATATGCAAAAATTTTCAGCGACCACAAAACTCGTTTCACACGCAGAAAGGGATAGAACGAACGAGTAGAAGCGAGACAGAGATAACACGAGTGGAGCACAAGAGGTTGAACAACATGCCACATCATTGTTGTTGCCTGCCCCACTTGCTTCGGGTCTCTGTATGGGTCTCCCTCTATCTCTGTTGCTCTCCACATGATTAGCGCTACAACAACAAGGAGCAAAAAAATACGAAACGTTGCAAATGAAAATAAAATTTACAAATTCCATTCATGAAATTTTGCTGCGTTGGCCGACGCTGACGCTGACGCTGACGTCGACTTCTACGCCGACGACAAGCTCCACTTAAAAAAAACACACACACACATGTGCAGACTGAAGCTGCGCCTTGCATTTACGGACTCCATCTCGCTTTAGTGCTCCTCTGTCGCTCCCCTCTGTAGCCCTTGCACCATTTTTTTTGTCGTGTTCGTGTGAGGGCGCGGGTGCATGTCTGCGTGTGGCGCTCGCTCTGCTCTGGCACTTGTGTCTTTGTTGTTGTAGTTGGTTTAGCAGGTTTTCGCATACCCTGGAATTGCGGAGGATATAGGGTTTTTCGGATTAAAAAGAATCTGTAAAAACAACCTGGAAAATAAAACTTTATTTTTAGGTCCTTGAAAATTTGTACTTCAAACTTCAAATTTTTGAATATTTGTATCCTTTTGGAAAAGCGTGGGATATTCTTTTTATTTAAACCTTATTTTATTGTATTTTCACTTATAGTTTAATTGTACAAAGAATAAATATGTTTTTTTATGCAAAAAGGATCCACCAATATTTTCAAAAAATCATTGCCTACATTTAGGGGCTACCATGCTTTCCCAGGTCTTGAAGAGAAAAACTCCATTTTGAATAACAATATTTTAAGGGTATTTTATAAAATAAAGAGATTTAATTAATTGTTATAAATAAAGTTTTTAAATATATATTTTAGCATATTTAGAGTAGAGTAGAATATAGTTTATTTATCCTTTGCATTACATTCGAATTCGCATTTGTTGTTTTTTGTCGCTCTCGCCGGATGTTTTGTTGTTGCAACTGATGTTGCTGTTGTGGCTGTTGGCTTGCGGGCTTACTGTCTGGCCGTTTCATCTGCCGGCTTACTTTTTGCCCTGCCCCTCCCCCTCCACCTCCCCCCACTCAGGCCCTCGGGATCACTTTGCAACGTCTGGTGGGGTCTGAAGACTGTGTCTGATTCCGATTCTGAGTCTGGAGCTGCGTGAGTGCAACTTTGTTGTCGCCACCTACTTCCCCCATTTTCTGTGTGCCCTCTTCTCTGCCCCCCTCCTTGACAACCCCCTTTCGTCGTCCCCCCAGAGTCTGGGCAATTACAGGCGAAATACGTTGCGGTTGCAATTTTACACACATTTTTATGCGCTCTGGTTTATTATGCGGGTGATGCAGTAACCCCCAACCTATTCCCCACTGCCCCACCCTTTGCAACCGTTTTCTGCCCCCTGGTCCCCTTGTCCCCCCGCCAGTTTCCGACTCCTTTTTTGCCGCAACTCGTAATGTTCATCCATTTCCTTTGGTCCGTCGAAAATGCAACTCATATGCTTTGTTATTTTTACACATTTTATGGAAAAATTTGTATATACAAGTGGAAGAAGAACAAGCATGCCACGCGGTTAATAATAATTAATTATTATTGCCAATTTGAAACAAATTTATCGTAAAGTTAGATTTAACAAAGTCCTTAAAGTATTGGAATATAAAATAAATTATTTAATTTTCAAAACAAGCTAAAAACGTTCCATATTTTCTTTTCGGTGTACTAAACGATGCAACGTCATCATCAGTCGGCGTTGATGTTTTTGTTGTTGCTGTTGCTGCTGCTCTGCCTCTGTTTATTTATTACGAGAGAAGCGGCAGACGCGTCTAGCCCCCCTTTTGGCCACCCTACTCCCCCCCCTGTAAGCCCCCCCTAAGTTGGTCCTGTATTGGGCTCAATTTTCAAACGATTTCAATGGAATTCTCAATGTGTGTGCAAACGAAGGAGCAAAGGATACCAAGTGGATGAGAGAAAGAGATGAATGTGTAAGGGCCCTGACTCGCATTTACGTCTCCTTGTTTCTGCTACACCGTAAGAAAATGGTTAAAACTTGAAATACTATTATTATTCTTATTTAGAAAACTGAAAGCGTACCCATAACTACACAAACATCATCTTAATTCAGAAATCAATAAAAATGTATGGAATTATAACCTCAAACATTTTTAAGGTTAGAAAATCAGAACCTTTAATCCTGAAAATAATTTCGTAACGGTTAGAGTAACATTAAAACCGTTTCTAAAATTATTTTATTTTTTAGTTTTAAAGAAGTTTTTTAGAATTAAGCTTCTTTCGCAATGTTTTGTTTTGGTTTCAGACGCCGTTGTCGGTGGCCCCCATTCCCTTGCATTCATGGTAAAATCCTTCTCCTTTTCTGAATCTGGATTTCTTGCCTCCAATGCTGTTTGTTATTGTAGACAATTCCAGTTGTTGTTCTTGTTGTTGTTGCTGTTGTGGGATGTTGTTTACGTTTTTGTGATGCCTGATGCCCTTTTCGAGTTGGCCGCCACAAGAGGCAAAACAAAAAGAACAAAAACAACAACAAAGCCCTAGTAAATCGCAAAAGTTGGTGAATGTTATCGGATAAACTGGTTAGCCGATTGGTTAGTTTTCATTATATATCAATTTATTGATGCTATTTGCTTGAGTTTAGAATATATGAAAGCCGTTCCCATAGAGGACTTCAGGATAAGGACATTTTTAAAGCTTTCGTTGAGTGCCTTAACCTTAAATTTTTAGTTGTTGTCTCTTTTTTTCCCAGCCTCTTATCTTTTACTCGTCTCTCTTTTTGGGTTCCACTCAAGTTTATTGCGGTTTCTGCTTTCGCAATGACTCTTCTTCCTTTAATCGCCTTTTTTGTGTTTTTTTTTTTACAGCTATTGTTGCATTTGTCGCATTTCTGTGGTTTTTTATACCCTTTGTTGGGGTAAAAGGGTTAAAAAATGTATGCAATCTTGTTTTTGAATTTATTTTAACTTAATTGTTATAAATTAATTAGTTTTTAAACAATTTTTAAGTATTTTTCAATGTACAGAAGAGAATGCTTTAAAAAACCAACAATGCGTATACGTAATATTTTTATGGAAAAATGGTGGCATCCCATGGGGGGTATGATTGATTGTTTTTATAAAAATAAAACATTATAATGCGTTTTATTTATATTTTACTCTAAATATAAGCTTTTTTAGTCGTAAGTGTATTTAAAAATTCGATTCTCCGCAGGACTCAAAGCTTACGTCTTGTTTTTCTGAACTCTGCGAGCGAATTCCTTTTCCCCAAGCAGGACACGCGTTGTGAGTGCAACTGGCAAGAAGCGACCGCAACAACAGCAACAAAAATAATGAATTCCTTCTTTGGGCTTTAACCTCAAATTGGCTTAACTTCATTTATTTCATTGCAATGCAGCCAGCACAGGGTTGGGGCCACAAACGGGTTAAGATAACACAAAACAGGCGAAATTTTTTACGTTTTGCGGTTTGCTGAGTGCTGGGGAGAGGGCAAAGGGCAGAGGGGGTGGGACACCCCTTTTGGCCAAGTCGCGAGCCACAGTTAATCGGCTGAGCTTCTGCTGCCCCAGCTAAGCCTGACAAACTGACACCCTACAAGGTGTGGAAAGGGAGGTGAGGAGTACTTCAAGTGCTTATGAAGATTCCTTACATTGCCTACATAAGGATTCTTGGCAAAATGTCGGCAATAAGACATAATCCCTGAAAGTTATTAACAACTAAATAGATTTTAGTCCACATGCCAAGAGAAAATATTGACTCTGTTGTTTTTTTAAACCCGAAATCTATATTTATTTTTTTGGGGAAAGATTAAAATTTAAAAGCCTGAGAGGCGGTCACGCAGATGGAAAGAAGATGGAGTGAGATAACCTTGGGATCCAGACTGATCAATATTCCGCAATATAATTTCGTGGTCAGTTTCGATACCACGATCGTGGCTTTCGGCAATGGAAGCTACAACAGCAAGCGGCAGCAGCAAGCGGCAGCAGCAGCGCCAGCACACACAAAATGTTGCAGGAGGCCACTGAAATTACATCAAATTATGCTGAAATGCAAGCTAAATATGTGGCGGCGAATTTTGTTTTCGAGGCTATATAATTCGTTCAACATCGAAAAAGTCCGGGTCCATTGTGAGCTTATCGCCCGGCCAACTTGAACATCTCTACGCGTAGTTTGTATTTTACTTTTTGTTGGATTCCTTTTTTTTTTTTTTTTCGTTTTGTTTTTTTTGTGCAACAAGGAGTCATGAATACCACATACGTCTGGCCTGTGTATTGGGCATGAAATATTTTCAACGCTCCAATGGCAAAAAGCCCCTCACAGCACACACAATCGCACACACAATCGCACACACAATCGCACACACAGTCGCACACACAAAATATATTTTATTGCATTTTAATGTGCCACTGAAATGGGATTTAATTGGCATTGTTGCGGTGCATATCGTGGAAACTACTGCTGCACACTGATTCCAATTTGTGTTCCCATACGGAAATGTGTAAACTTCCTCTAATTACGATTTGTTTTAAGTTCAACTTTTGACAGACCAATTAAAAACGTTGACACCACCTTTTTAAGAATGTTTTTTTAGGCTTAAAAGGTATTGATTTGCTCTTTTTGATTATTGTTTGATTCATTTTTTTACCTTTTTTTAGACCTTTTCATTATAAAGTATCCTGGCTGGCAATAGTCCCACGGTCTCCCTTGACTAGACTTTGGACTAGTATGATCTCGATATGGATATGGATCGGGGTCTGGCAGCTGTCTGGTCTGGTTGTGTGGCGCTCCATTGGTCCCTTCGCCTGGATTTGCTTTAATTAAATTCATTCTCACAGTGTGTGCAACATGTGGCCGAAGTATTGGATGATGTTGGGAGTCAAAGTTGCCAGCGGAATGCAGCCGAGTCAGTGCGAGAATCTCTCCAGTCTAGGGTCGGCGGCAGTCTCCAGCTTCGATATTCCTTCCATCTATTGCGTAGTCACTGTGTCCCGAGTCGAGAGGACTCCTCCTTCTCCGTCTCCTTTACGAACTGGGGTCTGGTTTTATTTCCTACCTACGGGCCTCTCGGGCCCTTTAAAGTTTCAACTCCTGCGACTTCTTCGGCCTGTAGTCTTGGCTCTTGGTCGTCAGCAGCAAATCAGGTTTCGCCTGCCTCTACTGACAGACGCATAAATCGCTAAAGTTCTTTAAATGCCAGAGCCAGCCCGGAGAAAAACTCTCCCGGCAAAAACTTATAAATGTTTCTCATATTTTTAACACCAAACCGAAACCAAAACCGAAAACCAAAACTAAAAACCAAAAACCATCCAAACCAAACCGAGATCTCTCCTGGGATGGGATCTCCTTCGCGTTCCTGCTCCTCAAGTTTTCTGTTTGATTTGACAACTTTGTTGGCATTCTCCATGGGCTGGGTGTGTTGTGTTGTGTGTGCGAGTGTGTGTATTGTTTGTTGTTTGTTCATTTGCTCATTTGTGTTTGCCTGCGAACCATTCCAAGTTTTCTGCTCCAAATCGGAGTAGACAGCTTTCAACCGATTTGTTGGTTTAGGCTAGGGTCTTTGGCCAAAGGTAGAGACTGGGGTTTCACCATCACCAGAAGGTAGAACGAAAAGATTGATGAAGAAAAATATATGGGAATGCATCTACAAACATATCATTAGAAGATGTTTATGAAGGGGCGTGTCGAGCTTCACTAAAAAAATACTTTATTTGAAATCTTATGCATTTCTAATTGATTTCTTTTATTCTTTTCAGATTTCTGCTTTTACTAGCTGGTAAGTTTCATTGAAAGGACATGTTTATTTTAATGATTATCAAATGTAAATGCAAAGGGAAAAAGTCCTTTATAGAGATCAACTATCAATGATAGAGATAATCTCAGATTCTTAGTTTTAATTCCCCCGAAAAATGTTCGGGGTAAACAAATTATTTGGGCTTAATTGTATGCAAATAAAATTTCCTCACTTCGATCGCGGTACTTAACCCATGGTCGTGAAGGGTTCGACCCGACCCAAGGAACCCGAGTCCACTGAACCGTGGACAAGTCGACAACGTCAAACAACTTGGAAGGACCACAAACAACCGGGCAAACAAAACGAGAGAACAAGTTAGGCCCGACAGACTCGCGGACAAACATCAAAAGACAAACTTGTAAGTCCGCCAAGGAACAAGGATCGTCGGGCAGTGTTTCGTTTTTTTTTTTTACCATTTTCCCTTTTCTCTACCCCGTCAAATGTCACACGGTTCGCAGGAACTGGTTATCTCCTCGAAGCTTACAAATCAATTTGAATTTTTCCTACTGGCCTGATGGGTTTGCCAAACAGTTTTCACAGATTTGTTTGACATTCACTTGACACCCTGCTGTCCGCCAAATGCATAAATTTAAATGAACTAAATGGAAAACGGACACGGACACGGGTGTGTGTAAAAAATTGTTGTCCCGAAACCAAATGCTAATTAATCCCACGGCTTTTCGGGGAGGGATTTAATTCCGCTCCAATGATTTTCACACACGACCCGTGTCTGGGTTTCTACCTAGCTCAGTCCTGGCCCGGATCCTCACCTTTTAACCCGCTCTGATTTCGATTTTCCAATCCCAGGCATGTAATTGCATATTGCATCAGCGCCCTCCTTCCTCACTCCATCAGCACACCGGCATCCCACCCTGTTTTATTTTAGGTAGGCGGCTAAATGTCGCCTCATCCCAGCCCCGTTCCCGGTCCTGGTCCTGGTAAAGTAATCTGTATTGATTTCGCACAGTTTCCCCGATTCTGGGACCGTCCAGGATGTTTACCAAGATTTTTCAAGATTTTCTTGACACGCGCGACCCATCTTCTCCTCCTGCCTCCGGCTATTGGT
Organism: Drosophila vallismaia; assembly: GCA_035047325.1. Classification (NCBI taxonomy): domain Eukaryota; kingdom Metazoa; phylum Arthropoda; class Insecta; order Diptera; family Drosophilidae; genus Drosophila; species Drosophila vallismaia. Next base: position 2,054,266 of record JAWNPU010000037.1, on the reverse strand, counting down.
ATTCCAAACCCGACCTCAAAAGAAAAACAGGAGCAGTTACGCCGGTAATGTAAAGCAACAAAAAAATGGGAAATAAAAATAATAGTGACAGCTGTTCCTGTGCCTCTGCACTACATTCCTCCAGACCTCCAGACAAGGGGACCGACTGATTAGTTGTAACCGAGCAACCCTCACATGTGCCCCCAACTCCTGCCTCATTGGGCTACCTTTGCTCTAATTCCTGCCTCTTGTATTTGTTTTGCTGCACCCTCTACCAGAGTCAGAACGCGATGGCTTTGCCCAGAATTTTGTCACGGTTAGGACTAAGATTAGGCTAGGAATTAGTCAGGACTCGTAGCGATATTCAACACGAAATATTAAGACACCTTTCCCAAAATTTTAGTCGCTTTTGGACTTATACTGAAAGGGTACTCCCCCTTCGGCTTGGCAGCTGCCTACTTGGTTGTATATATTTTTTTGCACACCGAACACGCAAAATGAAAAATTGTTCACCCTATTCGGCCGGGCACGCCGGCAATCCCCCGCCTAGGGGTTGCTTCTTCTGTTGCTTTAGTTTAGTTTAATTATTGGCTCAGTGCCGTAAGCGGAGCAGCAGCCCTCAATTTCCCGGTGGTGGTGCTGTTGCTGCTTCTACTGCTGGTCGGTCACCCTTTTCAAAGGGGCCATCGACTTTGCGTGGCTCTGTGGCCCGGCACATGTCACTGGCGCTGCAGTGGACTTTGGGCTCCCTCAGAAAATTCCGCCCTTGCAGCACAGTGGCTTTGGACTGGCGGTCTTCAAAGGGTTGAAAGAACGAAGTCTTTTCAATAAAGTTCCTAATTTTTGTTTTTATAAAATTTGTTTAATCTTAAATCCTACTCTCCTTGCTGCAATTGCTGCAGTCGCCACTTTCCGTTTCCGGTTGGAAACCCAAACAAAAAATAACCGAACCGGGCGCCCAATTCTAATACTACATAGATCCTCGAGGTCCTTTTGCCTGGAAAACAAAAAAAAAGGACTGTTGCATTTCGGCAGCAACAATTACACGAGAAGGGTTGAGCCATTACCACAAATTTGCAAAAAAGTTGCTGAAAAAACATGAAAGGATATCAGATTCGAAGATGGAAATACTCTATATTTAATATCCTTTTTAGTTCCTTAAAAAAATAGATCAATATTACTGTACTATTCTATAGATATTTTAGGATTTTTAAGGATTTCTAAAATATTTATACAACTATTCCCTCCCAACACCTAGCATACCCTCTGGTGGCAAGGTATTCTTGTACATAATTGCGTTACAGGACCCTTTAAAAGGGCAAAAAGCGCGACATTTGCCAAATGTACCCCGTCTGGCAGGATGCCCTCCTCCCGGCTCCTCCATCCCTCGTCCATGGTTCACCCTGGTTCGTTCCACTTTCCTGAATTCTTCCAACAACAGCCAGGACGACTGTCTGAAGTGGCTGAAGGCGATACCGTAGGCGATACCGAAGGTGAGAGGAGATGGCTGAGCTGGAAGCGGAGGAGAGTTGGTTACTATGAAGGGTGCTGGTGCTACTGCTAGTTTGCCACTTCTATATTTTTTATTCTCGAGTTTTTCTTTTTTTAAGGGTGCTTCTTCAGGCCGTCTCATTTGCTCCCAAGGAAGAGATCCTTTCCAACCAGGTGTAAAAGTGCGTGTGTGCCTCTCAATCCTCTACTGCCTTTTCGCTCCGACTTATTTTTCCAACTACTTTTTTTTCTTTTATTGTTTTTTTTTTCTCTCGCGTTTTTTTGTGGGACATCTGCCACCATTTGATTTCATTTGGTTTGATTCACTTCCGCTTGGATTTGCCTGTGGGAAAGGAAGCTCCCACGCTTGGAGCACTTGGAGCCCACTACCCCAGACCCACCACCAGTCCCACCACCAGTCCCACCCCCTTGGCCCGCCGGCAGGCTAATTGCAATCTGGCCTTCTCGCGCTCTCCTTTGGCCAGTGTCCTTTCCCGATCCCAATCCCGATCCCGATCCTGTATTCAGTTGTTGCTTCATAGGAAACGCAACAACAAAAGGCGCAAGAGATTTACTGATCGAAAAATTTCCTGGAATTCTCTGAATGGGAAAAACAAAAGCACAGCGCACAGCGGAGCAAAAGAGATGGTATTCGGAGAGGGAGACGGTAGAGATCGTCTACCTATGTGGTACGTGCACTGGAAGAAATTACTACCAAATAAATATAGTTTTGAAGAGCTAAAAAAAAGATCATTAACGATGATATTTCATTGAGAGGAAAGAAATAATATTATCCTACCAGAAAGATTATACTTGCATTTTCTTCGAGTGTAGTCAACCTGAACCTGAATCTCAACCTGGGACATTTGAGGCCGCCGCTTCTCTTATGAATGTACTTGGTACTTGGCCCGAAGGTTTCGGAACAGGCAAAGGCGGCTTTTGTCGCCGTCCCGCTCCACCATTGCCCCCGTCTCGGTCGCACTCCTTGGGCCAGAGGCTCCTCTCGTTATTGTTACTTAAAATAGCTGAAATGAACGAAAGAAGAAAACGTGCGCCGGGCATATATCCCAAATTTGAAAACCGGTGTAGCCTCTGCCGGGGGTTTCTGGGTCCGACTCCAACTCCACAACTCCAACTCCAAGACCAAGTCCCAGCCCAGCCCGAACCGACCCGACCCGGCCCAGACCAGACCAGATCAGATCATTCCGGTCGGTGGCAATGGTAGCCCAGGTAGCAGCCTCACCTCCTCATCCGTCCTTCTAGTCATTATTTTAAATGATCAATTCCAATCGGTACTTTACTAATAAAAGTGAGAGGCAAAGAATTAGGGTTTCCAAGAGTGATGAATTATAAAATTTGAAAGGACTTTGACCTTTTTAGAACTCTACAATTTGTTATCCTTTCAACTATCGGGCCAACAGATGTTCGAGACATCCAAAACGGATCCTAGATAGCCACAAGTGGTAATACCAATTGATCGATACTTTTCCGCTAAGATCCTCGAGATCCCTTTACCACGATTGTTCTTATACGATATTCGTACGTGTTGAGGTCCCTGTTGTCCTGTTGCCATCTGTAGGAATGTTTGTAAGATCCTAACTGCGTTTATTTTCTTTCTTGCCACTTCCAACTCCCCTTTGCCGGCTTGTGGCATGCGCTAAGAAGGTTTGCTTGCATATGTCTGTGTGCCACTAGTGTGTGTGTGTGTGTGGCAGTAGTCAAAGCCATAAAGCGACAGCTGCAAACTATTTTCCTCTTCCTCCTTCGGTGGATATTTCGATTCCACGTAGGTATGTATTCCGAGGAGCAATACGTCAGTCAGAGCCAGAGACCCTCTGTCAAACCTCATCGAACCCCCGAGTGCAACACGAGCTCTCTTCTTGCCTCTCCGGTCTCTGGCCGAATCTCACTCTTCCCTGCTCACCTTTCTGCGGTGCAATGTCCTGGGCAGTCTGTACTCTGCTCCTACCCATCCGTATATCCAGCAGGACCTCACTCACAGTACAGTACTGGCTCGCAATTAATGTAACTTTTATTTTTTCAAGGGGCAGGGGTAGTCGAAAAATTCAAATGGTTCAAAATTTGGGGGCCAGACAGGGCGCCAAGTCAATCTCCTGTCTCATATCCGCCAGAGTCTGCGGTGGGTTGAAGGTCCTTCCTTGGAAGTGGAGTCATTAGGACTTCAAAATGCAATTATATTTTACAAATCGAAGGACAGCTAAAGCTTTCTTGGGGAAACTAAAGGAGATTGCTTTAAAAAAAAGTAAAATCCATTCATATTCTTAATTTTTTGTTCCTTCCCTATTATTATTAAGTCACTGCCAATCGCTCGTAATTTTGTGCGATTTTTATTCCTCACTCAGTCATGATTTCCGGTTGATTTGGACTTCTTTTGTTGGATTTGCATGACCATTAAAACGCGTTCTCTGGCTCGTTGTCGTTGTTCTTCGGTTAACTTGTAGTCCCTGGTAATTTATTGTGTTCTCTCGAGTTCAATGTACCTAGACCTAGGCAAGCAATTAGCACCTGTCAACATCATTATGATGATCGCGGTACCGCGGTACAGAAGAGACCTCTTCAGGTCATACAACTTTTGCTGCGATAATCGACTCTCACTTGAGTCTTAGTCTTCTCAAAATTGGACTTACATTTATGGGTAAAACGTTTATAAATCTTCTATGAAAATGAGATTCTTTCAGGAACAAAATAAAGCTTTTTTAGTAGTTCTTTAACATTGGAGATTTCTTTAATCCAAGTTGTGGCGCCCAAATGTAGGCAATACTTTTTTTTATACGAGTTAGACTACAAGGATCTTTAGTAAAGTCCTTTAAACCGTTTTTTTCTTCGAGTGTTCCTTTTTATTTCCTGGTTTTTGGCATTTCGGTCATTTAGTCAATCAAGGATTTTCGAACAAAAGGCTGTGCTGCAAATCCTTGTCCAGACGTCTATTGTTTGATGTCGGTGGCACCTCGGAGAAGGAAAGCTTTTAGCATTTTGTTTCTGCGGAGTCCTGCTTTTCTCTCAGTTGGTCCTGGCAGTCCTGGCCCGAATGCATTATCCTCCCTTATTGTTTTTGTTATCCTGCTGCATTCCTTTTCATACAAACGGTGCTACGCCCTGCTACAAATTCTCAGTCTCATTCCCTTACGCACTCGCACACATGATCGGCCTGCAATTGCATTCCTGTTTTTCTCAGCCCCCAGTCGCTCTCTTCTCTTTTTCTCTGCTCAGTGCTCAGTGCTTCCTCTTCCTTTTCTCCCGGTTTTTTTGTTTTTTGGTTTTTGTTGTGGCGAGAAAAGAAGTACGCAACATTTACGAATCGAACGCAGCAGAAAGTGGAAGTGATCAGCGGATCTCCCGGATCTTTCAGATCGCAAATCGCAAAATCGTTATAATATATATTCGCGCGTTATTTGTTTTTCTATTATTGTTATTGTTAAAATTTTCGTTAACAATAATCTGCTGCAACTTCGCCAAAAGTGAAACGCACCAAAACTAAACAAATATCTTAAATTGTTAAAAAGTATCTGCAAGATACACGAAACAAACGTCCGCTTACAAAGTGAATCTGTTATTCCCAAAAAAAAAACACCCAAAAAAAAACCAAAACCCACTATGGATTTCGAGGATAAAAGTCAAAAACCATCAACCATGACTGTTATTTGACACAAAACAAAAAAATAAAACAACAACAAAAAATCAACAAAATTAATCACCAAATTATACATTTTGCAATAATTAAAATTCTTTCAAGTTTTCTATTTGTTATTTATTATTAAAAAGTCGTCGTGTTTAACAAGTTTTTCTTCAAAATCTCATTACCATTAAGTGTTCTATGTTAAAAGTTGTTCCAAAATTGTTGTATTTTACGTTTATTTCGAAATTTTACTCTAAAAACAAAAGCCAAATTCTTTTAAAGCAAAAAAAAACGCTTAATTTATAAATTTTTCACGTTAAATTAAGTTTTTCTATTTAAATTTTGAACCCCTATTTGATAATACAAAAAATATATATATTATCTGGTACTTTGGATTACATCTTATAATTTCTCCATCAAGGCGTTTATTGTGTAAGTATCTTTGGATTGTTTGAGAATGAATAAAAAGTATCTTTTATTGAGTATCTTTTATTGAGCATCTTTTATTGAGCATCTTTTGTCTCTGGCAGTAGGTTTATTTAATATTTTATCACCTTTTGAGGGTGTCTTTTCGCTTCTTTGTAAATGTATAATTAAAAATTAATAGGAATTCCATTTTGTTGCAAGTATTGTGGTCGCCTACAGAACTAGAGAATAGACAGAGCGATAGAGAAAAGTTCATTGAACGTGGTTGGAGAGCCAAAAACCGAAAAAACCCTAAAAAAAAACGAAAAAGCCAAAACCAACATTAAAAACCAAAACCCAGATTGTCTAACCATATAAAATGTATCTGACAGTGTGCTGGTGCGAGCTGGTTAGAGTATCTGTGAGTTTGTTGAGCAATCGCGTACTCGTAGTTAGGGCGGACAGGTAGTCCACTTTAGGTACTTCTCTCTTTTCCGCTCATGGGGCTTCATATTTGGAGGTGGTTGGGGGAAACTGGTGGTGCTGGTGGTGCTGGTGGTGCTGGTGGTGGGGTCGCACGTCTCAATGTCGATCGTTGAGCAATGTGACTGGTAATTCGTAAGCATTGCTTCTATATTCTGTTCGGTAGATTTCCAAACACACAATCCAAACCACCATCCCACGTGGAAGCTAATGTAGCTATTTTCTTATTCCCTTAAACTATTTACTCTAATTATTCGATTGATTAAGTAATGTGTCTCTGTATCTCTTTATCATTGCTACATTGCCACATTACCACCTCCACCCACCGCCATGTGCTGTCTGTTGCAATAATTAACATTCAAATCAAATTAATTTGCAATTTGTGTGGAAAAGAGGGGCAGGGATGTCAAGGAAACCACACCAGACAGGAAGTGGGTGGTGAAAAACATTGAAGGGTCTCTCTAGGAGGGCAGACACAACCAATTTCGAGGAAAACTTCGAGCAAGGAAGTGAATGCCACAAGGTGTTCAATAAATTTTGTAGCTGCTTCAGGCGGAAAAAGGATGAACAAAGCTGAAGGATGAGAAGCAATCAATTTTAAAAGAAATCAGTAGAGAAACGAGACTCCTGTTTGTATTAAAAAAAAGGAAACTAGTTTAAAATTTCTTAAAAAAAAAAGCAAACCCTAAAAGTTTTATGCTTGATTCCTTTTGCTTTTTTTTCTTTATCAAATATATTTTTTTAATTCTTTTCTAATACCCGAGAAAAAGCAAGCTTTTTGTGTAATTTTCTTTATGTGCATTTTGGAAGCTGGGTTTGGGTCTGGTTAAAAAAATGGCTGGAAAAAAAATCCACCCTGTGGCTCAAGAGCTCTGACTGACATTCTGTCAAACAGGCGGCGACGTCAACGTCAACATTCGTCTCTTCCTCTTTGCCAAACTCCACCTACCACCTAGCCCCCTACCCCCTTCCCCCTTTCCCCTTTTTGTTTCACTTTTATTTTCAAATTTGAATATCGCGCCATGGCTTGAGATTCTCAAGTAGTTTCTTGCTGATTGCATTCCATGCCGGCGTCGTGGCTTCCTCTCGGCTTCTTCCTATCCTTTCCTCCCCCGGGGCTGGGCTGGGCTGGGCAGAGCAACTCTCTTTCATTTCCCATATGTCTGGCTCTGGCTCTGGCTCTGGTGGAACTAGAACCCAGGGGGTGGCGGTGGGGGATGTACTATACTATATAGGATATAAGCTTCCAAGGCTGCAAACATTTTTGCACCCCACTAAAGGCAAAGGGGTTGCTGCTACTGCCACTGCCGCTGCTGCTGCTGCCACTGCTGCTGCTCTGACGTTGATGGGAAGATTTTGGAATGAGGATTGAGGCAAGGATGGCTATGGAGGAGCCTTGGTAGCAAGACGGAGGACAGACGTCAGCGAGGACAGAGATGACGAGAATCATGATGAATGCTTGACGCAATTCCTTTGGGCTCTCAGACTTGAAACGCTGCCGGCTAAATGCGTCTCTTCTGAAAAATTAACAAAAAGGACATAAGGTCGAAGGGCGGCAAAGCTGATTCAAATTTTTATTGAATTATATGCGAGAGGATGTTTTTTCGTTGTTGAAACACCTTAACAACTATAAGAGGTTTTTGATTAAAAATTAAAAGCTTAGACAGAACTAAAGCTTTTTTTCTCAAACCACTTGTGGAGCATTTTGAACACCTCAACTTTTTGCGAAAATGTCGCAAGTGTTTAGAACAAATTTGGGCAATGAGTTCATTGATCCAAGACCGAAAAAAAAAAACATAACATCTGCTCAAATATGTGCGCAGCGCTTGTGTTAATCGTATCTATGCCACCACATTGTGTCCAACTCCTCGCTATATCTTTTCTCCTGGCCCCTAACCAGAAGTGTGTATATATATAAACGATATGACATACGGAAAAAATCAAGCAAATTATGGTAAATACGCCTCTGAAAACTCACGCCCCGCTTTTAGGTTCGTTCTGGAATGGGCAGAGAACGGATACACAGATACACAGATACATCGAGACACGGATACACGGATACTAAGATACTCAGATACACAGATACTCATCGTCGTTAAAATGGAGGAAGAACCACGCACACGCACGCATTTCCAGTTAATTAAAAGTATTTATGACACTGCGCACATAAAATGTCTTCCAAAGTACAAAAGTCCATCCAAGGATCGTGGGAAGTTCCCCGTCCCCGTCCCCTACCCTACCCTACCGCCTATAGCAAAAAAAAATGTTGCAAAAAGAAAAAAAAATCAAGCATAGAGATACTCTAATTGCATATGCAAGGAATAGGGGAGGGGGTAGGCCAAAGTTCTTCCCTGCCGCCGAGAGGGGTGATTCCCCCTCCTCCTGGTGTCTGGTCTGGTTTATGGGAAATATTAAAAAAAATCACACTCACGGCTTCCTGAGGGTCTCCTCTTCTCACCCAAAAAAAAAATAATCAACCCAAAGGATGTGCAGCCTCAAGTCCTCAAGACAGGCAATAAAAAAAAGAGGTACCCAAAAAATTCTAGAAAAAAAAAATTAATAGAAATTGAAAACTGGAAAGCAGATTACATTCTATCTGAGGTGGGGGGATTGCCGGGAGTCTGATATAAAACGTAGAACTTTCGGGTATGGGAAAGGCACCAGAAGATCGTCTCTGAAGTTCCGAGATACTTTTTGGAGATACTTTTGTATCTACAGGGAGGAGAAGATGGAAAAAGATTGTTTTTGGAAATTGTTTAAAAAGCTTGATTGAAACTTAATGAGGTTATGTGAAAAACTAATAAGATAATCAAGTGCACGTGCACTTAAAAAAATATTAAACCAATTGTCTGTGATAGTTTAAATATTTAAACAAGTTTTAGGTAACCCATTTTTTAAAGAAAAGAAAGAGTATTTTTTTGGTATATACTGGACATGTTTTAAACCTTAACAAGCCTTACTTTATTCTTAAAATACCAAGATATCTAAAACTTTTTTTTAACAAAAGCTTAAAGCTTAATAAAGCTATTAATAAATAAATCTAAAAGGGTATTTGTAAAAGATATAAAACCCATAAAAAGGTTATTTAAATGAAATCGAAAATTAAAGCAGAAGTCTGCTACTGCGCTGCCACTGCGCCACAGCATCTGCTGCTGCTGGCGTCGCTGCCGTTGTGGGTGCGGTAACAGCGACGTCGACCACTTCCGTCTGAGAGATTTGTAGCCGGCAATTTTGAGCTGAGAGTTGGGGCAGAAAGCCACTCAAAGCCAAGTCGAAAACTTTAAATCTGTAAGAGAATCAAGCCTTGTAAAATACTCGAATTATTATATTTGATCAAAACTATTAATTAGTGTATAAAAGAAACAGGACATTCTAGAATTTCATCGAGCATAAAGAGAGAGAAACTTTTTGTTTCAGTGCAGATGGTTCTGCAACCGGTCTTTTCATTCAAATTACGTTCCACTCGACTCAGCTGACTCTCTCTCAACGCTCGCTCAGCTGCTTTGCTGCCTTGAATTGGCCGCGGCGAATTCGCGCAGCTGAGCGCGAGACGCCCGCACCAGCCACTTTTCTGCCTCTTTAGCCTTTACGAACACCATTTTTACGTCATTTGTGCGCTCACGGTTCGCACTGCCGGTCGCGTCGTATTGTCGCTAGCGACAAAAGCCGCACACACACGTGCGCCAGCCGCTGCAGGACGTAATAAATCGCCGGGGAATACTAAAGAATAGTCTAATTAATTGATAAACCGAGATTAAGACTGAACTATCGCTATGGTAGAAACTTATCAATAGGCAGAAACAAGAAGAAGGTGCGCATCAGCTGTAAAGTCCCACAAATAGTGATTACGTTAGATCTTACGATTACGATTTCTCTGGCTGAACGTAAGCGACACTGGCTCTCTCTCTCTCTCTCTGCCGTTTTGCCGGCTGCCTCCGCCTCGGTCAGCGCCAACTGCGACGCCGACGTCAACTCCAAAAAGACACGGCACAAAATACAAAATAACGCTGTGGCCCAAGAAGTTTTGTAGTTCGTCGCTTTTCATCCAACCCGGCCGCAAAAATGTGAAGTGTGTGTGGAAATGGAAATGGAAACGGAAAATTGAACAGAAAACTGAACAGAATACCAGAAGACTACGACGAAGACTGCATTGCAAAACTTCAAAAAGCCCGCAACCAGCAACACCTAACACCAGCGGCCAGCGGACGAGAGAAAAGTGCGCGCGTGTAACAATTATGTGATATCTACAACAAATGCTCGAACTGCTGACGTCACGCACAGAATAATAGAATATAGAAATCTAGAAAGAAATCCATGGAACAGCAGCGACAGCAGCGGCGGCAAATAAAATAAAAGACTCCTCCTTCCGTAAAAGCTAAAATTTGCAAAAAAAAAATAATGAAACGTGTGTGATATTCAGTGAGCAAAAAGAAGCCCCGAAAATTGTTATTGTTTCGTGTGATAAAGAGAAGCGATAAAGCGACACAATTTTACGAAAATTCCAGTTCTTTTAGGTGCGTTTTCAATTAATATTTCTTTTTAATAAATCGAGTGCATTTTCAAAATCAATTCATCATTTTAAGCCCTCTAATAACCCCGCCACTCCCTCTTTCCAAAACTATTATTTTCGGGCCACAGATAACGGTAACTAAAACTGTAGATTTCAAATATGGGGGAAGGGGGGATTTATTTCTGTTGGCACGATCGGCGGCAGTTTTTTTTATGGCGCCCCTAGATTAGGGCTGTTTGCCTAAAAAGTGGCATCAAAATGATCCGTAATGATAATGATCTTTTTTTTTTTTATTCATTTCCAGTCAGTGGTTTTGATTCGGTAATTTGGTTCATTTTAGCACTCTATCAAGTCAGTTTTCCGGTTTAATCTGTGCAAACATTATTATATACCTAATCGCGTGAATGTGGCAGGCAGGCAAACAACAAACACGAATGCAGTGCCCACTCACTATATATAGTATATAGTCGCATTATGTACAATAAATGGCCTCTGTTATCAGGCAGTGTTTTTTTTTTCGATTCAGGGAAATGCGTCATCGTAGTCGAAGTTTTAACTGGCTTGCACATTATGTATTTGAGAATAAATAGGGTGCTGGTGCGGGGGAGTTCCCCGAATTTTCCTTCAGCCGGCATTGAATTTCCCGCACCCACACCCACACAACCAAAAGTTTCCCCCTAGGTTTTGGTTTTTCTTTTTGTTTGCCATTTTCTGTGGGCGAAATATATTTTGCGACGCATTTTGTGCGCCTCTCCCTGGATAAAGCTCCCTTCTCTCACACTCTTCTCTCTTTTTGGGATTCTCTCAGTCGGCTTGATATTTTTTTTTCTCGACCAGCCAGCCAGTTGGCAATTATTTTTGGCTTTCTCAATCGAAACACCACGAACCACGAAGGCGAGGCTTATAACAGTGTAATGTTAAGTGGGTTTTTTTTTCCAACGTGTGCTTCTTGCTTTTATTTTTTTCTTTTCTACTTCCCCTCCCCCTACTCTCTTTTATCTTTATCTATTTTCTGTGTTGGCTGGCACTTGTGTGCAAATTAGATATCACTGACTGGGCTGATTGGCGTTTTTGGGTTAAGCCTCGATGTTTACCGCGATTGTAATTGGCTTTTGTGAAATTAACAGAAATAGAGACAAAACCTGATCTGAAGAAACAGTAATTATTTAAAATTAAATCGTAAATACCTTATGTTCCAACCCGAAAGCCACATTGTGGATTTTGTGAATTCCATCCCAGCAGCCGGCTAGCGTCTCAATGTGGATTCTGTCTATGAGTAACAGCTGTTATTCAGGCCGGCTTTTACTCTCTCGTTTAATACACAAAATTCCTGTCCTCTTGTTTTTGGTTTATTTTTTTCGTCGCTTTTTTCCGCTCAATTGGAATTGTTGTTGTTGCTTTAACACCTTTTAGTACAACTCTCGTATATTTATTTGTATTTATTTTACTTGTCCCTGCTTTTCTACTGCGCATGCAAAATGATGTGCAAAAAGAAAGCGAAACTTTTATAGCAGCGCCGCACGATGTAGCTGTGGGTGTGCCTGTATGTGTGTGTGTGTGTGCAGAAATAATAATAAATGCATAATTAAAAAGCATGTAAATGCATGACTTCATAATTAATAACGGTAAATTGGCATGCTAAAGAAATACAGTTGTGTTGCAAATTTAATGCCAGCAATTAAGAGAGTTGATTGGGGATTAGAGATGAAGGAAATTATTTATTTCGGGGATATCTTTGTAGCTATTAAATGATTGAAATATTTTATCTTTGAAATACACTTGTAACCTTTCTTCTGCCCCTCCCTCACTCGTTACTCGTTTCTTACCTTTACTAATTTGAAATTAACACGGCCTGAAAGGTGGAACGCGGGAAGTATGGAAAAAGCGCTATCAAAAGTCACCGCATTGCGTGCCTTGAGTCGCTTGGCTGCCTGCCTCCCCCTCATGTACCCCTCACGTACCCCTTGAAATTATTTACTCGGCCTCTCCTCTACATTATGTGTGTACGTTCTGTGTATTTGCTGGCCTTTTCCTTTATCAGTCACTCGGCAGAGAAAAGCTATTCTGGCTAATGCTGCTGCGCTCTGTTGCGTCAATGTCGATTGAAACGAGAGAGATGGAAAATATATGGAAAAACAACAAAAAAAATCAAGAAAACAACTTGTTATTTATTTGCGGTGTAGGCCACATTTTCCACGATTTTCATCGCTTTCCCTGCTTCGTTTTTTTTTATATTTATTTCCCTGTTTGCATAATGTTATTTATTTCTCTCCTCTTCACCAGTTGCTGTTATTTGCTTCGGTTCATTTTTTATTCCCTTTTTTTTTTGTTGACAAATATGTGCCGACGAGATGACAGACAAGTGCACTTAGAAGTTGTTATTAAATAGATACAAGACACTTTCGAAAATATTGGATCGCACTTCAGGGCTTCTACACAATTAAAGTAATTAAAAGTTGACAAAAAAAAAACAATAACTGGTCTTTTAAATATTCATTGCAGCATTTTTGGGTTTCAAGTTATTAATTAAATTCCTTTTTTTCATGTCAAGACTTGTCGTACCCCTTCCCCCGCCGGCGTACATTATATTTCTGGCTAAATCGTGTTGTTTGGGTAATTTTATCCGTCCCACTGTAATTTTAGATGCAAAAATCTCTGATAATATTTCCAGCTACTTGTTCGCATTTTGCGTGCCGATCAAAAGAAATTTAAATTGGAAATTTCAATCGGTGAGACCTACCTGATATTTCTGTGCCCTTCTCTGCTCCTGCCTTTTGTCCGGCCCACATAATTTTGCACTGCCAAACTGTTTTTTGTTGCCGCATTTCTGAGAGCAGAGATATGGACTGGGATTTAAAAAAGAAGGAGAGAGAGTATACAATTTCCTTGTATGGGACTTGAATTACCTGAGCTCGTTCGTCTGTAAGCAGATACCGTTTTTATTTTGCTTTTTTTTTTGTTTTTATCCCAAAACACACATACTAACGCATTAACACACGCCTGAAAAATCACTGCAAAGCTTTTGGCTAATGTGGATGCGAAAAGGGTGAAAAATGAGGGGGATGGCAGGAGGAGGATGAGGAGTTAAGTTGCCGCCAACGCCGTCTGCAATTTAGTGGAACAGAGATAGCCACAGGGCAAAGGAGATGAATAGAAGAAAGGTTGGGGCCAGGTACAGTGGGTTTTATTACGATTCTTTTAAGAAAATAATTTTGTCATCAAAACTTTTGAGTTCTCATAAAAATTACCAAAATATTCTTCATACAAATGATATATTATAATATTTTAGAAATACTCTATTTAACGGTTAAAAAGCAGGTGATGTTCCACTGTGCAACTTCAATTTTCTGGCTCTGTCTACCTGCCGCGCTTGCCATTCTTGGCTGTATCTTGGAAATGTCAGCAAATTCCTTGTGACTTTTAAGCCGTCTATGGTTTCTTTTACTTTCAGGCATTTAGTTTCGCAATCTTTCATTCAGTTTTTTTCGTTTTTTTACTATTTTCTTTTTTACTTGTAGAACAATTATGAGCTGTCCATGCTTGGAGTTTGATGTTTTGTTAACAGTTTATGCCATGCAAATTTCCTATCGCATGCAGGGCGAACGATAATTACCTTTTGTTACCTGTTACGAATGGTTTTTCTTATTTTTACGCTTATTTGAGCTTTTTAATTTGTTGTTGTCGTTCTCCATTCATGCTCGTTTTAGCCACGAATGAGGCCAACATTAAGTCCCCTAATGAACGTAGACCTAAACGATGACTGGTTCCAAGGTAGATACAGAAGCGATGTAAAGCTAATTATTTGTTTTTTTTTTTATATTCCAAGTTCGAGGTTAATTTAATTTGACTTTAATTTTTAAAGCAACCATAAACCCTTTTCGTTTCTCTCAGTGTCAGTGGGTCTCTAAACTGGCCCTGACTGGCTGGTGTGTGTTTTGCCAAAAGCGGTTGTAGTAGTGGTAGTAGTAATAACGTTATTTTCTTTACCTGGATGGATGGTTTCTTCTTGTTTCTATCTTTGCTGCCTTGCCTGCTGTTTGCCTGTTTCCCTCTCTTTTTGCGTTTGTTGCTTTTGCTGCCTGCTTCTGATTCTGCTTCCACGCCGAAACGGGCATATTGATTGTTTAATATTTTTCCGCCGAGTTTATTGACATTTTGTGCGCGAACTTTAAGCCCCTCTTCCTCTTTACATTCCGAAATAGTTTCGGCATGCTTCAGAGCCTCTGCCTGCCCCCCTGCCTTGGGTTTCTTTCTTTTTCTTCAATTCTTTCAGAAAGAACGCAATCCGGTTCATTTAAGTTTAGATATTTGGGAATTTATTTTGTTTTTGTTTCTTTATATTTTTTAATTCAACTTTTTTGTTAATAACCAAGCAGTTGTGGGGCAAAAGTTTATCAGTTGGAAAATATTTATGACATGAAATTGTATCTCCGTATCTAGCTTCTTGTTATTTACTTGTTTTTTTTTTTGTGTTTTTTTTTCTGCTCTGGAAGCTTTGCTCTTTTTTTCAGTATTTTTTATTATAGTCGTGCAATTGTTTTCCTTCACCGTTGCCATTCGTTTCGCATTTATTTGCATTCCCACATACATTCATTCGTTCGTTAGCTTGTCGGTGCGCATTTTAATTTGTTGTTATTCGAAATGTAGCTGGAATGAATGGTAGAACAAAAAAAAACACCGAAAAATATACATGCGAGAGTCCAAAAACAGATCAAAAGTTTAATGTGCCAAATGCATAAAATACTGAGAAAGCAGGTCAAGATATCAAAAAAGATCTATAAATAAATTCCAATCGATCGTATCTAACCTTAACTATTTTGTTTGTTCTTTTGCAGATGTGAAGAATCCTTAGGTGCTAATTTAGTTGATAAGCGCAAAGATACAGATACAAATATAGAGAGAGAACGAGAGCGATAAACAGGCAGTACAATAAGTTAAGCGACACGAGCGCTGTATTTCCAACCGAGTGGCAACTTTTCGAAGACGGTGCTCAAAAGTATGCAACAAAATACATGCAGCGCTTGCCGGACGGGGCGAACCTAACGAAACCTAAAGGCAGCAGCGGCAGCAGCACACATAGATACTACCTACACACACACACACGGATACAAAGATACACTGAGAGAAAAAGAGTGAAAAAAACGATTGAAAGCTGAGGAGAGGAGTTGTTGGAGTTGTTGTTCCTCCTTCGCGTCCACAACTGCAGCGCAATGTCCAAATTCTTTCTGACCGTTGCCCCAAACAACAACAACAACAATAACAACAATGGTAATAATGGCAGCAACAACAACACAATTAACACACCGCGTCAGCAGCAACACTACGGCGGTGGCGGGGCAAGCGCCCACTCACTGGTTGCCCGAAAACTCAACTACGACCTCATCGGCGGCGCCACCAACATCAACAACAACAACAACAACATTGTGATCAAGAACGAGACCCTCGACTTCGACTACGATCACCACGGACTGAGCAGCAGCGACAGCAACAGCAACAGCAACAGCGGCGTGGCCTCCCACCTGCGGGATCATGGCTACATCAGTCTGGACAAGGCCGCAGGTTCTATTGGCGGCGGTGCAACGTTGCAAGCGACAGCGGGTCATGCAACGCAACACCAACTGCAACTGCAGCAGAGGGGGGGCAAGGCGACCGGCAAGTCCAACGATATCACAAATTACTACAAGGTGAGAATCTGATGCATTTATAGGAAAGAAAGTATACTTAATAAATCCTTTTCCAGGTCAAACGCCGGCCACAGGCAGTCAGCGACGAGATCCACCCGAAAAAGCAGGCCAAGCAGAGCGCGCACCACCAGACGGTGGGGTACCAGACGAATGTGGCAAAGTACACGCCGCAGCAGCTGCGGCACAGTCACCAGCAGTTGCACCACGACGTGGACGTCGATGTGGACGAGGATGTGGGGGAGAGGGTTGTCAAGTCGGCCTCCCATCACTCCTACGTCCTGTCCACGCCCCAGCAACAGTTGGCCTCCTCGGCGGCCAGTTCCTCGAGCGGCGATCGCAATCGGGCGGACACTTCGCTCGGAATACTGACCAAGAAGTTTGTGGACCTGCTGCAGGAGTCGCCCGACGGTGTGGTGGACCTGAACGAGGCATCCAACCGGCTGCACGTGCAGAAGCGACGCATCTACGACATCACCAACGTGCTCGAGGGCATCAAGATCCTGGAGAAGAAGTCGAAGAACAACATCCAGTGGCGCGGCGGTCAGTCGATGGTCAGCCAGGAGCGGTCGCGTCGCATCGAGGCCGAATCGGAGCGGCTGGAGCAGCTGGAGAACGAACTGAACAAGGCCATCGATCAGATGCGTGGCAACCTCGCCGAGATCTCCCAAGAAGTGGAGAACGCTGGCGGCATGATGGCCTATGTCACGCAAAACGATCTGCTCAACGTGGATCTGTTTAAAGATCAGATTGTGATTGTGATCAAGGCGCCGCCAGAGGCCAAGCTTGTGGTAAGGATACTTTTCAATGTGCAACATTTTGTTGCCAAGTTGCACTACTTTGTATAGCTTGACTCATTCCCTGCGTTGCAAAATCTCTTTAGATCTCTTTTTGGCGATATCTTGTTTAGTTTCCTATATAGCTCTACCCCCTCCTGTCGACGTCAGAGCTTTTCCTGGCTTTTTCGTTGCTTCTTCTTAGCGTCTGCATGCCATTAAACGTGGCGCTTATTTATAGACCCCCATCGTAGCGTCGTCAGACACGACAAAAAGCCCGCCCCGACTCTGCTGCCACCTTCTTTTGATATCAAGTCAATTTTTCTGGCCTCCTCGAGAAAGTTTTTCCAATCGTTGCCGCTGCTGCTGCCGATGCCGATGCCGTTGCCGCTGCCGTTGCCTCAATCTTCTTAGATGCCGCACTATTTATAAATATATATAGAAACGCTTAATGTTTCCGTTCGCCTTGAACTGCTAGATGAACTCCCGCTCTCTCGGATTTGGCCAGATTGTCTAGAGCCAAAAAAAAAATGTTAATTTTTTTTAGCAAAACATATAAAATGTTTTAAATTAAAACTTATATGCGAGATGGCTTCAACATTATGGCAACGCCGTACTAACCGATTGCTGAAAAACAATAAAAATATATACATAGTATAGATATAGAAAAAATAAAAATAAAAGAAACCGACGGGGGGCGCAAAAAGCACAAAAGCAAAATATCATTTCTAAAAATAATCGAGCGGCAAAAAAATGGTTGCTCATTCCTCCGAACGGCCTCACTTCATTTGTGTTTCTCTTTTGGTGGCGAGCGGTCGGTTGTTGGCGGTCGGCGACCGCTTAAAAATTTCAACAGTTCTTGCCTCCCCCCTTCGACTCCCCCCTGCCAGTTAGTTTCCTCGGTTTTTTATCTTTATTTATAATCGTTTTTTATTTATTAATTTTTTTTTTATTATTCTTCCAGTTGCCGAACACAAAGTTGCCGCGAGAGATCTACGTGAAGGCGGAGAACAGCGGGGAGATCAATGTCTTCCTCTGCCATGACACCTCGCCGGAGAACTCGCCGATGGCGCCGGGAGCCGGCTATGTCGGAGCACCCGGAGCCGGATGCGTGCGAACGGCCACCTCGACGCGATTGCATCCGCTGACCAGCCAGCGACCGAATGATCCGCTCTTTAACAATATCGATGCCATGAGCACGAAGGGATTAGGTGGGTTAACAAAGGATACAGGATACAACAGAACAGGATATAATGTTACTCGATTTCCTTGCAGGTACTGCTCCCTACCGATCGGCTCGCAACCTTAGCAAATCGATCGAGGATGCCGCCAAACAGTCCCAGCCTGAATATAATAATATTTGTGATATTGCAATGGCCCAGCAGCAACAATCAGAGGAGGACGACGTGGACGTGGAGCTGCGGCAGTTGGTGCCGACGCTGACCAACCCGGTGGTCCGTAGCCACCAGTTCAACCAGCAGCACCACCAGCAGCAGCAGCAGCCAACCATCCAGGAGTTGTTCTGCAGCTTGACGGAGTCCTCACCGCCCACACCCACGAAGCAACGTCGGGCAGCCGCTGCCGCCAACATTGCCGCTGGCAATGCAACAGTAACGACAACAGCAACAACAACAACAACAGCAGCAACCACTACGCTTAATAGTCATAGCAACAACAGCAACACCCAACCACCCTCCACAATAGGATACGGCAACAGCCAGAGGCGCAGCGATGTTCCCATGTATAACTGTGCAATGGAAGACACTGCCACATCATCGCGATCCTCGGCGGCCGGATCATCGAGATCTGCCTCGTCGGCGATGGGCTCGTTGCAGATGCAATTTGCCGCCGTGGCAGACACGAGCAGCAATCACAGCAACAGCAATGCGGGCGGTGACAGCGGCTATGGCAGCATCGGTGGCGGTGGCGGTGGCGCTGGCGCCAACCCTGATCCCCATCAGCCGTCACCCTTCAGCCATGATCGCGGCAGCCTCACCTGCAACGTGGCCGAGGACTGCGACGCCAACAGCAACAGCAGCAATGTCACGCTCCAGGGTCTCGATGCGCTCTTCAACGATATAGGATCGGATTGTAAGTATTTATTTATACTAAGGGATGACTTTAAAGAGCAGGAAATATAATAAATATCCTATTATATTGACTTTCTTTAATATAAATATTTAAATAGTGCTTTCAAACGCTCTTCATTCATTCACCCAAGTCCTACATTTTTGAAGATCTTTTCAAGTCTTTTTAAATCACAAAATCAACAAAGATTTAAAAATACAAAACCTGTACAGTGTTTTTGGTAATAATCACAAGAGTTTCCCTTCTATGTGTAGATAAAACCGAGTCCCAATCATCCCTAATCATCGATGTTTGGGGATCCATCTGCATCTCTATGAGGCGCCCTTGTCAAGAACTTATTCTGTGACCTGCGTCACCTACCAAAACCGCATCACAGTCTGAGTTCTTGCTGAGCGCGAAGCAACCTCAAAGCAACCTAAATCAAGATCAAGTGGAGAGTAAAAAAAAAAAGGATTTTTATGAAAAACCTATTTCAAATTTCACATTTAAAAAAAAACCTATTTTAATTTCTTTATTTTTCCAAACATTTCGGCCAACGAGAATCAGTTCAAAATTGAAAATTTGAGTTTAGTTTTATTTTGTTTATCCAAAAAAAGATCCCATTTATTAATAATCGCAGAAAATCGCATGAAATTTTAATGAAATTTATTTAAAAAAAAACTAACCATGTAAGCCACCACTCCTAACCTGGCCCAAAACATTGCAAAGATCACCTCACACTCTGCTAACCATTTACTCACTAAATAATAAAAGGATTTTTGTATTAATAATCGTTTTAATAATTAA
The DNA here is from genome assembly GCA_035047325.1 of Drosophila vallismaia. Classification (NCBI taxonomy): domain Eukaryota; kingdom Metazoa; phylum Arthropoda; class Insecta; order Diptera; family Drosophilidae; genus Drosophila; species Drosophila vallismaia. The sequence goes on along the minus strand of JAWNPU010000037.1, from coordinate 2,034,430 downwards.
TAATTGTGCACAATTATGTAAATATTTGTATATATATAATATATCGACATACAATATAACCCGACGCCTCGTCAGCAATCGTCCTCGTGTCAAATTCATTTTGGAACTGAATTCTCGTGGGTCTGCACTGACAACCTGACCGCTCCAGGGCCAATTGTTCATTTTGAAATTGAAATTTTGTAGCACCATGAGATTCAGCTCTGGCGTGAATTTCAAACATGCATCCAAAACATCTCTCGCTCTCGCTCTCGCTCGCTATCTCTATTATTCTATATGTTTATCTAAATATCTAAAATATATATCCTCGGAATACAAAGAACAAGTCGGTGGCAATTAACAATGAAAAGCCAAGCCTTTCGGGACTATATCGATATTTTCAATATCTCTGTATTTATGTTTTTTTTTTTTTGATTAATTTTTGCGTTTTTGTTTACAGACTTCAGTAACGATATGGCCTTTGTGTCCATCAATCCGCCGGACGATAATGATTATCCGTATGCGCTGAACGCACACGAGGGCATCGATCGGCTCTTCGACTTTGGTTCCGATGCCTATGGACCCTAAGAGGAGACATCCCCGCACCCCACACATCCACTCTCACACAAAACAAACAAAACAACAAACAAACAAACATAACAACAACAACAAGAAAACACAAAAACACACTCGCGTATATATCTACAAAATTGGGATTCTGGGGGTGTTTATAATTTTAAATTATATACAAATGGAAAGAAAAGGAAAGCAAAAAACAAAACCCAGCAAATTACAAATTTAATATTAAATTATATAATTGCAAAAACCACAAAAAAAAATTCTGCAAAACTTAATGAAACTAAGTTGTGTGTAAAGTTTTAAGCGTAAAATATATATACATACATTTAAATTTATAACCCAAACTAATTTAAGCGAAACAAAACAAAAAAAAAAACAAAATCTACTTTACGAAAACTCAGCCTCAAAAGAAAACAAAACAAAAAGAATTGGTTGAAGAAAGGAGAGCAACATTTTATAAGCAAGAAATTTAAATTTTAGCCTTTAAAGAGAAATACAAATCAGAAGAAGAATTAATCAGGAAAAAAAAAACAAAAACGATGTGAAAGAAATTGTGACATCCAACACGAAAAGCGAATACTTCCCTCTCATCAAGGAACTTTTTTGGGCTAGAACTGTCTGTAAATTAGTAAAGGAATTACAACACGCATAATTTTTAATTAGAAAACAAATAGTTGTAAAGCCACTAAGCATAAAATTAAACCACAATAAAAGAGAATCAATTTCAAATTGTACGAAAAATGATAAACGATTGATATTTGCCTCAAATTCCAATAAAACAATGGGCAGAAGTGGAAGTCACACAACTTGGGCCCCCCCCCGAAAAAAAAAAGATTGAAACCCTCCATAGACCCCATGGACCGTAGACCGACCGTAGACCCCAAAAATGTTCACTTGTGCCCCTCCTTCTCTGTTTTATTTGCGCGAATGCAACAAATCCCATCAGCGTTGTCTCTTCTGCGAATTGTGAATTGTTTCATTTGCTTGGATCGATTTATTGATTGATTTTTACTTATTATTATTAAATCTATAACTATGTATAATAATTTGTTATTGTTATAAAATTTAAACTATAAACACACACACACACACATGGGCCCAATAGCAGTTTATTCATAGAAGCCAAATCATCCCACAAAAAAAAAACAAAACAACAACCACTTAACAGAGTCAACTACAAAGTACATAAATAATTATTTAAACTCTCGCCTAGAAGTTATATATTTAATAAACAATGAATGCAAATGCAAATTGCAACACACAAAGGCAAATCATAAAAATGTAAAAACATAAAATCAACAAATAAAAAAAGGAGAAACTACAAAAAATAACCACCTGCTACTTTTTACTTTCTAAATCTTAAATTTTATAGGAATTTTGATGATATTTTGATTAAATAGAATGAAGCTTTGATTCATAATTGGTATTTCCTTCTTAAATTATTTAAGAAATGGCTGAAACCAAAACCAAAAAGAAAAGAAACCAAAAAGGGCATTTATTCCAAATTTGTGTATTTATTTCAGAAAATTATCCATAACTCGGCTAATACTTCTCCGATTTTCGAATGTTATACCTTCCTGATCTTGTATTTTCGAGTACTATCATTCCCAATCAAAATCTACGAAACTAAAATCTGACCCATTTTTCGCAAATTTTGAAAGGGGTTACATCATGATTTTTTTCAAAAATCGATAAAATTTTTTTTGTTTTATTTTTTAAATATTTTGATGCAGAAAAACGAAGATTAAAGCCCTGATTCGTAAATGGTATTTGGTTTTTAAATCGACTGAGAAATGGCTGAAATATTCCATAAAAACTTAAGAAAACATCACTTTGGGTTTTCGTCACCGACGTGGACATTCGCAGTTAACAGAATGTTGGCAGTGTAACAGAGAAACTAACAGAATGTTGGCAATGTAACAGAGAACTAACAGAAGTGAAAAACCTTTTTTTTCTTATAAATATATGCTCTTCATATATTTTTTTGATTCTTTATGGAAATTATAATATATATTTAAAGCAGAATACTTTAATCAAAGGGATTAATTGTCTTTTTGAGGGGCAAAACATTAATTGGCCGATGTCCCTTGCTTTCCATGCAGTTTTACCTTTGATTTAAAAATACTGAGGTGTGAAACGCTGAGGTTAGCCAAAAGTTAGTTAGGAAAATGATCGGTTTTTATTGTTTAATATATATTTTTTAGTTAACAGTGGCCGTATTTAAATAATTTAAATGTAAAAAATAATCCGCCCGGTGAAGTCATACATGTTTTACGTCATACTGCAACATGTTGCGCTTAATCAAAAAGTATATCGAATAATCGATAGACAGGGCTGCATCTGTTTCTGGTATGCTTTTTTTCGGTATTTCGATTGTTTTTCGTTTTCTGCCACACCGATATCAACAGTGGGCCCGAATCACGAAATCAAAACAAAAAAATTTTTCTACCGAGCGGACGTGCGTCGCGGACTTTCGGATTTTCGGGTTTTCGAGACGGAAAATGTCCGGCGTTAAGTGAATTGCTGAAACAAGGTGAAACACTTCAAGGTGGACTAATTTGGCCAGCAAAGGCGCGCAAAATCGCCTGCCGCAAGTGTACAAAAAAAAGATTTGTTGTAAGCGTTCGTGTCGCGGGTGGCGGACTGGTGCGCCGCAAAGTGTATTTACTACACAACCTACGATGTGTACGCGCGCTGTTTTGTGACAGATGCGGCATTTAGCGCATTTCCTGAATGAAAATAAGTAAATACTAGTGCATATTTGCCGCTGGGAGTCGGCATAGCTTCGAATCGGTGACCAAAATATTTGGAAGCGACCGCGGCGCCCGAAATTCCATGAAATACAAGTGGCGTTTTTTTTTCCTCCTATGCGAGTGCCAATATACGCGAGTGTGTATGTGTGTGTGTGTGAGTCTCTGTGTGTGTGTGTGTGTGTTAAATTCACGGTAAATAAATAAATAAAATTTGTGCGCACACACACATTGATAAAGAGGCGTACATAGAGCGTATGTTGTGAAGTTGCGGCGCAAAAAGAAAGCACGCGAATAAAACATAAGTAAAATGTAATTACGCCTGCGTCTGGGAAAGTGCGTCGTTCTATTTTGAAATCGATACCAAAATAAATTGAAAGAAAAGTGACAAAACGCCAGCCCACAGCCCACAGCCAACAACAATAACAACAAGACACAACGATGCACAGCAATGAGGATGCAAAATGGTAAGTCAAAGAGAAATAAAACAACAATAGATTGGAATCGGAATTGGAATAAAAGTAGTGTAGTGGCAACGTAACTAGAAAAATACTCGACCAAATTACTACGCAGCAGCAATTTATGCCAAGTTGTTTTGTGAATGAGCAGCGCAGCCAGCCAGCCAGCCAGCATTACTCCCTCGCTCTCACTCTCTGTCCCCTCTCGCTTTCTCTCTTGCGGCTGCGCGGAGAGCGGCAAAGCAAAGAAGGAGCAATGAAAGAATTTCGATTGCTGCCGGTTTTTTGTATGCTATGCTGTTGTTGTTTTTGTTATTGTTATTCTCTGCATTTTACGCATAAAAAAAACAGAAATTAAATATATGTCAAAATTTATGTTTTTATTTTTTAACAAAACTTTACAAAAAAAACATAAACTTTGGAAAGTTTTAAAAAATGTTGTATTTTTTTGATAAAGTATCAGTTCCTTTTTTCTGGGTTTCCCCCTTTTGGAACTTCTCTGATATAGTTAGTAATTTTTATTGATCAATTCTAAATCTAAATTTCCTAAATTTTATGCTTACTCACCTGTTGATTTGTCAAGCTTTTGCCTAAGCGTTATTTTTATTTCAAAATTTCTGCAAATATTTCCCCCCCAAAAAGTTACAGTATATTTTAAAGTACATTTTAATGTGTTTAATTAACTACAAAGTTGCGCCACACATAATTTCATTGGCTGTCAAAAAAGCCATGACGAGGCAGTTTTTTTTCCGACCCAAAAAATTAAGCGAGAAAATAGGAGAGTTTTGAAACAAACAAATAAAATACAATAAAAAACAATAAAATACTATTTCCCATTTATCAAATCAAAAAAATTTACCAAAATTCCCTTTAAATAACATTCTTGGGTGAAAAAAAAAATTGGTAAAAATATTAGAAAAATAACGGAGAATATTATTGGGGGGGAGGCGTAGGAAAAGGTGGTGGGGGTGTGGAGAGTGGAAATGGGGGATGAGGAATGGAGCCAGGCCGCTTGCTAATTAAAAAGCATAAGCACTAATTGGCATGCCGCTGCGTTTGTTGTTGTTATTGGTTGTGGTGTGGGACTGCCCACTTGCTGTGCGCTGGCTGTGCTCTTATTATATTCTCGTTATTATTGTATAATAAGAGAAAAATGCCATAAAAAATAAGGAGGTGGGTGGGATGGGATGTTTTTGGGGGAGGAGAACAATAACCAAAAATTCATAGTAAAAAAAAAAACAAGAAAAAAAGACGAGAAACCGAAAAAATCAACCGAGAATTGCGCATTTTTGTATTAATCATGCTATATTTTTGACGAGGCCCGAGGAATGTTGGCCAATGTATTTGTATTTGTGCGTAATTTATTTATTTTTAAATCGAGTTTGCCTGCGTGTTATGGTATGCGTGTAACCATAAGTGTAAATGTCTGCATGTGTCTGCATGTGTGTGTGTGTGTGTGTGTGTGTGTGTTTGTGACAAAAATAAGATGCCGCAAAAACAATTTGTTGAAATAAAACCAAAATAAAGCAGATCGAAAAAAGATCTAGAGGATGAGGCAATGCCGGAACCCGGGCCAAGATTCTTCTTGTTGTTTTTCTGCGTTATTTGTGCGTTATTTTTGATATTTGCTTTTTTATGGATGGATGGTGTGTATGGTGTGTGTGGTGGGGCCAAAACCGGAAATTGTTTGTCCGGCTATTGTTGATGACGTATGACTCAATAGCCGCCGCCGCCGCTCACAATTTTGGCGCATAACTTGGCCACACTAATTAACAGTGTCGAAAACAAATCAAAATCGAAACACCCAGTCGAAGTATTGATACTCTTGTCGGTATCAAAGCAGCACAGAAATGTCCTAAAAGAACGGTATTTCATTCAAACATAATTTACAGTTAGTTTTCGGGAATAGTTCCTGAAATTTCCAGAAGGAACAACTCCCCTTTGACCATAATTAAAATGCCCGCCCCAAAGGTATAAAAGTATAAAAATAAAACCAAAAAAGTTACCAAAACAAAAAAAAAAGCTTTGACCATATGTCTAAATGTTGTTTCGCGCATGAAGGAAGGAAAGAGAGGGCGCGAGACCGAAAGAGAGTGGCCGGTGTGATAAGCGTGTGTGTCTGTGTGTGATTCGAGCGAGACAAACAGACAGGTGTCATTGACCTTTTAGCTGTGATGGCAAAAATAAAGCAAAAAAAAAACACAACAACAACAACTCACACACACACATACCGGCAAACAAATTTGTGTGCATTTTTTTTCTGCTGCGTTTGCTTCTCTTTTTTACTCTCCCTCTTTTTTTCTGTTGTTTTTGTCTTGTTATTTGTTTTTGTTTTTGCTTTTATTCTTGTTGTATTCGCTGCTGCTTATGCTGTGAACTTCTTGGCCTTGAACTTAGACGCGCGTCTTCTAATCGCTCCACACTCTCCCACCCTTCGCTCTTCACCTCTCCCTCTCCTGCATGCACGCACCGGGAGTTTATTGCTCTTTTTCGGTTTTTCGGTTTTTGGTTTCTTTTTCGCTTTTAAAGGTGTTATTCATTACTGGGGGTACTTTTTTTTCCACATAAATGGATAAATAATGCAATGGTTTTGAATTGTAATCGAACATTTTTCATGAAAATAATTCTTCCCATGGCGTAATCGTTTTTTGTTTTTAATCCGCATTACAGTGTGAGTCAACTTGTTTTCGTCAAGCAGCCTTTAATTGTGTTTTTATTTGCCTGCGGCCGCTAGCTAGTGGAAAATCGAATAAATCGAGGCTGGTTCCCTGAAAAGAATGATTCACAAAACGCATACGCAGCCACCCCAGCCGCAGCATTCAGTCAACCATCTATAAACCGACTATAAACACCCATCAGTCGTCCATACATCTATCCATCATACCCTCTGCACTGCTTCGAACCAGAGTCTTATCATGGAAGAGTCTAGGGTCCAAGTAAATAATACCCAGAACAACAATAACAACAAAATACCAAGAAACAGTAAGAGAAACAGAAACAAAAACAAAGCACAGTTACGCACATGAACGCCTGACAGTCACCACCCACCCAACTCTGCACTCGCGCCCACGCAAAAAGCATCAAAATAGTATAGAAAAGTTCTTATTAAAATATTAAGTATCAAAAAAAAAAAAAAAAGCAAATTCTAATTCACCTGCTGCTTCCTGTGCTACGAAATTCTGTGGAAAATGGCAACTCGTGCCTGGAATACGGGGAGTGGGTGGTGGGTGGGTGGCAGACAGAGACGATGACGTGGTTATGGGATCTTGTGATCTGTTTTATGCGACGTCTTCTCGTGTGTTTATTCTGTATCTTATTCTGCGACATAAATACACACAAGTGTAAATACACAGAAATGAATCAACAATTGGCCAATGGCAAACTGTTTGTTTTCATGTTTTTTTTTTGATGGTGAATTATGGCCAGTTTTTCTGTTTTCTGGTGACTAACGGTATTTAGAGCTTATCAAACTAGTGCCGCATGATTAGGCCATGTTTTTTCGGGGTTCCTTGTAATACAATTAGCTTAGTTAGTTTTTTTTATTACCTCCCACCCCCTTAATTTTTATTATTATTTCATTCGGTTTTGACAATTTTAATATTCTCGTGCCTCTCGCGATTGCGTCTCGCTCGCTCTGCTTTGTGTTTTTGGTTTTTTCGGCATTTCGCTTTGCGCAGTTATTTGTTTTTCTTGTTTTTAAAGATTCCGTTTTCGTATTGACATTCGTTTATTATTTTCCGTTGGCTGTGGTGTCAGTGTATGGGTGTAATAAACAACACACGTGGTTGCAGTTCTACGAGCGCTATCTCCGTCACCCACACATGGCATGCACACACAACTAAGCATCGTGAAGGTGAGAGAGCCAGAGACAGGGACAGGGAGAGAGCACTTCTATTTTGTTTTTGATAAAGTGCGTGCTGCTGTTTGTCTTTTTATGGTGCTGATGTGGATGTGGATGTTTCGGTGTGTTTTGGTATTTGCGTGCCGTATGTGTGTTTGTGGTGGTGTGGCGCTTGGAGCATTTTGTTTGTGTTCTGCCGCAGTCGACGCCACCGCTGGTGCTGGGTGGGCGGCTGCGCTTTTTTCGCTGCCTTCGCATTGTATTTATAGTCATTCTCATAAACATTACGAGATAAGCCCAACGCCCGCTCACTTTGGCCCCCAATCTCTTGCTCTTGCCACCCCTCCTCTAGCCCGAGATCTCTTGCCTGTTTTCTTTTGGCGTTTGTTTTTATGCGTGGGCCATCCACGTTGCATATCTATTGATTGGCTGACGGCATTCGCATTGTTCGTGTTTCTTTTTGCTATTTTTTGTTTGTTGTTGTTTTTTTGTTCAAAGTTAATACAAGCATTTGTTTAGCTTTCCTTCTAACCGTTGTACCGTTATAGTTGGGCGTTCTTTTGCCCCTGAACGACTTTCTGCTGCTTTTAAAGGACTTGAAAGTTCATCAAGTGCTCTATGCAAATCTTTATTCATCATATACTTTATCCTTACTTTATCCTGTCACTTTGTATCCTGTTTACCAGCACATGTTGTCACCTTTGTTGCTGGCTCTCCGATTTCCAATGAACTGGAAAATGAGTTAAAGGCATAGCTAACCCAAACCCAAACCCAAACCCAAACTTAAGCCGAAAGGAAACCTTTTTCGCCACTGATCCTACCTACAGCTTAAGCTACAAGTTTGCTCATTACATTTTACACAATAAACGGCTTCGGCTTGTTTTTGCCTGAATTGGTAGGGTACCCAGGCAGACTGCACTAGCCTTTTCTTTTGTATATTTTTGTTGTTTTCAAAATGACGTGTGCGCGGGAAGTCGCTTCCCAAATGCTTCTTGGAAATTCCAGGCCACAGCTCTTGAACTACTTCATCATGTAAAATGTAAATTAAACTCCAGAGTCTGGACTCGACTTGCTGTCTCCCTCGTTTGCTCTCTCGTACCTGCCACGCTGCCTGCCTCAACACAACAACACAACACAACAAGCCGCAAAACAACAATCATGAAGACATTTTTATGATTTTATTTTAACTGTACTCGTAAATTTTGCGATTAGTGGATGCGGCATGCGGCATGCTTCTCTCTTGTCCTTTGCTCCCCCCTTCCCCCTTGACCTCTAGCTGGCTACCCTTTTTCCCATCACTTTCCCCCGCAAGCTTCTTAAAGCCTCGTTTCGCGTGCTTCACGCGCCCAAATCGCCACTCCATATACTATCCACAGACATACTTGCAGATACACATATCATGTATTAATACCCTGTAAAGGAGGGTCTCACTGACCTTTATTGAGGGTGGAAACAGTTTCAAAAAATCAAAAAAAAACACCTAATTCCTACAAAAAATACTAATACTACTAATAGAAATAGTACTACTAAAAATACTACTACTAAAAATACTACTAAAAATACTTCTACTAAAAATACTACTACTACTACTACACTACTACTACTACTAAAAATACTACTACGACTACTACTAAAAATACTACTAAATCTTCATATGAAATAAAAAATGAAAAAAAAAAATTAGTGTATTTTATGGATCGCCTTAACATACTCTTTTTAGCTGCTGCGCTTGCTCCTTTTAGCCATTGTCATTGCTGTTTGCTCCCCCCCAGTCTCCCCCTCGAACGTTCCCCAAACAATGGAACGAAATGAGACGGAAGACGGGAGAGACGGCGGCACTCGGCAGACAAATCTAGTGAGACATGGTCGAAAAGAGGCACAAGGGCCAGAAGAAAGGCCGCCGTCTGGCCAAGAGCGCTTCACTCTTGTCTGGAGCTGCACATCCCCTCCCTCCTATCCCTCCCATCCCGCCGATCCGCTTCTGGTCGTACTCTGTGTCACTGTCTGCTGATGTTTGCTTTTGCAACATTGTTGCACAAGTTTATTTTTAGACACATTTCCATGATGTTCCGCTTTTTGTCCGCCTGCCACGCTGACTCTGCACATTGATACGGCCTGCTCGTGGTGGAGGTTGGATTGAAAGTTGAAAAAAAAAAAAAAAAAACTGCAGGATTTTCGGTCTCGAAAAGTGTTCTTGACTTTTGCCATTTTTTGTGAGAAAAGTGGGAAATAATTTATAAAGAGATTAAAGTCTAATTAAACTTTTGAATATTCGAATTTTTAATGCATTTCTATTTATAATTATATAAAATTTATCTATTCTATAAAAGGCTTAACTGTACTAGATGTTTTTGAATTATTTCATGTTTTCTGAAACCCAAACCCAACCCAATGTACTTTCGGCTGCATTTTATTTCTCCATTTTTTCTGTTTTTTTTCTGGCTTTTATCGCTGCTGCTGCTGCTGCTGCCTTCTGGTTGTTTGTTTCGTGAGGTAATTAATTTTAGCGTTGTTTTTCTTTTTTTCTTTTCATTTTTGTGGCTGTTGCTGCTGCTGCAAAATTTATGTATTTATTAGCCCCTATGCATAGGAGGTGGCTTTAAATTTTAATGGTTTTTTAATTAGGCGGCGCCGTTTGATGGAGGTTTTTCTACCCCAACCCGCCCTTTTATCACAACTAACTCCTTTTTATGAATTAACAGAGTAGTGTCTATAAGTACAGTAAATACATTACAGTAATAACGCAAAAAAATACATCATTAAACGATAAAAGTATCTTAATTGTGTTGTTAAAAAATATTGACAAAAGTATCTACCGGGTTTTTAACTATAAACTCAAGGATAACTACATGCAACCGCTATTTTACAACTTTACAACCGCATGTGTAATTTTTTATTGCAACCGAAGGCGCTGCTTCCGCTGCTTCCTCTTCTGTCTCCTCTTCTTGCACTCTTCCTCTTGCTTCCTCTTTGGGCCTTTTTACGAACGGCTGCTGCCTGGCTGCCTGCTGCCTGACTGCTAGTATTTTTTGGTAGTCACTGTACCACATTGCGCCGCAAAACAACAACAACAAAAGCACCAGACAAGGGCCAACGACCGTTTTCTGCACTCCTTGCACACGCATGCAAAACCGTCTCGCTCACACTGCCTGCATACTTCAAGGGGAGAACGAGACAGTTGGCCGTTGTTTTTTTTTTTTCCATTCATAAGCGACTTTGCGTTTTGTTGTTGTTGGTCTGGAAGTAGTTGGTAGTAAACGTTGTTGTTGTACTCGGGATTTTTTTTCAATGCAAAATATTATCCGTGAGAAAAATTCTTATTTCTGTTCGATTTTTTGTGTTTATTTTGAATCTATTTCTAATAATAATAATATTAATAGTAATACACAAAACGGTAAAAATAGTTGCAGCCCCGTTATTCTTCTTTGGGTTTGTTTTGTTTTTTTTTTTAATAGAGAAAGCCGGGTTGCCGCCCTTATCACACAAATACTATTACAAATACAGAACCTTTTAGGGAAATCCTAGTTTATGCATTTTCTGGGAAATCCTTCCCTCATCCTTATCCATTTTATCTTTTTTAACAACCTAAAACACTAAAAAAAGACAATTAAAACGGGTTTTCAACGAAACGCATCCTTAATTTACCTTTTGACCACCTTTTTGCACTCATGCAGAGAGCATGCGCTCTGTTTAGTCTCTTTGTGATAGCTCTCTCTCGTTTGGCTGCGTCCCTCTCTTTCTGTCTGGCCTCCGCCTACTGCGACTTTGTTTTCGTCCTGTCTGCGTGTTTTTATACGCACTGCGCCTTAGTACGTCTATCCGCAAGATACAACCGAGAGAAAGAGAGAGCCAGACAGAGAGAGAACAAAGATACATTTGGCCTCTCGCTTGCACTCGCATCGAGCCGTTATTAGATTTCAGTTTGTTTTCGTTCCCATTCGCATTCGCATTCATCCGCTCGCTTCGTTTTCACACATTGCGCTTCGCGTCATTTTTCGGGGTCAACGTCATCTCGAGGGTGGCCGGCGTCGCTGCCGGCACCGCTGCTGCGCTTCTTGCACGCCTGGCGCTTTTTATACCCTGTTTGGGGTTTAATGATTTTACCCGGATGTTTGTAACGTGCTTCAGATCGTAAAGAATAGGTATTTTTAATTAAAAAGATGTTTGTACATTTTTATTACAATTAAAAAAATAATTACACTTTTTAAGAGTTTTTTTTTACAAGTATCTATAATTACTTAATAATCGTAAAAAACCATTAAATCTAACAAATATTTGAATCTTGTCATGAATTTCAATTGCAAAGTTATTGAAAATAACAAAAAGGGTATTAAAAGTGCCTATATGTCGGCAACAGTTTTCCTTTCTCATTTTCTTTTGGTTGTTTTTGTTTGTTTCTTTTTTGTTTTCCTCTCTCTCTTGCTGTTGCAGCACATTTTTAATGCCGGCGACGCGCCCCCCGTTTTTGTTTGTTGGTGTTGTCTTGGCCAAAATACATTTTTGGCTAAATATGCAAACCGTAAGCAAAAAAAAAAAAAACAAACGATATTTAAAACCAATATTGTGTTTGTAATTAAAATTGCATAAAAAAACGTAATTGTGTTTCATAATTAAAATCGTACATTAAATAAAAAATTAGTATTTGAGTGTTTTTTTAAGTGCGATTAAAAAAAAACATAAATAATTAAGAAAATAATTGTGATATTTTTTGCTGGACCTCAGCAATTTTTTCCAACTTTTTTTCTTTCCCATTTTTTTTCCATTTCGCGTGCCGCACACAACACCCCACGTGACTTTGGGGGGAGGTGGCAACGAGAGGCACTCTGTTTGTCTGGCCTCGATTAGTTGGGAAGAGAGGAGTATGCAGTGGGGTGGACGGGGGCTTCGAATTGCAAAGAGGAGGGGCAGTGGGCGCGAAGCGCACTCAAGAGGGGCGTGACGGCAGCTTTTTGATGCTTGAACTACGCTGCTTTTTCTTGCTAACTTTGCTGCCACAGACAGCGCCGACAATGTTGGTTTATATCCCGGAATTACGAAAAATGAGAGCCTGGCTGGTGTCCATGTGTCGCTTTTTTTGCAATTAAAAACGGAGGGAGGGGGTGGGGGGAATATATAGAAAAAAATGAAAATTCTAATATTATTCAAGGAAAATATTTAAGCAAAGTTGAATATATTTTTTATCTAAATTAAATAATTATTTGCTGTTAGGGAAAGGTTTGTTTAAGTTGAAATAAAATTAAAACTTATTTTCCTCTTATTTTTTTTTATATTTATTTATTTGTTGGTATTTCCATTCCATTGCTTTTTATATAGTATATAAAAAAACAGACTGCAAAAAGTAGTAGCTGCAGAAAAAGGCGTGGTTCCTGAATGCCAAAACAACATTTTACGTTTTCTTTTTTTTTTTAGAAGTTTACGTTAACTGTTGTTTATTGTTTTATAAAGTTTTTGGATATTTTTTTCATATTTTTTATATCTTATATCTCCTTATCCTTTATCTAATTTTTGTCTTTACTAGAAAATTGTTTTTTTTTTTTTGCTTGAAAAGTCTGCCTTGTTGGTATTTTCTAGGTGGGGCAAACGATTAAATTTTTTGCTTTAAATGCTTTAATATTATTTCTTAGCTTATTAATATGAATTTATGGAATTTTTAAGGTGATTTTTACAACACTTCCATTGTGTGTTTAGGATAGGAGGAACATCCTGATTCTCTTATTCAATAAATAATTAAATTATTCACAATTTCTAAGCAAATAATATCTATCTGTTTGTTTCTTTTTAGCTCAACGACAAGGTGCAACATTGAGATCAGCGAGTGCCACAGAGGTGTGAAAGTGAAAATCATGTGAAAAAAGTGTGTTTTGTGACAAAAAGCTCAAGAAAAGATCAAGAAAAGATTTGCAACAAATAAAAGCAAGAAAAATGATAACCTAAATAAATCAAATTGCTAGTCAAAAGTTAAAAAAATAAAAATTAAAAAACAAATACCAACCAAGAAAGAAATATAGAAAAGGGAGAGAGTAAAATATAGAGAGTTATAGAGAAGTGATCCAAATACCGATCCTCCCGCTCATCTCCTCGATTTTCTATATTAATTTTCATCTAAAAGAAAGTTGCAAAAAACTAAAAAATACAATTAAAAAGTAGAAACTAAACGCGATTAAAATTTAAAACATAAAAAAAATAATAAAATATATCAAGGTGAGTTCCGTTTAACCTTTTTTTTTTTGGATATTTTTTATACATTATTTTTTTCCCATAAAAAACTGCATCAATTGGAGGCTTTCTTGTTGCCACATGTCTCCTCTATACGCTTTTCTTTTTTCCTCGTTTGTGCTTAATTTGTGTCACATTCCGATGGGGTAGCAGCTCTCGGGCCGACGTTCTGGAATTTTTTCCAAGAAATTTATGCTGATTTGATTGTCAATGGGAAAGTTTTCGTAGCAAACACCACGTATCTGTGTGAGTTGGAAAAAAGGTGGCTGGCAGGCAGCATGGTGAGGGAGTGAGTAGTAGGTTGGCTTTTTCTATTCTCCGGATATATCTCAGCGCCCAGCTCCCAGCTCCCGGCTTCCCATATTTCACTTTGGTATTTCCGCATGGCCCAGTTCCAAATAACTCGCCAACAATAAATATCGGGAAAATTCCGGATGAAGTGAAGGGAAAAAAAAAAAACGTCGGAAAGGAGGAGTATCTGGGGCGATGGTGGCGTTAAATGGCTGCTGATTCTAAATAATGTGTAACAAATGGCGCGTCTGTCGCAACAACAACTGCAATAATAATAACTTGGCAGCCGCGCCAGCTCCAGACCCAGAGAGCTGGAAAAAAAAACCAGAAAAGAAAGAAAGAAAGTCTATTTAATGTTTTGGATACCCTTTTGGAGTCGGAAATGGCTTCTTGAGATGACAAATTAAGATACATTTTTTGGTTTTTTAAAATAATTTTTATTGTTAAAAATAAATACTTGGGAATAAACTTTGATTAAAAAGACCTCTTTAAGGTTTTTTTTTTTTTTTTAGCAATGTAAGATGGCCCCTTCAGGACGTAGAATCGTCGTGGAGGCAGTTCAGGCCAGACTCGAATGAGGTTGGAATGAGGGGCGGCAGGCAGCCAACCGCATCGGAGGCAGCAACAGCAGTCGCTCAATTGCACACTCACCGTCTGGGCATTTTTCACAGTTTTGGAGCAGAAATGTACACGGAATCACTCTTGAGACGACGTCGTCGTCGTCGTCGTCGTGGTCTGGCCAGAAAGAAGTGGCATCGTGTGGCATGTGGCATGTGGCATATGCCATTGCAATTGCACAAATATTTTTATATTGCACTAATGTGTTTCTCTTAGCCATGAGGTTGGTTGGTTGGTTGGTTGCCAGCGAGTCGTCGTCGGGGCCGGAAATAATTTCAATTGGAAAGGCAACCTGGCTGAAAGATCTGCTGCCCGTCGTCTGGTCAATGATAAAGCCATGAGTGGTTTCCATTCATTGGAAAACTATTCATAGTTCAGATTATTCTACATTATTTTCTTGGATTATTTTCTTCTAGGAATGCTGGATTACAACTTCCGGTCCTGTTTGATTTCTATTCCTGATTAGGAATTACTAAAGGAAGAAGGTAGTGCAACCTGTCAGGGTATTCCCTCTTCGTATCGTTTCGATTCTTAATCCTTCATCGCTTTTTTTATGAGCTTGTAACCATCTTAAGTTGGCCAATGGATATATTTTGTGCGGTTTCCCTCCCTGGGGTTCCTCCCTGGCATATGCTCAATGGTGGAGTCGCCTCCGCGGTGTTGCAGATTTCCTCTCTCTCTTTTTCTCTTGTTGTTTTGTTTTGGGGGCCAACTTTAATGGCCAACTGGTTGCGGCAAGCACGTGTTGCCTGTCAGTCATCCAAGTCGTATAGTCACTCGCACACGTTGATTGAGATAGCAGCCTTGCCAGAAGGAGGGGAACGGAGCCTCGGTCTTGGGGCGTTTTCTGGGCGCGCCCCCTCCTTAGTTCTTCCCGCCTTCTTACAGACGCAGAAGCGCACATTTTGTCAGTTGCTCAATTAGACGCACATCCGCCACACACAACACTCTCTCTCTTCGCTGCCACAACTTCTTTCCGCTTTTCTTATTTCCCCACGGTCTCTTCCTCGTACATTTATTTCCGTTTTGTGCCTCTGATTGATGGCTGACGACTGCTGGGCAATGATGTAACCCAGACGGGGGAGATGCAACAATGTCCCTGACAATATTTGGGGCAGAAATTCTTATAAGAAAAAGAGTGGCAAGTCTTGAAGAAGATCTTTTTGGAGTAGCTCTAAAGTAATTCTTGTTAATGAAGTTAAATAATGTTTATAATAATAATGTATCTTAGAAAGTCTACCTTTTGGAATATATATCTCTCCCCTCTCCCCCCTCTTCTATATCTTTCTCCGCTCCATTTAATGGCCTCTCTTTTCCTCTGAATCTAATAAACTAGTTGCAACAGCTGCAGCCGCAGACGACAATCGACAATGCGAAGGGTGTAAAGTGGCGCTGCCACATTCCAATGTCTGTAGCTTTTTCTTTTTCTTGTTCTTGTTATTATTGTTGTTGTTGTTGTCTGAGTGAAGAATGCCGGAGTGGAAACAAAAAAAGAAGAGGAAGCCGCAGCATCGTGGCATCATCTCTCGACTCGCGATGTAAAAATCACGTTTCGAGTTATGTGAACGGCGCGTGAATAAGTCAAAGTCTTGGAGTCTGGAGTCTGGAGTCCAGGGTTCGAGAAGAAAAGAAAAGAAAGAGACAGAAGAAAGGCGAAGAAAGAGACGGGAGAGAGGAGACAGGACAGGACAGAGAGAGAGAGAGAGATAGATACTAAGCGTCTGCGAATGCAAAGTGAGAATTTTCTCGATTTGTCGCGGA
Organism: Drosophila vallismaia; assembly: GCA_035047325.1. Classification (NCBI taxonomy): domain Eukaryota; kingdom Metazoa; phylum Arthropoda; class Insecta; order Diptera; family Drosophilidae; genus Drosophila; species Drosophila vallismaia. The sequence continues at coordinate 2,017,940 of JAWNPU010000037.1, read as the reverse complement.
ATGTGAGCTTTCGTTGAAAGAATGAAGTCGATTCGTTGCGGAATTTCGTTTTCTCAAAACAAGGATAAGGATATACAGCACTTCTCTCTCTCTTGATTTATTAACTTCCAATAAACAATTTTATTATTCTATTAAATGATCTTGAAAAGAAAAAAAAAACAATTCTTGAAAGTCATGTAATTAGTATTCAAAAGCAACTTTATGTGTCCCATAAATAACCAAACAAATATACGATTCAATTGATCAATAAAGGGTTATAAATATCAGATAATACCATAAATAAACGTACTCCATCCATCTGTCTTTTTTTTTATTTTTGAATTTATTTACTGTTTTTTTTTGTTTTTGTTTTGTTTGAGCGATCATCAGCCACCCCTCGAATGACAATTTGTTGTCGCCTCACGCGGGTAAAACTCTTTCTTTTTTTTTATTTTTTTTATTTCCATTAAAACCAAGTTTAATGGCCATCAATTAATTTGCCAGCTGATAGCCCAAGGGGGGGGTCGCAGTTCCAGAAATGTGTGTCATTAGGGTGCATTTTGAGTTATGCACCGAAAAAAAAAGTATTAAAAAGAAAAAACAAGAAACAAGACACAAAAGATACCAAACATTTCCGCATTCCTTGATGCGGAGTCAGAGAACAAAAAAAAAACAGAGAAACAAGCGCATGCGCAGCCTGCTGAGTAAGAGAGTGAGATGGCTATAAAAGAGGAAAAGAGACAACCTTGACCCACACTCAAGTGGCGCCCATAAAAACGTCATCGTTGCACATAAAACCCGACAGCAAACAATGCAGCTTGCCGTTTGGCCGTCGCCGTAATAGTTTTTTAATTGCTCATAAAAGTCGACAAAGTTTCCGTGTCCCCCCTCCTGCCGCTACCACCGTACCCCCCCTCCCTTTATGTACCGCAAACATAACCCGTACCCCCGACAATGGCTCTTGTCCGTTTCGGGCCCATTAATCACTCGCCTTTTTGGGGCTGAGACGCAGGAGACGACGGAGGAGACGCCACCAGGTAAAGCCTGACAAACCGTTAAGTTTATGCAACAAGATCGTTTTTTTTTTGTTGTTTTTTTAAACATATGCGCATATTCTTCAAGTGTTTTTCTGTGTGTATGGCTCTTGGTGTGTGTCTTGTGGAGGGGGGAAGCGGAAAGAAACGATCTTGCTATTGACATTGACAATGTCATTGGTTGGGCAGTGGGCAGTGGGCAGTGGGGGGGATAAAGGCTAACGAAATAACTGTTATGGGACACTCTAAAATATCCTCTTATTATTATCTATCTATCTATTATTATTATCCCTCGAAAATATCGATATACATTGGTTCTTTAAAGGAATCTTAAAGGAATCTTTGAATCCTTGAACAAGGATTCAAGGAGCAACTAAAACCCTCCATATTTTAGCCACTTTTTTTTTATTTTATATTATATTTTCTTTAGCTTTTTACCATTGAAAGCTGCCTTAATTTATTGTTTAAACTTAACTGAAAGCTCAAGGCCGTTGGACATTTGGAAACATAGTAGTTAGTCAGCAGCCAGAGACTGAGATCTATAAACTATTCGAACAGAATCGAGTCTAAGATACTTGACCTTGACTAAGTAGCCTAAGGAATTCCCATAAGCTTTTTACATTATTTTTGGTTTTTATTAGTTTTTTTTTTTTACTTTATGAGGTTTTGACTTGCCGGCAATCGGCAGTCAGGCAGTCAGGCAGTCAGGCAACCGGCATCCGATGCACTGGCATCCGCTATTGCAACAGTGGCAGTCTCGTGTTTGGAGATCGGCGGCACGATTCTACGATAATGGGCAACACATGCGCATAATGACCTGGCACTGTTTTTTCCAACTACTCTCTCGGTGTTATAAAAGTTGCCCCTTGGTGGCGGCAGGTGGGAAGGGGCGTGTTTGGATGCTTAGATTGGAATGTTGTTTATTGCATTTTTTTTTGTCGAGCCGTCGCTTAAAACACAGAGACACAGAAACAGATATAGATACTATGCATAATGACTGTGATTTTCTAGCAGTGTACAAGTATTAGTAGTATTTGTATTGGCATTTGGAAAGTCGGTTTGGTTTGCTCTCCCTGCTTGGCTGCTTTTTATAGTCCACCATACAATCTGCAGCGGTCTTTTGAGTCATTGTACCCGTTTTCTGGATTTGACATTGCAGCTTTTTTTTGCATTTGCATCATGCATCCGGGATACAATGATGATGATGATAATAGTCCAGAGATGATGATGAGGATTATCATAGCTATTATGGGCCATAAATGTAATGCCATCGTAGTAATAATGATGATGATATCGTGTTTAATGGGCTGGTATGCTTGGAATGTCGTTTTATGATTTATGCCTGGACCTGACCTGACCTACTTGGGTTTTATTTGTTTTTTTTTTTGGGGGGGTCTTGTTGGGGGTTTCTAAGGAAATCATATAGATATAGAGCTATATCTATATATAAAATGCAATTACAATTACAAATTGAAATGCACAACAGATGACGACGACGCCGTTGAGACGAGGACGTCTCGTTCTATACATAGTATTTCGATTCGACTCTCTATTTTTTTTTTTTTGGCTTGGGATTTCATCTGACGAAATTCGGTGTTGGCAAAAGGTGAGAAAGGTTTGGATGGGGACGACCACCCACTCACGATGACGACCATTCCCACCCATACAAATACGCAACAAATTGTATCTCAGCTCTGATTCTGTCTCATTGTCTCATTGTTGACGTCGTTCCCACTATTATTATTGCTTTTATTATTGTTAATACACTATAGGGAAGGGTATATTGATTTCTGCATTAAAATATATATAAAAATTTCGTAGATGTTTCATTAATATTCATTTTAATATTTAAATACGTTTTTTATCCTCAAAAGAGTATCCTTATCTTCTGATACTTTCCTTTCTCTTTTCTTGTTTTCATTTCGCATTCAACCAAGCGCTTATTTTTCTGGGCGTCTGTTGCAACCGCCCACTCTTCTATCGCTGCCCCCTTGCAGCGATGTTGCAGACAGAGAGAGTGCCATAGGAAAATGTTTTTAATTACAATCATTAGAATGAAATTGATCGTGAACCGAGACACGAAAATGAAATTAGGAAAATGCAGACGTGTCGCGACCACAAACTGCACCTTTATAGCACCAGCAGCAGCAGGAGGAGGAGAAGGAGGAGGGGGATGGAACAACACCCTCTTTTTGTTTCATTTGGGGGGTGTTGCCTTTATCACCATTGGGGGGTTGCTTTTGTGCTTGGTTGTCTCGTGTTATTTATTTTATAGAAATGCATTTTTCTATTTTTAATTTTTAATTTTCTCTTCGTTCAAGTCGCGTCCCCCCAAAAACAGAAACAGAAATGCGTTTTAAAAATAAAGAAAAAGTGGAATTATTTTTCGGTTACTGAGGGGAGAGAAAGGCGAAAAGTCCTTGGGGGAGTCCGGTATGCAAAGGGATTTAAAGGACAAATTTTCAGAGATCAAAGGACTTTAAAGTCATCTTTGTACAAAATTAAGGGAGATTGTTTTGAAGATCTTATTTAAGATTCAAAAACCTGACTCATTCTTGGGGAATATTTAGTTCTGACTAATCAAGAATTAAAGTTTTCTTTGAATGTTTTCTATAAACAACAACAACAAAAACAATTATTGATTGATTATGGTTTTGTTGTATTTTTTGATCAGATGACATCACTAGATTTTTTTTTTTTAAACCCATTTCTGAGTTACCAAAAATTTACATATTTGAAAGGTAATTTAATATTTTTTTATTCAAAATCTAATAAAGTTTTCATTAATCGAGGAAGAAACCTCCTCCTTGAGGAACCCTTCTTATTATCTATTAAAGAAGTTTCCTTAAAAGAATTTTAATCAAGTCTGAACCTTCATCCATTTTTTTGTTGTTGTTGTTGATGCTATGTAAAAATCCCTTTTACATTTATTTATTTATGTGAGAGACCAAAGACAACCCTCGGAACCCCAAAAAAAAAAGCGACCCCTTGGCAACAACCCGTTTTCTATCCGAACCCAAAAATCCAACCCGTCTACACAGATCTTGTGATCTGTCATTACAGGCGAAAAAAAAAAAAAACGAAACGAAATGAAACCAAATCGAAAACGAGACGCGATACGGGATGGGTTGAAACTTTGTGTGTTGTTTACGTTTTATGTAGATTTATTTTTGCCTTGCAACTTAAACGCACAGACATTTAAATTTAGCCGCCGCGATCATCTAATGGCCTCGTCCGCGCGCCTCTATCCATCTCACTCTGTTTTTAACTTTGTCTCAGTCGCACCTTAGGCGGTGGGTCTTGGGGTTTGGCGGCGTGATGTGATGCTGCTCTGGTCTGGCGTGGCGATGCTGATGAGCTGGTGTCTGATCGTCTGCCCTGCAACTGAAACACTCGAAGAAAATTCTAAAAGTTTTTTTATAAGTTTTATAAAGAAAAGTATCTTAGGGATCCGTTTTTCGTGGAACCTCCCTTTTATCCATCTATAAAATAGTTGAAAATTCTCCAAGTGTCTTAGCTTTAGGATGATCTAAGACTGGATCTCATCTATACCCCTCCGCCTGGTGTGTCACCCAACTGTCTCGCCAAAATGCCACATCGCTGGCGCTCTTTCTTCTCGCTGTTGTTGTTGTTGATTCTTCCCGTTTGATTCTTCATGTGACATAAAAAGTGTGATCGATGTAAATGTTGTGGCTCAGCTGTCGCCAGCTCGCCAGCGTTTGCCTTCGCCGGTCTGCTGATCTTCGAGATTTATTTTTAAACTCGAATGTGCAACACGAGGGAGAGCTCCACCACCACCTCCACCTCAGACGACACCCTAATCAGATTTGCGGAAGCGAAACAACTGTAAGTCCGGACTTTGGACACGACGCTCCTCCTCCGACGTTGTGCCACCATTTGCTGCAACACATTCTCCGGATTGATTCCTTTGCGGTTGACTTATGCGAGAATGCGTTCTCCTGTGCGTGCTCTTTGCTACGTTGAAGTACTTACGGATTTACCGTTGCGACATGCCACCCCTAAAGATACTTAAGCAACCCATCAGATACATTTCGAAAAAAAACAACTTATATATTCTTTAATTTTGTTTGTTTTTTTTTAAAAAAGGTTCCCAAACCACATTAATATTTAAAATGAATCCATTAAGATTTACTCAGTTATTTTATCGTCAATATTATTTTTATTACCCCGCTTTTTCTGCTTCTTTTTTTTTTTTATATCTATTTTTACTATTGTTATTCTCACTCTTTTTTTTTTTGCTCTGTTTGTAAATATATTCAGATCTTTTTTTATTTTAATTGTAAAAAAACTAACAACAGAGAGGCGATTGTTTATTTTTATTTTGTTCAAAAGTTTGCAAAGGATTCTATAATTATGATTTAAGGATACACTTCCGTTTCTTTTATTTATTTTATTTTTCTTTATTTTTCTCGCCTATTTGTTATCTAATTATTATTTCTATTTCTACGTCGTTGTTTGTGTCCCCAGCTCGCAGATTGAAAAACAAATTACCATAAATGTCATTTTGTAATTGTTGTGATTGTGCATTAATTGTATTACAAATATTGTTGTAAGCGAGAGAGAATGCAAAAAAAAAGATAATGCCAGATTACGTTTCGGATGTTATTACATTAATAATTCCAACTATATATTACATTTTATTTAGTGATTGCGCAGAAACAAAGGTTTTCAACATTTTAATCAGTTTTGAATCCGTAATGGAATGATTTTTCTATACTCCAAAAAATAATGAATTAAAATTTACAATCGTTTTCCTAAATATTTAAAATATTCCTTATCAGTTTAAGGCTTTTCTCTCTCTCTCTCTCTATACAAGGTGACTTTAAGTATTAAATTTAATAAAAAAAAATACAAATAATAATAATTTTCTTAGTAATTAAAGTTTATTTATGATTTTTATTTAAGTTGAATTTTTTATTTATTTTTTTTTTATCAAAAGTGAGTGTTTTTTTTTGGTTATTGATCCTTCCTTCCCGAATGAGTTTTGTTTTTGTTTTTAGTTGTTGTTGCGGTTGTTGTTTTAGTGGCGGTTGTTGTTGTTTTTTTAGTGGCAATTGTTGTTGTTGTTCTGGCCCTGTTCATTCAACTTGCGTCTGCCTGTCTGCCTGTTGTTGTCTCGTCTCGAGGCGTTCTTGTTGTCTTTCTGGTTGTTCTTTTTATTGTTTTTGTTGTTGGAGTAGTTTTAGCCACAGTTGTAGTTGTTATTGTTGTTGTTATTGTTGCCTGTCCACCGGTGTCTTTCCCGTGGAACTGGAGCTTCGAGACGCGAACTTGGAGAGACTGGAAACTGGAACTGTGCTGGCTAGCTGCTGGGTAGCTATTTCAAAACCGCTCTCGTTTCATTGTTATTGTTGTGATTATTCTTTTTGTTGTTGTTGTTGTTGTTGTTGTTGGGCATGAGCAAGACATAAAGTGAGAAACCAGAAGAAGAAGAAGCAAAAAAAAAAAAAAAAGAAAACAATATTGTGTCTTGTTTATTGCTTTATTTGCGGCGTTTTGCTCTTGATTAGGTTCCTTTGTGCCTCGCACTTTGCTTTTGTTGTTCTTCATAGTTGTTGTTGTTGCTGGCGCTTTGGCCGGTCTGTTTTTGTATCTGTATCTGTATCTTTATATTCCGCATTTGTATCTGTAAGTTTTGTAGCATTAGAGCGGCGGGCATAAGGTAAATGTGAAAACAATTTAAGCGGAACTTAATAGCTTAACAACTGTTGTTCTTGTTGTTCTTATTGTTGTTATGTATTTTTTTTTTTTAGGCTTGGAAGAAAATGTATTGCGTTTTATTTTATGCTTTCGGGGAGCAGCACCTCCCCTCCCCCCGTTTTGTAACAACAGAAAAGAACTATTTCAAACAAGTTTTATGTTTCATGTCGAATACGGAACAGAAAATTTTACCTACTGAAAGCTAATTACTATTTAAATAAAGAGACCCTATTTTCGGTGAGTGTAATCTAGCTTATAGCTTACACAAATGTCGTGCAGTGTACGCCTTTGCGGCGCCTTTGCGAACACACCGACAAAGCTCGGACATTTCCGTTACGCTGTTGAAATCAAATCAAATTAATTCATTAGGCCAAATAAATGTTTAATAAATCATAACAAGAAAACAAAACAAATCATAACAAGAAAACAAAACAAAAACGCTAAACGCAAAACGCCAGACAGAGACGTGAAGAGAAAATTCAGGCGAAAATCATCTTCCATCCAATCAGTCTGGCGCCTATTTTATGAACGGTTCAATAGCAAATGTCAAATTTGACAAGCAGAGAGCAGAGCCAGACAGACGGGGGCTCGCACGAGCGAGAATCTACTCGAATCTCGAATCTTGAGTCTCGAATCTCAGCTGATAACATCATGTTGAGAAAATAAAATGGTGGAAATATTAGGGGGAAAAATCTCTACACATTTTTTTTTTTCATTTTCGGGGTAGAGCTTGTTATTAATTAGCTTGACTTGTGACTGGCCCTGTCAAAAGTTATGATTTAGTTTGATTTTTCTGATATCAAAGACCCGTTCGATTCGAATAAATGAATGGGCGTAGAAAATAGTAGGCGGGGGGTGGTTGTTCTATTTTGTTCCCATTTCATGTTCCCAAAAAGGGCGAAAATTCATTGAAGGAAACTCGGAAAGGAGCTGGGGAGATAAGCGCACTGATAAGCGCTAAGCATATCTAACCCAATTTCCTCTCCGTTACCTTACCTCAAAAGGTAAATGCAGTGAAGCCTGAAAGTAAAGGAAATTACTTATAAATATTCAAGAAATAAAAATGTAAAATAAATAAAATGTTTCTTTAAAATAAAATATTTGTACCTTAAAAAGAAAAAAATTTAATGACAAAAAGTTCATTTAGCGATGATTGACTGTAATTATGAATTGGGGCTCTGGCCTGGCCTGCCCTGGCCTGGCCTGTGAATGAATTTCCACAAGTGTACCGTACACTGTACGAGTAAAAATTTTGACTCAAAGCGAGCCCGGGCTCGCTTTATGACTCTCTGTGTGTCTCCATGTGTGTGGGTAAAAATTCATTGATAACTTCAAAATTCCAAATCAAACAACGCACACAGATACACGCAGATACTTTCGAACTCAAACACACACACATACACATACAGTCATAGTCATACGGGTAAAGTAACTTGTGCAATGCATTCCATTCTATGAAAAAAAAAAAAGAAACCAAATTGGGCAATCGAAGTGAAATGTATGTATGTTTGTATCATAAATTATAAAAGTAACCAAATAAAACACAACAACAACAACAAGAACGGGAAACTAAGAAAATTACGAGAAAGAGAAGATAGGGAAAAGCCCCTGTCTAGATTAGAGTGGAAAGCTTATCAAATCGGAATTTATATGAAATGTTATTTCTGTTATTGCGGCTGACAATTATTGTTGTTTACTCACTTGCATTCCTCTCAACAAAAAAAAAAAACGGGGAAAAAACGAAAAAGGAAAAAAAAGTAAATAATACTACCCACACACACACATACATAATGAGGGTCGGACACTTGAAAATGTCATTACACACAGAGAAAAAAAGGCGCGTGCTAAAAATTTCATTCACTTCATTCACATTCTCTGGCATGTGTGGTTGTTGTTTTTGTCGTCGCTTTTACGCCACTGCATTCATTCACACATGGGCCAGAGAGAGAGAGCGACCGGCAAGCCCCATTGAGTGCATGTGCGACAAGGTGGGAGCGAGCAAGCAGTGCAAACACAGCGCTGCTGTTGGGGATCGACAGCAACGTCGACAGCGCTGCGCTGCTGCTGCTGCTTGTGTTTTGTTTTTGTCTTCAGTCCCCAAGCCCCCCATTCATTGAAAAAAAACCACCGTAAATTCATATACAGTTCCGTTAAGTAGTGTTGGAAAGTTAAATAAAATCTCGAAAAAAAAATACTAAATAAATATGAGTCTTTTTTGGACTCTCTTACTACTATTATTATTCCCCCCAGATCCCGTTAAGTAGTGTTGGAAAGTTGCTTAAAATATGATGCGAAATAAAATCAAGTTTTTCTTGTAATTTCTCATTACTATTATTATGCCCTGTATTGTTTTTACGTTTTCCAGTTTATGTATTTAACACGCTGATAAACAACAAAACCACAAAAATGTGGTATTACCCACAACAGCGGATTTCAAGCTTAACCCAACCGCAGCAAGACACCGTTGAGAAAAAAGTTGAAATAAAAACACGACCCATAAGGATCTGTGAAAGAGACTTTCTTGACCGGAACTAGCCACCTCAAAGGTGTTAAACTTGTTTCCCCCCACTCTACCACCTCTACCACCTCACTTCAACTTATTTCATTCACTATAATTAATCATTTAATCATTACTTGATTTGGATTGAGGCATTGCTCAAGCTTTAATTACAAATCATTATGAAACTCAGGTTACATTTCACACGAATTTAATTGGCAGTCAAAACTCGTTTTTTGGTGAAATAATACGCTAATCTATATTAATTAGTCTGAGAAGATTGTGAATTTATAGTAATTACTATATATATTTTATAACTTTTGTATCTGGCTAGACCTCTATTATGTGCCAAATTCCAATGGAAAATATGGGCAGGGATTATATTAGGGGGGGGCAGTATCAAAGACCCTGTCATAGCATAAAGACCGCAATTGATTGCCAACCAATCTCTGTTTACACAAATAGAACGACAGCCATGTATGTCGTTTTATTGGTAATAATAAATCATTAATACATTTTATATATAAAAAGATTTAAATTGTTTAGGAAACGGATCAGTTTGTATAAATTTCCGGGTAGTTCCGCGAATGACTAACCAAACAAATGTGTCAACTGGCTGGCAAACATAACAGGAAATAACATATAAATTGCTCATTATTTGTTATGACCAAATAATATCAGAGTCCAAAGCAGGAATGAAAGGGATCGTTTGTGATTGGGTCCCCGATTGTTGACACAATACATCGCGATGAGGAGCGCACTTGCAGAGCAGTCTGTCACCTGATCACTTTGTTACATATTCTGAGTGCAAATGTCTGTCAATATCAGTCGAGGGGGTATCCTTGAATGTGGGTGATAATGGAAGCTTGTTTTCTAGCTGGTTTCCGGTAAGAAATTCCAGTTGTCTAAATATTAAGATACATATTTCTTTATTTAATTAAAACTAATAATGTATATTCTCTTTCTTTTTCAGATCCTATTTGTGTGAAGAATACTACAAATCTCAAAAGGGAGTTTAAGGTATGTATCTCATTAATCAAAATAGGTATTCCAGGAATAAAAAATGCTATTTTTATACAATAAATGTCCAATTGTTTATATGAACTTTGAATCTAATCATTAATTTTTTAGTAGAACAAACACAATAGTAATGTTCGTCTTATCTTGTTATTGTTATTGCGAAATTCAATGCCTACCGATCACCGATCCCCGATCACCGATCACCGATCGGCTAAATAATAATTCATTGAATAAACACAGACATTGGGAGCGTGCAGTTAACACTGGAATCGAATCGGTGGCAAGGGCTGGAATATGAAAAAAATAACATCATCACGTCAAGGATCGCCCCCTAATCATCGCCCCTGATATCAACGAAACTGATGACGTGTGTGTGAAGTACGAGTATTTCGTATTCCGATAAAAAACAAAAAACAAAAGAGTGAGCTGGCTGGAAAAAAAATGCAATAAACAATGTATTTTGATTCGAACGTGACGGCTTATTGGGGATTGTCACAAGGCTTCGGGTACTTTACCGGTCTGCCTGGCCATGTGATTGATTGACCAAAGTCTGGTAGGCCTCCTATCTCTGATCTCCTATCTATCTGTTAGTGAAAGTCACGAGATTCTGTTGTGGCGGGGAAATGAAAGTAATTTCTGGAATTGGCTGCTGATTGTTGTCTGATAGTTCTTCATTGAAGGGTTAATTCAAATCAAATGTTATCCTTTAAAAATCACCGTCCTTGTTACTATCGTTATCGGTTTTAGTTATCGTTAACCATGTCCAATTGGTCGAAATCGAAAACTGACTCTGCTCACGCACAGAGATCGGTATTTTTTTTTGTTTTTTTTTTTGTGCTTTTAATCAGGCGCAGCAGGTTGTTGTTTGTTGTTTCTGGCGGGGCTTGTGACTTATTAGATTCCCCGATATGACCGACCACGGCTCCAATTGTTGTTATCGGTTGAGCTTTTAGTGCGATATGTGTATTTATTGTTGACATGCCCAACGATCCAACGATCCAACGATCCAACGATTGTCGCATGTTTTATGGGTGTCTCGTCTCGGTGGGTTCTCCTTCTTATAAAATACCTTAAACTACATAATGAATCGCCGATTTCGATATTTTTTATGTATTTTTTTTTTATATACGTCATGATTGCGGAATTTCCGCTTTGAGTCCGTCTTCGTTTCCCCATCTCCCATCTCCCATCCCCCGTCTCTCTCTCAGTGTGTGTTTGGAATGTGGAATGCCCCAAAAAGCCGTTTACTTTGTATGCTCACGTCTCGAAGTTAATTTCTTGTAAGGCTAAGGCCCAATGGCATTTTTTTATTATTATTTTTTTCTTCAGTTTTTTAGCTTTTTTGCAGGTGTCTCTTGTAATGATCCCTTTCTGGATCTCGCGGCTTCGTTTCGATTCAAGTCAGAGCCATTGTCGGGTATCGGGTATGCTTGGTTACGTTTTATGGTCAAAACGGATCTTTCGTATCTTTCGAGGGGCTTTTCTATTTCGTGGTATTCGGACAAAAATATGTTTTGCGTGTTGAAGAAAATTTGATTGGAATTTTTGTCTGTCGGTGGTTTTGTTTGTTTTCGAATTCATTTTTTACGAGTTTATGAGTGAACGTGCAAACAAACAAAACACGCGAGGCGCGACAGCCAGCGATGGGTGAAGTGAAGTGAAGTTCGTTGGTTTGTTGATTTGTTGGTTTGATGGTTTGCTAGTTTGATGGTTTTCTGGTTGAGTTGATGTAGCGCCATGAAAATGCGCTCAATCAGCAGTAGCAGCCACAAAAAAAAAACCGAACCACATTAGGGGTATTCACACTATAAAAGACTCAATCGGGAATGAACTCGTCTTGAAAGTATGTTTTCCATAGGCCGCCTTGAAGCAACCCCTTAACCCGCATGTTATCCAACACCGAGTTTTTCAACTTCTTTTATGTAAAGCCGCCTTCTGGAAAAATCCACCGATAAAGCCCTCGAAAAACCCGGAACCGCCTGGTGGTACTACAGTTCAGAGCCCCGTTTGGCGAGGGGAACCTATGATTTTACGACCCGAATTTATTTGAAATAAAAGGCCATTAATTTTTGAGAATAACAATTTTTTTGTAAATAGAAGCCTGTTTCGGGGAAGTGTACGGGTAAACCTACCAAGCCCCGATTCTATATAATGTGCTGGGGCTCTCGGGTTGGCAGCTTGTTTACAAAAGATTACAAAAGGCGAAAAAAAAGCCCACAATGGAGAGCGGAAATTACCAACTTGTTTACGGGTTCAAAGTTCAAAGTTTAAAAGTCTGGGAAACCGAATTGATGAATGGAATGTGTATATTTCTTGGATTTCCTAGTTTTTCTAAGCTTTCCAAAATCTTATTTAAGTAATTGCTTTGCTGGCGAAATACTTATGTATTTCATCAGCTTGGCTAAGAAGTCAAAAGTCAGTCTGACACCCACAACTTAACGGTTTAATTCCGTTTAAATACAATCACACCATTTATCATTCTAGGGGGCTGGGCAGGCGCGGCATTATCATTCGTATCAGTCGCATACATAAACCCGCTATCTATCCGGATAATTTGTGCCCCCCGTTTAGTAGTCCAAGTAGTCCTAGTAGTCGCATTTAAATGTCATATTTGTTATTTGCAAAAGCTCTCTTTCGCACACCCCACTTCCTATCTCTCTCTACTACATTGGACCGGGAAGTGGCAAGGCGGGGCGGGGGACAAAATATTATTTATCTCGCGTGAGACGGCGTCACGTTGCTTATCTGGAACTCGCACCTCGCATACACCGATACGAGATACTATACTATACTATATACTATATACTATATAGGTTTTCGATCATATCAAGCAAAACAACTCAAAACTAAATATATATATAGTATAATCGAGAAAAATGGCTGAAAAATAGTCGAAAGTTTTCGTCACCATTTGGTGGGGACAGTCGGGCAGTTGGCAGATCCACATTCCGGGAATGAGTTGGCAGATCTGAAGATTAGAGGGCGCCACATGTGACTGTGACCGGAATGTTAGTTGTAAGTCATGATGATGCAGGAGACACGGAGAGGAGGAGACACGGCTACGGCCTTTGAGATACCGGTTCTACTAAGTCCAGAAATATATGTATTTCCACTTTTATTCTTTTCCTCGAATCGCTCGCTATCTGTTATAGAAACATGATATATCAATTTCGAAATTATTGGTAATTAGAATTAGAAACTCTTAAAAAAAAAGGAAGGGTTAAATAATAAATCAATTCGGGAAAATCTTCGGTACACCCTCAGGTCTATTGATTATTTATCTAATAATAATATTCGCTTAAGTAATCGGTTTGGAATTATTATAACAAAAATATTCCAATAAAAAGCAAGCAAAAAAACAGGTTGATGGGATGCTGTGACAAATCAAAGAGATTGAGATATTATGAATGGGAAACGACGACGGCGGCACCTGCCGCAACGATCGACCTGACCGATCGATCGATCGATTGAAGGAGAGGCGAAAAGTCGATCCGATCAGGTTTTGAATTGGTCTGAATCTGAATCTCCAGCAAGTCTAGCGTGATCCGATCTCCGCTTATCATAATACGATAATTTTATTGTTTTCCACTTTTTCGGTGGCTTTTGAACAAAAAAATAAAAATAAAAATAAAAATCGAATGAAAAAAATGACAAAAAACTTGACCGACCATTTGACCAAATAAAAAACAAAAACATTTTATTTGGAGCATAAGAAATATTTCAATAAAGCGAGAGCTTTGGTTTTTTTTTTTTTTTCTTTTTTTTGTTTTTTTCCAATGCCTCTGCTTCTTCTACATCATTTTGCGGCTGTTTTGTTTTTGTTTATTATTCTTTCTTGATGTTTTTATTGTTGTTGTTGCTGTTGCTGTTGCTGTTGCTTCTTAACTGGTCTAGCAACTTTGTCTCAGATTGGAATGTTGTCGGCTTTTGGCTTCGAACTCTCAGGCTCAGGCTCCGACTCCGGCTCCGGCTCTTTTCTCTCTTTTCTGGCCGTTATTGCGTCAATGCCGTCGTTAACGTTGGTATTGTTATTATTTTTATTATTATTGCTGTTATTGTTGTTATTGCTCCTTGTGGCTCTGTTATTTCTTTTGGTTGCATTTGCAGCTACTTTTCCCCCCATGACTAAAGTGCAATTTTTAAGATACTTATTTTCTGATTAACATGATTCTGATTTTAATATATTGTTTCGATTTTCTAATCTGTGAGGTATTTCATCTTTCCTGAAACTTTCAGATATTTTCGCCATGAAATCGCTTTTGCACTTGAAACAAAAAAAAATGAAAAACAAAAGAAGCAAAAACAAAAACAGAAACAAAAACAATGAGTTGTAAAAAAACAAGCGCAAATGGCAGTTAGGCGTGCCAATTGCACCATTACACTTTTTTTTACGAGGCGCGTGCACGGTGGCGCCCAAGGCGCGTTAAACGAAATTAAACAATAAAACGCTAGCCAGGGTCCGGACCGTTGTTTGTTGTAAATTTCCATGTGTGTAAATGAGAACGCTGATAAGCCGGCTCGGTCCGTCCCAGCTAGAAAGCTAGTTTTTGCAGCCCTTTCCCGTTATCTTGCAAGATCTATCAAGTAGCATTAATATGGAAGTTAACCTCAAACTGGACGATGATGATGATCGTCTTATCGGTTTGAGATCTTTTTTTTTTTTTGGCAATGTTTCGTATGTCCGGAAATGTTGCGACCGTGGTAGGTAGGTAGGCTGATTGATAAAAAAAAAAGCCAAGTTAACAGAATCTGGGTCACACACACAGAGAGACACTTGCCAACAACAACAACAACAACAAAGTATTCGCAGTTTTTTTTGGGGGGAGCAACAGTTTGAGAGCCACAGTTTGTTTGGGAAGCATTGAGAGCAGGCTTGAGAGAAACAAAGTGAGATAGCGAGAAAACAGAGGAAGACCTTCGCCAAGGGGGGGCAGGTGGCAGGTGGCAGGTGTCATGGAAGCTCATTTTCATTTAGTATTTGTTTTTGTTCATTAGTTTTATTATGATTCTTTGTGGCAAAGCTTTTAATTTTATGTGTTATAAGCATTTTAATTATTTTAGTTAAAGATTTCATTTTTTTTATGTATTTATAGCGCGACATTTGCTGTGTGTATTATATTTTACTGCGCAATAAAAGCAACACCAACAACAAAAACAACAACAACAACAATCATACATAACATCAGCGGGGC
This sequence comes from Drosophila vallismaia, assembly GCA_035047325.1. NCBI lineage: Eukaryota > Metazoa > Arthropoda > Insecta > Diptera > Drosophilidae > Drosophila > Drosophila vallismaia. Next base: position 2,002,497 of record JAWNPU010000037.1, on the reverse strand, counting down.
AACAACAAATCAAGCATAATAAACAAGCAGCATTAGCTAAAAGAGTATGCGTGAGAAGCAGGCAGAGCGAGTGGGACAAAAAGCTCTTTGTTTTTATACCCTAGGAATCGGTTCTTAAAACCGGCAAACTTTTTAATTACAAAAAATGTATTCTTAATCTTTATCCCTACAAACTGTATGGTGATGGTAGCTTCTATTGAAGTTTATGTTTTTAGCTAAACAGTCCTTATTAAGAGAAAGCTAGTTTTTGAATGAAATTCTTGAAACAATCATAAATATCGGCAACATTTTTTGACCCTAACAAGTGTATACAAATTTCGGCTTTATAAAGTTATCTGGCTCTGTGTTGTTTTTTTTTGTTTTTTGTTTTTTTTTTCTTTCTTTTTGGACGGGCAGCTAGAAAAATTTGCAAAACAAGAACAAATTGCGTGTGTGCGTTTGTTTGTATGTCTCTATGTTTGCATTATACATCTACTACGATTTCAACTACGCAGCAGAAAATGTTTACTACTGCAACAGTAACAAAAACAACAACAACAACTTCAAAATACAGTGGGTGGTAGCATGGCTTTCACTCAAACCACCCCACCCCACGCCTGCTTCTCCTTTCTTTTTTCCACGCAGTCGCATTTCCTTCTCTCATGTTACGCCCCAAAATCCAAAATAAAAAAAAACCGGAACGTAAAAAAATAATAACTCCAAACAGCGAGCACCCTGTAAACAGGCACAGGAGCAACGGCAACAGCAACGGCAACGGCGACTTTTGATGAATTACAATTTTGTAAACACACACACACACACAGGCAGGCACACACGGGGATGCGAAAATATTTACTATTTACTACTACGATGGTTTACAACGCGGCTGCGCTGCCGACGTCAAAGAATCGTAGAGAACGTCATGCAAAAAAACGAAAAACAAAAAAAAAGCAAGGAAAAAAATGTGAAATAAAAAACGTCAATGCCGATCCAACAACAGCAAGCCCTCCCTCCTCCTTTGTATGTTTGCCATTTTTTATTTATTCTATTCTTTTGTCTGGCGCATAAAATTATTTATTTTTTTGTTGCTGCTGCCGGTTTGCTTTTGTTTTTCATTTTTTATTCCACTGCGGCGAGAGAGGTAGGTAGGAGGAGTGTGAGGGGGAGGTGTGCAAGAGAGTCTTATGGCAGCGCCCGGCTTTCTCAGCTGTTAGCTTGAATATATTTATTGTTGTTGTTTTATGTTTCTCTAATGCGAAATTATTAAGAATTATAGAATCAACTCGAATTTATTTTATAAAAATAATACTACAAAGTGGTTTTGTATCTACGAAGTGGGGAAGTACCTTTTAAAGATACATTTCAAAGATACTTTTTGAGATACATTTTCCAGATACAGATTTTATTTTGTTGCAAAAACATGCATAAACCATTAATCCAGATTTTTTTAATTAAAAAATGGGAGGATATTCTCTCCGATCTTATGCAATAAACGATCTGTTACACTGCATGGTTGTTGCACTCGGTCGAACTTTTTGTTGTCTTTCTCACTCACTCCCTACGTCTCACTCCCTACGTAAGCTATATATTAAGGGCAAATTTTAGATAGAAAAGGCGCAAGCGTAAAATATTTAAGTTCGTGCGACTGATCTTTCGCCCAGTGACGATAGCGAGCCGTCGACACGTGTGCGGAGCACTTGGCGCCCTTTTTCGCATAAAATTACGTACTTGACGATTGTGTTGTTATTGTGTTTTCTATTGTATTTTTTTTTATTGCTTTTTATTTGTTTTCCATTCCATTCGCTCGACTTACAACATTTTCGCATTCTACTTTCTCATTATAGTTGTAGTTGCAAAGGCGGCACTAAAACAGGCGTTTAAAAGCGAGAAAAAGCATTCCAACAACAACAACCACGACAAACAACAAGAACAACTAAAACAGCAACAGCAATAGCAAAAGCAACAACAAGAACAAAACTGGAGTTTATAATTATTTGTATTTGCTAAGATTCTCGCTTTTTGGAGTAGAAAGCAATAGTGGGAGCGGGACGAAAGACGCTGGCGCTGCCATGATTACCTAGCGGAGGTGTGGCAAAGAGACCCACGATAAACTCTTAAAATCCAACAAATAAAATCGCAATACAAATGCTAGAAGAAATACAGAAACAACACCGGAATATGTTCAATGTGAAAAGGCAAGCGAAGAGCAAGTCAAAGCTGGAGAAAATGAAAGAAATTAAGTTAAAGTGCGGGGTAGAAAGGCATGGAAAGCCAACAAAAACAACAACAACGGCGGCGGCGGCAGAAACTGATGAGGTATTAGCAACAACAACAACAACGCTTGGCAACATTTGCGTCTTGTGCCGGCAACAAATGGCGGACACATGTTGCTATGGGCAAGCAGTCGAAGCAGTAGACACACCCACGAGCAGTGCGAAAGCAAGCAGTTGTAGTGGACACAGTGGACACTATGCGAAGCTTTTAATCGGTAAATATCCTTTTTTTATTTAAAATTGAAATTGAAATAAATTAAATTTAATTAAATTATTCATTCAAGTTCAAAGGAAATTAAAAATATGGCAAATGCAACTTGATTTTCTAAGATATTTGTTTTGTTTCTTCTTCCTTTTTTTATTATGTTTTTTAGTTGTTCAATTAAAATTTGCGCCTTTCCTCAAGCGCATGGCATTTTTTATTGGTACGGCCAATGAAACGAGTAATTTAAAATTTACATAAATATATATTTAGAGTAAGATTAGTAACTGTATCCTTCCACAGGCACCTTTCACAAGCGACGTCGGCGACAGCAGCAGCAACAGCAAAGCATAAAATTTCTAAATTTTACAAAATTCCTATTGCTGTTACAAGCCCTAGCAGCAGCTGCAACAACAAGACTGAGTTTAAGCCGTAACAATTACAACCAGCAACATAATCAACAACCGAAACAACAATTAGTGAGTAAACGTGCCACATCACAAGTTCAACAACAGCAACAACAACAGCGACAGCGACACCAACAAAAGCAACAACATCAACGATTTTATTATAAACACCATTATCATCCGTGGAATCCAAGTCTGATCGGTCTAATCGGCTGCTGCCTTAACTTGCTGATCATCAATGTTGCTGCTGTCGTCCTGGATCAGACGCTGCAGCAGCAACAGTTGCAACTGCATCAGAATCTGCCACACGACGATCTGCCCGATAGACTGGAGTCCTTAGCGGATTCGCTGCGCTTTCGACGAGCTGCCACCCAACCGAAGGAACCCATGAGATTGTCGCACAACGAAACCTGTAAGTTATCTAAAAAAAAAAGCATCACAATGGATCCTTAATCCTTAATTTCCGCTATCCTTAGACTGCAAATCAATGGACATACGGAATACGGCGGATCAGGTGAATTATCTGGCCAACTGTACGATCATTGAGGGTTTCCTGTTGATATCCCTGATGGAGCAACCACAGACCATCACGAGATCCTTTCCCCTGCTCACCGAGGTCACAGAGTTCATAATTGTCTATCGGATCTGGAGCCTGGAGTCGCTGGCTCAGATTTTTCCCAACCTGAGCGTGATTCGCGGTAATACTCTGTTCGACGGCTATGCCCTGATGGTGCACTCCAACCAGAACCTGAGGAACCTGGGTCTGACTAAGCTCCGGTCGATCACCAGCGGAGGAGTATGGATTGAGAGAAATCCGAACCTGTGCTTCGTCGACACCATCGATTGGTTGCACATTATGGCCGACAATGCCACTGCATCGGAGGTGACGGCGCGGGAGAATGGCAAGGCGCACGTCTGCGACGCATGTCCTGTGAAGTCTTCGTCAGGCGATGATGCGGGTATCAGCTGCAGGACGTACCCCGGCAAGAAGTCCTACTGTTGGAACTCCAACGTCTGTCAGACAAGTGAGTCCCTACCACTGATTATTCAATCTTGGATCCATTTTATTTTTCGATTTCTTCGATTTGTTGCAGTTTGTCCCAAGGAGTGTCGCAACAACTGCATCGACGAGAACACCTGCTGCAGCAAGTCCTGCCTGGGCGGGTGTGTCCGGGACAGCAGTGGCAACGAAAAATGCATCCGTTGCAAGCATGTTTCGCTCAACAACACCTGCGTGGACTCTTGTCCACCGAACTATTTTCGCGTGAGTATGAAATATACTTTTCCCAGAAATCCTAGATATATCAATGCATTATTTTGTTCGATCCACAGTACGAGCAGCGCTGTGTTACGGCGGAGACGTGTCTAAAGATCGGCATGAAATTCGAGAACAAGGAAATGCCTTTAGCTCCCTTTCAGGGGCAGTGCAGTACTCGGTGTCCTGTTGGTTATGTGATGAAAAATCACACATGCGTTGAATGCCCGAATCGGATCTGCGAGAAGGAGTGCCAGCCGGCTCTCATTGACAGCTTGGTGCGGGCTCGGGAGTTCCACGGCTGCACCATCATCACCGAATCCTCAAGCCAGCCACTGACCATCAGCATCAAGAGAGAAGGAGATTGTAAGTAGTTGGAATATCTTTTTTGCTTTAAAGAAATAATTATATAAAATAAATAAATATTCACAGCCCACGTTATGGAAGCTCTGGAGTTTGGCTTTTCTGCAGTCCACACGATAAGAGGTTCCCTGAAAGTTCATCTGACTTATGGATTGACATCGCTGCGATTTTTTACATCGCTTCGTGAAATTAGTGGCAAGGTGTTGCAGGACAAACTGTATGCCATTTATGTGCTCGAAAACAATGACCTGGAGGAGATCTGGGCACCCAATCAGACTGTGTTCATTAGGAATGGCGGCGTATTCTTTCACTTCAACCGAAAGTTGTGCGTTGCCACAATTAATACCTTGCTTCCCATGCTCGCCAGTAAGCCGCTCCTTTTCAACAAGAACGAGGTGGCCACCGATTCGAATGGAAACCGAGGATCCTGTGAGTTATCCGGTTAAACCCAACTGAGCAAGGAACTTATCTTTCTTTTCTATTTTCGCTTAGGTGGGACCTCGCCTTTGGAAGCCGCTGTCTTGAAAGTCTCTTCCACAATGGCTACCTTTTGGGTGAACAAGTCCATGATATCGGAGGGAGAGAAGGAGAACAGCACAGCAACGATTGTCTTCAAGGACCCACGTGCCTTCATTGGTTTCCAGTTTTTCCACGCCTTCGATCCGTATGGAAATATCAGCAAGAGCAACGACCAGCCTTGCGACAACACCTGGACAGTCAGTGCCCCAACAAAGGATGACAAATATTTCATCAACGGATTGATTCCATACACGTGGTATGCCTTCTATGTCCGTACCATGGCGATATCCTCAGAGACGACCAACGGACAGAGCAATATAACTCGTTTCCGGACCAGTCCTGCCCAGCCATCGAAAGTACTAAACCTCGCAGCCGTTTCCAACTCAGACACATCAATTGTAAGTAACAGGATCGTAGTCCTTCTCTACGATATTGCAGGACTAATCAAATTTTTCATTACTTTCAGGACATCACGTGGAGCCCACCACGTTTTCCTTTTGGCGAACTGACCCACTACGAAATCGTAGTCAAACTAATCAATGACACCAAAGAAAACTTGACTCGCAACTACTGCAAAGATCGTAAGCAAAATAATTACTTTGTTTTTTATACATTCGTTATTAATTATCGTTTCATTCACAGCCATTATTAAATACATCGAAGACGACCCTAAACCAAAAGCTCCCTTGCCAGAGGAATTGCTTCCGGATCCGGCATCTGCCAAGTGCGACTGTAATGAAGCCCCAAAGAACGCGGCTCAGGAGTATATAGATCGAAAGGTTCATGCCGGCATGGAGTTTGAGAATGCATTGCATAATTTCGTGTACGTGCGGCGGAGCAACAATTCCGAAGAGAGTTCCATGTCCAATGCCATCGACGGACCCAAAGGGGACAGGAGCCGCCAAAAAAGAGACATCGAACTGAGCCTGGAGTCCGAGATGATGGACACGTATGGCAGTTTTCTGCTCCGACATGTGCGCTCTACGATGTTACCGGGAAAGGATAAAAGGAATATGAAGAAGGCCCACAACGAATCGACCCAGATGTCCGCCAACAATAGCTTTTATCTGGCATTCGTGGTGGATGTGCCGGCCAACCAGACCTACTTTACCTTCGAGAAGCTTCACCACTTTGCCACCTACAAGATTTCGGTGTTTGCCTGCCGCAAGGAGCGGGAAGGAAACGAAACCGAGCCGCCCCTCTGCAGTGAGGCAGAAATGATTGTCAAGAAAACCAAAAAGAAGGGTAAGTTCGAGTAGAAGTTTTAATTATGATGGAATTTATATTTATAATTTTTGTATGCTCTTCAGACGACGCTGACAAGGTCATGAAGTTGGAGGTGGTTGTTGGGAATGCCAATACCACGAGATCGGCCGTAAAGGTTTTGTGGAAGCCGCCAGTCGATCCCAACGGCCAAATCATCTCCTACGACCTGGAATATACCCTGCTGAATGACCAACAGGAGCAAACAAAGTGCATCCTGGCTGTGGATTTCAGTAACATGACCGAGGGCTACGAACTGAAGCTAAACGAGGGTGACTACAGCTTCCGTGTGCGGGCCAACTCCTTTGCCGGATACGGAGAGTACTCCGACTATGTGTACGCCAATGTGCCGGTAAGTTGCAGTTCAATTTCAACAAATCTTAATTTAAACACGTTTCCTCTCTCTCCCCAAAAACAGCCTCCGTTAAGCTATGGAAAGTATTTCATCTGGGCGGCTTGTGGCATAGTTTTGATAGTCATCGCCTGCCTGGTGGGCTATGTGCGACAGTTAAGGACGAAGAAGAGTCCTGGCGAGTTGCACATCAACACAGAGGTCAATCCGTTCTACGCCAGCATGCAGTACATACCCGACGACTGGGAGGTATTGAGGGAGAACATCATTCAGCTGGCACCGCTGGGCCAGGGATCCTTCGGTATGGTATATGAGGGTCTTCTCAAGTCGTATGCCGGAGGCGGTGGCGTGGATCGTGAGTGTGCCATAAAAACGGTGAACGAGAATGCCACAGATCGGGAGCGAACCAACTTCCTCAGCGAGGCCAGTGTGATGAAGGAGTTCGACACCAACCATGTGGTGCGCCTACTGGGCGTCTGTTCGCGTGGTCAGCCGGCACTGGTGGTCATGGAGCTGATGAAGAAGGGCGACCTCAAGTCCTATCTACGCGCCCATCGTCCCGAAGAGCGGGATGAGGCTATGATGACCTATCTGCAGCGAATCGGTGTGACGGGAAATGTGCAGCCGCCGACGTATGGAAGGATCTACCGAATGGCCATGGAGATTGCAGACGGCATGGCCTATTTGGCGGCCAAGAAGTTTGTGCATCGCGATTTGGCTGCCCGAAACTGCATGGTGGCTGAGGAGTTGACCGTGAAAATCGGAGACTTTGGCATGACTCGAGATGTCTACGAGACGGACTACTACCGCAAGGGAACCAAGGGCCTGCTGCCCGTGAGGTGGATGCCGCCGGAGAGCTTGCGAGACGGCGTCTACTCCAGTGCCAGTGACGTCTTCAGTTTCGGCGTGGTCCTGTGGGAAATGGCCACTCTGGCGGCGCAACCATATCAGGGCCTCTCCAACGAGCAGGTGCTGCGCTTCGTCATCGATGGTGGAGTGATGGAGAGACCGGAAAACTGCCCCGAAGTGTTGCATCGCCTGATGGAGAGGTGCTGGCATCACAGGCCCTCGGCCAGGCCCAGTTTCCTGGACATTATTGGCTACCTGGAGAATCACTGCCCCGAATCAGACTTCAGAGACGTTTCGTTCTATCACTCGCCGGCTGGACAATCGCACCGCGAAAAGGAGCAGAAAGAGCGCAGTCGATTGGATGCTTTTGCGGCGGTGCCGCTGGATCAGGATCCACAAGAAGGCGACCAGCAGGAAGATGCCACGACGCCGTTGCGGGTAGGCGATTTCCAGGATTACAAGTTGAACATGGAGCATAATTCGTCGCTGGATCAGCCGGCGGAGAGTCCGATCGCCATGGTCAACGACCATTCCACACATTCGCCATTCAGCCTAAACTCGAGATTCATCTCAAGCAGTACTCCCGACGGACAGACTGTAATGCCCACTGCCTTCCAGAACCTGCCGGCCTCCCAGGGCGACGATTCGGCGCCGTACGTTCAACCGGACGCAGAGGCCTTGGGCGAGGAGCGGGGATACGAGATCTATGACCCTAGTCCGGTGTACAACGACCTGCCGACGAGTAGAAGTGGCAGTACCGGTGGTGGTGGAGGAAAGCTGAGCGGCGAGCAGCATCTGCTGCCGAAGAAGTACCGCCAACCGGTGGTTGTCATGAGCAGCTCCATGCCGGACGATGTGATAGGAGGATCGTCGCTACAACCGTCAACCGCCTCGGCGGCCAGTTCCAATGCCAGCTCCCACACGGGTCGCTATCCCAGCCTCAAGAGAGTCGTGGCAGATACGTTCCGCAACAAGGCCAACATGTTCAACCGCCACCTGTTCAACCACAAGCGGACGGGGAGCAATGCCAGCCACAAGAGCAATGTCTCGAATGCCCCCAGTACGAGTAGTAACTCCAATCTGACCAGCTACCCGGTGGCCATGGGCAATCTGGGAACCATTGAGAGTGGTGGCAGTGGATCGGCCGGCAGCTATACTGGCACTCCCCGCTTCTACACGCCCATGGCAACGCCCGTGGGGGGAGGTCTCGCTATCAGCGAAAATCCCAACTACAAGTTGCTGGACGAGTCCATGAGCAGCGAACAGGCCACCGTCCTCACCACGAGCAGCCCCAACCCCAACTACGAGATGATGCATCCGGCCGAGAGTCTGATCAGCGACAATCCCAACTACGTGGCCATGAACGAGCCGCCAGTCCAGATGGCGGGGGTGACCATCAGCCACAATCCCAACTACCAGCCTATGCAGGCGCCCCTGCGCAACCGCCAGACCAGCTCCGACGAGGACAACGAAGAGGAGGAGGAGGACGATGACGAGGACGACGACGCGGATGATGTCCATGTGGAGCACATCAAGATGGAGCGGATGCCGCTGAGTCGTCCCACCTCGCAAAGGACGAACTACAGCAGAACTCCAGGCTCCCGCAGTCGAAGCAGCAGTCAAACGAGAAGATCCCCGACGAATTCCAACTCCGGCTCCGGCTCCGGGTCCGGCGTGGGTGCCTCGGCCAACAATATCCGCAAGGAGAACTGGCTGCGGCAGTCGAGTACGACGCGACAGCCACCCCCCAATGGGTTCATCGGTCGGGAGGCGTAATCCTAGAGGGAGCTCGAACAGCTGTAAATAGAGGGGAGGCAAATAGAGGGTAGAGCAAACTTTTGCCAACAAAGCCAAGTTTTTCTACCTATGCCCGCTGCTTGGGGTGGCAAGTTCTTTCTTTTGGCCAAGAACATCCAAGTAAGTAATTCTGGATGATGGATGAATGGATCATTTGATTGATTAGGCAAATACAAGGATGCAAAATCTATAAGTAGATCCTGTTCAAAGTACCGACAAAAAGGTATAAATTATTATTAGACAATTTTGCTTTCCTCCTGTACGAATCGTTGCCTTTAGTTTTTGAAAGTTTAACGCAATTTTTTGAATGAAATTCATAGAATTTCTCTCCCAATAAGAAAACTAAATGAATTTTACAACAAAAATATAATTTTTAAAAGTGATCCAATTATTTAAACCGATTACTAACATGATTTTAAGGCCAAAAAAAGAGAGAGCGAACCGCTGCCAACTGCGTTTGTACATATATTGCCAATAGTTTCGATTAAGCCTATTTATGTTAACGTATTCGTTTAGTATTTACACATTTTTTGTTTGTTTAAAAAATGAATTAGATCCCTTGATCCCTTGAGGAAGAGAAAGTGGGGGAAAGCATAGAACTAAAGTGAAAGCAGAAGCAGAAAACAGAAAACCGAAAACATTAAACAGAAAACAGAATACAGAAACGAGTAAACAAGTCCTACATGCAAATAACAAAAGTACAAAAGCCAACAACCAACCAACCTAAGTACCGTTTAAATAGACATACATATTCTACCAATTATAACTTATATAAATCATACCTACTACGTACATACATATATTAATTATGATAATTTTTAGTACCTACCAAATCGCATAGAGAAACAAATAGGAAAAGGGCGAGGAAACAGCGAAAACGAAACTAAACAATAGCAAACAAACAAACAACAAACAAAAAACAAACAAACAAGCAATACAAAAAACCGGAATTCAAAAACAAACAAAAAAAAAAGTTTAAACTGTCTTCACTGAGTAGTTAACTATACAAAAAAAAAATAGACGCCTAACTAAATTAAAAAATGTACTCAGTTTAATTTAAAATGCGTGACGCATCGCCTGGCGAGCAATATTTTAGTGCGTTTATATTTATATCCCTTTTGATTTTTATTTACACAATATTTACACAAATATATATATAATATATATATATATTTAATATATTTATAGCAAGTGCTAAGTGTTGCTTGATTGTTTCTTATTTCTCGTATAGATTCTTCTCTTTTTACGCTTTACGCTTAAATTAATATTTATTTTTGACCCGCAACAACCTGTACATAGAACCGGACAACCGGAAACGGAAGAGAAATTGCATAGGGTAACAAAAGGGTAGGCAAAAGTTTGCTCAGCTCTTATATCCTTATCTATATATTATCCTGTATAGGTTAGATCACGTCTATAGACTATCAGCGTAAAGCAGAGCGAGCAGACGAGCAGAGCAGCAAGCAAAAGAGAAAACTTTTGTTCAATTTTTTGTTCTAAATTAATTTTCGTTGAAGCCAAGCTTCGGAGAAGTTAAAAAAAATAAAAATAAAAAATAATTAAAGGAATGGAGAATGGAGAAAAAAGAGAGAGAACGGAACGATAACGTAATTTCAAAACCGAGAGCTTAAGTAACTGATGCATCATAATTATTGTATACAATCTGCTGTCGTTTTTTATACAAGATATGCTAATATACGAAAAGAAGAGAAAGAGAAAGCATTTTATGTACTAACTTTAGATAAAAAAAAAAAACAGAAAAGGAAAACGAGAACGAGAACGCGAAAAATCCATAGACTCAAATACAACATTTTTGCACTAGACCTAAATCTAAATCTAAATAATCTGCCATACGCTATTAACTCAAATATGAACAAGAAACCGGACGGATTTTTTCTATAATTTAATTATGCAAATTAATAGCTGATAGTGAAAAAAAACAATAGACAAATTCTATATCGTATCGATCGTACCCATAGATATATTTACACAACTTTACCCATAATTAAGAACTGAACGTGATATGTTTGCTGAGTGTACTATCCTGACAGTTCTATGATTTCTAGCAGAAGAATCGAAACGAAACGAACCCGAACCCATTTCATTATATCTGAATCACACACAACATTCTCTAACAGTCCAGCAATAAGCAATAGTTCACTTTTTAATCAAAAGTGCAACCATAAATACAAATACAAATACAAATAATTAAAAATAAAAAAAAAACACAAACAACAGTAACAGTAACAGTTAAAACTACAATTAACGACAACAACTGCAACAAATGGAATTTTTAAACGAAAAACAACAACAAAAGTATTCGATATTTGCCTTCGCTCTTTATATTATTATATTTAACTACTATACTATATAAATAATTAATTAATACCAATTAATAGAAGGAAAAGTGAAAGAAAACGAAGAAAACATACACATACACATGTGCATGTGCAAGTGCAAGGTTTTTTTTGTTTTATTTTTAGTTTATATTTATGCAAAGCTAAAACATGGAAACTAAATATTTAAATGAATTATACAAAACGCTTAGTTTATAAACATTGTAGGAGTTAGTAAGGGAATCGAGAGAGAGAGAGAGAGAGAGCAAGGAGAAAGGAGAAAGGAGAAAGCAAGCTGCAGAAAGGCTTGTACTAATTACCATACAAAAAAGAAACAAAACAAAAAAGAAAGAAAGAACTAGTGCTAATTATATAAACAAAACTGGGAAGCAAGCGATATTTACACTGAAAACTAAAGTAAAAACAAAAAAAATTATAAATATAAAAAATACAAAACAAAAAAGAAACGAAACAAGCGTAAAAAATTTAATTAAATTAATCGTAAATAGATATTTTACACAAAACACATGCACACAGATACCCATATATACACATTACATACATAACACATAAACACATACACCTACACCCAAACACACATACACACACACACATACACACACTAAAAAGACTGAAAGATATAGTTCCTTTTGTTTTTATGTACATAATGAGAAAAGAAAAAAAAGAGAAATTATAAAAAGAATTGAAAACTTAAAGCGATGCAAAAGTGGAGGAGTGGTCGTAAAAACAATTAATGGAATTATACATTAAATACAAGTTAAATTAAATGAAACAATTTATAAAATGATGAAGCAGCAAAGCATTATGCAACATTATGTAACATGTAACATTTAGTAGTCGAATTAACTAAATTTTGTAACATAAAGTGGACATGTGAGCGCATTCGCGACAACGCCAAATATCAATTTATTATATAGCGATATATATCCAGGATAGTTTGGCCGTTCTTCGCTGCTTTAATGTATATAAAATGCAAACATTTGAATAAACAGTACCATTTAAAAAACTTATTGTAAACTAAATACCCATAAACATTGTAAACACAACAGAAAATGAGAAAAAAAAAAACAAAAAAGCTTCAATATTTTTATTATTTCTAATTAAAGATAAATGTAAAAATAATGCTAAGTTAATTGTTTCCTGTTTGTTTAAGCAAAAAAACGTAATAAAAATTAAAAGGAAATATAAATAAACTGCAACAATACGTAACAAAGTTTTGGAGAAAAAGAGTCAAGTTTTCTATTTAACGAAATGGGGATTTTTTTAAGGGTCTAATAAATCTCTCTGAAGGTCGTAAATCTTTTGAAAGTTAATAGATAATAAACATTATTGTTTCTTAAATAGATAGCAAGCTTTAAGATCCCTGTTGCTAAAGAAAAATTATATATTTTTCGAAGTTAGTGGGAAGTAAAAGTTTTTGGCATGTTTATGATTCTCGTTTGGGAAGTTGGAATCCACTTGAAGACAGCAATGTGCTTAGAATTGTGTAAGAGATACTAATACGTTTTATCTTATAATTAATTTTTTGATAAAAAAGCTTAGCTTTTGACCCTAAAAAATGTGACCGGTTACAGAAACCTTAATCGTAATACAAAAGTAACTGATTTTCGATTGTAGAATCATTCGTTGTGTTACATTTTACAATCTATTAGAAACGAATATTCAAAATGTCAATTCAAAAACTAAAAAAGTAACCGAAAAACATAGAAACTGAGCGTAGAATTGAGCTTTTTGCGATAAAAAAGTATTTTAGAGTTTGATGACTACGGTCACATTAATAATAACAACAGACACGGATCTTAATGTTTTGAGAGAATTAATTATACTTTTGTTCTTAAACGCGATGTGCCAGACTATTTGAGCAGCTGGCTGAGACTCAGCCGGCTGCCTGCCAGCATTTGAGTTCCCGGAGAGTCCCCGATAAACCCAAAAGAACATTATACATTGTGGTGCGTAAGAGCCAAGAGCACATCTGGTAGTCGAGTGTAAACAAACTCCGACACATATGGTAATTTTCTATGGCCAATGTTTGGATGCTGCGTGCTGATTATGCAAAAACTAGTTTCTGCCACGGTTGTTGAACTCTTGACACTTGACTGGCTGGCCGGCAAAAATATTGATAATCGCCCGAGGGTTCAATAAGAACAGAATTGGAATTCGTGGAGTCAGCAGAATTGGTGAGGCATCAAATAAGCGGAGGCAACGAAACGAGCCACATGAATGTCAAAATGAGCGTGCCAGAGCTGGTTATATGGTGAGTTTGTTAATTGTTGTTAATCCTCTCTAAAGGACAATCTAATCATTCTCCACTTTTCCAAAAACAGCTCCTTCGTAGTGGTCAGCCTGCTGGTCATACACTTTTTCTCGGATCTTCTGCGCGCCTCTTTGGGAGGCCACTACAGCCAGGATGTGACCCTGTCCCAGCTGGTGGAAGCCCAGAGCTCGGATTATGCCTGGTTGCTGAAACTCCTGGTCAATTGCTTTGGCTATAGCTGTGTCTTTGTGCCGGGCTACTTGATTTACAAATATGTGGCGCGAACGAGTTATCTGGAGCGAGGTAACAAAACGTGTTTGTATCGCGCCGTCAACATGTGTATCACAGGCAACTCCAGCTACGATCAATTGGAGCCGCTGGGCTCGTCCCCGGTGGACAAGGAACGACCAGCGGTGTCCAAGCCACCTAAACGAACCAGTTCCCAGGAGGCAGTGCAGCTGATGTGGTGTTTTGGTGGCCTAATGGTTTCCTATCTTACCTGGGGTGTCCTGCAAGAGAAGATTATGACCCAGCACTATCTCAACTTTGCCGGCGAGAGTTCCAAGTTCAAGGACTCTCAGTTCCTGGTGTTCGCTAACCGATTTCTGGCCTTTCTAGTAGCACTTGTCTATCTTCAATGGAAACCCTCGCCTGTCCGACATAAGGCACCTTTGTACAAGTACTCCTATGCCTCCTTCTCGAATATAATGAGCGCCTGGTTTCAGTACGAGGCTCTGAAGTTTGTTAACTTTCCCACACAGGTGCTGGCCAAATCCTGCAAGATAATTCCTGTGATGTTGATGGGTAAGATAATGTCCAAGGCCAAGTACGAGAGCTACGAGTATGCCACGGCGTTACTCATTTCACTGGGCATGATCTTCTTCCTGGGCGGTTCTTCGGATAGCACTAAAGCCAGTGGGGTGACCACGTTGACGGGCATCTTTCTGCTCTCCATGTACATGGTCTTTGATAGTTTCACAGCCAATTGGCAGGGATCGCTCTTCAAAAGCTATGGAATGACTTCGCTGCAGATGATGTGCGGTGTGAATCTTTTTTCGACGATCTTCACTGGAGCCTCGTTGTCCATGCAGGGAGGGTTTATGGATTCGCTGGCCTTTGCCACGGAGGTAAGTGTTTCTAATATTTATGAATCCTTCGTACCTCACTTTCATTTTGTCTACATGTAGCATCCCAAGTTCGTATTTGATATGGTAGTGCTTTCCATTTGCTCAGCGGTCGGGCAATTGTTTATTTATCACACAATTGATGTGTTCGGCCCAGTTGTGTTTACCATCATCATGACTCTGAGACAGGTGAGTGGAATGCTTTTTAACAGTGTGTTTACCCAACTGTGTTCTCACGAGGAATGTGTCTATTCTCCTTTTCCAGGCCGTGGCCATTATGCTCTCGTGCTTCATCTACCAGCACAGCATTTCTGTGCTGGGCATCTTTGGGGTTCTCATCGTCTTCGTGGCGATATTCCTAAGGGTCTACTGCAATCAGCGCCTGAGGGCTATGCGCAAACGTGACGAGGCTAATAAACCCAAAATGGCAGTCTAACCAGAGACGGGGATCCAACTCGAAAACGCACAGACTTTCTATATTCATATATGTATTGTATTGATCCTCCAGCTTCTGGCTTAGAACCCACTTCCAAAGCTAAAACAGAGGCACTTTTTAATCCCTCTTTCCCTTTTTGTACAGGTTTTGTTTCCTAGTTCTAGTTGTAAGTTGAATGTATACTTGTATCCATTAATCGTAAGCAAAGACTAATGTGTGCTTAAATAAATTCTACATAGTGAAAAATTTAAAGTTTTTAGCATGACTAATAAAAATTAAGGTCTAGCATGGTTATATTTTAATAAAGGCTGCAAAGCCAAAAATACAAACAGTTTAACCTAAATTAATGGATGAAGCTATATTATAACTTTCCATTTTTGGGTATTTATGAGATGAATCATTTAATTTAGGTTTAAAAACAAACAAAGTGATTAAGTATTTAAATACTCTTGCTAAGGATATTAAATATTAAATGTAGATAACAAAAAAGTTATTTAATAACTAGCACCGCTTCAAGTTGCCTTTCCTTCTATAAAGTTTTTAGGTCTATGTAAGCAGTACTATTTACTTTGATAAATGCGAGTTTCTAATTATATTGTCCCATAATGTCCTCTATCAGAAGATCTTCAAACTTTCAGTTAAATTTGATTAATGTTCAGCTCATCCGTACATCCCCTCAAATCCGATTAATTAGTTAGACTCCCAGGTTAAAACAAAATCGGTGCAGTAGCCACTAAGACATTGACCCACTTTCGGGTTACATTTTTGGCAGAAATGTGAGTTTTTGCTTTTGGTTCAGGTCAATGCACATGAGTTTGCCGAGTGTAACATCTATTTTTTCCCCTGGCTATTGTTGTGCCATGTGGGCGATTATACTCTGATGATGATGATGGCGGTGGTTTGGGTGGGCGGCCCGAATTACCATATCACAACAATGATGCCCTGGAAAAATGCGTGGCAATAAAAAAGGGCGTTATGCAATCGCCGGTGTCTGGCTGCCTTCTAAGGGAATAGCAGCCAATTTGCCAAATGCGAGTTGGCTTGTACATTTTTGTTTTTGGCTTTTTGCACACCGGCCAAGGTGATAAGTTGGGGCGTACTCCGCATTAGAGGTATTAGTTTGTGCCCATCCCGCTGAGCGTGCAGAAGTCTTTCGACGGCAATCGAATCGCGTTTTCAACATGAAGCTTTTCCTTCTGCTCCTTCTAGGAGCTTTGGGTTCCGCATTGGCCTATCCGCGAACCTATAGTTACGACTATCCCCGGCGCAGGGGCTATTCCTCCACGTATTCCGGCAGTTCATATAATTCCCTAGCCACCCGCAAGGCCAGGGAGGAGAGTACCACCAAATCGGACAAGGAGAATGCCAAGTTTGCAGGTGCCTCGAACCAGGAGTTGGATGAATCCAATGGGGATGAACGCACCCTGCTGCTTAAAAAGAAACTAAAGCGGTTGGCGCGCCCATATCTTGGAGGTTACGGAGGATTCGGTGGATACGGAGGATACGGCGGATACGGAGGGTACGGAGGCAATCCATGCTCTCCCTTTGGACGTGATGCAAAGGGCAGTCAAAAGGATCCCGACGAGCAAGGCCGGTTCTTATTCGATGTGAATGTTTACAAAGTATATCCTGGAGGATGTCGTGGTTATGGAGGAGGTGGTGGTGGCTTCGGTGGCGGAGGTCTCCTATCGGATCCTGTGCCACAAGTGCCAGTTCCCGTACCTGTACCTGTGCGTCCGTATGCTCCCTTTGCCACTTGGCTGTCCCTTTTTGCTCCTGGAGTACTGCAATCCGCCACTGTTCCTGGTGTCCCTCTAGCTGATCCCTATCGTCCAGCTCCGGCAGCGGGCGATCTGCAAAGCGATCCTGCTGTGGATCCAAACTATGCATCAGCACCACCACCAGTCCGAAGGCCTGTTCCCAATCGGGTCTACTATGATTCCGCCGGAGCGGTAAGTTTACATTCCAGGACCTCTTGAATTCCAAATCTTCATATCTCTAATGATATATATTTCTGTTTAGCCTCCTGTCACACCTGCCCAGTTAGTTGGAGGCGTTGCCACAACCGTGAACGGAATTATCCAGCAGTTGACGGGACAAGTGCAGCCAGTTTACCAAACGGGAGCCTATAGGTCAAGAAGTCAGCGAAGCAATTACGGATAGGCTAAACTTAACGAATTTATATTAACTAATAGATTTTAAGCGAAGGTTTTTGTGTAAATAATTTTTAGGTAAGAAAATAAGAACGATTTTAAAGACGAATATGGAATGTTTAAATTAAATAAGGAAATCATAGTAAATCATTAGTCTATCTTGATCCTTTGAAGTTCTAGAAAATTGTGGACAATATGAGAAACTGTCTCTGGTGCTTAAGATAAATGACCCCCCAGTGAGATTGACGCTAGGAATTCCCCAACCGTATCCAGGCGATGGATTAGTCATGCGAGCACATAAATCTCGGATCTATGGTCATTAAATTTATGCACGTCGCGTCTGCTTCATTAAAATCAGAAAGAGAAGAGCCAAGGACAATATTCCCCTCTAAAGAAACCGGATTTAGGTAATCATAAACTGAGCTTACCATTTCTGGTTTTGGAATCGTATGTTTTTTTTATTTCGTGTATTTACAATCAACAAAGTGCGGATCACAATTACTTAAGCCTAACTAACCAGGTGGATCACATTGTGGTGAGGTAGGGGCTTTACTTTCCAAAGAATCCACCGCCTCCGTGACCACCGTTGTAGTATCCGTTAGCATACTGAGATTGGCTATAGTGTCCTCCATAGGAACCACCTTGGTTGTAGTAAGATCCGCCACCGGGATAGAAACCGCCATGATGATGGGGTCGATGTCCGTATCCCGAGTATCCTCCTCCTGGATAGTAGCCTCCGCCAAAGCCGCCGCCGCCATATCCAGGATAGCCTGAGTAGCCACCATATCCGCCGGGATAACCACTAGCATAGCCACCGGGGTAGCCGCCACCGCCAAATCCACTGTACAGGCCACCACCTACTCCAATTCCAGCACTCAGGCCCACACTGCCGCCGAATCCTCCGCCAAGCAGGCCAAAGGTTCGGCCCTCGGCCTTGACCGGTGCCGCTTGTCCCTGACCTAAGCTAATAGCCATCAGAACAGCCAGCAACTGAAGAAGAAAGATCGATAAAAAATCCATCTCAACGACAGCGGAGATATCAGCTTCACACTTACACAACTCACGCGAACCACTGCCATTCTGGTATCGATCGCTTCTTGTACACAACTAAATTGCAATTGTTGAGTGCCCACGCCTTTTATACTGGCAAGACAATCTGGCCAAGAAGCTTTAAGTACGCGCTCCGCATTGCCAAGTGATTCTACGCAAAGTGCAGAACAAACCGATAGCGAAAGCGAAACCAGTTTGTGACGAAATCTCGGAATCCCCACCAGAGACAATACACATATTTAGTATCTCTGCTTCACTGGGCCTCAGAATGCGTTAATTTTTGGAGCTGCCCGAAGAGTAAATTATCATTTTTTTGAGGGTTAAGTTTAGTTTGCCGGTAGATCGTGGTAGATTGGGCAAAACCCAATAAAAATAATCACTGAAGCGATTGTTGACTACAATCACTCGAATCATTTTCAAGACCATCAAGATAGGCCGGAACTATGTCGATTATTCGCGTATCCTTTTCTAAATATTTTTTACAGGGAGTAGTAGTTAAACTTGTTTAAAATAATAATGGACTTTCAATTACTTACATTAACTTAGAAAATAAAATCAAGACATTAACAAGCCTGGCCTAATTTCAGGGTATTTCCCATCGAAGCGACTAAAATGCGATAACTGAAAATCCACAAAACAAAAGACTTAGGCCACAAACTTCAGCGAAAAACGTGCATCGAAGCAGGCCGGGAGGGGCTACCCGCATTTGTCGAGCTCATTAGCACTTTTCGCTGCTGTTGGTGTTCCGGCAGATCCAACTTTATGACTAACTACGAATCTAATGTCCTATATTATGTCTTGTTCATTCTGGTCAATTGTTACGCCTTCACTTTCGGTTCACAGTTTATTCACCTTAAGATGATAATTCGCCTGACGTCAGCGGAGCTACCCAAGACAGACCAACCCACATATTTTTTCTTGTCAGGAAATTGTAGTTGTTGCTGATGACATCGTGGGTAATGTTAAAAACAAAGATATTAAAGATTGATAAATAGTGTTCTGTGATGAGTGTAAAAATTTGCTACATTTGTTGAATTTAAATTAAACTTTGACAGATAAGTGACATGGGATGAGACAATTCTATAATGATTTCATTTGCTTACCTAAGATGTAGAAACAGAATAAACTATATAGATATATAAAATTCACTTGATCAAAATACTATAAAGTTCAACGACCAATAAATATTCACAATATTCAATTGTTGTATTATCTTAGCTTCAAATAGCTCTGTACTAATGATTATAGTGTCGAATTTGTTCTGTAATTATGCAAAATCTCATT
This sequence comes from Drosophila vallismaia, assembly GCA_035047325.1. Taxonomy (NCBI): domain Eukaryota; kingdom Metazoa; phylum Arthropoda; class Insecta; order Diptera; family Drosophilidae; genus Drosophila; species Drosophila vallismaia. The sequence continues at coordinate 1,982,580 of JAWNPU010000037.1, read as the reverse complement.
ATTGTAATTACAGCCAAGTTTACTTCCGTTTTCTATGACTATAAGAATGGCAAACTTTAATCAGACGCCATTGAGTTGTTCGCCAGCCATGAAGGTGGGAGTTCATTTAATATTTTGTTAGCTCCTCTGACTAAACTGCCAATTCGGATTCTTGTTTTAGTGTTTTACTATTTGTTTCCTGGTGTGCTACCTAAGTGCCGGAGTGCTGAGTGCCCCCCAGTGGCCAGGATCTGGATTTGGCTATGGATTCGCACCTTACGGCGGATACGGAGGAAGCTATGCTTCAGCTAGTGCGGCGGCCAGCAGCAGTGCCGGAGCATATCAAGGATATCAAGGATTCGGTTATCCAGGATACGGAGGATTTGGCGGTTACGGAGGAGGATACGGCGGCTACCGGCAGCAGTACAATCAGTTTAGCAATTACAACAACTTTGGATCCTCTGGCTATGGGGGATATCCATTTGGCCGATGATGTGGAGTGATGGCCATCACGATTTCTATTTGTTTTCGGGTAACTGCTGGAAATTTCTGTCGGTGTCCGTATTTTGTTTGATTTCTTTATTTGGCTTTTAATTCGTTGGAGGTCAATAAAACGTAAATACCCAAATGATTCACCTAAGTGTGTGTATAATTTTCTAGTCAACGAATTTATTACAATTTTAAAATAGGAGGAAATTCTTCGGTGTAGTTTAATGAAGTTTTATTGTTTATAAGCCTTAAGTTAAAAAAGCCTTAAATTGGCATCCTAAGTTAGCGGTTTGCTATTTAAGCTCCATGCTTTACTGTTCACTCATTTTTTTCCATTTCTTTTCCCAAGCCCACTTTTTTTTGATTTTGCTCTCAAAAAACCTGAAATTTTCAGGGGCAAATCATGTGCATAAGGCAAATATAAACCACAATCTGAAGTTCACACAAAACGCAGACAAACAAGACGTTTTAAACGCCTGATTGCATAAGGGCCATCTCAGTCCGCACAAAAAGCGTCAGCGACATAAAAACGCGTCGCCGGTCAAGCTGTCGTTTCAATTGAATACGCGCCGTGGTCCAAGTTCAAGCCAAAAGACCAGCTTCGTCATCAGCCCACACATTTGAACTTGAAGATTTTACAAGACATAATATTTTTTAAAAGATAAAATAGCTGTGCTCATTCCCAAAAACAGACTTAATCAATTATCGTCGCGTTAAGAAGACATACAGAGTAAAACATGAAAATCATTGTAAGTGTTAAATGGTGGATTGTTTAAAAAAGAAAGAAAATGTTTAAAAATTGTTTATTTCTGTGCGAAATCAAAGTGTAGTTTTGAAGAATCCTAGAATCCTAGAAATTTTCAAATGAACTTACAAATTTATAATGAAAAGCACAATTTTAATCTTGGTTCAAACTTATTTTACAGAAACATCATCTAGTTCTTTTCCTGGGACTATTCTTTCTGCTGCAACTTAAAGATGCTTCATCAGCCAAGATAAAATTACTGGGATTTAAGGGTCCACATGCCGGCTTTATTGGTCTCAAAGTTCGTACCCCCAAACTACTTGGTCTTAAGTCTGGCCTAGTTGGTGGAGCGGCTGGATTGGGACTCGGAACCGCTATTGGAGCTAAGCTTGGAGCAGCAGGTGCGGGACTGGCAGGAGCAACTTTGGCGGCTCCTGCCTTGGTTGGAGCCGGATTGGTTGGGGCCGGAATAGGCGCCAAACTGGGAAGCTCTCATTCTGGTGGCGGAGGATACGGCGGCCCTGGATACGGCGGCCCTGGATACGCCCCTGCCTATGGAGGACCTGGATACGGTTCTGGATTCGGCGAAGGATTTGGTGGTGGCTACGGAGGAAGCAGTGGTTACGAGCATCATGAGTATCACCATGAGAGCCACTACAGTAACGGAGGTGGTGGCTATGAAGCAGGACCTTGGGGAAAATAGGCTATATATTATTTGAAAAACCATGTGTTTGCCATTAGAAACCAATTTTATTGTTAATTAGTTTTAATTCATTGGAACATTTGCATTTAGATGTTTATAAACATTATTAAATCCTAAATATTTAAAAACAATACATTTTATTAAATTTTGCAAATTGGATTGGTGTTTTATACCTTTTAAAACGTATAAATCAAGAAACAGAATAACATGATTGTTATTTTACATTGTTTTAACATGAAATATGAAACATAGATGTCGTTCCGGAAAATCCCTATGATGGTCGATTGTCATGAAATCTGCAAGAGGTTTCCGTAGTGTAGTGGTTATCACGTGTGCTTCACACGCACAAGGTCCCCGGTTCGAACCCGGGCGGAAACATATCAATTTACTTTTTTTGCACTTTGCTAGTTTTTAATAAACTATTTTTAATAAATAAACTGCATAAGATGCTTATTTTTTTATAATATTAACCCTAAAATAATTTTTTATATTAAAGATATAAAGAGTGTTTGTCCTGAAAACCGAATATTTCAAGATGATATGGAAAATAAAATTTTTTAATCGTAAAAATGTTAATCGTAAATAAAAAAATAGACTATAATAGATAAATAAAAAACAAAATTCGAAAATTTAAAACTATAAAATACAATATTAAAATATCTTCTTTTGAAAGCAAAAAGTTAATGCCGGGCTCAACCGGGATTTGAACCCGGGACCTCTCGCACCCAAAGCGAGAATCATACCCCTAGACCATTGAGCCGCATGCACGACTGCTGCATTTTTTCAGTTTTGTCCCTTCGCTGTATATACAGCGTCTACCATTTGTTGAATTTTAAATAATATAAGCAAACAATTTGTCTCTGGGGACAAAAATAAATCAACATTTCAGGTTGTGTCAACATAGATAAATATAAACGTTTATTTTTACAAACTTAAGCAATAACAATCAGCGTCTCTTCCAGATGCCACCACCACCGAAACCACCGCCAAAGGCACTGGCCGAGCTAAAGGAGGAGGCATAGCTCTGGTATCCACCGAAGCCGCCACCCAGACCTCCAAACCCTCCTTTCCAGCCATGTTTAATTGGAACCACGACGGGCTGGGGCACTGGAACGGGAATTGGCTGGGGAATGGCAACGGGTACTGGCACTGGCTGGGCCACTGGAATCGGTTGGACAACTGGATACGGAACAAAGTTGTTGTAAACAGGAGCATAACCCCCGCCAAACTTTCCCCCAAATCCGTGGGAGTGCGCCAGTCCCAGGCAAGCCAGCAGTAGAATCGTTATCTAAGGAGGTCACAGGTAAGTGATATTTCGTGTAAAACTTATATAACTTACTGTATACGTCGTCATGATATCAAATAGTTCTAAGTATGTCCAACTTCAAAACAGTCGTTTTTATATCAACCTCCAACACTTCCTGAACTTCCTTTTCGCGAAGAGTTCAAAGAACTGGCATTAAAAACCAGCTTTACAACCGGTTACCCAGTCAATCAATTTTTATTGTGCCAAAATTTAGTCGCAGCAACTAACGCAAAATTGTAGCAAATCGTGAGAAAAGCATTGAAGTCGGTTAAGTCGTGTGGGGTTGAAGGTCTTCAGTCCATCGATGTGTTCCGGGACCATGTGGGCGTTGGATTATTTAGAACATTGGTATATAAACTGAAACACCGAATGGTTTAGCAAGTCAGTCAAGTTCAAGACTAGTTAGAAACATGGTTAAGATTTGCTTTAAGGTAAGTGAGAAATGATTGTGTTTAAAGAAAAGGATTGTTATAACTTTATTTCCCACAATCCAGTTTGTGGTGCTTCTATCACTCTGCGCCTGCTCTTTGGCCCAGTATCAGTATCCACAGCAGAGACCATCACCAGCAACTGAAGGAGCTCAGCCCGCTGGTGGCCCAGTAGACAATCGCATTTTGGGAAATCTACTTGGTGGCGGAGGAGGACTCCTTGGAGGAGGCGGTGGCGGTGGTGGACTACTAGGAAACCTGTTCGGCGGACTTCTAGGCGGCAACCGTCCGCAGCCACAGCCTTACCCAGTACCAGTGCCCGCATACGGTGGTGGCTTTGGCGGCGGATACCCATATGGTGGGGGCTTCGGTGGTGGCTTCCCGGGAGGTTACCCCGGAGGCTATGGAGGCGGTTACGGCGGCGGCTTTGGCAGTCCCTATGGAGGCTTCAGCGGTTAAGCTCCTAAGTTGTTGAATTTCATCAAGTATTATTGCAAATGTTGTCGAGATTATGTTTAAGTTGTTAATATTTGCCCATTAAATTAAAATTCATGTAAAAAAGTACGACTGGTCTGTTTACAGATTGGCAGGGCACTTGGCACAGGGGATGTAGCTCAGATGGTAGAGCGCTCGCTTAGCATGTGAGAGGTACGGGGATCGATGCCCCGCATCTCCAATGGGTTTTATTTTTAATTGAACTATTTAATCTTTTTCTTTCATTTAGTTATTTTTTTATGGATTGTAGTGTCGATGAAATATATATTTATAACAAAAAAGTAATAATCTTGAAAAAAATTAATGCTAGCACAGATTTAAATACGTATTTGACATTGCGCTTGCCATGCGGCTCAATGGTCTAGGGGTATGATTCTCGCTTTGGGTGCGAGAGGTCCCGGGTTCAAATCCCGGTTGAGCCCTGCTGTACTTATTTTTCTTAATTTTATAGTTTTTATAGTATATAATTTTATATATTTAAACGGGGATACTTTTACTTTATTTTAAATTGTTGAATTTATAAATAGGTAATAATAAAATATTCATTACATAAATAAATTATAGAACCAAAGCGTTGCAAGTGGTGCTCCAACAATGGATGTTTCAGTCTACTAGATAACCCTGTTTGTTAAATTCTGGTAAATAAATACAACTTAGAAACGAAAATAAAATATACAAAATAAAAAATTCGTGCTTAGTGTAAATAAAATAAAAAAATAGTTCAACTGGAGATGCGGGGCATCGATCCCCGTACCTCTCACATGCTAAGCGAGCGCTCTACCATCTGAGCTACATCCCCTATGCGTCATAGCATGTCCAATTCTCTATTCGTTAGAAGACCACTATTATTTCTTCGCTTTTGGCCATGTAATTTTCTTATTGCCAACAAAACTTGTTTTGGCCAAGATATCTGCTTTTAACCCTGATTGGGGCCTGCTTGAAAATTGATAAGAAGTGAACGATGCGGGTTCTGTTGGAACAAACTTATGCATTTAATTTCCGTTTCCGGTCAGTGAAAGTTGTTGGAAAGAAAACACAAACACCTGGGAGTTGACTCTCCCCCATCAGTCCATTGGGTAAACAAAAATGGACCCGAGGACAATTGCATAGGGGAGGACAGCCGTCAACGCCTAAACATATGGATGGCGGACAATCTGCTATCCCAGTTTCAAGCTGGTCGGTCAGATCCCTTTACTATCTCAGTACTTTCACACTTCTGTTTATTCAACTGTCGTTTGCTTGGCGAGCAGCATATTTGTTTGTTTCTGCCACGCCCCAACCCCCCTGGACTTGGGCACAGCTCTATTATTATTTTCACAAGTTGTATAAAAATAATATCTGGAGCAAGCGGAGCAAGCGGCTTCCACTGCTGACCAAGCCAATGGATAGCCATCCATTATGCTGTCGGGCATTTATTTGCCAAACAATTGAATCTCTCTCCTGCTCCTTGGGCAGCAACTTGCAACCACTTCATCAGCCATCCTTGTTGGCTGCTATCTTATGGTTTATGATGGAATCAAAACAAATGCCAGAGCATCCTTCCATCGCCCAGGACCTCAAGCTGCTGCTCCTCGCGGGAATGGGGCATGGGTATGATGATGAGTTTGTTTATGCAGATTGCTTCTGGAGTTTTTCGTTTGGCGATAATGGATAAATGGACATGTAAGTTAGTAGATGGGTATAACCCTTTTTGTGGATTTTTAAGAGAGCTCTCCACTTACAAAATCTAGTTGGTAATGTAAACAAAATGTTTCTAATGGCTTTCCATAGTTTTTGAAGTTTCTCTTAATTTTTTAAAGTAGGTTTTTAGAAAATACATTTTCATTACATTATATTTCTAGTTAAAGCTTTAGGATGTTGGAAATATACATGCAGAGTTTTTGAAACACTTTTAAGATGAGAAGTTTCATTTTTATCCATATCCCATTTTTGGTTTTACACTTTTACAATTAAAATTGTATTGTTTTCTTTTACTTTGTCTGCGCTGTTTACTTAGGCAAGCGTTTCCTCCGGCTTCCAATTATTCCGTTTATTCCGTTACCCTAGTGGTAATGGTATTGGTAAAGGTCCTGGCCGTTGTCCTGCTGGCCCTGCTGGACCCAATCCGTAACTTCCGGCACTGGCAGTGGCCACGCCTGTTGGTGAAGCCGGTAATACTCCTGGAGGTGGTGGACCCAGAGGCGGTGGCGATCCCCCGCCGAAATATCCGTAGCCCAGCGGATTCGAAGCTGAGGCCGAATTCTGATCACTCTGATAGATGTAGACATTACTGTTTCCCTGGGCCTGCTGTTGGTTCAAAGGAGTTGTGTAGAACCCTCCTGGAGGTGCATAATATCCGGGTTGCGGAGCGATTGCCGCCGGATTGCAGCCATAAACGGGGCAATTGTAATAACCTGCAATAGGATAGGAAGGACCTGCAAATATCGGGTCCGGATTATGATACGCCATCCAACGATTACGCCAACGGCGAAACAGTGTCCCCAAAAAGTAGAAGGAACGACCATCTACAGGTTGAGGTCCGGAATTCTCCTCCAACTCGGAGTCCATTTGGGCTTCCAAGGCTTCCCGACTGCCTGCCAAGATGAGCAGAAATACTAACTGGAGCACTGTCATTTTTCCAACTGCAACGAATGGAGTCTGTGGATGAACTACTTGCAAATCTTCCAAGCCACCGAGAGAGTCGATTCATTTCGGGCTGCCTAATGGGCCTTGTAATAAAGATTCAAGTGTTGTAACTTCGCTTAAGCCAGCAAACCATGAAAAGTTATTAACATTATAAGCGTTTCAAGGTTGCCCAGTTACAATGGAAATCTTATTTAGCACACTTAATGGTAAAAAGTTTCTAAAAGTTATATTAATACCAAATCAATGTACTATCTTTCTGATCGAAAAAAATTTAACCTCAGAGCCGCGATGGTCTGAAGAAGTGAAAAATTTAACGGCGCAGACATCGGGGATGTAGCTCAGATGGTAGAGCGCTCGCTTAGCATGTGAGAGGTACGGGGATCGATGCCCCGCATCTCCAGTTGGTTTATTTTTTAATTTTATTTGTATACAAATATTTTAGGCTTTAAAAATAACTCTTTAAAGTCAACCATCAAGATTTAAACTTCGAATTTTCAAGTACTTTCGACCGGCACGTGCCAGCAATTTTTCATTATTAAAAGAAAACAGAAACTTAAAATTATCGACTTTGGCTGCTTGATTTTATTTTGCCACATTACATGGTTTTGCGAGGGCAACAAAAACGTTTTGAGTTATGAGTTTTGCGTGCCAGGTGTACTAAAAATCAAGGTACTTAACTTCAGCAGAAAACAGCGACACTCGAGTACCCAGTGATAAAAAACAAGCAAAAAATTGCGCCACCAGGAGAATTTAATAATGATTTCGGTACAAAACAGCATACCCAGGATATCCTTGGAGGCATGCGAATAAAGTGTGCAAAAAACAGGTGACAACAATCAGTGAAAGGTGAAAGTGGGGTGAAGGTGGAAGCGAAAGGCGCCCATCCGTGTCTGGGAAAACAAAAACAAAAGCAAGAACCGAAGCAAAGGCTGTGAAAATTCACGCGTCCGTGAAAATTTCGCACGTTTTTATGGTTGTAACAGAACGCCCACAAGCATCATACGCCTCCCGTCCACCCACTTTGTTAGAATCAAAATTTGAGTAATGGCCTCATAGATTAGCTCGTAACCGTTTGATTTTTGCACAAAGACTTTTATTTAATTAAAAAAATATGCAAAGTCAACAAAAAAACTAGAAACCAAATTAGAGAGCAACGGGCAGAGAAACTTTCCATAAACTTTGTTGCCATCAAAACAATAAAAACCGCAATCCTCGACCGGACCTTGCCTTTGTTATCGAAGCTCCAAACGGACAATGGACAATGGCCGAGTGTCCTTTTTTACGACAAAGCCAAATCCGGCGGAACCACATAAATTATGTTAATGCCTATGCCATGTACACGCCCACAATGTGCGACTCCGTCCGAAACGCCAGTCTGTCCGGGATAATCAGAAAAATACACAGCAGACTTCGGCTGCTGGACGAAGGACATTTGCTTAGTGGTTTTGTGTGATAGTTTTTTGCCATGTCCATGGAGAAAATTGCTGACAATTGCTAAAAATCGCCGGGTGACGATGAGGTCTGGAGCCCGGATCAGCATCCAGGGTGGGTGTCCGAGCATTGCAAATGATGTATCTTTGAACAAATGTCGGGGGCGGCCAGTCTGTTGGACTGGGCAGTCTGGGCAAATATTGCCTAGATATTTGTCGAGATTGCCAAAGTTCGAGATGATCAAATGGAATTTCCTTTGCGAAGCTATTTCACCAAACTATCATACTCTTCGACAAATGAACTCCAACCAGCAGCCAGTCTCTGGCAGACCCACACATATTAATTCTCCAAAGGAAATTAGAAAAGGACATTGCTGTATCCGATTTGGTAACACAGAAGAGAAAGGCCCCGGAGGAAGGACATTGGAAATTAAATGTATAAAAATTATTAAACTCCGGCTGATGAGTGTATTGTAAGGATTGTCAGAAGTTATTTTTCCTGTTTTTTTCGCATTGTTGTTTCATAATTATGTGAGGCCCGGAGTTATCATTGGGCTTGAGTGCGTTTGGGTATAAAAAACAAAGATAAGCCGTTGTTGGGGAGTGCATGTAAATAAATTGAAACAAATAAGCTGGCTGACGGCTAATTGCAGGCAGTCCACCTCCTGTCATTTTTCTCGCAATTGAAAAGCCGTTCTGTTCCATTTGCAAGGCAAATATGAGCAGCCCTCGACATTCCGGAAATGTTTCCTCCTTGCCTCTGTGGTGGCTAGGAGGAGTCGTCGACAACACATCGCAACATGCTGTCGAACATTTCCGCCGACCAGTGCCGTTTGTTTCCGTTATGCAACGCCGTTGCAACAACAGGTGGATGCGGATACAGGGTATAATGTGGGTGGGGTGGCCACTGCGAATCCAATGCCACTGTTTACGCAAGCCAAACTTTTTGTCAGCTGTCATCGGGGCAGACGTACAAAAGAAAAACGAGAGTAGCCTTTTATTCAGCCCAAGACTGACAGCTGCAATGTGGTGCAATGAATGTGAGGCAGTAAAAAAGAAAAAACTTAAAAAAAGAATAGTCACACACAAAGCTGTGTGCTCGAAGGCCCCGGCGAGATTCGAACTCACGATCTCCTGTTTACTAGACAGGCGCTTTAACCAACTAAGCCACGGCGCCACTTGGTAATTGGTGAGAAATTTGGAAATTTCCATCGCAAAACTTACAGATCTAAAGGAATACTAGATAAGATATATGGTTTAAAAATAATTTTCATTTAAAGTATTTATGGCATTTTTTATAAGGTTACGAATGGCGTGCATCTCTACTTGAAATCTTTGAATACTTTTAATTGAAAAAGATTGCTCTATTAGTTTTGAACGTCTTTTAAATGAAATGAAAATATATATGTATGTACATAAGTATCTCTAGCATTGGCGTAAAACTATACATTTATTATTAAATATTAATACATTGTCTTTAAATTTTTTCATTTTAAATGTTCATATGGAAACCAAAGAGCTGGTAAGACGTTTCGGCGGTTTGTTACTTGAAAAATATACTTTTTTTGTGTTTGGAAATGACAAAATAAGTGAAGCATGCTTTAAATTATTTATTTAATTTAGTTTTTTATGTATTAAAATAGAAGCAATAACTTATTTTACAAAAATAAGATATTTTATAAAAATAAGAACAAGATACGTTCTTTCCACGAAGGCCCCGGCGAGATTCGAACTCACGATCTCCTGTTTACTAGACAGGCGCTTTAACCAACTAAGCCACGGCGCCGCTTGTTTCGAATGTGACCATAACACAATATATTCTTAAACATATATTAAAATCGGATTATGATTATGATAGTTTATAAAAATATAATGTTTAAAGAGCAGACAAGCTATTTATTTATATTACTAATGACTAGAAAACTTTCAAAGAACGATTTGTCATCAATACATTTAAAAATATTTTCTCAAAAAATTTAAACTTAGAATATTTTTTAAAATATTTATGGGAAGAACCTATAAAAAATACATTTAAGCTCATATAGATGTGAGCGTATATGTAAACATATGGGACTCCCGGCAGAAGTTGATACAGCTAAAGGGGAAACACATAAGTTTACATATAGAAATGTATCATAGCATGATTAAATGAGAAATGAGACAAAGGAGAAAATTAACAGGGAATGTACCAAATTAGAGTGACTTTTTGCGACAACCTATAAAAACCACTGCGCCATGCAATTGGTCATTCAAAGCGGAAAGTTCAGTCCAAGACGAAAGGCTTCATTGAAGAAAATTATAGAGAATGGATTGTCAGGCTTCAGGAAACCCAAAGACCGGCGAGGCTTCAGCCAGATGCGGAATCACTGTCGGAAACGAAACGACCAATGCCAGTGCTGGAGTTTTTGCCTCCACTCCTGGAACTGGAGGACCTGTCACCAAGGGAGTCTATGGAGCCGTTAACAGGTAATATCATTTAAAAAGCAAGTAGGAGTACCATAATTTTATAAATTTCAACCCAACAGCAATGGCCATGGCCTGTCGTTACAACATGGCCATGTGGAGCATTTTGGTGGCACTACTACTGCAGCTGCCCAGGTCAATCTTCACCAGAATAAGAATACTTCGCTGAATGCTACTGGATTTCATAGCCACAATCGCTCCCACGACCAATTCGGCGGTGGTCTTAATCTGCAGACGTCGGCGGGACACCAGGCGGCCATGGGGATCACCAGGGTGCCCAAGTTCGACATGACCACCGTTCAGGCCCAGGGAACTGCGAATCTTTACACCTCTCCGAGCGGAAATACCAATCTCAATGCCAGCGGCAATGCCACGCATCATGTAAGCGGTCCATTTCGGGGAAGGACTGATTACGGGGGCGGTATTAACTTTCGCCATAACTTCTAAATTTGATTGTTTTGGGATGATGAAATAATGAATAAATAACCACGAAATATACATATTAATCTCATATAAGTCTATAAAAACCCTTTTACAATTGTAGCACTCGATTTTGCAGTAATATTCTCACACTTTATCAGAACCGCGTTAAAAACCAGTAAAGATCTTTGGAGACTAATAACATTTTTATAAAGTACTCCCAATGGAGAAACGGGGATTCATAATATGGTTTATTTTTCTAACTACTGAGTTCCACAGTTTAAATCCGAACTTTGCCGAGTCGACAACATGCGGCTAAATTTATTTGTTTTAATTATTTTGCTTAATTTTTGCGATATTCGGGTTGCAACGTGGAGTTACAAGGTTTGGGAAAATATTGAAACCGAGGAGTATAATGTCACTAATTTATACGGGAATCTACTCCTTTCGTGGACCAATCCTCACTCATCGAAAGTTCATATAAAACCAATAGATAACAAAATAGCCAGAAGATTTAGAACCTTAAACGTAATAGGACTCAACAGCAGCGATCAGAGGTTCCGAAATGGAGTGTTCTATCTTCGAAAACTAGGAATACAACGAGTGCACACTTTTCGAATAATCTCCAATTCGTTGGATGCTAAAGAAAGTACAGTTCGTTCCGATTATGGACCTGAATCTTTAGTGTTAACTTTAAAGAGGAGCGATAAAAGTGATGCTCTAAATACTTACTTAAAGCTCAGTTTTAACAGCTTAAAAGAGATTTATATTAATTCCACAATCCATAAATGGGATTCCAGTTTTTCGTTTGATGAGAATGTCTTTAAAGGAAAAGATAACTTGAAAGCACTTACTATTTCTGGATTCAATATATCCAATCTAACCGCAAGAATCTTTAACCCTTTAATGGGATTAAAAAACTTAACAATCTTCAGATCTAACCTAAGAAACTTGAATTTTTTTACGTAAGTAAAAATTTATAAGAAAGTCTTGTGTACTTGACAGTCGTTTATTTTGTTTTTAGTGAAACCCATTCTCTTCAACAATGTTTAGAATATTTGGTCTTGGACATAGAGGATATCGTGGAATTGGAATACTTTAAAAATTATAATGCGCTTCGGGTGGTACGAGTCAATAATTACATACCATTTGGTAACTTGACAGCTGTAATATGTCCTTCCAAATCTGTATTAAATTGTACGTTAAGCTTGGGAATCAATGGAATTTATTGTCCCGCCGATTGCGACTGTGCTGTTTATGAATTAATGGAATTAAGGATTGATTGCTCCGGAAAAGGACTCAGCCAAATTCCTGCTCTACCAATTCCGATTGCCCCCGTCAGAAGAACAGCCTTAAACTTTCAAAGTAATGGTTTAAAAAATTTACCAAAAAATTCATTACCAGGATATTACAATTTAAAAGAACTTGACGTGTCAAAAAACTTGATCGTTGGCTTAGAAATTGACCGCCTTCCGAAGGCGTTAGATTATTTGGATGTAAGTTTAAACAAATTAACTACTTTGAATAAACAAGTAATTGAATATTTGAAAAACGTTCAAATTTTTAAACAATTCGGCAACGCTTGGATCGTCCACTGTGACAATACGCCTTTGATAGATTTCTTTAAAGATCTTTCTGGAAATGTATATACTGAAGGCAGCACACTTTCTTCCGCAAAATTGACTCCAAAAGCTGACTCATCAAATTTTGTCGTTAAAGCCGTAAATGAAACGCACATATATGTCACTAAAAATAAAAATCAACCAACTGAAGAGCGCGTATTATTCAGCGACGTACAACTTTTATCGCTATTAAGTTCGAACGATTCATATGCTAGGCATGTGGCAAATCAGTTGCTGGATATCCTTGATCAGGAAAACAATAGCATAATGGAAAACATAAAGGATGAATTTGAAAGCATTATATTGCAGCACTTGGGGGCTCCATGCTTTTTTCAATGCGAATGTTGCTATGACCATGTGAATGATATTTTCAAAATCGATTGCAATGCGAAACCTTTTTACAGCATCCCATTTTTATCGCCCGCAAATAAAACTTTGCTTCAGAATGTTGAAACCCCATTAAGTATAAATATATCGAAAGGAACCATTGAACAAATCTACGTAGAAGGGCTTCCGAAAACCCTGGTAGATCTTGACCTTAGTTTTAATAAGTTGGAGTCTCTGACCGACGATGTAGTTGACTTTTTCCTTCGAAGAAATACATCTGTTAATTTAAAGAGCAATCCGTGGAAATGCGATTGCAAATCAAGAAAATTTCTCTCCTTACTTAGAGACCGTGACTCGGAGGAATATTTTCTGCTCCTTCATCGGTGCAAAATTGCTCGGGAAGATTGTACTGCCTCTTGTGTCTGTTGCATTGACACTACTATCTGGGCTTCCTTTATAGTTGATTGCAGAGAGCAAGGACTCATCAGTATTCCACCGATTCCGGACAATGTCACGTACTTGGATCTCAGAAATAATAGCATCAAGGCAATGACAATCGAGGATCGGGATTTTTTTGAGAAGAAAAGCCACGTCGCTATGTTTAAAATGCTACTCTCTGGGAATCCGTGGATTTGCGAATGCATCAATCTGGACTTTGTGCTCTTTATGAAGAGTATTTCAAAGCAAATTGAAGACTTTACTGCTGTCCAGTGCCTGGGGATCGAAAAGTCCTTGGTGTCCCTTGAGGAGTCGGACATATGCCCCTCGGCCTTGCCTTATTACTTGACCCTCGCCGCGTCTCTGGTAATAATGATTGTTTTCATTAATTTCGTGGTTTGGTTCCGACAGCCGATCCTGATTTGGTTTTACGAACACGACATATGCCTAAGTCTAGCTGCCCGTCAGGAGATCGACCAGAAGAAGAAGTTTGACGCCTTTCTGTGCTTCACTCACAAGGACGAGGATCTGGTGGAGGAGTTTGTGGAAAGACTTGAGACCAGCAGACTTCGATTTACACTCTGTTTCTATTTGCGGGACTGGCTGCTGGGCGTGTCTATTCCCGACTGCATCACTCGCTCGGTAAAGGACTCGCGTCGCATTATTATCCTGATGACGAACAACTTCTTGAAGTCCACCTGGGGCCGCCTGGAGTTCCGTCTCGCCTTACACGCCACCTCACAGGATCGGTGCAAGCGCCTGATCGTTGTCCTGTATCCAGAGGTAAAAAACTTTGACGATCTGGACAGTGAACTTCGCACATACATGGTGTTTAACACCTATTTAAAGAGGAACGACCCCAATTTTTGGAACAAGCTAATCTATTCTATGCCACATTCAAAGCTAAATCGAAACCCAGTTCGCATGGAAGAGACTGAAATGTGAACTGAATAAGCTGCTTATCTTAGATTTTAAAAATTAAAGTATAAAATGGCATAAATATTAAAGCATAACCCGATTCTTAGGTACATCAGTCACTCCAAGCATCGAAATCGTACATCGATTGCCCTTTTGATATAAATACAAATTCGCCTAATAATCGAACATGGAAGGATATTCCATGGAGTTCAGAAACGTTAACTCATGAGAAACCAATTTTTGGCGAGTCAGCTACCCTAAAAATACGCAACCGTTAAGTGCCATAAAAATAATTCAAAATAAATTGCTTTACATAAAAATTTGGTTGCGGCAAAAACCAAAAAAAAAAACGACAGAACAGTTTTATAAGGTGTATAATTTGGTCATAATAATGCGCATCATGGCAAGAGTATCCTTCGAGGGGTTGGTTATTAATTCCTGGCCGACGCGTCGCCGGGAACGAGACATAAATAACGCGTTTTATGCGTGAATATACTTTGCATTTTTCGCAGACACAGCCGGAGTCCTGGTAAAGCCGTAAAAATTACGCCAGAAAGTCGAGAAGCTTTGGCTTTGACTTTTGGCCGGGCCACAAGCTAGTCATGTCAGCTGGCCTAATCCTCAGGTAGATATCCTTCTTGATTGGCCACAATGAAAGATGCCTAGTCAATATTTTTGACGGGCCCTAGAGAGAATCCAGGATGGCGGGAGGATAAACGCTGACTTGTAATGTCATGTAATTAGGGTCATAATCGGCTTGCCACTTGGGGCCTTATCTCGTTGCCGAAAAACGACTTTGTTATGCAAATGCCAGAAAGGACCAAGGAAACCACAAGATGATTTGTCTTTGACTTTGCGGCTTTTTTCGTAAAGAGCTTTATTGTTGGAAAATATAAAGATGAAACTCTGCATTTTCAATCTAATTTGTTGCTTTAAATATTTGGCATAAACTCTGAAGTTCATTTTCCAATTACCAATGCTTACTCTGAAAAACTTTAACGTGTTCGGCACCCTTTGCAACACTGTGGAAATAACAAAAGGTCCTTTCGCCTGACAACTGTTTCCTGGCAGCCGAAAGCCGGGACTAATAAACATTATTTATCTTTTTGCAGTATTACTTTCTGCATCTTACAAAGCAGGAAAACTATATTTAAATGGATTTCTCGTACTGTGAATTCCCCAGCACGGTCTCCGTTGACACCTTCAAGGCCTATTTCAATCTCACCGATGTCAAGTTGCCCAAAGTCGGCGGTAAATCATTAGAGAACAGCCTGATCCCCAGCGAGGTACAGGACACTCAGACAAATCAAGTGAGAAGTCTGAGACATCTTGTGCTCGATTCCATTGTCGATAACTGGATTGGTAAGGAACTTGTGATGAAAGCGAAATAAATAGCAAGATGTTGCGTTTTTTTTAATTTAAAAAATATAAGCTTAAACTTGTGTATAGCAATCAGGGCAAAGTCTTACGAGAACCCTTTCTCTATCCAGATATTTCTCATCTACAGAGTTGCCGTGGTTCGAGCATCTGGGAAGCCGCGAGGACCGGAACTACCTACTGAGCCACCTGGACACCCAACTGCCCCTGCAGCTGCTCAGCTCCCACATCCGGGAGGACTTCTTCTGGCAGCGATGCTATGGACAGCGGTGGAAGAGTGCCCCCCTGCAGGCGCGGGGCGAAGAGCGGCCCTGGATCAACATCTACATGGAGCGACATGTGCAGGAGTTTATTGAGAACATGCCGACGGGCGACTACGAGCAGGAGGGCAACGTGCAGGCCACCCTGGACATCTGTGCGGCGTACATAAATCAGTTGGATATAACTTTCCTTCAGCCCGCCCCGCCCACAACTGATGCGAATGGTACGTCGAGTGGCAACGACCGTGAGATACTCTAAATTAAGTTGGATTGATATGCTTAAACTTTTTTTTCCTGCTTTTATTTATTCAAAACTTATAACATAGTTTTTAGAGTCCGACACCCTTTAAGCACTAACTATCCGACTCCCAAACTATAATGAATCCTTTTTCCTCTATATCCCCGAAAAACCATCTGCAGATCACATTCCGCTTGATTACCTCCTGAGCAATCTGCCGGATTTACGCCAACTGCGGCTCAGTTACTGCACCAAGACGGCCGGCTGTAATTACCAAATGGGCTGCAACCAACTGACTGCCAGGGATATACTGCTTCTGTCCAAAGGACTCAGCCAGTGCCACGAGTTGCGTCGTTTCTGGTGAGAAATGCTTCCGACAGAGATACTCCTTTTTAATCACATTATTTCGCAGCATGCACAACACCAAACTGATGCCGTATCAGTTGCGATTTCTGGCCCACAGCCTGGACAAGGGGTGTCACCACCTGACGCAGATGTCCTTGCTGCATTGCGCCGTGGGTGACGCTGGGATTCGTAGCTTTCTGGAGACTTGTGGCCGGGAGTCCTTTAGCACTCTTACTGTTTTGGATTTGACTAACAACAGGATAAGTAAGTATGAATGAATTGCAGTTAGACTGATTTAAAAAACCCCTTTGTTACTTCTTAGCTGAAGAGGGCGCCTATATACTCAGTCGCACTCTGAGGCATGTTCCCCTGCGGCGGCTGGTCCTGCGTCTGAATCCCATCCAAAGCGACGGTGCTGCTGCTATATTTCACACCCTGCAGGTTATGCCAATCAAGGAGCTGGATTTGGGGACTTGTGGCATCACAGAGACTATTACAAAGCTTTTCATGATGCTAATTTGTCAGCACAACACACTGCTTGACATTGATGTTTCCAACAATTCATTGGGACAGGTAAGAAGTACATATATTTATATTTATGTAGATTATATGACTGTAGTTTTTTTAGGACTTTGGAAAACACCTTATGAAGATCATTACCAGCAATAAAGTCATTGAGAAGTTGGATTTGCGAAACACTGGCCTGTCGCTGGACATGAGGAGGAGATTTCAGGAGCTCCTCGTTAAAAATGTGGAACGCAAAAAGCATGAGGCTTTAAAACAAAAACAACGCGATAAATTCAAGGCCATGATGCAGCTATAAATAAATTTTAATTTATTAATAGATGAAAACTTTCGAATCGTGCCTCCGTATTTTAAGAATTTACAATATATATTACTGGTGAGAGAGGTACAAATTTTACAGATATTAAAGCAAAAAGGATCGATCAACTGTTTCCGCCCGGGATTGAACCGGGGGCCTTCCGCGTGTTAGGCGGATGTGATAACCACTACACCACGGAAACTCGGTTGTGTTTGGCTTCCGAAAAACTTAATTTCAATAGATAATTTAGAAAAATACTGTCCGATAAATTTTACTAGATAAAGCTAATCTAAGAGAGCTCCTAGTGACATATTTTATAAAGTAATTCCCTCTTTTTAATACTTAGGCCTTGGCCGTAGATACGGCCATCAGATGATGTAGCCACATCGATGCTTTCAGGCCAACTTTCATTAACCCTCGACCTTGTTGACTTAAGTCAACAAAAACAGTGCTAACCCCATCAAGATTGTCAGGGTTCCAGGTCTCTGGATTCGTTCCTTTCCCGTTGTCCTTTCCTAATGGATTCGCCCAGCAACGCCAACAACAATAACATTCGAAAACTACGTGGAAACACTTGAAAATGAGTTGAAAAAAAGGTAAAAAGTTGTTGAGAAAATAAATAAAAAAGGAGCTTCTGTTTTCTGTTTGTTGCTATTTTAGTAAATGTTGTTTTTGTTCCCTCGGTAGTTTGTTGTGTTTGTTTTTGTTCCTCTTGGCACGGAAAGTGTAAAAATGGTTTGTGCTTTTTGTTAATGGCATTTTAAGTGCGGTTGAACTTGGAAGGACCTGCCAGGAAGGTCTCAATATTATTAAGGATTAATTGGAGTTATAAGCTCTCACAGAAAACTGAGTTCGAAATATGTATATTTTTCACCTTACCACATGTCTAAATATTCAAACAGTTCTTGTTCATCCTCCAATTAATTTATTTTTTTTTCTTATTTTGGGGGAGGTATTGTTGTTGCTATTTTTCAATTAAAACCAAATTGTATTTTTGTCTGGTGAAGGTTTTTACTCATTTTATGCTCATTCTTTTTCTCATTTTGTTTATTTAGGACCTTGTTTTGTTTATCTGCGCAAGTTAAAAACAACACAGCCAAAGACAGACCCCGTATAGCTGGGATACAAAAACGTAGATATTCGGATATTTGCTTCCATTTATCATAGATACATATATGATAATTGCGTTTTAAAGTTTGATATGTGGACAAAGTTTTTTGGATAAAATGTCCAGGCCAGGACCCGTTGCCAGTTGCCAGTTGTTGTGCCAGCATATTTAGCAGCTCATAAATCTTCAATGGATTCAGTTTAGTGATTTATAACCACAGCCACAAACTTGAGCCAGCCAACAATGAAAAAGAATCTCAAAAACAGTAAAAGTGCCAAACACTTGTAGAACTGAGGGAAAACAGAAGCTTTAAAATTTAGAAAATACATCGTTATAATTTTAAAATGTCAGCAGAAAATGATTTCCCTACTCTTTTCGAGGACTTTAATTTGATTTTTTCTTTGCCATTCTTATAATCCTTTTTGGTATACCCTGCCAGCCTCAATTAGTTTACGCCTAATTGTCATATTTTTCTTCTCGGACCTTTTTTTGGCCCTCTGTCCAGTTAATTGCATTTGGTGTGGGCGTCTGGGAGTGGCTATCTATTCCATGGCATGCCCTGAAAACTTTAGACAGTTATCATCATTATTTATGATATTTCTTTCCATTTTTTTCTGCTATTTTCTCTCTGCGGCTCCTAGCAGGACAGGAAGGGTTAAACGCGCCAAATGGGCATGCAAAACTTTTCAAATTAAATTAAAAGCATGCCGAAAGCGCCGGAGACAAAACAAATTTTGATGAGTCAGCTGCCGGGCTGTGAAAAATAATGGGGGCCAACTGCAACGATTAAAAGTCAATAAATCAGCGTTCTGCTGATGAGGGTAAGATTTCCAAAAAATGAAACTCTAATTAAATAAAAACAAAAAGGAAAAAATTGTTTCCACCTGGAGATGCGGGGCATCGATCCCCGTACCTCTCACATGCTAAGCGAGCGCTCTACCATCTGAGCTACATCCCCGATATATTTTCACTGGATTTAGATGTCTTTAAAAGAAACCTTTTTCGTATAAACCCAGAAATATCATGGTGAAATTTAAACAAATTCATGCGGTATGCAAGTCTTTTAAAATTGTCATTTAAAACCGGTTAACCGCATTGTTATTCCATTAGTTTTTTAACTCATTATGTATGCTAATGTCGTATTCATGGGTTCACAAAAAGTAAATGCACCGTTGGCTTGGTTTTGAAGTTTTAAAATACAAATTCGAGTTCAACTTTAAAATACCTAAGTCCACATTTTTGACTATCATCCTTTGTGCGTTGTTTAAAAAAAGGAAGGGTTTCATATAAAGTCAGATAGGTTTAAACGATGTGGGGAGAATAAAAGTAAACAATAATCATTTTATACATGCTGTGACAATGCGACTTTATTGCCAATACAATAGATAAAAATTCAATTCAGGATTGTTCTACCCCTCCCAGTTGTTCAGAGCCTGACGTTTTTATGATTATTTCACTCCTTTATATGTGTTTTCTGTTTGGTTTACTGGATGACAAATTTGCATATCCCTCGAGTCTTGGGTGTGTTTGCTGTCTTCGCATATGACAGTCCTGGGAATTGCCCGATACCAAGGCACAATCTCAATGCCAATCGCATGATGTGCGAATTGCCACAAGGACTCTCGTCCTGCCATTGTCTAAACAATAAAGAATAATCTCCTCCGGCGTTGGAGTCGTGTGGCTGAAGTTTGTGCCTAAGCATTGGAATGTGCCACGTTTTATTGCTTGTAATTTGCATTCAAAGTTGGAATTGAGCAAAAGTAACTTTCTTCTTTTATCGTTGGCTTTAAGTCGTTTAAATGAGGCGTGCAACTATGGATGATTTACCTCCAGGGATTAGGTAAATCCAAATCAAAAGATTCATTTTTTTAGTAATATTTTTGCTACTTAAAGATCTGACACAAAAAAGATGGTTTAAAATTGATAAGTTCCCACTTTCTCTAACAGAACTGAAGTACCTTTTTATCAAGGATTTGCCAAATTCCAATTTCATCCTGACTTGCTGTCAGTGCGTATTAATCAGAAAACCTTTTCGCCTTAACCATTTGGCCGGACAATATTTGCCAATCAATTGCCACAAACACAAATTGTCCATTTTCCTGTTGCCCGTCGCCGGGTGTCGCCGGGGCGGAAGGAATTTTAAAATTCAAATATAAAATAAAATGCCCAATTGAAAGAGAGCGGCTACAATGAGTTCAGTCAGTTCTGTCAGTCAGTTTCCACAGTTTTCACACCCACAAGAGACCCAAGATGATGGTAGCAGATGGCGGGGTGTTGGTGGGGATTTTTGTATATCGGAAGACCGCAGCAAATAATATTGAAAATCCGTAGACAATTGTGTACACACCGGGGGAGACAAAATGCCAGAATGCCGTGGTATTGTGAATGCCAGTCCGAACCCGCACTTGAGGTCGCTGACTAAATGGGCAAATGAAAATGAAAATCAACTGAGTCGGAATGAAGAGCGGGCGGAAAAGTGTCCTGAGTTCGGTTATTCATTTGCATTCTTTCCTGCCTGGTCTCTTTATTAAAAAACTTTCCCCCTTACCCTACAGGCTTGGAAATGCCAATTAAATGCAAGAATCTGTCCAGAATTTGCATGGACTGCGGCTTCGGGATTTTTGCCCAAGTAATCCTAGACGAAAATTCCCACTCATTAGCACAAATCATTGTAAGGCATGCTGGCGCATACATCATGGCCGACACAAAACAAAAAATGTGTTAACAAAATATATGCAGGCCTCACAAATTATGAGCATTATCATCAGGAATCGCAAATCGGTGGTCAGGGAGCTAGCTGGTTTGCAAGAGCTGGCAAACCGTAATCCACTGTGGAAATGTACAAATGATTTGCCAGCAAATTGCAACAGCTTTTGGGCCCGGTCGGTCATTCCTGCTAAGTGGACAAATTTACCACAAATACGAAAATCACCCTCATTATGGCCAAGAGCGTAAAATTCCTCCTCTTTCTATATATTTTTTTTCGGTTCTTATTTTGTGTGTGTGTATTGTTATCGCAATGTCGACAAGACCACTGGCCACGTTAAGAGACAACAGCAAGCTCCAGACCTTCCAGCAGCCATATCCAAAAAAAGGGCGACAATGTTCACGAATCGAGGTTGGACCGCTGTCAGCGGGACTGACACTAAAGTGGTTTACGGCGATAAGATGCCCCTGGCTAGCTGAGTCCTTTTCTCTTGATCCTGGAAAAATGAAAAGACCATGAGGATGGACTAAGCTGGAAAAATGTGCGAGGGTATTGCCATGTCGCTTCATATGGGGGATTTGAATAGCATGTACAATATATGAGTATTATCGTATATGTTCGCCTAATTTAAGTTTTCAGAGTTTCCAAAAACCAATATTACAAGCTTTCAAAAATATATACAACTTCAAAATCATCCTTGCCACACCTTCCGAATCCCCGCCCTGTAAACGTTTTCTCATTTAATGACAACTGTAAATTACTTGTTGGGAAAATCGCCTAAGTAAGCAGAAATCAATCGATTGGCCCTAGTAGCTATTCCCAAAATCCAATTGCTAGTCCGGCTCAATAAACTCCACCCACGACCCCAAAAAGTAGACTAGAAATTATATGCAACGCATTGTGGCCAGGACTCTCGCTTCGCTCTTTGCGTTTTTCCATTTATTACAACTAAGTAGACACAACAAAAACATGAACATTTCGGGCTAAGGTTGGATTTGCACTGCCTTCTGCCACTTCCTCTTGGGTCTTGGGTCTTCGGTTCTTCTTCGGGTAGTTTCTGCGGCTAAATGGTTTGAGCGATAAATAATGTCCGTTTGTACTTTTAAACGACTTCCTTTCATTTGGTTTTCTTTTTTCCCTTGCCGACGACTGTGTTGTTCAAATTGTTTCAACGCCAATACATAATAGCTGCCACGCCCCCGACCAGCGTCCTGGCAGGATGGGCAGGAAAACAAGCCGTCAAAGATAGCAATCTTCGATTTTACTTGGTTTTCTAATGTGGTTTTTTTTCTGTTTTTTTGCAGGGGTTTCATTTACTGCCTGCCGTTGTTGTTGCGGCAGTTCGATTGATGTTGGTCTGGATAAGGACGAATAAAACGGAAAAAACCAAAATACGATAGGATTCGCCCTATAGTGACAACTACACTGAAATTTATATTTTTCGAAATTGTAGTTTAAAAGTATTTCAAGTAGAAGTGTAAAAATGTATTACCAACGGATAGCTTTTTGGACTGCCAAGATTCCCTATCACTGCAGTTTTTTGCCGTGTTCGTATAAATCGTTTTATTTCCTAAGCGGTATTATTGAGGATTGGATGACGCCTGTAGGAAGTGATTGTTGTTGCTCCTGTGGTTCTGTCGCGCTTCAGGTTCCAGCGAAGATAAATGGCTCACTTAGCCATTCGTACTCCAAAACAACAACAACCCAAAATAAGAAACAACAAAAAAATAACACGAAAAACAACATCATCATCGTGATAGGTGTGTGCGGTTTAACGCTTCAGGATTGAGAGGAAAGAAAAGGACGTGCCTGGGATAGAAGGCCTGACAGTTGACTCTGGGGAGCCTAAGAGTGACAAATAAAGGTGACTTTATCGGGGTGTTCTTTGGGAAGAAACTGATGGTGCAGGATTAGCCAGGGTAAGGTGAAAGGCGTCAGGGTTCTGAAAATTAAGAAGTGGAAGTTGGATATTTGGATATGAGTTATGGGAGAGCTTTGACATAGAATAAGTTCTTGCTTCAGATATTAATATTAGACAGTCATTTTATATCACTTCGTTTTTAGAAAATATATACATATGTTTAATGCTCTTTCTACACAAAATGCAACTCGCATATTTTAGAGACTTCTATAAAGACGTTAGTTCTCAGAACGGTCCAAAATCATAGCTCATCCTTCGCCTGTGCAGAATTGAGCACACACAGACACATAAATCAAACAATAAGTACTCTTTATTATTATTATTTGCACTTTTTGCATACACGGTATTTGCTTAAGCAGCTCCGGCCGCAACAACAGCCGCAGCACCAGCAAATATATAATGGAGCATACTTCAACTTGGCTTATTGAATAAGTCAGCAGCGAACCGTCGGCGGTTGGCGAGACGCCACCTCTGAAAACTTCAATAACAACACTCCCCAAGCACTCCAAAACTTTGGAGCGACGCCCCGTCGTTTCGCAAATGCCACGCCTCTTCCACACACACACTCTGTAACATCCGTCCCGTCATCTCCTGAGGAAATCTCCAACAGAAACAACATAATTTGCATAAAATTGACGTTAAAGGTTACCAAAAAGCAGCAGCAGCTACAAACATTTACTTAGGCATCTCCCGGAATTCTTTCTATATTTTTTTTTGGGTGCCCAGAGTGCTCATATTAATAACCTTAAATCAATTCCATTATGCAGAGACCCCGGGAAAACACGCGTTAAATTAATTTTGCCTTTATTTGCCACAAAAGTATGCGAAAAGTGCAGAAAAGGGTTGAACAAATTTCCCACAAATTACATGCGTGTAAAAACGCGCGCGTGTTTCCCCTTTTCATTTTTTTCCATCTTTTTTTTGGCGTCTGTGGGAGTCCCTCATAAACAGATTTATTTAAGGATGTCACCACTTCACGCGGCTTTTTAAAGAAGGAAATATTTCAGCTTGCCTAGAAAAACTGATCTATATGCATTACACAACTCGAATTTCATTATAATTATACCCTCAGTCGGCTCTTCTTAAACATTTAAACTAATTAATTAGCAAATTTGCAGGCGTTAAAATGTTCGCCGACAGAAAAAGAAAACACACATAAATCTTGTCGCCCACCAGGAAACCAACACACACACGGAAAACAGAGAAAAGCCCACGGGGCGTATGGTTTTGTGAGTGCGGAATCGAAGCAGATTGCTCATACGCCTAGTGGGTTGGCCCAACATTTCCGTTGATGCGAGCCAATTTCTAAAGGGGCTGGGAATTTGGCAAATGCGAAAAGGATGCGAAGCAGACAGCTCATTCAGAAAGATAGGCTTCTTTCTGGAAAGAGATATTTGTTCGAAGAGTTCTTTCCCTTTTACAATTAAAGTTTTAGTTTAAAACTGTACTCTAAATAATGTAATGCTAGCTGCTTCAATGCAAAATCTATGTAAATTATTATTTTAAAAGGTATACTTAAATGGCATACCCCTAAATCATTTAAATTACTTTCTGATACTTTCTGAATATATTTAGATGACCTCTGACTTGGACCTAAAGCAACACAAATCCCTGGAACCCGCAGCTAATTTCATCTGAAGTCAAGCGTGTAAAAGCGATTACCAAAACGGGCTATTTTTTTGCTGGTTGAAACAGCTTTCTGGCCGGCAACAGCCAAATGATAAGCTGAATAAAAATAATAGACAAAGTAATAAACTCGCTGACCACGAGGAATCAAAGTGCCGTTGCGGTTCGCTCAAGAGTAAAAGGAAATGCGATGATAACGCGCTGATAGGACACAAAAAGGGTCCGGCCACAGGATGAGGATAGGTCGAAAGGATACAGTTACAGTTACGCAAACGCAACATAAAATAAACAGCTACTGGGAGTCCCTGGGGGGCCATTGCAGCCAATTAGGTGCGTCTGTTGGGCTTTGGGTCCTATCCCCCTTCCTTCATGCAAATGTCTGGTATATCCTTGTGCGTGAACAGATTATCAAATTAGCGTAAATGTTATTGGCCTCTTTGTGAATCGTTGGATCACTGACACTTTATACCCGGCCCACACACATTTCTCCTTTGGAAATTTTCAATTTCCTGTCAAACGTTTGAAGAGGCATGATACGACTTTTATCGAGACATGATAAACGCAATTCCTTTTTAGATTTTCTGCTATATTTTATGAAGTATATTTTCCATTACTCAACCGATTTCCAAATGGGGTACCATTTCTTAATCAGAGCTTCATTGTCCTTCGATCCGCCTCAAAATATACAGAAAACGGAACAAAAAAAATTGTACCTATTTTTCGCGATTTTGGAAAGGGGTACCATCACGATTTTTCCGAAAATCAGACCAGCGTTATTTTTATCGATTTCCTGCAGGATTTTATGGAATATCTTGGTCATTTCCCATTCGATTTGCAAATGGGGTACCATTTTTTAATCAGAGCTTCATTGCCCTTCGATCCGCCTCAAAATGTAGAGAAAACGGCACAACAATAATTGTACCTATTTTTTTGCGTTTTTGGAAAGGGGTACCATCACGATTTTTTCCGAAAATGGGACCAGCGTTATTTTTATCGATTCCCTGCAGGATTTTATGGAATATCTTGGTCATTTCGCAACCGATTTGCATATGGGGTACCGTTTTTTAATCACACCTTCATTGCCCTTCGACCCGCCTCAAAATATACACAAAACGGAACAAATAAAATTTTGCCTATTTTTCTCAATTTTGGAAAGGGGTACCATCACGATTTTTCCCGAAAATCGGACCAGCGTTATTTTTATCGATTTCCTGCAGGATTTTATGGAATATCTTGGTCATTTCACAACCGATTTGCAAATGGGATACCATTTTTTAATCACACCTTCATTGCCCTTCGATCCGCCTCAAAATATACAGAAAACGGAACAAAAAAATTTTACCCATTTTTCGCGATTTTGGAAAGGGGTACCATCACGATTTTTTCCGAAAATCGGACCAGCGTTATTTTTATCGATTTCCTGCAGGATTTTATGGAATATCTTGGTCATTTCGCAACCGATTTGCAAATGGGGAACAATTTTTTATTCAGAGCTTCATTGCCCTTCGATCCGCCGCAAAATATACAGAAAACGGAACAAACAAAATTGTACCTATTTTTCGCGATTTTGGATCACGATTTTTTCCGAAAATCGGACCAGCGGTATTTTTATCGATTTCCTGCAGGATTTTATGGAATTTCGCAACCAATTTGCAAATGGGGTACCATTTTTTAATCAGAGCTTCATTGCCCTTCGATCCGCCGCAAAATATACAGAAAACGGAACAAACAAAATTGTACCTATTTTTCGCGATTTTGGAAAGGGGTACCATCACGATTTTTTCCGAAAATCGGACCAGCGGTATTTTTATCGATTTCCTGCAGGATTTTATGGAATATCTTGGTCATTTCGCAACCGATTTGCATATGGGGTACCGTTTTTTAATCAGACCTTCATTGCCCTTCGATCCGCCGCAAAATATACACAAAACGGAACAAATAAAATTTTACCTATTTTTCTCAATTTTGGAAAGGGGTACCATCACGATTTTTTCCGAAAATCGGACCAGCGTTATTTTTATCGATTTCCTGAAGGATTTTATGGAATATCTTGGTCATTTCGCAACCGATTTGCAAATGGGGTACCATTTTTTAATCAGAGCTTCATTGCCCTTAGACCCGCCGCAAAATATACAGAAAACGGAACAAACAAAATTGTACCTATTTTTCGCGATTTTGGAAAGGGGTACCATCACGATTTTTTCCGAAAATCGGACCAGCGGTATTTTTATCGATTTCCTGCAGGATTTTATGGAATATCTTGGTCATTTCACAACCGATTTGCAAATGGGATACCATTTTTTAATCACACCTTCATTGCCCTTCGATCCGCCTCAAAAT
This sequence comes from Drosophila vallismaia, assembly GCA_035047325.1. Classification (NCBI taxonomy): domain Eukaryota; kingdom Metazoa; phylum Arthropoda; class Insecta; order Diptera; family Drosophilidae; genus Drosophila; species Drosophila vallismaia. The sequence goes on along the minus strand of JAWNPU010000037.1, from coordinate 1,955,447 downwards.
ATACACAAAACGGAACAAATAAAATTTTACCTATTTTTCTCAATTTTGGAAAGGGGTACCATCACGATTTTTTCCGAAAATCGGACCAGCGTTATTTTTATCGATTTCCTGCAGGATTTTATGGAATATCTTGGTCATTTCACAACCGATTTGCAAATGGGATACCATTTTTTAATCACACCTTCATTGCCCTTCGATCCGCCTCAAAATATACAGAAAACGGAACAAAAAAATTTTACCCATTTTTCGCGATTTTGGAAAGGGGTACCATCACGATTTTTTCCGAAAATCGGACCAGCGTTATTTTTATCGATTTCCTGCAGGATTTTATGGAATATCTTGGTCATTTCGCAACCGATTTGCAAATGGGGAACAATTTTTTATTCAGAGCTTCATTGCCCTTCGATCCGCCGCAAAATATACAGAAAACGGAACAAACAAAATTGTACCTATTTTTCGCGATTTTGGATCACGACTTTTTCCGAAAATCGGACCAGCGGTATTTTTATCGATTTCCTGCAGGATTTTATGGAATTTCGCAACCAATTTGCAAATGGGGTACCATTTTTTAATCAGAGCTTCATTGCCCTTCGATCCGCCGCAAAATATACAGAAAACGGAACAAACAAAATTGTACCTATTTTTCGCGATTTTGGAAAGGGGTACCATCACGATTTTTTCCGAAAATCGGACCAGCGGTATTTTTATCGATTTCCTGCAGGATTTTATGGAATATCTTGGTCATTTCGCAACCGATTTGCATATGGGGTACCGTTTTTTAATCAGACCTTCATTGCCCTTCGATCCGCCGCAAAATATACACAAAACGGAACAAATAAAATTTTACCTATTTTTCTCAATTTTGGAAAGGGGTACCATCACGATTTTTTCCGAAAATCGGACCAGCGTTATTTTTATCGATTTCCTGAAGGATTTTATGGAATATCTTGGTCATTTCGCAACCGATTTGCAAATGGGATACCATTTTTTAATCACACCTTCATTGCCCTTCGATCCGCCTCAAAATATACAGAAAACGGAACAAAAAAAATTTTACCCATTTTTCGCGATTTTGGAAAGGGGTACCATCACGATTTTTTCCGAAAATCGGACCAGCGTTATTTTTATCGATTTCCTGCAGGATTTTATGGAATATCTTGGTCATTTCGCAACCGATTTGCAAATGGGGTACCATTTTTTAATCAGAGCTTCATTGCCCTTAGACCCGCCGCAAAATATACAGAAAACGGAACAAACAAAATTGTACCTATTTTTCGCGATTTTGGAAAGGGGTACCATCACGATTTTTTCCGAAAATCGGACCAGCGGTATTTTTATCGATTTCCTGCAGGATTTTATGGAATATCTTGGTCATTTCACAACCGATTTGCAAATGGGATACCATTTTTTAATCACACCTTCATTGCCCTTCGATCCGCCTCAAAATATACAGAAAACGGAACAAAAAAAATTTTACCCATTTTTCGCGATTTTGGAAAGGGGTACCATCACGATTTTTTCCGAAAATCGGACCAGCGGTATTTTTATCGATTTCCTGCAGGATTTTATGGTCATTTCGCAACCGATTTGCATATGGGGTACCATTTTTTAATCAGACCTTCATTGCCCTTCGATCCGCCTCAAAATATACACAAAACGGAACAAATAAAATTTTACCTATTTTTCTCAATTTTGGAGAGGGGCACCATCACGATTTTTTCCGAAAATCGGACCAGCGGTATTTTTATCGATTTCTTGCAGGATTTTATGGAATATCTTGGTCATTTCGCAACCAATTTGCAAATGAGGTACCATTTTTTAATCAGAGCTTCATTGCCATTCGATCCGCCGCAAAATATACAGAAAACGGAACAAACAAAATTGTACCTATTTTTCGCGATTTTGGATCACGATTTTTTCCGAAAATCGGACCAGCGGTATTTTTATCGATTTCCTGCAGGATTTTATGGAATTTCGCAACCAATTTGCAAATGGGGTACCATTTTTTAATCAGAGCTTCATTGCCCTTCGATCCGCCGCAAAATATACAGAAAACGGAACAAACAAAATTGTACCTATTTTTCGCGATTTTGGAAAGGGGTACCATCACGATTTTTTCCGAAAATCGGACCAGCGTTATTTTTATCGATTTCCTGAAGGATTTTATGGAATATCTTGGTCATTTCGCAACCGATTTGCAAATGGGATACCATTTTTTAATCACACCTTCATTGCCCTTCGATCCGCCTCAAAATATACAGAAAACGGAACAAAAAAAATTTTACCCATTTTTCGCGATTTTGGAAAGGGGTACCATCACGATTTTTTCCGAAAATCGGACCAGCGTTATTTTTATCGATTTCCTGCAGGATTTTATGGAATATCTTGGTCATTTCGCAACCGATTTGCAAATGGGGTACCATTTTTTAATCAGAGCTTCATTGCCCTTCGATCCGCCGCAAAATATACAGAAAACGGAACAAACAAAATTGTACCTATTTTTCGCGATTTTGGAAAGGGGTACCATCACGATTTTTTCCGAAAATCGGACCAGCGGTATTTTTATCGATTTCCTGCAGGATTTTATGGAATATCTTGGTCATTTCGCAACCGATTTGCATATGGGGTACCGTTTTTTAATCACACCTTCATTGCCCTTCGATCCGCCTCAAAATATACAGAAAACGGAACAAAAAAAATTTTACCCATTTTTCGCGATTTTGGAAAGGGGTACCATCACGATTTTTTCCGAAAATCGGACCAGCGTTATTTTTATCGATTTCCTGCAGGATTTTATGGAATATCTTGGTCATTTCGCAACCGATTTGCAAATGGGGTACCATTTTTTAATCAGAGCTTCTTTGCCCTTCGACCCGCCGCAAAATATACAGAAAACGGAACAAACAAAATTGTACCTATTTTTCGCGATTTTGGAAAGGGGTACCATCACGATTTTTTCCGAAAATCGGACCAGCGGTATTTTTATCGATTTCCTGCAGGATTTTATGGAATATCTTGGTCATTTCGCAACCAATTTGCAAGTGGGATACCATTTTTTAATCACACCTTCATTGCCCTTCGATCCGCCTCAAAATATACAGAAAACGGAACAAAAAAAATTTTACCCATTTTCGGTAGGTTTGATTTTGTCGATTTTCTGTTAGTTTTTTTATGAATATTTTGGCCATTTCCCAACATATTTCGGAACGGTATACCATTTTGGAACCAGCGCATTATTTGCCGTGCATCTGCATCAAAAGATCTTCAAAACCGAAGAAAAAAATGTAACTTAGTTTTTGATAATTTTGAAAGGGAAATTTTTGAAATTCGACTCTGTAGTTTTGTCGATTTTCTCTAATTTTTTTATGGTACTTTGGTCTTTTCGCAACAGATTTTGGAATGGAATGTCATTTTGGAGTCAGAACTTCATTCTGCGTCGAATCCCTTTTTAAATCGCTTGAGAATTGGGAAGGGAAACTGTTAAAAAACATCGAATTTTTGACTAAAAACGGCTTCCCAATGTTTTATTTTATTTATGCAGCTTCTGCAGGACAAGATCCGTACCTGGAGCATCTGATCAGCACCAGAAGCACCTCTGGCAGCACCTAGCAGCACTGGAACCGCAGGGCAGCACCTGGATCAGTTGTATCAGCACCTAAAGCATCGGAGCGGAACCAGAAACACCTTCTGCAGCACCTGGAGCAACCGTAGGAGATCCTGGAGCACCTGTGTCAGCACCTGGAGCTTTTGGAGCGTCAGACCAGCACCTGGAGCACCGTATTTTGTATTTAATTTCCCATATTTTAAGCAATTTCCTATGTAAATACATGTATATTTATATTTTAGCACGTTTTATTGAAAATAAAGCTCACAGTTTACACCAATTTTCCGAGTTTTCTTTCATTTTCCAGGTTTTCCCCGAATTTTCCCGACTTTCCCACCTTTCCGAGTTTTCCGAATTTTCCTGAATTTTCCTGAATTTTCCTGAATTTTCCTGAATTTTCCCGAATTTTTCAGAATTTTCCAGAATTTTCCCGAATTTTTCAGAATTTTCCTAAATTTTCCAGATTTTTCCTGAATTTTTCAGAATTTTCCTGCATTTTCCACAATTTTTCAGAATTTTCCTGAATTTTTTAAAATTTTAAAAACCCAAAAATCGCCCTCCGCCACTTCTGAAGTACCAGGCGAACAGAAATCAGCAGAAGGTGGATGCCGAATTTTTAAAATTTGGCGGGAAAAAATTTGAATTTGAAAAAAAATACCAAAAAAAATTTAACGGAAAAATACCAAAAAATGTAACGAAAAAATACCAGATTAAAATTTTTTTTGGTATTTTTCCGTTACATTTTTGGTATTTTTCCGTTAAAATTATTTTGGTATTTTTTTTCAAATTCAATTTTGGTATTTCCCGCCAAATTTTAAAAATTCGGCATCCACCTTCTGCTTATTTCTGTTCGCCTGGTACTTCAGAAGTGGCGGAGGACTATTTTGGGGTTTTTTTTTTAATTTTTTGAAATTCAGGAAAAATAAGGAATGTGCTGGAAAAATTCAGGAAAATTCAGGAATATTCAGAAAAATTCAGAAAAATTCAGGAAAATTCTGGAAAATTCAGGAAAATTCAGGAAAATTCAGGAAAATTCAGGAAAATTCAGGAAAATTCAGGAAAATTCAGGAAAATTCAGGAAAATTCAGGAAAATTCAGGAATATTCGGGAAACATCGGCAAAAATTTGTAAAACACAAAAAAAAAGGAAAATTCGTCTAACTTCATGAAAATTCAGGAAAATTCAAAAAATTTTCCCGATTCTTGATGGCCAGAATTTTCCTGAATTTTCATGAATTTTCACGAATTTTCCTAATTTTTTCTGAATTTTCCAGCATTTTCCTAAATTTGTATAAATTTAAAAAATGCAAAAATCGCCCTCTGCCACTTCTGAAGTACTAGGCGAACAGAAAACAGCAGAAGGTGGATGCAAAAATTAAAATGTTGCATACTTTTGTGCGTTTTAATAAAAGACCACTACATATTTTAATACTTATATTTGCAAAAATTAATATGTTGCATACCTTTTTGAGCTTTTTAAATAGAAGACTAAAAGACCACTACACATTTTAATACTTATTTTTGCAAAAATTTAAATGTTGCATACTTTTTGGATGCGAATTTCTTTAATTTAAATTTAATTTAATTTAATTTAAATTTAAGAAATTTGCATCCAAAAACTATGCAACATTTAAATTTTTTCAAAAGACCACTACAAAATTTAATACTTATTTTTGCAAAAATTTAAATGTTGCATACTTTTTGGATGCGAAGTTCTTAAATTTAAAAAGCTCAGAAATTCGCATCCAAAAAGTATGCAACATTTAAATTTTTGCAAAAGACCACAACACAATTTAATACTTATTTTTGCAAAAATTTAAATGTTGGATACTTTTTGGATGCGAAGTTCTTAAATTTAAAAAGCTCAGAAATTCGCATCCAAAAAGTATGCAACATTTAAATTTTTGCAAAAGACCACTACACAATTTAATACTTATTTTTGAAAAAATTTAAATGTTGCATACTTTTTGGATGCGAAGTTCTTAAATTTAAAAAGCTCAGAAATTCGCATCCAAAAAGTATGCAACATTTAAATTTTTGCAAAAATAAGTATTAAAATGTGTAGTGGTCTTTTAGTCCTTTATTTAAAAAGCTCAAAAAAGTATGCAACATTCTAATTTTTGCAAATATAAGTATTAAAATGTGTAGTGGTCTTTTATTAAAACGCACAAAAGTATGCAACATTTTAATTTTTGCATCCACCTTCTGCTGATTTCTGTTCGCCTAGTACTTCAGAAGTGGCAGAGGGCGATTTTTTAAATTTATACAAATTTAGGAAAATGCTAAAAAATTCAGAAAAAATTAGGAAAATTCGTGGAAATTCATGAAAATTCAGGAAAATTCTGGCCATCAGGAATCGGGAAAATTTTTTGAATTTTCCTGAATTTTCATGAAGTTAGACGAATTTTCCTTTTTTTTTGTGTTTTACAAATTTTTGCCGATGTTTCCCGAATTTTCCTGAATTTTCCTGAATTTTTCCAGCACATTCCTTATTTTTCCTGAATTTCAAAAAATTAAAAAAAAAACCAAAAAATGGCCCTCCGCCACTTCTGAAGTACCAGGCGAACAGAAATAAGCAGAAGGTGGATGCCGAATTTTTAAAATTTGGCGGGAAATTTAAATAAAATACCAAAAAAATTTTAACGGAAAAATACCAAAAATGTAACGGAAAAATACCAAAAAAAATTTTAATCTGGTATTTTTTCGTTACATTTTTTGGTATTTTTCCGTTAAATTTTTTTTGGTATTTTTTTTCAAATTCAAATTTTTTCCCGCCAAATTTTAAAAATTCGGCATCCACCTTCTGCTGATTTCTGTTCGCCTGGTATTTCAGAAGTGGCGGAGGGCGATTTTAGGGTTTTTAAAATTTTAAAAAATTCAGGAAAATTCTGAAAAATTGTGGAAAATGCAGGAAAATTCTGAAAAATTCAGGAAAAATCTGGAAAATTTAGGAAAATTCTGAAAAATTCGGGACAATTCAGGAAAATTCTAAAAAATTCGGGAAAATTCAGGAAAATTCAGGAAAATTCAGGAAAATTCAGGAAAATTCAAGAAAATTCAGGAAAATTCGGAAAACTCGGAAAGGTGGGAAAGTCGGGAAAATTCGAGGAAAACCTGGAAAATGAAAGAAAACTCGGAAAATTGGTGTAAACTGTGAGCTTTATTTTCAATAAAACGTTCTAAAATATAAATATACATGTATTTACATAGGAAATTGCTTAAAATATGGGAAATTAAATACAAAATACGGTGCTCCAGGTGCTGGTCTGACGCTCCAAAAGCTCCAGGTGCTGACACAGGTGCTCCAGGATCTCCTACGGTTGCTCCAGGTGCTGCAGAAGGTGTTTCTGGTGCCGCTCCGATGCTTTAGGTGCTGATACAACTGATCCAGGTGCTGCCCTGCGGTTCCAGTGCTGCTAGGTGCTGCCAGAGGTGCTTCTGGTGCTGATCAGATGCTCCAGGTACGGATCTTGTCCTGCAGAAGCTGCATAAATAAAATAAAACATTGGGAAGCCGTTTTTAGTCAAAAATTCGATGTTTTTTAACAGTTTCCCTTCCCAATTCTCAAGCGATTTAAAAAGGGATTCGACGCAGAATGAAGTTCTGACTCCAAAATGACATTCCATTCCAAAATCTAATGCGAAAAGACCATAGTACCATAAAAAAATTAGAGAAAATCGACAAAACTACAGAGTCGAATTTCAAAAATTCGAAAAATCAAACCTACCGAAAATGGGTATAATTTTTTTTGTTCCGTTTTCTGTATATTTTGAGGCGGATCGAAGGGCAATGAAGGTGTGATTAAAAAATGGTATCCCATTTGCAAATTGGTTGCGAAATGACCAAGATATTCCATAAAATCCTGCAGGAAATCGATAAAAATACCACTGGTCCGATTTTCGGAAAAAATCGTGATGGTACCCCTTTCCAAAATCGCGAAAAATAGGTACAATTTTGTTTCTTCCGTTTTCTGTATATTTTGCGGCGGATCGAAGGGCAATGAAGCTCTGATTAAAAAATGGTACCCCATTTGCAAATCGGTTGCGAAATGACCAAGATATTCCATAAAATCCTGCAGGAAATCGATAAAAATACCGCTGGTCCGATTTTCGGAAAAAATCGTGATGGTACCCCTTTCCAAAATCGCGAAAAATAGGTACAATTTTGTTTGTTCCGTTTTCTGTATATTTTGCGGCGGATCGAAGGGCAATGAAGCTCTGATTAAAAAATGGTACCCCATTTGCAAATCGGTTGCGAAATGACCAAGATATTCCATAAAATCCTGCAGGAAATCGATAAAAATAACGCTGGTCCGATTTTCGGAAAAAATCGTGGTGGTACCCCTTTCCAAAATCGCGAAAAAGAGTTAAAAATTTTTTTGTTCCGTTTTCTGTATATTTTGAAGCGGATCGAAGGGCAATGAAGGTGTGATTAAAAAATGGTATCCCATTTGCAAATCGGTTGTGAAATGACCAAGATATTCCATAAAATCCTGCAAGAAATCGATAAAAATAACGATGGTCCGATTTTCGGAAAAAATCGTGATGGTACCCCTTTCCAAAATTGAGAAAAATAGGTAAAATTTTATTTGTTCCGTTTTGTGTATATTTTGAGGCGGATCGAAGGGCAATGAAGGTCTGATTAAAAAACGGTACCCCATATGCAAATCGGTTGCGAAATGACCAAGATATTCCATAAAATCCTGCAGGGAATCGATCAAAATAACGATGGTCCGATTTTCGGAAAAAATCATGATGGTATCCCTTTCCAAAATCGCGAAAAATAGGTAAAATTTTGTTTAATCCGTTTTCTGTATATTTTGAAGCGGATCCAAGGGCAATAAAGGTGTGATTAAAAAACGGTACCACATATGCAAATCGGTTGCAAAATGACCAAGGTATTCCATAAAATCCTGCAGGAAGTCGATAAAAATACCGCTGGTCCGATTTTCGGAAAAAATCGTGATGGTACCCCTTTCCAAAATGACGAAAAATAGGTAAAATTTTTTTTGTTCCGTTTTGTGTATATTTTGAAGCGGATCGAAGGGCAATGAAGGTGTGATTAAAAAATGGTATCCCATTTGCAAATCGGTTGTGAAATGACCAAGATATTCCATAAAATCCTGCAGGAAATCGATAAAAATAACGCTGGTCCGATTTTCGGAAAAAATCGTGATGGTACCCCTTTCCAAAATCGCGAAGAATAGGTAAAATTTTTTTTGTTCCCTTTTTTGTATATTTTGAGGCGGATCGAATGGCAATGAAGCTCTGATTAAAAAATGGTACCTCATTTGCAAATCAGTTGCGAAATGACCAAGATATTCCATAAAATCCTGCAAGAAATCGATAAAAATAACGATGGTCTGATTTTCGGAAAAAATCGTGATGGTACCCCTTTCCAAAATTGAGAAAAATAGGTAAAATTTTATTTGTTCCGTTTTGTGTATATTTTGAGGCGGATCGAAGGGCAATGAAGGTCTGATTAAAAAACAGTACCCCATATGCAAATCGGTTGCGAAATGACCAAGATATTCCATAAAATCCTGCAGGGAATCGATCAAAATAACGATGGTCCGATTTTCGGAAAAAATCATGATGGTATCCCTTTCCAAAATCGCGAAAAATAGGTAAAATTTTGTTTAATCCGTTTTCTGTATATTTTGAAGCGGATCCAAGGGCAATGAAGGTGTGATTAAAAAACGGTACCCCATATGCAAATCGGTTGCAAAATGACCAAGGTATTCCATAAAATCCTGCAGGAAGTCGATAAAAATACCGCTGGTACGATTTTCGGAAAAAATCGTGATGGTACCCCTTTCCAAAATCGCGAAGAATAGGTAAAATTTTTTTTGTTCCCTTTTTTGTATATTTTGAGGCGGATCGAATGGCAATGAAGCTCTGATTAAAAAATGGTACCTCATTTGCAAATCAGTTGCGAAATGACCAAGATATTCCATAAAATCCTGCAAGAAATCGATAAAAATAACGATGGTCCGATTTTCGGAAAAAATCGTGATGGTACCCCTTTCCAAAATCGCGAAAAAGAGTTAAAAATTTTTTTGTTCCGTTTTCTGTATATTTTGAAGCGGATCGAAGGGCAATGAAGGTGTGATTAAAAAATGGTATCCCATTTGCAAATCGGTTGTGAAATGACCAAGATATTCCATAAAATCCTGCAAGAAATCGATAAAAATAACGCTGGTCCGATTTTCGGAAAAAATCGTGATGGTACCCCTTTTCAAAATCGCGAAAAATAGGTAAAATTTTGTTTGTTCCGTTTTCTGTATATTTTGAGGCTGATCAATGGGCAATGAAGCTCTGATTAAAAAATTGTTCCCCATTTGCAAATCGGTTGCGAAATGACCAAGATATTCCATAAAATCCTGCAGGAAATCGATAAAATAACGGCGCTCCGATTTTCGGAAAAAATCGTGATGGTCCTGCATAAAAAACTAACAGAAAATCGACAAATTTTTGCAAAAGACCACTACAAAATTTAATACTTATTTTTGCAAAAATTTAAATGTTGCATACTTTTTGGATGCGAAGTTCTTAAATTTAAAAAGCTCAGAAATTCGCATCCAAAAAGTATGCAACATTTAAATTTTTGCAAAAGACCACAACACAATTTAATACTTATTTTTGCAAAAATTTAAATGTTGGATACTTTTTGGATGCGAAGTTCTTAAATTTAAAAAGCTCAGAAATTCGCATCCAAAAAGTATGCAACATTTAAATTTTTGCAAAAGACCACTACACAATTTAATACTTATTTTTGAAAAAATTTAAATGTTGCATACTTTTTGGATGCGAAGTTCTTAAATTTAAAAAGCTCAGAAATTCGCATCCAAAAAGTATGCAACATTTAAATTTTTGCAAAAATAAGTATTAAAATGTGTAGTGGTCTTTTAGTCCTTTATTTAAAAAGCTCAAAAAAGTATGCAACATTCTAATTTTTGCAAATATAAGTATTAAAATGTGTAGTGGTCTTTTATTGAAACGCACAAAAGTATGCAACATTTTAATTTTTGCATCCACCTTCTGCTGATTTCTGTTCGCCTAGTACTTCAGAAGTGGCAGAGGGCGATTTTTTAAATTTATACAAATTTAGGAAAATGCTGAAAAATTCAGAAAAAATTAGGAAAATTCGTGGAAATTCATGAAAATTCAGGAAAATTCTGGCCATCAGGAATCGGGAAAATTTTTTGAATTTTCCTGAATTTTCATGAAGTTAGACGAATTTTCCTTTTTTTTTGTGTTTTACAAATTTTGGCAGATGTTTCCCGAATTTTCCTGAATTTTCCTGAATTTTCCTGAATTTTCCGGAATTTTCCTGAATCTTCCTGAATTTTCCTGAATTTTTCCAGAACATTCCTTATTTTTCCTGTAGGTTTGATTTTGTCGATTTTCTGTTAGTTTTTTATGCAGGACCATCACGATTTTTTCCGAAAATCGGACCAGCGTTATTCGCATCCAAAAAGTATGCAACATTTAAATTTTTGCAAAAATAAGTATTAAAATGTGTAGTGGTCTTTTAGTCCTTTATTTAAAAAGCTCAAAAAAGTATGCAACATTCTAATTTTTTATTCCACCTTCTGCTGATTTCTGTTCGCCTAGTACTTCAGAAGTGGCAGAGGGCGATTTTTGGATTTTTTAAATTTATACAAATTTAGGAAAATGCGAGAAAATTCAGAAAAAATTAGGAAAATTCGTGAAAATTCATGAAAATTCAGGAAAATTCTGGCCATCAGGAATCGGGAAAATTTTTTGAATTTTCCTGAATTTTCATGAAGTTAGACGAATTTTCCTTTTTTTTTTGTGTTTTACAAATTTTTGCAGATGTTTCCCGAATTTTCCTGAATTTTCCTGAATTTTCCTGAATTTTCCTGAATCTTCCTGAATTTTTCCAGAACATTCCTTATTTTTCCTGTAGGTTTGATTTTGTCGATTTTCTGTTAGTTTTTTATGCAGGACCATCACGATTTTTTCCGAAAATCGGACCAGCGTTATTTTTATCGATTTCCTGCAGGATTTTATGGAATATCTTGGTCATTTCTCATTCGATTTGCAAATGGGGTACCATTTTTTAATCAGAGCTTAATTGCCCATTGATCCGCCTCAAAATATACAGAAAACGGCACAACAATAATTGTACCTATTTTTTTGCGTTTTTGGCAAGAGGTACCATCACGATTTTTTCCGAAAATCGTACCAGCGATATTTTTATCGATTTCCTGCAGGATTTTATGGAATATCTTGGTCATTTCCCATTCGATTTGCAAATGGGGTACCATTTTTTAATCAGAGCTTCATTGCCCTTCGATCCGCCTCAAAATGTATAGAAAACGGCACAACAATAATTGTACCTATTTTTTTGCGTTTTTGGAAAGGGGTACCATCACGATTTTTTCCGAAAATCGGACCAGCGTTATTTTTATCGATTTCCTGCAGGATTTTATAGAATATCTTAGTCATTTCGCAACCGATTTGCAAATGGGGTACCATTTTTTAATTAGACCTTCATTGCCCTTCGATCCGCCTCAAAATATACAGAAAACGAAACAAACAAAATTTTACCTATATTTCGCGATTTTGGAAAGGGGTACCATCACGATTTTTTCCGAAAATCGGACCAGCGTTATTTTTATCGATTTCCTGCAGGATTTTATGGAATATCTTGGTCATTTCTCATTCGATTTGCAAATGGGGTACCATTTTTTAATCAGAGCTTAATTGCCCATTGATCCGCCTCAAAATATACAGAAAACGGCACAACAATAATTGTACCTATTTTTTTGCGTTTTTGGCAAGAGGTACCATCACGATTTTTTCCGAAAATCGTACCAGCGATATTTTTATCGATTTCCTGCAGGATTTTATGGAATATCTTGGTCATTTCCCATTCGATTTGCAAATGGGGTACCATTTTTTAATCAGAGCTTCATTGCCCTTCGATCCGCCTCAAAATGTATAGAAAACGGCACAACAATAATTGTACCTATTTTTTTGCGTTTTTGGAAAGGGGTACCATCACGATTTTTTCCGAAAATCGGACCAGCGTTATTTTTATCGATTTCCTGCAGGATTTTATAGAATATCTTAGTCATTTCGCAACCGATTTGCAAATGGGGTACCATTTTTTAATTAGACCTTCATTGCCCTTCGATCCGCCTCAAAATATACAGAAAACGAAACAAACAAAATTTTACCTATATTTCGCGATTTTGGAAAGGGGTACCATCACGATTTTTCCGAAAATCGGACCAGCGTTATTTTTATCGATTTCCTGCAGGATTTTATGGAATATCTTGGTCATTTCCCATTCGATTTGCAAATGGGGTACCATTTTTTAATCAGAGCTTCATTGCCCTTCGATCCGCCTCAAAATGTAGAGAAAACGGCACAACAATAATTGTACCTATTTTTTTGCGTTTTTGGAAAGGGGTACCATCACGATTTTTTCCGAAAATCGGACCATCGTTATTTTTATCGATTTCCTGCAGGATTTTATAGAATATCTTAGTCATTTCGCAACCGATTTGCAAATGGGGTACCATTTTTTAATTAGACCTTCATTGCCCTTCGATCCGCCTCAAAATATACAGAAAACGAAACAAACAAAATTTTACCTATATTTCGCGATTTTGGAAAGGGGTACCATCACGATTTTTCCGAAAATCGGACCAGCGTTATTTTTATCGATTTCCTGCAGGATTTTATAGAATATCTTAGTCATTTCGCAACCGATTTGCAAATGGGGTACCATTTTTTAATTAGACCTTCATTGCCCTTCGATCCGCCTCAAAATATACAGAAAACGAAACAAACAAAATTGTACCTATATTTCGCGATTTTGGAAAGGGGTACCATCACGATTTTTCCGAAAATCGTACCAGCGTTATTTTTATCGATTTCCTGCAGGATTTTATGGAATATCTTGGTCATTTCGCAACCGATTTGCAAATGGGGCTCCATTTTTTAATCAGACCTTCATTGCCCTTGGTTCCGTCTCAAAATGTAGAGAAAACGGAACAAAAAAAATTTTACCTATTTTTCGCGATTTTGGAAAGGGGTACCATCACGATTTTTTCCGAAAATCGGACCAGCGTTATTTTTATCGATTTCCTGCAGGATTTTATGGAATATCTTGGTCATTTTGCAACCGATTTGCAAATGGGGTACCATTTTTTAATCAGAGCTTCATTGCCCTTTGATCAGCCTCAAAATGTAGAGAAAACGGAACAAAAAAGATTGTACCTATTTTTCGCGTTTTTGGAATCGGGTACCATCACGATTTTTTCCGAAAATCGGACCAGCGTTATTCGCATCCAAAAAGTATGCAACATTTAAATTTTTGCAAAAATAAGTATTAAAATGTGTAGTGGTCTTTTAGTCCTTTATTTAAAAAGCTCAAAAAAGTATGCAACATTCTAATTTTTGCAAATATAAGTATTAAAATATGTAGTGGTCTTTTATTAAAACGCACAAAAGTATGCAACATTTTAATTTTTTATTCCACCGTCTGCTGATTTCTGTTCGCCTAGTACTTCAGAAGTGACAGAGGGCGATTTTTGGATTTTTTAAATTTATATAAATTTAGGAAAATGCGAGAAAATTCAGAAAAAATTAGGAAAATTCGTGAAAATTCATGAAAATTCAGGAAAATTCTGGCCATCAGGAATCGGGAAAATTTTTTGAATTTTCCTGAATTTTCATGAAGTTAGACGAATTTTCCTTTTTTTTTTGTGTTTTACAAATTTTTGCAGATGTTTCCCGAATTTTCCTGAATTTTCCTGAATTTTCCTGAATTTTCCTGAATTTTCCTGAATCTTCCTGAATTTTCCTGAATTTTTCCAGAACATTCCTTATTTTTCCTGTAGGTTTGATTTTGTCGATTTTCTGTTAGTTTTTTATGCAGGACCATCACGATTTTTTCCGAAAATCGGACCAGCGTTATTTTTATCGATTTCCTGCAGGATTTTATGGAATATCTTGGTCATTTCTCATTCGATTTGCAAATGGGGTACCATTTTTTAATCAGAGCTTAATTGCCCATTGATCCGCCTCAAAATATACAGAAAACGGCACAACAATAATTGTACCTATTTTTTTGCGTTTTTGGCAAGAGGTACCATCACGATTTTTTCCGAAAATCGTACCAGCGATATTTTTATCGATTTCCTGCAGGATTTTATGGAATATCTTGGTCATTTCGCAACCGATTTGCAAATGGGGCTCCATTTTTTAATCAGACCTTCATTGCCCTTGGTTCCGTCTCAAAATGTAGAGAAAACGGAACAAAAAAATTTTACCTATTTTTCGCGATTTTGGAAAGGGGTACCATCACGATTTTTTCCGAAAATCGGACCAGCGTTATTTTTATCGATTTCCTGCAGGATTTTATGGAATATCTTGGTCATTTCGCAACCGATTTGCAAATGGGGTACCATTTTTTAATCAGAGCTTCATTGCCCTTCGACCCGCCGCAAAATATACAGAAAACGGAACAAACAAAATTGTACCTATTTTTCGCGATTTTGGAAAGGGGTACCATCACGATTTTTTCCGAAAATCGGACCAGCGTTATTTTTATCGATTTCCTGCAGGATTTTATGGAATATCTTGGTCATTTTGCAACCGATTTGCAAATGGGTACCATTTTTTAATCAGAGCTTCATTGCCCTTTGATCAGCCTCAAAATGTAGAGAAAACGGAACAAAAAAAATTTTATCCATTTTTTGCGATTTTGGAAAGGGGTACCATCACGATTTTTTCCGAAAATGGGACCAGCGTTATTTTTATCGGTTTCCTGCTGGATTTTATGAAATATCTTGGTCATTTCGCAACCGATTTGCAAATAGGGTACCATTTTTTAATCAGAGCTTCATTGCCCTTTGATCAGCCTCAAAATGTAGAGAAAACGGAACAAAAAAGATTGTACCTATTTTTCGCGTTTTTGGAATCGGGTACCATCACGATTTTTTCCGAAAATCGGACCAGCGTTATTCGCATCCAAAAAGTATGCAACATTTAAATTTTTGCAAAAATAAGTATTAAAATGTGTAGTGGTCTTTTAGTCCTTTATTTAAAAAGCTCAAAAAAGTATGCAACATTCTAATTTTTGCAAATATAAGTATTAAAATATGTAGTGGTCTTTTATTAAAACGCACAAAAGTATGCAACATTTTAATTTTTTATTCCACCTTCTGCTGATTTCTGTTCGCCTAGTACTTCAGAAGTGGCAGAGGGCGATTTTTGGATTTTTTAAATTTATACAAATTTAGGAAAATGCGAGAAAATTCAGAAAAAATTAGGAAAATTCGTGAAAATTCATGAAAATTCAGGAAAATTCTGGCCATCAGGAATCGGGAAAATTTTTTGAATTTTCCTGAATTTTCATGAAGTTAGACGAATTTTCCTTTTTTTTTTGTGTTTTACAAATTTTTGCAGATGTTTCCCGAATTTTCCTGAATTTTCCTGAATTTTCCTGAATTTTCCTGAATCTTCCTGAATTTTCCTGAATTTTTCCAGAACATTCCTTATTTTTCCTGTAGGTTTGATTTTGTCGATTTTCTGTTAGTTTTTTATGCAGGACCATCACGATTTTTTCCGAAAATCGGACCAGCGTCATTTTTATCGATTTCCTGCAGGATTTTATGGAATATCTTGGTCATTTCTCATTCGATTTGCAAATGGGGTACCATTTTTTAATCAGAGCTTAATTGCCCATTGATCCGCCTCAAAATATACAGAAAACGGCACAACAATAATTGTACCTATTTTTTTGCGTTTTTGGCAAGAGGTACCATCACGATTTTTTCCGAAAATCGTACCAGCGATATTTTTATCCATTTCCTGCAGGATTTTATGGAATATCTTGGTCATTTCGCAACCGATTTGCAAATGGGGCTCCATTTTTTAATCAGACCTTCATTGCCCTTGGTTCCGTCTCAAAATGTAGAGAAAACGGAACAAAAAAAATTTTACCTATTTTTCGCGATTTTGGAAAGGGGTACCATCACGATTTTTTCCGAAAATCGGACCAGCGTTATTTTTATCGATTTCCTGCAGGATTTTATGGAATATCTTGGTCATTTCGCAACCGATTTGCAAATGGGGTACCATTTTTTAATCAGAGCTTCTTTGCCCTTCGACCCGCCGCAAAATATACAGAAAACGGAACAAACAAAATTGTACCTATTTTTCGCGATTTTGGAAAGGGGTACCATCACGATTTTTTCCGAAAATCGGACCAGCGGTATTTTTATCGATTTCCTGCAGGATTTTATGGAATATCTTGGTCATTTCGCAACCAATTTGCAAGTGGGATACCATTTTTTAATCACACCTTCATTGCCCTTCGACCCGCCGCAAAATATACAGAAAACGGAACAAACAAAATTGTACCTATTTTGTCGCGATTTTGGAAAGGGGTACCATCACGATTTTTTCCGAAAATCGGACCAGCGTTATTTTTATCGATTTCCTGCAGGATTTTATGGAATATCTTGGTCATTTCGCAACCGATTTGCAAATGGGGTACCATTTTTTAATCAGAGCTTCATTGCCCTTCGATCCGCCTCAAAATGTAGAGAAAACGGCACAACAATAATTGTACCTATTTTTTTGCGTTTTTGGAAAGGGGTACCATCACGATTTTTTCCGAAAATCGTACCAGCGTTATTTTTATCGATTTCCTGCAGGATTTTATGGAATATCATGGTCATTTCGCAACCGATTTGCATATGGGGTACCATTTTTTAATTAGACCTTCATTGCCCTTCGATCCGCCTCAAAATATACAGAAAACGAAACAAACAAAATTTTACCTATATTTCGCGATTTTGAAAAGGGGTACCATCACGATTTTTCCGAAAATCGGACCAGCGTTATTTTTATCGATTTCCTGCAGGATTTTATGGAATATCTTGGTCATTTCCCATTCGATTTGCAAATGGGGTACCATTTTTTAATCAGAGCTTCATTGCCCTTCGATCCGCCTCAAAATGTAGAGAAAACGGAACAAAAAAATTTTACCTATTTTTCGCGATTTTGGAAAGGGGTACCATCACGATTTTTTCCGAAAATCGTACCAGCGTTATTTTTATCGATTTCCTGCAGGATTTTATGGAATATCATGGTCATTTCGCAACCGATTTGCATATGGGGTACCATTTTTTAATTAGACCTTCATTGCCCTTCGATCCGCCTCAAAATATACAGAAAACGAAACAAACAAAATTTTACCTATATTTCGCGATTTTGAAAAGGGGTACCATCACGATTTTTCCGAAAATCGGACCAGCGTTATTTTTATCGATTTCCTGCAGGATTTTATGGAATATCTTGGTCATTTCCCATTCGATTTGCAAATGGGGTACCATTTTTTAATCAGAGCTTCATTGCCCTTCGATCCGCCTCAAAATGTAGAGAAAACGGCACAACAATAATTGTACCTATTTTTTTGCGTTTTTGGAAAGGGGTACCATCACGATTTTTTCCGAAAATCGTACCAGCGATATTTTTATCGATTTCCTGCAGGATTTTATGGAATATCTTGGTCATTTCGCAACCGATTTGCAAATGGTGCTCCATTTTTTAATCAGACCTTCATTGCCCTTGGTTCCGTCTCAAAATGTAGAGAAAACGGAACAAAAAAAATTTTACCTATTTTTCGCGATTTTGGAAAGGGGTACCATCACGATTTTTTCCGAAAATACATCATGATTTTTTCCGAAAATCGGACCAGCGTTATTTTTATCGATTTCCTGCAGGATGTTATGGAATATATTGGTCATTTCGCAACCGATTTGCAAATGGGGTACCATTTTTTAATCAGAGCTTCATTGCCCTTTGATCAGCCTCAAAATGTAGAGAAAACGGAACAAAAAAAATTTTATCCATTTTTCGCGATTTTGGAAAGGGGTACCATCACGATTTTTTCCGAAAATGGGACCAGCGTTATTTTTATCGGTTTCCTGCAGGATTTTATGAAATATCTTGGTCATTTCGCAACCGATTTG
The DNA here is from genome assembly GCA_035047325.1 of Drosophila vallismaia. Classification (NCBI taxonomy): domain Eukaryota; kingdom Metazoa; phylum Arthropoda; class Insecta; order Diptera; family Drosophilidae; genus Drosophila; species Drosophila vallismaia. The sequence goes on along the minus strand of JAWNPU010000037.1, from coordinate 1,936,822 downwards.
CAAATAGGGTACCATTTTTTAATCAGAGCTTCACTGCCCTTTGATCAGCCTCAAAATATACAGAAAACGGAACAAAAAAATTTTACCTATTTTTCGCGATTTTGGAAAGGGGTACCATCACGATTTTTCCGAAAATCGGACCAGCGTTATTTTAATCGATTTCCTGCAGGATTTTATGGAATATCTTGGTCATTTCCCATTCGATTTGCAAATGGGGTACCATTTTTTAATCAGAGCTTCATTGCCCTTCGATCCGCCTCAAAATGTAGAGAAAACGGCACAACAATAATTGTACCTACTTTTTTGCGTTTTTGGAAAGGGGTACCATCACGATTTTTTCCGAAAATGGGACCAGCGTTATTTTTATCGGTTTCCTGCTGGATTTTATGAAATATCTTGGTCATTTCGCAACCGATTTGCAAATAGGGTACCATTTTTTAATCAGAGCTTCATTGCCCTTTGATCAGCCTCAAAATATACAGAAAACGGAACAAAAAAAATTTTACCTATTTTTCGCGATTTTGGAAAGGGGTACCATCACGATTTTTTCCGAAAATCGGACCAGCGTTATTTTTATCGATTTCCTGCAGGATTTTATAGAATATCTTAGTCATTTCGCAACCGATTTGCAAATGGGGTACCATTTTTTAATTAGACCTTCATTGCCCTTCGATCCGCCTCAAAATATACAGAAAACGAAACAAACAAAATTTGACCTATATTTCGCGATTTTGGAAAGGGGTACCATCACGATTTTTCCGAAAATCGGACCAGCGTTATTTTTATCGATTTCCTGCAGGATTTTATGGAATATCTTGGTCATTTCCCATTCGATTTGCAAATGGGGTACCATTTTTTAATCAGAGCTTCATTGCCCTTCGATCCGCCTCAAAATGTAGAGAAAACGGCACAAAAATAATTGTACCTATTTTTTGCGTTTTTGGAAAGGGGTACCATCACGATTTTTTCCGAAAATCGGACCAGCGTTATTTTTATCGATTTCCTGCAGGATTTTATAGAATATCTTAGTCATTTCGCAACCGATTTGCAAATGGGGTACCATTTTTTAATTAGACCTTCATTGCCCTTCGATCCGCCTCAAAATATACAGAAAACGAAACAAACAAAATTTTACCTATATTTCGCGATTTTGGAAAGGGGTACCATCACGATTTTTCCGAAAATCAGACCAGCGTTATTTTTATCGATTTCCTGCAGGATTTTATGGAATATCTTGGTCATTTCCCATTCGATTTGCAAATGGGGTACCATTTTTTAATCAGAGCTTCATTGCCCTTCGATCCGCCTCAAAATGTAGAGAAAACGGCACAACAATAATTGTACCTATTTTTTTGCGTTTTTGGAAAGGGGTACCATCACGATTTTTTCCGAAAATCGGACCAGCGTTATTTTTATACATTTCCTGCAGGGTTTTATGGAATATCTTGGTCATTTCGCAACCGATTTGCATATGGGGTACAATATTTTAATCAGAGCTTCATTGCCCTTGGTTCCGCCTCAAAATAAACAGAAAATGGAACAAAAAAAATTTTACCTATTTTTCGCGATTTTGGAAAGGGGTACCATCACGATTTTTTCCGAAAATCGGACCAGCGGTATTTTTATCGATTTCCTGCAGGATTTTATGGAATATCCTGGTCATTTCCCATTCGATTTGCAAATGGGGTACCATTTTTTAATCAGAGCTTCATTGCCCTTCGATCCGCCTCAAAATGTAGAGAAAACGGCACAACAATAATTGTACCTATTTTTTTGCGTTTTTGGAAAGGGGTACCATCACGATTTTTTCCGAAAATGGGACCAGCGTTATTTTTATCGGTTTCCTGCAGGATTTTATGAAATATCTTGGTCATTTCGCAACCGATTTGCAAATAGGGTACCATTTTTTAATCAGAGCTTCACTGCCCTTTGATCAGCCTCAAAATATACAGAAAACGGAACAAAAAAAATTTTACCTATTTTTCGCGATTTTGGAAAGGGGTACCATCACGATTTTTCCGAAAATCGGACCAGCGTTATTTTAATCGATTTCCTGCAGGATTTTATGGAATATCTTGGTCATTTCCCATTCGATTTGCAAATGGGGTACCATTTTTTAATCAGAGCTTCATTGCCCTTCGATCCGCCTCAAAATGTAGAGAAAACGGCACAACAATAATTGTACCTACTTTTTTGCGTTTTTGGAAAGGGGTACCATCACGATTTTTTCCGAAAATGGGACCAGCGTTATTTTTATCGGTTTCCTGCTGGATTTTATGAAATATCTTGGTCATTTCGCAACCGATTTGCAAATAGGGTACCATTTTTTAATCAGAGCTTCATTGCCCTTTGATCAGCCTCAAAATATACAGAAAACGGAACAAAAAAAATTTTACCTATTTTTCGCGATTTTGGAAAGGGGTACCATCACGATTTTTTCCGAAAATCGGACCAGCGTTATTTTTATCGATTTCCTGCAGGATTTTATAGAATATCTTAGTCATTTCGCAACCGATTTGCAAATGGGGTACCATTTTTTAATTAGACCTTCATTGCCCTTCGATCCGCCTCAAAATATACAGAAAACGAAACAAACAAAATTTGACCTATATTTCGCGATTTTGGAAAGGGGTACCATCACGATTTTTCCGAAAATCGGACCAGCGTTATTTTTATCGATTTCCTGCAGGATTTTATGGAATATCTTGGTCATTTCCCATTCGATTTGCAAATGGGGTACCATTTTTTAATCAGAGCTTCATTGCCCTTCGATCCGCCTCAAAATGTAGAGAAAACGGCACAACAATAATTGTACCTATTTTTTTGCGTTTTTGGAAAGGGGTACCATCACGATTTTTTCCGAAAATCGGACCAGCGTTATTTTTATCGATTTCCTGCAGGATTTTATAGGATATCTTAGTCATTTCGCAACCGATTTGCAAATGGGGTACCATTTTTTAATTAGACCTTCATTGCCCTTCGATCCGCCTCAAAATATACAGAAAACGAAACAAACAAAATTTTACCTTTATTTCGCGATTTTGGAAAGGGGTACCATCACGATTTTTCCGAAAATCAGACCAGCGGTATTTTTATCGATTTCCTGCAGGATTTTATGGAATATCCTGGTCATTTCCCATTCGATTTGCAAATGGGGTACCATTTTTTAATCAGAGCTTCATTGCCCTTCGATCCGCCTCAAAATGTAGAGAAAACGGCACAACAATAATTGTACCTATTTTTTTGCGTTTTTGGAAAGGGGTACCATCACGACTTTTTCCGAAAATCGGACCAGCGGTATTTTTATCGATTTCCTGCAGGATTTTATGGAATATCATGATCATTTCGCAACCGATTTGCATATGGGGTACCATTTTTAATTAGACCTTCATTGCCCTTCGATCCGCCTCAAAATATACAGAAAACGACACAAACAAAATTTTACCTATATTTCGCGATTTTGGAAAGGGGTACCATCACGATTTTTTCCGAAAATCGTACCAGCGTTATTTTTATCGATTTCCTGCAGGATTTTATGGAATATCATGGTCATTTCGCAACCGATTTGCATATGGGGTACCATTTTTTAATTAGACCTTCATTGCCCTTCGATCCGCCTCAAAATATACAGAAAACGGAACAAAAAAAATTTTACCCATTTTTCGCGATTTTGGAAAGGGGTACCATCACGATTTTTTCCGAAAATCGGACCAGCGGTATTTTTATCGATTTCCTGCAGGATTTTATGGAATATCATGATCATTTCGCAACCGATTTGCATATGGGGTACCATTTTTTAATTAGACCTTCATTGCCCTTCGATCCGCCTCAAAATATACAGAAAACGAAACAAACAAAATTTTACCTATATTTCGCGATTTTGGAAAGGGGTACCATCACGATTTTTCCGAAAATCGGACCAGCGTTATTTTTATCGATTTCCCGCAGGATTTTATGGAATATCTTGGTCATTTCGCAACCGATTTGCAAATGGGGTACCATTTTTTAATCAGAGCTTAATTGCCCATTGATCCGCCTCAAAATATACAGAAAACGGAACTAAAAAAATTTTACCTATTTTTCGCGATTTTGGAAAGGGGTCTTTTTTTTAGAGAAAAAGTGGTATACATTCCCAAAATTAGATCTTCGAACATCACCATATTTAATAAAAACCTGGCCACAAGTTTTTCGGTATTGTGATAGAAATTCGCAAGGATTGAAGTCTCGATTCATAAATGGTATTCATTGTCCAATTCCGATGCGGAAATGGACGAAATATTGGCTAAAATGTATATGTTCTATGTTTTGAACAAAAATTAGGCACGTTGAAAATCACTCGCGTGTTAAATATTGGAAATATATGCACCAGACAGATAACAGATTCCATGGGTATAAAAATAAAAGCTTTAAATATAATTTATTTCCCACATTTGGAAGGAATGGAAGTTGACACTCCTTTTAAGCCAGAAGCTATCGAGTAGCTCACAACTTTTTCGCAAAGCCGCTTAAATGTTATAGTTACTTGGACCACATCCTCGGTATCCTTTCCATCTTTTTTTGATGGCTTTTTTAGCCGGACAAAGGTGCTGCCGAAAAGTGTGTGACGGTGTTGATAGCAACTGTTATTAAAATGCGTATTTATTTTTATTGTTTTCCCAGAAAAGGGTTATTGCGCAAGGATTAAAACTACGGTAATAGTAGCATTAAATAAATATAAAATTATTATATTTGTAAGTTCTGGGGTTGATCAGAATTCTCCACCCTCATATACCATTTTTACCATTTCTCAGGTAGAACAAATTTCCACACAACGCTCAAAATTAATGGCTCACTATTTGCACAGCATCTGTGCAGCATTTGGACTTGTTTTTCATCTGCTGGTCAACTCTACTATTCGGCAACTCCACAAAAAAAGGTATAAAGGTAACTGCTCCTTTTCCCGGGGCCCGACAAAATGCAAATGTTGGTAAACAGAAACCTTTTGTTACTCACCCGCGACAGCTTCCACCGTTTCAGTGTGACATATGAGTCGAATATGTTGCAAATTCAATATTTGCCAACAATTTTGCAATGTTTCTTCATGTTTTTCTTCCTTTTTTTACGGTCCCAGAACAGCAGTTGAAGCCAAACAAAAGCGCCACCAACAGAAAAAATGGTAATAACAATAGCAACAACTGTGCAGCAGCAATGGACAAAAAATGTATTAAACAAATAAAAGTTAAAAGCATTTGATGGGCCACAAACAAAAGACCAGTGTCGCGGATTTAAGGATTAAAGAAGTTTAAATGCTCTTTCAAGATTCTCAATATTAAGAGTTTGGATACTATTAGTTTGGATAACAATAAAGGATTTTTAAACAACATATATTAAGAAACGCAATCTTTCATCTGTATATAAAACTTAATTTTTTGTAGTGCCTACCTCATATTCAGATTTTTTGTAAGCAAATGAGTTGCCTGATATTTGGCCAACACATCCACCCCCTAAGCCCTCTGATGGCCGGCGGTCAGCTGCTGAAACTGACCGCCCGGGATGTCTGTCAGTCCTTGATCCACCTCCCACCAGCTCTGCGCTCGTCCTTCGTAGTGTCCTTCGCAGCGATCCTGTTAACGTGTGCTTTGTTTAACGAATCGTGCAAATGCGGGTGGAATCGGAATCGCAATCTGGAATGAGTTTCGGTCTGGGGATTGTTATGGGAACTCGAATTTTTGGAATCGCAATCTGGAATGAGTTTTGGTCTGGGGATTGTTATGGGAACTCGAATTTTTGGAAATGATGAGCAGTTTATTTTGCACATTTTTTTGTTGATTCCTCGTTGTTTTGGCATTTATTTGATTATGCTGGGTATTTTATTTTTCAATCACAACGCGGCGCCGCACATTAAAATTTGATTGTTTCTTGGCTATGAAAATCGCAGGCAAAGTTTCCACCATAACAACAAATTATTTTGATGGCTACATAATGGGCGGCTAACCCCAACATTTGCCACTCCTTGTTTTTTACTCCCCCAGCGACCATTGAAACTTTGGCGGAAAAACTCAGGACGAGGCAAATCGCTTCAGGCATTTGGCCAAAATGATGATAATTAGCCGACAAAAACCGAAAAACCAGCAACCAAAAAGTAAAAGTCAAATCAAAAACTAAACAAAAGAGCCGTGGAAATTGCCGTGACTCCAAATATGGGACTGGGTGGTGGTGTCAGTCATGTTCCAATGTGAAAATTAACTTGTAAGGGTAGCAGGCGGGCAGGCAGCAAACACCTCGAAACTCAAGAGTCCCGGGAGGATAACGATTTACAATCAGGACTCAGGAGCCAGGAGCAAAGGCGCCAAGCGTCAAAATAAAAACTTTTGCATTTCATGCTCGACTTTGTGGCTCGCGAAGATTTCTTGGAGTGCGATTAAATTGTTTTAATGGTTTTTGTTTCTTGACAATACCCAAAAATAAAACCGAGGAGGCTAGCATTTAAGGCCGCTTAAAGTTTTCTCCTTCTTAATGGACGAAATTTGGTGCCAGCTTGAAGGTTTGAGTTTGGAGGAAACTAATTGAGGCAAGAACTACAAAAACCATATAACGGGGTATCCTTTTTTAGGAAAAAGAAAATGGAATAATATTTAAAGATATTTAAATTTTAAAAAGGTTTGAATCTTAAATAATATTTGCTTAAACATTTAAATTTGTCTGTCCATTTATACATAACTTAAGCTCTTTTTTCCAACAGACAATCTGTAGCTGTCTGAAGTTCATTAAAAACATCCCGGAATACTTTTCTCCTTTGTAAAATCATCTTCAGTGACCGGACTGACCATTCACATGCACGACTATCCTCAATCTTTTCACCCCCCTTATCCAGAAACTCACAGAGCCAGGGCAAAGTCAGGACAAGCTCTGGCACTTGGATGTTAATTAAAGTTAAGCCCCAAAGAAAATGCCAGCAAGTGTTGGCAGAGCACAACAGAAATTAACAATTATGAATTTAACAAGAAATTATATAGCGAACAAGGCCAAATTAGATTTTTATTGTTTAGAGAGGAATTATGCAAATGATCAAAAAGGAGACAAAGCCAATTACCATTAACCACAAAAGGGCAGGACCAAGATGAAGGCTAACTAAATAATAAATGTGCCTGGGCAATCGTGCGTATGAGTAATCTATTTAGCGCCAGGCACTTCTTCAGAAAGTCTCCATCATCATTAGTATATTATCATCATCGGCGTCTTGGTCTTGCGGTTAGCCGGGCTTGAGGTTTTGTCAACCTTTTCAAGCAGCTGGTCAAAGTTTTTGCCACCGCCTCGAATTATTCATGGATATACTCGCATCCAGGATATCAGGACGAGAAGTTAAAGGCACGCCTCAAGCGTGTAGCAAACTAATTACCCCCAACCTTCTCCTATCTTGGCAAAGACACTATCTCCGACCCTTGTTTGTTTGTTTGTCTCTTGTTGCTTCTGCCGAGGACAGCAGCCATGTGTGCCTTGTCTGCTCCCCTTTTAATAGTTTCATAAGCTCCATTTAAGATTCGCCGACACATGTCCCGAAGAATGGTAGCGGTGTTCGCATATTTTAGACCCAATCTCGGGCGAACAACAGAGAAACATTTACATTGACATAAATTGATATCAGGGCGTTTATGTCTTCATTCAGATAAGGATACAGACAAGTGCGGGTGGGGGTGTGGCATTAATTGACATATTTATGAGGGTATCCTTATGGCCGTGATTTGATTAAGACATTCGGAGTTGGTTTATGGTTTGGTCTTGGACGGTGGTTTCTTTGGAGAATAAGTTGGGGAAAAGTAGTTCTTATAGTTTTGTTTTAATTGAATATATTATTATTTTATTCGCTCTATAAAATAGCATAGTCAATTGATCTGGGAAAGAATTTTAGAAGAAATCCTTTGCATTTAGAGACAACTTTACTTCACATGTCCTTTTGGGCAATCTCCATCTTTTTATATTTCTCAAGCCCCATAAAGCAGAATCCCAAAACAGTAATAATAATTGCCCTAAGCTCAAACGTTATTAAACTAATAATTTACATGGACACACATTGTCGTTAAAAACAATTTCGTGCACATAAACATAAAACCTCTGAGATTTATAAGGGAAATGGCCGAGAGAAGGCCCCCCTCCAAACCTGGTCATAAACATATTTAAAGCGATAAAAAGGCCAGCACCCCGAACTCCCCAGCTTGTTCAGCTTGGCGTAAGTAAACTTATTGAATGTCTTAAGTTTTACTTTGGTAAATGGTCCTTTCGACCCGCTTTAGCCGCATCCCCCCCTATTGACCGCCTTCTGGTTGTTTTCATTTCATTTTTATGACAACGTTTAGAAATTTGTTGTACATTTTCCTGTAGCTGCTGTTTGTCTTTCCTTTGCCGGCTTTTGGCCACATTTAGCCAAATCTCCAGCCCCCGATTCCTTGTATTGACATTTGATCTTTGGTCCTGCTCTAGACTCGTGTGTCGCTTTGTTTGTCTGCAGGCATCTTTTTATGACTCGAGTGTGTTTGCCTTTTGGCTTTTGTGCATGCCATAAAAAGTGTAGAGACAAAAAAATGTCTTGGAAATCAAACTTCTCGCTAGGGTTGGGGCAGTGTCGAGGGGGTGGTGCCACAAATATGAGGTCATCTGTTATGAACGCCTTCGAATGGCTTAAGAAGCCCTTGGGCAAATAAAACTTCGAGCTGACTGACTAAAAGATGCCAGGGTTCAATGATTTTGACTCAGGAAATGGTAGCTTATTAAAGGTTACCAAGGGTCTAGGAATTTAAAGAACGGTCTTACCAATTTTTGAAGCAGAGTCATCAAAAATTGACACAACACTTAAAGGTTTCAATGCAGATTGACAGGAAATATATTCATTTCAAGACTTGGGTTTGGCGAAGCTATATGATTTGGCTCCGTCTGTTATGATATCTTTAATGTGGGACATTTTAAAATCTATCCCTTTAATTCATCCCACCCCTTTCAAAAGGAATCGTTTTAAACTTCATTTTCAATTAATATGAAATCATGCATTAAAATTGAATTAGCCAACCAAAACTCAGAACAAATGTTTTCTCGGTATGCTTTGTCTGGGCTCGAAGAAAACTTGGCAGCAACTTTGGCCAATTAGAAAATTATATTATTCGCCATAGAAGGACAATATGTTGCCTACTTTGGCAACGTCTTGAGACGTCTAGAAGGGACCCCAAAAACTCACCGCCCGCATTCTGGCCCGCAATAGTAAATATTGTTTAGTCATTTTGGTGAGCGCTAATTTTGTATGTTAGCCGGCGGCCAAAACCTGGCAAAAGTTTAGCTAACAAACAAAAGCGATAATTATTTGAAAACAAGCTAAGGACAAGGACAGGATTCCGTGGAAGTATGGGGAAAGCCAGGACATCTTGTTGTCGAAACTTTCTTTGCATTAGTTTTCTGAGCCAGCGAATGCAAATAATTTTACAAAAATTAAAAGCAGGCTCTAAAAGTTTGAGTTATTTATATTTGGAACAAAAAGTCACTTTGAAAAATAATAATATTTTCTTTTACCATTAAATAATATTTTTTTGTAGGTGCTTAACTTTAATATTTATGGGGTTTCAGAAGTAGTCATGGCCAACAAACACGGCTATTCAGGTTTATCCAACCCAAACTTTCTACCAATTTCGTTGTGTGCAGACCAAGTCGTCTGTCAGAAAGGGTTCGCTGTTTATGTGGCTGTCTAACGGCATTTAACCTACGCCACTATAATTCACGCCAATTCTCGACGTTGCCGGCATTTAAATGCAGTGCTCCCCAAAATCCAGGATCATCGTCCCGGGAGTCCCACGATAAGCCAAACATGATTTTACGACAATGTTATTACCATCAGCGGTAGCAGCAGGAACAGCAGCTAAACGTTGGCAGGATGCGGGGAATCCCCTAGGCATCCTTTTCCTCATCTTTGTGTGTGTGTGTGCTTGTATTGTGTTTGTTGAGTCGTAAAAGGAGAGGGCTAGAAGGACGTGGGGATGGGCTAGACCCTGGGGTTATACGGATGATGCTGACGTCGCCGTGATTGTTTAAAGTTATGAATAATTAAATATTTGTGCAGGTTACAGGAGTCGGCAACTTTCCAACTGGGTCTGAGGCGTTTATTCCATTAGGCTGATGGATGCGAAAGATGCGAAAAAATGTTCCGGTATTGTATATTCTCATATACAAAGGACTTGTTTTTAAAAGTAGAAGATCTTCTAACCATTAATTTGTAAAACAAAGTACAAGAAATTATATTCAATGGATTTCTTTTTGCTTCTGGTCAATTAATTGTACTGAGATCAACCAAATAGAATTTTACCACTTAATTACCTTAAAAGTCACTTGGCTGCAAATTTCTGTGGATTAAACAAAAAAATGATTACTATTGGAGATGCGGGGCATCGATCCCCGTACCTCTCACATGCTAAGCGAGCGCTCTACCATCTGAGCTACATCCCCTCTTGAAATTCAGCCCGCTAAGATGTCTAGTTAAATTTTCATACACTGCGATATTTATGTATGTAAATAGTGGATAAAATATGCAGTTTACCTTGTCAAAAAGTGACAATAGATAACGAAAAACATCGAAACTGGTTCGTTGCATTATAAATTTAAATGAACTATTGTGTCTATTTTTAGCATATGTTTTTGATCGGTCGCTCAATTGGGCTATTTCGGCACGACAAATTCAAGCGGCTCAATGGTCTAGGGGTATGATTCTCGCTTTGGGTGCGAGAGGTCCCGGGTTCAAATCCCGGTTGAGCCCGAAGTGCTTTTTTGGTTTTTTTTTTGAAAGTTTACAATGATCTATATCACTTGAAATATTGAATTCTTTCAATGATAGAAAAATTAAACATCTATTTTTTACCCTAATGAACATATACGTCTATATCAAAATTAAAACTCAGCTAAAGTTATAAAAATTTTTTGTATTTCACCTAAACGTATTTAAAGCTTTGATGTATTACTGATTAAAATAGAATTTGAAACCATTTTTCACTAGGTTTCTATTCGATACACTGCTTTATTAACTGGTTCGGCTTCCAATGGTCTGCAAACAAGTTTCAATTCGAATAATGAGCGACTTTCACAATCGGTTGACGGCCATATCAAATTGTCGAATTAATGCGACCCATTGAATCAAAAAACTTCGAATGCTACCAACGTGCTTTGTTGACCAAGCAAAAAGACACTGATCATTGGTCATGAATAGTAAATAGTATGTTTATTTTTAGACCATAAGGTTTATTTTTCGACCCTAAATCCTTGTAGACATGAAAATTGGGTACCGTTATATGGGGATGTAGCTCAGATGGTAGAGCGCTCGCTTAGCATGTGAGAGGTACGGGGATCGATGCCCCGCATCTCCAACTGTAAAATACTTTTTTATTAGTTTTTTTTTTAAATTCAATTCTTTGAAATTTTAATCACAGGCTCCATGTACTTGATTTTAAAATTTGTTGTGATATATATTATATACATACATATGTAGCAATATATTTTAATATATTTTTTTTCTCAGATTGAATTATATTTGTATAGTTAAAATAATTCAATTTTTGTATACAAAAAAACAAAAAAAATAAAAATAAAATAAAAATCCCAGTTGGAGATGCGGGGCATCGATCCCCGTACCTCTCACATGCTAAGCGAGCGCTCTACCATCTGAGCTACATCCCCTGGTGATCGCGGCTGGCCAAAATCGCTTCTGAAATCGCAGGGTGATCGAGTTTAGTGATATCGGAAACGAATTAATATATACCAACCCACACATTTAAACACAATAATGTAGTTATGCAATATTTGTCGTTTATTTATTCACTTTCAATTTAATTTATGAACTGTCAATATTTACACTCTAGCGCAGGCCAAGTCTGCCATAAAAATAACGAATACACAAACTCACACCAAAATAGATCAACAATGTGCTCCTTTGTTTTGTTTTCCAGGATTTATTGTTTGACGCGTCTCGTCTTTTCTGTTTTCTCCATTCAGTCACCTGCCAACTGATGCATATAATTATGGAAATTACGGATAAGGTTGTCCCAGGACTGAACACCCCAGATGCACAAACAAACCGAAATGAAAAAGCGTCGAGAAAAGTAAATACAAGTCGCGAAGAAAATGAAAAATTTTAAAAAAATAAACGCCAAGGCATTAGCATAAAGTAAAATAAAAGGAAATCGCAAAACCACCATGCATATTGTATTATTAAAATCTTTTTGTAAATACTCAAAGGATATAAAAACCAAGGTTCAAAAATCTAAGTACAAATGATTTTCTTCATTAAAAAAATATCAAAACTGTAAGGAAATCAAAACTTTAGGCAGTTTTAAAGAAATTAAATTAAAAAATAGCAGTGTTATGTATATTATAAGGAATAAAACAGGATCTTAATTATTTATAATGAATTAAACAAAAGAACTGTTTGAAGACATAGGTTATTTTTGGGGATAAGTTCGATTTAAAACTATTGTATTGTTTAAGGAAGGAAATATTTAAAACTTCTTAAAATTCTTAGCCAATTTAATTGCCAAATTAATGAATTGTTTGTCTCCTAATCAAAATACGCGCCTGTTTCTAAACCAAGCTGGCAACGCCACCACGTCTATGTTTATCCGTGCAAAATCGATAACAAACACAGCTGTTCTGAAATTCGTTGGTTGGTAAACGTTCTGAATTATTTTGTTTTATTTATTTTGGTTTTTGTAAAATCATAAGGCCCAATTTAAGAGGTGTAACGCGTTGTGAATGACGCAGAAATGTTCTCAGGACACTAAGTGATTTGAGTTTCAACGGATTCATGCACCAGTCAGTACAAACAAAAACGCGGTCCATTTCCTAAATGTGATTCGCGTGCCTTAAAAAAACCTCCTGCCAATGAATCAAAAAGGCGCATTAGATTGTTAAGTGTTTCAACAATGAATGGGCCACAGCAATTAAAGGAGAAGGTTCCTTTATTGGGAACAGCTCCCAACAATCCCGGAGGAGATCAGGGAAGTTGGTCAGGAAGAATGGGAAACCGGGGAGGTCAACCGGATGGATCGCCCAATACCAGCAACTGGTAAGAGCCTGGTATCCTTTTTTCATTATTCTAAAGGCCTTTTTTTCTTTGTAAATGTGGCAGGTTGGGAAGAAGTTTTCACATGCTTTTTCATAGAATATTTTTAGCTGTCCGAGAAACAAGTTGGTGCAGGATTGAGCATGTTACTTTTGCCGGGTTTTCCCACAAATTGTCAAGGATTTTGTTTTAATGGAAACCGAAAGTATGTCTATGCAGCACAACCAAAACGCCAACATCCACAGATTTTTTGGAAGATTCTATGCCATGATAATAAGCCAGGGACACTCACGAGCTTACTAATTTTATGGCGCCCCCAGCTTCCTTCAACATCTCATAAACATAATGTGTTGCTTACGAGCCTTTTTTAGCTTCCTACCCTAACGCCTGGATAAATAGCTTACCTAAACGATTTTTTCGCACTGTTTTGCATATTCAAGGGCCTGTATCCTGTGTCCTGGGCTGCTGATGGGCAACCAATTCAAGTGGCTATGACGAAATATATATAGGAAAATCTTCCATATTTTTAGAATATATAAAATGTTAAAGAAAGTCTACGTATTTAGTCTAAAAAACCTTATTTAAAACAAATGTCAAATAATAAATTCTCATGCCCTTCTTTTCACATTCATCAACATTATTCCCATAATATATCACCAAATTATAAGGTTTTATGCCAAAATTGTCCCGTTCCTTGTTCTCACTGTTGTGGCAACATCTGGTGGCAAGCGGCAAGAAAAAAAAACGAGAACAAAAAATACTCATAATAAATATAAAATGGCAAAAACGTGTCGATTTCCTTTAACAACTTGAAAATGATTTGTTTCACAGTCTGCGGAGCATATTAACTTCGATTTCCAATTCGCAACAGACTTTTCCACATATCAGCCCTATGCCCTATGACCTTCCCACCCAACTACTTGAGCAAATTTTTTGCCAGTTAGGCAAACGCAAAATTCCATTTAGGCCGCAAAAGTTGCCAAAACCGGAGAATGGGACTTTGAGTTACAGACACTGTTTGTTTGTTTGTTAGACCGAGCAATCAGCTTGTCTCAATGACGTTGGTCCTTAGCCATAACCTGCGGCTCTGTCAGCTTCATCTTGTTAACCAAACAGAGCACCAGGACTCCACCGGCTAAGACAAAGGACCCACCAAAGAGGAGCCACAGATGCTTTCCATTCGCATCGAAAAAAGTCTAATTGATGGCCTGTACCACAACCTGCATCTTGACCATTTCCGTTCGTCTACGGATATGCATGTCTACTCAATTTTCCGGCAAATGAGTCGCCCTCATCGTCCTCAAGAACAACAAAAATTGATTGGAATTTTCAACAAGCGGATACAAATTTTTTCGCCACTTTTTTCCCCATTTTTCTGCTACTGTTTTCCTCGTTCGTTTTTTTTAGCATTTGTTTTTCCCTTCGACACGTCAACACTTGTCTTTTGTGGTTTTTCCTGCTGTTGCCTTTTGTTACTTGCCCTCTTCCCGATACATATATCCTTTCTTCCTTTAGGGAGTCTACTTTGGGTGCTCATTAATGTCGAAACCAAATGTAAGAAGTATTTTTGGGAACACAACCTTGAAGGCAAAAATACATTAATTAAAAATTTAAAGGATATTTCAATGTCTGCCGACAAATACCTTCCTCTAAACCATTCTTCACCTTCTTTTAAACAAAATAAACTGCAAAGGCAAATGAAAAAAGCTCTGACCTAAGGAATTAAACTAATTAATATGCTTCAGCGTCACATGTTTTTTACCTCACATATTTCATGGTAAAGAAAGAAAATTTAAAAAAAAGGTAAAAATTAATTATAAACAAATCTTTTCATGTCACCAACGGAATTTTCGACACTTTGGCGCATTTTTCAGCTGCCCAAACTCAATTTCATAGCAATTTCCACGGCTTTTCCTAACTACCAACCACTTCCACTCCACTTCCCCTTTGGAGCAATTGTTTAGGGTCACTCAAAAGCACATTTCACTTATTATTAGCTCATTTATTACCACCAAAGGCGCCTGACCCTGGCAGCACCTGGAAAAACTTTCTGAAAAATGCTGGCCAATACAAAAAAGAAGAAAAATAAAAAATCCCCCTAAACTTCTCTAGCTCCCCTTGATGTTTTTTTTTGCTTTTTACCTTCGGGCACCTTAAAATTAACACATAAATTTTCAAGTGGGTGGCCAACGGCCTGCGGATAGCCATTCACGAGATACTTTTGGTCCTTTCTTTTTTGTCAGGAGCTCAATGTTTGGGGATAAAAAACCAGAGGAAAATATTTTAAAATATTACAGATTTCAGCTAAGAAAAAATCTATTATAAGCACGAATTTTAAAAATTTAATAATAAAAATAAATCAATTTTTAATGCTAAAAAAGTTCCCCTTTTTGCAACGCCTCTGACCTGGGAATGCCTGTCATTGAAATTTCCGTGTGAGTGCGTTCAATGTTCAGGATCCCTTCCCTGCCCACAAAAATCACCGAACTGGGCAATTGACGCTGAAACTACGTGACGTAGGAAAGTATATTGTATCTGCGGGATTTCCATTGACAGTGACTTTCCTTTTTACGTTTTTTATTGTGTGCAAATTGGCCACCTGGCTTTAATCGCGGGCTTGGCTCCACCCAATGCATCAATTTTAATTATAGACCACTAAATTAAAATCTGCGCTATATATAGAGAGGGAGTTGGGGTGTATTTATAATGTCTGCCTTCATTATCAACTCAAATGCAGGCCCTGAGCATAAAAATCAACGTTCTCACTCCCCAACAGTCGCACAACAAAAGAAAACCCAAGACAACGAATAAGGTATTAGAGAAAGGACCTCAGAAATGCGGAAATAAATAAACGTCGCAACTGTCTTGAAATCTTGAACTTGAAACTGAGGAAGGGCACATTTTGAATAACAAAATTAACAGCAGTCCCCAACTTGCGGCTCCTTTAGTCCTTCTTTAGTTATGCATTGCGTTTTGCTTTCTTTTTATTTAAATTTTTTTATTTATGTTTATTCTCACATCCACAGGCCGAGGCAGAGGAAGTCAATGCAATATAATTCGCAACCCTGGATGCCAGACCGCCGTTACAGGCAAGTTCTTCTTTATTTTTCTTAACTTTTCCTTTTTTTATTTCAATATTATCCCTTTGCGCCATTTGTTTGTGTTTCCCGTATTTGTTTGCCTTGCGTGAGTTCCTTGGCTTAACGCACGCTTGCACCTTTCCCGGCTTTCCCGAATGTCGGACTCTGAGGACTTGGCCTGAAAATGGGTAGATCCCCCCGAGACAGCCGCATTATTAACACTTGACTAAATATGCATTTCTTGGGTGGACGCCGTTGACAGTGCCAAAGGCGTTAACAAGGTTTGTCCGCAGGCTGGAAGCTAAATTCTTTTGCATTTTGACTTCAAGGGAAATAATCTTCATCATCATCATCATCAGAAATCAGCTTATCAAAAAGGATACATAAAATTATATCCCTGGGTTTTGGAAATTATATGTTTTAATTATTAAATTTAAGAAAAAAAAACAAAAAATACGGTTAAGATAAGAGAAAATAAAATAAAGACATCAAAATTATTTAAGCCTTGTAGAGATCCTTATTCCAAGGCAAAAAAGAAACATGCAGCATGCTTTATAAGTTATTATTCACTTAACTAATAGACCCAGGAAGACTCCATTAAAAACCGCCATTTTTTTGCGAACGCATCCCATCGTGTAACGGTAAATCGTTACCCACCACCCGCCCAACCGACGCGAGGGGCGACATCCGCGTGACGTGCGGTTCGTAGAACCCGATACGGCTAGGGTCCGGACCCTGGCCTCCATTTGGATTGATTTCTTCGCGTACGCGTTGAGAAACTTCGGACACCCAACTATATATTGACCCGGATAATTTTGTTGGAATCGAAAAGTTATAGCGGAGCACATCCCCGGATAAAACGGACCATGCCAATGTTTAGCTCTTGAAGCGGGATTTATCAAAAGTTATATAGTCGAACGATTTGAATAGGTTGCCTTTCTTTGTTCCCTATAGTTCGGATTCGGAGTCTTACAGTGAATGTTATTTAATTTTAAATTAACTTACAAACTAAATTGCCTATTTAGATGCATTGTCCCTAGTTTGTGATGGTTTAAGTAAGGTTCTCTAAATTCTGATAGATATGGCTAATACATTAACTATTGGCATACATAGTGGCCCTAGAATTGGTTACATATCGCTTGGATTTTTATAAATAGGTGGTTATGACATTATTTGATATATCGCCCTTTTAGGGCTCGATTTAGTTGTTTTGTACCGTTTTAAGAGATCATTTTTGTATCCTTGAAGTCGAGGTCCTGAGACCTGCAGTATATTCGGCGTACTCATGTTGCTTTACTTACAGTAGATTCGACAACGTGAACTGACTGGTGAAGAAGTGTATTCCCTGGGTGGAACGGCCTTTTGATAGCCGTCTGACTGAAGAATTTCAATAGTTGTAGTGTTTTGGTAACTGAAACGATAGATATATTTTTCTTTTGTCATTTCTCCAAATGAAAAGAATATTTGTTAACTTTTGACACACATTCCTTCAAATGATCTCTCAGGAAATTAACATTTTCACCATATTTTTTATCAAAAAACCACTAATATTTCTTAATAATTTTATCAGCTTTATAGAGATCTTCTTTAATTGTTCAATTAACCATTTTTACACACAGAATCTTACATTCTTAAGAATGTCTTTTATTGGATCGTTTGAATCCCATTATTCACCACACTTTTTATCATATACTCACCTTTGTAAGCGCGGGGCTCACACTCGCGTCCAAAATATTGGGCGTACCCAATTGCCGTCGCTCTTAGATGGCTGTGGAACTCAATGAAACTTGTCTTGGTTCGATTAAAACTTTTCTGGGCTGAATTTCTTAGACTTTTTTTTTGCTTTATTTAGCAAGTAAACTCTTGGTAGATGGAGTAAAACTCGAAGTCCGGACTTTGGTAGTTGATACCCAACTGAGCCCGTGCACATGGCCTAACTGACTTTTATAGGAAGGCCCGCAAATAGCATGCGCCGAATTTCATTCATATATATCCGTATGTAAAGGTCCCCCGCCACTGTAGATGTCTTGCTTATTGTATTGTTGTATATGCAGTTTACCAAACAAAAATGCCAACACACTCACACCAGCCCGAGCGCCGAGAAATATGCAACAGCCAACCAGAGAGGCAACTGGATTGCAACGCCAAAAATGACGATGGCAAGTGGGGGAGGCCAAGAAAGATAGAGCGAGCGAGAGAGACAGAGACAGAGAGTGAGCGCCATTAATTGCACGTGCTGTTGCTGCAGTTTCAGTTGTTGTTATTATTACTGTTGTTGTTGGGTTTTATGTTGTTTTGCTTGTATTTTATTTTATTGCTCCAAACTCTCCCTCTCTTCTGCAAGGATTCTATCTAGCTCTTTCTCTCATCTCCACCTTCTTCCCTCTCTGTGTGGAGATGGGGGCTTGCATGAGATGCAAAGCTCTCTTGTCAAGGATTCCTACGGCTCCACAGTGCAAGGTTCAATTCCCCCAAAACTATGTCTAGCTAATTAGTTTCTTTCAAATAATTATATCCTAAATAACTCTATTTTAGAACAAAAAACATAAAAACAATTATTATACCAATGGTATATCCACTATATAATAAAATATATGATTGATTTAAAACTATAATATTTTATAAACAAATAGTGTTAACCCAACAATTGGCTTGAAAGGAAATACATCCGTGGAACGCATGCGTGTGGATGGTTCGAGCTCCACTTTAGCTCGGCTCCTGACTCCTTGCCGACAATGGGGGGAGGCCAACGGTGAACTTAGAGTCCTCGGCCTGTTTACTGTTAGTCGCACTCGGTCTTTCCAGCTCGCTCGTTCGTCGTTCGCTCTGCCGGCGGTTAACGGGGGTCGGATGGGGGGCCCTGGATGCCCCCATTTCCCACCGCCTGCTGCATCGTATTTAGTTTGCTGTTGTTGTTGCTGTATTTTGCATTGTTTTGTGCTGTGTTTTGTTTTGCTGCAGCTCTCGGGCCGTGACTTCGTGTTATGTACCACTACGATCCTCGGCTCGTCGCTCGTTCGCTGCACATTGGTATGTGTGAGGGCTGCCTTCATCCTTGTTGTGTTGTTGCCGGTTATGTACTTGCTGTTCCTATTCGAATCCTTGGCAGTGTTGTGTTGTGTAGTGTTGTGTGTTATTGTCTTAACGGTCATCGGCATCATCTGCATTAAATACAGAAACTACCGCAGCAGCATCCATGTTATATGCAACATTATATTGCAACATAGGGAAATATAATGAATGAGTTTATTGCAACGATATCGTTTTTTATCCCATTTGAATGAATTATAATATCGCAATCGAAAACCAATTGTTTCTTAAATGCTAAATATTTTTTAAGCTTTACGGACAGCGCCAAAAATAAATATTCAAAAACCCATAACTACATGACAGTAACAACCCGACTTCCGTTTCCGTTCTGGCAACCTCACAAACATGAACCACAAAAAAATGTTGCCTACCCACAGGCTGATTTATATTTCATTCACACACACGACCACCTACGCATATTTCGACGAACAGGGAGAGCAATTCGTAAACAATTAAGTGACACTTCGAGTGCTGAATGTCATAACAGCAGGCAATTCAGGACATTAACGCCAATTATTATGATTGAGTTAACTTTTGTGGGTGATAAAACAAACAAATTGTTTGATAAGTGCATAGAGGCAGAAAAGGACTTACAGAAAAATGCGAATATGAGCCTGTTTAGTTAGAAAACTTTGCAAAGGATTGTGTTGAAAAAACTGTGATTTAACATTATAAACATAATGTTAGATGGCATTATCTAAAAGTGACAAACTCAATATTGAATACAGAAATAGAAGAGTGAGGTGAGAAAATCGCAATTCATAATTGTACTGTCGTACTCGTCCTTCGCGAATCCTTCACCCCATTCCAAAATATTTTCCAATCAACTTAAAATCGGTTCCCCCATCGATTTTGTTCACTTTTGCTGTCACTCTTCACAGCTTCGGTCTAATTAACGTAAACAATTTTGAAACTCGGAAATAATCATAAAAAATATCTTCTTCAAATCCGATTAGACGAGACGCCTTCGTCGCATCTGGCAATTGAAAAGTTTGCAAAGTGTTCTTTTTCTTATTCTTAATTAAATCCCGAGTACTGGAATAAACTTTTATTATTGTTGCCCATCTCTCCCACAATTTTAAATATTTTTCAATGTGGCAAAAATGAACAATTTTCATTATTGGGTATGATGGCAAAATGACAGCCAGACCAAGTATCCCTCTTCCATATCCACTCGCTTTTCCCTGGCTGCTGGAGTGTCAAATCATAAATATGCATCTAACGTTTATCTAACGTCTTTATGGCCCAATCCCACTGGCATTGTCTCTGAATTCGCCAAGTAGCTAAAAAGAGTCCCGTGCCCAGAGCTAGAAGTAGACTTAAAAGTAATTTTACGTCTGACTAAACATTAATGTGCTCAATATTTTATTGTTTGTTTGTTATTCCGTACTTTTGCTGTTTCTTGGAGACTTTTTCCTTGCGAAAATCCAGTCGGAGTTGATTATGCGGGAAACTTTAAAAACTTTTTTGGGAAGCTATAAGAAAATTTGTAAACAGTTTTGTTTTTTTGGAGTCATAGCTAGCTGAGCAATAAACGACTAGGAATAGAAGATGTAGGAGATGTTTGCTATTGGAAATATCTTTTCGATATTGGTTATGTCGAGAAGAGTTTATCCTAGAAACAAAAGATTTAAATTAAACACGAAAATAGAAGAGTTTTGAATACCCAGCTATTAAAACCATTTTCTGTATAGCTTGCTGTAACTTTGTCGAAAGCAAAGTCAAATGATATACCAAAGCCAAAAGACTGTTGACCACAAATCGCTTTTGACCAAATGTTAATTAAGCTTGGCTTGCACTTTGGCCAACACCTTTTTCGGCCACTTTTGCCCGCCTCAAATGCATGAGGGGGTGTAGCTCAGATGGTAGAGCGCTCGCTTAGCATGTGAGAGGCACGGGGATCGATACCCCGCATCTCCAATTGTGGATTATTTCCCTTTTTTTTGTGCTCAGAGACAAATATGCCGACGTCGGCAGTTTTGTCTTTTACATTCCGGGGCTTATGTTAAGGAAGAAGTTGCCACTAATGAATATTCAAAGGTTGCTTTGTAGCTGGATAGCGAGAATTATCCACGGGCCCATACTCGAATGCTTGCATCCCTCAAATGCCGCCCCCATGTCGACAATCAAGATGCGTAATTTGATTTGCGCCCTCATCACATCCGAACACTTGAAAAAATTTCATGCTTGGATCAACCAGAAACAGCTCCTTCTTTAACGTCCTTTTATTAACAGTAATCACTTTATTTTGGGGATAAATTGTGTTTAAGTAAATAAACAATTACCCAATAGTTTACCACCTGTTTGTCCAAGTGTACCCCAAGGGCTGAAGGATGAAGAACACATTGTCGCACATAAATCAGCACAATATGCCAATGTTTGTTTACTTGCCTGCATCGTAGAGAACTTTGGCAGCAATTAACCAGACTGCCACAGCAGTCAGAACAGTCGGCACAGTCGGAATTTGAAATTCGCAGGAGTTGAGGAGATGTGGCGGCGAAAAACACGGTCCCAGGACGCCCCAGGCAGCAGCCAAGGTAGCCAGGACTGGTGTTGTAAATGATACATGATGTGCTATTTATGAGGCAAAGGCTTTTGTTTAATTTTTTTTGTTTGTTCCCGGCTTGGCTTTGTTTTCCCACTTTTTAGCAGGACAAACTTTTCCGCCTCGTTGACAGCTTACTAAGCTAGTTAAGCCATTGAAACTTTCATGTCGTTGGAATATTTATGTATTTATTTCCAGATTTTTAATTGTTTTAAGTGCTTTAGTGCAAGGATTGCAAAAAAAGAGTCCTGGAGATGCGGGGTATCGATCCCCGTACCTCTCACATGCTAAGCGAGCGCTCTACCATCTGAGCTACATCCCCTTCTTGGATTTCTTTGAATAACGGTGAAATATCAAAAGCTTGGCTCACCTACCTTTGGTCAATTACCTGTAGTTGATTTCAATTGGTATGCAAGTCATTTAATGACCTGGTTTTAGTTTCGTGGGCCTGCTCTGAACTGGTTTGCAGCTCAGCGATAGCTTGGGTGTGGCGTTTGATATAAAAACAGTGGCTTAGGCCAAGAGGAGGGGTATTTCTGGCCAACCATTTCATTTGGAAACCGAATGCAAAGATTGCACATTTTTTTAACCACCAATAACCAATAACAAAAACGTAGCAAATCGAGGAGTCCTTTTTTTTGTGAAACCCATAAAAAATATGAATCTGACTTCTTCCTTCAGAGGCTTGTTCCTTTTCAGTTAAATTAATATTCATAACGCATAGCGGAAAGAAAAAATAAACTTTGTAAAATTTATGCAGTGATGAGTGAAAAAGGATGCCACTCCGTGATGTCCTAGTCCGTCTTGCCCTTAAAACTCAACCCCCAAGCAAACAACAATAAAGAGGTGCCTTATCGGGAACCGGAAACGGAAAACGTCCACAAAGTCACGGTGGCGTATGTGACAAGTCCTTTCTAATGAGCAGGAAGAATGCACGTTTACAAGAAAGCACCTACTGCTCAAATCAAGCCAAAAAGTCGCCTTCAACTAATAAACTTTTTCCAGGCAAAGTCAATTAAAAAAGGAACAAGAATCGTACGTGACACTCCGAGATAGACAGGCTAAAAAACAGAAAAAGAAGTGGTCCTGGAATGAGATGTAACCCAAACTCAAATACTTTGTTGAGCCAGCAACTAAAAAGACACAGACTGTCTTGAAATTAAAATTACAAGACGGTTGAATAACTTTGGCTGCCCTGCGTTCCTTTACCCAACTTTCCTGATTTCGTTCCGCTGGCAGGTAAATGCAGAGAAAAGTTTCTGAGGTAGCATTTCTTTTACGATTCGCTGGAGAGTGGAGGACGCGCCAAAGAGAAGTGCCACTTGCTACGTTTTTGTCATTAATTTTGTATATCATTGAGTTTTACGAGCCTCATAAATATGAAAACGTTTAACTCTTGCCAGCGGTGAACAAATTTTGTCTTGGGGGGAGGGAGATATCCCATCCACTCCTCCGTTTATATGAGACAAACTAATTGTCTTGTACTTGTAATGTGTTTTTAAGCGGAGCCACGCTTCCCACATGTTTTCACAATGTTTCCCCGATAAACAACAACAGGAAATCAGGATCTTGGGGGACGGAGTTTTAACAATTAGTGGGATGACTTGAAGGGTTCGCCTTTCCTCCTTTCTCGTGTGCAACAGCTTGAGGTAATTTTCAACTTTGGCTCTTTGTTTTGGCGTTGACAAGAAGCGTGCTGTTTTGTTTGGTTTTAATTAAAGCCCAAAACATATCTAGTGAAATGTATGCGGAGTACTCTTGCTTCTACCTTAGCTTGAGTTAAATATTTATTTATTTCTATAGGACGAAAAGTACATTTTTGCTAACCAATTGACCATTTTTGACCAATTTCAAGAGCCCCAAGACTTGTATTTCAATTCAAAGCGCCTGCGTTTCAAGAAGCTTTCTTAACTTTCTAAATTTTTAATTAGTTCATGTTACAAATGACATTAACAACAGAAAGGCAACTGCTAAGATTTGTGGCCGTATATTTTAGCATTCCTTAACGAGATTTTTTCGAGACCAAAAAAACAAAGGACCTGAGAAATTCGCACCTTTGCATACACAAACAGCAAGATGAAAATTTTGTGGAAGGGAGGAAACCTCACTGACTGCGGATGGGGTCAGAGGTTCTGTGGTTATAAATTTTAAATCTGTTAAATTAATGCAGCAGCCTTCTTTCATTTCTCAGTTCGTTCTTACGTGCCACGAAGTTGGAAAAGAACTTTGGGCACGTTGCTTGATTACATTAATTATTCCTTTATTGTTTGTAAAACTTTTCACCTTTTTTTTGTGGGCCAGCCTAGTTATGTTTCCGAACCGCATTTATAATATAATCTTAAATAATTAGCAAAGATATTAAAATGCATTTTTTTTTTAATTTTTCAGCGGTCCGCACAGAGGGGTAAGTTAATAGTTGACTTAATATTTTAGTTTCAAATTTTACAATAACATTTCAGTGGAACAATCAATCTTATGAGCGGAGTTCTCCTTACCAACGAAACTATCAATCAAACTACAAAAATCGCGAACAATTTGATAATTATAACACCCATAATCACAATTCACACCCAGACCGCCAGGAGAGAGATTATCCAAAGAGAACTGATTACCAATATTCCAATAATTCTAGGAATGAAAGAAGTCCTGGCAGATATAGGGATAACCGATTCAGGGAACAACGATATAACCGTAGGCCGAGCGACGAAAACTATCACAAGGATAGTTTTGATCGACAAAACAGTCTTAGAGAAGAAGCCAGTGAACAAAATAGAGGGGGTAGTTCTAACAAGGATAACAATAAAGCTTCTAAAGCTGATAGTATTGAGGAAAGTGATCGCAATAAGAATCTGGACGTTTTAGAAACTGATTCGAGTGCGAATGCTCTTAAAGAGCAGAGTGCTGTTCCCAAGAAAGCAATCAGATTGGAGGAAACCTCAAAGTCAGGCCGTGAACGCACAAGAGCTTCTAAAGCTAAAAAGATAAATAAAAGTCCAGTTGAAAAAACTTTAGGTGATAAAAATCCAACTCGTGAAAGTCCTTATCGGAGCAGTGAGAAGCCCTTAACTGAGCCAGTTTCGAAAATTCAAGTTCGTCCTTTGACGCAGCTGATGAAACAGGAGATCCAAGCTGTGACTAAGGAGAAGAGCTTAAAGCAAGGACATCCAGAGCGTCCAACTCCAGTATCACCTGCTTCTGCCATTGCCAGTCCCAGTCGGCAAGTCATCAAACCAAATTTATTGAACCGCCGACGAACTGTGAGCTGCAACCAAAATTTAACAGTCAGCTCGAGTTACTCTGCAGGCAATGAGCAAGAGGCCAGGATCAATAATCGCATAGCCAGCCTAGACAAGGAGAGCCTTAAGTATATAATTAATAATAGTGACACGATCTACGACGAGCATTTAAAACTCCAGGCCCGTCGCCGTTTAAGAGATGAAATCCGGCGACAGCTTAAGGCGATTGAGCTGGAACAGCCAAAGGATAATCCTGCCAAAGAACTTGTGGAAGATGAAATCGTGGAAGCCATTCAATTGCCAGAACAACTTTTGCAGGAGATCGAAAAGTGCTTTGGCATAGACATATCAAGAAATCAGAATGACCAAGAACTTAAGGTTGGACCAAGCAAAGAAATCAAAAAAGAGGCACCGAATAGTGACAATTTGGAACAAAATTGCTCTGTAGCTGGCATATCAGAAATTTTTAAAGAAATTATACCTGAAATAGATGCTGAAACGGAAGTCAATCCCAAAGAAGATTATTTAAAAGAGGAACCTGCTACGGAAAACTCAAAGGGTCTTAGCAATGATGAATATCTTCAAGCTTTACAGCATTATACTGAAATAAACGAGGATCAAAATCCAGGCATACATTTGGTACAAGAAAATGTGAATAAGAATACGGAAGCTGGAAACTTAGAAACAGCAGGGAATAATACTGAACTTAAAGTACTGGACATAAATCATGAAAAACCAGCCAATATTAACTTAACCGAAGACAAAAAACCTGGAGTATTTGAAACGAACAACGAAGAGTCAAAAGCAAAGCCAATAGAAACAAAGTCAAGCGAAAAACCCAGTGAATCCAGCAAAATCCGATCCAAGAGCCCAAATATAGATTTTACAGCAGAAGAAGTCCCCAGTCCTTCGTTGAACTTGGAAGAAACTCTAAAGGCCAAAGAAGCTGAGGTAATTGAGGATATTTCTTCTCCGAAGAACTCTCAAGAAATAATAAATGAAACTTCTTGTAATGAAAAAACTCCAGAAAGTGATGCTGATCCCTCAAACGACCACGAAGATGTTGAATTACAAATGTTAGAGCCGCATATAATTTTAAATAATTGTTCTGAAGAAGTATCTATTGTAAGTGACACTGAAGCCATGTCACCTATTCAAATGGATATAAAACGGGAATCCAATAGTTCTCCAGTAATTGAAGTTCCAATACCGGAATGTGTTATTGATCTTCTGAGTTCATCCGATGAAGAGGAGCTGAGTGAAAATGTTGATATGGAAGTGGATGACCCCGAAGCTGAGATGGTAGATGTCCTTCAGGAATTACGAGAACCAATTTCAGCAAAACCTGAACTCAATGAAAATGAAAAAGATGATTCTAATGAGTCGCAAAGTATTTCAGATTATACAAAAAATCGGTTAAGATCAAAACTACAAAGCGTTGCAGAAAACGTGGTAGTTAGCTTTGAAAAGCTAATCCTACCGAACCTCCGCGAGTCTCTTTCGGATCGTTACAATCTTCAGCACTCTGGTAGTTTGCAAAGCCGTCTTCACTTCATATCCTGCGTTGTGACCAGCTCGGAGCACAACAGCCACACTTTTAGCAAGAGCGAGGTGGCCAAGATCCAGAGAAATCTGAAGGCCGCTGACAACCAGATGGCTGTCGAGTTTCTTGTTCGAGAGATTGTGAATGTTGTCAATCAGCAAAAGAAGCGTCGTCTTGAAAGCAAACAAGAGAATACGCCTAAAAATTGTGAGCCAGCAGTAAAGGAAACTCCAAAGGCGTCCCAAATCCCAACAGTGCATCAGACTCACAGTAACCCACCTTCATTGGTTTCTTTCCAAACTCCTAGTATGTCACCTGTCCAACAGAATCCGGGAGCCTTGCCTCTTCCATTGCCCCAAAGTATAACGCCATATCCTGTAGGCCTGCCATTTTTGGCTGCAGGAGCAAGCCTTCCACGCGTTCCTACCAATGGCTATGGATTCCCTTTTCATGGAGTTGCCATGGATTCGATGGAACCTTCTGACCAAATGGGACAAATTAATGAGATTGATCGTCGCTTGCTGGAGAACCAAAACCGTCGCATTTTCCTGGAAGAAATGATTATGAAGTTTCAAAAAGAAAAGTCTACGCTGGAGATGTTTAGTTTGGAACTGCAAAATCGGAAGTTTATCTTACTGAATTCGATGATAGCCAGAGCTCAACCGCCAACAGAAGCTCCTCCATCACCGGAAACCCCACCTCCGCCATCACCACCGAAACGAAAAATCCCAAAGAAAGTTACGGCCACAAATGCCATCGCTAGACGAACTAGGAGTAGAACTCAAAAAACAAAGGCCATTATCAAAGTTCGTAGAATACTAAAGAAAAGCACACCTAAGAACAAATCGAAGAAACTAAAAGAAAAATTAGAGCAAGAGATTGCAGCCAAGGATAAGAAAAATATACAAAAGCAGTCGAAAGAGCAGCGATCTGAGGATATATCGAATATCGACGAGGAAAGGATGGATGTGACAAACACAAAAAACACAGGGGACATCGAGCCCACTAGAAAACCAAAGGAATCTCAGGTTAGGAAGACAAAGGCCAGTGGGGCAACTAATGTACCCCAGCAGCCACTAGCGATTATACCACCACTTCCTCCGCCTCCACCTCCCCCAGAACCCATACGTCGTCTGTCCTTCGATATTCCCCGCAATTCCAATCCAACCAAACCACCGTCACCTGCCAACAATTCAAAACAAAACTCGCCCGAAAGCGGATTTACAATAGGAGACATACCAAAGGGAAAGCTGCACAATGTCACCAGTCCCATCACCCAGATCAGCATATACAAAAAGTATGTGGTAGCCGCATCCGAAGATGGCGATATCTACATGTTCCATCTGGTCACCCACAAACTGGAGCGTCAGATCACCAAGCACAGTGAAGCCATCACGAATATGTTCTTGTGCGAGAAGGAGGGTTTGCTTTACACAACATCCTTGGATGGATTTCTCAAAAAGACTTCAATGGAGGTAAATTATTGAACTTATTAGAAGATTTCATAAAAATAGTGTTTATTTTGTAGAATTTGGAACGAGTCCTGCAAACTATTTATTTCAAAGAACCCCTTCAATCCCTTGATGTGGCTTGGGGAGCAGCTTTTATTGGCAGTCGTTGGGGAAATATCTTCACATACAACGTTGTGGTGAGTTGGTAATAAAATAATATATTAAAAGTATTTGTTGCACAAATCAATACTACTATGTCCTTTTATAATTAATTTAAAAATTTCTTTTACCCCATACGAGAATTAATCAATTGTCTCTCAATATATCCTTGCCACTTAATTTGACTCATTAAATATTTATCTGTCAAACAAATACTTGAACAATTTCAATTAAAATATTGAGCTGCGACTGCCAAAAGGACAGCCACACACTTTGGGTTCGAGTCCTTACCTTGCCCAGCGCCAACAACAACACGACCAGACCAGAAGTTAACGAATTGGCAATGAGCGGAGCCAAATACGAAATGTCTAGACAATGGGAATCAAGAATCAAATCGAATTTATTTTTCCTGTATTTTTTGTTTGCTCTCGCGAATTTAACAAATTGGATGATAGTACAAGGGAGTTTGGTGCCGCGCAGATACTTCATTAGAATATTTCACGTTGAGTTGAGGGTAAAAGAGAGCTATAAGTCTTAATCCTGGCAGAAATTCGATTTATGGCTGCGACGTGCTGATAACTCCAACTCCACATTGCTGCAGTTATTACTTTGGAAGGATATTAGTATTGGATTGCCAAGCACTACCTTTTAGATAGGCAAAAAGGTGATTTTTCTTAGTACCAAAAAATGACTACATAAATTTTAAATTTAAATGAAAAAAAAAAACAGCGAGCCCATCTAAGTAGGCAACAGTTTTTATGAGGCAACTGTACAGGCATTTGAATCCTTGTCGGACCCAACTGTACGGCCAAACCACGTTGTAGGTGGAGGCAACTATAACAGCATCCTTGGTAGGTGCAGTCTGGAGCTTTGGTAGTTGGTAAATATGCGAAGATGCCACGCCCAGCACTTAGCACGTAGACATTCAACGGTGCACATAGAGGGCGTTGCTGGTATTGCAGCTATAGCCTGGCTAGGATGCCTTGCTGCTATTGCTTGATATTTTGCTTTGGCTGGTGTTTTGTGTTTTATTTTGCCTTGTTTGCTGCACGTTGTTTGGTCGACGATAACTGCGAGGAGTATATAGCCTTCGTACATAGCCGTACTGAGCCTGGGGGTTAGTTGCAACAAACAACAGCAAACTGCATTTGCAGTGCCAGCATGCTGTCTCGGTCGCGCACTCATTCCGAACAAAAGGATGTTCCTCTTTCCTCTCACGCCCCATCCCAAAAGCTCTCTATTGTTGTTTATTTAAGTTTTTATGTGTGCCTGTTTAGTTAACAGTATATTTTGCCGGCACTCACTCTCCCGCTCCCACACTGCACTGCGCATGACATGCGCTGCAGTTTACCGTTAAATGCATATAGTAGTTGCTGCCATTCGTTAGTTTTTTTTTTTTGCCAGCAGCAAATAAAATGTTTATATGCTATTTACCCAAAACAATTTTAAATAAAATAGAAGCTGAACTTACCTCCCCAGCACGACGAAGCTCTCATCCTTGCGCTCTGACTTTTTGGCGAGGCTGCGCTCTCTGAAGCTCGCTCTTGGCCACTCTTTTTGGCGTTCGGCTGGCTGCAAGTAGGAGAGCCTTCCAAGGAGCTGCAGTTGGAATTGTCCTTGTGCCTGTTGCTTCTCTGTCGCACTCTCTCTCTGTCGCTCTCTCTTTTGGCCAGGTCCTGTTTTTGTTGTTGTTGTGGCGTGGGCTTTTCTTGCTGGTTGGCTCCTGTTTTGTTGTGTTGTGTTTCTGGAAACTGACGCCTTGTCTATGGGTTGTGTTGGTGTGTTTTAGCCTGCCAGAGTGTTGGTGTGCTCGTACCGCTTTCTCATTGGCTGCTTTGGCCAAATCGGGTTGGTTGTTTTTACCGTTATGTGGCCCGTAAGTAACTGTAACTCTTTTTCGTGTTTATATGGCGTTTTCTATTGTTGTTCACTGTGGCAAATTGCATACATAGATGGGTGGGTGTGGCAATGGAGATACCCGGCAGCCTGCAATCTTGCAACCTGCTGCATTCTACAACCACTAAATGAACACCTTCCCAGTGCCACTCCCGCTGCAGCGTATTTAATTTCCCAAAAGCAATTTATTTGTATTTTTTTCATTCTGCTTCCTTTTTGTCCGCCATCTTGCCGAATAGCTAAGAACATAACGGTACATAAAACTGCACTACATTTCTCCATCCCTTCCCTCTTGCTGTATTTTTTTTATTAGTTCAAGATTGGAGGTTTGGTATCGAATTTATCATGGAATATACACCTCCTTTTATTTGGTTAGAATTCCTTAGATAGAAATTTACTTTTTCAGACTTCACTTTTCTGGCACTATAGGAATTTTTAAGTTTCCATGCCAGGGTTCATTTTTATCAATTAGAATTTATAATTATTTAGATTTATTATAAGTTTCTGCTGAATATTGGGTTACTTTAGGTTTAATCTATTGTCTGTTCAGGAACTTGACATTTACAATGAGCTTACATCAACATCATAAACGATCTTTTCTGAAGTTTTGGGGGTAGTACACGTAAAATCGCTCATACGCCCTGTGGTCCAAATCTAATGCCATTGTTTTAAGCACTCGCATTCTGCTATTTAAATGTCTGCGATTCCAAAAATGTAGAATTCATTGTTATTATTATGCAACCCGACAGGTGAAATATGAAATTGTCTTAAAAAGTTTAAGTCAACATGGCGTATGAGTAATATTTTCAATTATTTTCGCAAAACCTTATATTCTATATTTAAAATAGCTGACCATAATCAACTTTTAATAACGTATGTTAAATGTATTTGTAGATTAAATGCTTATCTAATCAGAAGAATTTAAAAATATACACAAACTCATAGATATATAAATATATTTCTACACAAGATATGTACACCGTATCTATTTATAAGTTTTTAAAAAATACGCACCCGACATTTCTTTGGCCATTTCACTATGGATCTCTGTTCGAACGCGTAAAACCCATGACAATGCACTTTAGGAATTTTAATGAACTTATCAACGCAAAGGTTTCGAATTTAAAGATATTTGGTTTCAGCTGAAAATTGTAAGGGCTAATAAAATGCGGTTAAATCACAACGGGGATGTAGCTCAGATGGTAGAGCGCTCGCTTAGCATGTGAGAGGTACGGGGATCGATGCCCCGCATCTCCAAATGGATTACTTTTTAGTAAATATATTTTTAAGTTAACTAATATTTATTCCTTTTCATTCATTTATTTGTTTCATTGTTAATTGAAAATATTTTCTATTCTTACTAATTTTAGACCAATAAAATGATAGACAATCCTCTACTTTCCACTGGACAATCCATAATCGCAGTGAAAGCAACCAAGGAAGGAACGCGTAAAATTATTGTGATTGGTTGCAAAGGCAACTTTGTCCATATGCACGATGCTGGCAACGGATTGCTTCTCCGTCGACTTGAAATTCCTGAAGGCCTAAATGTCTATAGCCTCCTTTTGAATGATAGTCACATTTACTGTGGCACGCAGAAAAACGAGATATTCCAATTTGAATTTGCTGTAAGTACTTTACTTTCTCTAGATTGTTCTCCAAAATATTTAATATTTTATACACATTTTAGACGGGAAACTTGATCAACAAGTTTAAATGTGGCAATGGTGCTGTGTCCATAGCATCCTACAGAGATCGTTACTTGCTGGTTGGATGCTACGATGGTTTTATTTATGTCCTAGACAAACTTTCTGGAACTCGGATGGGTAGCTTTAAAGGGGCTGGACGATTAATTTTAGCCCTAACCGTTGCAGGCGACAAAGTAAGAAAACATCGCCTTTAAAATACCAAAATTACTTTAAACCAACGAAAAATTTTGTTTCATTTTCAGATAGTAACGTCTTCGAAAGATAATGCGTTAGAAATTTTGGAAACGCCCGAATATATGGTTGATTGCCAGTGATAAGCTCAATATATTTTTAAATCGATATTAATTTTAATATTGTTACACACACATTTAATTGTATAAAACAATTCAATGAACTTAATCGGTAATCATTGATTAAGTGTTACGTTTCTGTATTTACAGTTTGATTTAACAATTTTTGTTCAATGCCCAATTGTGTATTTTGCAATTGATTTTCTTTGAAGAATATTTCTTCGGCGTAATATATTCAATAATAAAAAGAGAACCGCTAATAAAAATATGATAATACGTATTTATACATATAAATATATTAAGTGATCTTTAAGGAATTTGTGGAGCTCGCACTGGTCGGACATTCGTCTGCATTTGATGAAGTTTCTGGTTGAGCTTGTGAGTATGGTCACGCAGGTAGGCAATAAGGTCGGCCTGCTTCTCTAGGAGCTCAGCGGTGTCGCCTCCGGGTTGCATGAGACCCAAGGAGCCGCCAGCACGATCAGTACCGCGTAGAACATCCGGGACAAGCTTGGCGTTGTTGAATTTTCGCACTTTGTCTGGAATGAGAGTATATATGAGTATATATTATGATTTATAGCTTAAAAGATTAAGAACAAAGCATTTGAAGCACTCTGAACAATCAGCAATCAAAACTTCGTTGGATAGAAACTAGATACTTTTCAGTAAATGCCGTGAAAAGTTTTAAAGGGTTCTTACCGATATAAAATGAGTGAGTGACTGTGAGCACCATGTTTTCAGCCACAGTAAAGGCTGTCACATAACTAACTGGCGATAGCCATCCTGCGGCGCAATGTTCCCAGAAGTTTACCCCGTAATAATGATGGATGAGGGCTTGAACGGCTAGAAGAGCGGAGTTCCACAGAGATACCAGTTGCAGAGGAATGCCCTTCTGCATATTCGTCTCGCGATGAAAGTCGTGATAGCCATTCATGCGCAGATTGTCGTGCTGTTTCTTCACAAAGTGATCAAAGAGCTGGAATATATATAGAACGTCATTGGGGTAGGTCGTAAATGCGATAGTCTGAATGTCATTGGTAGCTTACAAATGTGATGACCCAGAATGTAGCCCGCAAGTAGAGCATTATGAAGTATGCATCGCAGCGTTTCTCAGATGGATAGGATGCTGCCAATACGATGCCAACAATTGAAATTATCGTAGAAATCAACAAATGCAAGCTGTGTTGAAAATAAAGAAGAAAATTATACATTTAATGGAGTTAAAGAAGGAAGAACGCCTATAATAAAACCATTTTGAATCCCAAATAAGGCGCGACATTTTATCTTAAGCTCCAAATTTTATCTAGTTTGCACGTCTTTGCTAAGCATTCATTAATTTATTGTCACTTCTAAAGCCTTCTGGATGATTCATTGCACTCGCCGGAGGAGTCTCTTCTGCCCTTTACTCCCCTTTAGCAATTCTTTAGTGATTCCCGCATAGTCTCACCTAAATGCAGGCACTGTTTTCAGTTTGAAGCTTCCATTGTCGTTTGAAAATAGTACCGGGTCCAGGAGCTGGTCGGTGTCCTGTTGGTGGGAAGGTGATATGCCCGGGTGTACAGCACTTCCGCTTGTTGCTTGGTGGTCCATTTTTTAGCAGAAACAATGCGTAATTCCCATAGAGTTTGTTGTTTTCTTTTGCTTTGTTTGTTTGTTGTCGGCTTGAGTGGACTGCCAACTTATTATTCAAGTTATCGATAAGTTACTTGATATTTTACAACACTGACACTTTAAACTGTTTCATTTGAAATTTGGTTAAAATAATTACAGATAAACCAATAAAATAAACAAGTTTCTAAGACATATTTCAGAAACAACATCTTTTTTCTTCACCACTTTTAATGCAAATGAAAATCTAGTAGCGATCGATTACACTTTTTCATCGGTGACAGGTAGCTCAAATTGCTTCCATCCCTAGTCCTGGCTTTGTTTTTGAATGCTTGCAATTGGATTTATTTATCTTCAGCGGGAACTAAAACGGTAGAGCGATGGATTTAAATACGCCCCTGCCGCGACGCAACAAGGACTTAAGAGCCGCCTTAGACTCCGACGAAGACAGCAATACACCGTTCCGCCAAAACCGATCAGAGGCTCGACAAGCCGCAGCGGGAACGAAGGTTAAGGATAAAGGCAGGGGCAAGGAGAACGAACCACATCCTAATATGCCCCTGGAAATGTTGTAAGGATTCCCTTTTACGCCATCAAAATTCCTATCTTTGGAGATGCTAACATATTAAGAAAAGAACGATCCTTTACCCAACCCAAGTACTGCACTAATTTGAAGAATAAACCATTTCCTGTTACCATTTTCCTCACTCAAGACATTGATTACTTTTTTCAGACCTCGTCGCGCCTCCGAGCTGATGATGATGGATTCAGACAGCGAGGAGGATGACAACAAAAGCAACCACAATCTCAACTGCGCAATCTTAAACGACTCCTTTGTGCTGAGTCCAACACACGAGCTTACAGGAAGCACAAGCAGCGTTCCAATCACTCGATCCTCCGCTGCAGTTCCACTCAAGCAGTCCGATTCGAATCTTTCGTTTCTTGGTCGATTCGGTAACATGGGCATCGACTGTAGCGGTCAGGGATCTCCTCCACAGGATCAGGTCCCCACAAAAGCCCCACCACCTACGACTAAATCCATTGCCGAGAGGCGACAGCTCCTGGACGTTGAGACGCCAATGCGAAAAGGCATCACTTCCACCTCGTCTTCTGTGGCTGCCATGAAATCACAGGGCAAACCCGAGGTTGATTTTGTTACTCCACAAGTTCGGGCTTTGGGGTCCACGCAAGCTGGAAAAAGTCGGGGGGCTGCGGCCAATGAGTTTCGCTCCCAGAAGGTCCTTTTCCAAACTCCTATGACAGTGAGCCGGGCAGCTCCTTTTCCAAGTGACAGTATTAATTTCTCTTTGTGTGATACCATCAGTGAAAGTCCCGACATTCCAGAGCCGAAACGGAAGGACCCGCTAGACGGCAAATCCAAAAAGTCTCTGGACTTCTCAGAAATCGAAAAGGAAAAACAAATCCCATCTATTCAGCCCAAAATAGAGATCATAGAACCACCAAAAGAGTTGATTTCTTTACCCATTGTTACTGCTGATCCGAATCCCTCCTCCAATTCCGTTCCGAAAACATCCAGCACACTAAAAATAAAGAACCACGAGTATGTGATTGTCAAAAAGCTAGGTTGCGGTGGCTCCAGTTCTGTTTATTTGGCCCGTCGATCGGACACTGGGGATGAGTTCGCTCTGAAGGTAGTGGATCTGCAAGCTGATCCTCTGGTGGTGCAGGGCTATCTGAATGAGACTAAGCTTTT
This sequence comes from Drosophila vallismaia, assembly GCA_035047325.1. Lineage (NCBI taxonomy): Eukaryota > Metazoa > Arthropoda > Insecta > Diptera > Drosophilidae > Drosophila > Drosophila vallismaia. The sequence goes on along the minus strand of JAWNPU010000037.1, from coordinate 1,901,438 downwards.
GGCTAAGCTCCAGGGAAACGCTTGCGTTGTGGCCCTCTACGATTAGTGAGTTTAAATCATTTATTTCCTAAACGAAATACAAATTTTGAATATTTCCAGTCAACTGCTTCGGGAAGAGTTAAAATTGTACATGGTAATGGAAAAGGGCGACTGCGACCTCAACAAGATCCTCCAAAACTACACAACCAACCTGCCGCTGTACAGTCTAGTAAATATTCTGTACCAAATGTTGCAGGCTGTCAATTACATTCATCAAAACGGGGTAATTCACTCAGATCTTAAACCAGCTAATTTTTTAATGGTCAACGGAAGGTTGAAACTTATTGATTTTGGGATCGCCAGCAACATCTCAGTGGACTCTACGAGTATCATTAAGTTTTCACAGGCCGGCACGTTCAACTACATTAGTCCCGAGGCGCTGACGGACACCTCAACAGGAAACAGTCCGATGCGAAGAGGCAATCAGCCAAAGATCAAGATCTCCACCAAGTCAGACGTGTGGTCGCTCGGCTGCATTCTGTACTTGCTTATATATCAAAAGACTCCTTTTGGCCACATTCGAAATGTTTATGCCAAGATGAGTGCAATCGCAAGTCCGGCAACCAGCATAGAGTATCCTGCCATACCGCCCTACTATCCAGTAATGCTGGTTCATGTAAGTTGCTATTCTCAAATTATAAGCTCGATTGGTGGTTTAAAAGGAGTCTAAAATAAACATGTTTCTTATTTTATAGATGGTCAAAAACTGTCTCCAACTGAACCCAAAAAATCGGCCATCCTGCACGGAACTGCTGCAGTACCCATTCCATATGATTATTCCTCTTCAGAACCTTCAGATACCCGGTAGAACCGCCGCCCCCAACAATTAGCCTGTAAGCTCAATTATTTATTAGAGAGGGCAGAAAAATAAATAATTATGGTCGAATGTCTTTCTCATATGTGTGTGTATGTATTTAATTCTCAATTATCGTAAATTATACATCATAAATCTTTATAATGCAGCTATAGCTCATTCTTATTTGTGTTTTGTGGTTCATCATGTGGTTGTTGATGGGCTCTAATTTGTTGTTTCGCCTAATTTCATTTTCTTAGTTTACAATTATGTATTTGTTGTTGTATTTATTGATGCAACAGGTTCTCGACAATTAGTCGCTAATTAGCATTCATGCATTTAATTCGCGTTTACTTATAAATTAGTTTCTCATTCTCATTTAGTTTTATATAAAAATAGTTTTCTTGTTTATATACGCTTAATTAAATGTTGCTGCTGCTGGATGCTGGATGCTCATGCTTTTAGGGTTCAATACTCTGCGCTGATCCATGGAGGGGGAAAAATATATAAAAATCTCACAAAAAAAACAGAAACAGAAAACGGAAAATTACAACAATTATGGAAACATACAATACAAAAAATTCGTTATAGACCCACATACACGTACATATATATATACTATTTACGTTTTTATATTTATAAATTTGCCTTTTTTTTAAGTGATTGGGTTGGTTGGTTTAAATTCATTTTGCTTAACATAAGATACATGATACATATACAATACAATTGTTTATAGCGCGTTTTAAATGCAAGTGTAACATAAATAATAAATCGCATGCGAAGTAGGATAAATAATCATAATAATAAGAAAGTGTAGCAGCAGCAATGGATTTTGTTACGGTTTACGGTTTACGATTTATGGTTTTTGTTTTTATTTCGTGGGAGGGCTTGAGTGGAAAATGGAAAATGCCTGGATTTTGATGTCTGACGACTTGGGCGTTTCCTTTTTCTTCATTCTTAAACATTGCACAAGTTTCGATTTTTATCAGTGTCTTGCCTTAGCTTTCTTAAAGCAATCTATATAGTTCTTCATTCTCGTAATTGCAGCGTTTTTTTTTCTACTTTAAAATGTTAAATGTTGCTCTTTTGCGACATGCATTTCTTCGACTTTCGACTTCATATTCACGCTTTCCTCAATTTGCATTAACTTTAAACTTAATAAATTGTTAGAATTCTTTTTTGCGGTTGCTGTTGCTGTTGCGGTTGCTGTCGCTGTTGCGATTTTGATGATGGAAGTTGGACAAACTCTGCAGGATGCTTGTCATGCTCGGTTTATCGTCGTTGTTGGCTTCTTCCGTCAGTGCGACATTAAATGTCCTGCAATGCAACAATAAAAATAGAAAAAATTGAATATTTTGAATGAATTGTTATTTATTAGATATTTTAATCCGTAAAGGTACCATCAAAATTATTAATGTGTACAAAAAGTCTCTATCCGAAATGGTTTCTAATGACTTAAGAGTCCCAATTATAAAATAAAAGCCTCTTTCCAAAGTTTTCCCTTAAATAGTAGCTTAAAAACTTGTGTAAAGCAGAAACAACCTAATTAGATGAGGTTTCTGTTACGCAATTAATTTATTAAGAAATCTTTAAAAAGTGAAAAGTTTTCCGAAAAACCACAGGAATACATTACATTTATTTGGACTCTGCCATTAGTTTTTTACCTGCTCTCCATTAGAGGCGTGCTGCTGCAGCTTAAGGATAAGCTGCTCCTTTTCATCAACAATGCCACGCCAATGCTCGTCCTGCTCGCGAGCACGGTTCTCCAAGTCCATTAGGGTGTTAGTCTGTTTAAGAATCAAGAAATATTTTATAACTTTCTAAAATAAAAAGAAACCCAGTAGCATATACTTACAGTCTTGGTGACCAGCTGCGTGAGCTTGTCGTTGCACTCGCGCAACTGCAGGTTCTGTTTTTGCAGCTCCTTCTGCTCGCCGGCTACCGAGGCCGAGACTGAGGCTGAGGAGTCTGCTGAGGGGGATTGGCTATTCGAACTACTATTATTGCTACTAATATTGTTGTGGGTGGTGCTGTTGTGGGTGCTACTGCTACTGTTGTTTGATTGTGTGGACTTATTACTACTGCTGATCTGCTTCTGCAGCTTCTCCTGCTGCTGCTTGACGTGCGTGGTGAGGACTTCCTCGAGCCACTGGTCGAAGGAGACCTGCAGAGCGGTGCCCGACTGTGCCTTCACAGCATCGGGATACAGGCGAAGGTAGAGATCCCGGATGCGCTGCTGCTCGTTCTTTGCCGAGCTGGCACTTCCTCCTCCTCCTCCTCCGTTCAGCTGCTGCTTCTGTTGCTGCAAAATAAGAATACAAATTCGGGGTTAAAATATTTTCAAACAATTACTGGAACATAATCAGAAATAGCTAGCAGGAGATACTAAGAAATCATGCACTTACACTAATAGATTGCGCTGTATTTGTTTTCGTTTTGGCCGTTAAGGCTTCTGCATTTTGCAAAGCTTCGATCAGCTTCCAATTTTTCATACGCACGTCCTGACGAAACACAAATACGTTGCAATTAGTAAAGGATGCCGAAAGGATGCAAAAAAACATGACAATTCATGAGAATATAAATTCAAAAAAGCAAAAGCAAAAATGAAAGAACACAGATTCTATTCTTTAATAAATGAAATTAAAAAAATAATAATTACTTATTAATAAAAAATAAAGTATCTTATAAAATATTGCCCAATTTATTTAAATTATTTTACTTACATTGTTCTTCTCCTTTTGCTCCTGAAGCTCCTGCTGCAGCTGCTTCTCCTTGGCCTGCAACTGGTCTGCCCGCTGCTCGGCGTCCTTAAGCTGGGACTGCAGCTCAGAGGTCTGCTTCTGCTGAGAGGCCTGAGCCTCTGTCACGGAACTGAGCTGCGAGCGCAGGGCGTTGAGCTCCTGTTGCTTCTGGGCCAGGGCTTCAGACTGGACCTGAGCCTGCTCCGACTGAGCAGCGGTGGCCTGGACAGCACTGTTGGCTGCCTGGTTGAGCTGCTGGCTAAGAGCCTGGTTGTTGGACTCCAAGTCCGAGGACTGCTGGCGCAGCTCCTGCAGCTCTGCAGTGTGTACGCGCTGGAGCTCCGACTGGGCTTGACTCAAGCTGCACAGCTCTTGCTTGAGCTCCGCGTTCTCCTGTTCGAGCTGCTTGCGCTGCTCCAGCTCGAAGACGCTGTTGTTCTGGCGCTGCTCCAGCTCGTCGCGTTGCTGTTCCAGGGTCACGAGTTGCTGGGCTTGCTGCTGGATCACTTCGTTCTTCTGCTGGGTCTCGGCGTTCACAAAGGCTGTCATGTCGGCCAGGCACTTCTCCTTATGGGCCAGATCCTGCTGGAGGCGCTGCAGCTGCGGCACAAGGTCCTGCGAGCTGGCCTGATTCTCTCTTAGGAGAGTCTAAAGAAGGATTAAAAAGTTTTGTATTAAAAACCGTTGATCCAATAAAATAATGAAAACTATTCCCACCTGGAACTGCTGTCTCTCAACAGTAAGCTTGTCGTTAAGGCTGGACAGCTCCTGGTTGACAGCAGACAGTTCCTGCTCCTTGGCTTGCAACTTGTCGTTGTAGGCCTGGATGCGGCTGTGCATCTGAGCACGCTCCGTGTTGACCTCCTGCCTTAGCTCGCGCAGCTTGGCCTGGATGCCAATGGAGGCCTCCTGCTCCTCGGCCAGCAGCTTCTCCTTCTCCTCGAGCTGACGCTTCAGTTTCTGGCAAATGTCATCGGACCACTCGGCATGCGAGGCGGGCATGTCCTGCTGCTTGTTAAGCAAATAATCGATAAGGATTTGGATCTCGGAGCGATTGAGCTCCGCCCGGGAGAACACATTGATCAAAGCGTTGACTCCGATGGTCTGGTTCTGGTACTCGGCGAGTTTGTCCAGAGCTTGAGCCAAATCCTTGGCCGTCAGAGTTTCCTTTTGCTTCTGCTTTTGCTGTTGCTTCGTCTTGTTGTTGGCCTGATTGTGCTGCGTTTTGGGGGAACCATTCTGCTGTTGCTGCTGCTTCAGGATCTTGGGTGCAGTGGCGGGTTCGGCATCTGCCGCAACGGGTTTCTCCTTCTTGTTGGCATTTCCGGTTCCGTTCTTCTTTTGGACTTGCTGTTTGGTGTTGTTGTTGTCCTCCTTGCGATCCTTCTGCTCCTGCTTCTTCAGTTCGACCACATCCTTGGGAACCTTAGTCTCAAAACTGTTCAAAGATGGGGTCTCTTCTAGATTGGCAGCCTTGACAGCAACTGTTTCGTTCTTGTTGACGAGGATGCCCGCCGCCTTGTTGTTGCCACCCCCGTTGCGTTTGTCCTTTTTGCCCTTCTTGCCACTGACCGAAGGTTGGTTTTCCTTTTCCGCGACGCTGCTGGGACGTCGCTGTTCATTCAGGATTTCCGCATCGGGCTCGAACTCCACGTGCTGCTTGGACAGTCCGGTCTCTTCCTCGGCCACGGAGCCCTGACCCTCCGACTGGCCATCAGAGTAATCCTCGACCTCCTCGGCCTCGGCCTCATTGACCGCATCCCGTTGCTGCTCCCGCTGGCGCTGCTTCTTCTCGCGTTTCAGCTCCTTCTTCTTGGGCTTCTTGGCCGCCGCTCCACCCGACGCCTTGTAGAGATTGGCATTTAGAGCCCGCTTCTCCGCAACCACCTCTTCGAAGGTCTTGCGCCGGAAGATCTTGTTGATGAAAAGAAACGAGAGCAGCGAGGCGGTGAACACACAACCGATGACGATCAGTATGTGGAAGTCCATATTTGCATATCTTTCTGTGGCTTCTTCTTCTCTGTGATCTCCTTTGCGTTAGTTACTGGAATTTATATCAAGAGTTTAACTATCAAAACCAATATTGAAACAAAGGGACATAAGTAGTTCCTTTATTGGTCATTATTGTATTAAAAATTGATTGAAAAACCAACAATAAAAGGGAAATTAATGAGGAAAATCCCATACCTATTAATCAGGGAACCTTAAACGAATCAATATTTAATCTGAAAGGGAATTATAAATGTGCTTTTAGGTCAGTCAACTAGAACCTTCGTTATCACCCGCCAAAGAACGACTAAAACCGACGATTCTTGGTATTATCAGCTATTAAATATATAGAACTAATACAATGTACGATTTGAAACAAACTGGTGACGTGTATTATAAGAATTAGAGTGAGAATTGAATTGAAATTGAAACCAGAAGGAAATACTCGATGGTTTGATTAAACTCTAAGGCTTGTACGTGCTTATCAGTAACCGGCCGGTGAATGGCTCGAGTAATAAATACAAGATACAGATACAATGCCTACTGCATGACTAAGTTGTTTGTGCAGTACTCTCGGCTTGTGTTTGACGTGTTATTAATAAAAGCGTACGAGTATTCACGAGTGATAATTGGTATTGTTATTTTTATATACAAGTACTATAAATGAGATAAGTAAATGCACTGAAAGTCAGCTGAATATTCCCGGAATCTGTCAATTTATTCAGAGGACATCCGCTTTCCTAACCGCACATCAATTCCAAAGTTGACCAGAAAGGTCACTGGGATGAATTCAATTTCCATTTTTGGATGCGATAAGCCGTGAGTGTTAAATTTATGCCAGAAACCAAGAGTCTCGGCGAATAAAATTAGCTTTTGGAACACCGCTGCCGCAGCCTTGAACGAAAGCTAAAAGACATCTTCCACTAAAGGTGTTTACGCGGATTATAAAAACACGCCAGAAGAAACACAAAAAAATACCCATTTTTGAATAAACGTACAAAGGCAAGAAGCTGACGCGTATGCAAATTTTGGGGCCGTTCACTGGAAGAAAATTCCTGGACTGGACTGGTAATCTCTTCTATGGACAATTCCGCGAGTCTTGGTCGCTGGACCCGATGCGAATGACAGAGCCGAGAAATTCTGGCTGAGTGGGGTTTGGGCTCCCAAGAATCTCGATCTCTCTCTTCTCGGCTCACCCACTCTCTGCACTGAAAAAATAATATTATTCTAGGATTAAAAACAAAAGATATTTGAAACAGGTTTATTTAATCTATGACAACCTTATCTTTTTTTGACAAACATTTATGATAGATTGATTAATAAATATGTATTTCCCCCCCATCTTGAATCTAAAAAAGCGAATTTTCGTTCAGTGCTTTCGCTCTTTCTTCGTTGGGTCTCAGACTTCGTTCCTCTCCCACCATCCCATACAGTTAGAACTTGAAATTTCACTGTTTTGCGAGCTCAGTGGCAAAATTCACGAATTGCAAAAAATTTCAATTCAAGGTTGTTGCTCTTTGCGGCAGCGATAACTGGCAGGTCGGGTCTGCTTTTTTTTGTAAGCTTTTTTGTTGCTTCTTTTCTTTTGCTGTTCTGGCTCGCGTCATGTTTCTGGCTAATAGAATCTGACTCTGTCTTGTTTCTGCTCCACACACCTCATACTTGAAAATACTAAGCAAGGTGATACAAATATATAGATTTTTAACAAGCTCAAATTAATAAACAGAATTTTCTCCAATCAAACAGTTGACTAGAATGTCTGGATTCAGCATTTTTAAAGCTTAATACATCTGGTCTGTCTGCCAGTGTAAATTCGAGACGTTTACTGTTATTTCTTGGGTAACTTACAACTTTAGACTGACTTTGTTTGCCTTTTGTAATTTTTGTTTGTCTATTTATCAGTTTTCGCTGTACGAGTGTTCTATAAAGTTTAATTAATTATTAATTCTCATGTGAGAAAGGTTTTTTTTATCAAAACCAATCGATACTAACGGAAACTTTGAGCAAAGTAAATTCCGTACTGTGGATTCCAATGAGACCAGCAGACATAAAGACGTGGAGAAGAAGCAAAAACAAACACCCGAGGGAAAGAGAAACAACACAATAAAAACGCCGGTAAAGGTCATCAACCGGAAGAGCGACGCTGCGAATATGCCCCTGTAAGCGAGTGTTTGTGTGAAAGTCGAAATCTTTCTGCCAATTATCATTATGGCCATCTATAAATAATTGTGTATTATGGTCTGGCAGCATGCAAATACAGAGGCTGCTGGTGGCTGGCAGCTCGCCCTGATTACAACGACTGGTGAACTGGCATCCAACTGCACAGTTGGCCTAATTTCGCATTTTCCCTCTCTGCCGTTTCCTTCGTAGCGGCCCCAGTGTTCAATTAGCTGCTCCACACTCACACACACAGACATCCCAGCACTGGCACTTGGAATTTCTCTCCATCCGTGAGCCGGTCAGAGATGAGAAACTGACTTTTTTTATTGTATAAGCGAGTTTCACTGAATAATCAAGGGATTTTGTTGTCTATTTAAAACCAAGTATCTTTTTCTTGATAATAACATTATAAATAACTATGAAATAATATAGATAAACCATGGAATTTGTTATCCTTGAACTTGCACTGCTATCTTGGCAAAAATATTGACAGTTCTATTGCAGTGACAGCACTGATAACGGTGCCCCAACCGCTCTCCTTTTTTCCCCCATCACACTCGACAAGAGAGAACAGTCATTCATTATATCTTCATTCAGTTATTCATAAATGCATTTTTTCCCCTGCTATTTTCAGCTCCCAAGCAGTGGCTCAAGTGTTTTAATTTTAGAAAGCTCCTCTCTATTTCTTATTTCTTCTTGTAATATTTATGCAACATGCAATGTTTTATTTTTTTTCTAGACTAAAGAGAGCGTAGCATGGGGACTAGTTCTTTCGTTTTTTTTTTTGCGTGGGAGCGTCAAGTTCAAATTTTGTTGCTTCTTCTTTTGTAAAATCTTCGGTCCAGAGATGGAAGCTTGCCCTAAGATAGTGACTCACGACGACATTGTATGTGTGCGTCTTCTCTGCTATAAATAAGCAAATTGAAAAGGCTGCCCGTTAATGATTATTGATTGCTGACGTCGCCGGGTGACTTCAACATCGTTTAGTATCAATTGGTTTCTCCCAGAACTTCAGTTGCCGATAGTCATTTTTTAAAGAGACCTTAAATGTTATCTCTTTAAATCTACTTTTTTTAACCGATACAAACGGTTAAAAAAAATAAACTTTAATATCTCTTTCTCGGAATCTTAGGACCTTATCGCACTTGTGATAAATAACTCATTGGACTGCAAGCCGCTCTTGCTCTCCCTCTCCCACTCCCTCTTTCTCTGTAGCACCCCTCTGCCCTATCACTCTGTGACAACGTACGTGTCTTTATGTGTGTGGTGAGGTCAGCGCAGGCTGCCAACAATGTGTAAAATGTCAGAGGAGCAAAAAGAGCAGCAAGCAGAGGCAAATAGAGGCCAAGCACATCAATTATGCTTATTTCTTGTTTGATAAAATCGCAAAATGATGAGCACAGAGAGGGGTGGCACTGGGTGGCCAGACGGCGTCGCCCGACTTTTGGGCCTTTGGGCAAATCTAATAAATCTGCAAGGCCTTTGTGTCAGCTGTCCCTTTTACTCATAATTAAGTGGCATATCGGCAGAGTGAAAGTACACACGAATGCCGTGGCGAGATTTTCGCCTTCCTCTTCGGCTGCGCTAATTGGACTTCTAATTGGCACAAAGAATAATTGCAAGCCCATAAAATACCGCTTTCTTCGACTTCGAGAAGACAAAAGGGCGTCTCTCTTGTAAAAACAACAAAATGCAGTGCACCTCAGCACCAATACACTTGCACTAAAGCCGCTCGCTCTCTTTATCCCTATGACTTCTTATTAGTTTTTTTGCTATCAGGAGCCACCTCGCTGATAACTTGCAACGTCAACAGTTTTCACATTTCACATTTAAATGCAGTTTTCCTTTTTATTGGAAACGCATCCGCCATTTGCAAGTAACTTGTGTTTGTGTGTATGCGTATGCCAGTGCGCGGGTGTGTGTGAGTAGCGTTGTCGCGTCGGCAATTTTTTCTATGTCTTTTCGGCATCTATTTACATTTGCATTAGGGTGTTTGTTAATTGAAAATTATGCTTTTAGCTTTGCTTAAGCCTTCTGGCTACGACTTACACTTTTTATATGCGTTTAGTTGGCAACTTGAAACATTTATAAACCACGGAACGAAGAGATGTCGAACAAATCGCAACTAGTGTTGCCAGGCGGAGTGAATTCTTAGAGATGACACTTATTGTATATGCTTTTTGCAGCACTACAAATCGAAATTAGAGATGGTATATTATATTTATGGTAATATTATATTTTCTTACCGGCAAAACAGACTTAAAAAGTTCTAAATATTGTATTATTTTAAAAATATGTAAGTTATTTCTATGTTTTTCAACAATGCTTCAATGATTCAAATTAAGAATTTTGGCCCAATGTGCAAAGGCAGCATTATTTACTTCTAAATACTAAACTAGTTTTTGATTCGTTTTACAACACAGACATTTCTTTAAACAATTGTTCGCTTCTCTCGTAATAAATAAATATTATTTTGTACTTTCCCTGCAGACCATGGCCTCCTTTTTCAAGAGCATTGTGCTCCTCGGCTCGCTCGCCACTTTTGCCTACTCCTTTTACGTGGTTGGTCTCCTAGTGCTCTTCCTATCAGCTCCGCGGTCCGTTTCCAAGGAATGGAATTGGGTTTTCAATTTACTGGACAACCAATCCCGTCTGCAGACTGCCTATGGACCAGTAGTCTTCGACACGCTCTACTTGACCGGGTTTATATTCCAACACAGCTTCCTCAAGTCAGCAATTGTTAAGAATCTTCTGGCCAAATTGGGTTTGGCTGGGGCCGAGCGAACTATTTATAGTCTGACGTCATCGATTTGTTTACATGTTTGTATACCTCAAGAAAACAAAAACAAAACATCCGATGCTTAATATAGAAATTGTTATTTCAGTATCTAATCCTGAACTGGCTGCCAGCGCCGTCCATTGTCCTCTGGCAAGTTGATGTTGAGGCAAAGGCTCCTCTTTGGTGGACATTTGTGATTACCCACGGATTATGCTGGATTGTGATTTTTGGAGGTAGTTTGGTGATGGATCTGCCCGAATTACTGGGCGTTAAGCAGGCCTACTACGACTTGAAAGCTTTTGGAGAACCCCTCAAGTATAAATCTAGCGAATTGCGCAATTTATATGCCCATGTCAGGCATCCTTCGTTCGTGGGACTCTCTATCATCCTGTTGGCCACCAATGTGATGAGTGTAGATCGCCTGGTGTTGGCCCTGCTTCTCATTACATATATGTATGTGGCTTGGTCCACGGATCACAAGGATGTGGACTACCAGAAAGTGCAACTGCAGCGAAAGAAACTCGAATTAAAGGCGCAGTAACTCCCTCCATATCTTTAGATTTAAGTTAACAAATGAGTTTGTATTGAAAACTTACTAATTTAAGACTTTTTACTAATAAAATAATCTTGTATACAAAAATACTTAAAACTACAGAGTGAAACCTTAATTTATTCTTACAACAGAAGGATCGAATGGCTGTCCTTTAAAAGGTGAGCCTTCCGCATCCCAGGCGTTTCGTAAACGATCCATAGTTTCCGCCTGATTGGGATTTGACGCCACCATCTCGGCTTGGGCTTTATCTGCTGCGATTTGATCCAATCGAAGCTTTTCAATAGTGGCTTGAGTACTTTCCGGCAGTTCATCTATGTATTGCTCACATTCAATTTTTTTGGAATCTATTTCGCGATCGCCTTCAAAGAGTCGTTCCCACCATAGCTCCTTGAATTTATCTGTAAAATAATAAAGACGTTAATTATATATTTATGGAGATTAAAACCAGGGCCCTACCGCAACTGATAATAAGTTTGTTTCCGTCAATGGTCCACACAGCATCATTGTGTTTAATCCGCTGGCTCAGATTTCCCTCAAGGATAACAACTTCCGGATGCTGTTTGCTGCTTACTTTAATGTTTTGCGGCTTAATTAATATAGTTAGCTTCTTGGAGGATTGCATATCCTGAGGTAAGTTCACTTGAAGCTCTACATCCTTTAGAGTTTGTGACCAGCAATATGTCTCAAACATGTCCCCATTCTTATAGTCGCTGGGTAAGAATGTGGATTGTTCCTTTTTCTCATTAACAACAGTCTTAATATTTATTTTTGTTTGAATGTCTTCACTTTCCAGTGTAATTTCTTCGATTGCCGGTGGAGCCTCGGCACCATCGTCTCCAGACCCATCTGTAGCCGCCATTGTCTGAAGCAAGCAGTCGGGATCGTAGCGTTGCATGGATCCATATAGAATCTGATCCCTTACGCCCTGGGCGAAACCTATTTTGTCCGTTTCATCGACCTTTGTATGGTAAAAGTCGGTGCTAAAAAAAAACTAATTTTAATAACATGGAATACACTTTAAAGAGAACGTTTACTTGCGACGCAGAAACCCGAATATTGAGTCGAGAAATCCAGTGATTGTCTTTCGATCCTCAAGGATCTCCATTAAAATGGCATCATTACGTTGGAAATCCATGTTAAACTAAAGACTAAAAGAAAACAATTTCGCGTACAAACGCGTATTTCCGCACTTTCCAACCCTGAAAACCAAGAGCCGGTTTCTGGTGCCGGATACCTGTGACAATATCTCATCTCTAAAAAGAATGTTTTGGAGTTGGCTGTGCCGAACCATTCCGCAATTTGATCCATAACATTATATTGAAATGATCGGTAGGCTATCACTTTGGTACAAGGACAACGTGTCCCAGGAAGTCGACTGTGTGGCTTGCAGATTGGTCAGTGGATTCGGACTTGTTGGGATAGGAGCTTATTTGCTGGCTCAAGCCAAAAAGCGTCCAAAGCCATTGGAGCAATACACTATGAAAAGTTTGGCGGCCGGTAAGTTTGAATTAATATACCACTAAAAGCTAGTCCCTTTCACACTTCACGTTCAGCTGTAGGACTACTGGGCGTTGCCCGCTTGGCAGATGCAAATTTCCTAAAAGCTCCGGCAAAGGAACTGAAGGAAGAGGAACCAAAGGTCTCACAGAATCCCAAGGATCACGAATTTTTTGCTAGACGTTAATTGGTTAGACTTTATTTCAGATGTAATCAGGCAGAAATGAAATCTATAAATATTTATGTAGGTGTAATGAATTGCTTTCCTTGCGGAATACAAACTGGCTAAAAATCTAAATTTCACCATGTTATGGTATTTCTTGCTGGCATAAATATTTCATTTAACAATTATTTGTGTTTTTGTTTGTTTTTGCTTGGCATTCAGGTTAATTGTCCTCTCAAGACCTCGAAGGATCCTGATGGATTGAATATTTTAAATTAGTTATCGTAACATCGACAGAATTATAAAAAGTATAAGTAGTTTAGTCGCCTAGCAGTCTGGTTATTTGAGGACTAGCGGCCCACTTTGCCGAGCTTGGTGTCAGTCTTTGGATTTGCAGTAATATTCTGCACTGCGACGATCGTCTCGTTGATGTGGGTCTGCAGCTGTCGGAGGCTCTGGATTTGCAGCAGTCGCAGGATACGCATGGGCAGGTCCAGGGCGGGATCATTGGAAGAGACGACATCGTTGCCCTTATCAAACGGGAAAGGAGTGCCCACAATGGGCTGGCGTCCCTTGGCGGCAGGTGAGAGGCGTTCGTGCACTATCCGCGCCACTGCCTCCAACTGCAGCAGGTGGTTGGGATGATGGGGTACGTTTAGTTTGCTGGCCAGCAGCCGAACACCATCAATGAAGGCCTTGTCGTGAACTGTTTGTAATTAATTAGTTCCCAGAGTAAGATGGAACGAATTTTTATTCACAAATAGAGACTCTTACCGTTGATTTTTCCATCGAAAATCGCCTGAACTTTTTGCTGGGTCTGCTTGCCATTGGTTTGGGCCGACTTCTGTTGGCTGTTGATTGAAGCAAACTGCTCTGGATCATCGAGGAATTCAAGACGCACAGCGTGACTTATAATCCAGGACAGCTCCTCCAGCTGGGACTCAAGCTGGGGCATGTTTAAGTCCGCACGGTATTTCACGTATCCTTCTTCCCACATTTGCGGGTTGTCTATATTGCGCAGCTGTTCCCGGTCTTCAATGGAGTATAGCCGAATCTTCTGGTCCTCAAGCCATAGAATCGTACTTGCAAATTCCCTGCGACCTGCGGGTTTAAAAAAAAAGCGATTATTGATTTACATTTTTCGCGAGATTCATATGCAACTTACTGTTCAGGGTCACATCGGCTGGGGTGGGATGACCCAATGCCTCCAGTTTTAGCTTCAGCATGATTAGCTTCTAAATTAATTAATTTACTATTTAAATACAAAAAAATTCTTAACTTCAACGAATGTATAAATCACACAGCCGGCGCTTCTTCTTTCTAGAGATGGGAGTTTGAAGTCAATCGATTACTTCTCACTATTCTATCGATTTCTGGCAGAATACTGCCAACTGAGTTCGATATTGCTCTTTTTGTTTTAAAATTTCTTTTTCAAAATAACAAAAAGTTTTAAAAACCATGAACAAGTGCCTTTTATTTATCATTTTCTAAAAATTCAGATACTGTAAACATCCAAGTTGGCAGTCCGAAACATATCGCCACCTATGGTTCCCTTTGTCCATCACTAAAAACGTGTAACGAACACGCGCGATTTGTTTTTCTCTTTCGTTGCACTTTTTTGATTGAATAAAATGGCCCTTATCACAGAGAAACGGAAAAAACAAAATCCAGCTCCAGCTAGCGAAAGTTCTCAAGGGGAATCCGACTCGGAAGGCAGCCAGGAAGCAGGAAGCGATGTGGAGGGCAACGCCGGCTGGGCGGATTCCATACTGAAAGTACTGAAAACCACGAAACCAGAGACACAAAACAAAACTGTGTTGGCCCGTGCGAAAAACAGCCAAGGATCCGTGCGATCTCAGAAGGCCAAGAGTGCCAAGAAGCCTGACTATGACTTCGAGATAGAAAAAGCAGAAGTCAAGGAAGAAGACGAAGAGGATGATGAAGTGGAGGATGGGGATGTGAAGCCGGAGGCATCGGCTCTAGATGACCAATTAACCAAGCAACAGAGAAAGAATGTTCCCCTGCAGCTGCGCGTAAAACCCAGCTACCGAGACATGGAACGTGAACGAACGCTGCGTAAAGTGGCCACCCGAGGCGTGGTTCAGTTCTTCAATGCCGTGCGTATCCAGCAGAAGGATCTACAGCAGCAGTTGGAGGACGCTGGGCCCCTAGACAGCCGTCAGGATGCCGTGCTTAACAATATAAACAAACGAAAGTTCCTGGATGTCCTGATGAGTGGCAAAAGGGCCAAGTCCACAGCCATAGATAATGCTGTAAAGAAAGAGGAGGATGACTCCGACGAAGATGATGAGGACGAGGATCAGACTGGTTCATCTATTCAAGGCAAAAAGAAGTCCGAGTGGAGTGTCTTGCGTGAAGATTTTATGACCAACAAGAAGATTAAGCACTGGGACGAAGAAGATGACGAGGATAGCGATCAGCAGAATGAAAAAGATGATCTGGATGATAGCGATGAAGAGGAATAGCTTTAAATATGTAATAAATGTTAGTTTTACTGTTGAAAGAATATGCGTTTTAGTTTATAATTGGAATTATGTCGTCATTTCCGCTTTGGAAATCATGTAGATGCTCACAATCAACCCAAAGAGACCGATGGCCGAGCCAAATATCTCCACAATTAGTATCTTGACGAACAAGGCCGAGTTAGCCGCATCCGCTAGAGCAGCTCCGGAACCAACTATACCGACGGCCACTCCGCAGGAGAAATTCACTAGACCAACAGTCAGTCCAGCACCAAAGACGGCAAACGCCGTAAACATGTTGGTCTCCATTACCTTTATGTCGGTAATAAGCCGCACAGTGTGGAAATTCACTACACATCCTGACAGCAAGATGGCGGTGATCAGCCCATAGATAGCCACCGCTTCACAAAAGATAATTGAAATAAGGTTCTTCGTCTTGATGCGCGGCGATCGAACACCTCCGCCAGCAATACTGGATCCGGTCAAATAAATTCCGGCGGCGGCACCACTCACAGACAGGGAACACGCCAGCACGATTCCCAGTCCGGCCCACATAAACGGACTGGAGGTATACAGGAACCAGCTAAGGCCCATGCGCTCACCAGTTCCGGTCATCACGTTGGCAAAGATAATGCCAATCATAGTTAGAATGATTCCACAAACGATTAACAGCAGGAAGAAAATTGCGAACCTCATTTTGGCAGAATATTTACATTCGTTTGTGCTCAGTGCCGAGAAATGTCAATGAAATTTAAAGAGAAACCTTCTTTATCGAATACTTTTTTATTTATATAAATCTGTTTGTTTAAAAAGAAGGTTTTAAACCTTGAAACCTATATCTATATATAAATCTATATATAAAGAATGCGTGGAAAGGACAATATGACCCAAAGCGAAGTCTATATCTCGGCCAATATTTTTCTGATTCTAAAGCGGAATATCTTAAACGATTTGTGGATCAATTCTCTTTAAGTCTGCATTACAATCTCGGATAATCTGAATTCTTTAAAAGATTTGTAGATCGAGGCCAATCGGCATAAAAGAACTTTTACAAAAGTTGGCTTTTTATCTTCTTATTTACTAAAAGGAGCAACTAATTATATTTATATGTATGTAACTAAATAAAAAACCATCAATTTTATACATAAACATTTTCAAATCATGTGCGTATTGGGGTTCTGGTCGATGTTCATGCTTTCCAAGGCAGCCAAAAGATCCGGCTCCATGCTCTGCTCATTCGGAAGCGAGCCTCCAGACTTTCCAGCTATCTTCTTGTAGTGGTCCAATACCTTTGAAAACTGGTTTAAATATTCCTCCGACGTTTTCGAGCGGCGATATAGGTAGTTTTCCAGCGCCTGGGCCTTCTTTATTTGTTCCGGACCCTTATAAGGTGACCAGTAGTGGCTAAAAAAGTTTCTCATTAGACTAAACGGTTTTACATTAGTTTACGTACAGCTTGGATATGATATTCTCTCGAAAGCTAGGACTCCTCCAGTCTTCTCCGGACATGTTGAAAGTAGTTTTAATTAATGTTTTTGAAAATTAAAACCAGACTTTGACATTCTTTCTTCTTTTTAAAAATAATGTGACCAGCTTCCACATACGAGATAATGTAACAAAGAGATAAACTTTAAATATTTCGAGGGCGGGATATTTAAAATAATGTAACGCCTCCGACTTCTTGTTTTAAAATTTAAGTATTTAATCGGATTTCTGTTAAGTCTCAGCTCATTTGATATAGTAGATTAAATGATAGAGTCGGGTATGGTAATCTATAAACTAAACTTCTTTCTTTCCAAGTCCACAATTAATTTAAATCAATTATTTTAAAAGCCATTAATGTTTTTTTTGTTTTGTTTATTAACAAACGAATGATGGAAAAGATAGTATAAAGACAGTATAAGACTAAGCGCTGTTCTTCTGTGGTAATGTGGCTCGTCCTTGTTTTGTAGGAATGATTAAAAGGCTACATAACAGCTTATGTATGTTTTTTAAAAGGTTGTGATAAATAATGAAGGCCAATCGCAATTTAACGATTCGACTTGGCAACACGTTCCAATTCGTCCTTCTTCTTGATGGCATACGAATTGGAGGAGCCCTTGGCCGCGTTAATAAGCTCGTCAGCCAGACACTCGGCCACGGTTTTGATGTTGCGGAAAGCGGCCTCACGAGCGCCAGTGCAAATTAGCCAAATGGCCTAAAAATAAGATTATTTAATTAATTAAAGATAACCATACATGTAAAGAACCTTCACATTACCTGGTTGACGCGCCTCAACGGAGACACATCGACGGCCTGACGACGCACAGTTCCAGCGCGTCCAATGCGAGTAGAATCCTCACGCGGTCCAGAGTTTACGATCGCATTCACAGTGACCTGGAGCGGATTCTCCGAAGTTAGCAAATGAATGATCTCGAAAGCGTGCTTCACAATGCGACAAGCCAGAAGCTTCTTGCCGTTGCTGCGTCCCTTCATCATGAGTCCGCTTGTCAAGCGCTCCACAATCGGGCACTGGGCCTTGCGGAATCGCTTGGCCGCATAGCGCCCGGCGGAATGGGGCAAGTAGCGTGCGAACTTCTCCTTCACGGCAATGTAGTCCTGCAGCGAAATGTCGCTAATGGAGATGTCGTCGCAGCCCCAACGACCGAAAAGCTTGATCTCCGGCCATTCGTTGATTTGTTGGGCCGCCATGGTTAGCGGGGTCTCCTCCTCCCAGATTTCATCCTGCTGCTGCGGCGGTGGCACCTGTCCTGCCTCAGAGTTGGAGTCAACGATTGCCTCGGACATATTTTTTACCAGAAAAATTAAGATGAAAGGAAGGGAAACGTGCAACTCTGTCAACCGTTATTCCTGAAAAGAAAGAGGATGTGAAAAGAACGAAATAACGAGAACTGTCAGTTTTGGACTTTGGCGGCGGATTACAACTCTGGGCGGAGTGCTGCCCATCTATCAGAAAAAACGCGCCAAATTTAAAAAAAAATTAAGCTTTCGATTATTATGACTAATTATAAAGCGACAAAAATATAAATTAAAATAACTTAGTTATTAGATACTCAAAATACTTATTATCCTTTATAATGCTAATATGATCATTAAACTAAAAAACTAGAATCGCCTTCTGTGGCGATAAATTTGTTTAATAATGCTAATTACAAATATTAATATTGATTACCCATCTTCCTGAAATAGAAAGATATACGACACCTTTGAAAATCGAATTATTATTAATCCCCAGATAACTGCAGCATCAATTATGTTTTAGATTAAGGTAAAGGAATGAAAGACTATATAGCACCTGAAGTAGGTCCGATAAAACACAAACCTATATACATTAATGATAAGTAGAGGTGTGTAATGCACTAGAAGCGCGTGCTTCTGATAAGCCATCGCCGTAGATATATATTCACGCTGATTGACAAACAAAACGTATATATTTTATTATTTTTTTTAATATGGAATACTTTCTATAATAATAATAATGCGACTGTGCATCTTTCTACAACTCCTGCCGCCGACAGTAGCCTGAAATATACAAGTTTATCGTTTTATGATATTTAATATAATACATTTTCAGTTAGCGGTTCAAGTGCCAGCATAGAAACAAACATAACAAACTACTTAGGATCTCATAAATGAACATACACACACACTTTGTCTTTCATTTGGCAAAGAAATATTAAAAAAACAAAAACTGTGTCGTTTTCACACCAAGCACACTCTGCCATCGATTGATGCTGCTGATGGCTGGAGTCTGCGAGGCGTGAAAACGTACAACTTAGCTAACCAACTATCAACTTAATAAGTAACTAAAGTCCCAGTTTAAAGAGTTTCGGTTCGGTTTCTGTGGATCGTCCTGCAAGCTGTAACTGCACAATCTTCTCGTTGTAATTTCCAAAAAAAAATGCAAACACTGATCTCTGGCGTGTATGCATTGGGATGGGGGAATGCCTTGGTGACTGATTGTTGTTCTTCGTGCTGATGGAAGGGCGAAGGCTGTAAGAGATTAATTAAAAATATATATTGTTGAATAATTAAAGGGTAATGTAACGTAATGTGACGATCAAGATAGGTCAAATTTTACATTTAAAAATTCCAAAATTTGGATCAAATCTTTAGTTTTTACGCACTTAGGGAATGTTAAGATTGCGTGACTGGAGGTGCTCTTATCTTGACCCTCACGGTAACCATATGATTCCCACTCACACTGACGGCTACAGAGGCCACTCTACTCCTTGTCTCCCATCTTCGACTTGGAGGTCATGTAGATGCCCACGATAAGGCCGAACAGACCGATGGCCGAGCCGAAGATCTCCACGATGAGGATCTTGACGAACAGAGCAGCGTTGGCGGCGTCAGAGAGAGCAGCTCCGGAGCCCACGATTCCCACGGCAATGCCACAGAAAAGGTTGACCAGGCCGACGGCAAGACCGGCTCCGAAAATGAGGTAGCCGGAGAACCAGTTGGTGTTCTGGATGGCAGGCTTCGACAGGGCAGTCTCCATCGAGAACTGTTCCAGCTGGCCGGACAGAACGATGGCGGTGATCAGGCCGTAGATGGCCACCGCCTCGCAGAAGATGACGGAGATCAAGTTCTTGGTCTTGATGCGGGGCGCCTTCACGCCGCCGCCCACGATGCTGGTGCCAGTGGTGTGGATTCCAAGGGCGGCGCCCACCACGGACAGCGAGACGGAGAGTCCGATGCCGAGACACGCCCACATGTACGGGTTGGAGGAGGCCAGGAACCAGCCAACGCTCACACGCTCGCCCTTGCCCGTCATCACAAAGTACAGGGTCAGGATGGTGGCCACTGCGAGGAAGAGCCATAGGAACGTTTGGGTCACCACAGTACGTATTTGGGCCGCCATGTTGCTGCTTTTTCTCGACTATCTGGTGTTAAAAACTTGTTTAATTGCCGAAATCCTTCCATTTTTTATCTCCTACTCACCGAATTGCAGGCGTAATTGTATTTTTCTTGGCCGACAGGTGACTGCTTCGTGCGAAAAAAAGAATCCACAATCACATGACGTACATTTTCTCTATCATAAGCTATCGAATAATCACGCCATTCGATAACTGCGATAACAAGGTTGTGGCAGAGATGAAGAACTAGCGGCTTGATGGTTAATTTAAATGTAAAATCTTTGATTTACTACTTTAAAGTTTATTTTTCTGTTAAGAATATTCGAATATATTTGAAGAATATATTTTTTAATTAATATTATATTATACATTATACTTTAGCAGTTTTAGGACTTTTACACAAATGTTGATGCAAGATATATGCTATATAGAGAAGGTTTGCGTTATTTTTTTAAGTTAAATTTTCATTAAGTCGTATTTTAAAGTAGAAAAGATAAGCATTGTTAAACTTAATTATTATGGAAACAATTTATAATGCTTGCACATGCTAATATTTATACTGGGTCTGGCATCACTGCGTACTGCTCTTTGTATGACATAGATGGCGCCACCACTGAAAACTTTCAAAATGGATTCCTTATTTAAAACTATAAATATAATTTTAATTTAGTTAGTAATTTAGTTAGTATTTAGTTAGTAATTTAGTTAGTAAAGTTAAGCAAGGCCCGCTATTAATACATTAAAGAGAGCTATGATTAGGGTATCCAAATCAAAGCTGTATAAGCTAAAACAATACTCGCTTAATATTTTATCTACGCAATGTTTTTATGATTTAGTTTTATGGTTACCATAAAAATGTAAGTGAAAAATGTAATTTCGCTCTGGCCCTTGTCATAGTACATGTTCTGGGGATAAAAAATAAATATTTTTATTCACGCTCATTAAATTGTCTCATATAAATGGCATATCGTTCCGCTGCCATTGGCTTTTGTTTTTTGTATGCATATCAGCTGTCCAGTGCCTTTTGCACTTGACTGGCTACTGGCGGAGGAATTACGTCCAAGGCTGTGCCTACGCGTGGAAAAGTGTCCTGCAGGCAGCGACTTTTCCAGCTCATTGAATTCGGGAGCCGGGAGGGGTCAGGTCAAGATTTCACTTTCGTAGACTCGGCTTTGCGATGGGAGCACGTTTAACAACAACCACGTGACGGTGGCGTAATCTAAAGCCACATCATCATTAAATATTTACACTACATTATAATTCGTGTTCTTTCTTTTGCGGCGCGTGTCGCATACGTATACGGAGAAATACACTAAACTTTAAAGTCATCCTTTGTGATGCCAACCCTGCGTATACGTAATATTTTGAATGAAACTTTACCTTTGGCGAATGAGTTTCAAAAATAAGAAACCTCTCTTTAAATGTAGATTTATAAGAATCAAATTTTGTCCCAGTGTATCCAAAGTCAGATAGAGAAAGCGGGTAAAGAAGGATATACCGTCCAAGGAGGCGTGCAAGAAGCGGAAGGAAAAGGAGGTGGGCGCAGGCGACACAGCAACCGCAACATTCAATTAAACGTAATGTGTTGTTTGTTGTCCCTTGAAGGACAGGTTTAACCCACGCCCTTTCGACCCCCAGCCCCACCACCTTTAAGCTTGATAATAAATGTAAACTTTTCACTTGAAAAATTCACAGGGCGCATAAAGAATGAAATAAAATGAGATGTCTACGGATAATACGAAATTGCTTCGGGTCTGGGTCAAGTCAAATATCACAAGAGAAATCCATTAACCTGAGTCGCATTTCCTTCTCCTTGACTAATTTTTGTACCTATCTTTGGGATTTGTGAAGGAGTAAAAAACGAGAAACCTGGAACAATAAGACTAATGGTAATTTTTTAACAAATTAAAATATAAAAGTAGTATTTAAAATATATTTTAAATAATATATAGGAATCGCTTAAAGTATAGTAATTGGCCAAGTTTAAGGCCACATGGCAAACACTTTATTAATGCTTGACTGCAACTTGGAACTTGGAAAAATTTCAAGTACAACAATGACTTTGCAACATATGCATAGGCACACCTTTTGTTCACCTGCCACCACTTGAGGTAACAGCAACAACCACAACAATACCAATATGAACTGTGGCAACAGAGTTTAGTTTTCCATAGACCGGAAGTTGGCTGGGCATATAAAAGGCTTTCCGCTGCTTTCCGGTGAAATGTTGCATTTCAAGCATGCCCCACGAGCAACCAACAATGCCTACTAACAACAGCAACAATAACAACAACCACATATAGTGCTAACAACAACCACATTAGTGAATGCACCAACTGAGGCAGAAAAGTCTCAAGTAGCCTCGGGCTCGGGCTCGGGCTCGAGAATCCAGAAATCCCACAGCCGGATAGGAGGCTAATTTTGAGAGCTGTTGAGGTAAAAGTCATTCTAAAATGTTCAAGTTTAGATTTAAATTGTTTGCTTTTTTATTTTTCTATCCAGGACTCTCCAGGACATACCTATATGTGGAGTTTGAACTGCAATCGCATCGTGCTTTCAAATCGCAGGCATTGTGCAAATATTTTGCTGGGCTCTGGTCAAAACCCACCATTGGATCAGATTGAAGGGACCTGCTCTAGAGGAGTGGGCGGGCACTCGGTGGGTGTGGTTTCGGGCCGCACAAAAGGCTGTTGAGAATTGATTTCCTGTTTAGACATTTTGGCCGATTTCGCAACGATTCGGCAAAGTTCAAAGCGAGGATTGGTGGTGCAGGTGGACGGATGGCAGCGGAGTGGACAAATGCTGCAGCAGATCAAACGGCCAAGGTGGACTTTGAGTCCCTGGCTTATGATAAAGCTGATCCTTCGAGCTGCGGTCAAGTAAACCCCCAGCCCCCACCCAATGTAATCTTATTTATTTGTTTGAATTTCTAGGTAAGCCGAAACCCAACCATTCAACAAATTAAATCTTTTTTAGCCATGCATCCTGGTTGTTTTTTCCTTGGCTTTTTTTCCGGTCAGACTTTAACTGCTTGTGTGAACAATTTCAATTGGTTTCATTTTATTGTATTTGCCCTAAGTGGCCGCTTGGCATTAATTTAATGTTCTGCCATGTTCAATCCGTAACTTATGCAAATTAAATGGCAATTCAATGAAATTCAATAGTCTGACTGATTTTTTCCACTCCATCCTTTTTTTATTTATCTTTTTGTTGTTTTTTTATATATTATATATATAGGTGGAAAATGCGGTGAGATAATAAAATACAGTTCATTTTATATATCCAGTTATGGCTATTATTGGAAAGAGTGCTCAACAAAGAGTATCGAACATATGCTGGAAATGTAAGCACTATTTCCAATTACCAATTCGAGCTCAATTGCGTTAATAATCCAATAAACATATACTAAAGCATATTACATTTACTCAACCGATATAAATCTGGATCTGGATTTATTTAAAAGCTTCCAGAATGTGTCAAGGACGAGGTGTTCCTTCCATTACATTACCTTTCTCTGGGCCTATCAAGAAGTCCGTAATTTCCGCGCCACCACGACAAGTTGGTAATTTGCAATAAAACACTGTCAGAAATATTATGTATACTTCTGTGTGGTCATCTGGGCTTTGGTCTTCATTTATTTCATTAACTACAAAGGAGCTGAATGGACGGGTTCGCGCTGGCTGGAAGGCCCACAGCTTTGGCTAACTCTCGCCTTGCTGAACAAAAAGCCGCCTCCGGCAGTTGCCCGAAAAGTGACAAATTGTTTCAATTCAACAAAAGGCAAAGGAGCAACAAAGTATCCAACAACAGCGAAACAAATAAAAATAAAACAAAAAATAAAAAACAATAAAGGCTGCACCATAATGGCCTAGACCAAAGATAAGGGGACGACCGGTGAGGGGGTTAGGACATAACCCTTTTCAGGTCTTATCCCTGACTTTTTGCACTGAGAAAAATCCAGTCTTTTATAAATGTGACCTGTGAGGTCCCTATACGCTTTAAAAATGTTTAAATATCTAAAGAATTTATTGATATTTTAAAATGTATAATTCCTTTATTTTTTCTGTGCATACATTTTTTTATAATATCCTTTCTCTTTATTTAGTCAGTTGTTTTGTTTTTTGCTATTAGCCACTAGTCCGTGCCTCGGCCCGTGTCCTTTTTATCTGTTAGAACATGACATTTCAGCTTGGCCCATAAGTCCTGGGCAGGCCAACTGAAAGGCAGACAAAGGTAACAGCTTCCAAGAATGATGGCGGCAATTTGCGGCTGATCCTTGCTACCCTTACTCGCTTTTTGAGACCCTTCTTCCCTTACCACTACCCAAAAATTATCTTAATTTTCACTAAAACACGCACCGACAATTTGTCGAGTTTTTTTCTTCTTTTGGGGGAAATGCAAATTGCAATGAAGTGCTCAGAATGTTCTGATTTTTGGCAAGAATTTCCCCAAAGGTGCCTTCGAATTCTTAGTTGTTTTTAAAGGATTACAGGAAAATTGGAAACGAGCAATATAAATTGACTTTGACTTTGGAATGGAAATACAGTTTAGAACGGCAAATATTTTAGCGAAAGCAAACTACATTATCGTACATAGGCCAAGGGGTCCACAGGATATATCCGAGTGGTAGGATGAGCTAGTTGGCCCTTGGTGTGTTTGCCGGTGCGTCAGGTGCAGTTCAGTGCAACTTCGTAGCATACTTAGTTCCCAACGTGCCACCCACTGGGCTGCTGCTTACGTTACTCATCCGCCCTGTGTGCCGGCGAGCTGCGCTATCCCTTATTTGTATATGTGCGGTTGACAGCTCTCCGGGTCTCGCTTGACTTGATTTGCAGCTGGATAGAGAGAGTCGGAGGGGTAGATGGAACAGGACTGGGATGTAAAACTAGTCAAAAATATAAAAAAATCCTCGTACTTTTGCCGCGAGCATAAATTGAAAATGATAGAAAAGGTAATGAGATGTTTGTGCATACGTGGAGTTCTGCAAATGCAAATGTTCACAGAAGTACCTAAGCTTATATTTCGGAAATCTGAAATTTAAATATGAGTGAACCAGAATATAGAGCTTTTGAAATTTTCTGAAGTTCACATTAAACTATGCTCAATTATCCAAGTTGTTCCCGATTGTCCTCCTACTCGAGAAGCAAATATTTGTCTAAATTTTGGATTTATAAGTTAAATATTGACAAAAGCCATAAAGACAAGACACGGTTTCCCAGAGACAACGACTGAGTGCGACGATGACAAACAAATGCGATTAAAAGTTTAGCCCAAGACAAACAAACAAAAGTTTTAAAGACTTCTGGGGCCGCCACCAAGGCAGCCAAGCAACAAATTAATGAAATAGTTTTGATGACTTTTCCGCAGGATTCGCCCCTTTCCCGACTCCTTTAACCTCACATGTGCAATGAGCAGAGGGAGCTCTTTGGGCAATTAATCGAACGTGTTTGCTGCATAAATCAAGGAAACTTATCCACAAACGGCAACCGAAAATATGCAAAGTTATTTGCCAACTAAGAATGCGGCATGCGGCCTAAGTTATTCAAACTATGCCACAAGGATTCCCCACATACTCCTGACAATTCAAATGTGTACAAATGTGTGTTGAAGCCACAATTGGAGTGTGTGTTTGCTGGGGTAATCAGGCAGCAAGTAGGTCAGCGGCAATCAAAGCCAGCGATAGCACCGAAATGGAAATCAAATTGTTTCCATTCCTGGCGCCCCAAGGAACTATTTCGGCTTTCCAAGCCACTGACTCTAATGTATTTATTGCATTCTGTATGTTTTTTTGGGTGTCGAAGAAGCGAACTTGCTACCTTAAATGTGGAAAGATAATCCCCTTGAATTTTGCTTATTTTAAATACCAGAAATTTACCAGATTTATGCTCTTAAGGAGTGAAAGCTCTAACGGAAAATTCCAATTTCTAAATGGATCTTACAACTTTTTCCAATCCTTTGGACTCATTTCTCCCAAGCCTCGTTCCTTGCCAGGTTTAACCCTAATAAAATTTGCTTTTTATAGCTGAACCTTCCGTGGAACATTACACGCCCTAATGCCAATTCAATTTGACTGTTCCTAATTACTATAAAATATCGCGGATATTTAGCATTAATGAGACCAGTTTCCCTCCCCTTTCGAAGAAATTCAAGTACAAGTTTTAATTGAAATTTAAGCACTTAATTTGCCTAAAAGTGGGTGAAGGGAATTTGGAGACTCCGTGGCTAAAATTCATTGATTTCGGGTGGGGACCTGTGGAAGGGAGAAATTGAATTGGGGGTTATATAAATAGGTTACCAGCTATGGAGGGACCCATCACAACGGAGGACCATCCGCTGACGATGTCACGCTATAATTTACACCGGCTATCCTTCTCCTTCCCTTAATTTATGTCCCGCGGATGTCACGTGATTCTTTTGTTATTTTTGGTCAACGCAATTCGGGAAAAGGCGGTTAAATATAGGGATGCTGCAAGAACGTGATTTGGCTAAATAGAAGTTTCTAGAAGACCAAGAAACCTAGAAATTTTATATATTTTTTAGAAGTAATATAAATGAAAAGACTCTTAAAATTTGAGTTTTATTCGGAAGGTATAAAGATGAAATTTATAAACTATTACAATAAGACCTCGGTATTAGAAACATATTTAAAAAGTTATATTGAAAATATAAATATATCAATATAATTGTTATTCGAAATGGTCATCTCTGTTGAAACCGCTGGCCGTGTTCCTTTTGAAAGGCCAGCCTCGAGTGAAATATGGCGCAAGTTCATGAGGAGACGACATCAAAATGATGATGATGCCCCTGAGTCGGGCGTCGGTGACAACATTGTCGACGTCTATTGCAATCAAGAATTTATGTTTTCAACGCGCAGTTTGTCTTGAGGAAAGAAGGTGGGGCATACGCCCCGTAGGATCTCCGCCTCCATCACCTTCCGGGTCTTCGCCCTCTGGTTCCGGATGAGCTGGGACGGGGCTTTTGGGCTTTTGAATGCCTTCAGATGAAGTTATCTGGCTGGCTTGGTTAAACGCAATTTAGCTGCATTGCTCAAATTTCCGGACGGCGACACATCTTATTCTTTTGGTGACATTTCACTCGCTATCTGTATCATGGCACTCTGCCGTGACTTATGAGGTCCTCCACGTATGCTCTTATAAGACTTTAGAGACTTATTCCTACTGAAGTACTGACTATCAATTGAAGGAAACTTCTTTTATTCTTATTATTCTTTTATTACTACATCTTGAACTCTGACCTAAGTCTGTATTGTTCCACCATTGTTCTAGGCGAAACATTCAAAGAAAGCAATTAGGATAATTCATTGGCTTGTTTCAGGTTTCAGGGTAAACCAATTAGCATGGACTACGGAAGTGTTCCAAACTCATTTCAAGACCATAAACACTCGCCCTGCGCCCTGGCTGGCCGATAATGCATCAACTAGGGTCGAAAAGTAGACAACATTTGACTGACACCTCTGGTATATTTATAGCCGGGAGCCGGGTGTAAAAGGATGAACTCGTCCTGGCCATGTCAGGTGCAGTGACTGAGAGAAAGCTCTTAAAGGCTTTTGTTCTGTGTGTGGGCTGTCTGCCGATAAGAGGCACTTGTCTTGGCCGTAATGGATTATTCGACATTTTTCACGTGTGCGTCTGGCCGGCAGCTAACACTCAGCATTTGCTGGCTCTACGCGTGGCAAATATTAATTTGCGTCCTATTCACCTTCGTTCTGAAGCTTTCCCGCCAAAACAAACGTGCCTTAGTCTATTTTCGGGGTCCTGTGCTTGGCTCCGCCGATAGTCATGTCAGCTGCCTATAAATAACCCCCAAACTTGACATCAAATAATCATGGCGGTGTCAGTTTTGACTACATTTTCGAGGGACCCGCCCCTGTCTTGGGTAAAATATGGCTCTGCACCGGAAATTTGTTGGCTTGAATATGCGTGAGCTAATTGATGAAGTTTTCTTAAGGGATTACCTTGGAGGTATATTTTACTTTCGAGTGAGTTGTTTGGAAATGAAGTCGTGTACTCATTTGAGTAAAAGCCCGAAGACATCAAAGTTTAATAGGATATCAAAATTAATCAAGATCATGAAGCATTTTAATTCAGTCCTTTTAGTCGTAAACTATCTCGACTAAAGTGCTTACAAAAATATAGCCAAAAATCTATTTCAAATGTCGTTCAGTTTCTCTGTATCCTGGGCTAGAGATAAATATCTAGACCAACTGAAATTTGTCATTTTAAAAATGTGTTGCATGCTAGGAGCATGTCCTTAACACACACACACACAACAACTTTCCGCCTGGATTCTTTTGTTTGAGTTTGGGCTAACCGAAAAGGCAAAAAGAATTTTGCGATTTCCATGCACGTTTTGCATAAAAAAAGCTGGATGAAAAACAACCAGAACGGTTCTCTGAACACAAAAAACGAAAAATAAAACATCAATTTTTATGCGACAATTTATTGCGTTTCCCGCTTCTTGGCTTAGGATTTTTTTATCCAGCTTTGTGGCTTTTTGGCGGCGAGTGGCGAGTGAGAGCGTGTTGGGCACGTGTCCTTTGTATTTTGGGCATACCTTTGGGCGTTTGATTACATAACAGAAAATGTCAATGTTTGTCAGCCGGCAGCTATTAGATTAGACAAGGTGGTTTATCTCTAGCCAAGGACCTATTTCTGTTGCCTTTTCTGTTTTAAAGAAACTTTTTTTAATATTTGGGCACTGAAAAATAAAAATGTAGAGTAATACTTATTATTTGAATTCAAGAATAGTTTAAATCCTGATTGAAATATAATTTCACCCATTTTAAATAATTTCAAAGTAATTTTTCTATATTGTATTCAAATATTTTTTCCAGTTTATTCCTCACCATTTGTAGATGGCAGCTGGAAGATGTCCTTCCTTGTTGACTAGCTGCGAATTGTCTGCTAATCTTAACAAATTTGAGGTGCGCATTTGTTTACGAGCTCGTCGTGGCAGGATTCGAGGCATGACTTCTGGGTAAGATTAGGCTTAGATGATGGTTGGAAACTATGTAAAATAAATGTACTATATAAAATGAGAGGAAAATAAGCATCAGATATTAATTAATTAAAGCTTTCAAGGCTGTGAGTAAAATGCAAATCTTTAATGAACTAAAATTCATACATCAGCATCGTTCCGCTCCCTCTGTTCATCTTGAAACGATTTCCTTAATTGTTCATTCACCTTAATGTTCAATCTGCATCTATTGTTCAATCGGTGAAATCCAATTTTGGCCATGTACAGGCCCCTTTAAAATGCAAAGCTCCTTGCAACGAAGGATGCAGCTCAATTGAACCATTCGCCCGTAGTTTCAGCCCCATTTGGATTGCAGTGCTATCGTTTTCTGGCAATCCGTGACGCAATCCGACAATCCGTTTCCCAGCATTTAGCATCGCCACCACCCTCCCAAGTACAGCCCACTTCAATGGCATTTGAAATCGAAAACAAAGCCGATGGCAAATGCCAAATGAGCGTGTCAGACGCGTCTCAGCAATCGGCCAAAGATCGGATTTGGAGTCGGCCCAAGCGTCATCAGATATGCAATTAATTTTGCCATCAACACATCAAGTCTGCCATCTGGCCGGCTTACTGCCTTCGAGCTAAAAATTTAATAGTGGCTTTAATTCCGTTTTGGGACGAATATCCGACCCCATATTCGGCGATTTTGTGGCTGGTTAAGCCTTTTGAATTATTTTTCACTCATTATTTAACACGAAATTCCGCAGTCGCACGCAAAAGTGGAAATTCCAGAGATTCACCATACCCTTTTTGGCCTTAGTTTTTTACGGCAGTGAGAGAGTGAGTGGGTGGGTGGCTCCATTATTAATTTCCTTTGATAACCAAATTTTTGTGGTCCAAAGAAAGGACGAGGAGCTTAAAAAATGATTGCAACTTCCTGACCACAGCGACAGCGAAAATTCCGAGCTGCAAGCGCCAATAAATTAAGCTTTATGTGTGGCTAATAAAAAGAATGCTTTCACCTGAGAGTGGCCAAACGTATGCAAATTGTTGTGGCACTCCAACACAGACACAAACGCTCACATACGAGTATATTCAAGAATACATAAATTGCATACTTAAGCAACAAAGGGAGAATTGCACCCACACATGCAGAGGAGGACTTTCACAAGAATGTTCACAAAAAAAATGAAGAGAAAACTATTTTTCCAACGATTTGCATTGCATGAAAGGAACGCATAAAACGAAGGGCTAGAATGGCAGGCCAAGGAATGGGTTATATGGATATTGAAATAAAAATGGAGAAATGCTGGCAGGAAAATGTCGACTGCGTCTTTAGCATAAACTAAGAGATGCCCGCGATGACAGGGCGTATACGTAATGCAAGTGCCATAAAGGTTGCCCCTATCCCTGGAACCCTGTAACTAAGGGCACTTTTCATTCCCCTATCTGGCAGTCAACCTTTTGGCTTTATGGTGCTAAGCCATAAAAAAATGCAATGCTTTTTAGCAGATGTAGGTAGGTGGAATAATGTCAATGCAGATTTACTGAATGAAATACCAGCTGTGACTTGGTTATTTAAGAAAAATTAAATATTAAAACTCTTTCTTCTGATGATCTAAAACTTTTTCATTATTATTCCGAGATTCCGATTCCAAGAGAGGAAAACTTTGATTTGTAATAAACTATTTGCCAGGCTTTGGAGTCAAATTAAACTTGAAGAACTTTTTGCCAATTAGGTAAACTTCAAGTGGATCCCCCATCTCCGAAGTATTCTTCTACTTAGCAACACTTTTCTCTTCATATTCTTCTTTTAAAATTGAAATCGTTAAACTTTTTATACGACTTGATAGTCAAAACTAGCACTTATTGGCACTCACAGGTGAGGTCGAGGCTAGTGGGGAAAAACTGCCGAACAATTCATATAAATTCCACTTTAATTGTTATAACTAATTGAAGTATTGGTACAAACTTTTCAATTCAAGCACTATTCAATTGGAATGCCTGTTTTAAGAGACTTTCCGAACATTTTTAATTGCAATCTGCTTATAATCAATTAAGTTAATATATTTTCGATAATTAGTTGATTGAAATCCTCTTGGCGCCGACATTTTTGCCATTGTTAGTTCGGAATAAATGTGTTTAGGAGGTTTCCTTGACTGGACCAGATGTTTGCCATCTTAAACTAGTCCAGCAACGTGCTCTGTCATGTGTCAAATTGCATCAGCCGTCGGCCAGAGTCGGCTGTCATCCGGTGCGAGGTACCACATCAATCAGACTGCATCCTAACTGGCTTTGAGCAGTTCCCAAAGACGAAGGAGGCCCATGGAAGCAAGGGAAGCAGCTGCTGCTGCCACTGTCTGTTGCAGGGCTGCATTTTTCAGCAAACTTAATTAATTCTCTGGCCCGTAATGACAGCCATAATAATAATAATAATAATAACCGGTCATGATGAGACAGCATCAGCAGTGGCTCATTGAATTGGCAGTGCCATAAATTGCATCGACCATTTGATTTATGGCCACTGGACCGTGTGCAAGGCATCCCGGCTTGCTTCCCGGTCGGTGATGGCCTCATCCTAATTTGGCACTTAAATGCAGCGACGTGCGTGGGCCTTCGATTTCCCGTGGCTGCTGTCCTTGCCCACGGGAGGTCCGGGTTTTCTGCTTTCCCAGCTTTCCCAGCTTTTTCCGCATTTCCGCAATGGGTAGGCATATGCACACGTCTCTGCTACGGATTCCCATCACGCACCGCAAAATGGCGTTACGTGTTTGCCGCCTCCGATACTCCGGTGGCTGGTGTCCTCCGCCTGATCGCCATATTCCAACTCCCGTGGGTGTTCCGCGGCTCAGTGATGCCCACTACTTACTAGGGTTTACCTTAAAAGTAGTTCGAGCAGGGAAAGTTTGGTCTTAAATAAATCTGATAAATCTGAAATTGAGAATGGAGAGAAACTCTATACGAGTATTTGCAAAACCTTTTTAAATCCTTCAATCCTGTAACTAAAATGTCTCTTGGTGAATAAAGTTCCTTATCAATGACACCCCATTTTAAGCCACCTCTGTGAGGTATCCACTGATGTTACTGCCTAGTGGCATATTCAATAATTGGCGCCTCTGGCTGTTGGTGTAGCTGGTGTACTGGTGTGTTCATAGTTTTGACGTGCCACCGGGAAGTATGCGGCATTAAATTCTGAGCGTAACACGTCACTTCAGGCTCGATAAATTACTGCGAAAATTGATTCTCAGTTGAGGGGAATAAAGGTACAAGTAAACACAAAAAAATAAACCTAGATAGTTGCACCTTGTATGTGGTTTTTTAACACGTTCATGGTTTTATATTTTGATGGACTACTTTGGTTTTTGAATGAATTTTGGATCGTGCAACTTTTTGAAACAAGGAAATAATTGTTTTATAATGCGAAACGATGTAAATTTACAATTAAAGCATAAATTCTTTTGTTAACCTCAAAGTTCAATCCAGTTTTTTATTATCCGAAAAATGATAAAAATTATGAAATCAAATACAGATTATTCGTCATTAAGAAATATTAATGATTTTGTGTGAAAGTTATTAAAGTATTAATCTGTTGTTGAATGAAAAAATAATATTGATTTTTTAATTGGCACACACCCATTGCCCCCTCTAACCCTTTCCACGACCTTTTTTTCCACGAATGGAGCCTTGTAACCGTTACTTGCACTTTAATGAACTGTCAATTGCGCTCCGTTCACCGTTCACTCCGCTTTCAATTGGGTTTGCCAAAGCTTCGCTCCGCTCCGACTTTGGTTTTTAACGCTTTTTCAAAGTTTTGCCCTGTTTTTGCCTTCACTCTAATTGAATTGTTCGGCGGTGCAATTTAATTTCTGCTCCGCATCGCATTTGCTTTATCAGCCATGGCAGAGTAAAAAAAACAAAAAATGCACTTCGCGGCAAGCTTTGGGTTGTCGGAACCGGTTCTTTTTATGCTGTATGCTGCAAGGTCGTGCAGGGGGCGAGGATGCTGGGGATGCTGGGGATGCGGGAGGCGGGATGTGGTGGAGTAACAAGTGTTTTTGGACTCCTGGTAAAAAGGAAGCAGCATCCGTAGGGAGAAAAAACGTGAATCGTAACAGATGCGTGAAATGATCGCCCCAACAAGATGGTGAGAAGAAACAGGGGCGTCTCTTAAAATATGTTAAAGGGACTGCCCCAAGCTGCATCTGTGAATTCTATATTGATTATCTTTTCATACTTTATTATGGATGTATACCATTTTGTAGACTTCATTATAATTTAGTACCTGGTTACGCCTTTTCTATATAATTAAGAAAATACTAAAGCAAGGGGCGTGTTTAACAAGTAATTAAACTTTCGGGATAAGTGTTTCATTAAAAATATGCGGCAAGAGTTGCCTCTATAATCTTTCGAAATTGCCATAAATATTTACTTTTATTAAGGTAAACATTTGAAATTCCTTTTTTAATCTACACCAGAGGAAAGCCCATAAAACTTTTATTGATAAGTTCCTTAAAAATAATTAAATAAAATAAAATATTCGAAGCTTTTTTTGGGAGCGTATAAGAAATTTCGTGTTCTTTAATTTGTTTATGCGATGTTGGAATTTGCTGTGAAATTTGTTTTGTTTATTGGAAAACAAACACAAGTGTTTTAAGATTTTTTGCTGGTGTAGCCAAAGACGAGAACATAAAATGAAATAACAATGCATAACAAAACAGAAGAAGGGGCTAATTGAAAAGATCGAACCCGGAGAGACAGACAGAGCAGGGCGATTCTGCCGGTCGAATCGCATCAGTCGAAATCGAATCGTCTTCGGGGAAGCAACGCACCCAAGACCGGGAAAAGTATTAAGAATATTATATATATATATATATATCCAGTATCCACAGAGGGAGAGAGTGAGATCCAAAACGACATTGACACTCAACGGGTGCTAATTGATCGGAAAAGCCCGCGCCGCTCCGGGTCAAGTGCCCTCAATTGAAAGTGTCAGGTGGCAGCATGGGGTATCTGGTCCCCCTGCTGGTTCTGTGCTTAACTTCAGCTCTGTGCCCCCTTCTGGTGAGGTCCGAAGATGGATCGGCCTGCGGATCGCAGGAGATTAATGCCATTGGGGACTTTCGGAAGCTCCAGAACTGCACCCACGTGGTGGGACATATCCGCATCGCCTATGTGGATTTCACGGCGCTGAATGTCAACCTATCATCAATATCCAGTAATGTCACTGAGATCAGTGACTACCTAATGGTATTCCGCTGTAGTGGACTACTCACCCTCGAGTCGATATTTCCCCGGCTGCGTATCATTCGGGGTCAGGCCCTGCTCTTCGACGAGTTCTCCTTGGTGGTCTATGAGAACCGAAACCTGAGGGAACTGGGTCTGGTCGAGTTGTTGCGCATCCAAAAGGGCTCCATTCGCATCGAGTCAAATCCCAGGCTGTGCTTCGTGGAGACGGTCGACTGGCTCTACCTAATGGGCAATGCAACGCAGCAGCATTACTACCTCAAGGTGAGACAGGACCTTCAGGCGGCAAGAACCTAAATTCTCTTTTTCTTCTTCCAGCACAACACTCCTCCGAGCCACTGCCCTATATGCGGGGGCTTGTCCGCCGATTACAGCATCAATCAGAACGCTTCGGACTATTGTTGGAACCTCAACTCCACCCAAATACGGCCCCAACCGCCACGCCTCCGCAATTGTCCTGTGGCCTGTGGAAACAATGGGTGTGACAGTGCCGGGAAGTGCTGTGATCGCAACTGTGTCACCGGTTGCTACTCCCAGAACTGCACCCTTTGCGGCAACCTCCAGGGCAGGTTCGGGTGCGTGAATCAATGCCTGGCTAGCTACGAACTAAATAAGAGGCAGTGCATCAGCACCAAGCAATGCAGGGATTTGGGGCGAATCCCCCTAACTCAAGGGTATCGATGTGCAGAGAACTGTCCTGGGAATCAAAAGGAGGTCCTGGACGCCAAGGGTATACTAAACTGTCAAGTGGATTGCACTGGGGACTTCCATGTTAGAGTGGCTGCGGACCTTGATGTCCTACAAGACTGTGTGAAAATAAATGGATCATTGACTATTGAGTTGATAAATATAAAAGGTTAGTCTACGATAGAATTTCGTGTCAATAAATTGATCAATTTTCAGAGAAAATAGTGGATGCTTTGGAGGTTGCCTTGGAAAACATCAAGGAAATCACTGGATACCTAAAGGTTGTTCAATCTGAGCAACTAACTTCCCTGACTTTTTTAAAAAATTTGGATTCCATAAGAGGGGAAAAGCTGATGGAAAATAAGTAAGTTAAGAAAACCCAATACAAATCAATATTTTAATGAGCTTTCCTATAAATTCCAGATATGCTCTCTACGTTGTGAACAATCATCACCTGGAGCACATCTGGCCAAACAATCATCAGGTGGTGGTGCAGAGAGGCTCGATGTTTTTCCATCTGAATCCGCGGCTTTGTCATGAAAAAATAATGGCACTGGCGCCCTCGTTGAAGAGTGTTCAGGAGGTATCCGTGGTCGATGTTTCGCCCAATTCCAATGGCGAAAGGGTGATTTGTGGCAAGGGAGTGCGGTCCCTAAATGCAACTGTGGATGATTTGAATTCTACCGCAGTGCGCATCCTGCTCGATTACATGGATTGGGATGGCATGGAAACCCTAATGGGGTATTCCTATTTTTACAAAGAAGCTCCACAGCAGAACGTGACTATGTACGATGGTCGACACGGTTGCGGTCATGATAAGTGGGTTTTGATTTGCAATATTCCCAAAGTCAGAGCATTATAGTTTTTCTTTTCCTTTAGTTGGCTTATGAATGTTGTGGTGACTCAAAGTCGTCGGCATGTGATTAGTGGACTGAAGCCGTATACTCAGTACGCCTACTTTGTGAAGACCCTAACCCGCACGGACTACCACATGCAGTTGGATGCCTACTCCAAGATCAAATACTTTCAAACGCTTCCCGACAGGCCTAGTCCCGTGCTAAGGTTACGTGGCAGTTCTGAGCTCAGCTCGGAAATTGTGAGTGTCACTATACATTCGATATAATAATATTAATTGTTAAATATTATGTTATAGCTGCTACACTGGTGGCCACCCCTTCATCCGAATGGCGTCATCAATAAGTACATTGTCACCTACGAAAACCATAATGCCACAAAGGAGGAAAAGGCCAGGAACTATTTTAATGCTTTCCCTCAGAATCTCACTCAATTGGATTGTCAGTGCGTGGAGGAGCTGCCTTATGACTCTGGACCTCAGGCAGACGACGAGGATTTCTACAACAAGGATCAAATTGCCTATGAAGATGCTCTCCCAAATCTAATATTCGTTTCGTAGGTTGGATAATTTAAAATCAGCTAAGAGGACTAAGCATTTATTTTTAATTTTAGACGCAGCCAATTGAATAGAGGAAAGAAGGAATTTGATAGAGTCATTGACTACGCGCATCTTCAAAGGATAAAGAAAGAGGAGCCCCCAAGACCCACGACAACCACTCCAGCTCCTACCAATGAGAGTCTGGAAATTGATCGAAAGGCCGCTGAAAACTACGAAAAGTTTCGCTTGGAGTCTGAATTAAATCAGAGAATGGCCCAGGATGAGGGCAAGGAGAGCTACATGCTGCGCCATGCCATGCCCAAGTGTCAGGATTCGCATGCCTCCGTGGGCCAGCAGGTGGAGGAGAAGTGCGTGCTTGAGGAGATATTAGATGGCGCCCAGTTGCCGGGTAACAAGCACTACTACTACATGACCCACCTGGAACCATCCTCCTTCTATCGGGTCACAGTGCGCGCCTGTGTCGAGGGCGTGGTCAACGGATGCTCTACTCCCACGGAAGCGGTTGTCAAGACCACCAGTTTGCGCATGGAGCAGATAATAAAGAGATTATAGGCAATAGGAATTTCAACATTAATCGACAAGTGATAAGTCTAATTTCCCATTAGATTCTTGACCTATTTTCTAAATGGTTTTTAAATTTTGTTGAAGAACGAGAGGTTTAAAAGTTCCAAAACCTATTAAAAGTATTATCCAGCCATTAAATTTATCGGGTTATAGTACGTATTTATTACAACTACCTTAATAAAGTATACAAATTACATATAAAAATTTCTTTCTAAAAATTAAATGATTATTTCTAATATTGGAACTTATTAATTTGAGTTGTGTAAATGCCAAACAAATCTGCGACAAACCCCAAAATGTTTCCTTCAATCTATCCTAATTTAACTTATCAGCTTGTCAGGCTTAAGAGAAAGTCGAGAGTCCCGAAGTCGCCGGAAAGGTAAATCCCCCACTGACAGCAGTGATTTCTGAAATTTTCAACTCGACGGGGTTTGTTTTGGCTCTATGAGGCTTAACCATAGGCAAAAACTAACATCAGCAGCCACCAGAGCCGTCATGCCCCCTCAACGCATGCCACTTAATATGCAAATATGCCACAAAAGAGCTTTCAACTTTAAAACAGTGACAAAAACTAAAAATAATCCCCGTTACGGAGGCGCTGGAAAAAGGGCCAAGTCGAGACTGTGGAAGCTGGAAGCTGGAAGTTGGAGATTTAAGTCAAGTCGAGTACGTGTCATGTGTCGCCTTGTTTGTGGGCAACTTTTCGGCGCAGCTGGAAAAGTTCCATGAGAACGTGTCCCACTCAATGCGGGGTGAGCGTTTCGTGATTGACGCTGGACCAGGAAGGGCTTGGAGGAAAAGGCTCAGAGTGCCTGTGAGGTAAAGGATTTCAATTCTGCCGTTGACACTGACGCGCAATTTAACTACCTTAGACGAAATCGAGGTCGCGAGCGAAGTACCTGAGGGGCGATGGATACCTGCTGACTATCCAGATTCTCATTCTTGAACTTACACTGGGAAAAAATTAAGGAAAAGGATTATTTTAAGATATCAGCGAGAGACTAATCAAGTCTACGTTTCTTCTACTAAAGAATTTTATAATAATATACCCAGAATATACCCAAAATAAACTTTTAGATATATTAATTGAATATTTTGGGTAGAGCCATTTCTTTGGATAGTTTTTATCTTCACGTTCGAGAAACTTATTCAATATTTAATGCAGCCCATTTAAATCAAGAGGCAAAACTTTAAGCGAAACTCAAACCCACTTAATCCCATATCCTTTAGCGCCATCTTTAAGTGCCACCCTGCTGGCCTTCAGGAAGTCGAATGGTGTGGCAAAGGCTTGGGTCTGGAGGGTGGCAAGTGTATCCTAAACCAATTGTATTTCAATATTTCACTGTCTTCCCTTTGCTTTTACTGTTGCGCCATTTTCGCGTTACTTCCGTAGTTTTGCGGGAGTAGTCGGAATTGCAGTTTTAGTTGCAGACACAGTCCTTGCCGTGTATCCTCGTTATCCTTGCACTCGTTTGTTATCTATGCACTTGCTAGGGCAAGCACTTTGGGTGCGGTTCGGCGGTGTCAGTGCGTCAGTCAGTCAGTCGTACAATATAACTGAGTGCTCACGATTCTGGTAGCAGTGCTGGCTATACAGAGTCCATCCTTTGCCGGGAAAGTCAACATTGTCCTTGGCGCAGTTGGAGAATCGAAAGTGTTGGCTCCACCTTCGCGGTCGACGCATTTAACTCTACGATTTTGGTCTAGTCCTTTCTTGGGTGAGTGTGTTTGGTGTGAGATTGGTAATGCTAATGATGTGTACTAGTTCCGTCGAAAGGCAATACAATGGACACATTTTACTCTTTTCCTCTGAATAGACGCCCTTTAAATGAGAAAACGTTTAAATGGAGGAGCTGGTTTTTAGTATATTTCTTGGAGCAAGGACTAACATTCCATCAAACCTTTTGGAAATAAATTAAATGACAGATCAGTGACAAGTGAAGCAATTCCATTAAAACGGTTTTGAAACCTTTCGATTATCTCTCTCCAACTTAACCTCGCTCATCAAAAAAAGAAGGGAAAAAGAAAAAAGAAAAAGAACGATGACCCATGGTCAGGTCAGCAGTTCGTCAGCTTGGAAATGCACGTATCGCACACACAATTGTCCTTTTCAATGACCATTGCTATTGCTTTGTTATCCTGTCGTTTCGCCTGGCTTTAGTCACATTACAAATCCAATTGCCAATGGGAGATAAATGCGTTTGGATAATATAAACTGGCGTGTGTGGGAAACGGTCACTTAGTCCACAAGGACATGCACTAAGTGACAGCCAGAGAAAAAGTGTGAAGCTTAGAAGAAGGTTCAAGGCAGCTGATTTTAATTTTAGTTAAATAAAAATGTGCTGAGACAGGGAGCCAGTTTATAGGCCAAGACCAATTCAAACACTGTGCCACGACTCTTTTTGGATTACCAACAAATGGTGTTGTGCAAAGCTTCAAAATTTAAGATTTATATAAAGTTAAGAAAGAATTTGATTTAATAGCTTTTAATATTTCCATTATCCTCCATTTCCATAGTCCCAAACCGCATAAGGGCAACCGACGACAAGGCTCGCGTGTTTTTTTGGCCTCACTGCCTGACATGTGTCGACCCGGCTTGGCTTTCATAAATAATGCAAAGTGCTGGAAATAGGTTCCACTCCCATTAAGTGCCTTTGTCCTGGGCAGCGATCTACGATTAAAAGTCAAGCATGAAATCATTTAGATGCCAAGATAGTTAGTTTTCCACTTAATTGTTCTGAAAATAAGTTAACCCCGACAGGCAATTGTCAATTTTTAGTGAATAATTTAGTATACCATTGACTCCATGACCTGGGTGGTCGAGTGTAGGTTCTATAAGTGAATTCAATTTGTCATTTTTCTATCGGTTAGGGTCGTTTGTATGTATAATTTGGAATGGATCAACAAGCAATTTTCCACAAGTCCTGTGTATTTTTTTCCATCTAGTTCACTAGGACTTAATAATCGAAAGTCATTGCTCCCGTTTCGCTGGCTAAATGATTGTTCTGGGAATTCGCTTATGAATGGGAAATACCACACTGGGGACACTAAAAGTATCTTTAAATTTGTACGTTAAAACTTTGGATGAATATTCAATGGCGAAAAAAATTCGAATACAACTGGGAAAACATTGCCTTGTCTAACGTGTGTTCAATATTGAAAATTACACCTTAATTAAGTGCTGTGAGCGTATGGAAAATGTCAATAAACCGCTTTTCCAAAAACCAATATCCTTTCGCACTAGTCGAATCGATCCCTCGACCCTTTGGCCAGAAGCAATCGGTTTGTCTGCAAATTTTACACAAACAGTTTCAATTGTTGGTGCTTCGGCGCCATATTTGTCAACCATTTGCGAATGTTTCTAGCCCGCTATTTCGTTTTCCGTTTTGAAATGTCCCCAGCCAGTGGGTGATTGAGTGGGTGTCCTTTGTTCGATTTCCGTTATGGCAGGACGCATTCATTTTGGCATCATCGAGGTTGCATGATGCGTTGGCAAAACGTGTCATCGACACAACGATTCGGTCCGCCTGACAGTTGACAACTCCATCAAAAAGGTAAGCTGATGGTTCAGAAGGTCGGATAGGTAGGCTGCGATGGGCCAAGGCCGGTGGAAGGTACGGGAGCTGGAACCACTGTCGAAGCTGCTCAATAAAATGTCATTTAATGCCCCCGTACGTGCCACAGGCAGCATAGTGGTTGCCGTAAATATTGAATGCCAAGGGCTCTGGACTTTCTACTTACTGAAATAACCGAAAATTTTCAAAAACACACTTGGATCTTTTTCAAAAAGCTATTCCCCAAAATATACAAAAAAAATTGCATGTTCTTCTTAAGAGCGTTCCTTAATTGATGTCTCCACTGTACCTCATGCACGCCTGGCTTAATTGGCCTGTAATTGAAAACTTTGCGGATAATTAATTACTGAAAGTTCCCCCACGACATTTATATGGCTTTAGCTGTAGTTTGTCCTTGCCAGTTGTCCTGATTTCTTTCTGCTCCTATTTTAAGACTCTCTTTTCTTTTATTTCCAGCTTCCCAAGCTGCAATTGTGAGTTAATTAAGCGACATCTAGAAAACCAATTGAGACTAGTTGGAGTTTCTCTAAGCAAGTGAACTTTGAGATTTAACAGACTTGGAATATTTCAGAAGGAGGAAGTAAAAGTTACAAATATTATTTAAAAACTGTCTCAAAATTGATTATAATTTTTATGGAATCAACCATGCCACCTGCTTGATTCAATTAATTTCCTTTTGGGACGTTGCCTTTATTTTGCAATCAAAGAAATATTTTCCCTTTGTTAATGGCTTTTTGGAAAATCCATGGCACCAGTGGCATTAGTTTGGTCTCAATTTGGCAGCCCAAAAGTCAAAGTTAATGCCATCTGTATAAAATTAAGGCATATTTAAGCATTGGGCCCTTGTCTTGGGTATTGTCAAGAGAGTTTAATTCAAATTCAAGTACTTCTCGTTTCAAACTAATGAATTCTTAATACGTTTAATAACCCATTTCAAAAGGCGCCCCATTGACGGGAATCCTTAGGTCATTAACACCAAAGCGAAAGTAATTTGTCTCCTCGTTCAATCTGCTTGGCCCCTTCGCTCCTGGCGAGTCCTTGGCATATGTCGCTTGCCACATCAGCAAAGGGACATGCATTGGCCAAGGCTATAAACAAAGTTCCTAATTTCCGCGCCCCATAAAACTTATCTTCATTTTCTGGCCAAGGCACTGGGTACCTTCTCCCCTCCTATTACTGGGCCCCTGCATTCCTTGGACATAAAAATCACAACATAAGCTAAAAACTTTATGCTGAATGCAAACTGGCAAATGGCAAACGCAACTTTACTACGACTTTTTGCCCAATGCATTTGGCCAAGGCGGCATTTGAACGGTGGTACAAATATGGGACACAAATTACTCAAGCTATGTATGAAATTTACATAAATTCAAATAATTATCAATACTATTTAGTACATTTCAATGCATTTAAAACCTGAACATTAATACGTCGTTTAAAACGTGGCCTAGAAACTTAAAGCTCGGAAACGTCTCCATCTGTAGGATTAAAAACAAGATCCTGTGACACTGTACCAGTTGGATGTCCTCCTTGAGGTTGTTTTAAGCAAAACTTTTGCGGCTGAGGTCGAATGCAGAATTGCGTGAAGGGGCGGCAGACCGGACCCGGGACTCGAAACCCTGGGTTGCTCTTACCAGGACTTTCGTTGATGTTGTTGCATTATCTTAATGTTCATTAGGTTAAGTTTTTGTGCATTTCCTCGCTGGTTTCTGGGCTGTGGCACTCATTTGTGCGCCAATCTCCCGTCGACATCCGGCGAGGTCCTCAATCCTCCAGCGACTTTCCATATACTTCTACTTTATCTGGAAACGCAGATATACAGTTGGGGTTGATATTGTAGGTAGCACCTTCCAAGAAGTCACTTAGTACCTAAAAGTTATCAATTATTTTAATAATTTATATATTTTATATGATTATTATTTTGTTTATCCTAAAATGTACAGATCATTGGTAGCTCTGACCTCAATTGTAAATGAGTTTTAAAGGGTGGCAGATGGAAACTTTCAAATTCCGCTTTCTAGGCGAACTCATCACAAGTCCTGGGTTCAAGCTTTTATTTCTTTATTTTTTCCAGCTTTTATTTTGTTTTTTGTTTCATGTTCACTCCGAGATAGCTGCCTATTATGGGTTGTGTTTATGTTTCTTGATGGGTTCGAAGTCCTGGGCACTCTGAGATGAATTTAAATTTAATTAAAAATGTTCAAACTTCAAATTGCTGACTGGCACTCAGGTTTCATTATGACTTTCCGTAGAGCTGTAGAGAAATTGATTAGAATTGGAGCCGGGATGGTATTTTTGTTTCTCTTGTTTTTCGCTCCTGACAGTTCATTAGTATCCTGTACATCCTGTCGCATTTGTCGCGATTTGACATTTTTTTATGGCTCGTGCAAGTGGAATGAAAAAGTATAAAAAACTTCATCATACAAAAGCAACAGCTGACAATAAAAATTGTGAATGGGTAAGGGAAAAAAGCAGAATCGGATAATGTAGCGCCTGGGGATTTATTTTTTCTGTTTCTCTTTGCCTCTATTAATGTAGAACAAAATACTCCAAAAAAAAAAAGATTATCTTTAAAGTGTATTTATAAAAAATTAACAAAGGCATGACCGTTGATATGCTAATTCCACATGTAACCTGTAAATTAAATATCTATTAAAGAGTATACGACTTTCTCCCAAAGTCTGCTTGGACTAAAGCTTTTCCCGCCTTTTACTTGGCTTTAACTTAGTAATCAGCCACAAACAGTCGACTTACTCACTGAGTGGGATTTATTAAGTTTTTGGTTTTGTATAGCTTTT
This sequence comes from Drosophila vallismaia, assembly GCA_035047325.1. Lineage (NCBI taxonomy): Eukaryota > Metazoa > Arthropoda > Insecta > Diptera > Drosophilidae > Drosophila > Drosophila vallismaia. Next base: position 1,858,121 of record JAWNPU010000037.1, on the reverse strand, counting down.
TGTTGGTCTGACTTTGACACTTCAGCTGTAGTTCCTGTGTTGCTGCTGTGGCAAAAGTAATTTGTATAAAAGTGCAGGCGACTTTAATTTGATGTGACACAATGCATTCCCCTGGCATTCGGCAAAAATAATTGAATAAATTTTCCAAACCCAGGAGGAGTAGCGCTAATTGGTATTAGCAAAGGTAATTTCATCAAAGCGAAAACTAGAAAGTAGGAAAAGAAACCAAGGCAAGTTCAGTTATTCAATTAAAAAATGTTATTTTTCTCGGAATATCAAAGCTAAAGTTTCCAATTAACCTTATTTTAATAGTAATTTTGACTTGAATACTCATCGTATTCCGAAAGTTTCTTTCCGAAAGTTTGGCTCACTCTTAAATGATTTTGCATAAAAGTGGTAAATGGAAACTGAATTCTGCTGCTTTGCAGTGATTAAGCCGAGCTGAACTTCCATTAAATTGCAATTTAAACTGAAAGCACTTACCGTGGCCAACACCCACAAATCCAGATGGAAGCTTTGCTTAAAATCACCGAACATGCAATTGGTTATCGGCGATGGCAGAGGAACATATGTAGTTCCTACTTCAGACACAAAAAGGGGCACATAGAGGTGTGCCCAGCCTGGCAATGACAAAAGCCAAGCCATAGGTGAGTCCTGGCAAGGGTCTGGACTTGGTTTTATTCTTCTCTGGTCACTAGCCCTCCGGCGGTAGCCCGACTGGTAACCGACACCCGCACCACATCTGGCTTCGGTCGCCTCTACTTGTACCAATCAACGGCCGTGTCCCTAACAGGTCTGGCAACACTGCCAAAGTCCATACCCAAAGGCTAAGTGTTGCACTAACAGAAAGTCTTGCTTGCTTCACTGGGAATTGAAAGAAAAAGTCTAAAGCAATATGACCAGAAACTATGGAGAATTTTAATGGGTTACATTATTTTGTTATTATAAATCACAAGGTATATGTAGTTTCTCACAGTACCTTTCACATCTCGAACTATTGAAAAAAAATGGAGAAAACGGCACAAAGGCAAATCGGAAACGGAAGTTGCATGTGAAAACGGTCGCAGTGTTCTTCCCGGAGCGGTTGCACACTGAGTTGGCTTCCATTTCCGTGCTCCTGCTCTTGTGTCTTATCGTCCTTGTTCTTGTTCCTGTTCCAGTTCCCATCTACTCCCGTTTGTCTGTCGGGTCGGGACCCTTGAATGGCTAACTGGAATTGACAGGCTTGCCTTTTTGTGCCATCTATGTACTCCCCTGCTTCAATGGGCTCTGTCTTTGGCTTGTCAATATTGGCCATCTTTTCATTATTTTTCTGGCTTTGAAATGAGATTTGCAGTTTTTCGACATGCTGAATAATAGTTTCTTTCATATTTCAGATCATTCTTTTCAATGCCGCTGAAGTGATTGCACCAAATTAATTTTTGACCAAGGGATTACTTAGCTTTCTAAACAATTAAATGTTCTTTGAGTCAACGATTGTTTTTTTTTCGCCTATAAATTTAGGAAGTCCTTTGTTAGAGCCACTCTCGCCACTGTGTTGTTGTTCCGGTTCTTGGTAGGAGTACTGTTCCTGGCACCAGGACCTCCGGTAAATGGCATTTCGTTTGCAATGCGTTTGCATCGCTCGTCGACTGAATTTTACGGCTCGTTGCTCGACTCGGTGGCAGGATCTTCGTCTGCCCCAAAGGGTCATACTCCTGTATACATTTCAATAATTGTGCAACAACTGGAAGCGATTATGCAATTTCATCAGGCCAAAAGAGAGCGAGACACACAATGTGGCGCATTGAGGGTAGGGTGTAAAAAAATTAAGCAAACAGAAAGGGCTTGGTAACTTCTAGATCGCCTACGATTAGTTTTCAAAAGATTTTTACATTTCAAGAAGGGGTTTGGTCCTCTCTAAGCTCTATGCTTGAGAGTCTAAAAACTATGTATATTTTTCAATGATTTAAGGGTATTCCAGATGCCTCATTGCTGAAAGTGGGTGGGTATAACATGGTCCTCTCTGGGGAAGGGGAAGCATAGTTGAGCTTCGTTGTTACATGAGTATTGTATCTCCGCCTATACATCTGCTGAGCTGATATGGCATTTGGGAAAACCGGCTTTATTCCATTTACGGCCCCTCTCGACCCACAATGCCGATTTCCAGTTGCCAACCCATTCTCATTCCCCAGTCATACCATTGTGTTTCGCTTTCGGGCCAAAAAGAGGGACTCTGCATGTCTGGCTTTCATTTTGAGGTTATGCAAATTGTTATGCTGATATCATAATTAATTTGTTGGGGAAACAGGCCGGAAACAAATTGGGTTTTGAATGAGTTATTGTATTTTTGCGGTGCGCTGCATTTTTGTATCCTTGCATATTCGTGTTGCTTTGGGTTACGGCATGTTTGTTTGCTTGGACTGTTTGTGGCAGTGGCTGTGTGACAGTGGCAATGCAAATTCCTTTATTAGCCAACACACACTTTTTGTGTTAGTCAACGGGGCTATAAAGCAAAACACAGACAACTTGTACACTTTTAATGAGTTTTCCTTCTATTGGTTTCAGCTCGCCATTTTGCAGTTTTATGCCACTGCCAGGATTATGGCTTGCCATAAAACGAACCACATCGTTCGTCGGAGGAGCGAATCATCAGCGGGTCCTAAAAATGGGATAACTCAACTAGTCTGTGGTCCAGCCACAAATTATCAGCACTTTACTGTCGAGGTTCCTTTAATGTTCATTCTTTACGATTCCAGCTAGGAACGCTGCGGGTGGCCCAAAATCTAGATGTTCCTTCTCATTTTCTAGTTTATTTTTTGTCCTGCTAGTCCTCGCCTCGCAAAAGGGAATGATAAATTAGCTGCATATTATAAATTCCTTTGAGTTGAGTTGTCACACATGCGATACGATGGCCGGGGTAGCCCGGAGGCGGAATTGTGGTGCTCGTGGAGCTCATGGTTCATGGTTCATGGCTGCCGGCAATTGTCCGTGCATAAGTGTGCGTGCGAGGCGTAAGTAAGGCGCATTTACATATTCCAAGGGCGGCTTATAAAGTTCATGCCAAAACTATCAATGAAATTTTAGAAATTTCTATTCTTTATAATACTTTCAGGCTATTCAATAACACGGAGCTCTGAATATATGAAAATAAACACAATATGGCAGAGGTTTTCCTGCACTTATTTCTTAAATGTAATTTTTGACCTTTTACGGCTTCTTGGAATATTATTAAAAAGATAAAAATAGCCTTGGCTTTAAATTTCCTTTAATTGAATGTATATTTTTCGCAAGAAAGTATTGCGAAAAACTGCTTAACCCACTCGTGCAGCCGCAACGGAAAGCTCTTCACGTGTCATGGGTTGAGTTGTTTGTTTGTAGGTGGATGCTACCCGACTGCCTGGAGTGTGTTTCATTTTACCACCAAGGCCGTAAATACTCAAGCAGCAACAACAATGGCGGTGGCAAGTGTCTCCGCATACCCGGCCCCTGCCGGTTACACCACTTTCTCGTTCCCGTAAAGCGAGTATGTCAGAGGGCGCAACATTTGCCTGGTATGTGCGGTTGGTACGGTTGTCGGTGGCGTATACGCAATGTGGCCGACATTTTGCCAAAGTGTTTGTGTAAACAAAGTTGTAGGCCGTCTATTTGTTTGCTGTTTGTTTGCCAGTTTGTTTATTGTCACCCGGCTCATACAAACAGCAACACACATACACAGTTGCTAAGCGTTTACCAAAGGCATTTCCTTTTCGGCCATTGTTTGGCTTACCTTAAACATTCTTTGAACAGGGAGGGGTGAGGGGCTCGTTATGCTTCCGCTACCGCTTCCGTTTCCGCTTCCCCTACGGTTATTCTTTCCTTGGCCATTCGCCATTGGAATGATCTTTTTGATTGATGGCCTGCGCATTTATATTGGGCATTTTGTTTACTTTCTTTTTGCCCAACCGCCCGGGTGCCCGGTCGCCCGAGCACTCATACACTCATACACTCACACTCATACGCTCTGTTATCCTTGTTCCAGCCATAACGGTTCATTGCTTGCCTCACCTGATTATGTTCCACGGTCCATGTGACATTTATGTAATTGTATTGCCGCTGAGTGAATGAGAATGCGAGTGAATGATGGCTCCGCTCAGCGGGGAATTGTTGCGACTGAAATACGAATACGTATATCCTTCAAGTTTCAGGACATTCGTCGAGCCTAATGGCATTCAATTACCATGAAACACTCCAACGGGTTGAGGCAGAAAAAGTTTGTCAAAATAAAAGCAAATGGAAGGATTGGGGCGAGAAAGTTACTTTCTTTGCAAGTTAAATTAAAATGTTGAATTAAGAATAAACAAGTCACTTTCGAAAGTAATTATGAAACTTTAAAGGTTTCCTAAAAATATTTAATATCAATCTTTAATATTTCCACCCCAAATGCTGTCCTCAAGGTCACTTTTTCTGGCAGCAAGGGGGCATTCCATCAATGCCCTCCACCCACACACATGAGGTTTCCCCACCAAACTTTTTGTTTGCTCCTCACTTTGTTTGGCTTGTTTGATTTCTATTATCCTTGAAAGAAGATGTCCTCTTTCGGGCACCTAAATAGATGGCGTCTTTGTTTAGGCAGTGGCCGCATTTGTTTGCCTTGTGTCCTGTCTAATTCAATCTTTTTTTTGCACTAGAGCCAGGCCTCTTTGTCTTGGCCTAGATTTGCTGGCGGAAAATTAATGTGGCAGGTTTTCGTGTCAGCCCGCGACGCTCGGTCAATTTGTTTGGCTGCCTTAGAGCCTTGAGTCTTGAGTCTTGAGTCTGAGCCATCAAGGATCAAGGTGAGCTGTAGCTCTGGCTGTGGCTGTGGCTGAAGCTGCTGCTTCAAGTCTTCTCATTGGCTTTAAGTGGGGAAAATGAAAATGCACTTCTCTTTAACAATTAAGAGCGTCATTTTGCTTTCACCAAAACCATCGTAGCTTCCTCCGTCGTGACGGCAATTTCAGGTAATTTGCTGGCACTCATAACATTTGAGAGCGTCGTAAACGGAGCTTAGGGAAACGAAAGGGGTGTGCTGATTTAGGGGACTGCTGCTTTCGCCTCCTCCAGGATATTAGCGCAAACAAAATGCAACACTTGAGCTGAAAAATTGCCGTAATGAACGAGCTTCCGACTCCCCATTTACCTCAACCCACTCTTTTGCTGCAAGCCCTGAAGGGTTGCAGAAATTGTTTAATTACTGCAAATTCCTGCAATGACTCGTGGCTTTCTCCACAGTAAAAAAAGAACCTTTCCTACCAACTCTTAAATAGCTTATTCCTCAATTTTTTAATTAAGCGAATAGAAATATTCTTTTCAGTGTTGCTTCCGAAAGGAATCCTGGAAAAGCTGAATGGGGAGCGGACATTGGCTTGACACATTTTCCAGTTTTTGTGCTCCTCACCGTTTTTCGGGTTGGCTGATTCTTAGCCCGAACTTAAACCACTCTCTTTGCTCTTCGCTTTCTACTCCTTTGGCCCTCGTGATTCCCTAGATTTCATTAATTTGCTATTAATTTGTATTTTCTTTGCAGTTGCTTTCCCTACTCTTTTTGCCCCGTCGCATTATTTCAACCCATTTGGGGGCTAATGAACTTGCTGAAGGGTTCTTTCACTCCCCCCCATTTTCAGCCCCGCTCTTGACATGAGCCAGACTGGCTTAGTTTTTGACGAAAAAGCGCTTTGAAAACGCTTCGAGTGCCTAAAGTGGGCAATGATAAATTCGTTGGGAGTTGGATTTTGGAGCTGGCAAAGGAGCCAGTGAAAGCTGTTTGAGTTTTTCGGTTAATTCAAATGACAAATGCGCCAGGGAATCGGTAGCAGAGCCTAGACATCGAGCCATCGAGCTCCAGCAAATGATTGTTGACTCTGCTAGAGTTCACTTTGCTGCAAATTGATTGTGACACACAGAAATGGAGGCACAAATGGCTTGCCTGTCAGTGTTGAGTTTAAATTGAAGTTCTGTCGTTGTGGGACTATTTTGGTAATCATTGTCTACCAAAGATCTTTGTTGGTTTTACAAGGGTCTTCTTTGTTATGCTGTACTTTGTTTGAAGTTGTATCAATGCTGTGTTTAGAACAAATTTGTCTTTGGCGAGGGTTTCTATTATGGAATATTTCCTTTGCATTTAAACTTGCTTGACCCGTTAGTCGTCAAGGTTCCCAAAAGGGAACTAAAACCATTATGGAATTTCGACATATAACCAGACGACAGGCAACACGATTAATAATTGTCAGGCCGTAGCCCAACGACTCTATTTCTCTACAAAAGTCTTTGAACCTAAATCTCAATCTCCCCCAGAAATGTGCAAAACGAGAGTGAAAACTGTAATTAATGACCGGGAGGCTGGGAAGGGCAACAAAATTGTCCATTTTACTAATCTGCAATACAAATATTTTATGTACATGCCCACAAAATGTATCCTTCTCGCCCTCTTGACGTATCTGTGTGTTCGAGGATGTTTACTGAATATTATGGACTGGCTGAATTCCTTCATAACCACCCAGGGGCAATCATATTCAAATTAATATACCCAATGTGTTGTACAGTCATAAATTTTAAGGCCCAGCCAGTAAATGAATGCCACTGGTTACAGCCATAATTTGCTGTAGCTTTTTTTGGGCCGGGTTGGCCAGGTTTTTGGTAGGTTTGGGTCTTTTTAAGTCGTTTTGAGTTGGCCAGGACCTTTCCTGGCATGGCAGCACCTTCACCTTGTAAACAAGATAATTATGGCAGCAACTATGACAGCGAGCTTCCTGTTCCTGGTGAGCTGCTCCTGTTCTGTGCTGCCCCCAAAAGTAAATTCATTTCCTGCCAGACAGTTTTGACTGCTGCACGAAATGCTGACAATGTCCTGCTGGTGCAGAGTTCGGATAGGGAGAGTCCTTACGGTTCGGCATTGTGTGTGTGTCAAGGACTGTGGGGCACTTAATGAGACTCGTACTGAGGTTTTCGGTTCACTCCCCCAATTTACTGGGCTTGTTAGCGTCCTGATCCTAGCTTGTTGTTTCAACAAATGGAATTTTTGAAGCAGGAGGTGTAAGCTTTGGATTTTGAAACACCACACCCTAATTTGTTTCGGCATATTATAAGCATAGATTCCCTCATTGGGAATCTTGACATAAATATCAAATAAATAAAAAATAAACAAATAGTTGTCGAAGTGTGAATTTGTTTAGTACACGTAAATATTGTAATAATCAAAACCAAACATTGATTGGTAAATTTATGTAAAAGCAATTTATAATTATTATTATTTAAGGAGCATGGCAAAGCCTTTAATCCACTTTATTTTATCAAATTTATAAACTTTAATGCTTTTCACAAATTGCCTCTGTCAGGGCTTAAATCAACTCAACCGACTTAATGCGCTAACCAAATTGGTCCAATCATATATCAGATGGCCAAAAAAGTTGGCTCCGGGCTCATTGCAAATCATATTCATTTGAGCCTATTATTGGAAAAGTTAGTTCGATAAGCTTTTGTTATGATGAGCCACGATGATGATGCCCCCGATGATGAGCCCTCGGAGATGCAAAGGCGTCTGCAGAGCTCTGGATCTAGTCGAGTGGCAAGTGCCCATTAATAAGTGGCACGCCACAGTTTGTTGTATTATCAACTCTCCAATGGCCAACACGTGGCTCTCGCCCCCCACGGACTCTTGTCGCTCCACCGAAATGCTGCAAAACTTTTGCTGTATATTTTCTGGCCACCATATTGATGAAGTTATTGAAAGCTTGGGCTCACTCGCCCCATGAAAATAAAAAACAAAAATCGAAAAGACAAAATCCCCAAAAAAAAGCAAGGCAAAAGTTTCTCCATACCCAGTCGCCCGGAGCTATGGTGCTCTTCTCCTGGTTTTCGGTGCTATATCTCCTGGTCTATATATCTCGTGACCAAGCGCTTCACCGCACCACAGTCCCAAATCCCCGCGGAGCATTAGAGCATAACACGTACGCCAAACTTATTGATTTTCAGTCTGTGGCATGCAGTTTTTGCGGCTTTTGGCTTAGTTAGCGAATTATGAAAATATTTGTGCTGCGCCAACCGGAAGCAGTCCGTGATGAATCACCCGAGCGAGGTGAGCAGGATACACTTGTGGGTGGGTAGCGACTGTGGGTTGAGGGTTGGGTTGGCTGGCTGGAGGATAACTGGGCAGGGTATATTGGGTGTGCCGGCAATCCAGAAATCTCTCGTGCGTGCCTCGCGAACTCGCACATGTGTCCTTCAACCCGCTCACTTCGAACGAGACACGCTTGAATGGCAAATAAAAAATACAAATAAAATCCTATTGAGGAATCGCAGAAGAGATTCGAAGTAGTGATACCTTATGAACAGACCAGGAAATATGCGTTTCATTAACCTTGTTGAAATGCAGGAATTAAAGCAGAGCTTTAAATAAAAATCCATCTGATTTTAATCAAAAAAGTCTTTACATTGTTACAGATAATCCTTAAATTGGCGTCGGTTTCCCTTCGTTAAGCTCCACGAAAATAATCGTAAAAACAAAAGTCCTGGAAAAACAAGAAATCCAAACGTAAAACAAACTAGTAACATGTATAAAAAATTGTTTTGCTCGCATTTCGAAAAAAATCAAAACAGAACGTGGCCATTGAACGAGATGGCCACAAGAGTTAGACATTTGGTATGGGACCTGATCGGAGTGGTGGGTGGAATAACCTGGATTCCAAAAGGGCACCGAGTCCTGCAGCAGTTGGAGCATTTATGTGTTAAAGTTGCGGCATTAAAACCCAGGACCAACTGCTTGCCAAAGGGTTAAGACACGCTGGCCCGAGGGCTGAGGTTCCCTTAGCCATAAAAATTGTTTGTAGTTCGCCTCGTTTTCCATATAAAACGAATTTGATGGATGATGTTATGTTGTTGCGCAACTTGGGGAGCATGTGTTTTGAGACTTTGGCCGAGAGCTAAGCAAATGGATGCCTGCCAAGATGGTGGGGATTTGTGGGGGCGATGTCGTATCGTGGAGTTTGGAGCAATCAGGCTCCGCTGAGTCGAATGCCTGGATGCGCTGAGATTGGGAAAGGCTTGATATGGACGACGTGTGGTTAAATGAACTGGAAAACGAAACTTCCTTAACTCATGCCAAAAACAAACCCGTTGACAACGTTTCTTGACAAAACAAAATAAAGGCAGGATTGACATTTTTCTATTAATTGGTATGAGAAAAGTAGATATTTAATATTGAAATTAATCTCAAATTCTAAGGCTTTCCCTCTGTAAATTTAGTACAAAGTATCAGCCAGCGTCTTGGGATCGAACCCGCTGGTTATCGGAGCGAAAATCCCCGCATGGGACATTGTAGCGACCGTTTCGGTGCCTAAGCTTCCAGAGAATCCCCTGAAAATCCTTGCACATCTCTTAAGTGCGTGAAGGCTGCTCCTTCCACGTCTATTCGCCTTCTCGCAGGACACGGCTGTCAAGTTTTACACCGTTGGGTGCTAAAAATCATAAAATCAATGCGTCATAAAAAGAACTCAACGCAACCCGTGCGGGGCTAGAAAGAAATTGTTTGAGCTCCGTATTTTTATTTTTATGGCTTTCCAATGTCCTTGCACAGATACCTTCAAAATACATATGTGTGTGTATTTGTTTATGACTTCACCAGATCAAAAAAATGGAATGGAACCATAATATTAGATCATAGCCAGTGGAGGAAAGCACTTTAATCAGTGCGAGCTAAGTGCTCTTCTGTGATTTCACACAATTATGCCTTTGGCTCGATGGTCCTTCGAAAACTAATTTCTGCAATTTCCGGTAAACAATCAGATGTTTGCACAACAACAATAACACAGCCAGGAACAACACCAGCAAAGATATAACAATAAAGTAAATTGCACACAGTGAGCCAGAAAGGAGTACAAGGACCGAAAGGATTCCCGCGACGCGGAAGGCGGCAAGAGCCCCACTCGGAAATAATTAAATAAATGAAGCAGCTGCAGAAACATTACTGAATTCCGTCCCAGACAGTCAGTCAGTCAGTCAGGCAGCCAGATACAATATACAAGATACAAGATAGACATCGAACCATGTCGGAGAAGGGTTTCAGCTAACTAGAGATGGTTTAAAGAAGTAGTTTAAAAACTTCTTCAAAAAAAAACTGTACTTAGTTTAAACAATATTTCAAGCATTTTTATAAAATTTGAACAAGAAAACCACTTGAAGAGGGTATTTTATAATGACTATTTTGGCGATACACGCTGTCATCTCTGGAATAACTAAAGCATTTGAAACTTTTGCCTGGCGAATGGTAGAGATTTTTAAGGCACCGTGTTCATGCCACTGCTGCCGTGTAATTTGATTTCATGTTCTCCGCTGTTCTAGATACTGTACATATACTTTCCTCATTTTTTTTGTCGCTCCCCGGCATCCTACTTTGCACATTTCAGGCACATTTTATGTCGCCTAATGAATGACAGGCAGCAACAGCCGCCGCCGGCGACATCGTAGGCGTTGGAAGCTAAAATTTTTGGAAGAGGGAGAGGACCTCGACTAGGGCCGCATAACTGCCATAATGCTGATGATAATGTGGATGATTTTAAAACGCGCGTGTTTCGCCTGCAATTGCCGTCATTTCGAAGTCATTTGTGGACTGCCTTTCGGAGTGCTTGGCTGCGTGCTAGAAAGTGTTGCCTACTTTTTGGGGCCTGAGGAAAGGTGAAAGGTGTTCTCAAAGTATGCGTTCTGTTACAGCCAAAGGAGACCTAATAGAGGCTTGGTTGCGAAGAGTGGATGAGAATAATCATTGCTGGTCTTTTAGCCAAAGACACTCCCAATTCAGGGAGTTATTCATTCCAAAAATAACTGAAATTGATCGATTGCATATTTTATTTACTACCCATTTTATAATAAAGTCACCCATTTTGCCTGTATGTTAAGCTCTGGCCGAACAATTATTTAAACAAAATAATAAAACAGGATTGCCACAAACACACACCCACATACACAGGACAAGTGCTAAGCCTCCGCTACAAAACCGACACTTGAATAAAAGCAAACAAATGGTAAAATGGTTATAAATGCACTTTGTACAAATATTTTACATGCCAACAAACTTCCCGGCCAGATCACGGCAGGAGCAAAACATCATAATAAAAAGCATAACACCACAGGGCAGGCCATTCCAGGACGAGGCAGGAGAAGGCAGGGAAGGGCAGTCTTGGTGGAAAATAAAAAATAAACAAATAAAATATAGAAAATATAGAACAAAATCAAGCAGCAATAAAAAGTGGCGATGGCTGAAGCAAATACCATCACAGGCAAATCCATAAAAAGTTATGAAAACGTGTAAAAGCGAACAGCTTTGACTGGCATGGTTGAATGTGGGGGAGAACCGCAGAGAGCCCGGCCAACGAATTGTTAGCCATGTTCGAGTGCACGGGATGCCAAATAGATTCACTCTAAGCTGCATTCGGGCCGGGGAAGGCACAAGGTGAGAAACAAAACAATATCCAATTTTGAAGTGTCTGTGACGTCTGCCACAAAAATAAATTTGTATTTCTGTGAATACGAAAGTGGCCTAATCCGCACATATAAAAACCAAGACACGGCTGTTTGGGGTATTGTTATTTGTATAAATATAAATCAAAATAAAGCTAGTGTACCGGGTATACAATCACGCATTAAATTAAACATCGCAAATGGATATAGAGATATGCAATCTTGAATTATCATCTTATTAATATATACTATATAACTCTTATCTAGAATAGTTTAATTATAGGAAATAAACAATTTATTGCTAATTAACAAGCTTATTAACCACCATTTGATTTTCTCACTTCCTCTGGACTATCTAACTGATAAATCTGGTCAATTAGGTTGCCTAATGAAGCTTATTATATATTGACTTTATTTAAAATTAATTCCATTTCAAATACCGTGGAAAACACAAAGCTTAAGTCTCACATCGTTTTTTTTTGTATTGAAGCAAACAATTTAATTTAATCTCAGCAGGAGGTTTTTTGTCGCTTTAAGTACACCAGGACTTAACTCCCTCCAAGGAATAAAAAACCATATGAGAAATACATCGCCCAACTTTGAGTTTGTTTTTGTTTCAGTTACTGTTTCAGTTTCTGTTTCGGTTTCTGTTTGTTTTGTATTTGTATATTTCTGCTGGCACAAAAAAGTGTATTTTTTACTGCTTTTCTCTTTGCCAACGCCTAGCGACAGAAATGAATTTATTTCGAATTGTTTTCTGAACTGTTTCAGAACTTAAATACTCACAATGTAAAGACTTCATATTTGTTGCTAAAATTAACGCAAAAGTTGAGTTTATTGTACTCATGAGCCTTCGAGGCAACAACTGAAGTCAGTTCTTAGACTTTGAGAAGTCGTAGAGAAGGGACAATTTGGGTTAAAACAAAACTTTTGTTAGACTTACAGGGGACAATGAACTATTTCTAGGAAACCAGGAACTCTAAGATGGCAAAATATTTGCTTAAAAGTGCAATAATATACAATTAACTTTGCTCTTAGCCTGAAAGTAAATGAGAAATATTTTTGAGTCATTTCTTTTTGGCTGGTTTGTTTCAACTGTAAAAAATATATACCTTTGCTTCCAAAGCTTTCAAAAATGACTCAAGTAACTTTGTTGGATTTGTGTTAAGTTGCCACAAATCTCTTGGCAGACATTTGCCAGTCTGAGCCAGGATATTTCCACAGACAGTCAGCCAGGATCTGGCACAATTGAACTTATTTTCTGATGTCAACGTCATTAGCCACATTTGTCTGAAATTAAGTTGAGTTTATGAGAGACAAAAACGACAAAATAAATAAAAATAAGAAACACCAACCCAGGGCGACAATCGAATTTTCTTTTCATTCTCTGGTCTCTCCCCGGCCATGGCTTGGGTTTCGTCTTTACCATTATGGTTTTTATTATCATCAATATCGCATGTTACTCGTATCCTATATCTATATCTCTGTATGCCATGTGGAGCAATTAATTTGGTTTGTGTTTTTATTTGTTCTCCTTTAAGTGTTTTTCCTTGTCCCTGCTCGGATGTCGCCGTCATCTATATTTTATTCCACAACTCCTTACCGAGCCAGTCGTTTTTCATGGTTTTGGGTTTATGACAGCGACAGCTTGAGACAAATAAAGGATGTACGATTGGCCGCCGCCGTTCATTAGATTTTCGAAAGTGTCCTGGGTGGTCTGTTCATTTTGCGGCTGTTTTGTGCACTTTGTTTTTGTGGTCGCTTGAACTTTACGAGAAAATAATGCGACTCATTAAAAGGCTTTGGTGTGGGCCAGTCCAGAAGTAAACAAGGCTTTCGGCTTAATGGTTTGTTTTAGGGCTTTGAGTGTACTTGTCTCTGGGATTGATTTACCGATTATTATCGGAGTGTTTTTGTTTCAAAGTTTGAATTATATTTGAATGGCTCTCTTTTTGCATGCCCTTGTTTCTTAAGAATGGTTATGTTAGTTATAGTTGAACAAAACGGCTTTTACATAACGAAAAACCTTAGTAGGCTTATACTTCAAATCACAGATGACATTTCTGAGTGACAGTCATTTAAATTATGGTAACTTTAAATTGCATTGCCAAAAAATATGAAAATCATGTCAAATAGGCCATGGAAGGCATCGGAAATCAAGTAGGCCATGGCTTCTTTTTAACTTGACAGCTGCTGTCAAATTTGTCGACTAGGTTGAGGTCTGGTCTGTAATAGTTCATTCAGGTCTCAGACATCAACTGAGAAGGTTCAGGTAAGAAAATAAAATAAATAAAATACAATATAAAAAAATGTAATTTAACAACGATATAAAAAAAGTTTAAATTTATCAGTTGTGAAAAAGTCTAAAAGTGATATATCGATTAAAGTGTAAAAAAGTAAAGTGAATTTTTTTTGATAGGTCAGTTATCTGGCGTTTGCCAGGAATTTTCCTGAGCGGGGACCCAATCGATTAGGAACCTTCATTCCACACCTTATTTATTAAGGCCATGGAGCTTACGGGAAAAGGTAAGCGAGGAATAAAAAATATTTGTATTCGCCCATTAAGTTTGATTTGAAACCTGATTTTATTTAAGCTTCATTTTTAGTGATTTTAATCTTATTCGTATTCCTAATTTTTTTTATAGGCTATTCCTGTGGCCTTTCCAACTTTGGGATACACACTAAGAGACCTTATTCTAGACCCTATTTATTAATGCCAGGCTTTCGAGATAAGGTAAGCGATGAATATAAAATGTATGTATTCACCCATCAAGAATATTGTTTTAGATACCTTATTTTATTTAAGCTTAATTTTTAGTGATTTTAATCTTATTCGTATTCCTAATTTTTCGTTTAGGCTATTCCTGTGGCCTTTCCAACTATGGAACACACACAAAGAGACCTTATTCTAGGCCTTATTGCGGTCTCGGAATAATATATTCCGATATCGGAGCTAAACGGAGACGGGTTGGGTAAGAAAAAAAAAAATTTAAAAATAAATTGGAAAGTAATGTAAAACCAATCTAGGGTAACCCTATGGTAATTGCCTGATGTTTCTCCAACTCGGGAGCATTATCAAGCCATTAAGAAATCTTCGAAATCCTGCGATCCTCTTTCGTCGATGTCAAAGAAACCCGCTATTCGGATATGTCCCGATACTCTACGGGATGATGGAGGACGAACTGGTAGTCCCGGATTCAAGTGGAAAGCGGGAGCTTGAGACGGTGACCCGTCCGGCTGGTCCCGAAGGAAAGTGAAGTCTTGGAGGAATTTCTGGCTCATTTGGGGGAGAACACCGCTACCGCGTGCCACACAGCGCAGCACCAGAGCGCTCAATTTTGCCATTTGTTGCGTGACTTTAACGGCGTCCTAATGTGGCCATTGCCTTGAGATGCCGCCTGCAGGAGCTGGTGGAGGAGCACCTGACTTGGATTTTGCTACTGCTCCGATATTCTCGAATGCAGAGTTTTTGGGTGTTAGCCTGAACGTGTTGGACAAACTGTCATCGCAGCGCAAGAATCCTTTCACCCATTTGCAAATACCCGAAACACGTAAAGTCCTCCTGGTTGTCCATACTTCACCGCACCAAAGGGGCAGGGTGTCGACGAACAGATGCGCTCCAGTGAGGACGACAATGATGATGAGGAATATGCGCCTCTCATCGGAGGGTTGTGGGTCAGGTGCAGGCCGGAGAAGGTAAGTGACTAACAACTTACTATTTTGACAGCTTCAAGGGCACAGACGTACCAACCTAATCCAAAAATATATAAATATTTTGTTCCCTATTTAAACATTAGACAACGGGTTCGATTTTCCCCTCTTCAAGAAAAGAAACCTGCTAACATCTATCCTAGTAAGTATTGAGTTGTACCTCTTTGAGTTGTACTTATTCTTATTTACCTAGACCTCTTCTCTGGCCTGCACCGATTGTAAATTGTACCCACAACCATCATGAATCCGGCGTATATATTCCTCATCATCATCGTCGTCCTCGCTGGAGTGCATCGGCTCTTCGGCATTTTGTTCCCTTCTCTGGCCCCCTAAAAGAAGACAAGGAACGCTTGGCCCAGGCTTATCCAATCGATCCCGGCAATGCTCCAGAAGAAGTGACCACTGGAGTTCCAGTTGTCACTCCCTTTGGGGCAATGTGGACCACTCTAGTTTGCCGAAGGACCCGGAACGCCTAAGAAGCTGCGACGATCCTGAAAGTTCCTGCGCCTGTTCAACAAATAGCTCTCACCAGACTAATCAGGAGGATCTTAAAACTGTTATGAGCAAAAAAGAGGAATTGGCGGGATTTTAACGCTGTGTCGAATGCTTGTCCAACGCCTTCAGGCTAGCGTCCAGAACCTTTGCCAGCTTGTATACCAGAGCCGGTAGAAAGCACTACAGTCAGGAACTCTTCCAACGTCTTCTGCAGGGCGCATCTCCATGCTTTGTCCAACTGTCGGGACCTGTTAAAGCAGATGCAGCCATTGGGAGAGGTGAACGCAAAAGGCCTGCGCCGTGTGGCACAGTGTCGCGGTGATGCCTTTCATATGGGCCAGACTCTACCCTCCCGAATTCCTCTTTTGTCTCGGGGCCACCCGGACAAGTCGCCAATTCACTCACCCGAGTTTCATGCGGATCCTGGGTTAAAAGTTCGTCCCTCATCCCCGCAGTATAGTAGCAGAGAACATTTATATACGGAGGAGTTCCCTATTGATCCGGCAACTATGGAATCGCAGAATGAAAAGACAGTACATGGACTTCGTAAATCCTTTCGAGTAGGATAAACAGCAGGCAGTTATCCATAGGTTTCCCCTAAGAAGGATCCAATATCAAGTTGGAGGACCAGCAACAGGATAAACCAGATGTGAACATAGTTTCAATGTTCTAAAAGAAAATCGATGGCGAAAACGTTTTTCTCAACTGTCCTCGTCTTGGTTTTCTCTTGTTTGTATTTGGTTCCCCCTGAAAATGAAAAATAAACAAATTTCCTAATGACAATTCCCTGCAACTAAACATGAGCCAGTAAATTGATATTGATGCCGAGTGTTGAACTGAGACTGAGGGCATGAACTCTAGTTCAAGTACTTAAAGTCTGCAAAAGTTGAAGTGAATGAAAATATTGAACTTATTTTATTTTCACTTTCTGTAGTGTGGCCTACTTTAGAACTTCCTTCCTGTGGTGCTTAGCTTATCTGGTCCGATGTGGCTGACTTTTTGGACAACTTTCTTAACCAATCAGGTCCTTCCTGCCTGGCCTAGAAATCTGATTACCCAAAAAACTCGCCACATTCACCTTTCTCTCTTTACCTTTCACCTTTCGCATTTGCATATTGTTTTACTTTCAAGCTCTGCTTCTTGAACAGCAAGACCACTTTTGCTTTATTTCCATTTAATTTTCCTATTGTTTTTTCTCGCCTATCGCAGATCAGACATCTATCCAACTCTTTAAATGGAATTTCCCGAAATACACTCGCCTGCTTTTGGTTTTGTGCTGGAAAAACATTGTATAATATGCATAAATCACATAGACAATTAAATGTGTTGTTTTTTGTTTTTCTATACATTTCATATGTAAATGAAAAGGGAAGCGAATTGTTATTGGGCCACCTTGACTCACTTGCCTCAAGTCTGCATCCTTCTGGTCCTTTTCTCGCAGGCTAAACAGAAAATTCATGACAGCTGAGAAAAAAATTCGAAAGAAATTTTATTTATTAAACAATGAATTCTGTATGCTCTACTTAATTTTAAAATATAAATATATATAAGCCGCAGTATTTTGGAGATAACTCAATTCATGAATCCAAAACTATCCTTTGCTAAAAAAAAGACCTGAATAGCGTTTCTCCCTGAAATGAAAACACATGTTAAAGTAAGAGAAAATAAGTTGCTCACTTCCACACAAACGTATTCCTATATAAATCACATAAATCTTTTTATTTGTCACTTTTATTGGTTTTTATTATTGTACCTTTTTGCATAGTGGGCATGGGAGTGCCTGGGAGTGTGTGGATGTCCTTGGATGTGTGGAAGAGTGGGTGAGTGGGTGTGTGGGTGGCGGAGCAGGCGGCAGTTGACACATGCGTGCCAGATAATGTCGCGAAATGTTCGCTTGGCTCTGTCAGACACTCAGACGGCAGCTGTAAGGAAAATTACAAAAAAAAACGTGGAAAATATTACAATTGCGGTCTGGCTGAGCCTTTCTTGTTTTTATATTTATTTTATTTTATTTATTTGTTCTTTTTATTTTTGTCATGTGTGAGCGAACAACTACATTTTCATAAAACGCCAGAAATATTAAATAACAATAAAAACAAGATACTCCAATATATTTGAGTGTAAATGTATTTATATGCGTTGCCATTTCGCTTTTACTTTTATGGTCTGCACACCTCCGACTCGTATCTGGGTTTTTGTGTGCGGAATGTATCTTGTATCTGGGCCTGGGCGATTCTAATCAGCGGCCAAAACTACTACAATGACAGCAAACAGAGACAGGCCGACAAATAAACAAACAAATCGCACGAATAGGCAAAAGAGCTTTACTCTTTTGTTCGACCTTCTGACCCCGACTGCCACTTCGGATTGTGGCCAAGACCCCGGCAGCCCAGCAGCCCCATTTCCAATGCCAGACAGCAGTTTTTCTTTTTCCGAGTTTTTTGCTTTGGTTTTATTTTGTTCAGACCACACACAACTTTGACAAATATACGTGGCCAGTGCCCCTTTAGCTTCCTTTGCTTCTTTGTTTGAGCCTGGCTCAGATGGCGTCCTTTGGTCTTTTGTCGAAGCTTTTTAATTTGTGCGGTGGCCAAAATTGAAAACTGTCAAAACTGTTAACGTGGCCTTTTCGGGGGCTGCGTATAAATGTATCTCTGATTATAGTTATTTATAGTTAATCCCATGACAAAGCAAAAGGCAAGCCACCGATTTAATCCAAAGTAGTAAGTTGCAGAAAATTGTATTTCCCATTGAAATTATAATATATTTTCTTTAGCTGGTTAAAAAACTGCATATCGTTTCAGTCTTTGAACCCGTGTTTATCTTGTTTTTTCAATAAACAATTTAAATTTTAAACCACTGAGCTAAAAACAATGAAAACAAATGTGCTGCTTTTTGTGTTTTAATTAAAATTCAAATTAAATGTCACTGAAAGTTGCAACAATTTCATAAAGCATTGTGTCACAAATTAATCAATCCGTAAAATCTTATTTAACATTTGGGGGGAGAAAAACGAATGAAAAATATTTTAAGCCATAATAAAATATAATATTTATAAGGACAAAAATAACAGGGAAGAAGAGATGGGCGGAAAACAATTTTTGTGAAAGGCGTGTGCGATTTTTGCCGATAACCGGAAATAGTTGGAACTTAAGCGCATATGTAAATGTGTATGTAAGGTGGTGGGTTGGTGGTTGTGGGTGGGTGGATGTGTGGGTGTATGGTTGTACGAGTCTGTCTAACGGTAACGGTGTGAAATGGCGCATATGTAAGCAGTGACCCCGTGGATTTATGGGCTTTTACGCAGGAATTATAGACGGTTGGTCGTTGGGCCTTCGTTTCTGTCTGTCGACTGGGCTCTGTTTTCGGTGGCTTAAAAACCAATCGACTCCACAAACATGCAAGCCACACTCGAGGTGATATCCCATGGAAGTTCGAAGAAGGCGTGCGTGTTATTTACTGACCGGAATTACCACTTTCAGCGGAATAATAGATTACACGCACCCAAACGCAGCCCCACACAGATACAAAACTTGTAATTGCCTTGGGCTGTTATCGTTTGAATACAGATGGCCATTGGCGAAAAGGGGCGAAACCATGGCCCCGCCCAAGCCTACGCCTCAGCCCACACCAACTTTTGCATAGCCAATGGGCTGTAGACCAAGGAAATGCAATTTGGAAAAAGTTTACGCCTAAGATATCAAATGTAATCAATTTCTATCAATTTGTGGCATTTGATTACAACACCACCCAGTTTCTCACAAAACGGGGTCTGCAATGCCGTCATTACTCCAATATCCAACCAATTCCATTCTATTTCTGGGTCTTAGCTCATTTAAAATGCGATTTTCCTTTGATACCAAATTCATTCCCTCGCCAAAAATTGATGACCCAAGGCTACCGACAGCTATGACAGTCGCATTCAATTCGGAGTTTGGATATGAAATCATGGATACTGAACATTCCATAGAATTCTGCAAGGACTGCATCGACAGCAGCTGCAGGGAATTAAGTGATAATTTCAAAAGTATACACAGACATTGAGATGTTTGAAATGGATGGGGAAATGTTTACATGGGAGCAAGAAAATGAATTGGTGGGGAAATAGAACTTGGATTAGTACTAAGTGTCCATAAAAGGAAAGAAATTAGAAAGAGAAATATAAAGCAACGCAGACATAAAAACGTATGGAGAACACTAAGCACTTAAACCTATTCTTTAAAATTATACAAGGGATTGAAGTACAATACAAAAAATTTGAATTAAAACTGACCTTAATATTTAGATGAAAATTAATAGAAATTCCATTTACAAATCATCTAAGGCATTTCGATTAAGAATTGGATGCGTAATGAGAAAGATATGGTCATCCCACTTTCCCATTTTTTGGAATAAGTCCATCGGAAAATTTTAGCAAAAATTTCTAATTCTAACTAGTCTCAAGATTTTGATTAATTTTGATAGGGAATCGATTTACGAGTCTGCAAAGGTATTCCCCTTAAGAATCGGATGCGTATTGGCAAAAATATGGTCATCCCAAGTTGGCATATTTGCGTACATCCAGAACTTTCCCATTTTTGGAGAGAGTCCATCGTAAAAATTTAGAAAAATTTTAAATTCCACTCTAGTCTCAAGATTTTGATTAATTTTGATAGGGAATCGATTTAAGAGTTTGTAAAGGTATTCCCCTCAAAAATCGGATGAACATCCAGAACTTTCCCATTTTTTGAAGGGAGTCCAAGTTCCAATGAATTATATCCTATTTAAATAAAGAGTTCTTAATAAAAAATGCTGATAAACCTTTAATTAACCCCATTTTATCACCATATCATTGATAATATACCTAATTATAAGCTGACTTATTGATATAATTATATTGTACATCTGATTCGAGTTGAGAACAGTTTAAAGCTGTCGGTCACGCCTCGAGGCCAACCCTTCGATAAGCCATCATTCATTATTTACTCGCATTATGCCGAGTAATCTTTCATTAAGCCCAAACTTTTAACAACAATTTCAATCTCCCCACCACAGCCAATATTTGCCAACTTATCCCGCCCCCCTGGAAACTGTATCCACGGTTTCATTTTCGCATTGGCCGCAGCACGCGCCCGAAGAGTCAATAATCTCGACTGTCAGCACATTCGGCGGAGCCATAAACAAAGCCAAACAGACAGCGATGGGATGTGGCAGGATGGGGCAGCATTTACCTATTTTTTTAATTACCATAAACAAAAACATTGGATGAAAAAATAAAAACTTTTATCATTTATCAAGTGAGCGGTGGCGTTGTTGCTGTTCGAATTGTTATTGTTTGTTATCGATAAATGCAATAAATCAAAGCGAGAGAAGCGCTACGTAAACATTCAGGACCCAAGGACGAGGCATTTCGAGGATTTCTTCCTGGAGAACCGAGGAAAGAGTGGCAGCATGCTCCGCCCTCCCATCCTCCAAAGTTAAAAATTTCATTAATTTCCACTACTACCTGGCATCTTTGCCACTTTTTGTTGCGCTTTTTAAGTTTTTAACTTTCAACAGAGCTTGGCTTGACCAAAAATGGATTTAATTTAAAACCAGAAGTTTTTCGTTAATGCAACTGGAATGGAGCCTGGAAAGTGCGGCGATTTTGTTGTTTCTCATAAAAGTAAGCTCTTAATTACTTGTAATTTGCCTTAATGCCACTTGGAAAGTCATGTCCTGAGCACCGAAGCGTCAAGGACTCTGTCGGGCCGGCAGGGGCTGTTGCAAGTGCATTTGCTCATTTGATTTGATTTACTGGAAAAGTTAATGAAAGTTTACCGGTTGCCAACAGCTAAATGAGTTATGTAACAATTTGCGGGTCAGTGTCGAGTTGGAAGTTGTACTATATGCACTAGATATCGGTCATTAAACATTAAAATCGAACGACGAGAAGCCCAAGTGGCAAATCCCTTGGTCGCACTAGACGCCAAAAATGTTCCTTTTATGGCCCCAAAAGCCGCAGAGGCCACCAAGATAATTTCGTCTGAAACTCATTTCGTTTAATGGCTGGCGTTCAGGTTTATGCGTCAAACAGAAGCGGCCAAGGATTTGCTCCATGTCCGAGTGCGAGTGCGAGTGCCGAGGTATAGGAAACGGACGCCATTTCGATGATGTCGCGCATTCAAATTGTGGATTGACAAACTTTCCATGCATGTGTGCCACTTGTGGGTGGCGTTGTGGGCGGCGGTGTGGGTGGCAGCCAGTTCAAATGAGAGGGAAAAACCGAGAAAGAAGCACCACCGACAATTGTGGAATTTCCCAGGCGCTTGGGGACACAGTAAAAACTATTATACTATCATCGGACCTGTGAGTGGTTGCCATTTGCATGCATCTAATAATTTTTGAAATACGTTTCATTTGAAAATGTTCAATAATATCATTCTAAATAGAGATAAAACATAGTTTCTACTTTATCCAATTACCACTGTGGCTGTGTGATATGAGCAGAAGCAATTAAAATGCGGCAAACGGCGCAGTAAATGAAGCAAATGCTCCAAATGCGTTTGCCAAAGGCATTCGGTCCCAGCACATGTATGGGTGTTGCTGTCCGTGTGAGCCAAGTGCATGGAGGTGTGTGTGTGTGCGGTTTTGGGAACTAAATTAACAAAGCCAGCAACAATGGCAAAAACAACATCCAGCGACCAATAACCAAAAGCCAGAAACTTGCGTCATACATGTAACTTTGGACAATGAATGCTGAAAGAAGGAAAGCGACCATTACAGCAAGAATGATGGAAAGAAAGGGCTAGCTCGGGGGGAAAGAGATAGAAACGTTGGGTCAGGCGCTGCTGATAATGGCTAACAGGGATATGGAAGTTGGACATGGAAACGGACGCGGAATGCCATCTCCGGATGCTTTTTCCTTTCCCTAGATTTGACTTTTATTAACACAAGGGTGTAGCTTTAATTTTGAGTGTAATTTTGCATTAAATAAATTACAATCTTACTTTAATTCGTTTTAAATAAAGCTAAAGGTGTAAGTCTAAGATTCTTAACAGCCTTCGATTCGGTTCAAGTTATTTATAATAAATTTGAGCCTCTAATGGACTTAACTTACTAATCCAATTTGTATTTTTTCTTAGTTTTTTTAAGAGATATTGGATCACCCTAGTTTTCGTTTTGGCAACCGCACTGTAGCCAAAGGATTCGACTGCAAAATTACTCAAATTGAGTTGGGATTTGAAATTGCGTGAAAAGACGCCAGCAAGTTGCCATTACCATTCCAGGCAGTCAAGCGGCAATCATAAAAGTCAAGCGGAATTGTTCACCTTCCCCTCTCGAGCGACCGCTTTGATGTGCGGAAGTCCTTGAAGGAGCAACATCAGGACCAAAACCAGTACAACTAGCAGCCATGGCAATCACTTTCACTTTGCCATTGTGCATAGTTGATGGGCCACCTCGCCCTTGCTACGCCCCAGCTCCGCCCCCAGTCTTCCGCACGCCTTTGTTTTGGCATTTTAATTAAGTTCTCGCACTTGTAATAAACGACATCGCTTGATTTGCTCAGCACTGGAGCTATGACTACGAGTCCTTTGTCCCTCTCCCCAGCCACGCCTCGCCTGGCAGTATTATTATGGTAATTGGGGGAACAAATTTGACAGTCAGAACTGATTGAGCCCGAGCCATCGCCTTCGGCGGACTGACAATTTGCGCTGATCACACTTATTTTTATTTATCTGAGCCGGCTGGGAAAGGCAGATGGTGTTTAGAAATTGAAGGATGCTGCAAGTGTTAGTCTTAATGAAACAGAAAGGATGAAATATTCAACTTTTTCGAGATTTCTCTTAAGGCTTTAAAATTTATTCTAATTAACTAAAGCTCCACTTGCAGGAATTCAAATTGTGTAACTCAAAAACTGCCATTTTTGAATTAATGAATATGAATGAATATAATGGGTAAAAATACACACTTTTCAATGTGTAATATTCTTGATAATTGAAACCCATAGGCTACTTTTAATTAAATGTGTATGTTAAATAATTGTATGCGTAAAAGGTCTTGAAATATGTAATAAAAATTGATCAATCAATGCAATTTCACTGGCATGATGAACAGGATTTGCGCCACCCACAAGTGAGGCACATTAACGGCATCCGATTCGATTTCCATCAACACACTTTTCCGGCCTATAATTAACGCAATTTTCCCCTGACCGAACTTGATTATGGTCACATTACTGTCATTTGATTAACACAGGACCATTTGAACCGACTGTACTCGGTCTGCGGCAAAGGAATCCTCTTCACTTGCCGCCGCTCTTCAATTAAATTGAATTTAAACGCGCGCCATATTTTTTGCCATTTTTGCTGTTAGCTTCGGTTTTTATTTTGCGATAAGTTTTATTGAAATTTTAATGTATTCATCGCCGTATATGACGTACATGTGACTCGAGGGGCCTGGCTGTGTACACAAAATGAAATTTAATCCACGTGGAGCAAATAATGGTATAACAAAAAATTGTTAAGCAAACACCAGGTAGAAATTAAAATATTGAAGCGATATTTGCTTTATGTGCGCAGAATACATATCATACCTGGCATGTCCTGGTATGTCCTGGCCTGGTCTGGCATGGGGACTCGTTAAAGGGTAGAAAAACCCAATAGGGAGTTTAATGCATGACCCGTGACACTTAACAAATTACCCCCGAGGGTTTTGTTTAACCGTTAACAGAATTCAAATACGAAAGGTTTCTGGTGTTGCCACATTATTTCGATTATTTTTATAGATCTTTGATGGAGTATTGACAAGGCCTTAATTGAATTTGGACAAAACATTACCAATATTTCTGTTAATTTAATTATCATAAATTATTTCAATTTCCTAGCGTAATGTTTGGTATCCTCATTCGCTTCGTAATGGGGTGAGCTTAAAGAGTTTACTACAATATAATATGGAAATGCATCCCGGAATGCAACCCAATGACCCCAATAACGGCTGGTGACCCAATCCCAGAGTAGTTGTTCCAGCGACAAGTTAATTGCCATGTAAAACAGAACGATATTAAAACGAACACATGTAAGTCTGCCAATGAGGGCAATCTTGGAGACTGGACGGTGCGAAACAAAATTGATCAAATGATAATTAAAAACGAGCGCAGAGCAATAAAAAAGGGCCCTTAATAACAGATGACAAATAATAAATAAAACGCAACGAGACGAGGGATCCATATCCGTAGTAGGCCCTGGTAACAGTTGCCGAGTCCTGTGAATTATTGCAGTAATTAATACACAGAAACAGTGTTCATTATTTCCCAAATACGAGAGGAGCAGCGCCCGGATGAGGACGAGACAAGATATTATGATTACCATTAAGCATGGAGGCTGAAGATGCCTCGATTCCTAGATATACAAGCCAGATATATGGCGAGAGCATCATTAACATAAGTATCAACATAATCTTATGGTGAACACAAGAGTCACGAGACCCGAAAAATATGTGGCATGCAATGAACTACGACCCACTCCCTGTTTCCTTTTTCCTTTGTGGCGCCGCCGTGTCCTGGAGATCGTTACCTGGTCCCAGGCGGAACTTAATTATGATGAACGCAGTGAAACGAGGCAAATCTCAAGGCAGCTACATAAGACAAAATTTAAAGTAAACTTTATTGTAAAAAATCAGGTTTTTGATTTAAGGTCAAAGAAATTAGAAGGTGTCATCCAGGTTCACAGTTTATATTTATTTTACTTTAAAATAAAAGAATTTACCTTGAAGTAAAATCAATTATTCTTTGTGTAAAGCAAGCCGTTAGCTCAGGTAAGCTGAAAATAGGCGAATGGTGGGTGGCACTCACTCTGCCGCCTGGGCGAGCAAGAAAAAGTGTAATAATAACTATTTGCATTTTATGTGGCGCTTATTTTAGCATAAATTTTGTAGCTTATGAAAATTATTCGTGTATCCAAGCAACCTTCACCTCGTCTGTATTTACAGGCTTCTCTCAAATTCCCGCTTGGCTGCGCCCCAAAAAGCCAAAAAGTCACAAGGTGAGGCGAAGTAATGACCCGACGACCGGCCACACGGTGCGTATACGTAATTGTAAAGAATGCATAAAAATAATATTCGCCATGAGTTCGTAGGCACAGCTGGGATTCAGTTACACAGTGGGGATAAAACTATTCCTGGATGTATTTTAATTTAAATGTATGCATAGGAATTGTAGATTCCTGAAATAGTTGGCAATTTTCGTCCTAAAGCTGCTAAAAGTTTTGGCAATTATGCAAAAGCCAGAATAACGAATGGGTCGACTAACTTAATTAACTTGGAAATGGGTGTAAATGGTCTTGTTTTATATCTAAGGGCTGTCTGTTTTCGTATAATTTATTATCTGGATTAAAAACTATAGACTTTTTGGGTAAGGAAAGTTATTTTAAGGCAAAAATTTGTGACTCTTCAATATAAAATTAAATAGGTTAATACATCACTCCGCTCTTACATCATCATCCAAATATTATGCGGATTGCCACTGTTGTTTGCTTTGTTTGGCTTTATTCTTCCCTTGTGGCCACTTCAGCTAGATTTTCCCATTTGAATATGTTGCGGCACTTTATATCAATCGCTTTCAATCAGCACTTACCAGGCTCAGTGTCTCCGGTCTCCTTTTCCATTTGGTGTCCAAGGTCAATTACAGTCGTTAGCTCTAAGTGAGCCATTCACTCGTGGCCAGTGGTAAAAGCCTGGCCAACAGTCCCATCATTAGCTACTCCGGCCATATTCAAAACGCATTTTATAATGGACCATCGGCTTTGGTATAAGCCCACTTGACAATGAGCGGCGACAAATGCAGACAATTCCGGTCGGGATGGCATGGATTCTCCTGGGATGGTGGGGCAGGATGGCTGGATCCAGTCATGTGCCTCAATTCGCAGCCATCGATTTCGATCATGATTTGCCCAGTCTTCGGCTAGAGAACTGTTTATTGTGGCCATTGCCGTGGCCAGGACTCGAGCACAATCAAGATAAATCGACGACAATTGCGGTTATCTGAAAATGAGCGGAAAAAAATGCTGTTTATTGACAAGACGCCGCTGAGGCGCATTTATTGATTTTATTCTTTTAAAAAATTCCTGAATAAGAGGAATGAAAAATAAATAAATTCAAATATAGTACTAGCCTCTCCTGCTGCCCATTTTGTATACAATTTCATTTTCGTGGCATTTGCGAGTGCGTTTGTGCCTAAAGGCGGTTGCTAACCAATATTTACACACAAAATGTGCTTGAATAAAAACTGCAAAAATATTTCTCTTCTGGTTGGTGGCTGTTATTTTTAGTTTTTTATTTTCGTATTTTTGTAGGAGAAAGGAGAGCGTATTTCACATATTTAAATATTTAATTAGCCCCCAGAAATCCGACAGCCTTTAGCTTTTGAGCCTTCAACCAGAGCATCCTTGTAAAAAGGTCAATTTGAGTGTGGAACGAAGGCCTTTAGGCAAAAAACCAATTAATTAGGAACGTCAATATTTGATACGGCATGGGTATGGTAAAAAAACGTCGTAGATGGAGGCTGGAAATACTTAAAAAAGTTGAAAAATTTTCCAAGAAATTTGATCAATCTGGTAGCTGGAAAAGGCCAATCGAGGTTAATGAATAAAACAATTTGGGCAATGGCGTGAAGTCAACAGAAATTAATTGAGGGGCATTTTGTTAAAATATCTTTTATTCTTTCAGAGAATTTTTGGGGTTTCTTTAAAAACTTAAGTATCGTCACTAAAATGGAATATGGTTAAAAGATACACCACACATTTTCTTTTTTTACTCTATTATATTTATATTTCCCCTTCTTTAAACTTTTCAGTTTCCCCTGCCATAGCTTTCTGTAATTTATGTTCACATAATTCCCGGCACGAATGTAATTTCTAAAAATTATTATTAAATAATAAGGCCGAAAAGTATGATTCACGTAATGAAAGCAAAGCAAAGCGCAAACCAAATGTCCTGAGGGCAAGGATAGTCCATTCCAGGAGTAAAAACGAGATATTCGGGGAAGAATCGTATTAAAAAATGAGAATTTCACACACCCACACAAACACAGAGTACATTTTTGCTCGGAAAATGTTAATTAAACGCAATTGTAGTGGAGAGAAGGCACTGGTTGCTCCTCTTGTTTCAGCTGCCCACGCAAGATGTCAGGGAAATGTTTTCATTTGTCATTAACAAAACGTCCTAACAGGCCGTTAAGGAGCCTGGGAGTAAATGTGAAAGTGGCGGAGAAAGTGAAAGCGAAACAGCACAATAGCGAAAAAAAGGCAACATCGCAACGAGAAGTCGTGCTCTTGGCCATAAAAGCAATTCAAAATGTAATTACGCCATGGAGGCATGAATAATGTTGTCTGGCCTGGATGTGTAAGTGAACTTATTATAATGTGCCGCGCACGCGATTCCGACAGGCGACAATTGATACTGTCAGCGGTGAACGTTGTGAAGCATTGTGAAGGGTTACTCGCTGTCGCTGGCAGGATACTTGTAGCCAGGAGGAAGTGTTCCGGCCTGGACACTGGCCAACTCCATCCGCACAAGTGGTTAAAACCAGATGAGCATCGGGTCGGGCCTGAACTCAACTGGAGTTAATGATGGCCATAAAGTCGGCGAAAGTCATGCGAGATTTTATTGCACTCCCGCACTGTCACAATGCGAATTTAGCCGCAAAATGAAACAATTAAAATGCTCCGCTGCGAGGACTTTTGCGTGCTGCCCCCAACAAGCAAAAACCAATTTGAATAACTCAATTAATGACAAGGCCAACAGGGTCGCCAGTGGAATGCTCGAACATTGTCAAGAGAGTGGAGCAAAAAATTTTCCGAAAAAAAGAATCCAATTTTGATTTCAATTATTAAATTTTCGTCGAAAAATGGCAGACAAGAGAGAAAGTTATATTAAATATTCATTATAATAATCTACCCACTGAAATAAGTCAGCGCAAAAGTTGGCATTTGGTTTTTCGGCTTTTTCAGTCAGACAGTCAGACATTCAGACATTCAGACAGACCGACCCCAAGTCCCATATCTCAATGGGACTTTCACTTTGCCTAGAAGTCGACGGAGAAAGTTTTCTTAGAGGGCTGGGACCAGCGCATATTCTACGAGTATATATGCCAGCAAACATATTGAATTCCAATTTTGCGCTTCAAAGTTAACGTGCTGCCATTACATTAAACGTGATGAGAATTAACAGCCTTCGACTGGAAGCTATCACTTCGGTTTGCATTATCCTGCCATGTGTGTTTATTTAACTGTGTATGTGTGAGTGGACCGGCGATGTCCTTCTGATTGCGGGCGTGGTCATAGGCAATGCCTGACCTTTTGTTGGCACTAAATTAAATTTGATGGGCCACAAATAATGCTGAGGGTCTAATTATTTTCCTGCCCCTTCCACAAACGACAGATTCTCTTCAAGAACCCTTGGCACACGCTGCGTATACGTAATTAGCTTATGGACGTTATGGTAATATGCAAAATATTTACCCAGCACGTTAACTGCAGACATTTGCACTTGTGAAGCAGTAAAGTAAATGTGCAAACAGATACTCATACCGGAAGGTATATCAATGCATACTAAATGACTGAAGCTATTTGGTTTTCATTTAATCTAAAACGAGGCAGAGCAGCACATTCTCGAGTTGTCAACTGGATAACTGGATAAAAGATGGATATCCTGGATGGTTCTCCTTAAGCAAACTTGTTGTCTTCAAAATAAAGAATGCGTAAATGAGTAGAGTGATTATAATATCTACATACGGCTTATTTATATGGATGATGTATGCATTAAATTATATATTCCACTATTATTATTCCATTTTACCTAAATTTTATGGACTCCCAATAATTTGTATATAAAACTAGAGCTTTGTATGAATACCCCAATGAAAGTCAGAGCCCGAACGTGACTGATTGAACAATTTTCAGGGCTCGGCTTGCACAACTAATACGCTTTTAATTACAATTTGCGGTTAAATGGCATTAAACGCTGCACAAATACTCAATGGGGCACTGGAAACCGTACAACAAAAATGAACAAAAATTGTGCAACTAATTTGAATATTTGATGAATTTACCAGGCGCACACACTCGCACTCAGGCACACAACCGTTTCAATCAAACTAAACTAATTTAAATCAAATTTACCAATGCTCCAAACATGCCCACAAAAGACCGACACCGCTGGCAAAAAGTGCAACATAATGAGCGCCATTAAAGGCACAAAGGACATAGCTCTGCCTCCATCCGAAGCATCCTTCCATCCAAAGCTGGCCCACACGTTGATACAATTACGTGTGAACACAAAAGGGGAAGTTGGCAAAAGTTTCGATTTTTTTTGCCATGGAACTTATTTAGCAATTTGTCATTCCAGTTTGCAGATTCGGTTTTTTTCCCCACCGCAAACTCAATAAAACAAAGTTCAACAACGAACAGAAGCGATGGGAAATCGGGTGGAATAGAAATCAAAACCCAAATCAGTTTATGCCAAAAGCCCTCCCCATTACCGATCCCTTGATTTCCTCGGAACCCTATCAATATAGAAAAGGAGACAAACCCAAGGAGGGAGAATCCGATATCAAGTGAACAAGTAGCCAATGAAGTATAGTGCAATCAGATGCATTGGCGCTGGCAACCTAACGAGGGACAAACTTGGATTCATTGTCTCGCAAATTGATATTGGCCCAGAAAGGGCGGAAGTCAAGGGAGAAATGGCTGGCGCTGGTGAAAGTTGTCAAAGAATTTGGCTTAAAGCGAAGGGCCGGGGCCGAGATGGCAAAATGCAGTGGCTTGTTAGGCAACAATTCGTTTACATGATAACAATAAAACTGTTTTTGCGGCTCTGTTCCTCGGTGGCTTTCTGCATTTCTTTAAATACGAGTTTTTCCCCAGATTTATTAGCCTGCCAGATGCACACAAACTTTTGCGGCCATGCTGAATTTTCGTATAGTCGTATATATTTTTTCCATTTTAAGTTTTACTATATTTTTTCCCTTATATTTTTTGTGCAATCTTTTTTTTATTTCATCCTTCTATACACATATTGCTTTTGTTGTGTTTACTAGAGCTGGGTGTGGGTGTGGGTGTGGGAGTGGGGGTGTGCGCTTTTGTGTGTAGTTGTAGTGAGTTGGTGGAATATAAATTGCAAGCCACACAGCGGAATGCGCAATTACAGTGGCGAGAGATGCTAAAAAACGACGAGACCATATGAGTAAATCAAGGCGACAAGTTTGTCAGAAAGTATATTGGTAGTTAAAATAAAATTAAATGTTAGTGGGCGTAGATTTGAGGCAGCATAAAGCAAAGAAATTAATAATTCTAAGGGTTAACATAGAGATATACAAAGTCAAACTTTTTAGTTTTGTCTGGTGTTTGGGGAAAGTGCCAACACAACACCCGGCACACAAATGCTTTGTGTGTGCATAGGTACTCACATCCGAAAGTGTGTGGGTGTACTGTGTACAGTGTGTACAGTGGGTGGTGGTAAAAGAGTGGGGGTGGGAACTGTTATTACAAAGTAAAATTTGCAGTTGGTGTTTTCTTTGGCGTTTTATTTTTTGTGCCAGGCTCCTAGTCGCATTCTCATTTTTACCTCCTCCTCCTGGTATTTCGCCATCATTTCCAGGACTTCTTGTTGCTCCTGTAAGGTTAACTGCTTGATGAAAGCAACATTCTGCAAAGCCCCGCTTAAAGCCAGAGGGTGTGCGTGTGTGCTAACGAGTTTATAACAATTGCGGCCTGGTCGGGGCAATCTGGCAATCTGGCGCTGTAATTACAGCCATCCACCGGCGAGGATTCGCATTAGCAGCCATCGATGCGCACATCCTTGTAGCACCTTCTGTACGCGTATGGCATTCACGTACCACGAAGCCCAACGACCGAACATTTTTGGACACGCGTATGATTTTTATGCTTATCAATAATACTTAACCCGGCGAGCTCCTGGGAGCCTCCAATGGCCAGGTGTACAAATTTCGGAGGATTTTGCCAAAAAGAGAATTTATTACTGTGTCGGCCTATAAAAACGCATCAAGCGTACGTGTTAAGAGAGCTTCACTCCCGAGGACGACCAGCTTAATATGCGCCTGTCGATTGGTCCCCGAAGATTGGAAGTGCCATTTTTGAGTACCTGTCATTCCAAAGTGATTGACTTTTTTATTCGTACAACCCATCTCAGTTTATCCTAATTGCATTCCGTCAGAAAAAACTACAAAGACTCTTCATGAACTTGGCTTTTATTTCGATTGGCAGATGGGGTTTGTGGTTTCATCTGCCAATTGTCAAGTATTTTCCTATCATTAACATGTCGTCAGCATAAAAGTCAGCTGCCTCCAATTCGATATCCATGACTCTGTTTGATAGCTTATTTTTGTGGTTTTATTAAAAAATTGTTTGTAAATATTTGTTTGCGGCCTGCCTGCGTCGAAATCGATGCTTTAGTGGCCCGATTGCTTGCTGTTCTTAATAGTTTGATTTTATAGTGGCCCATTAATTGCTTTTCCAGAGGTTATTAAACTTTTACGATTGGGATAAAGAACCCATCGTTGAGTCAGCACGAAGAATTAATTTCATTGGCACCGACGTTCTTAATGCCTTGCCAAATTTTCGCTGATCTATAAGTTTTACTGAAGGGTTTTATAATAAAGTTAATATATTTTTGTTTATCTTCAATATCCTTCTATTACTCATTAATAACAGGGAGAGGGCTTTTCTATTTCTTCATTTGCTCTACTCCTTTGCTATTGTCCGAGTTAGTATGCAAATTATGATTCGCAAATACATTGTATGGCTTGCCTCAAACATTCGCATTAGGTTATCAGTCTCACTCCTAGAGTCCCGACCTTAGAATAGGATAAATCCACGCGTGTTTCGTGGCAATGTCAGAAATAATAA
Organism: Drosophila vallismaia; assembly: GCA_035047325.1. NCBI lineage: Eukaryota > Metazoa > Arthropoda > Insecta > Diptera > Drosophilidae > Drosophila > Drosophila vallismaia. The sequence continues at coordinate 1,825,584 of JAWNPU010000037.1, read as the reverse complement.
CGCGAGATAAACAACCGCAATTGACATGCAAATACAATTTTCGTATAAACGTGGGGGAAAATGGAAAAATCTCGGCGCCAGGATAAGAAAATCTTCAAGTATTTCTCCTTTTCCCTTTCCCCATGTGCAATACTTTTGTTTTTGGCTGCGATACCAATATAAAGTATTTGGCTTGCCCGATTCCAGTTGTTGTCACAAGAAATCAGGCTCCTTTCGAGACCGAGCCGAGTCAAGTCGAGTCTGGGAGCAACCTGCTAGCGGCCATTTCCAGACACAAACAAACCAAATTGGAGACGTCAGCTACATTTTGGGGAAGACCTTTTAGTTTGGGTACATATCAAATATAAATACACATATAGCATATAGTGGGTACACAAATATACCATATTCAAGGAGATACACGCACGGGTAAACAAGTTCAATTAGCATAAATATTTTGGGCATAGAAATTGGCATTTATTGCCAACGTTTGCGTTTTTATGTTTATGTTATTATCAGCCTCTACGACGCACTGTTGACAGTGAACGGAAATGGAAAAGCTAATTTACTAATTGTTTTCATTAATTAGCGGGGATATGTGCAAGAAGCTTATATGCTTAGTGACTATTTGATTGTTGCCCACAGAAACGGGCCTGGAGTGGGCCGGGAGCTGGTACGGAACATATGCCACTCCTTAGTGGGAGGATGTGGGACTTTTGCTCAATGACCCACTTGGAACTGGCAGTGGGGAAGTGGAAATTGTGGAGGGAAATGCCTGACGTTCACTTGCTGCCACACTCTGTTCGTTTGTGCCACAGCCAGCCAAATAAATAATCAAGAAGGAGGACTGACGAAAAGGCTATAAGAAAACTGAAGTCTTGATGCTCTTTTAGATGTGAAAAAAGTAATGATGGACTTGCTTTGTATACCCTATTATTTGGAGTTCTTAAATCTTACAGATTTGCATATTTTTCTTGTTGCAAACTAACTTTATTCTTGGCCTACATTATATATAGTATTAGAGTATGTTTTGGCTCAGAGTATCCAGAGTTACATCTGCTACGTATACTGGCAGCTTAAGTTTCTACTTCGTTAGTTCTCCAACTCAAATGCACTTGATCAAAAATGGCGGGCTGTGGCAGAGCTGGAAAAAATAATGTGGAAAAAGAAAGCAACTAACAGAATGGGGAAAAGTAAGCTGTGTCAGTGGCAAATGTAGAATCCGAGCCAGAGGCCACATGTCGGCTACCATTGAGTGCCGTCGACCCATTTTGGCTACAGATACAGATTTGAGAGCGGGCGGGTGTCAGTAAGTAAGTGAGTCAGTAAGTTGGCCGGTCGAAAAGTGGCCAACTTCTATCAGAAACCATCCAGAACCCGACCGTAGTTTCTGATGCCTTCCGTTTCCGCTTAGCTAGGTAATGCTTGTAATTGCAGTAGTTCAATGCCGGCGGCAACATATGCACCGGATCAACTTACCCCTGTAACGAAGTGGCACAGTTTTCCCATACTTTGGAGCATAAGTTCACCTAAAGTTAAGGGCATAACTTCCAGGCCGGTTATTGACTAACTTGCTGACCAGTCCCCAAAGGCATATGCATCATTAGTCCGGGTGGCAAATGGAAATCAGATCACAGAACCTATCCCTACGTGTACTGAGTACAGCCGCTCTCAGAGCTTGGGCAAGAGTTGTGGAAACAGGCCAGCTCGGCTGGGAAAGTGTGTCGGGACTTATTAAAACGCGCACGTGTCGACATGCACTAAAGCCAACTGCCACTTAGAGATACTCTCGGGCTAAGTAAATATGCAGCCCGGCTTTTGCATTACTCATACGCCGTGGTGGCTGCCAGAAGTTGGCCCTTCATATGCACGCGAAAAATCAATTATTTAAATGGAAATACCCCTCCCACCGGCACACGCAGAAAAAAATATATAAGAAACAATATTGCAAAACTGTTGCAAAGCTAACCATGCGGGTGGTTAACTAAAAATATTTGTTAGGGCAACTTTGACAACGTTTTTAATCAAATTGCTCGTGCTGCGCGCCACCGCTCCGCCCCAGAGTTGTAAAATGAAAATGACACAAAATTTTGTAAGCTGCCCCATGCAGCTAGCCTTGTTGGATCCTCCTGCAGCCTGCAGAGCACCAACAACAAAAAGTAACCATCGTAAAGCATTCCCGCCAAGCACCGCAAAAAATATGTACGAGTGCAAAGAAAAATTCATTGCATACTCGGAGGCGCGACACGTTTTCGGTCTGCCAGGATATGTATGTTTGAAGCGGCTAATTTAATTGCAAAAGCTAAAAGTTTTGCGTGCATGCGTGGAATTTATAAAAACTTAGGTTTGAGGTAATCATTTTTATTTGCAGCCCTTTAGGCCAGAAGAATTTGAATGTGTTTAAGCGAAATTACACTGTATTTTCGCCTTGAGGGTAATCGAACTAGGCCTTTATTTACTGAAAAACCAAGCAAAAGTAATCAAGCAAATGTAATAAACAAATAAAATTTCATTCCAGAGATATTTGTAATTAAAATTGAATTTTCGTTTCCTTAATTGTATTTAATTTTCGACTTTCAAAGTGTTTGAGTTTTCTACTTATTAGGAAGAGTGGAGTAGCCTACAAAGTAAAAGACTTTTACAAATTATTGAAGAGAATGTAGAACCATTTTGGTTTGTATTGACATTAATTTTTGAATTTGATAAAAAATTTGAGGAGTTCTTAACCATGAGAAATAATAAAACAGAAAGGACAAATTCCCACAGCTTGTAGCTCAGTGTTCCCAGAGAAATGTGAAAGCATTTCTCTGCAAGAGAGAAAAGTCGCTGGTTAATTATTTTATGTGTGATTAGTTTTGGTAATTGCTATGCTCTTCCGGCATTACTCCCCCTCCTTGGGCTTGTGGCTGCCAGCAAACAGATGGAATATTGAGGCAACTAATGCATAAATGATGAAATTATCTAATAAGGCCGCCGCATGACTTATTAAGTATGGCTCTCGGCGGATTTGATGGATATATTTTTCCCTCATTGCGCACGTGTGTGGGCTGCTAAATAAACAAAGGCTTTGAGCATATTTTCAACTAATTTAGTTAAATTTGTTTGAGCAGCACCCTTTTCGCCGACACCCTTAAATATTTCCTCCTTGGCCGAGAAAACATTTTACTTATTGAAAAGACCACAAGAAAAAGTTGATTCTTTATCGTTTGATGTTGCCCGGGGAAAGTCTGAGAGAAAGTTTTAAGCTGCTTTTCTGGCTAAGCACTTACTTTCCACAACTGAACACAATTTCGGGTGTTTACCACTCATTAAAGGTTGCAGATTCAAAATAAATTTATATTATTTATTGATATTTATGGAACGGAGCCAAATTTTACTTTGGCCATTAATCTTAATAATTTTTATTGCTTCTGCTTCAAAAAGTATTTATTTTGTTGTTTGAAAGTTTGCGGTTAAAGGGATTTCCCACAAAGATTCTATATTTAAGTTTCCAGCATGCTTTTCTCTTGTAGAAATTAAGTTTTTGCTTCTATTTGGGACATTCTGTGGCACTTGTTTCGCACTCGATAGGCGATGGTCAAAACCAAAAACCATAATTGACTTGTTAGACAAACAAGTGCACGAACGGCATTGGAATTGGCCTAGCAACTGGCTAGGCCATTAAAGTTAATTTAAAGTGGCTCGACATCGACGGAGTGGAGTGGTAGCCTCGGTTCGTAGCTTCGGTTAAATTAATAATGGTTTATGTGTGCTTTGGGGCAAGTCGCTGCGAGGGAGACGGCAATAGTTTGGGAAAAAGAGAGCGAGCTTCGGGCACATGTAGCGTATGCGCAATGTTTGTTTGTCGGCTTGAAGTTATTAAAATGCAGCAGGGAGCATTGGCGGCGGCAGAAATAGTGGTGGCAGCTGTTGTTAGTGCGCTAATTTCGCTAAACATGCAAATCACATGTACGAGTTGCAGCTAGTGGTGGTGTGACCCCTTTGCCACACAAACACACTCACAAATGCACCCCTAACTGAGTTCAAGCACTTGAGTTGATGTCGCGGCCCTGGCACGCGATGTTCTCGCTCGCCGTAGGCATTTCGCCTTGCAGGTTGTCATTACGATGAAAATTGTGCGCACAAGTACTTAATAACAAGTGCCACACAATGTGGCACACACGCACACAACAAAGTGCAACAACAAGCATGTTTGCACGGTAAAAAATGAGTATATTACAAAGAACCTTTAAAGTAATCTTAATTTAGGGAGGCATTTTAAAGAGATAACTATCTAATAATCCCTTTACCCATGTTTAACTCTATTTAACAAACATTTTTCTGAAGCCCTACCCTCTTTTTTGAAGTGTAGACATCCTTGTATATAGTATATAATTTTGATAGTGCAAAGTGTTGCCAGCGTGGCAACGTGTCGCATTAGCAAAGTGTTGAATTTTCAATGATTTGCAAGTACCAACCAGAGCTCAGCAACAGCATCTCCCACTTCAAAGTAACTGCGTAATACATGGCGCATCCTTAACATTGTTGTTCGCTTCTTGCAACACCAGCTGTTGCCCAAAGACAACGCCCCCTCGTCACCGTGTCTCCTCGCTACCAAACGATTGCAATTGCATAAATTGGCAATGCTGTTCAATGTATTTTTAACTATTTTGCATAATAGACACCCATCCACCCACCACCCCCACTCAGGAAGCAGCTGGCAGATAAAAAACACAAGCGATCCAAGGGAAAAATCAGGAAAATTCCGGGAACCATTCTGACGGGAATGTAATTTGTTGCAATTGTTGTTGCGGGTTCCGTTCAATGGCTTTGATTAATGAAGAATTCATCTAACCTCAGTTGGGTGAGCATTGTACTTAAATTTGGGGCAAAGCAAAGTTCACTGACGAGCATATACTCGTAAAGTTGTGCATTTGCGTTGTTGGCATTCTTCGAATTTATTTCTAGTCTCTGATTGCTGTCTTGCCAGCCGCAACAGTTGCAACAGAAGAAGCAGCCACAGTTGCATGTTCATCTGTTCATCTGTCTGGCTAGGGACAAACATCATCAAGGAGCAGCAGCAGATGCTGCTTTAGGGAATGGCCCCTTTTTTCCCGAATCTCCCCCAGGCCTCGACTTACTTCGAGGCTCTGAGGCTTTGAGGCTGATGGTGCCTCTGCTTCTGCTTCTGCCTGTGCTCCTGCTTTGGCCACTGCCACTGCTTTTTCTGTGGTAAGAAATTTCTGAGACTTTCAACATTTCCTCGGGCCACTCGCACACAATCACCACTCCCACCTTACCGATTTTCAGCTGCCAGAGGCCTGCCTAGGATCGTAAAAAGAAAATTAAATAAAAACAACTACGGGCGGGTGCTGGTTTTTGTTGCAAATTTAAAGAAAAATTCCCTCGTTTTTATCTCCGCTGGGGTGTTGACTAGTTTTTAGGCGCTGCCCCAAGCCAGGGAATTTTCTCGTTTTTATTTCCAGCAATTTACATGCGTCCCCTCCAGAAATTTGTAACCAGAGGAGGCACGAACATTTGCGTTCCTCCCATCAAATGCACTGCTCCTTGAAGCCAAAAGGACCCTCCATTCCCCTGCCTTGGGGGTTGGCTTTCACATTTTTTGCTTTCACTTTTAAACGTGAGTTTATATTCAATTTATTTGATTGTTTGCCAGCGAGCTTGCCAGTTTCGTATAACAAAAGCGCGAAATTCGTATAGTTCTTGGCATTTGCATGCGCTGTCATTCGGTTTGAATTTGTTTTGCCAGTTGCCATTCAATTTCATGTCCTGGCCTCAACTTTTTGCCATGAATGATAATTGAGTTTTACTTGCCCTTTGTTTTCTTGCCTTATTGTCGTTTTGGTTTGCCATTGTTTGTCGTTAGACAAGAGATGGCCAATAAAAATAGCCCACAAAAACTAAATAAATTTCTTTATTTGGCTTGAGGTCAAAGGGTGCAACAGACCCGACACTTTTAAGGACATAAAGCTGGAATTCTAAGAGACAGTTTCTTTAAACTGTGCTTTTATAGCACGCATTTTCTTAAGGACTTTATTTCCAGAATTTTTTGCGTCTAATCCTTTATAGGCATGCATGAAACTGCATTGGTAAGTGAGAATATTATTCCCAACCACTATTTCAAAATCCCTCGACTAATCATCAACTCGTAACAATTTCAATGCCTTTTCCCCGCTGAATTTTACAATCAATAAATGTGGCCGCTCCGATTGTTTGTTGCGGAAAATATTCGAAAATTTGTCGGTTGCGTTTTTAGCCTGGTTAGACCACAAAACAGTTTACGGAAAGTATTTCAATTAGTTTAATTACAGATGGCAAACGTAAAGTTTGGTACCAATACGCAATTATTTGCCAATTGCGGTTGTCACTCTCCAAGCCCGTCCGTCCGTCCATTTGCGCGGCAATTAATTTTGCATAATTTTTTCCGATGTCCGCCGTGTATTTTTGTTTGTGCGGTTAGCCTACCCGTTTCGACTAACTTTTCAGCTCAAGTGCAAATGAAAATCAGTCAAAATGTTGCACCAGCAGGGCGCGTAATGAATGTGTGAATAATTTACGAGTTGCCTGAGTGCCTGAGCTGGGATGGTGTTATAAAAGCGACAAAAGCCATAACAGGCATTCCAAAAAGGGTGGCTAGACTTTTGCAATTTCAGTTTCTGCACAGGGAGAAACCTCCTTTTCACCAAAAAGTTAGCTCCATTCTATGGAAAAAGTGGATTTTTATTAAAATATGTAAAAGAAACATGCAGCGACTGTATAAAAAGTTTTTATTAACCCAAGGGTTTAATTTTGTTCTGTTTTTCCTGTAAATCTTATAGCCGTCTGGTTGCGGTGTTTTTTGATTGTCCCCTGTTGGCTGGCAATCAATCAGAGAGTCTGGCCCAGAGTCTCGGCTAAAAGCAGCCACTACTTCGGAAGCTACAGCATCTGCTCCCCCAACAACTTGCAACATCGATGCGGAGTTTGAGTACTGAGGTGCCCTGTCCAGAGACGCATGAAATGCATTAGGGCTGCTTAATAATTTAGCAACGAACTTTAATCCACTGTAGCGCAGCTCATCTCGGCTAATTCCAAAACCGGCCCAGTATCCTCCCGCCTTCGTAAAATTATATTTGGTCTTCCTTTTGGCAACTTCCCAGAATGGAAATTGCGAGGAAACTAGAGAAAATAGCCTGAAAGCGCTTAGCTTAACATAAAGTTTTTTCTAGGATAGGTTTCCCATTGAGTAATGTTTTCAGGAATGAATATTTTAGGATCTAAGGATATCTTAAAGATCAGTACGAGTGAAGATTTATATCCTGTGTTAAGTTTAGTATTTCGCTAAAATACACATCCATCGGAAAAACTATTGAACACTTCTTTTATCGCGCTTTTTCCATTTTTTCTTTGCTTTTCAATCATAAGTGCAGCAGTTGGAAAATTATTTTTCCGTCAGCTTAATTAAGTTACTTTTTGTGCTCTGCAAAAGAGAAGATGGCATAATTACAACGGGCTTCTGCCCTGGCTCCTATTTATTTTGGTAATGAGCACATTTCACTCCCTCGCCGTGCAGTTGATAGAGAATGCGTACTAATTATTTGTAATTTACTTTGATTCCGGCTGCTACTGCTGATGCAGTAGCTGATACTGCTACTGCTGATGGTTCTGCAAGTCAAAAGTATTCAAAGTGCCGCTTAAGCTCATTTGCTGGCCATTAATTGGAAATATTTAAAGCATTCGGAATCGTTGCCTTTTCGGTAGTGTGCAGTATTGTTGCCGGCCCTGGGGGCAACTTATTTAATTACTAATGCTCGGCCAATTAAAAGTTAACTTCTAATTATTATGAGTTTACACAGACACCGGCATCGCTGTCGAAACGGCACACGCTGCGTATGAGTAATGTGGATGCCTTGCGTGAATTTTGTGGTCCTTGCAAAAATGCCAGCTATTTTCGCGTGCAAAATGCAAATTAAACAGATACCCACCAGTCAGCTAGCCTATTTTTTGTTCCTGTTTTCCAGGTCATTTTCCTTTTAATTTTTGGATGGTTTTCTGGCCGTTCAAGGGTTAAGCAATGCATGACGCTGATTGGGCTAATAGAAGAGGTTGCTGGACTTAATTTTTGCATGATGATGGGCTATGGCCATAGCGGAGGTCATCACTTGAGTGAGAAAAATATTGTTAAATACCACGGACTCCAAAAGAAAAATTTCGATCAAAATGAAAGCAAATATTCAAAAAAGTTTTAAGAACTTCATCGCTGAGTTTTTCATTATTGAAACAACTGAATTTTTCAACCTTTTTTTTCAGAACAGTGTAGTCAATGTTAATTTTGGCAACGATAAAAAAATCTCCTTTTTTAACGGCCAGTTGCCTGCTGTTGTCGCTTATCTCGCGCAACACATACAGCTAAATAAACAGGTGCACACTACCACACCCGTCCACCCACACACACAGACAAACCTATACACTTTTATGCAAAACTACAGCTGTAACAACAAGGACTTGCCACACATCGTTGCACGTTACAGAAATCCAACAGAATGGGATTAAAACTTATTTAGCTCCGTGCCGTGCAGTTGGCGCTTTAACTTTTTTCTCCCCATCCCCGCGTGGGATTCTATAAATTTATGACACGCTTCGGTGTCCTTCCGCCAACCAGTTTCGCTCCCTCGGGCTCTCTGCCTCCGCCCACCTAGGAAGTTATCCTCAAGACCGCGTCTCAAATTCGAAATACGCAAATAAAGTGGGCAACATTGCACAGCTGCAGGTTTGCATTTTTGCTTTGCAGTATGCTTTATCTGCCTTTGTTTAAGGTGGGGCATGCCACATCCTCGTCCCATCCCATTCCCATACGGAACTTGAGTGGCAAATGCTAAAGATAAATGTGATAAATGCGCACAAACGGGCAAATAGCGTTATAAGCTGACCGCAAGCTCTCCGATGATATAGTTGTTGTTACTCTCTGCTGGGCAAACATGGCTAATATGCAGCTTTATGCAAGCGGCTTTTGCGGTTGTGTCATTACTGGATACGGGATATGGGATATGGGATACGGGATAGTTAAACAGAAGCTCGAATCCTTCTCTTTAAATAATACTCGCGGAATTCCTCTTTTCCATTTGCAATGCCACGCCGGTAAATCACATTGGATCCTTCGCCTGCAGAACACTTGATATCTTCAGGAGGGTTTGCATATTTAAAATATTTGCTGTAAGCCGCATCGCTTTCACCTTTTTTGCAGAATTGTTTTTTAGCTTTTGACCTCAGTAAACATTTTCTGTGCATATGCAAAGCTAGCAAACACACACGTACAAACCTTAAAGGTCCTTTTTCAACTTTGTTTTATTATTTCTGTCCTCCAGTTGCGGGTATTCTTATTTCACTTGCCCTAAAATGTGTCATTTTCTATCATAAAAAGAATATTTGTTACTCTACGTTTTAAAAATAAGTTAAGGAAAAAAATCAGTAAAAAAAAAGATTATATTTCATGTTGAAAACTTTAAGTAAAGTGTATTTTTGTAGTTTCATTAGATATAATTTAAAATCTTTTTGTGGCAAACATAAAGGAATTTTTAATATGCCCTACACTTGGATGAATCGCTGGAATTTTGCACAACTTTTGTTTGCATTGTGGTAAGGGGATGCCTGTCCGCCATTCTAGCCAATTGCCTCTTCTGCCTTTTTACGTTTTTGTTGACCCTCTCTCTTATTTCTATTTAATTAAAAGTGCACATTTTTACATATTCGCCAAGTTTTTAATTTTCATAATTAGCATTTTCAACGGTATCGTCGTTTTTTGTCGCTGTTGCAACAACCAAAACTGCGAGTAAATGACATTTTCGAGTATGTTGTGACACCAAAACTCACACCCATACACCCATACACACACACACCCATAGCCGTCAGCCATTATACACACGAATTTGCCCTGAAGAGCTGTTTTCGTTGCCTACTTATGTGGGTCGCAGTGTCACATGTAAGCAGTTGCCAAAGTGCTTGGATATGTTTTCGTGTGGGTGTATTTTTGTCAATGTGAGTGTGTTTTGGAGTATTGTGAAGAAGGCTTGTCGCTCTTGCTTGTTGGCTTCTCCCATACTTGCCACGAATTTGGCGATGCTTTTTAAAGTTTGAAATTAAAATTATTTTAAGGAATGGAATTTTTCTGGCTTAAATGGAATGAAAGGCTTCGCCCTCGAAATCACAGAACTTGCCAGCTTGGGTAGCCAGTCTTAGCCACATTATTAACTCGTCTTCGGCCTGTCTGGGGTAATTTACGCTTTGCAACCAATCTAGCACGTGTCATCGCCTGCGGTCCGATTTAACTTGTCTTCTGCCAATCTGAGTGACAGTGACAGTATTGTCAACTCGGCTTGCAATTAAGCCTGTCTTCGCCTTGGGCGTCTCTAATTACATGTAATTTTGATACCAGAAATGGTCAAAACCCAACATAATTACGTACTCTAACTAAAGTAAGATTCTATCACAAAGTGAAGCTAACAGGGAGTATGAAAAAGAAAAGTGTTGGAGTTGGGTGACCATTAGAATTAGTTTCTAATTTCATTGCAAAACAATTTTCGAAGCTTAAACGACACGAACAACTATTCTGGCAAAAACAGCATAATAACAACTTGCAAACGTGTTTACCCACTCATTTTGGTTTTCTGGCTGGCCCAAGAAGGAGTAAGAGGATGAAACCCCCCTAATACAAATTGGCCAAGGCTCCGCAAGGTGATTTCGACTGAAGTTTCCCTCATCGTGTTTATTTCTGGGTTTCCCGGATACTGAAATATGTGTAGTAGTATGTATTCAGTTAGCCACAAAAGCCGGAAATAACAGCATGACCTAGATTTTCATGAACACAACACAAACCAGCCAACTTGCAGCAGGTACACCCTCTACCTGTTACCATTTGCTGCCATTTTACTGCCCCTTGCAAAAAGTGTTTTAAAGTGGGTTCAGCATTTGACAAATAATAAAATAGTAAAAATTTTAGAGCGGCGAGTGCGAGATTCCTAAACTCTAAAACAGAATTTATTTCTTCATTTCAAATATATTTCATGCCACGACAACGTATTCTGACGCTCAAACTATTCCCAACACTAATTAACTATTGTAAAGTCCTGGCTGCATTAATTTTCATACTGAAACCACATAAATTTTGTGGCATTCAACGCTCCGAAAACTTCTTATCTTTTAATATACTCATTAACTTTTGCCCATATCAAAACAATCATCGCTTTGCCGCTGCATGGAAAATTTTGCGTACCGAAAATTTCTGTTTTTCCAGGACAAACACACATGTATAAACAAAGGCCGAGTTGGGCACAAAATTATTTCATATAATTTGTAAAAGAGCGAACAATAAACGGGCTCAGCAGGTCACAACCCCTCTGCCAGTCGACCCAACTCTTCCGCCGGTCCACACTTGAATACTTTATTAGTTCGGAACGCTAAATTAATAATAAAAAGTTTGTGTTTTCGGGAAGCTTTAGTGGGTTTATTTAGCAGCGACCAATGGGGATACAATACGCATACCCAATGTGGTGCGTTGTGGCGTTTTGGGTCAGGCTTGATTATTTAAAAAACAAAAGTAATTAGAACCGAAAGCTGTGGGAGCAAGCTACCATATTTGCTTCGTAGGGATTGAAAACTATGCTGTGCAGCTAGACATATTTGGTCGTACTTTATTTTAATATAACACATACACCCATCACACACAGTCTGTTTGAAACTGATATGCATAATGTATACGAAAAAGTTTTTGTCCTGAAGAGCCGAGAACGTAGAGGGTTTTGGTTGAAATTGCTTCGGCCAAAACTTTATGAGCCGGAGGAGTGGCATAAATCTGCTAAAAATGAGCCCGCCGCATTTTGAAACTGGTGGACAGCTTGGCAGCCATTTTCTGACTGCCCCTTAGCCTCTCACCCCCTCATCCAGTTTTTCGTTTGCATTTCGCACATGTGTGCGAAATCGTCTTCGTGGTAGCGACAGACTGAAGCCCCGCCAAAAGTTGTTGCCAAGATTTCTTCACGCACTTGCACTTTGGCCCCTCACAGACTCAGGGACTCGGAATTTGCAGACTGACTGCAGAACTCGGAAAGTTGGAAAAGCCAAAAGTCAGAATGCAAAAAACACGACCTGGCGGAAAGTGCATTCGCTGATGGCCTGAATATCGCTCACGAGGGCTCGCTGAGGAAAGACCTTTCCCAATTCGAGGGTAATTTGCAAAATCAACCTTAATTCCATCAGACAAGTGCGGTGTTGCAAATTGACTTTGGAGGCAATTTGCTAGCCAACAGGCTGTTGACGGGTCCTTTTCATTCGGCCCAGCCAAGGCGACCTCTGACCCCGTCACCGAATTCAATTATTCAGAAGCTGCAATCCTGAAAATGTGTTGTCTGTTGGCTAGCCCTAAAATATTAATTAGAATTCTGTAGCCTGGCAAACAAGTGGTACAGGGGAAGAGGGGAAAAAAACAGGAAATACAGGAAATGCTTTAGATGTTTCTGCCACAATTCTGCTAAATGGGAGGGGGAACGCCTTTTTAATTATGTTTCTTACTAAAATCATTGTAAGTTTTCAAGAAGCTAAACTATAATATTTTTGTTGTATTATACAAATCGTTTCAAAAAAATTGGTTATAATGATGTTAATTATTAATTTGATTTCAATGAATAAATTATAGAATATCGCAGTTTTTTCCTGTGCATCTTTTCTTGATTAAAAAAAGAACTATAAACCAATCCGAATGGCAGGGATAGAACGCATAGGAAAGGAAAACACGCAGAACGATAGAAGGAAAAATTGCCGGTTGCAGTTGCAACCATTTGCCTTTGAGCGGAAAGGACATAGAGGACGCTTGGCCTGGCCCATTATGCATAAGCCATTGTCCTGCACTTGTTGCTGTTAATGGACCATGCTCCTGCCAGCGAAATGTCCGCCCATTTTTGCACTTACCCCCGTTAAGAGTCTCCCCCTTGAGCAAGGCCAAGCGTTGTAATGTTTTTAATTAAGAATCGCAGTCCGCCCTGTTCTGTTTTTGTTTTTCATTTGCGCAATCTAAGTGGGACAATGGCCATTTGCTGAAGAGCTTCTCAAATTCCGCTAAACGCAAAACGGAAAATGATGCATTTGCTTCGCAGGCTTGTAAAAAAGCCAAAGGGTTGTGTGAATTATGTATGATTCCGTGCCAATATTATTGTCGCTTAATTCAATGGATTTTTCTACCTGGGTTTCAATTGATATTTATTTAAAATATAAGGGAACAAAGGATTTCAGTTATGCAGGGAATTTAAAAAGGTCGCGGGAATTTCACACTTGAATTGTTATTAAATTTAATTCGTAATCTATAAACTTTTATTTACTTCATTCCGCCGTTTTACTTGCCACCAAAAAAATTATTTAAATTATTTTCGGAAATTCATTTGCCGTCACAGCACTGAGAAATTTACTGGCAAACGTTCCATTTATTTTCAATGAAATACTTTCTTTAGATTCTTTTTATTGCTGTGTGTGCAATGCGGCGTATACGCAATATGTGCAGTAGGCAGGTCGGGAAAAAACATGGCAGATGATTTGCCGAAAAACACTTTATGAAGTGTATTAAATTTACCCCGCCTCGACAAATTTATGAACAGTAATTTTTTTGTCGGTCCTTGATGCTGCTGCCGCCCATGAAAAGTGCATAAATTTGCATTTATTTTTTCGACTGAAGCTGCAGCTCCACCGCCAGATCAGGCGGGCTCAGGCTCGGGATAAAAATAAGATACTACAAAATGGGGCGATGGGCCTGGAAATGGGCCTGGTCCTGCTCCTGGTCCTTGTCCTGGGCCAATGATTAATGAGTGCACAATTTAATAGGTGGTCTTCCTCCCTATCGCCGTTCCAGTTTTCGTTCCCGGTCTCTGCATTTTGTATGCATTTCCCAGGCATTTCCACATGATTGCACTTAATTCTTATATATACAAAATACGTATATTTATATATCTATATTCATATGCAGACCCACATCCATACGTAAGCATTTGCAGTTGCTTTACATGCTCTAGCCCCCTTTGTCCTTTTTTTCGGTTCGGAATTGTACCCCATCCCAAAAAAAAAAGGATTCGCCTGCTCCCGCTCCCTGTCCCGTTGTGATTTATTACTTCAATTGTGTAGTCGCGGAAAATGCATTTTGCGCATTGCATTTCATAGCCGGCAGCGTTTGTTTTTTGCCCCTCCCTACCTCTCATGACCAACCCTCATCCCTTTGCAGTCGGTGAGGTGTGAAGTCGGTTTCACACACAAACACACGCATGTTTGTGGCTGCACTCTATGTTCCCAAACACACGCATACCAACACACCAGTTTTTTTCGTCCTTGCGGCAATTGTTTAAACATCGGGATTGGTCTGTGAGTGTGGCATGTTCTGTTGGCCCAACAAATTGGAGAGGGCTGCGATTCCATTTCAGGAAGCTCTTCTAGAACTATTGATTATAAAGGGGTGGCAATTACTTATTCAAGAAAAGCATAATTTTTAAGGAAGAATAGCTTATGAATTTTTGAAAACAACATTTAAAAGAGCATTGGTGCAGTCGACTAAAGCCCTTGTCAAGGGCATTCCTTGTCTCAGGCTCTCTCTAGGCATCTATTCATTTCATTTTTGGGCCTGGGATTTTTGCCTCCTCATCGCGTAAATCACAAAATGTCCGGGCCGACTATAAAACCGAGGAACCATAGGGAGAAATGGCGATTCGGGGGGTGAACTGCCTTTGCATGTTGTATAATTTGTTGCAACTCTCAGGCTTGTGGCATGCGGTTACCTGCTACATACTACGATTCTCAAGGTGGCCTGACGTGCATTTATTTATAGCCACTGTTTAATGGTTAACTAGATGAAGGCTTTTGGCCGAATTCGGTGACTCGGTGACCTCGTAGGTGGCACAGCTGCCCTGCAATCACTAATCGTGGCAGCAACTCATGAATTCCGATAATTATGCTGATCATGCCGAGTGCGAACTCAATTTGTATGGCATTCCATCATCGACACCATCGACAGCAATTGGTAATGCCATCCATCGACCATTGACAGCAGCTGCAACTGGGCGACTGGTCGGTCGAAATTAGTTTTTCATGTAAATTTTAAGCCAAACTATATGTGGTTATACCCATACTCCGACTCAGCCAAAATCCCGTGCCCCAGAGGCCTGGCCAGTTTCCCATGTGCGTTTATTATAATTTATGTAGCAATTTATCATCTAGAAGCTCCAACCCGTACCCCCCATGGCAAATGCCCGGTAACCATCGGCATTGGCATCGGCAACAAAGGCAAAGTTGTCCATAATATCCATGGACTGGCCCCGAATTTTCAATTAGAAATTGTTGGCAATGTGTGTCCAGGCCTGGGGAATAAGCGAGTACGAGTGCATAAATTTTTAATATTTTTGGTTCAAATTTCCACAGGATAGACTGGGCAATTTACCTGAAACTGAGCATGCCAGAGTATGGTAGGCATATTTGGCTTAACTTTTAACAAGTTTAGCATTTTTGAGGAAATTTACACTCGCATAGAATAAAGCCTTTCATTAGATAGCGCCGTTCTTCTGGTTTAAGGGATGATTGATCTCGGAATGTAATCCCAAGTAGTAATTATTCTATGTAATATTATATTATATGTATTCATCGAATGGTAAACCCCTTCTTTGATTTGCATTTTGAAAAAGGTTTTTCAACTAATTTAATCTGCTAAGCCATAACTCACCCGGCCATAACTGACCGACTTAAAGGTGGCGCTGGCCATTCTCTATTGCCATTTTGCAGAGCACTTAACGGGTTGATGGAGCGGCGATTAGACGGCTTGGCAAATGGTCGACAAGCGCTGCAAACAACAATAAACATGCCGAGCTGAGGCAAAGTGACGACGGCATTAGATAACATCGCATATCAATGCAATCGCAATCCGCTTTGGGCCAAGATTTATAGACACTGCAGCACAGCAGGCGGCAAACCAGGCAAAGCAGGCAAAGAAGTTGCAGCTGAAGTTGCCAATGCCAGATGGAAGTTGGCTTACAGTAAATATAAAATGGCTGAGACTGGAAAATCAGCAATTCAAAGGGATTTGCGTGTGCAAGCTGGCGACAGTCGGCCACCCGTTCCTCTCCAGTTCTCCAGGAGAAGTCGGAAAAGTCGGAAAAGTGGAAAAGCGTGGAAAGGAAAGACGGAGAGAGCTGCCAGCTCAAGTTGTGTGCCATGGCAATGTCAATACAATCTGGCAATGGTTCAATAGTTGGCAAAATGTTTGCCTAACCGCGTGTGCACTCACAATGCACATCGGACATTGTTTTTGGCCGATCTGGTTGCGGGTGTGGTAGGTGAGCGTAGCCATTCAAAGGAGCTAATGCGGCATGTGTGGCAGTGTGGCTGTGGGGCAGTGGGGCAGAGGGGCAGACGGCCGCGTTCCATGTGCCATGTGCACGCCTCACCGAGCATACATACAATTGGCATGGGTCGCGACACCGCAACAAATGAGGGGCAATCAAAGCTGTCCCAGACACAGACTTGCAGCAAGCTGCAAGCTAAAACAGAAACTGAAACTGAAGGCTGAATGGTGCAATGTTGAAAGGCGGAAGCCGTTGCATTTCATTTGCTTCCACATCAGCTCGATTAAACGGGTAATGGAATCTTATGACAATAAAATAAAGTCATTGACAGTGGTAGAGTCCTTTTAATTTATTGTCTAATTGAAAAATGAGAGATTGGAAATAAATGCTGGGATTTGTTAAATAAATCCATTTAAACAGATGCTACAAAAACAAGAATCCTTTAATGTATTTGAAAAAGAACTATCGCAGAAATAAATGATTATGAAACCTTCTAAATTATTCTACAGTCCGATGAGAATTCTGGGAAACAGTTTCGCACCTTCTGTTGCTGACTGCCATTCGACAGTATTTAATTTTGCGTCAAGACTTTACAAATATTGTGATATTCATATAGAAAGCCAGAGGTGGCAGTTCGAGTTGCGGCAGGATAGCTCCCAGGTGTCCGGGATTGGGATTGAAATGAGGATGGGGAACGAGGCGGGAAACTAGGCGGCAACTACGGGCGTGGCAACAGGATCCGGATTGTTTGTTGGCTGCAAGCGACAGCGGAGGATGAGGAGCAGCAGCGGCAGCGACAGCGGCAGAAGCAGCAGTTGTAGCAACAGCCGACGCGATGATGTTTCGCCTCCTGCTTCTGGCTTTATATATAAAATATGTTTGAGACCATATATTCGTATGTAGGTTGGTGGATAGGTAGCTGTGGCAAGCCGAGCACGACAAGAATTTAATTAAAATCTGAAATTACTGCCACCGGCAAGAATTTCGCAACAGCCAGGATTTTGAGAATTTTTAGATACGAATTTTTCTTTCGTGGCAGTTCTGAGGCTTAAACGCACGGCTTTAAAACGATCCACAGATGTCCTCGTCATATTGGACTTGGGCAAATATTGCAGCTTCTTAATGGAAAGTGCACACAGTGGAAAAAAAGGCGATTGCAGGCAACTGGAAAATTCAGCAAGAGACTTTCCCTTCGGGGCTCTTGACGTTTTCACGCCATCGACCCAATTTAAATAAATTTATCTCAGCCGTCGAGGCGGGAAAGCCGAAAATAATTATTTATTGTCCTGTGGCTGCATTAAGGCTCTCCATACGCTCTCCTCTGATGCCGCTTTATGCCTGGAAAATT
Source organism: Drosophila vallismaia (assembly GCA_035047325.1). Classification (NCBI taxonomy): domain Eukaryota; kingdom Metazoa; phylum Arthropoda; class Insecta; order Diptera; family Drosophilidae; genus Drosophila; species Drosophila vallismaia. The sequence continues at coordinate 1,807,917 of JAWNPU010000037.1, read as the reverse complement.
AAAATTAATGCCGTTTCATTCGATCGGGCAGGCCAAATAAAAGTATTACTCGATATGCGCTGAATTTTAAGTTTTAATAGGATAAACTCGCTTGAATGTGTGTGAGCCGGTTCAGCTTGAGGGGGGATGGGATTAAATTATACGAAAATCGTGGCATCAACAAACTTATAAACAATGGCACAAAGGGCATCGATGCCGTTGGACTGGGACGAGCCAACAGATAAAGCCCCGAATTGCCTCGAATTTTACAAAAATTCAATGTTGCAATGTGGCCTGCTTAAGCTTTGTATACAATTAAATATAATAAAAACGGTTATTTTTATTAAATATGTAATGAAAATCCTTCCCAAGGACACTCAACGGGTTCTGTTTTTCTCTCCACCAGCTTTCACTGCTCCCGGCTACATTTTAATATATTTGTGTATAAAAGATCATCCTGTGAATGTAAAGGACATATGTGACCGGGTTTGTTAAACATTTCCGTCTTGGCTTTTTGCATCGTCGCTCACACGGCGTATGCTTAATTCGAAGCGGCAAACAATTATAAATTTAATTATAAAATTAATGCCGAGCGTGGGCGGAGTGTGTGCATTGTGCAATTGTGCCTGTGACGGTTGCGGGGGAGGGCTGGGCTGTTGTTGTTAGTTTAACAAAACATTACATGGGCGTCAGCAATTTAAAGGCACACAAAACCCACACAACACCCAAAACATAGACATAGACATCTACTCGTACGTGGGAGCGTGACAAGTTAGTGCAAATTTACACGATAAATTCATTAAAAAGGTACACAAAGTACTGCAAATAGTTTACTGATTTGTTGCTGCCGTTACTGCTGTTGTCAGTGTTGGCGTTGCATGTTCAGTTGATTCAATTTAATTGTTTTGCAACATGCACACCCCAATGGGAGGCGGTCGGCCGGGTCCAATTGCTATTTTTGTTGCATGATTTTCCCTCTGACAATAGATTTGTGGTGTAGGGTCGGGCAGTATCTCCATATTACAAACAAGCAAAGAGAAACATTTTTCGCCATCCGCATAAATTATTAGTTGCACCGATTTACCACTACCGCTCCCTTTGCATAGTTTCCCTAATTCGTACTCATTTTAATTAAAAATCCTTTTCGCCATAACAACAGTCAGCAAAATGCGGTGTCAAAAGGCAAGCTTCAATGTACATAAACATAATGCTAAATCAGCAATGCATGCTTATGCGTATGCAAATTTGGTAACAGAAATATTTTTGGCTCATTTGGCAATCGAGGATATGGGAGGAGCTTTATGGATGCCAAAGGACTCGTCAAAAGAGGTGACATCATATTTTATTTGGCTTTAAAAGGTTTGACATTTCGCACGACCCAATTGAAGTTCATAAAAAGGTAACATATATGTTCTGGTAAAGTGTTCAAAAAGGACCTTTATGTTTTTCAGGATATGGGGATTAAACAGCCTTTATATGTTTGTCCAATGTCTAGCCTCTGAAGAAAATATTACCCTATTGAGTTTACAATAACAGATCGTATACTTGGAAAACATTGAAAGTTGGCAAAAGGCAAACATAAACAGAAGGCGCTTAAAGTAAAATCAAATGGAGACGCACTTAAAAAAGTCCTTTGCTGGCATTTATGGCTGCAATATGCGAAAGACCAAACGTGGGCGAACAGTGGCGTGATTTGTAACAATTTACCCATAAATCCAGCTTGGATAACAGAAAAACAAGGCCCACAACAAGGAAATGGAGGGGAAAAAGTTGCTAAAGCAACACACCATTATTATAAATATTTCATTAAGTTTTAAGTGCCTCCACGCAGCAGCACAACAATAAAAATGGGACACGGCACGCGGGATCCTGCGACGATTTGCTTTGCCATTACTCATACGCACTGTGGGTTGCTTGACGAGTCAATGCGGTTCCACAGTGGCCGCGGACTCAATGAGTTTAATTACGGCCCTGAGAGTTAAAGTGTGTGTTTGAGCCAAGAACTTTGGCTACCCTTGACTTTGCCAGTGACGCTTTTGTTCGTTCTACAAAACAAATTAATTTATACGCTCGCAAGTGGACCACCCGCAGATGTTAAGTGTTTTTATTGGCTGCTTGGGCTGTTACCATAATTAGTGTACTTTGAATTAGTGACAATTAGAAGTGCTAATAACTTGGGTTTACATTGCAGTTGATGGATTTGGGGAAACGAAATTAAAGAAAAGTATTTTTCCCACTCAAAGCCAAGTTAAGCTGAAGGAGGGAGTAAAGTTAGCGAATTTTCTGATAGTCAGTGCATAAAAATCGTGATAAGCTTTGTTTTAATATTATCGTTAACATACCGAGTAAGTGCGTCATCGCATATTTCTGTATCCCAAAAAATACACTTCCTGAAAACGTTTCCCGTCCTTTTCCGTTCCACCGACACGTGTGTGGTCCGTGAAATCCCGCATTGTCCTCGTCTTTGGCTTAACAGGTATATATTTTGACTGATTGTTGTTGGATTTCAATTTAAGTTTACATCAGTTAATTAATTTCGAGGTTTGTTTTGACATTTTCCGGAAGGTTATTCAAATAACAGCCGCGGAACCTACATACAGGAGTTTTTTTTATGGGTTTTCCCTTCTCTCCAAAAACTAAATATAGCCTTTGGCTTGTTTTCATAATTAAAATATACGACCTTATTGTTGTTGGTATTTTGTGCACTCGTAAAATCAATGACGTCTCTCATCAAAATTAATATGGTAGTAAGGCTGGTAGCGCTGGTAGGGCGTTGAAACAATATCCCGAAGCAATTATTTGTATATTTATTGAAATTACATTTACCTTAATGCCATTTCGAGCACGGCTGTTGTGTTATTTTTTCAGGCGCCCTTCTTATTTTTCATATCAGTTTATTTATTTTATTACATTTTTTGTGTGAGTCTCCGTTGCTGGCTTATTGTGTGGGCCTTGTCTGTAAAATTATAAGGGTAGAGAGGCAGTGTGGCAGAGCGAAGAGGAAACAGGCATTCACCGGCAAGCACATCTCATCAGGATTCTTTTGATTTTTTTTGCCACACTTCAATACGCATTCGTGGCGGGGCAAATAAAAACGGAATGCGGCAAGAAACCGCATGGGCATGGGGCATGGGGCCGGAAATTCGAAGGAATGAAATGAAAATGTTGCAGCAACAAAAAAATAAATGACGAATTGAACAAACACATGACAGTCTGACACATTGCCCTTCTGACACGCCCCGTGAGCACTGAGGAAAATGTATTCAAGCTTTATGTATTTGAAGGAAAACTTCGATCAAATATAAACTATATTATATCAAAGAAAGTTTTCACGTCTTGTGGTTTTTTTTTTTTTTTTATTTCTTATAACAAATATTTATAATTTCGTGGATATGTAAAGGAGAAAAAGAACTCATAGGTACTGGTTTTAAACACGTTGGACTGACATGAATGACAAGAAAATCGTTGGGAGGCCTCGCTGACATTAATTGAGGCTGATACATAATAATAATAAAGCCAACATATGTGGGCCAAAGGTGGATGAGGATATGCTTCGGGCAGGAAGCCGAATCAAAAGTTTCGTTTAAGGACGCTGAGGCGCTACATTTCAAGAGTTGCATCCGCGTTTGGGTTTCTTTGTGGAAACTCAACGGCATAGTTGAGCCGTAATGAAGTGCTCCGGATACGGCTCTCTCTCCGGCTCCGGCTCCGGCTCCGGCTCAGGCTCCGGGTGCGGTAATGCCATGCAGATTCTGTCGCAATGCCACAGTCGAAGGTGATTAGGAGTGAATGGAACGCGACACTGCCATCAAGTCGACTGTGGCTTGATTTAACCTTTTCAACTGCGAGTGCACAGCCCGCAGCCCACAGTTTGCGATTGCGAGCGCGAATGGCAGTGGGAGTTTGTGGCCGTATTTGGGTTAACGCCCGGTCCATAAATATTTAACGTTACGTGACTCAGCTGAAGAGGTTTGCTGAATCAAAACCCGAAGGAAATAGCTCTTTGGCTGCGGCCTCTGGTTACCAAGAAACATGTAATCTCTGGCTTAAAAAGAGCATGTAATTCGAATTTGACATTTAAGTTACTTAGAAATATTACATTTGAACTATTATTTATATTATGTCTATTTGCTTAGTTTTCGAGTTTTCTAAATAACAGTCTTTGAAAATATTTTTTCTAAGAACTATTTACTAATCGATTTTCTAAGAAACCGGAATCATGCAAACTGATATCCTTTTGCCATATTTGAGAGTCACAGGTTAAGTTCTTAGAAAAACTTTTTTCAACTCCTAGGAATAAAACTGAAAGTGAAAATAAAACTCAATCACTTCCCCATAGGCAAATTTGTACTGTAATTATAGATTGAAATTAAAATTGGTTCGATCCACATTTACATTCCTATTAAACGTTAAAAATAAACTCCTTTTCCATACCTTGAGTGGCTTTTTGGGCAGGTGAAAGGACAACCCTCATTTCAATATACTTTCGGAGGAGGGAAATGCAAACAAGCGGGGAACTTAAAAATTCAATATCCTGTACAAGCAAAGGAAAATTATAAATAAGTATTTATTGTAATTATTGCATTTTATGTCTCTCTGGGCTCTGACCGACATTTTTGCGATAAGCAAGCCAAGGAGCTGGCGCAGCTGTTGCTACCCATATTTCCCTTCCCCAATGGCGTATCCTGGCCAGGACACGGCACAGGATAGCGGACAGGAGCTACTTACCTCAGTTTTATTCATGGCTACGCTTTGTTTTCCCAAGTGTTAAATTTTTTACGTTTATTGCGCCAGATTTTCCATCTCTGGCCGCAGCTGCAGCTGCAGACTCAGCTCTGCCGTACTTGAAATTAATTTTTAACTTCCGTCTATATTGCTTCTTCTTTTTAGCCGAGTCGGGTCCCCGCATTTATTTTGCCTTATTTCGTATTTCTTTCTCATTGCTCACTTTCTTCTTACTGTTGTTTTAGCGAGTTTTTTCTTTTCTTGGCCCTGTGGCACGTCATTCCTGACTCATTTGCCACACGCCATTTGGCTGCCTTCCGGCCTAATGACGAACATGCATCAAAATTAGTTGGAAGCCGGGCGTCATAAACATAAAAATGAGCCTCAATTTTCGAGCAACGAAACTAAAATAAATAAATAAATAATTATGATAAGGCATGATTCAGGTTTGTTTTCCGAGTTCTGTTTGGCGTGGAGCCAATTTTCAAGGCACATTATCAAGGATAATATTTTCCTTCCAGATTGCCAAGATTTATACTGCAGGAGCTTTGAAACAAGTTTCTCCCCATTTCCTAAGCGAAATATATTTTATTTCCTATACAATAAAATGTATGGCTTACATAAATATTTTCGAATATATATTTAAACACAAAGTATGAGTTTATTTATATTGTTCTATTTATATTCAATTGCATGGGCATAAAAGGCCAATAATATTGCGGTCGGGAAACCTTAAATAATCATTTGCCAGGAGTCCTGCTGAGCCGTTGCCACTTGAACCTGACCACCCTTAACATTTTGGAGAACTTTCTAAAATTCGGCCACATTTATGGCTGCCAATGTTTTTGTTTTTATTACCATGACTTGTGGTGGGAACGATGTGGGTTGAAGGCGGCGGGGACGAAGGCGGTGGCGGAATGCGGCATGTGGCATGTGGGTTGTTGGCTAACTATAAAAGCCGGCAATGCGTAAAAAGTACCGTAGAAATGCCACTCCCACACCTTCACGTACGCCCCCGTTGTAGACCAGACCCTCATATGCACATTTTGGGAATTCTGCCGAGCATAACCGGCAAGGCACGAAATTTTTAATCCTTTTGCCTGAGCAATAATATATTTTGGTAGTCCTGCCGCTCTACGGGTGTGCGTGTATAAATTAAAGAGCAAAGCCCACACACAGGCCGATCCAAATAGGAAAAGTTTTTTTTGCCAAATCCTTTATGAAAAGTTTTGTCCTTTCATGGGGCTTACATAGCAAAGTGTTCAGTTGTGCGAGTGGGTCGCTTATTGTAAAAGCTAATTAAGTCATTATCAATTGCCCTCCTGAACTGTGGGCCCGCCGGAAAGTTAAGCCCACTTTCGGTGGGGATCTTCAGCGGCGTCCTTGTCTTTGGACTGCCTTTGTCAGGTCTCTATGATTTACCTGGCATAATTTAAGCCCTGGGGAGAGGCGGGGAAGGACGCTCTAGTTTTGCCGTGTTAATCAATTAGTGACCTTCACTACGGTCCACTTGCCACGGTTCTCGGGGCAGAGCACATACGAGTACTAACCTATAGTATAGATTTGAGAGTTCGGGCCAGGCCAACAGGCAAAAGGTTAAAAGTGCCAGGCAACATTGTCGTATAGTTGTCGATGGCATGTCGTTGATATGGTTGTCTCGAAAGGCCAAGAGAGCAGGAAAGTTGAGTAAAAGTCGAAGAGAGAGAAAGCTTTTTCGAAGTGGACCTGCCTGGAAATTCGAATCGAGCGAAAGCGAGCCCAGTTAAGAGAGCTTTGTGTGGGGCAGGTTCTCTTGGCCAGCATGCCCGACTTGGCCGACTTGGCTGATTTGGCTCTGTTTGCTTTACAGACGTCAGAATTAGAAATTATAATTGCCGCACATTATTCAAATCGCATACATGACCTACACCCACACTCTGTCAGGTGAGCTTTGGCCACAACGCACTCGAATCGAATTGAATTTTAAATTTCCTTCCGCTGGCTTTGGCTGCTGCGGCTGCTTCTGCTGCTGCTGATGATTGTTGCTCCATTGAATTGGAAACTGCATCGGCTGGGGATGATGCATATTGTAGGTGTTAGATATAGGCTCTGATCCCACCACGACGCCCACTGACATTGTTCGATTGCACTTGACAACCGCATCGAGGTTGCCCAGCCTGCATATTTTAGGACTTGACCTTTGCTCTAGCATCTGGAAAAGTTTTCCACTTCTCTGAATTTGCATTTACACACTTTTAAGGGTCGGCTTTAAATGTTGAAATTCTTGGCTTAGACAGCTGTCTATGTCAGTTGGCCAGGCGAATTTCATTTGTCAGTTGAGTTCGTTTTATACCTGTAGTAACATGAACAAGGAAAAATATATAAGAATAGGAGAAGTAGTGGTTTCATAAGACCAGTTTCGACTTCTTTGTCTAACCAAACAATGGTGCCTATTTATGATAATTAAAAACATTAACGAAATTTATCATATGTCATAAAGTAGACCATTTTTCCAGACCCCTTCTCTGACAAATATTAACGATCTTTGCGAGTCTCTTTATGCCAAATGTGAGGTCCCCGAGGTAAGGCTCTTCATCTAACAAACTTTTGCCTTTCGCCAGCCTTGGCCATCAAAGTTTGGCCCATCAAACACATCTTAAATCATGTATGCGAGCTTTGGGTATTCCCCAGTTACTAGACTTGGATACTTGGACTAGTTGTGGGTAAACTAATCAACACTATACTCGTACCACCACCGCACCTCCACCATGACACTAAAAATCTTAAGTGAAAGTTTAAAAAGTTTTCCTTCTTCTGTGAGCCTAGCTGGTCTGGGTTGGTCTGTTTTTTGCTGGTGTAAGTGGAAAACTCATTAGGGAATTTGAGGAGCAGCGTTCTCGACATATTTCAGAGACAGATAATGCCCCGCATAGCCCTCTTTCCTTCACATGTGACCGCAAATATAAAGCGTCAACCGCAAATGCTGCGCTGGCATGCAAATTATGCGTTGTTAATGTCCCACCCCTGCCTGCCGCTTTTCATCCTGGAAGGACATCTTCCCCGGGCCTTCAACTTTACCCTTTACCACCATGCGATGGTTAATTTCCATCTTTAAGACACTCAATGCTGCGGTCAAGCCCCATTCCTGGCCATGTGCTTTTAAGCGTATCAGAAGCCACCAGAAAGGGCAGGGGCTAAAGGCATTCCATGTGGCTGGGCCTTCGCAACCACAAAATGCCTACCGACTCCAGGATGAATCCCTTTTACATTCACATCCTCATCCTCATTCACAACCGGAGCCACTGCAACTGCCAGTCCATTCTGGCAGCCGGTGTTGGCCGCTCCATTGGCTGGTGTTGAAATATTTTCCACACACAGAAAGACAGACATTCCTCTTGGGGCCTGAGCTGGAAAAGGGAAAGTTGAGGCTAAAAGCAGCTGAAACGCTTAAAAATGCAAAAGAAAATAATGAATAAGCTGTGTGTCAGACAATCTGGAAACTGGTCTGGTCGAACTCAGTATACAAATAAGGAACAACTTTAAAATGCCAAAAATTATATCCTCTTAAGTAAGTAAGTAAACTCACTTACTTAACTCTAAACATTCAATTTGGATTAATATGTATCTCTTTCAGAGTAATTAGAAGAGTTAATTTTGTTTTCTAAATATAATAACGTTTTTCAAGGCTAGAATTCGTCTATTAAAAAACCTTTTGAACGGAATGAAAAATGGCTGAAAAATGATTCTGAAACATTAAGAACTCAATAGCAGAGAAAAAAACATAAAAACCCTCAAAATCGAATTGAATCGGATACCCGTGCCCACAGAATTCAATATAAAACCACCGACATATTCCATTAAGCCGAAATCAGACCACTTGAATCTGTTCACTGTTGGCCGTTTCAAGTGTCTGCCGCACATAAAACTGTAAAATGATAATCAAAATTGAGCATTTTAATATTTTTTATTGTAAATTAAAACAATAAACATTCAAAACTTCGCCTCCAACGAAGGCACTTTCTGTATATTCTGTTCAACCTTCAATGCGTCTGTGCTGTTTGGCTTTTGTGTTGTATTGTTTTGGCCCTATCGATGGGCCATCTGTTTTCATTGTTATGGGGGAGACACACGCACAGTGCAAGGACGAGGACAATTCCCCCTGCCATCCCTGACATCCTTTGGAAGGTGTCTGGGGGGGCAAAAGGACCTTCCAAGGGCCAGGAGACAGACATATCAAATCGCTTTACGTTTGTCAAATTTAATTTGATTTTGTGTGAAGTTTATTGGCAAAACGTTTTAGCCAAACTTAGAGTGTGAGGGGCAGGGCTTTTGTTAAGGGTTGGAGCTGTTCAACAGCACTCTAAAACGTGGACGAGGATACATGAAAACCAACTCGCCCACACTCGGACAGCTGTCAGTTGATAAATGCCAGTTTCGTTTTGCAACTCGACTCGGTCCAAATTAAATTAATTTAAATGTTACATTTAGCTCAAAAAAGCCTGCCTAATTGCAATCAAATATTTATGGAAATAATTTCGTTGATTTATGAATTCATTTTACATAATTTGTGCCGCGTTTGCGTAATCCATTAGCAAGAATTTCAGTTAAAATCAAATCATCTTAGTTAAAAAGGTCAAAGATAACGTAACAAAATTGGAAATATATTATTTAATTTAAATTTGGAATAGATTTAAGGTTCGAATGTTGTAAGCCAATTACTTAAGCCTCAAAAAGGTAACACAGTTTAATGTTCTCTTTTTTTTAGTAAATGAAAGCGATTAACAAACAAATGAAAAATTTTAAATTTAAAACCCCACACTCGCAAACAATAAGTTCGCTTTCCATTCAACCAACAACTATGGAAGGAAAATGCCGGAAAAGTTTTCTCTTCGCTGATTGCCTACCATCAATGACGGATGCTGGAAAACTCGAGGATGGTGGGAAGGTTGGGTGGCTGGATGGCTGAGGAAATGCAATTAAAGTCTTTGAGCTTTTAAGTTGGCCTCCTTGGACACTGCTGCCTGGCCCGCTCATTGAATTTATTGTCGAACGCTGTGGCAGCAAGGATAAGCACCATAAAATGTACAAAAGCACATGCCAAATAAAACACAACAAACGTTCGAAATTTTATTTATTTCCTTTCAGCCATTTTCCACCTCTTGACCCCTCTCCAGTCTCCTCCTCAGTGGGTGTGGGTAAAGCCCGCCTTGGTTACAAATTAAAAATTTGTCGTTTCGAGCGAAGTTCAGGCAAGAGCCCGTAGGAAGTCACTCAGGCAGTTAGTTCGTGTCCTTGTTAAAAAAAAGGCAACAAAAAACAGATGACACATAAAGACAGTGCTCATCCCAATGAATCAAACATATGAAGAAACTTCCCTGGCGATGTTATGTTGCCCTTTTTCAGTTTGTTTGTTTTGGCTTCAGCCTTTGCCTTTTATTTTGCTCATTTAGGCCCCTTTGTATTGATGTGGTCAGTAAAAAAGAGCAGGCCTATATATAAATACAGTAAAAAATTAATATTGCTCGCAATTATGGCCAACAACAACGGAAAGTGCCTCTGGTGGCCCCCGAGGCTGTCAGGAGCAACATGGGCGCGAGAATCGTCAATTACTGTGGACAGGACGAAGGCCACAAAGGGGGTTACGCCAGGCAGGGGCAGAAGCATGGTCCAGGAGGAGGGTCGTGACCTGCCGACCTCATGTACTCGTATGATGGTGGAATCTGACCCCACTGTCGGGTAAAATGTGTTTTATCTCTGCTTAAAAGTTTAGCAGATAATGAAATATATTTTTGAAACTTTTTTTGTAACCTTGCTTAAAGGGCACAGCAACGCATTATTTACAAAACATTTAATTAGTGAAAAACTACCTTCACGCGGAATCACACCCTGGGCAGTAGTAATAAGGATTCCAAATAAAAATTCAGATATATTTTAAGGTACTTCGCTAAAGAATAGGGATCTGCCTTTAAAATCGTTTTGTTTCTTGAGTTCAAAGTACTTGGCAAGGAGTGTTTGGCTTTTCACATATCAACAGCCCATCTGAGAGTTTTCATTTCTCGCTTTATTTCCGGTTTCTTCGCTATTATTGGCTTTTTGTATCTTGGCACATTGTTAGCTGAAAGGACATTTATTTAATTGTCTCCATGTTTTCAGCGGGTCATTACAGGAAATACAGGACATAGCTGGCCAGCCAAGCGACCAACAGTATCTGGCCCTTAAAAGGAGGTTGGAAAAAAAATACAGCATATTAAATGCGACAATGGCGCCGACCGGAAGTAAAAATTATGTTGAAACTTTGGTGGTGTGTGTCCGCACGAGTGTGTTCAAATGGTTGTGTATGGTCATGATGAGGTTGCCAGGGTTTTGTTTCGGGGTTCCTGCTCCGGTCTGCGGTTCATAAAAAGTCAATAAAGAGTTTATATCGCTGGAGTATGTCAACATTATTCAGCTGACAAGTCATTAAATCAAACCAAAAGGGAATGAAGTTAAAAAGTCCCCTAAAAACTGGCCAAAAATTTGCACATCAATTTGACAAAATTAGATCTAAAAATATAAACTCTAAAATTTTGTTTGTTAGGTAGTTTGGCGATATAAACGAAGAAATTACCTACAATGTGATGTCATCTCATTTGATTACTTTCGGTGACAGACAACAAACCAAGTGTTTTCAATCTTTGTACGTATTTTGGCTTGCCAACTTTCGATGGCAGCCAACTTTTATTTGGAAATTAATTTTCTGGCGGTGCCAACATCGATTTGCTCGCCACGAGTTTATTTCTGAGGAGGGGGATATCAGAAGTAAAATGGCTGTAAGGCAGACATAAATCCCGCACATAAATATACACGCAGTAAGATGCCAAAAGACGAAGACATTTAGCAATTTAAAAAAGAAATAAATCTCCCCGACTCTCTTGACTTGTTAAACTTGCATATGCGATATGCTTGGCCAACTCTTGGCTCCTGCATCCTTTTGCCACCAACTTTCAGGACCTCCTCCTGCCTTCCTCCTTCTTTCTGCCAGCCTGATGCATTGTGTAAATTGTAGCGCGAAAGTTTTTGGCTCTCTGAGAAATGGTGGCATTATTAAAGTCGGGGCGTCGAGTGCACTGTAATTGCCAGAAAGCGCCTGGGTGCCGTTCCTTTCATACTCTTCTTATTAAAATTTTACTCAGAAGTGCAGATTGCTATGAAAGTCATATATACGACGGGACCACCACAAAGTATAAGATTCGTTTAAAAGGCATAATATTGTCAAGTCAGATATATATAAGATGGAAATGTTTCATGAACTATCAAGGACTACCATTTTGTATTCGATATAAAAATTATATTAAATGCAAACAAAAATAGTAAATAGTGTAATGAAGCTGAGGCTTGATCCCAAACCCAGTTTTTCTTTGTTGTTTACTTGTATTTTTTCTGTCTATTAGGTTGCTTTTTTGTTTCTTTGTTTTTGTCCATTAGCAATTTAGAATTCGCCGCCAGAGGTTGAACAGGTGCAGTTCAGACCGTGAATTTTTCGTACTGGAAAATGGGCTAAAATTTTTCAACTATGAAGCGGCTTAGCCGGAGGCTCATTCTACGGAATGAGAGTAGCGGGGAAAGCGTTTCCCTTGGCCAATGCGCCTGTCTGCATGCAAATATTTATGCATAAAGTTGGCTCTGTGCTCATTTTTCTCCGCAACTACCACTCCGTTGCCACCATTTTTGTGCCGCCTCGTCTGGGCCATGTTTGTGGCTTTTGGCATTGTTTGCCGCCTGACAACAGTCAGCAAAAGTTTACGCTACCAGCTCGCTGGTCGACTGCCTCGGATTCGGATTCGGATTTGGATTCGGAATCGGATTCAGTTTCAGATTCAGTTTCAGCTTTCGCTGGGCCCATAAATCATCGCTCCCGCTCCTCTAGTTTTGGGTTTGCGGGCAACTTAGTTAACATGCCGCCGACTGCAAGCTTAGGGAACTCCTGCTCCATCCTGCCACCTCCTGGATCCTGCCTCATGCCTCGTGCGTCCTGCCTCCACTATCCCTTTTAGATGGCTGTCCGTCGGGTGGCCAAAATGCAATGCATGCAAATGTAAAACTGATTTGTTGTGACACACACAGCACAGCACATGCAAATGCAGTTGCAGATGCAGATAGAGAAGAGTGACAGGATGAAGGGAATCCTAGATCCCCATCCACTCTGCTAACCGGGGAGTGATGCCACACAATGTCCAACCTGCCGGCAAAGCAGCAAACATTTGCGAAATTTTGTCAATTTGTGTCCGACAGTTAACCCCTTGGGGTTCGCCAAATCATTTGCGAACTGAGCTGGCTTTATGATTATCTCTTTAGAGTCTTTGGGACTTGGTGCTTTATTTCCAAAAATAAAATTCTTGATGCAATCCAATTTCTTTTTATTGGAATTCGACCACTTAAAAGTTAAATAAAATGTGATAATCTTGTAACTTTTTTGATGACTTATGTCTAGACTAACTTCGCTTATATACCATTACTTTCTGATATGAATTTATAAAGGAAATATAAATATATAGAATGAAGATGGCATATTATATGGGCTATCCCAAATTTACATTTTTTTGTGTACGAGTATTGTGTAGTGTTTTATATTTACTCGTGTGAATCCTGGCGGTGTTTACGGCTCAACCCAATAAAACCCCCTTCAATGTCGAGGGTTAAGCTTGAGCCGTGAGTGTCAGCAACTTGTAACACAAGGGTCCTGGCCCAGGACTTTCGTGTGGAGTGGATGCATTCGTGGGTGGGTGGAGGGTTATGTGACCCATGTGCGATTATCATCACGTAGCATTGGCATTGCGTTCATTTCACATGCCCTGCCGTGTGCCACACGGCTTACAAATTGCTGCCGATGCCACTGTTGCCAGTGTTGCAGCTGGGCTATAGTTCCTGCAGTTGCATTTGTACCACGTTCTCCACTTGGCTGTTGTCTTTGAAAAGTGACAGCTCAGTTCAAAATCCTTTCACATCTTGATTAACAGAACCGAATAGAGTCCCAAATTCTGTTTGTTTTTGCCCAAGTTAAATTTCTTTTTAATTTAGATAAAAGACAATTTAATGAAATTGTTCGATGGCTGGGTAAATAAAAGAATCTAACAGGAAAAGAATAAACGTTTTCCATTGAAAAAAATGAAAAACAAATAACAACTTAACCGGAAATAAGACCGTTTCAAAATTCATTTTCGTCAGTCATACAATAAAAAAGGGAATTTCTATTGCAACAGCATGGAAAATTCCCATTTGGGCATCGTCTATCCGAGTTTGGCAACAGATTTGGAACTGCGAGTGGCTCCGCCAGCGAAGAAATCAAACCAATTTAAAAATTTGATAACACACACGCCCACATGCCCACACGGAGGCAAATAAATCGCATGCTACGTATTTTCAGTCTCTATATTTATCTATTTTTCAACTCGTGGCTCAACTTGATGCTTTTTCTACTGCTGTTGATGGCCCACCACCCTCACCAAGGGAATGCCATTGTTGCAACATTGGATTTTTCTTTATACTTTTGTTTTTTTTTTAGTGCATTTTCCGGTGGTGGTGGACTCCATTTTTAGTCCTAGCAAATTCAACAAGTTTGTATAAGGGATTTGTATTCAATTTTTATCCATAAAATAACATTTTAAGCTGAAATCTCTTTTCTAACATGCATTATCTATAAGGCATCCAATTAAACTAATTGAAAAAAAGGATACATTTATTAATATCTATTTTAGTTGATAGTTCGAAAACATTCTGGATATATTTGAACAAATGTCCAAGTTATCGTTGGTTCCTCAATATTTTAGAAATATTAAAGGGTAAACAAATTGAGGAGTTTTAACTTTAAATGGAATGAAAACAAAGGTAAAGATTTTAAGATTAGGTAATCTTTTCGCCAAATTAAATTCCAATAAACATAGGAGAATGTTTCCCTTTTCTCCAATTTATGTAAAGGCTCGACTTTGTTGGAAAATAAGTTAAATAAAATATAAAACCCGCCCCAGACATTGTCAGCAATTTACGCAGTCCAAATATTGGCTTTAAAAAGATGAAACTTTTCCTGGCCATGGCCCAAGCAAATTGACACCCGGCCAAAAAGCCAAAGTGCAGGCAAAAAAGTTTCCGATGCAATTTCGACTTTTCGGGGGGCAGGAAGTTGCGGAGTGCTAAGTGCAGTGTTTAGCCCGAAATTTGGTTAAACAAATAGAGTTGCAGATACAAGATACTTGACTAGCATATGGCCGCACTTTTAAAGAATTCGAAAGCGGAAAACTTTGTGGCATATTTTGATTGACTTGACAGTCCCGCCCAAGACCCATTTCCGACCTCCCATTTTCCTTTTGCCACCCCCTTGATTTTCCCTTCGCAGCCGCTGGCATGTCGGTGGAATTTTTGTGCTTCGCCCCAAAAGCAACAAGCGAGAAATGCTGATAAAAATATTTTACTTTGTCGTATAATAAAAATTTCATTACGATTTTTGCGGTGTGCGGAGTTTTTTTCCTTCGGCTCTCAAACCAAACCCCATCCCCATCCGTCTCGCACTCCTCCATATCCTTTTGAGTAAAAATGTAAAAATGTGCAATGCATAATAAGCTGGAAGGCGGTTGGGCGACTTGGGTCGGAGCATGGCGGAACATGGCGCAGCGGAAGTAAAACAAAGGCAAAAAGATGCCCCGCCATTGGCAACAGAATGTAACCAAACCAAGAGGGAAACCAGAAGGAGAAGAAAAAGCGTTTGGTTAGGACAATGCGACGGGTGTGAGGGCGCGGGTTTGGACAGCGATGGAAAGAAAAACTCGGCTGAAGTAAAAGCTGCAGGGAATTTGCATATTAGCTGCACGAAACCGACGAGAGCCGGCGAGGGCTGGGCAGGCGAGCGCCTGTCGTTAAAGCAGTGTGCAGGACATCCCGATTGATGGCAGGACTGGGAAATGGATTGGGGAAGGCGAATCGGGATGGGGTTTAAGGGACCAGCGTTCCCTAATGCAGCCTGTTCCGGGAAGCGGTATTGAAACGCAAAAAAGAACTGTGAGTCGATAGAACGAAAGAATGCTAAAAAAATTGAGGACTTTTGCCCGTTAGCTGTCTGATAATTAGATGCAAATATATGGCATCTCTTGTTTCTCATTTCGTTCTTCGCCCGAAACTGTCAAAAGATGCTCTGGATACTTGCAGATGGAATAATTCTAGATATTGTCAACAGATCCGCATGAGCAACTCAAATTTGCCAATGCTGAAGGATAAACAAAATTAGAATTAAGATCACAATGGCTTCACAACCCAATAAAAAAATTTATACATAATCCAACTGAGTATGACAGCCACACGATCTAATAATATTAAATATAATTTAATGAAAATCTTAAATTCCTTGAAATAAAAACATTTTAAGCGATAAAATAACATTGGTTGAAGTGAGTTCATTATCATTTATGAATGTGCAACACGGCGGATACGCAACCTGTTACAACACGTAATCAGACAGCGATTGAAACTCGTCAGGATCCTCCTGGGAGGGAATGAGAGTGGGAGACAACCGGCCCTGTGGCACTCTGCAATGCGCTTAGAGCATAATTTGTTTCCAATTGCGACGTCTCGACATCGCCTGCCACACCGTTGTGCCCCATCATCGAGATGCAGTGCCATCGCTCCTTTCAGGTCACCTTCCTTTCCATAAACAAATCAACTGACGGGACACGAGGAGGGAAATGGGAGTTTGTCCTGGGATTGGGACTGAGTGCATCCAGCACACATCATAGACACCGTCGCCATCGCACTGCCATCGCATTCGCCGTCGCCGTCGTCGTCTTCGTCATTCATCATTATGCAAAACGTGCTCCCCGGCTGGTGTGGCATGGCAAGCTCTTAGCCCCCTTCCCACTTTTAGCCCGAGTGGCAGTGGCAGTCGCAGTCGAAGTAACCAGAAATTGTAGGAACATTTGGTTTTTATTGTTGTGGGGCAACCGTCCTGCCTTGTTCCCATTTCGGCCCCCGCACCGACTCCTCAAACTATGCATATCCCTAGCTTTCACAACTGCGGCCACTGCGGTGGCAAACTTTACGCCCAGCATTATTTTACTTAGTTGATAAACTTTTATGCTCGTCTCGTTCCCGGCCTGCTTTTGTCGCCAGTCCCAGTCCCCGATCTCCTCCAGCTCCGAGGTTTCGCTATCCACTTCCCACATCATACAGAGTAAAGAATTGACTTGTAAAAACATATTTTAGGGGTATTTATTAATGAAGTCCTTCTTTGCTTATAAAAGTTCTTATATGTTTATTACAAATATACCATCTTATTAAAATATTGAATGTGTTTGATTGTGTTTTCAGTGTAGTGTCCTTTTAGGTCTGTTGTGTATGCTCCTCTTGGCAAACGGTTGACGCTCCGTTTGGGGACTATTCGTTGGTAGTTTTGCCTGCGTTCCACCTTTTTTTTTGGTTTCCAATTTGTCATTTTGCCTTTGTGCCTTGCTGGCTTTTTGTTTATATTTTTGCCAACTGCTTTGTGACAGTTTGACGCTCCCAATTGAAGTTTTTCTTTTCGCTTGGCTGCGTTCCGGTTGCATTTATCATTCCCCACCGAAAAACCGCAACAATGTGCCCAGGACCTGTGAAGGGAATTCATAATTTTAATTATGCAGGCTGGCAAATAAATTTGTGATTGATTTCCGTATGTAACTGGGCCCAATAGAAAAACCTGACTAAAAACATTTACCAATAAATATTGCCGAGAGTAATAAACTGGTCAAAAAAGTGCATCTTCTTTGCAGAATTTTATGAAATTTATGAATGGAAATCGAATGTTTTGAATATCAGAGTTCCTGATTATTCTGAAAGTTTTCAGTCCTATGAGATCGATTTGGCTGTTTTTAATCCGGCATATTTAAGGCACCCGAGGCCGCAGTCAGTCAGTCAGAGAGTCAGTAAGTAACTTACTGCGATTATAGTCAGCAGTTGGGTCTGCTTTCTCCGCAAACCGGATGGCTTGGGCGAAACTTTCTTCTGCAGAAGGACGAGTGGGATTGCCGGCTTCCTTATTGTTGCTTTTGGCACTGGGGCGTTGTTTTTGTTGCCATAACTGCTGTGGCTTCCTCTGCCATTCCTTTGCCTTTTGCAACCTGCGGCAAATAAATTGAAATTCGTAATTATTCCCAACAGCATGGAAATTTATTCCGTTTTAATTGAGTTTTCTTTTGTGTGTGTGTAAATTTTTGGATTCGACGTAAAAGTGAGAAAAACCTCGGGGCAGACCAACTGGAATATAAATTGAAATGGAATCTGCATTATTAAGAAATAAAGATTGTGGGCATTCAGGCTGAAGAGGTGGCTAAGCCATGGCGGGTCAGACTCATGACATCTTCGGGCGGTTTCCCATTAATTAGCTTATCCCAATTGGGGCTAAATCCATTAAGAATTAAAACGAATTATCCCACATAACTTGTGTAAATTTTGAGTCTCAGTGTTACCTACCACAGACGCATATCACAAATTCCATATATTTTGACGTTGTATTCATGCATTTAACAATTTCCACATTTTGCAAATAGTTACCTAGCAATGAAACAATCTCAATCGTTGCCAGAATAGAAATATTTATTTCTAGCTAAGGTTGACATATTTTTGGGTTTATTTTTCATTTGACATTGGCGCATTCCCATTAACCATTTCGCACCAGATTTGATGCATTTTGACATCCAAAAGGGCCCGAATCGGATTGGATATTCAGAACGTGGTCGCTTTAGAAAATGTTAAATGATTTCAATTGTTGCACCTGTGTTACATTGTGGCCCTGCCTCTGGCATTGTCGTTTGTTTGCTTTTCATTTGAATAAGCTTTTCGGGAGCTCCCTCTAAGCACGTAGCAAACTCGGAAATACTAGACCCGGGTCTGGATTCACCGACCAAAGACCAGAAATTGCAAGCTGTTGTGCGTGTGCGCGTGTCTTGGTCTCATGTCGTTTTGTCTTTTATTTTACGATTTAATAAACCGGGGAAGGTCTGGGGCAGGGGCTTAGCTGCATTATTTGCCTGGCAACTTTTGCCAACATATCATCAATCAGTAAACGGTTGGCCAACCACCCATCTTTGTATCTGGTACGATTTTGAGCTGTAATCTTACAGGGAACATGGGGATATAAAGGAGGAGACTTGTCCTTTCTATAGCTTTTGTGGCAAGGCATTAGTTATAGATGCCGGAATGCAGCTTCCTAATAGGAACCATGGGTTAGTTGTTACTATGGAATTTATTAATGAAGAATGAAGCACATGCCGGATGTTTGGCACGCCGAGAAATCAGAGAAAATTAACTCAAAAGATTTGAAACTTCAATCCGTTCCTTTAAAGACAGACCTCAAAGGTCTTCTGGTCTTCCAAATTAAATTTTTGCCTAATTGATCAATACATTTTACTGTTACTTCCTTCCTTCCGTAGGCTAATTCCGGTTTGCTTCTCTGCCATTTGAATAACAAACTTCAGCGAAAAGGGTTTTCCGTGCCATAAAAAAAAGCATAAAGCCACATCAAGTATACGCAGGGATGGATGCAACCAAAGTAGGCTTAAAATCTATTTAGTACTTTAATCCATAATTGACTTCTACATATTTTAGTTAATATTCCTAAGGAACATTAATTGTTTTTAATTTATTTTAACAAACCTTTTTTTTCAACCCTGGCTTCATACATATTCAACCTCAACCTTAGTTCTGATCCTGTGTTTGCTACCAATTTTCCATCTGCTGCTTTTACGATGAAAAAGAGGAACGGGAAAAAATAAGGAATTTGCCGAAATCGCGATTTGAAGTCGCCTTCAGTGAAGCGAAATTTGGCACGCCAAAAGACGTTCACTTATTTTTATTTACTCACCGGATTATGCTAATTTTTAAAGTGATTTAGTGTAGCCGATGCAAAGCCAAAGCCAACTCCAAACAAGAAATGCGAGACTCTGGGAAATTCTTTGACTCGAGCAAATAAAAATAAACCGAAAATAATATAAAATAAAATCTAACTGGCTGCCATTTAAGGGAAACTACCCTCCCCTAACTCCGCTGTATCGCCTGCAGTGGGTGTGTTGCAAAATTTTGGGTTGACGCACTTCCTGGCAGGCAGTCAAGAAGCGGGGATTCCCATTCGGCCCTTTGGAGCCAAATCAACGTAATTCTTCAAGTTTGATTTCGTGTGTTTAGCTGCGTGTTTGAGTTGGCTTACTTAACCAAAAGCCGCTTGAAAAAAGCTGAAGAAAAAATTGTATGGGGCATTGTGGGAAAGAAAAACGAAAACAATAACAATGAATGTGCGATAATTTTACATTTTATCAAGTTTCGAGGGCTCTTGGCAGTCCCGCTCTTTTATTTTTTTAGCTCCCGTTTTCCATTCGTTGTCGTCGCCATTTTTTTTGCGAGCATTAAGCGGCTTTGGTTCTAAAGCCCTGCCACTTCACTTTCCCCCCTCACACCCTCGCCGGGTATCCAACTCACTCACACACCCACACTGACGAAGGCTTCGGCTGTACGTGTAATAAATAAAAAGTAACAAAATGTTACGTATACGCCCCAGCGACCAGAGGCAAATGTCACATACTGAGCTTTGGCGCCGGGCCGGGCCGGGCCGGGCCGTGCCGGGCTGATGAGAGGTCCTTTTCCCCGTCCTTTCTTTACCGTAAGCAGCTTAGCGGTGTCGTCGAAGGAGCAACCTAGCCCTGATGCGGTTATATAAGTAATTCGATTATATATATGCGAAAAATTCGAAGGCTAAGAAAAAGACGGCAAGGAAGCCGCACGCATGGAGTTCATTTATAATTAATTAGTAGAAATTTTCGGTAATGGGCGTCAAAATTAAACAAATGGGTTCCCTCGTTATTCGTTTTAGTTCGCTGGATTCCCAAGTCTTTCACAAATTTCCATCAGCCAGCCAATCAATCCAAGCCAAGGCTGGAGATCAAAGTGTTCAAATACGATACGCATTTAATTAAAATAAAAGTTTCTTTTTATCAAAGTACTTTTGTTGATTAAAAAAAGTAGGCATTATAATTAAATTTCAATATTAGCTCGCCAGGAAACTTTTGATAGCTAAAATGCATTTTCAAGCTAGAAATGTGGTTTAATTTTTTAAACTTTTTAATAAAGTAACAAAATATTTGATAATTCCAAATTGGCCTAATTGCAAAATTAAAAAGAAAAATAGGAGTCATAAAATGCTTGATAAACATGTAATTAAATTTAATGGATTATTAGCAAAAAACTTAAATTAATTGGGAAAACTTTAATTGTTGCCGCGCAGTAACCCACTGTTGGCTTTTTAGCGAAACAACACGTTTGTGTTGGCTCTTAACCCTCTCTGACATTTGACGTTTTTTTTTAAAGATTTTAATTTGTTTCAGTTCGTCGTTTAGTCACCAGGCGACAAAAGTGTGAAAGTGAAAGCTGAGGGACAGCAGATGGAAAATTTCATTTTGAGTTGCTGCCTGTTTTGTTTTGTTTGCCCACTTGCCCCATACCAAGTCTCATACCATATGCATGGGGATGCAACAAAAGTGCAACAGAAATGTGTCACCATGGCCTGTTGCCACCGAGGAGCCGTTAAAGTTTTAATGACGCCGACCTGGTAAAAAAGACGAAATGGTTCTGGGAACTGTGGACTGCGGACGGTGGACTGTCAGCAGTTAGAATGACATTAACAATAGTTGGCAATGCGGCAAAAGCAATTTTGTGCAATGAAATAAAAGGGCAAGTCAGAGACAGACCCGAAAAGGAAATAACAGGGCAACGGGGGAAAATGCTAAATGTCATGTAGTGGTCGACAGATACGAGTATTTCTTTTTCTGCTCATTTTCATTGTCCTCGAGCACATGTCGCAGTCGCAGTCGCTATTGTGTCGCTCAAATTCTTGACTGACTGTCTCTAATTGCCGGAGACTGTGGATTGCAGTCGCTGGCTACAGGTAGCAAGTTGCAATTAAGCAGCAACACGTCGCGCAACCTCACGCCACTGCAATAAACATTCAGCACTACGCATATAAATTTTGCCTTTAAGTGGCAGGACTTGCGAGGCAGGGACACGAAGTCCTTGAACACGAAATCAACTGCAACGGCATACCGACATGCTCTAATTTTCTAATGTGCATACCGATTAGAATGGGGCCAAGAGTCTGCCAACTGCGGTTTTTCGGGGCTTTTGGTCTAGCTTTTGTCTTTCCACCTTGCCTGCTCGCCCTCTTATGGTAAATCAATTTAAAACCAATTTTCTCAAATGAGTGAAAAGTAAAGGAGGCATGGTAGCCAGGGGAGTCCTTGCGGTTGCCGAGCAAATGAGAAAAGCAAACTGAAAAGCTTTGTTACTCGTCCGTATTAAATATTCATTACTTTAAGCTACTTCTCTCGACTCGAGAGTGCAAGGAAGGACGCCCCCCTGCTCCTGCCATCCTTTTTTTATTTGAGGAAACCTATTCCTGTCTCTTTGGCGTTCTTTCCTTGTTTCTGTCTGTTGAAAAAGCTGTTTTTAAAGACATCGAATACCAATTTCCTTTTTGCTTGGCTACACGTTTTGGCATTTTCCTGAACGTGATGCGAATTTACACACACACACATAAAACATATGCAACAAGAGACGAGGCCAAGACGAAGAATACGGAATTTTCCACTAACACATCTACGGCGAATACGGCGGAGTGTGTTCAATGCGGCGTGTAAAACGCTTTGTTCTTATTTATTTTTTTCCACCTGCGGCCAAGAGCTCACTTTTCCCAGTACAAATTAGAGCTGAAATTAACCTGAAAGCGGGCTGGAGCTCTTAGCGAAAATCCGCACTGGAAGTATTTCTATTTCGCTGGTGGTTCGAATTTCTAGTTCGTTGGTCGCAATTAATAAGCGAATAAATAATTGAATTCTCTTCATTCTACATTACGGAATATTCATGTCGTTTATGTTTGGACTGTAGAGGTTTGTATGCAAATTTATATAAAAAAATATACCAAACACACCAATAAAAGCTTTTAACAGACAGTTTATTAGGGAATCAAATACCTTTTGAGCTGGGTTGGAAGGATGCGTTTATTGTTGGCATATGTTAAATTAAATTTACATATATTCCGATTAACAGTGAGTGGGTGGATGTGAGAAAACAAATTAATTAAAATGAAGGCTAACGGACATGAATCGATAGCAAATAAGTGTTTAAATTGAGAAAATAGAAAATGAGTTGGAGCTGACAGTTCGCCTTGGGCAAAGTGACGAACAACTTGATACGAAACCCCAATTAAAATAAAACTTATATCAAATTAACTATTTTAGTCTTTTGCAAAGGCTTCCAGAACTTATTCCAACTGTATTTAATGCCTTAACAGGATGCATCTTCGGCAAACAAAGCAAACGAGTTAGCCTTGAGCACACAGGGCGTATGCACAATTTATTAACATTTACTAGCTACTATCTTTGCCACAGCTGCACGCTTCAATAAACCAAAAAATGGTAAATAGACTTGAAATTACTAAATAAGTAAAACACTTGGATAAACATTTCAATCGATTTTGGTCAATTCGTGCATGAATAACAAAGTGAAACAGGGATATACTTTATTGTTTTTTGTAACTTTATTTTACTGATGAAAAGTAAGGTAATTGAAATTATTTAGGAAGTAAATAGAGTGCTTTATTATACTGGATTTAAATGATTTAGCACCAAAGTAAATGAAATGTTATTCAACATCATATATTTATTGCAATTTTCTTGCTTTTTACTTGAATTTTACTTTCATCTATAGAAAGTACTCATCTATGCAAATATGATTTATAACTAAATGAAATACACCGCTATGACCTTCGGAGACAATCCTTTCATGTCAGCCAGCCAGTCAGGAAAACTGGCTCATTAACCTGGCTGTGACAACACTCGTCGCATGATGCATCTCGCATAATTCTCCTGCGAAGGTAAGTGCTCTGTTTGGGACTTGAGCTATTTAAGGACATGTATCTCTGTTTGCATCCGCTCACTCACCGACTTGTTTATGCTGGTCCCATTCCCTTGGATAAATATTTATTTGTGCGTCACGACGGGGGAGGACTAGAAGCGTCTTTTCCCCCTTCTCATGGTAACCATTAGAAGCATCGCAGTTGTGTCATATTTCAGCGACACATGCGAAACTAAATGACGTCAAGAGGAGAATTTCTATCCAGATCTTGGCTCAGTTACCCCTTTCCCCACCCAATTGTAATTTGCTTGCGCGCTGCACTCATGGGTCTGATTTGGCATCGTACTTTCGTACTTTCGAGCGCCTGACTTTATTGTTTGTTTGCCACTTCCAGTTGCCTCGGCTGGTGGCAACTCCCAAAGTCTCCTGCTTATTACAACCAAGCACACACGTGCCCGTGTTGCGGGCCGGGGTCCCGTGTACTCCTATATGTAAATCTCCGCACTATCGTCTGCGAAATCTCAAACGCAACAAGATGTATGCACATCTTGGATCGGAGGGCAAACTTGTCTCGGGGGCGCACTTAAGACGAGCTTAATTTTTCATGCTGTTGGCAATAACTACTAGCACTGCCTTTCACACGTTTCCTCGACTCGGCTCTGCTATCAATTTGATTTTGATCCAGCCGGCGTGGGTGGGCTCGTAAATATTTGAGCTTAGTTGGCAAAGGGAAAAGTGTTAGAGAGGGTTGATTAACTAGTTTCGCGGGCTTTGGCTTAGAATCATTTTATTTCTAAGTTTTTTTTAAAGAAAACAGTATAAAAATTTAAAACTCTTTCTCTTTCATGCAAACCCATTAGTCCATTAATAAATTCATATTCAAACAAAATTATTCCCGAAACTTATTACCAATCAAGTTTGGTTTTTTATGCTGTTTTTTAGTAGCCTTGTTACAGTAGTATTTTATTTAATTGGTAATCCAGTCGGGTATGCCATGAATCAACCCATTTATTGCAGGCCATGTCGCGCGCATTACTCATACGCCACGTGCCCCAATCCTGCGCCAGCTTCCCTCCATCCCTTCTGTCACTCTGCAAGCTGACGTGCAATTTCAATGGTCAATCAGAGCGTTCAAAGCAGCTTCCTCGCTCCGTTTTTTATAGCCATGACAATGGCAAGTGAAATTGCTCCCACCCCAGGACGAAATTGCCAGCATCGATCCTGTTGAGGAAGGGGGGAACTGAGACGTGGGCGTGGCTGTGGCAGCGGCAGCGGCAGCGGCAAATCAATGATGCGAACGAAGCGTGGCTGTCTGACGATGGGAATGAAATGAAGCAGCTGCTACGATTCAGTTCCTCCGTTGCCACAATAAGTTTATGGCATACCATCCGTAACTGTATCTCGTGGCAGGCAGCTTGAAAGTATCCGAAAGATGCATCTACAACTCCATTGCATTTGAAACTGCAGCACCACCTGTACCAAAATGCGTGACTCGTTTTCGTTTCGTTCTCGTTTCGTTTTCGTTTATTTCGCGCTTCACTTGTAAGCCGAGTAAGTAGAATAATTTTCAAATTTGACAGCAGACATATGAGAAGCCGTTTCGGCCGCTCGCTCACTCTAGCAGTCAGCTTCCACCTGCCACCACGCCCACCTGTCACGGCCCAGCTTGAATTGCCACCGGTAACTGCTACACAGAGTACGGTAACGTAACGTATGCCAAACGGATACTCCAACGGAAACATTGCCAGGAAGGGCGGAATCGAGAGGTAGAATTTCCAATGACGAGGTCGAGGCGGGCATCCTCCTTCTCCATTCAATGACGAAAAGCCCAGGACCCCCGCTCGTTTCCCGGCGGAGATGCAAATGTATGCATGGCTGGGATAGTCAATGGCATAAAAACGAGGATATCGTAAAACGTATAGCCACGGCGAGTTTCCGTATCCTATTAAGTGTGGAAATTACTTTCATATTCACATTTTGATTTCCTAGCCGATGTGCTGGCTGACACGGCTTTTGTCCCATGAGATATTTAGATTAAAGTGACACTTGGCTATGAGAGCTTTATAAATCAACTTCTACTGTGTATTAACCCATATTATTGGGTTAATAATGAAACAATAGGGCCTAACTAAAAATAAATTTATGTTCCCTATTTAATTTATGTCCGCTCTGCAAAAAAACAATTTGAATACAAAAATAATTACCAAAAAACAAGTATACAACGACAGAGTAACGTTTTAACGAACGTAATTGTGTCAATAAAATTGTTAACTGGTAAATAATAGAAAACAGACACAGGCTATATTTTTTCCCTCATAATTAAATAATATTTTGACTTTCTTTCTGTCATGTATTTAATGCTAATTAATGAATTTAAGTTTGGCAAAAAACAATCCCAAAATTACGGATACATTCGGCACTTGCTATGAATATTTAATGTGTTTTTTTCGGCTACTGCTGATTTATGGCAATCAAATCAATAAATTTACGTGTTTCAATTTTAATACAAACTACGAGTTCATAACTTATCGGTGAACATTTCAATAAATCAGCAAAACCAATGATGTTTAAAATTAGCAACAACCGAAAAACAACCAAAAATCCAAGGGGACACAAAACAAATAATAATAAACCTTGTTACCGTGACCATATAGGCCAAATGAAATATGACACAAGACCAAAACCGAAAGCGAATCGGGAAAGCAAAAGCTAAATAACACGTAGAGAAAAACAATAATGATAAAACGAAAGGAGAAGGGTCTATGGTCCAAAAACATCCATTGATGATAGGCCCCGAAAATTAGAAGGGATACTCGTACTTTGTTTTACAAAATCGAAACGATTTGTCAATGCTCTTTCATGAATATTTAATTAATGAAAGTCAATACAGAGAGTCGAAAAGTGTAAAAAACTGTTTTGTGATCTTAAATTAAAACTTAGGCAATAATTTTTTATATTTGTACCTGCTAATTTACTGATACTCTTTCCCGGAAAAGCTACAGGAAGCGTGGCCTGCGTTTTCTTCCAGCGATAAACCTTTACACTTCATTAGGTTTTGGAAATTTCATGCTCCAACAGCTTGGACGCTGCACCATAGGCATCAATGGGTTAAGGGCCAAAACTGGATGAAGCCTCTCCGAGAGATGAAAAAGGGAACCGTTCTGTGTTTAATCAATGAATCAGATGATTCAGTCCATTCAGCTCCTCTCACTTTTATTCGCCAGCTTCGATGTCCATCACTCAACATGCAAAAAGCTGAGGAAGGCAGAGATCTCTCGGCGAATGCTAGAAGCGTTTTTCTGGACCATTCAAAGACTTTTTTGCTCGAGAGTTCTGGGCTCTGCGCAACTTGTTTGTGCATTTCACTTACATTCAATTTTGTTGGCGGAACATGGCGAAACAAGCCAACAAAAAAAGACCCGAGCTGGTGACTTTGTATTGACATTCAAGACGCCTTGGTCACCAGTGCGTATACCCAATATTGTAAATTATTCGACACAATAAGCGAAAACGTTGCCAGTGGCAGTACCAGTGCGGTTCTGCAATAAAAATATAAGAAAATACATATTATTTTTATTGCAATTCAATGGAAAATGTGCATGGGAGTGTACCGAGCACAGGAGAGAGAGCCTGGTGTGGTAAAAATAATTGCACGTAAAAGTTTTTTAATTAAAAACTACGCGTGACTTGTGTCAAATGTGCATGAAAGGTGCGGAAAAAATGAAAACATAATGGAAAGCTCTGATAAAAGTGCAATTCAAGTGAAACGAAAATACTTTAACTTGGCTGGAGAAATCGTATTGTTGACAACTTTAATAGGACACATCCGGTTCCAAGTTTGAAAACCAATCAAGTAGAGACCACTCAGAGTAAAGCTAAAGCAAACACGACCCCACAATTCCTTAATGAATACACGAGGTTGTCGCCAAAGCCCCTTTTCCACACTAGACGTTATTAACTTTAAACGCCCGCTGTGTTAGGCCCACAACCAGCAGGTGGCCAAAAAGGATCTAAGGATGCTCGGCTGCTGGGAAAATTCCACCGCTTGTAAGGATGCTTTGTATTCAAGCGCTCATTCATAAATTTTGTGTCATAAGCGCATGAAAATGGTACAAGTATTTGAATTTAATTATGAACTGTGTCAGTGGGAAAGACAATACGACTGGGACTAGGACAGCGACTCTAAAGTCGCTGTGATAAATGGCACACACAGTGAGCCCGCGAGCGAGACAGGCCACTGAGGACACTGAGAAAGGACACCAGTGGAGAATTGAAACGGAAAGAGAAAGCAGGGAAAGCGAGAGTTGAGGGCATTAGGTTACTAGTGTCGTCCAGAGAATGGGAAAAATGCTTTCGCTGCATTTCATTTTTATCTTGTTCTTTTGGCTACCTACAAATAAATGCACCAGGGATCACAAAAAGAGTAGTCACATTAGAAAAGGAAAATATACATAATCAATTATTCATTTTATTTATTTGTTCCAAATAATATATTAAATCAATTTCTAATAAAAGAGCGTCCTTTCTTTCCTTCCTGTTTATTCATATTCGCTATTCTTTTTCCCTTAACTGTGTATGGAAATACATATGCATATTTTTGTAGAAATATTATTTACCTGCATGTGGGCCCATTACTCACTGTGTCCTTCCGCCTTTTCCTGGTCTTGCCCGCCCCTCAACCCCGTCAAAGAGGTTGCAACTGAGTGCTGCATGACAGCGTGCTGTGCTCAAAGGAAACGCCTCACTGGATGCAACAATGTGCAAGTTAACTGGAACGAGAGGACGAATGGTTGAGGGGTTGCATGGGTTGATATGGAAACTGCAACGGCTTGGTTGGAGCACCTGCCAGAGTCCTGAGTTCGGAGTCTCCCTCAAAATGTGTGACGCTGCGGAATGGCGAGGTGGAAAAGGCAAGAAGAGCAACTTGACTTTACACCTTATTGCAATTTACTGTAAAATTGCACACGCTGCTGGCTGCTGCCTCCTTTCCGGCCGGTTCCGTTTACTTTGCCCACAGTTCGGGGATCTTTTTTTTCGGGATGCTGACATACACAGGTATGCACTTTTGGTTGGGCAAAGGCAATCGATGGGAACAGAAACGAATGTGTGTGAATTGGGAGTCCGGATGCAGAGTCCGGAGTTAGCACTTCTTAATGCGTTAAGTATTGAGTAAATATTCAAACTGATGCGATTAAAAGGAGTTTTTAACTCATTCAAAGGACGTTGATTTCTTTACTGTATATTTTATATAAAATTTATTTATCCCATCGTAAGCTGCCTCAAAAAACATGTCTTTATCTACATTATAAACTGGCCCCAAAGGCCATCCATTAGCGCTCCGAAAAAGTTAACATCATTTTTTAAATGACTTTCAACGAGCTTCCTTTCAGATGACTTTCATAATGTTAAAGCGATACGGAATTACGTAATTCCATTACGTAATCCAATCAGAATGCAACCGGCAAACATATGGGACAGACACACACACACACATGAAGAGCTGGCTCCTGGCAGAGGTTATGCCATTAAATTGCAATTCCTTTCGATTTGTGCCCCGCCGCTTGGCCATTTATCTCGTCTCCTGGCTCCCTTTAGCCCGCTTGCCGGGTATCCTGCGCATCCCGTGTGATCCTTCCACATCCCTGAGTGCTTGTGTGCACCTTATGCCATCTTCCCGGGCTGCTGCCTTTAATCTGCGTCGTGTACTTGACACAAATGCCGCATCCAAACACAAACAACAACAGCAGGCTAAGTTTTATGCAAAAACTCAAACGCACACAAGGATGCAATAGGGCAGCCGTGGAACTTTGCATAAACGTAAAAGGCATCATGAACTCACACACACTCTTGTAGCTATCCGGAGTTGCCGGTGCATAAATCTTGGCGCTGAAATGTATGCAACACATTTATATATGACTACGTATATCTCACGATTTTTATGCAGGTGTTCTTGCTTGTTTGCGAGTGTGTGCTAGCCAAGACAATGCCATGTGAAATCAACTTTTGCCGGCGACAGCAAAAAGGCAGGAAGAAATAATAATAAAAAAAATAACGGGGAGGAAAATGTGCGCTGCTCTGCCTTTATTAATTCTATATCAGAGCGCAGACTGAAGATTGAATGCAACAAAAAGTCTCATTGACTCCGTTTCCACTTTCCACACTGCCACGGAACAGAAACGGAAGCATTTGAGAATGCACTTAGGTTCGTTCTCAACACCTGATGAAGTGCACTCGGAGGTGATGCCATTTGTTGCCATTAACGGTTGAATGGCAGGTGATTGGCACCCGGCGGAGGGTTCAACGAGTTCAGTAAACAGCGCCGCCGGAAGCGCTAAGAGACCACGCCTAATTCTGGGCTCAACCGCCCACCCCAAGCTAGTGGACTGCCACAATTTCGCATGCCGCATCACGTACGCGGCCACTAAGCTTCAAAACAGAAAGAAGTTCAGGGATCACAGAGAAAGAAAAAATTGGGAAGGTAACTACCTTACATAACCCTCGGCATTCTTAAAACTACAACGAAGAATCTAAATCTGGAAAGAACATAAAACTACCAACAAAAATACCCTTAAATTCTATTAAATAGCTCTTTCTTAATTCCAATTGAAAACCCCCAGTGTAGTGAATATTTTTTCATCTGGGCACCCACAGCTACGACACCAGAAGCCATGCAGCGGCATTAATAGGCAGGAAAAAAATGCAAAATGCTTAGACGTGCCAGCCCAACAACCAGGCAGCACCAACAACAGCGTCTACGAAGTCTTTGTATGCCATGACCAACGTTGCGTATGAGTAATGTGCGGCTTTCTATGCTCTCGTTGTTGCTGTGGTTGGTATCTATATGTCTGTCTGTCTATTTGTCTTGGCAGTACGAGTGTGGACGAGATTGTGTGCGGACCAGAAAGTAGTTTTCAATTAGCTTAGCTCTGATAGCAAACCCCATTGAACAGCACTGTGTGGCTTGTTTTTCGCACTCATTTTTTTAAGGGTCTAATGAATTGGATCTTCGATAAGATTGTGACTTGCCACAAATAGTAGATCCAGGAAGTGATTTTCAACGTTCTTAATTGATATTACGTAAATAGAATTTAATTTTTCCGTTTGAAGCCCTGTATTATTTACAATAAAGTCAAAACCAACTTAATTCATTTAAGTTTGCTCAACATATTTAATTCAATTCTCATCACCCCAATATAATAATTTATGCAGAGTGTTTGGCTTTCGTCCCTCGAAGAAATCTCTTTCCTCCGCCTTGATGGCTGCAATGGCCAAGTGGAGTTTCTGCTGCCCAAAACAACTGCAAAAACAGAATCATCTGCAGGAATCGAATCCAACCCGGTTGAGTGAACAGTGGCTGGATGTCGAAGGCAGAGAGGGAAACTACGGACTGCGGCACATTTGTTTCCATCGGCAATTGGCAAGTGAAAGCTTTTAGCACGAATTGTGCGAGGCAATCTCTAAAAATGGAACACGAAGAAGAACACGAAGAAGAACTTTAAGTTTTCGAAAGAATACTCTCAATGTGTAACTAAAAAATTGTTATTTAAAAAATATATACTTCTCTTCTATTTAAAAATTTTTTGGCTATGTGAGTTGAATTTGTGATTACCTTACATTCTCGTATATTTCCGAATATAGAGCATCTGCAAAGTTCCCTTGAAACCTGTCCATCGGTATCCTTTAGCCACCTGTTAGGACTGGTCGAATAATTTCCTGCATAATGCTAAGCAAATTACTTTTAATGCTACAAGCCTAGACTGCGGCAGTTAAATTCTTTTCGCTTCCGAGTCCTTGGGAAGTGCAGCAGTAAATTTTTAATGGCCTTTATGCCCTGATTCTGTACGTTAAATCAAATTCCGGCTTACCCAATCAAGACATCAATTTCTCCCTTTATCCAACGGCCTCTGCCAGTTGCCAGTTGGCTGTGATTATTTGGGCATTGACTTCAATTGACTCCAGGTCACCGGGGGGTAGCGCCTGTCCTGGCAGTGCCTTGATTAATAAAGCCACGGGCCATCGTCGAATTTGTTTTATTCATAAATTTATAACCATCGACCGTAACGAATGGCAGCGGCCGTTTGCCAAATGTTTTATTGCGTACATAAATTGCAATTAGTCGAGGCTCCCGTTGGGATAAATGGGAGCACACGCATGTTGCCCCCGAATACTGATGCCGATGCCGCCGGGGAGTCACTCAGCCACTCGAATGACGAACTGCCCGAAAGGCTAACACACCATCCGGCTCCGACCGTCATCGACCGCCATCCCGGTGGGTTAACAAAACATCAATTGACTTATTAATGTTTGTGGAGGCCGTCAGGAAAAGCAGCCCGAATGCGTGAAAAGCTGGCCGGCGAAAAGAAAAACAGCCGCCAAGGCTCGGCCGCCTCAATTGGTTTCATGTGGCGTCCGTCGGGACACTTTGGGAGCCGCAGTCACGTCTGCGTTTAATGTGAAATTATGACTTTAATGGCCATACGAATAAATACAAGTAGAAAATTAGTATTTACCCAGACTGTCTAATTTTGTGTACATTTTTGGAGGTCACTTTAATTGCAGGCAAAGGTCAATGGACTTCTTAAGCTCCATTAATTATGACAGATACCTTTAAAATCCTACTTCCTTACTCTCTTTTCCTTTAATTTGCATCTACAATTCCTTGAAAAAAGGCAGAGCTCAACTGACACTTGCAGCTATCAAAGATCTCATGTCCGTAAAAAATCCGGGTCACAGCTAACCAAAGTCCGGC
Source organism: Drosophila vallismaia (assembly GCA_035047325.1). Taxonomy (NCBI): domain Eukaryota; kingdom Metazoa; phylum Arthropoda; class Insecta; order Diptera; family Drosophilidae; genus Drosophila; species Drosophila vallismaia. Next base: position 1,775,588 of record JAWNPU010000037.1, on the reverse strand, counting down.
AAATACAAGTTGAATGCCAATTTGATTGATTGACTTTGGCGGTGTGTGAGTATCCTCTCGTGTGTGCCAGTGTGCGATCCTGTGGCGGTGCAAAATGTATCCTGCCTTTCAACTCCACCGAGTAGATAGGGATAGGGATGTGGGTGTTCGACTTCGTGTTTGCGCTGCGTCTGCCTTTTGGGCTGTAGGCAAGCAAAATGTAAAAACATTTAAGGTTTCAATTAAGTGAAATCCCAACCGGCCAACCGGCCAAAAAATAAATGGGCAAAAAAAGGTAAAGCTCGGACGAGGCTTCGAATGGGCGAAGATGCCCGGGAATGAGCCAGAAATTTTTTAAGCAATCAATTTTGCCTCTTGAAAATAAAGAAGGAAAAAAGGCAAACATATTTGTATACACACTATGTATATAATTTCTTTCCGCTCAGAGCTGGACCTGGGCCAAGTGTTTTTTGGGCTTTAAGCCGAACCCTTCTTGAGCTTACCCGAAACCCTTCCTGCATGACTAACGATGGCTGCATGAGGGGACCAGTCCTCTCCATTCCATCAAATGTCAAAGCTTAGACTGTAACAGTCACTTGAGTTATATTGAGATTTATTATGCCCGACCAGAGGAGGCAGGAAGGGGTCTGCCTAAATCATTAATTATGATCGACCGCCTGACGGCGATTTTATTTGCTTTCCCCCTTTTTCAGCCAGGTTGCAGGCCGGCAATTCATGCGTCAGGCTGCAGTTTTATTCATGAACTGCACGACACGAGAACCAATGGCAAAAAACGACTTTTGGCCATTGGCCAAGTTTGTTTTTCGAAGTGGGTGACTGGGACTGGGACTTGGACTGGAAGTGGAAATGGAAGTGGGACTCCCTCGTTTTTGTTTGCACCGGCTTAAGAAATCAACAACTTACACTTTCTTGGGCCAAACAGCCTCCAAGCCAGTTGTTTTGACACTTTTGGGCCAAACGAAAAGTTTCTCTTGCCAGATGAAGGCTTTTATAGGGGGTGTCTGAAATTTCTCAAACTAAACAATTCTTAGGACTTTTTGTTTCGAATGTATATTTTCAAAACAATGGAAATATTTTTTGGGATCGTAAAATAAAAGAAAATATTATGGGAAATGAATTATATATCCATTTGTGTTAATTAGCTAAAACCTAAAATTTTTAGAGTTTTTTTGGGTATATAGTTTGTTGTTTCCACCGTCCTACACTTTTTCATTTTTCGAGCCCCTTTACTAAGGACAAACTATTCGTTTTTTGGTGTTTTATCTGGCAGTCGATGGCTGGTACTCTCCACTGCCGCTTAACCCAGTTACCAAGCAGTTTGCAGTTCGCATTTCGACAGAAATTTTATAATCAGCATTCTCGAAATAAGGAAAACTTTGCTATGTAAATTAAATGCCGAAGTCCGCAACTTTTTGCTGACATTTCTCGCTGCTCGTACTTCTTGCATGGCCAACCTAGAAATAAAAGTAAAAAAATAAATGTATAGAAGAGAGGAAAAACAATATACCAACCCACAGACATACGTACACTTTTTTTTTATTGTCGCCAAGGAATCGGCAAATAAATGTGGTTTAAACATGACAAGTCGCCGTGGGCTGCCAGCTCGTTATCACCAAATATTTTTGCACACGAAATGAGTGAATAAATAAGCCCGGCCCCAGTTAGTCGGCAAAAAAAAGGGAACTCGACGAACACGGCAAATAGCTTCTCCTGGGATCGGACTTTGAATCCGGAGTTGGAGTCCGGAGTTAGAGGCGGACCAAAGCGGTTTGGGTCGCCTGTTTATGGTCGTCACTTTTTTCCCGCTTGTTTGACAAATAAAACGTGAAATGTCAGCCAGTCAGCCGGTCAAACCGAGTTGGCCCGAAAGCCAAACAAAAAGAGTAACCAATAAAAGCTTAATTAACTGTTTATGGCCATGGCATGTTAACTGGGCTCGCACCGACCTGCCGAAGTTCGTCCTCCGTCATTAATCTCAAGTGGTGAGAGAAACCGCAGAAAAAACCAACGAAAAATCTAAACGATATTCTCAGAGACAGTTCCCACTGTCCTTTAATCAGTTAATGAGTAAACAACCTCAGGAACTATTCAAAGTAGGGAGAATACACATAAAAAAATAAACTGGAAGCTAAATTTAAATAGAGTTCGCATTTATAGCAAACTTTTCTCTCTATTCAGTTCACTTTTCAAAATTCAGATTGTAGAAACTGTCAAAACTATTCGTTCCATTCGACCAAAACACAAAAAAATCCAAAAGTGTAGGGAACTTATAGGGTAGCTTGTAAAAAAAAAAAAACAGAAACAAAAATTTCGTTTCGTACCTTTATACTTTTGTACACATTTTGGTAAGTCGTTGGTCAACTCCACTTAGTTCTCACCCTGCATTTGTGGATCATGTCGGAGGCAGTCAGTGTCAGGGACGAGTTCGAAATCGCAGCAGCATCGGCGAACGACAATCAGACAACGTTCCGAAACGAGCTGAAAATCGATACGGAACCGGAAATTCAGACAGAAGCCCAGAAGTGGAATGAGCTGGAGAAATTGCAGGAGAAGCCAGGGGAGGAGTTAAAGGTAGCGGATCATAATTTGGATGACAAATCAGAGGGAGCTTCCAAAGAGCCAGTCGAAAAACAAAAGCCTAAACTTGGTCTTGAGAGCGATGTCCTTGGTGAGCCACAGGATCTAGGTGGACTAGGCGACGGTCCGGATCTAGAGTCCGGCTCGTCCTTTACTTCCTGTTGCTCCTACAGACACATACGCAAATCGATCCTTTTGCGTGAGCGACACGCCTCCACATTGAGCTTGGACAGCGGCGTTGATATAGACTGTTTGGTTAATCCCTCCCTAAAGTTGAACCAGGAGACGCCGCAGAGTTCTCCCACCGCCGAAGTTCTTGTCAAAAGCACTACTACGTCCTCGATTCAGATCCTGATGGAGCGCAGGTCCCTGTGTTTTACGCCCGATTGCAGTGACGGCGATTTCGAGATCAGCCTCGAGGAAGTCCACCAAAGATTCGCTGCTCTATTCAGTCGTCCGGAAATTGATGATGCCTTCTCCAATTTTATGCAGGCGGACGAAGATCTCGATGGTTATATTTGTCTGGCAGAGCTCAAGCGAGTGCTGGAGAAGCTTAACATACCGCAGACCCACTTGGCGGCCAAAAAGGTGATGGCCCATGTGGTCGGCATTCACGAGGACCGCCTGAACTTCTGCCAGATGCTGCTCGTTTACGGAACTTTGATGCAACGCGTGGAAGTGCAGAATTATTCCAACCAGGATCGGCAGCGGCAGCGGTTGGCTCTAAGCGAGGCCATCGATGTCTCCCAGGTGGGCGTCAGTGGAGCCCGTCTCTTTTTCGAGGCCAAGATCGCCCAGCAGCAGCAGGAGCCCTCTATTTCCCCAGCCTTGGATCCGGACCAGCCGGTCACCCGTCCTGCAAATGTAAGTTCGACTGAAACCCAGCGCCCCGGGTCCCAGAGGGAGCACTTCAAGTGCGCTGCTGCTGTGTTCAAGAAACTCGAGAGCGACCACTGACCAGATTAGCCACCAGAAGACCCCTATATCCTGGCCAATATCCATTTAGCCAAACTTCCCCCTATCTTGCCACTCACTACCGCCAAGTGTGTTGTGTCCAAAATTTTCAGTCGAAATACAGAGAACAAATTCACGTTTACTTGTCGATTTACCTTGTTTGTGTCCACTATATAACTTCCCATAAATCATTGGCCAATAAAATACGATCCAAGAACGAAAACACTGCTTAAGTGACCAATCTAAGGTAATTGCCGGCGGCTGAAACAATACTTTATTTTTCCATCGCCACCTTCCCGCTGGGCGTGCCACTTTTCAATTTTATGTTTCTTTTGTTATTTTCTTATCAGCAGTGCTGGTGTTTTTGGCTCTTTTAAGGCTAATATCAATCAATAAATAAATAAGTGTACTTCCGCATAGTAAAAATAATTATAGAAAACACTCTCTAAGCATTGTAATGCAATACTTTATTTCCACAAAAATTCCAACGAAAATATTGCCAACACTGGCAAAAACTTCGCTGGGGCAACGACTCCCCGAGGAGCAAATGTGCGCCACACACGCCAAGTGGCAAGTTGTGCGACTTGGCCGGAAGTTGCTTTGGCCTCCAGTCTTCGGAACGGGACATAAAAATATTTTCGTGCAAATAATTTGCGGGCTTAACTACGCCGGTTATTCGGATACGTATTTGCATTCCCTGTGAGGCCACCGAAGGTGAGGCGATCATTTGCACAGGATATCAAAGAGATGGAAGTCGGCTCCTGGCAGGTCCTGGCAAGAGAACGTAGCACGCCATGTAATTATGCTGCCATTAGAGGTCAGGAAGGCCAGCAACCAAAACCACTAACTTGGATGGGTGGGTGCTAATATTCCTAACAGATTTGGCCGCCTCTCTCCAATCGGGCCTCTAACCGGTTGTTTGTACACGCCATACACAAATTAAAACGAAAGCGGACGCTGCGTATACGCAATATCCAACGAATTCTGTAATAAAAATCCAACTAAAGTCATGCGAAAATAATGAGCATAAGCGCGAGCGGAAGCAGTAGGCAGTGGGTAGTGGGCAGTGTGCAGTGGGCGGAGGCAGGCAAGGGAAATAGTTTTCAAATTAAAATAAATGCCGCAGCTGAAACAACTTTTATGTGCCAAAAGCGGGGCAGGACAGGAGCAGCGTTGGCACGACTTTTTCTACGCAGCTCCACTCTCAGCTAACCAAAATGCCATGAAAGTAAATTCACTAGAAAATTAATTATGAACGACGACGACGACGACGATGGCCGTGGCGATGTCAGCGGCAACGTTGGCGACGTCGCAAGTGAAACCAATGCAGCGTTTAGCGGAAACCAAAGGATGCCGCAGGGTCGAAGGGCTTTCTGCTTGGGGGCAAAGGCATGACCAGCCATACCTTTTAATGGCATTGCCATCAATTTCGCTCAATTGCGCGCACAATCGCATCTAATCACGTTGGAACGACCCTCCCGAAAAAACTAACAATTTTCGGATAAGAGCAACTATCGGGTAACCCCACCAAGGCATACCCCTTGGTTATATACATGAAGGAATTTTTCGAATATTATTTCGAAGATTAAAACATTAAGAATATTTTTTAATAATCGCAATAGGTTCTTTTATTAATTTTTTAATCATTCCTAACACAATTCCGGTATACCCTCTATAGTTACAGTTTCTCCATCGCGAAGAGAGACAACTTCTAGATACCCTCACAAAATGTTTATGGTTATTGCTTTATGGCTTCCTGCGCACTTGCGTGTGTGTGTGCGTGTGCTTTTGCATGTGTATGTGAAGAGGGAAAAGGGTCACGTGTCAGATATCATTGACATGGTTTGCCTTGCCTTTGGGCGGTAGCAAACAAACCAAAGCAGAGCAGAAGCATCATCAGGAGCAGGAGGCAGCTGGTCCCCGAAAAGTATGCCACGGTTTTTGCCTCATTTGCGCTCAACTTTTTCTGGTCCCTTCGTTCCTCCCTCCCCTCAGCCAATTGCAATTAGTTGATGTAATAATTTTTGGCATCTGCGTAGGATCCATACCCACTTGGAACTTTCTATAATTGACAGAATCTGTGATACACTACGTTTTTCTCGAGAGGAAAGGAAAGCCAGTGAAAGCCAGCGGCGTGGCATGGTCAGCGGCCGCAAAATGAATAAATAGGCACATGTCAGAACTGTCGGCATGCCTTAAATTCAATGTCACCCGGGGCACGATGTCTTATCCTGTATCCAGAATTACGAGTCCTGTGTGCTTTGCATAGCGAATGCCATAAAAACGACCCCAATCGACCCTGGTCACTGATGAAAACTACATACATCATTTGCCACTTTGTACCCTTTTCACAAATTTGTCTTCTGCAAACCCATCGGGACCTAGAACCCATTAACGTATCAGGTTTTTATCCCAATTGGCGTGAGAAATGAAACCAAAAACTTACAATTTTATTTAAAAGCGTTTTTTCGGCCCATCCAACACCGATGACTATAATTTAATTCGGTTAACATCCGCCAAGCTGCTTGAAAGTTAAATTTGTTACTCTGGGAAAGTCGAACACTCTCAGAGATATTAAATGATTAGTTTACTATCGATAGCTCATTACAAAATCACCCATCCCAGTTATTTTTTCATTATCGATGTGTAATGAAATTTTGGCATTCTTGGTAGGCGTTGACCTTCAAACTGGCCTATAAAAGGCCGCTTTTTTAACACACCATTTATTACATCGCTCAAGTCGGAGCCGAGAGGATGTTTTCATCAATATTATTTTACAAGTGTTTTTTTTATTTTTTCATATTTATTTAAGAGTTTATTTTTTTATTATTACTTTTTTTTTATCATGACATACTTTCATCCCTATTGCGTGGTTGCAAGCTCCCCACGCCACGCCTCTACCGTCCTTATTTGCTTATTTTTTTAAATAGTTGAATTACTTTATCAATATCTGGTTGGTGGTTCCTGATTGTAAGCCATCCAAGTCTTCAGTTCTTATTTGCTAATTTTATTGCTTTTTATTTTAATTAAATAGAACATAGTTGGTGCCTGATTGTAAGCCATCCAAGTCTTCAGTTCTTATTTGCTCATTTTTATTGCTTTTTTTTTTAATAAAATATAATATAGTTGGTGCCTGATTGTAAGCCATCCAAGTCTTCAGTTCTTATATGCTCATTTTTTAAATAATTAAATTATTTTATGAATATATAGTTGGTTCCTGATTGTAAGCCATCCAAGTCTTCACTTATTAATCGTTCATTTTTTAAATAGTTGAATTATTTTATTAATAACTTGGTTTCTGATTGTAAGCCATCCAAGTCTTCAGTTCTTATTTGCTCATTTTTATTGCTTTTTATTTTAATTAAATAGAACATAGTTGGTGCCTGATTGTAAGCCATCCAAGTCTCCTGTTCTTATTTGCTCATTTTTTGATTAATTTAATTATTATGTTACAAAGTTTTAATTTATTTTAATCTACTAGTTCGTGTATTTTAAATATGAGTGACATCAAAATTTGTATTTTTTTTCTCCATTATTTATTTAACCATTTATTATGGAAATTAAAATTAGTAGACGGAGACTTAACGAATAATGATTACATTTAGTTGTGTAATTCCTCAGTTATTATTAAGCGGCTCTCATGCCAGATACAAGGGATAGGTCCTGCGCAATCTTCGACGCTATTGTCCAACAAGGAGATGGCTATTATGTGGGGATGCCTGTGAAATTTCTTGAAATACCAGTCACTGGTCCTGTTCCAGACCCCAGGAAACCCTTGGACCTCGTGAATGGTGCCGTTCTCGTGCAGCAGATGGACTACGGTGGCAGTGTATGATTTGGATGAGCTGGATGTCGTACGTCCAGATAGGCCTGACGATCGCCTTATATATAAACAGCTTGGAGGATGTCGTCAACTTTGATATTTTATTTTTCAATACAAAAAAATTGGAATCTAAATTTTCTAATATTTATGGAGCTGGAACTTTTCTAATACAATTTTAGTAATATAAATTGTAAGCTAAGTAACTTCTGTGCAATATTAAAAATTTTTTTTTTGAAATTTTTGTAATATCTGTGTTGTGTTTTGTTGTTTTTAAAAGTTTTTTGAAAGAAACTTAGTTTATAGCTTTCGCAGTGGCTCTAACCTAGGGTTTTCTTTTCCTCGTCTCTTGCGAGGGTTGTTTTTGAAGATCTCTGTCTTGTTTCGTTTTGGGTTTCTTAGTGTAAGTTTTAGTATTTCAACCAATCTCTAGGTTGTATAGTTTCAAGTCTTGTTTGGAGGAAATACGTATAGTTTTGGGAATGGAGAATAGACTCCAATTTGTGGAACTAGGAACTACAATGAGTCCACCTCAAAAAAAAAAAGAAAAAAAAAACAGCTGCCTTCTAGCTTTGATTTGCGTTCGGGTCTCTTTCCCGTAACACATTTCCATTTCGTCATCTTCTTGCTTCTAACACATTTCCTCGTCCTCTTCTTCCTCCTCGTCCTCGATGTCTTCCTCATTCTCATCCTCGTCACTGCTGCTTGGCGGCGGCAAGTCCATAGCCATGTCGTGGCCCAAGTCCAACAGCGGCTGCACATCCACATTCGGTGAGAGTTTCTTCACAAGGTGACCCACCACGGTGCAGAGCCCCATGAAACGCTTCTCCATGCGCAGCTCATAGTGACGACGGTGTCTGTAATACTTTTCCTTCTCGCTGCGAAGCTTGCGGCGTCCCTTCTTGATTGGCTTGGACACAAAACGATGCTTGACCGGCGAAATCGGCTTCAGCTTGGGCTGGACCGACATTTGGCACGGCGGCGAATCATCCAAGTCGTTGTAGTGATCATTCGAGATCGCCACGTCGCCCCCAATCATGACCAGACCGCACTCAACCTCATCCATCTCGTGGTTGATGCAAACCTCTTCCTCAGGCTGCTCTTGCTCTGGTGATGTGGCCTCGGCCAACAGACGGTTAAGCTCCTCATTGTTCTCCTGATATTCCTGCTGCTGCTGGTCATAGCTGTCGTTCATCTAGTCGGCCTCACCGCCACCATTTGGTGGCGTACGCTCTCCGAAGTTGTGGTCGTTCAGAACGCCCAGCATTAGCGGGGAGAGTTGACTCTCATCGCACGAGAAGACGCTGGAAATCGCCAATTGTGGACTAGACACCTCCACGTTTGGCTCCTTCAGAGCATACGAGTGCAGGTCGGCAGTCTTCTGGTTCATATAGGCATGGATCATGCCGAAGAACTCCCACTCCTTGTTCAGCTCCTCGATGGTCTGCCGGTTGAGCAGCGTTCCCAAGGCGTTGGCCTTGTGGATCCTATACCGCTGGACCATGGCGAACCATTGCTTTCGCAAGGCATTCTCGCTAAAGTCACCGATTTTGGCCATCTCCTTGAACTTCTTCCATGGTTCCGGGTGCTTTGGTGAATATTTGGAGAAAAGATCATCTGCCGCAATGCGCTGCACCACGAGATTCCTCTTCTCCTGGGCGGACCACTTCTTGGAGCCGCTTTTGGCGTACGTGTGGTGCTCCATCGTCCCAGATGAATTCCCTTGGATCTAGACAGAGGTTTCTGTGGCGCACACGAAGACGAAGCTTTCTTGGTTAAGCAGCCAAAAGTGAAGAATATTTCTCGCCTATTTCCCAAAGCTGTCAACCGTCGAACGGTCACACTCGGACAGAACTTTGTCAGAACAATGCTGCCAGCTTAGGCTTTTCGAAATTTGGTTTCTAGCTTTCTTTTATTTTATAAATATTTAATATTTTTGCGTGAATTATTATTTCTTTTTTTTTTTTAGTTCCTTGCACTTGAGAACTTGAATCAAGAATGAATCAATATTAAAATTAAAGTTAAAAAAACACAGAAAATCAATCGCTTGATAAACCCATGCCCTCCAGCTGCCTTGAAAAGTTTTCTTCAACAGTTTTGCATTTGCCTAGTTCATGTTTTTCTTAACTTTACGGCAAGAGTATTTTTGTTGGAAGCTCTGAAAAACTGGGAAACTGAAAACTGAAAACTGCAACTATAGCCCGGCTAAGGCAGCCGGAGCTGCTTTTCGATTCAATTTCCGTGTTCACAATGCGCTTGTTGCTATTTTACATAGTCAGGAAGTTGGAAGGGAGCCGAGATTGGGGATTGGAATCGGCAATGGTACGGGCCAAGTGCCTGGATGGTGTATTGAAAACATTGGCAGCTTCTGGCGTAGGCGTGACTCGGTTCCTTGTTCTCTGTTTTCTGCGGAAACTTTCTTTAGCCCATATTTTGCCCTAAGTAATTCGCGCACATACCAAGATTTATGCACTCGGCCCAGGCAAAAACTTTTGCTGCAGTTTTACTTCCCATTGCCGTTGAAATGCGACCGGGGATTAAGTGGGCTTGGTCGTGACTAATATTCGCTTATAAAAGTCATGACTGGCTGAACGTACTTGTGTTTAAAGTGTAATAATAAAATTGTATAATAAATACACGCATCATTCTTTCATTTATAAAGGAAAGCCAACTAAACAGTATCCAATGAACGTGGAAAAAATTAAATTACACCAAGGCTTCTTCGTAAGCTAACAAACTCTGACTTATTTCCTATATCTGCTTTACCCTTTTTGGAAGCTCCGCAAGGAAACAAACTTCCGGCTGCATATCAATAACGAAATAAACTTGTTACACGCCAAAGCTTGCGGGGGAAGAAAATCTGGACGAATCGGGAAACCTGGTGAGATTGAAATTCATCGATTAGAGTTTAACCATAACCCTGCAACGATTTAGAGTGCTGAAAAACAGAGCACGGATGATAATCAGGTTTTTCGAGGCAAACAGACAATTTAAATGAAATTAAGTGTAAAATTATCAAAGTTTCCAGCCAGCTTCCAAATGTCATGATAACGAATTAAAAAAACGTTTGGGAAAGGGTGTGAGGAATGAAGCAAATCTGCACGCCACCAATCTATGCAACATTCATTTTTCTTTTGTCATATATAGAAACCCGCCTGGGTTTGATGTTGAAAAATTGAAAAAACGAAAGTCAACGCCGAGGCGGTTGAGCAATGGCCGGAGGAGAAGGAAAATCTTTGCTTGACGCGCTTAACCCTTTGGCTGCCAAGTCGGGACCCAGTCTTTCTTTCATCCGGCCCTAAAGTTCTTTTTGCCCTCATTCTTTCTGATGATACTGAAAGGCAAGTTTCATAATGATAATAATTTTGTGCATGATTTATGAGTGAACAAGTTTTATGGCCCCGAAACGAACACAGCCAGGCCAAGACCTTCCCATCCCCTTAGCCATAAGCCCTGTGCAAACGTTAATTTCCATCTGGGTAGAAGCCCGGAGCAAGCCGGGGAGCTGACCAGCGACTTGGCCTTCGAGACTAGTCCACCTTATTGCACTTTAATATTTATTTCGACTGTCGGCCCGTTTTGGAGCATAGTAAATTTGCATCTTTCAGCGTTCAAATTTCCCAGTGAGCCAGGCCGGTTGGTGTCCGTGTGCGAATGCGAAACCCTTTGAAAATCATTTCGGTGTGAAATTGTGTCCGCACACGGCAGCTCGCCGGAGAGAAAAGAGACAGAACGAAGCAGCTGAAAGAGATAGTGAGTTCGTGAGATCATTGAAAATGCGCGCTAGTAAAAGTTTTCCCATACCAAAAAAAGTGAAAACCCGGGGTCAAAAGCAGCCAGGGAAAGGAGAAGGGCCAGGTTGGAAGGCAATACTCTTGTACCTGCTTTTGGCCCTACTTCTTAATTCGAGTCCGGCGCTGGTTTTGCCATTAAATTGAGGCCCCAAAAGTGTACTAGACCTTACCGTTTCGTTCGTGTTATTGCATCCGGTAATGCTGCTATGACGGGTATGCTGTATCAAACGAACCTCTTGCAACGACCAAAACTATAATACAAATTTGTAAATTATTGAAAATCATAGGAATAAAAACATAGAAGTTGTTTTCCATTAGCTTATTTTTCTTGAATCTATTAATGGATAGCTTAAAGTCGAGATCTTTGCCATCGATGATTCTTTATTTTTGCTGCCACAACAGGCCATAAGTTTCGTTTGGGTCTCGCGTTTTATAGCCGTTGGGCAACTGATAATATGAAATTAATGCTTAGTGCCCCCGCCTCTCCAAGTCTTTGAAAGCAAAGCCAAGCCAACTCCGAATGCTACCCGGAGTACCAGAGTCTAGGGAAGATTTACGAGGCATGCAATCGATGCCCAGTTGTGCGCCATGTTGCATGCCTGCAATTAGGCGCCACAAACCCCCGAAATTATGCACAGCCTAAGAAGGTCAAACTGCATTTGTGGATTTCATAAATGGGATATCGTGTGAGAGTGTGTTTTTTTCTTTTTATGCCGACTTTTGACGATGCGGCCGACGCGTCGGCTTCCTTTTAGCCCAAAGTCATAGAAACCAAATTAAACATGAGGACAAGTTCTGAAAAACAGAATTTTGAAATGAAATTTATAAATACTAATAATAATAGGAATACTAATTTAAATTTAACAGAGTACTACTAACAGGCACCAAAACGTTTCTGGTTAACTAGGTCAAAGTGTAGATTCCAAAGAGAAAAGGTTTTTGGTCACATCACATCAAAACTCCATTTTTGTTTGCTTATTATACGTTGTGTGGGTCACACACATACATATGCGAATACACAAACACATTCGCAAATGGGCACACTTGAGGGTGTCACATCGTGTGCATGGCTGTTCCTATTTTCAAATAAATTCACCAAATGTGACAAGGACATTTGCATAGAAATACTAAGACCACAGCACTTACAAATCCGCACATAAGCAAAGAGCTTGCAAAGTGAGCGGGTTTGGTGTGTGGTGAGTGGGTGTAATGTCAAAGGGGCTCTGAGCAAAGGTCGGCACCAGGTGGTCTGTGGACACTCGAGTGATGAGTTCTCTGCAAATGCTTGTTGCAGTTTATTTGCCAATGTAATTGAGGCCGTAGGCATTAAGCCGTTCCGGGCAAGACGATCCGGATGAAGAAGACAGGATGGGTTTCCTCTGGATGCCCCCAAAATCGAATCACATTTCACACTGGATTCCAATGACACCTTACCGAGGGATACCCAATCGATATAAATTCCCGTCAATTGCTATTTGACATGCAATTAATTCCGTTCACTCCCGTGAATGTGAAACCATTTCAGTTAAATATCAAACAATTGTGGCAAATTTAATTGACTGCATTTACAATACATAGCTCATGACACTGTCAAGTAGACGTTGTAACCGCAACTAGGCTATGCAAATTAATCAATTTGAATGTAAATTGATTTCCATCAAAGAAAAAACATTAACCTTTACCAGAATAAGAAGGTATTTCAGTAATGTCCTCATTATGTGTGTAGATGTTGAATAATTTTATATATTTCAACACTATATCCAAGGGTTTTCGTAACACTTTGTTTAGTTTAAACTCGTTTACGACCAAATTATAGGTTCTAAAACACATTTTGTAATGTATTTTTACAGCTTGGCATTTTAATTGAATGTGGAATTGAAAATTGCATCCAGAAAGATTTTTGTCCTGCATTTTTTGCTAGTCGCAATTTAATTAAAAAGCGGAAATGAACAATTTAATTAATTTATAGCATATGACAAAAACCATCCGCTGTTTAATTATCACCAAACTAGTAAAAGCAAAACAACCGAGCTTCAAGTTTTGCATACATATTAAGTTAGTCATTAGTTATGCAGCGTCATGTAAAAATTAATGAAAATTCATCAAATATATCTGAAAAAATCAATTATTTACATTGGTATATCCAAGTCGTCTCGATTCAAACATATAATAATTTCCCAGACTGCCGCTAATTGCGTTCAACACTTTGTGGCTTAGTTGACGTCCGACTGTCTGCCCTTAAATGGCTTAGATAAGGATCACACACTTGAGGCTAACAGGCAGCAGTCTGCTAATCACTTGACAACACGCAAGCTTACCCCTCAGCCCAGGACCTTTCCCCCCTAGCCTGACCAAATAGCATAAACCAATAAAGCATTCACACCAACCATTTAATATGCATGCACAAAACTCAATCGAAACGAATTGAAACGAAAAAAGACCCCTGGCATGTGTGGGCAATTCATTTATTTTAATGAAAAGCAAATTCCTTATTTATATAAAGGCAGAAGGCAAAACAAGCAGCCTAAGGTGGACTGAACAGACAATATCCTTCTGGTGGCGATGATGTGTTTGTAAATGTACTCCAATTTAAAAGGGAGGGAGGCTATCGCGTGTGTCTCCTCATTAAATTGATTGAGAAATAACAAAAGCTTTTCCATTTAAAGTCCATCATGTGGCAAGCAAGACAAATAGTTAGCCAAGAATATTTGAAACTTTGAAAGTATTCATTTTCCATGGAAAGGCGAGAGAAATGTAGTTCTCTTGACAATGTATAATAGGATAAAGAATAAAGAAAGTTTGAAATTTAAGAAAATCCAAGTGTTTTCATTTATTCAATGATCAAGAATTAAAACTTTGTTTTCTTAATTTAAAACTTTAAAGGAAATGTCCCCAAAGCTGCGCAAAAGTATTTCCAATCCCTTTCTTGGCACAAAGCCACACCCTCGGCATTATCCTCTAGCTCTCTAAGCGGTGTAGTTGAAAGGTATGCATTTGTTTAAAATTTATCAACTCCTTGGCGCCATGCCCATTTCTAAGGTCAGGTCGCACCTTGAACTCTCCACCAAAATTTCGTGGCATTGTCTAAGCCGAGTTTAATTAAAGCCCAGCTGGTGGCAGGATTTCATATGCGCACAATGTGACGCAAGAAGCATGGATGTCGGCGGTGGCATTGATTTATTTAAACGTGAGCAGTTGAAGTCGTGTTGAAGTCGCCTTGCACCCACCTGATAATCAAGTGTCATTCCTGGCATACCACTCACTCACGCACACCCACAAAGTAAAGAACACAAAACACACGACAAGTGCTTAATTTATTTTGCATTAAAGTCTCATTTATCTTTTCTTATCGCCTGTGCAACAACTTTGAAGATTTACTCAACCAGCCAGCACGCCCCTCGCAACAGCAAGGAGCGCCAGGATAATGTCGGCAACTGTATTCGTTTGTAGAAATGTGTTGGCTTCTTGCGCCGCCCGACACGCCCCTAATTTATGTGCCTTCAGTTGCAAGCAAGTCTATGGTCAACGCCTTCTTTCCGCAATTTTTTTTGGGTCCTGCCTAGTTGATTTTTTTCCATTTGCGTTTTGCGGCAGTCCAGACGACAAGCTGCAAGTTGTTACTGCTTGTTGTTGCCGTGTCAATGTCCTGTGTCCTGTGTTCTCTATCCTGCCGCTTCGCATCCGCCCGCTTCGTATGTGTGTGGTTGTGGCCTTTATTAATTGCAACGCCTCAACAAAAATTGTTTGCCATTCTCGCTTTATGTTTTGGTGACCGAAGGAAAAAAGCTGACAACTGCAAAAATGGAAATGCGAAAAAGCAAGGGGCGAAAAAATATGGACAACGCCTGCGGTTACGCTTTAAATTGTTGCCAATTTTTTGTGTCTAGGCATTGTCGCTTCTGGCTATTATTGAATTAGGCCTTGTGGTTCCAGTCCGAAAAAAGTCATCCGAAACAAAACACGGACGCCACAGGGAAACGAGCAAATAATGAAATGGGAGAAGTTGGTCAAACTGGTGGCATGGTCTGAACTCTGAAAATTCAATCAAAAGTTAAGCTTACAACTTCGAAATGATACTTGCGGGAATAATTTTGATGGCCTAAGTAGTTCAATTATACATGTAATTCTAATACAAATTTGTCAACTAGTTAAACTAATACTGGAATAACTAATAAAGTTTAATTACGTCAACTTTGACCTCTCCAGCCACATACTGCTATGTAAAATAATTCACCAAACGAACTAATTTATTAGCATGATAGACAACGGATTGACTTAATTTTATATCCTGGAAATTTCAATGGAGAGCATTCATTTTGTTTCGTCTTGACTTCTATCATGTCTTGATTTATATCCTTCCTTGATAGGGCATAAATGAAAACCAGGAAAATATTCAAGAAACATATGCAGTTATAAGTTAATTACATTTTCTGGCTACTTCCGCAATTAATTTTGGACTTCGGATTCGTTTTTCCGATTTGTAGATTTTCTTTATGGCCTTTCCGAAACAAACGATCCAGCTTGCATGCGAGCCAAAGTTTTCCCGCTTACTGGGTCAATGTAATAATTTGCACAACAGCAGAAACCAAACGATAACAGCCCAAACGTGCAAAACACCAGGGAGAAAGTGCAAGGGGAAAGTGCGAGCAATACAAACGGCCATCCAACAGCGTACAACGAACATCGACCAACGAACAACAAAGCAACAAAAGCCCGCAATCGACTGGGAAACCTCACAGCACCGCCGGGGAGCACTCCTCCATCTATCCGCCACACTAACCCACCATCGAGCCCCAATGTTTCATCGTTTGCTAAACGGAAATCGATTGAAACTCTTTGCTCGTCCAACTCACTCGCACATTGTTTGGCTTATCGCCGGAAAAGTGTTTCCAGTTATCGTTATGCGAATCGCTCTTTTCCTCCAAAAGTTTTTCTCCCCAATCGGGTGACAACGATAGAGCGATAGAACAGGACTGGTCTAGTGTCTTAAGGAGAAATTCAAGAAGGGGGCCCAAGCTTAAGATAGCCTACTCATTTAATTGCTAAATCTTTTGCAGGATTCTTAAAATGATCATTGGTTGTATATCCACAGCCAAACATTTGTTTAATATTTATTTACAGATCCATGTGGGCGTATACGTGTTATGATATAGAATATTACGTTTACGCCCCGTTATTGGAAGCATCCTAAAAATGCTTGAAAATAAAATAAAGTGATTGAAACATATTTATATAATAGTTGTTTTTTCTGTACTTAACACCAGCGATATTTAATTTGCGGAATGAAACTGTGCAATTATGCGGAAACATATTTGCAAAGCTGGTTCGTTTTGTTTTTGTTCATTTGCATTAAGCCAGCAACAAACTGCATTGCTGAGCACCACCTTCAGCCTTTTTTGCCTTGACCATTGTTGCGGATTGTGTGGGCTGATGGCTAAACCTTTTTAGTGCTCCGGCTCCTGGTCCTGCTGCTGCTGCTGCTACTGGTTGATGGCTTTGTAAGCCATAACACGCATAATTACATGCCAAGCAACAGTTTAGATGCCAGCCATTAAAAATTAACTGCCAGCGCAGTAAAAAGCAAACTTGAGGGGGCGATGGCGAACATAAATGAAAACTAATTTCGAGTTTTTTCAATCTGGGTTAAAAGGGTCGCCTTTTCCCCCAACCCATTCCGTTTCACCAACCGATTGCCATGATGTTGCAGCTGGCGCTCGCAATTTTTAATCAGAAGGCAAAACCCTTTGAGCCCTGAGAGGAGCCAAAGGAGCAGCCATTCAGCGAATGCTCCTAATGTTGCCTTTACCACGCTTGCTGAAACGCTGCTCTCGGCGACTGTTGGCTCATGTTTTTACAAATCATTTGCAATTCATTTGCCAGGCACTTATAAAACGTTTAAAAGCGAGTTTTTAATTACGTGCAGCTTGCAGCCACAGTATCTTTGGATACATCTTGTATCTGTGGCAGTTGAAAGTAGTCTCAATAACTGAGTCAATGACTAGACTTATGTGCACTGGGAGATATGGATAAGGCCATAAAATATAATAAAATACTTTAATGTATAAAAACTTTCATCAAAATTTCGTGTATTTTGTATTTTTAAATATTTTATTATTTCATCATTTTAAGCAACTGTTTTTTTCAGTATAGTTAGTATTTAGAGTTCCTCTGGAGTATTTGTTTCGTTTAATCCAACCGAGCCTATTTGAACCGGCTGATGCTCCAGTGCTCCAATGCTCTAGTGCCGTCTGGCTATCCTTCCGCTTCTCCCTCGCGTCCTGTTCCATGCTCTAATGCTGGAAAAGAGGCTTACATGTACAGAATTCAGTACCAGTCAGTATTTTGAGATCGGGCCCAGGTAGGTGTAGCAGTGAATATGCATCCCAGTTGCATGTCGATGATGAGGCTCTTTGTTCCACTCCATCTGCCGGCTCTAGCAATCAATGTGGGCAGCTGTGGAGCTCAGTTTGGGGAAATGGGTTGCCAACGGCAGAAGGTCCTATTTAGATGAGCCGATGGATTTGGAGATTGTGGGTGGCCTAGCTTAACTGAAACTCCTTAAAAGTGCCGGCAATGCCGCCCAAGAGCCAAGAGCCTCTCGGACATCTTGCAACTCCGGCAATCAACGTCCATTGTGCTGGGAAAAGCGGGGAAAAAGGTGGAGGAGGATCCGAGGCAAAAGCCTGAGCCAGCTAGTAAGTACCTTAGTGCATTGGACAAGTGCAGCATCGATGGTTGCTCCTTTATCCTGCCACCGCATTCTGCTTCAGCGAGTTTCCGACTAGCGGCTGCCACTCAACGGCTACTCCTTCTACGACTGCCAACTGCATGCATGATGCAAGCACTGAGAAAAAATTCACTTGGATTTATATTGTTATTTATTGTTTCTTTAAGCTATAAGAAAGGAATATTTACCTTTTAAGCTTTGTAATAAAATAAATTGATATAAATTAGGCCTTAAATCTTGATCGAGTTTATTTGGTTTTATAAGCCATATTTTATTGCTAAACTACTTTAAAGGTCTACCTTTAATTTCTCTCGCTTCAAGCTGATAACTCCATGTACATGTACTTAAATTTATCAAAAAATACCATAATTCCTGTACTTTTTTTCCATGTGGCCTGGGAAAAGATTGCGACGACAGGGAGCAGGGCACCGACATTCGTTTCGTTTCACTCACTTCTTGTTTGTTTGCTGGCCTCCCTTACGAGCCAGTTTGTTATTTGCCTGACTGCGCGGGGGATGGACTACCGATCCAGATTCCCTTCCAGATCCCAGGCTGTCCGCCTCTCCTTCAGCCACAGCTAGTGCCTCAGCAGTGTTTGTTTGCTCTTTAAAGTTGCAATCATTCTACACATTACACCGAAGCAAACATGACCCATTTTGTTGGCAGCGGCTTCTGACTGGGACTGACTCCCGGTCCCAGGCTATTGGCTTAAAAATTCATTTCGCTAGATTTTTTCATTAATTGCAAAATAGGCAGGCCCTGGTACACAAGCACAAGCCTCCGAAATCGAGACTGCCTCTTTCAATATTTTATGGCTTTGTCAGAGGGGATTTCTCGTTCAGAAAAACTACTAGCAGCAATGAGACCAAATTGGAATTTCAATCAGAAAGGCCATTCCCCTCGTTGCAAACAACGAAGGCAATGTTGTTCCTTCATGTATTTTTTATAGAAATAAGTCAAGACCGAAAGCCCAAATAAAGTTGTTTACCTCTCTATTGATATTATTTTTCCTTCTTGAAAAATATTAAACTTGTGTAATATTGAAATAAATATAAGTTAAAGACAATGTGCTAAACTTCCCATTAAGAATCTATTACATCTACAACCTTCCAAAATTCTCGCACATTGTAGCCATTATTTTGGCTGCCATTCTTCAGGTTTTATGTCTGCATTTCCTTCAGCTGCAGCTTTGTTTTGTTTGCTTTTGCCGATTCCTTGGCGGCTCTGTGCAAATTTATACATGTCCATGCGAAATTTCCAGACACCATTGCCATTCCCCTCACTTTTTATCCTTGGACGCCATAGTCATGCGTCAACAATGAATTTTATGGATGGCCTTGTGCGTGAGCTCGTATGGCTTTTCCCCAACATTTTTTTTCCACGCTTTTCCGTTTCGGCTGCTCGTGTCCGTGTCCGCCCATTTTTATGTAGATTTAAGTTAGTGCCGAGCACTTGAAATTGATTGGACAACTATTGGCTTCAAAAAAATTAGAGCGCAACGTCACATAAAAAATGCAAACATAAAAGGCGAAAACGGAAATGGAAACTATGGCCATTTCCATATTTTTCTAGAGAAGAAAGAGCCGCCTAAGTGAGTTGTTACTATATGAGCAATTTGTGGCAAACTTTGCCGAAACTTTTCTTCACAAACGGTTTAGGAAACTTTAATTGAGCCGAACGATTAAAGAGGCGTAAGAAATTCATTATTAAAAATAGAGATTAAGTTGATTAATAACTACCAATTATTCTCAACAAATTACTACAAACTAAAATATTAGTCACAATCTGTTTCCGAATACCGTTTTATTAAATCTGAAATGTAATACGGTGGGAATCTGCGCATTGCAGATCCGAAACTTTTTAAATTAATTTCCAAGTTAGTACCCCGTGAACAAAACTCACGATTTAAGACCTTTATTACTCTTCGATTTTTAAATACTTTCATCACGATTTTTTTCGAAAATCGGACCAGCGTTATTTTTTCGACTTTCTGCTGGCTCTTTTTTTAATATCTTGGCCATTGCGTACATGATATGGAAATGGAATACAATTTTAGAATCAGAGCTTCATTGCCCATCGATCTGCATCAAAATATACGAAAAACAAAACAAAAAAAATTATAACGATTTTTCGTGATTTTTGAAAGGGGTACCATCACGATTTTTTCCGAAAATCGGACCAGCGTTATTTTTTCGACTTTCTGCTGGCTCTTTTTTGAATATCTTGGCCATTTCGTACATGATATGGAAATGGAATACAATTTTAGAAGCAGAGCTTCATTGCCCATCGATCTGCATCAAAATATACGAAAAACAAAACAAAAAAAATTATACCGATTTTTCATGATTTTGGAAAGGGGTACCATCACGTTTTTTTCCGAAAATCGGACCAGCGTTATTTTTTCGACTTTCTGCTGGCTCTTTTTTGAATATCTTGGCAATTTCGTACATGATATGGAAATGGAATACAATTTTAGAATCAGAGCTTCATTGCCCATCGATCTGCATCAAAATATACGAAAAACAAAACAAAAAAAATTATAACGATTTTTCATGATTTTGGAAAGGGGTACCATCACGATTTTTTCCGAAAATCGGACCAGCGTTATTTTTTCGACTTTCTGCTGGCTCTTTTTTGAATATCTTGGCCATTTCGTACTTGATTTGGAAACGGAATACCATTTTAGAATCAGAGCTTCATTGCCCATCGATCTGCATCAAAATATACGAAAATCAAAACAAAAAAAATTATACCTATTTTCATGATTTTGGAAAGGGGTACCATCACGATTTTTTCCGAAAATCGGACCAGCGTTATTTTTTCGACTTTCTGCTGGCTCTTTTTTGAATATCGTGGCCATTTCGTACATGATTTGGAAACGGAATACCATTTTGGAATTAGAGCTTCATTGTCCATTGATCTGCTTCAAAATATTCGAAAAACAGAACAAAAAAAATTATACCGATTTTTCATGATTTTGGAAAGGGGTACCATCACGATTTTTTCCGAAAATCGGACCAGCGTTATTTTTTCGACTTTCTGCAGCCTCTTTTTGGAATATCTTGGCCATTTCGTACTTGATTTGGAAACGGAATACCATTTTAGAATCAGAGCTTCATTGCCCATCGATCTGCATCAAAATATGCGAAAAACAAAACAAACAAAATTGCACCGATTTTTCATGATTTTTGAAAGGGGTACCATCACGATTTTTTCCGAAAATCGGACCAGCGTTATTTTTTCGACTTTCTGCTGGCTCTTTTTTGAATATCTTGGCCATTTCGTACATGATTTGGAAACGGAATACCATTTTAGAATCAGAGCTTCATTGCCCATCGATCTGCATCAAAATATACGAAAAACAAAACAAAAAAAATTATAACGATTTTTCATGATTTTGGAAAGGGGTACCATCACGATTTTTTCCGAAAATCGGACCAGCGTTATTTTTTCGACTTTCTGCTGGCTCTTTTTTGAATATCTTGGCCATTTCGTACTTGATTTGGAAACGGAATACCATTTTAGAATCAGAGCTTCATTGCCCATCGATCTGCATCAAAATATACGAAAATCAAAACAAAAAAAATTATACCTATTTTCATGATTTTGGAAAGGGGTACCATCACGATTTTTTCCGAAAATCGGACCAGCGTTATTTTTTCGACTTTCTGCTGGCTCTTTTTTGAATATCGTGGCCATTTCGTACATGATTTGGAAACGGAATACCATTTTGGAATTAGAGCTTCATTGTCCATTGATCTGCTTCAAAATATTCGAAAAACAGAACAAAAAAAATTATACCGATTTTTCATGATTTTGGAAAGGGGTACCATCACGATTTTTTCCGAAAATCGGACCAGCGTTATTTTTTCGACTTTCTGCAGCCTCTTTTTGGAATATCTTGGCCATTTCGTACTTGATTTGGAAACGGAATACCATTTTAGAATCAGAGCTTCATTGCCCATCGATCTGCATCAAAATATGCGAAAAACAAAACAAACAAAATTGCACCGATTTTTCATGATTTTTGAAAGGGGTACCATCACGATTTTTTCCGAAAATCGGACCAGCGTTATTTTTTCGACTTTCTGCTGGCTCTTTTTTGAATATCTTGGCCATTTCGTACATGATTTGGAAACGGAATACCATTTTAGAATCAGAGCTTCATTGCCCATCGATCTGTAGCAAAATATACGAAAATCAAAACAAAAAAAATTATACCTATTTTCATGATTTTGGAAAGGGGTACCATCACGATTTTTCCCGAAAATCGGACCAGCGTTATTTTTTCGACTTTCTGCAGCCTCTTTTTTGAATATCTTGGCCATTTCGTACATGATTTGGAAACGGAATACCATTTTAGAATCAGAGCTTCATTGCCCATCGATCTGCATCAAAATATACGAAAAACAAAACAAAAAAAATTATAACGATTTTTCGTGATTTTGGAAAGGGGTACCATCACGATTTTTTCCGAAAATCGGACCAGCGTTATTTTTTCGACTTTCTGCAGCCTCTTTTTGGAATATCTTGGCCATTTCGTACATGATTTGGAAACGGAATACCATTTTAGAATTAGAGCTTCATTGCCCATCGATCTGCTTCAAATTTAACGGAAAATATTTTTCGCGATTTTGGAAAGGGGTAATCATCAAAATTTTTGTAAAAATTGTATGTTTTGGTTTGCCTTCGCTATTTACCTTCACATATGTACCATAATTTCTCAACAAAAGCTGACCAAAAAATGTATACAATTTAGTTTTCTTCGATTTTTACGATATTGTGATGTACGAGGTCCGTTGAGTTTCTGATGCCATGAAAAGGTACAAATGTTACAATAAATTTTAAAAAGATTCTTAAGCCCCCGACGTGGGATATTTCTCTAGTCTAGGATATATCGTCATTAAATTCTCATAACTTAAATGAATACCGGGACAATTGCACAACTTTCACTTTAGACCTTTCTAAATATAATAAAATATTACTTAACAACGTCATAAATTAATTACATAGGTAGGCAGCATTTCCAAAATGGGTTCTTGGACCTTTTTTTCCAAAACAGGCTCACACAAAAATAAAACATTTCAAACTATTGGTAGATGCACGGAAAATCTGCATCAAAAGTGTGTTCATAAACCACAAAACGGCAGCCAGAAAATCCGGTACAAATTCCGCCAAATAAAAGCAAACTGCCAAATGACGACAGAGGCCAAAAACTCCGGGCGGACGGCAATCAAGGCAATACGATAATGGGAATTGAAATAATTTGCCCACTTTTAAGCAGCCCCCAAAGAATGCTAGGCTGGGCTGTGTAAAATTCCGCTTCGCTCGCCACATAAATCAGAAATGTGCGGCCAAGTTGACAGACGGTGGGGTCGAATGGGAGGCGGAAGGGAGGCGTGGTCTGGCCTGGCCAACTTTAACACACAACAGCCACGCAAGCTGAAAAGAATGCTACTCCCAGCCAGTAAATACCCCGCACATACACCGAGCCGCATATACTTGTAATAATAACTTCATGGCTGGCGCTCACAGCAAACAGCAAAGAATATTGTTGCAGCGAGGAAAGCACCAAAAGTTTTTTAGCCGCCGTCGCTGAATTTGGCCAAGCGCACGCAAGAGTCGTGCACTGTACAAAAAACTAGAAGACTAGCAAGAATTGATATATTTCAAATTTAAATTTTACCGTTCATTTTATTTCCTTTCCTTTCATTGATGCAATAATTATTTGTTATCAAAAAAAGTTCTCAAAGAAACACGATTTTATTGACAGTGCTCTGGCCTAGCTCCTTCTGCTTGGCGGATTTTTATAGCCACAACAAAAGAAGCTAATGTTAAATTTACTGAAAACGTTTGTTTCAAGTGCTTTATTATTATTTTCTTCTCGGTTTTCCTCATTTTTCCTGAAGCACCGTAGTTGTTTTTCATCAGTCCAAGGAGGGGAGAAGAGGAGGTGTCGTGGAAAGGATCAAGCGCCCCTTGAATGCCTTTCAATGCATGTTCTTCCGACATTGGCGGCCTTTAAAGCCTTAACGATTATGCGACAAATGCAAGGAGCAGGTAAATAAGCCATGGCACAGGATCCAAAAAGGGGAAATGTGATAAGGGGGAATGGGCACCCAGACAGGTGAAAGCACAAAGCGTTGTAAATCATCTTGAGCATGGGCCACAAAGAATGCCGAAGAGTAAAAAGGGGCAAGCATGCCGGAGCTGGACATGCTGCATACTGTTTATTTTTCATCTAACACAGAGGCGTGCTAGATGTGCGAAAGGGGACTGGGAATCGTTGTGGGTGGAGAACACCTGCAATGTGCCAACGTCATGTTCACCTTTCAACCGCAACGAACACTTGCGCAAACACAAAAAGTATAAGGCAACTGGAACCGAGATCCTCCAGTTCGGGTCTCCTTTTACTCTCTTGCCCATTTTTCTTCTGCCAGGCGACCTCCCCCCTACAGGCAAACCCACACCCATGTCGAGGCAGAGTCTCGAGCATGAGAAAACATTTTGCATGCATAGACATGCAACTGGCCAAGAGCTTCAAAAAGGGGGAAATCGAAAAAAAACTATAGAAATAATAATGTTTACTTTATGATACTTTTACAGTTTTTTTTTCTAGAATTTATAGAAAACCTCCCGTTTAATAATACGTAGTATATTCTCCATCCTGTAGACTACGAATATATTCTTGCAGTGTAGAAGCTAACCCCCTGGAAACTTAGCAATCTATGGAATCCCAGGCCACAAGGGCGACACCCTCTACTGTGCAGAGACGTGGACCCAGAAGGGGTCGTGGCAGGACAATTACGTAGACGAAGAGCTCCGCATATAAATGGCTGACAAGCTTTGGAGACTGCAGACCAGTGCCCAGAGAGTCAGAGAAAATGGAAAAAGTGAGGAGAAATGCCCCATTGGGCAAGCATTTAATTTGTATTTTATGCGATTTATGTTTACTTTAGTTGGCACTCATTTTGCATTTTTATTAGCGCGCATAAAAATTGCATGGAGGTCCTACTATCCACTATCCCCTATCCCGGCAGGACGACGATGACAACCATTGGCTGCAACAAATGTTGCAATGAAGCCTCACACAAAGGTTGCCCACAAACTGTTTGCCATTTTGCGGAGCGTTTGCCTCGTTGATGGGTGTCCCATTTTAGTTTGGAAAGCGCCATCCCAGGAAGCACCATCACAAAATCCGAGAACAAACATTTGCGGTCAGTTAAGCACTGACAAAATTCAAAGGAGAAACAAATCCACTGAAAAGTTTTGATTCATATTAATTATGCTGGGTTGTGGGGGATTCAAAGTTAAAAATTCTATTAGATTGGCTTTAATTATGAATAGGTTTAATTCCGAGAAGTAGCTGAGAAGAGTTGCTTTCTTGGGTGGTAATTGAAAAACATTATACATAATGGAGAAATCGTATTTATTTTTCTATGAAAATAAATTTTAAATTTCTGACCTATTAAGGCTTGTCTACAAGGGCTTAGTTCTTAACCATTTTATTTCCAGCTTAATGGAAAGCAAAATGTTTTTCAAAAACTCAAAGATGGAATCATCTTTTCTTTTCACGATGACCAATTACTTTCAAAGACTTTCTTTGACCAGCTCCGAGTTGCCTGAAGTTTTCTGCATTTTATTTTCATAATCATGATAAATTTTCTTACACTTTTTTAAGTGGTGAACGGCATTGGCGAGGGGCGGCGGCGGCAGCGGCATTGATCTGCTGCTCGCCAAAGAGCCCAAGAATTTTTAGCTATCAGTTTTCCGTTTTCCATTCGCGCCACTCGAGCCGGGGCCACTCATAGTTTACGAGAACCGCCAAACCGACAGATCCCTTCCCCTGGTGGACTATCCCCTCGGTGGAAAAGCCATTAGCAGGCGGGCAGACGATTTGTATTTAAGTGGAGCAAATAGCAAACAGCAAGCAGCAAAAGGCAAAACTGGCAAAAAAACCGAGTATCTAAAATAAAAATAAATGGTTAAAAAACTTTCATGCTGCAAAAGCAGCAAAAGGAAATATAAACAAGCTGGCCCAGGACATTGAATGTCCTCTGTAGAATACAGTTATTAAAATTTTTACAACACAGCCTCTGCTGTGGCTCCTGTTCCTTCGTCTCAGGCTGGAGGATGACGATGATGATGGCATTCATCAGGCCGGCATATTGATAGGCACAACTTTCCGTCTAGAGTTTTGGAAGCTTTCGACGAGCTGACGAGCAATTACCCTCCAATTGCCCTGCGTCTTGCATCTTGGCCCCTTCCTTAACCTTTGGCTGACTTAAATCCACTTTGCGCTTTCGGCCAGGCATTAATTGGAGGCAACATCGGTCTACCCAACTGACTCAAACCCTCCTCCTGGAAACATGCTACTCAAATATTATTTGTTTAGGCAAGCAATTAAAAGTGGATGGCCACAATATGAGTTGCTGAAGAGGCCAACGGCAATGATTGTTAAAATGTTGGCAAATTGGATTTTTGCTAGCCAGCGGCAAAGCGAAAACCGGGCCAAATGCAGGGAAGTGGGAAAAAGTGGGATTCTGGCCAGGTCAGTTGGTCACTTGGTGGCATCCTTCGCTCGCTTTCTGATAATGGGGCCCTCGTCCGGCAAAATAGGCGTAAAATGAAACTTTTAAGTACTTTATGGGCAACACTATAAAAAAAATAAAAACAGCAACAGCAGTAGCAACCAAACACATCTGCCATGTGGCGTGGCTACCAACTTTTGCCACTTGCCCCACAGCCCACCAACCCACCATGCTACCAGCCTACTGGGCCACCTCCAATATCCGCCCAGTCCTGAAACTAAAAACAACAGGCCAAGGGCGTTGTACGGGGCTGCCATCGAAATAGGGAAGGGCCAGCAGCTGAGATATGTATGTTGTGGCCATGGAAAACTTTCCTCAAAAACAGAAACGATGAAGCAACTTTCGGTCATATTCTAAATATCACACCGGTTGTAAAATGATTATAAAATATAATGTCGGAGTGGGATGTCGGAGCGGGTGATGTGGGCGTTGGGTGGAAAGTCAAGAAGGCAAAGTATAGCCATTAACAGAGTCTTGGGTGGATATATTCCAACGCATAAAAGTTCGACGTTACTAGTCGATGTTTTAAAATTTTTAAAAGTATTCGCTCCTGTTTTTGTTTTTTGATAACAAACATGAAACTTTCTAGGTATTTCATCAATTCGGCAATTATTCTAGTTACAAAATATTGTATTGGAGGTATTCAGTGTAAATTTAATTTCAGTTATTAAATTTTAGTTATATTCAAGTTATTTCCCATAAACTCTGCACTTTAAACTAACAAACTTTAAAAATGCCATTGTCATTTTTGGACTTTTGTACTGGTCGCTATGGAATTTAGATCCACGAAAGGATGCAGCGGCTGTGGGTGTGAAAGGCAATGCTGACATTTCGTGCATGTGGAGGAGGAAAGGTCGGCGGGTGGCCAAAAATGCTTTGCATAGTTCGAGACGCGTGCCGAGATCAAAGATATTCTCCGTTGACGATAAATTACCCGAGCAATAACAGGGTGCTAGCGAATAGAATAGTAAAGTCGCGGATTCTGCAAAAAAAAAAAACGAGAAAACAAAAAAATGGGACAGGCGTCAGCAGTTGACAATCGAAGTTTTTTTTGGCACTCGCATTACGGGAACGGGAGCTAGCACACGCGGCGTATGCGCAACGCGATATGACTCAAACTCCACAGTTCGGCATTTGAAACCGACTTTCCACCAAGAGGTCAGGCACCAAAAGCAATAAAACTCTGGTCCTTCAGAGACTAGGCTGCTGCTACCAAAATATGGTATATAAATTATGTTATAGACACAAATGTATAGATTTTTTTAATAAAGAGAAGATGAAGCAATAAAGTTTATTGGCATCGAGAAAATCACAAAGAATAGCCTATGAAAAAATACAGCAACAAGGCACATCTAAATATATTTGAAACTTGGGAGAAGGTAAAAACTATACCAAATAAAAGTATTTAAATAGAGTATAGAGTAAATCAAGCAAATAAAAAAGTTACAATATGTTTTGAACCTTTTTACTGTCCCACACACCTACCTTAACTGTCACAAATTTAATTTCTTTTCTCTTGAAAATCAAAATTTTCGTACACCATTTAGTTTTGCTACTCCCTCGGCAAGAGTATTTAAACTTTTGTTGTCCCATGGTGGAAATCTCAGCCAAGAGTGCGGATGAAATGTATTTGAAAATGGCAATTTACGCACTGTTAGGGACAGTTCAAAAAAAGATTCAGCTGCAGGCAAGGTCCCGGCATGTCCCTTTTTCTAGGGAAAATGTTTGTCAAGGCCAGAGGGAGGGGAGGTGAGATAGGATGTGCGAGGAGGGGGCGGTCCGGATCGGGATGATGATGGGCCACATCCTGGCCCAACCCTTCGGGCACATTGATGCGCATATATCTCCTACCGATTGTCGATTTGATTACGTCAGTGGTCAGGGCCGAAGAGTCCGTATCCCCTGTCGCGTTGAAGTCCCAGGCCTGGACCAAATTATGCCAAGTATTTGCTTATTAGTTTTTTTTCTCTCTCCCGAAATAAATTGACATTTACTATTAGAAAAAGGTTTGGCCTGAAAGTGCAAAAATGCGAAAAACTCTGGCAATGTCTTTGCCTATCGGGTGCCATATAGGGGGACACATAATATATTGCAAATAATATGATCCAAGGATATCATTGAACGTTTCGGCATTTTTCGATAGAGTACAAGTACATTTTGTCATTTGTATTGAGTTTAGTGATGGCTTTGTGGGATGAAAACAGCCTGATTTTGGCAGATAAGAATGGAACGGCTGTGAAAGAATTTTCTGTAGGAGAATTTACCAATGTGGGAGTATTTTAATAAATAAACCACTTCATAAGTAAATGGAAATTGTCTTTGAATAAAGTAAATATCTTAATATTAAAATGTGGTATTGTAATCCCTATATTTCTTACAAGTTAGTTGCGAGCTATATTTAAGAACACAATTAAGTAAATAGCTTTACATAAATATCGATTCATTCTTTGGCATTAAAGTTACAGATGATTTTGTTCATGATCCCTGATAAGTCCACCTGCCCCAAGAATTTGTTGACTTGCGTAGAAGCCTGAGCTCCTCGCTGGCTTAAAGGCGACAATTCAATTGGAACCCGGCAATACTAGCAGCATCTTGATAAAAACCAGGCCAAGTAATAGACGGAGAGCAAGAAAGGTAGGCGTTAAATCCGAAAATGCCGCCCAATAAGCGGCTCAACATAAAATAATCTTACGGCCGGGGCAGACCCGGTAAATACTGCCAAAGCACTCTGGCATCGCCGCCCCGGAAAAAGCTACTTCCCAGGAATATTGCTGCCGATGCCATTACCACTGCCGCTGCCTTGGCTCCTGGTCGTCGTTATTCCCAGGACGCAAATTATGCATTAAGCTGTAGAAAAATGCCGCATAATGTTATCAGCCAGGACGAAAAGGACGAGACTGAGTAGGGATTCTGGGGAGATGGAAGAAGCGACTGTGATGGCAATTCTGCCTCCAGTAAAGGGCAATCAAAATGTGTAAATTAGCACTGGCAGGCAACAAATCCTCTTGATGGTCATGCCCATCCCCGTCCCCGTCCTGCCACAAGGATCTTGATCACAGCAGACGGCTGACAGCAATTGCATTTCCACTTTAATCTCCGCTGCACTCGGAGCCGTTACGCAGCTTACAATTTCGTTTATAATTACACGCAAAACCACTGGGCCCAAAGCCGAGAAGGCCAAATGGCACTCCGGTTGCCAGTCTGCAATTCCAGGCTGCATTACCACCAGAAACAATCCACCAACAAGGCGACAAATATTGTCAACGCTGCAAGACTTTTGCCCCGAAAACGAAAACCTGGCGGCAACACTTTACCTAATTAGCACAACGCACCGAAAATGGCAGGGAAAACTCGCCAGCTGCGGATGCAAATGCAGAATACGGATCGGCACCACACCGAAGGATACTACTGAACTCCACCCAACCAAACTGAACTGCTGAACCCAACCCGCTGAGCCGGTAAACTTCCTGTTGCAAGTGGCATGCGGAATTTGGCCAGGGGCAAGTAGGGGCAAGTACCATGGCCTCTGGCCGGACCACCGATTGCAGTTAAAGGCAATCATTTATGGACAGCCTGGGATCATAAATGCGTAACCAATTGGCTAAGGAATGTAAGCTTAGTGATTTAATTAGATGGATTTCAGGAGAGGCATAAGGTTTAAAATCGTCAAATTGCATTATTGGTCACCTTTTATATTTATTAGGTAAATTTAATTTCCTAATCTAATAAATAATATCAATGAAGATAGCCAAAAGTTGTCAACTTGAAAAACTAAGTCGCATTTTTATTTTTTGTTTTCTGTAGACTGGAGCACGAAATCATCAATTTTTAAACAATATTTCCTTTGACTCAAAAAAAAAAAAATAGTAGAAAATTCTACAAAATTCCAAAGCCTTAACCAGAAGAAATGCATTCGAAGGTATCGTTTGACACTCTTTATGAGACAGTCGCAAGGGTGAAGCGCCAATCCCCATCTGGCCGGGAACACGGCTTCCATGAAACCGTGGAGCTGCAGATGGGACTGAAGAACTATAATCCCCAGATTCCGAAACGCTTTACAGGAAATGTTCTCCTCCATAACATCGCCAGACCACAGTTGAAGGTGTGCGTTTTTGGGGACCAGAGACACTGCGACGAGGCCAGGTCCCTTGGAGTTGACTTCTTTGACGTGGATGACCTGAAGATTTTGGGCTGCGACAGAAAGTACGCCAAGAAGTTGGCCAAGGAGTACGACGAGTTCCTGGTTTCAGAGTCGTTGACAAAAATAGTTCCAAGGCTTTTGGGTCCTGGTCTCACCCACGCCGGCAAGTTTCCTACTCCGCTGAGTCATCAGGAATCCATGAGAACCAAAATTGATGTGATATCAACCTGTTCGTTGAAAATGAAGAAGATCCTCTGCCTCTCTGTAAACGTGGGACATGTTGGCATGGAAAACGAACAGCTAACCCAAAACATTAGCCTTTCGATTAAGTTTTTGGTTTCCCTGCTAAAAGAAAATTGGCAAAATGTACGATCACTTCACTTAAAAACTGCAATGGGAAAACCTCAGAGAATTTATTAACTATTAGTATGTATTGTAATACGTGAAATTCAATCTTAATAAATGTATATTTTTTTGTTATATGTAAGACTTGCCTTAACCTCTTGACCTTTGCCTTTTAACATACGAAATTAGAAGCCCATGAATGCCATGTTTGCAAAATAACGCGCTGAATATCCCTTTTAGCCTTGTTACAAATTCAACTAAATCTCAGTAAGCTGTGACATAATTTCTTTTCCAACCCGACCAACTCTTGCCAGGGGTTACGGGGCGTATGAGCAATCCCTTTTGTTGGCTCAACGATGTATTATAAATTTCTTTCCAAGATTTCGAGTGGGGTGGTGCAGATTAGCTGGATCCTAACAGGATAGATAAGACAAGTTCACGGCACATGCTGAGCACGCTAATCAGAAAGCCATTTTTATTGGGGGTCTCGGCCTGGCCGAACGGCAACAAATGTGCTGCGCTTGACTTATCCCCAATAATTATGGCTGTTTGTTGCTGTGCCGATAAGAATGTTGAAATAATTACGGCCCCAGCGATAAGTTTGAGCCGGATGAGAAACCGCCGTCGGAATGGCGCCTCATAAGGCGGATGGAATGGGAAGCCAAGTTCGCAGAATGCGGAGCGATATAATTGCATATATTGCAGAGAGAAGCGAACGGAAAAATGTGCCTCAGTCCGGGCCAAAGTTGGTAATGTCTTATTCAAATTGAATATGAGAGGCTGCGCCAGCCTCAGAGCTCTTGGAAAACATATCGAGAAACTCAATTACGAATTCATTTCGCTTGTCAACTTTGACAGGCAGACAGACAAAGTCGGAGCCACAGATACAGATACAGATACAGATACAGATACAGATACAGATACAGAAACATATATGGAGCAAGGATGGCAGGATCTCTCAGTTACTAATTTCAGCTTGTAAACATATTTTAACAAAGATGTCAACAACGTGTGATACGCACACACGCAGATGAGGGCCCAACAATTCCATCTGCCCAAGTGATATATGTCTTTCATATAGAAATACCATAAACAATGTCATTTGACATGCAAATTTATTTATGAAAATAACAGACGAAAACAGAACGAAACAAAGACAGAAACAAAGGCGGCTCCGACCAGAATGCTCCAAAAAATATGCGAAAAACAAAAGGAGCGAACAGGCAGAAATCACAGGGCCCACGCACACATGCTCCATTGGAAATGAGCTGCTGAGCTAAGGAAAAGCCGGCTGGGTAAAAACCCAGAAAGGAAAACCCAGCAAGCGGCAAAAAGGCAAAAGGCAAACGGCACCAGCTCGAGCTTCAGCTGAAGGAAACGGCTAAGGATGCGTCGAGAAAAAGAAATTCAGGCGTAAAGCGAAAGTAACTTAAGCAAGCGGCAAACTGAGCAAATAAAGTGGGGTATCTATGGAACGGGGCAAGTAGGTTGGGACGCGGCGGTTGAACCCGGACAACAAAGTGAAAGTTACGGCACTCTCTCCCACACACACACACTCGCACATTCTGAAAAATTCAACAGAATGTGGCGTGGAAGATAATTTTTTTGTCTCACACCACATCCTTAATATCCTTGGCTAAGGGTATTGCACTTTATTGTATGAGGACATGAATGCGTGCCAGTTCTGTGAAATAGAAACATGACAAGATTTCCAAACGTTTAAACTGACATTAAAGCTTTCATATTCCTTGGTAAAGAAAAGAAGCTCCTCGGCTTTTTCTTAGGGTATTCCTAGTTCGTCTACCCTACGCAAGTCAATCCCCTTTTCCATTGTTATCTTCTTTTGTTTTTGTGTTAGCAAAGGGCAAACAGGGACTGGGAAGGGTCAGGATTTCAACTCCCCAGCTGACCCGACTCCGATATCTTAATGCTCGATGCAGACAGCCGGGCAAGACAATATGTGTTCGCCCAATATTTTGATAAGTGTAAGCAAAAATAAACAAGCCGTGAAGAACAGAGCCTTGAAGAAAAAACATAGAAACCGGAAACCCGAAGCAAAAAATAAACCAAAAGTTGTGCAATCGTCAGGCCAAAACAAACTGAAAGTCGAGATGAAGAAAAGTGGGAGTGGGTGGGGACGACCTGCCTTCGGGGTGTCCGGGGACATTGACCATGGTTGGAGAAAGTTTTGGGCCATCAAAACATTCCTTTTTTTCCAGAATGTGTGCGTAATTCCCTAGGTGAAGAATATGGCTTTTTGAGTGGACTACTTTGGCTTTTATGGGCGGCTTCTAGCCTCCAAATTAAAGTTGATAGACAACGAAATTTTATTTAAATAAACAGAATAACAAGAGCCATAGAGACAGTAATTTTCCAGTATTATTCTGAGCCACCCAATTGGTATTCCATCTGCAATTTGGTTGACCATCTACGGACGCGTCAATTGACTGCCTCCCTCCACGGTTGACAAACAAAATATAATTAGGCATTCGCTTTATTTGTTTTAATCTACGACGCATAATATTATTATGCCTGGCAGCATTCGGGCCTCTGTCTTGCTCTTGGCCTTGCCAATAGCCAAAATTAATTTATTTAAGACGCCAGCGCTACATGACCTCGATATTTGTTGGGGCAGAGGTCAAATTTGTGCACTGAATTATGGCTTGTTCGCATGTTAACAGTATTATTATATATATAGCGTGATTCTGAAACTGAATCGAAGTACTTGCTATATAAATTATGATGTAAGAGAAATCCTTGCTTAAAAAGAATTCGTAAACAATGGAATGAAAACGTTGAAAACCATTAGCATTTACACATCATTAAATCGATGTGTGTTTGCTTAACGAGTTCTTGAATTTTCAAGTTCTTTCATCAAATTGCAGGTGGTCTGACTCTGAATGATATAAAGGGTGCATTTCATTTGCTGAGGTTGAAATACCATTCCTGAATCGATTTATTAGTACTGGCGAATAGAGAATTGCTTTAAGAAAGTCATTTTGTAAGCATTTTTTCAGTCAGATGAAGGTTTGGAACCGTCCTAGCATCCCGGCATTTCCATATGTGTAATATTTGCATAAAAATGACACCAACGACAATGTTGATGTCTCAGTTGAATGGTGATTGTGATTCCTGCTCCCGCTCTGCTTCCCTGTGTTTTGAATCCCCCGAAAACCCACACACATCCTTATTTTAGGGCAAGCCCCAAACCAAGAGGATTTTGTGGCTCAAAAGCTTTAGACCAGAAGGGAATCCAGCAGACGAGAAACTTGTTGATAGGGGTTGACCAAAGCGGCCAAGTCCTTCTCCCTGCCACTCTCTGCCGCATCTCCTGCATCTCCTGACCATCCTGCCCAGACAACCGAAATCAATTCGAATTTAAATGTATATTTTCCGAAGATAAGCCAG
This sequence comes from Drosophila vallismaia, assembly GCA_035047325.1. Taxonomy (NCBI): domain Eukaryota; kingdom Metazoa; phylum Arthropoda; class Insecta; order Diptera; family Drosophilidae; genus Drosophila; species Drosophila vallismaia. The sequence continues at coordinate 1,741,231 of JAWNPU010000037.1, read as the reverse complement.
CAATGTTCCAGCTGCTTTCCTCGAGCTCCTGTGCACACAGACAAAATTATATATAATGCACTTAAGTCTGCTCAAAATCTATAGCTGTATGCGATTCTGATCGATGTGAGCCAATAACGCGAGCGTGTACAAGCGATTTCATCCTAGTTGGATTCGGCAATTGAACAATCAGTCAATCGTCAATCGGCAATCCAGAAACTCATGAAAATAGTTTCGCAAATCGAAAAACTTTGGCGAAAGCATAGATATTGCAATACATTGAAGAAAAAAATTAACGCTCTCGAATATTAATAACATTTTCAATTATTGAAGTTCCCCAAAAAGGTCAGCATTATATTTCTATAATAATTACAAATAGATATTCTCTTTTACCAGGTTTAGTAACGGAAATTGTAGGCATTTGTTCCAGTATTGGCTTATGCCCATTTGTGTGGCATAAATGTAGCTCCGCTGTTTGGAGTGGCCTCAAAGCCAGACTTCTACGGATGGTAGGTCCATGTCCATGGCCAATGGTAACAAAATTCATGGACCACAAATTGTAATTCCGTAGCGCCAATGTGTTCATCAACGAACGGCATAGTGGATCCCCCAAATATTTGCTCTCCGAATATTTAACATTATGTCACAGGAACTCATAAATGTTCCACCTCGGATCCTCCCCCCAATCCAGTATCTATTCGGGATGAAGGGTCATCATTGTCCCCGTTTCCCGACTGCTGTTACTGACAATGATGGAATACTGTTTGATGTTTGATTGGTTTGCCGTTAGGATGGCATCATGATTTCAGTTTCACGTTGTGGGGGGAGGAACTGTTCCTGATTCTGATTGTATTGAAAAAGTGGGCGGAATACAAATGATAAATATAAATACAATATGGACATTGGCTGGGGTATTCGGAAGAGTCGTTAATGATAGAAAGGTATTTTCTGACAATTTCTGAATGAGTTTAAATAGACACGCGAATTATTTATAAGGTTTCTACATTTGGTTATTCAAAAGGGTAATTCTTATTTTAGATTAAGAATTTGATATTTAAGCTGAATTCTAGAATTTAAATAATTTCAAGTACTCCCAAGGACTTTAGGTTCATGGTTTAACAACTGACTTGCAGCTTAAAAGTCCTTTGGCCGAACATTCATTATGATTAGGAGTTTATAGAGAACTGCTAAACTAGCCAAGTCCACCCTGGGATGGCGAATGCCGAAACTATTTTACGCTAAATCCAAAGTTAAACCGAAATGCACATAAATCACGAGCCAAACTTTTGTTTTCAGTTATCACTAAACACCCAGACACACTCCAGTGTGTGTGAGTTGTGGGTGGGTGTCTGTTTGAGGGTGAGAAAAGCAAAACAGTTAGTTTATGATGCCTTCTAAGCATTTTAGACTAGTAGAACACAAACAAAACCAACGTAAATCAACAACAAGAGCAGCCGCAGCAGCTCATCATAAAACTCATTTGGCTCAGTCTCGACCCCTTTTTATACTGCCCCTGTATACCCTCTATACCCTGTACAGAGCACATGAAAGAAACCAAAAAGAGACAGATATTCTAAAAATGAGAGAGAAAGGACTTGCTCATTTCGGTGTCCTTTTTTGGCTGTTTCCGTTCCATGACCACAAAAATGCCTTCCCACCCACACATACCCCAAAAACGAATGGAACCCAAATTAAGTACAACAAATGAGTTTTTAGGCCGCAGTGGCAGGTGAGGGGGCGTCGCGGGGAAGGTCAATCCCAGTGCCAAGTCAAACAAGGCAAGAAATATAAATTTCGGTAATTGATGTGGCTAATTTGTCATTTGCCAGGGCCATATCTCAGACACATTTACAGGTGGCATTGAGCTCTGAGCTTCAGCGTCAGCGTCAGCCTGTGCCTGAGCCCGCTGAGTGATATGTCAGACATCCTGGCGACACAGGATCTGGGCCAGAACCCCAAGGAATGCCTCACGCTCAATAAAATTTAGATTTGAAAGCCGGGCCACGCGCTCTGACTGAAAAAGTACACAAAAAATTAAACAGAAGCGATGAAATTTAATCGCTTGCGCCAAATTAAACATCAAGAAAAAATATGACAAAATAAAATATTGAAAAAGTTAAATCCTGTTTGACAATATAACGAAGAGGTGAATGCTCTCTATTAATATAAATAAATCAAAACAGCCTAACTCTGAGTTTGATAAATGTTTTGTTTATAACCATCACTTTGGTATTTAAAACAAGGATCTTCAATGGTTTTTTTTTTCAATTCATTACCATATTGGTTTTTATTCCCTTTAACAATTGACTCATTTTTTGGTCTTTAAGGTTTTATTTGCTTCTACCAAATAGATCATTACCAAGTCATCGTTGGTTCGCAACTACGATAAAGTTAATATTGTGCTGCATGGAATTTCTTAAGTAAATTTTTGTCGCAACTTTTTCGCTGCTTTTTCATTTTTGTTGGCTCACCCGCTCAGCGTCCCAGCGCCGGAAACGACCAGGCAAGCGGAAATGCGGCAGCACAATTAAAAACCACGCCCGCCGCCCCTTTCTGGGTGAGGGCGAAAAAGGGTTTCTTCAGATGGCTGATGTTGAGTGTAATTAATTCGCTCTTCTCAAACATTTTACGCACTGTTTGCTTGTCTTTTGTCTTTGGTGTAAGCAGTTGAAGAGATCCGCGCTGACAACTTCGAAAGGCGAAAGTTGCTCGAAAAAAAAAAAATACTGCAGTAAGATGACACAAAGAAAAAGGAAAAATAAGCGCGCTGCCGAAAGCCCAACTCAATCACTGAAAACTTAATGCCAAGACTTTCCCACAAAGTTATCTTGCACTGTCTCTGGCCGAACGGAATTATTGAGGAGAATGCCGCCCAAACAAAGCATAAATAAACTAATTTAAGTTTTCCTCTTTTGGCCGCCAAAAGCGAATTTTTCGGAAAGCGCACTTTCTGGGGCCAGAACTCGATCCTCGGGCCCCGAGCCTCGACTGTGCCAATTTGGCACGCAAACGAGATTTTCCCGACTGTTTGGCGTGTTAGCTTTTCGTCACCAGACCGGGCCAACAGATTCAGATGCCAAAATAAATTTTGAAAATAAAATAGAGGGGCACTTTTTCTTGTTATGGTCGCATTAACGCTGGCTAAACCCAGTCTCCGGTTCAAAGTTCAACATTCTATCCGAGTTGAGGATTCTCGGCTTTCCTGTCCGAGGCACAAATTTGCATATTTGTGGTTGTGGTGACCGACGCATGTGAAATGTTTCATCCTTCTTGCCCTTGTCCTTGCCCTGTTCCTTTATATTCTCAAATTTTTTGTTGGCCCAGCTCTCGTGTTTCTTGTTTGGTGCGTGTGTTAGTGTGGAATTTAGCGCCACTTTTTGTCGCATTTTTGCCCCGGCAACATTTTTTCGACCATAATAGACTCTGCATAGAAAATGAGACCGGTAATTTGATGGCACCACATTGTTGCCAGATATAGGCAACCTGCGGTCCATTGGGCCACTAGTGTGTGTGTATATCCTTGACTGTGGCCAGAATTCGTGTGTAGATAGCGCTTCAAGGATTCTCGTTAAGGGTTTACCCAAATACATCTTTTATGTCAGGAGTCTGAAGAAAAGATGGACAACTTAACCAGCAAAACTAGGTGACTTTTTTCTGAAATAGTTCTATGACACCCTTTTATCCTTTCCATAACTTTAAATGGAAAACTGCGCATTTGATTTATTTATTACAAAACAAATTGTATCCATAATGCTTTACTTTAATTCCATTTGACCTTCTAAAAGTAGTATATGCTCTTTCTCTATCCTCTTAAATGAAATATGTTGAGTACACTCTACTGGATTTATTTTGTATTTGTCGAAATTGTATTTACATTTAAGTGGCTTAAATAGCCGATAGGAGCTTTGGCAGCCAACGAATGGGACGGGAAGGTAAACTTTTACCTGCCCCCCCGTCATCCCGCACCTCGTCTCCCACTTAGCCAAAGTTCGCGCTCAATCAACCCTGTCTTGAGCCCACTTAACACGCCCGCACCCTTGCATTTCCATCCGCATCTCACCGCCGAGGCGCTTTGATTTATTTGCCACTCCCTCGAAGTGGCAGGCTCCCTGCTTTCGACAATTGGCTTTGCGGCTACTTTAGGCCTACACTTCCATGTAATTCGCATATGGAGGTGGGAGTGGGTGTGGGTGTGGATGCGAGTGCGGGTGCGGGTGTGTTTGCACGTGTCAACAGTTTGGGAAAATGTCCAGCATGGCGTATACGCAATGTACCCGAGTTCCTTGTATGTATTTAAGCCTAAATTATTAACCGAACGGCAGCATGAGCCGCAGTCCTGGCAAACAATATTGCTTTGCCATAAACGAGCACTTGAAACTAACACACACACACATGAAATACAAACACATGCACACGAACACAAACACAAATACAAAATGGGTCGCAGCGGCAATTTCATGAGTCATTTAACCGAGTTGTGCGAGGCGAGGCGAGCAACTGAAAAGAAACGAGAGCCAGCCAGGAAGGATCGATGAATGTTTTTGGGTTGCCGTTTCAGTTGTCGTATGCCACATGATTATGTTTATGAAAGTGTGGGTGGGGCTGCGTTTGGGTTTGCTTGTGTTATTGGACGGATATTCATGCCGTTGAAGTGCGCACAAAAACATAAACACAAAATCGAAAAAAATAAAAACTTGCAACGGATGCGAGTGGCGAGTGGCGAGCGGCAAGTGGCCGGTCTGGTTTATCCCTTACAGAAATGGCCCAGCTCATAAATACAAACAAGAGGCGTATAAGGCAACAAGAGGGTGTAGGTGTGCGTTTCGTAGAAACGGAAACACGCCACATTCACATCCGCATTTGCCTTTAATCCGAACCTCATTTCGACATGGCTGCTGAGTCGGGAAAGATGCAAGAGGGCAGGGACCGTCCTAGGACTGACCCAAAAGTGCGGAAATTAAAACATATGTATTTATACCCGCCCGTACTTGGGCGGCAGTTTCATATCTCTCTGTCTGTATCTAGTTGCAACAAGAAGTAGCATGGCCCCCAGCTTAAAACTGACCCTTTTGCTGGTAAAAACCTTTATGCCGACAACATATTGTAGTACAACAATATATGCATTTTAGGGATAAAGAAGGGTAGAATGTTTGGGCAACAGGAAGTGCCATTTTTATACCCTTGCAGAGGGCATTTTTATTTTAAACAAGGGTGCCAAAAGATTGGGACTGATACCTTTTGATATGATTTTTAGTAATAAAAGGGTGTCTGAACCTCAGTGTTGGAGTTTTAACCCAAACTTTTCGCAAATATATATCAAGTAGTCCAACCTCCTGGTGGCCTCCTCCTATGGGAAAGTTTTCTTCCGAAAAACAAAAATAGGTAGAAAAGAAATAATGAAATGATTCCACTTGCACTTGGCCACTCTAGGAAACCAGGAAGAGCACAAGTGCTGGTCGGGCCAAGTCTGCATCATTTCGAATCGAGTCCATATTTTTGGTCCTTATGCTGTTGTTGTACTTTTGGGCAATAATCCGCTTTGCCACACCCCCACAGCTAGAGGCGGAAGAGGCAAAAGCTGCATCTGTTGCCTTCTCGTATTTAAGTGCTTGTAAAATTACACTTTGTGGATTTTCAAGTGAAAAATAATTTGTTTTTAGAAAGAGAAATATAAAATGCATGAAAACTGCAAGATTGAAAAATAAATCTAAGCTGGCAGATTTCTTGGCAATAATTTAAAAGTGTCAGCAAACTACTTCAATCATTTATCGGTTATTTTAGTACACATAAAAGTGATTTATTATAGATGGTCTAGCTTGTATTTAAGTAAACCGCATCCGGATTCCGGAAGTTATGCTAAAATAATTACAAATGTTCTTAAGGTTTGTCCGAGTACTTAGAAGATTAGAAAATTGTCTAGTTTTCTAGTTTGTCTAGTCTCCCCCTATTAACTATTTCACCCTTCGCGATCCAATTCGCTTGGCGGATAATCCGGAAAACAGCTTAGCACGTTAAGTATACAACGTGTTGGGCCAATGACCGCCACAAAGAGTATTTAGATCCTTCAGTGGGTATTGGTGCGGTTTCTGCCCTATAATTTTCTTTTAATATGAGTTGGAATTTCTCTGGTCTCTGGCTACTCTTTTTTTCCTGCATTCTGTGTGCTTGCAACTGCTGGCAAAACTTTTAATTTAATTATAGTTCCATTTGTGGGCAGAGCACATATGGTATGTGGGCCAGATTAGGGGCTATGGAGCGGTAGGAGCGGGTGGATAGAATAGACACGCATAAGACTTTGTGGATTACGGACCGTAATAAATGTCGGTACACACGTAAGCAAGCGAACAGGCCTTTGTATTTATGCAGACCCACAGAGGCAGTGGGCCACTTAAACCAATAAGAGTTGATCGTTGCAGTTTTCATGCCACAAGGACCCTGCATGCAACTTTCTCCAAGCACTAACACATACACATGGCATATTTTAATGCTGATTATCTCCGGGCTGCTCAGCTGGGCGAAAAATCTAATAAAATAGTTTCTGTGAGGGCGGCTTGTGTGCTTTTCGGCCGATGCAGATGGCAAATGGAAATCGGAGTAAGGCCCACAGCTTGGCCTTAATTAAGCAATGGTCTCGCCTCGAAACAATCTGCTGAGTGATGGCCTTTATGGCCAACTCCCAGGAGCATATTTATTTATGGCAAATTAAATAAACCACACACCGCCTCTCCTTCGCTTTCATCATTCATTACGCATGGATTTTGGCCGCCTGCCTTGTCAAAGATTTATCACAAGTGGCTGCTGTAACAATTCAATAACTTTTCGGACGAAAAAACGAGGACCCTAAAGAGAAACCAACAGACTGAAAGACACGGCTAGTGGCGGTGAGAAGTGGGGCTTTACCGAAATGTATTGCGGTCATAAACTGCAGCACCAGCAGAAGCACCAGCCGTGGCAACAACTGCACACAGCGTACGCGTATGTGGCAGCCACATTTTTGCCATTTTTTTGGCTGATGGATAAATTGACCGACTGACTGATGATGGGACGCTGAGTGAGTATCCTGCTGGATGCTCCATTGGCACAATTTCCACTGTATGGAAAGCTTTTCGCCGGCCCTATTAACATATGGATTTTTTACAGCGGCAGTGGAGGAAAATAAACTACCCGAGTGCACTCAGAGTGACGATGGAAGTTACGTAAGCTGTGGCAGGAAAGGCAGACTGTAGCGATATGATACAAAAAGCGGTGTGGATCCGATTAGTAATTATCGTCATCAGCTTGATGCGAAGGGGTTTTCACAAGAATTCAATCAATTCAACGTTTAATCAAGAGCCCGAGCTACCTGCAAAACCACATTCCATCGGTGCAACTGGCGCAGCATTCGCACATTATGCCACATCCATAAACAGACTATTAACACCTAGAGCTATGTGCGAATGATGCATTATAATGCGGGTATGCAGAATAGCCCCGCCTCCTGTGTGCTGTCCAGCTATGCCCACTTGCATCCAAATGTCAAATGCCGAAACGCATTTCGAAATTTGCCGAATTGCACGTTGATGAAGGGTTGGGGTGGATACAGGGTGCAAAAGTCATGCATATGGGAGAGAGCATTATATTGTTGGACACATAATATATGAAAAACTATGACGATGTTGGCTCATTGCCGCAGCTTGTGCTGTATTTGTTGTTGGTTTGTTGTCGTGTCGAGTGGCAGCAACCATCTACCCACCACATGTACTCGTAGTGGGAAAAGCGGAAACTTTTGTCGACATAAAACAATAAAAGTTTTTCGCTTATTGCCCACTTGTCCTTGAGTGGTTTTGCATGAAGTCCGACCCGCTGTCCCCACTCTTGCCCCCTCTTCTCGCGTCCTGCAGCTAAATTTTCATCAATAAAATATATGTAGCATACTTTCCAGCGTCCATTAGCGATGCGGGAAAACGGTGGGGAAACGTGAAATGGTGAGCGGGAAAGGCAGGCTGATTTCATTGATTTTCCATCAGCGTTCGCTCAACTGTTTAACTATGTGCTAATATTTATTAAAAACGAACGACCTACGACGTAAGGCCACGCCACGTAGCGTAATGGCTCGTAACAGCGTAAGGGCTCTAAATTATGATAGCCAAGTGGGAGGGACGATTGAGGCGTACGAGCCAACATCCTGTCGGGCGAGTAAATGTGTGTGTAATGTGCTGCTAGGACTTGGCATTCATTATGCCTCCCACCGGGCTGGCCTACATGTCGTATGATTAATCCCATTTCATTATATTATCGCTTATGCTACATCTTGCATCCCCCTCGGTACTAACCCGCCCTTCATGCAGCTGCCTCCTTTGTTCGGGGGCAAGAAAAATGGGTTGGCCTTTGTTTGTCCCGCATTTAGTTGTGGACATGGCCGGGTTTGCTTCAGTTTCAGTCTCACTTTTACTTACGCATAATTTATTACCCATTTTTTGGGCCATTAACCCACCATCTAGCCCTCCATCCAGCCCAGCTTGACCATTAAAACAACTCAATTAACAGTTGACATAATACGCTTTAGTGTCCTTTTAGTTTTTATTTTTTTTTTTCTCGTCCTTTGCTTTCGCAATTTCCAGGTTCTCATTCATTCGTTTTGCACATTTTTGTTTTTTTTTATATTTATTTTATTTATCCTTACACTTTTAAAAGATTTCCCTCTCGCTTGGAATTTATATTTTATTCTCGGTTTATCGTATTTATGTGTGGCTCATATTTAATTGAAGGTTACTTTCAAATGTTACGTTTTCTTTTAGCCTTAATAACATTGTAGATTCAATTTTCGGGTTTCGTGTGTTTAATAAACTATGTTTAATGTATGTATATATATATATATAGCTTTCTTTTTTTATAATAATTTATAAATACACATTTACATATACAGTATTTACTTCAGTTTTATGCGGTCTCGCAGTTTTGACTTTATGATTTGCTTAGATTTAAAAATGTTTAGCCGCTTGAAATAGCCTATGAAATCGGAAGTATAGATAGAATTTTAGCGAAAAAAGTGTCACAGGACACAAAGGAAATTTGTGTGCGCATTTGATCGACGATAATCAACAGTTTGACCACATTTTTGGAATAAATATCGAATAACCATGAAACGCCTCATCAAACACAATTGGTTCTCTAATTTGAATTCGTTTTTTTTCTTACTTTTAGACTGCACAATTTAAGAGAATTTATTTGCATGAATTTTTATATGAATATAAATTGAAATGTGTATTTGCTTTGTTGATAATTTACATGGTAATTGGAAAAAAGCTTATGGAAAACATGTCCGGTTTGGTTTGGGTTTCGGTTTGGGTTAGCCTCTTAATACTCATGATGGATTTAAATAGTTTTCTGCCTGTTAGCCTTGTTTACTTTTATTTTGCTTAATGTTTAGCTTGATTAATGAAACTTTGTCGTTTACTTTAATTTCTATCAATATGCTTTGTTTTGTTTTTCTGTTTTTCTGTTTCTGTAACGTTTGGATTTTATTTGCCTTTTATGTTTATGGATAGTTTTATGTGCTCTATGGCAAAGTTTGGTGAGATGTAGCACAATGGCTGAGAAACTAGCCAGACAAAAGCGTTGAGTTTCAGAACGGCGTAACCAAAAGTTAAAATGCGAAATGGGAAATAGAAAATGGAATAGGGAAAATAATACTCGGAAGGGTGAATGAAAAATAGATTGAGGAACCTTAGAACAATCATTGAAATTTAACCTTCTCGTTAGACATTAAGTTCTTTTCAACCATAGCTCCTTGTGATAGTTTTGTATTTTCATTTTGTTTCTTTAACAGTTGACTAACTTTTCGCATTGAGTAACAACAAATAAATTTATGAAAAGTGCAACAATTTCCATCTATGCCGATTGTATCTTAAATTCAAACCTTTCCCCTGCACATCGGGTAATACTTACTCTTATTCAGTTTGTACATTATACAAGAACCAAACGAAACAACTTATTCGAGGGTTTCTCCTTTATATACTTTATGACTTAATTTCTAACCATTCAGATGCAGCCAAAAGAAGAATTTTCCTCAACGAGTTATATTTACTTTATTTTGTATTTTGGTTTAACTTGTAGCTAAATTTTCTCTTTTAGGTTTACATTTCTTTTATACTTGTATATTACACAGTTTTTCCATTTTCATTTCATTTCTAGTATTTTATTTAATGGTTTTCTTTATTTTGCTTAGCCTGTTCTTGAAGTGGAATGCTTTTTTTTTTAGTTTGCGTTTGCTAATTGCCTTTCGGTTAAACATTTATCTGTCTATTAGGATTTCACAAAATGCAAATGAGAGTTTTCGCTTTGCCTTCGAGGGGAGCAGTCACAAAGTGGCAGTCGAGAAGCGTTTCCTGTTTTGATACTTCCTAGAAAATATTTTTCTTTTCTTTTCATTTCTATTTTTTTGTTGTTTGTTTTCCTTGTTTTTGATGCTGTGTTGAGCAGTATTTAAGTCTCTCTACTTTATAGGGGTCTTTCAGCTAGTTTTCCACTATGAACAATTTCGAATGTTGAGAAAGAGTCGAGAGTCGATTGAAAAAGCGCCTCTAGGTATGCTATGCAGCCTATTTACACAATTTCCAATTTGAGGGAACCAAGGACTTAGATAGCTTCATTGTATGATACAAAGTCGTACGTAAAAAAAGGCGACAACTTGGCTTGATTTCAGTTTTAACTATAGTTATTTAGATGTATTATTTTCTTTACGTTTTTGTGCTAAATATTACGTATACGTCGCTGATTCATAGAAAAACGCAATAGCCAATAGAATTACTTTATGTATGTATACTTTAAAGTTATTATAGTTACAGCTGTGTGTGTGTGTTTGTGTGTAGAGCTTAGAGTGGCCTTGAGAGAGCTGACAGGAAATGCACTCACCTTATGTCCGCCTCAAAAAGTTGCCTACACGTTGCCGCCTCGTGGCTTGATTGTAGTTTCAGTTGATGTGGCAGATGTGGCTGATGCCGCAGATATTGCTGCCGCTCCTGTGTGCTCTTCCAATGCCAGCGCCAACACCAGCCCCAACGCCATTGCCATCTCAAAACGCACTCGAGGAAATGTCGCATGTCCCCGGTGAGTGGCGCATGTCCTGACGCTCCTGCATGAGTTCCTGCACCCTGCGTTTCCCTGCCCCCGGCCGGGCTGCTACGGTGCGACGATGGCGGTGGTGGGCGGGTGGCGCCGAGGGCCGCGCCCAGCATGGCTGACAGCCACCGGCAAGCGCCCAGCTGCAAAAGCACACACACAGGTACACAAAGAGACAGCGAGTGGGCGAGGGCAGAGGATGCACTGGTCCCGTGTGCTGCATTGCTGCTGGGAACTCCCCTGGAAACGGAATGGGAAACACCTGTTTAATTTACATCTTTATTGCTGTTCTCATACTCAGACATTGGGCAACCTGAAAAGTCGTTAAGTTCTGTGTTTCAAATGTGTGTTTGGAGTGCATAAAAAGTAAGTATAAAGATGAATAAATATGTAGTTTTTGTTCACTTTTAGGATAGCAATATTACATTACCAATTGCAGCTTAACATTTCAAATATTTACAATATACTGCGCCAATTTCCATTAATAAACCCTTTAAGAGTTCATTTACAATTGCAAGCAGTTTTATCCCGCCCTGTGCATCTCATGGTTAAGCCCCGATACTAATCGGATTACAAGTTCGCACCAAAAAGGGGACCCGGTTGGTGGAAAAACGAAAAGCTGTCAAACAATAAAACTGCACAGATAAACAGAAAGCTGCAAAACAATATCAAGATTGTCACAAAAGTCAAAACAACAAGCGCCCAAACATCCAAACCAACTCACAATAAGAATACCCTCTGAGAGTGAAACACAAAACCTGGTAGTTACAACTGTTGGCAACTGACTAAGCCAAATAGAGAAACAAAGGCTCAAATGCTAGTGCAACTTGCGGTGTTTTATTTCAAAGTTTGAAAAACAGGGCCATGGATGCCGATTCCAGGAGGGAGCAGTTACGACTTGCGAATCTCTTAAGGTATTCCCATTAAGAATCGGATGGATATAAGCCATTGCGGGCTATCATATTGCCCTCCGATTTATTAGACAACATTTAAAAGGAAATACAATCAACAAATTGGTAAAATAGTTGTGGAATTTCGATGAAAAGTAATACATAATATATAAATTTATAATTTATTACTTATAGTTTTTTGGTGAAAGAAATGAAGTTAAAAACATATTTCCAATACTTCCAATATTGTTTCGCTTAGAATTTTAATTCAAGTCAGTTTGAGCCATGTTTTCGATACGTTAAGTCATCGAAACTATTCCATAGGATTGCAGCTACGTTTGCACTTTAATACTCAAGTCCTTCGTCCTTTTCCGTCCTTCTTTTATGCTCCGGTTGAAATTGAAAGCCTGAAAGTCTGCAAAGTCCTGGAAACCTGAAAAAGTACCCGACCGAAAACTCTGACCCCATCGATGGGGCTGCTGATGCGGCAAGCCAAACAAGGACTCAAGTCCCTTGGCAGGATGGTAGGGTGGCTGGGTGACAGTATCTGTGTGCATAGCAGGTAACAATAAACAATAAAAAGCAAAGTAATGCACAAAGTAAGCAGAAGAAATGGGAGCCGGGCGAGAGTGAAACTTTGCACTGCAACGCGGTGACAACAAAAGCTAAATGCCAGCAGAAATAACAACAACGCTGACGGGCATATAATAATAGTAATAATAGCAACAACAAACAAAGAAACAGCCAAAGCCAAAGCTAAACAAAACAAAACATAACAGTGCCGAGCAAAATGTAACGGCAAACAACAATGGCCAAAGTAGCAGAACAAGAGACGAAACATAATAATAATCAGAAACAAGTGTGCCAAAGCAGTTAACGGAAACAACGCGTCCTGCATGCGCAAAATCCTGACAGGGATGAGTACCCCTCATGTATGTCTGTGGGTGTGGGTGTGGGTGTGGGTAGGGAGGCGACATTATCTAGCAGACACCGTTGCTGCGACAACGACGACAACTTGACATTAGTGAAAGTCGCAAAGGAAGTGGCGTGCAGCAACTGCTGCTTTTCTCGCTTTCTCTGCCTTCCTCACTCTTGCCCCGCCAAGGTTTCGCGACAGTTAGAAAATGGGGTGACAGGTGGGGGAGATGCAGGGGGACGCAACATAAACATAATTTTCATGTGGCACGCGTGCCAGATACGGCAGGAGGCCAAGACCACAAAGCTGAGCTAAAGAGTTAAAGGAAATGGAGATACTCTTTCAAAGATGGCTCTTAAATCAAATTATTTACTTAAAGATAACTCATACGCACTGTTGGCTTGTAAAATTTTTAGCTCCGTTCTAATCAGTTCTTTAGGAAGCTATTGAAATATAAATACTTTAAATCAGAAAGACAACTTACAATCTCCCCAAAAGTTAGTATACCCCATGCACTCAGATTCCATCCCATGACTAGAGTTCCTCGGAAAAATATCGAGTGCTTGCTGGCAGACAGTGTAGATGTGGATAACTACATGGGGGTTCCATGGCTATGCTTATAATGGTTATCCTGGCTGGAGAAATGGGGGAAAAGGAACGGAGAAAAGGGGAAAGCTTCGCTCGTTCCCCATTTCCGATAATTTTCACGTGCCACTTTCAGCAGTTTTCACTTAGCTGAGCTCTCATCTGGTTAAGCTGAATATACGTAGAAATATTGAAATAGACACCTGTCCTCGAGCCATTACCACTCCTTGCAACTAATCAATATTTGCCCAATGGTTTCCGCGTCGATTCCCTCGACGGTCTGTTGATGTTTTCACTTACTTTGGCTGAGTTTAAACAACACTTGGTGGATAGTTATTGTCACCTCCCCGTCGCTTACTCACTTTTTCCCTCGAATCCCCCTTTATCTTTCACTCTAAAGCGACCCAGCTGAATTCTTTTTTTTTTCTGCTGGCCTGAATCTGCTTTTGTGTCACTTCTTGGGCTGCCCGAGGAGCTTTAGCAGCTGCAATTTCTATGGCTGCCTTTAGACAGATTTTAGCCATTGATATGCTGACTCAAGTCTGGGTGCAGGTATTAACTGCTCTAAAGGGATTTGGATCTTCGCTCCGGTTCTTAGACGGAAATTCTTCAACACAGCTTGGTGCCTAATCTTTTGAAACCCTCTCGGATGTAAAGAGTGTTTACTTTTTAAATTGTTAAAGTCTAAGTATCTACAATTGCCCCCAAGCTACTGCAATCTTTGACACTCTTGAATCACGAATATACCTAATGGCTACTTAAGAGGTCCTTGAGTGCTTCTTAAGCAAAAATGTTTAAGTTTGTAGTTGGTTTCTATATTTTGGATTGCTCTACCAGGTCTTTCCCTCCATCCTTAAAAAACTTAATTCAAAATCCCTCACTCTTTTTTATTATTAGCCACAAATTGCTCCATTTTTATAATGTTTTTACGTTACACAATTTTCTTTTACTTCTCTCCCGTGTCGCTGTTGAAGCCATTATTTTTTTGCCGTCTGCAGGGCAATACTCATCGTGTAACCCATTAGCATTCCCCATTGTTTTATTCGCATTTCTGTGCAGTTTGGCTTTGTATTTTTCCTTTATTTCCCCCATTGTTTTGTGCTGGGCTATTGGATGTGGTGTCGGTGTGATGTCGTTGATTTTACTTACCATTGAGCACATGTACCGTGACGCTTTTGGGCTTTGCATTTGATGGATTACATTGATAATGCCCCGAATCCGAAGGACGAGCCGACTTAATTAAGAGGAACGATGTGGTCGTATCGCCCTTATTGGTGACCACCGAGACTCCTCCGCGCGGCGAATCATAGTTGATAATCTGTGGATGAGACGGATACTGCCAAAAGTCATAAAATATTTTTTCTACAAATTGGCCAGAGGCCCATAACATTTTCTAAGCCATAAAACCGAGTCCAGATTACGCATACGCACTGTTGCACACTTGGCAAATTAAAATCTGTGAGCGGGCGAACTTTGGCGAGTGGTTGGAGGCGGAGGTCAAGGCGGAGATAAGAAGAAAGAAAGGCGAAAATATGCAAAATAAGAAGAGAGAGATTGCAAATAAAACCGAAGCAAAACAATAAAATTAAATCTTTTCAGGGCACAAGTAAAAAGGAAAGAATCCCTTCCCAGCACTAATGGCAATACATTTTTTTGCTCCGTTCTTGTCGGTGACTCTATAGAAAAGGCATAACAATAGCTGTGACCGTCAACCCGGCGAATCCCAATACAATAAGCAAAGAGCCACAGCATGAAGTGTGAGGAAGACACCTAAAGTGGAAACTAAAACGTGGCTGTGGCACAAACAAAACCAAAATCCATTTTAAGCCCTAGCCAGAACCCTTTTTTCCCTTAGACCTGTATTCCATTTGTGCTCACTTCCTTAAATAGTATTTCCCAATAAAAAAAAAACGTGAAAAAAGTAAAGAAAGGAGAAAAGTTTCGTCCCGGCAAAGCTAATTTAAAAGTTACTAAATTGAACACTAAAGGGTTGCGAAAACACTGAGGGAAGCGATAATGATGCCCCAAAGTAATTGCGCTCCCTGAAATTGGTTTTAGGGCTCGGGGGTTTTGGACGGAAACTTACGGCATTATTATGATTCCAGAAGATATAGGCCGGCGGCTCCGGTGAGTTTAGTATGACACAGGTGAGATTTATGGTTGAACCGCTTTCTATATACAAATCGGGGGCGCCGATGATTTCCGTTGAGGGCTCTGAAAAATACCGAAGGAAATTGAATTAAAAACAGAACTCAAACTCTAATTTGGAAATTGCAGAAATTTGGGAGTAAGAGATAGGCTTAGATATTTGAAAAAAGGTATTATATAAGTGGAAAAAAGGTATTATAAAAAGTGGAAAATTGAAATGCTATCGAGGTGAGATGAAACTTTCTTCCTATCGACTTTAGATAAGTTATTAGTTTTTATGAAATGACATTGTAGATACTCACCAACGACATTCAGGTGAATGTAGTGACTCATGTGAGGAGTGGTCGATACCTGGCACTCGTATATGCCAGAATCGCGATGTTGCGGGTATTTGATTTGCAGCATCCAGTCTTCGGTTTGCGGTTGATGAATGGCTCGAAAGCGCTGATCCGACGTATAAGTATATCGGCCAACTGTTAGCAAGTGTATGTCCCGATGTCGTACCCACGACACCTGAAGCAACATCTATAAAATACAAAGAAAGTGGAAAGTTTAGGCAAACGATTTTCAGATTTCCCTGATTTCATTTGTTGGGCAAACAGTTTAAAAAGTCAATTTCATACGCAGCTGCTTGAACGATGGCGAACAAAAAGTGAGAGAGGTTGCCTTTTGTGTCATACACACACGGGTGAAATGCAAATTTATTTTGAAATATTTTATATGATTTTTCCTTGTATTTTTTTTGCCACTTCTTTTGGGGCTGATGGTGCGTTTTGTGTGTTTTGGCAAAGAAAAGTTTGAAAGGGCAAGAACATGGATGAAGTATATGGAGATCTTTGTCAGACAACCTGGCCCGACAAATTGAATGTTACTCAGGGAGACACACGTGCTTGCACTGGAAAAAATACACAATTACCTAGAGATTTACAGATACTTCCAAGTCTTAACTTTCCCTGGGTATAAGGAGTAATTCTAAATCAAGATTCAAAATATGCATTCAAATGGAATAATATTTTCTCTGCGTGTCCGTTCACACCTTTACCAACCACCTGCTGCTGTTTAATGCCTTACTTTTCTCTGTCCAGGAGGCGCAACATTTTTAAGTGACGCTGATTTAGGGGTTGCCTACAGGCAGTTGAATGGGGGTGGCGCTGAATGTTGGGCGTAGATGGGGAGGACACGCCTGGCTGTGCTGCGTGTCATACGTCAGCTGCTAGCATTTTCAATTTCAATGACAACAGCTTACCAACATCCTGCCTAACGATGAGCGACGACGCACCAAGATGGCCTCGCCAAAGTTAATGGACAAGAAACTCCACCTGAAGGAGGAAAGGGGTTCTGCGGGAAGGGCACGAGGACTAAATGAACGATGGGTGGGCGTGGTTTCATGGACCAGGTGTTAGTTAGCAGACACAAAGGTAAACTTTGACAGCTGCTTAAGCAAAAGTTGCATGTAATTAACACCAAAAGTCCTCGAGCAGTGATACTTGGCAAAGTGGGAGGGAAAGCAACCAAGTTTTCCTCTCAACTGCGCAAATGTTCCCCAGTTCTCGCTGGCTCGTGGATTTTTTATGCCCATTAAACGTGTTTACGGTATCGTAAAATTTTTTAGCATATCAATATTTCCATCCATATTTCGCGCAATTTACAGCTTCGCCCTTGGCGGCGGATCATCAAAATCTGAAAATATTTTTACTGCTCAATTTGTGAAGCTGGAAAAATGAAATTGGATAATGGACTGGGATATTGGTTAGCACCTTTGCCGAATCGAGTCTGGTAAGCTTAATACAAGTAAATTCTTAGTTGTCATAGAGACGAAGACTAACGAGACCACTGCTAAATGTCCGTCATGAAAACCGAAAACCTAACTAGTGAAAAACGGATACTCAAATCTTATATGGGGGAGAAGTTTATCTACCTTTTAGCAGTATGCTTTAAATGTTTTGCTTTACTTCCTCGGACTCGTAAAGAATGGGCGAAAAATGGGTGGGTATATGCCACTGTATGTGGCAAGCATTAAAACATAAAGCTCTCCCGGAGCAAAGCGCAAATGAAAAACGTCATTAATAATGCAGAGACCATCAACATCCGTTCGCTGTTTATCATTATGGACGGTGTGAAGCAGAGAACACACGTATAAGTACACCCAGCTATACACGAGCATAAAACAGAAGGATTTTTTCTTTATCATCTTGCTGGCATCGCCTTTTCCAACCGCATCAGCTTAACTTTCACCCAGATGCTGCCAAATCTCAGCAGCAATGATGTATTACTTCAGGTGGGGGGCGAGAAATGTCTAAGGTGGGTAAGGGGCCGGGGAAAGGTGCAAACGGGCGGAAGTGGGTGGTATTTTGGGGTAAGCTTGCGGCTTCGTCTGTGGCCGGCCGCAAAACTGAAAGCTAATTAGATTTTAAGCTGCCACACGAAGCTAATGAATATATTTTACAGTTGCTTAATGTCCCAGGATTTAGGGGCCACCTTGGAAAATAAAACGTAAAAGTAAAAAGTAAGGTGGGAAAAACAAATTCTGGGCTCTAGGATTAATTCTTAAAAACAGAAAAGCAAATGAATAATAAATTCCAGAGGTACAGAAAAATGATTACTTATTCCCCGTAACTTGTAGTTTTCCAACCACGTAACCCACACAGTCCAGTTCATCGGCTTTTCCAAGAGTTTACTATTAATTAATCCTTTCCTCCGGAAACAGAGAGAACACTCCAGATCGATGAAGTTATCCCACTTAACACATCTAATGAAGTTATCACCGGGAAAGGAGCCTGCCTGACCTGGCCCACATGCTGGAACAAAAGCTTTTACTTTGTCCTACCACAAGGTGAAAAGTGTTCCGCCCCCAACGGCCCGAGCCTTTGATTTCCATTCCCAAATTGAGGTTGGCACGTGCCCCCAACCCGCCCTTTTCTACGATTTAATAATCACGCAAATTAGTTTTCGAAACCGCAACTCAAACAGCCCTGAGCCCGGAGCTAATCACAGCCTGGCAGAAAGTTTGGCACAAAATGGGAACGGAGCGGAAGAGGAGGTACTGCCAAGAATGTCGGGACATGTAACATATTATTATCGGAAAAACGGGCAGGGACCTGCTCCGGTTTGCGACGCCGCCGGAAGTGAGGGAAGCCGAATGACTACAGAACCCAGGAACTCTGAACAGAAGTCCTGCCGAGAGAGAGGACAAGGCCAGAAAAACAAAACGAAAGCTTTCCAGAACCTTTCCTTCATTTGAATAGTTTTTTTTGTAGAGCCGCTCAGGTGGGTGGTTGGCCCTCGACCGGAAGTGGAAGTGCTGGGGTGGTGCTAGGGATTGTGTTTGTGAAATGTTTGCGGCATTTCCTTCCGCTCACGACGAAAAGTTGAATAAAGTAAAATCTGTTTCCTGTTAGGGTATAATTAATCATTTTGTTCTTTGGCAAGCGGAACAATTAGCCACCAGCCAGTAGCTCCGCCCAGACTGCTCCAAAAAAAAAAAGCGAAACCGGCTCCATATGGGCACAGTCAACGTGCTAATTAGCCTAAAATAAGGAGAATAGAGTGGGCCCGAAAATCTCATTTTGATGGCAATGACAGCGGAATTACAGGATAATTACATGGAAAATTGTCAATTGATGGCGGAAAAGCTTAGAAAATATGTGATTTCCATTACTCACCGTTTTGTTGCCCAAGTTCTTGACGCGACAATTCAAATAGGCCGTCTTGCCCAGCAGGGCGGTGACATTCTTGGAGTACGCCTTGTCGAAATAGGGACCCGCATTCCGGGCCTCCTCCAGTTCGATGTTGTTGCGACTGATTCCCGATGCTAGCTGGGAGGAGAAGAAGCTGTTGCTGTTCTGGCTGCTGGCCTTGTGGAGGCTGCTGCTCGGGATACCCTTAATGGTGGTGGAGCTGCCCACCGAGCTCCGGCTGGCGTCGGTTGTCATGGAGCTGGACGATTCCGAGACAGCGGCCTGTGCATTTTGGTTATTTCCGCTGCTATTGTTGCTGCTTCCGCTTCCGGCAACACCAGCGGGACCTGTGACTTCGTTTTCGCCTGCACCAGTGTCCGCCGCTCCTGTCGATGATGGCCCGCTATTGGGAATGGCATTATTACTACTGCTCATATCCTTCGATTTGTACGAGTCCCGCTGTGCGGCAAGCACTGCAAAGGAAGAAAAGAAGGAATAGGATTAACCTTCACCTTTTTCAAGCCACTTTAATTTTCAAAACAAAAATTAGATGAAAATATTTCGGTGTGACCAACAAGAGCCACCAAACTCTCGACGTTTAGAAAATGTTTCATTTCCTAAAACTGTGCCATAAAGTCCTGAAATCGATGGCCATAACAACAAACTAAATCCCGAATAGGGGAAACCTTGCAACTCGTTTAGGTTGAACTTTTAACAGCCATCAACATGCCTCCCCGTGCTGCCACCTTTTGTGGCTGCCATTTAGGTAATTAGCGAATTACGCACACATACAAAACCATACAGGAACACACGTTTGCAACTTTTTTTTGTGTTTTCTCCCTTTTCGGGTAAGGCCAACAAAGTTTTTTGTGGTACGTCGAGGTAAGTCGAACTTTTTGTTTGGTTCCCTACAATTTTACCGTATTTTTTGTTTGTTCGCAATTTTTCGTTTATCAAATTTTCATGTTTTTCCCGCTCAGCCCGGCGGCGGCGAGCGAGTGTGTGCTGTGTGTGCGGTGTGTTTGTTTGCGAAGTGGTTGTTTTCGTAGTTACAAGCAATTTTTATCCGGCATTTATCCATCACTTAGCTACGAGGACGCCACAGCGTCTGGGCCAAAAACTAAGCCCCACCCGTACCACACACCCCGTACACCAGATCTGGCCAAGGATCTGGCCTGAATGTTTGCGGCTCTCGTGTATATCTCGCGGCACTCTTGATACGCTTATTACGTCGCATCTAACGTCTTTTTATGACACTCTCCTCCGCAGGCAGTGGCCAAAGCCAGAGCAAAGCTGAATTTTATAGAGCAGCCGACAGGACTGGCTAGAGTCTTTATTAGATTAAACATGTTGTGCACGTCGCTGCCCGGAGACGCAGACTTCGCCATCGTCCTGTGATGCTGGCTGTGACTCCATGCGGTCACTGTGATTGGTCACAGTCCCCTAAAGCTTTTAAGAAACCTTAGAACGAGTTTCCTGTGAAATACTTTGGCTAAAAATCATTCATACGCCATGGTTACCAGATCAAATTCCATCTCGAAATATTTAACGATTACGCAACCTTTTAAATTCGTATTCATAACGCCATGATTAGCATCTTAAGTTAAGAAACTAAAATGTAAACATGCACTTTTGTTTTGATCTTTCAGAATTTGCAAAATAAATCCCGAATGACAAACCATAATCTTTGAACAAAATCTTGTAGTTCTCAAAGTTCTGGTCACGTAATAGGCGATTCGTCTCATCGCCTGCAAGGACATCCACACATCCCTACATGCTCCCTGTCCCTGCCTCTACTCTTGGTTATTCCTGTCTCTATTGTTCGCAATCCTTCCCGTTTACTGCCGAAACTATTAGCTCAGCTTCAGCTCCAGGCCGTTGGCCATGTTACAAGCAGATAAGTCGAATATCCTGCATCATCTGCTCCTGGTTCGGTGGCTCAAGCTTTTCCTTTTGCCCCCAGTGGCCCCTTTACTCCCCTGCTAACCAGTTATCCCTGTTTTCCTTAAGCCAACTGCTATTGACAGCCAAGCGTTTTAGAGTCATCCCACTCGTCGGTCTTCTGGCCTGCTTCAATTGGCAAGACCCAAGCAATGTTGCTAATAACTTGACTCCACCCCCCTTGCCGTTTCGTGAATTGGGACAGGTTTGGGAGACAAACATGATAATAAATAAAACGCTTCTGGCCAGAAATTAAAATAAATTGACTGCCTGGGACACAGGACCGCAACGTCAACTGTTGGCTGCCAAACATAAATTAGGCCACAAACGAAAATATTTCATTCTTTTCAGGGGGATTGCGTACTCTGGCAAAAGGTGCTGGTACTATGAGAGGAAAGAGGGAACACTGCTCAAAAATATTAAATTGCTTTTAATAAAAAGAATATAAAAAAAAGGTCAGGGTATTCGAAGTACCGGCTAGCTTATTTTCCTTATTATTTCCGAGTTGATTTCATTTTTGGCTTAAAAGCGCCCTGCAGAAATCGGAAAGTCATGTACCGAGGTCACATTCTCCGTCGCTGCGGTGTTCATGTCTCATGTCTCGTTTTCCGTGTTCTGGATCCCGCGTCTCCGGCTCCTGTTGGCCGTCTCCCGTGTCTTCTGGCTGTTGCCCGGGCTTGTTACGTCGACGTCAACGTCAGCAACTTGAAAACAACTAGACCGCAGGGCATGTTCCTGTTGCTCATCTGCCCGGAGTAGCTTCGCCTTCGCCACTGTCTTGTCGTCCTCCCTTGGTTGTTCTCCCCAACATCTGTCCAATTCCCGTGACTTCTGGCTGTGTTCTTGGCTGAAATTCAACACCCACACAGTTATTATTAACTGGGGTTCTTGTTGTTGTCATAAACATTTGAAATGCCAAAACTTTTATGCGTGTGTCCTGTCAGCTCAGTAAAATTCAAGACAGGAGAGCTTAAATTTTTAAACTCACTTAAAAAATTAAAAATCATTGCGGCCACGCCATTACTCTGGCTTCTCCCTGCCGAAAGTCGCAAGGTATTCTCCATGTTTAAATATTTAAAGGTTTCCATTTGTCATGGAGCCCTGGGCATTGTTTGCGTCGAAGGAGAAATTCCATGAAATCCAATTGAGTATTCCTGCGGATTCCCGGCCTTTGGACCTTTTTGTACTTTTTGACAGGTGATTTATCTGAGAAATTGAGCGAAACACTTCTAGGAACTGGCCAAAGTAATCTGAGCTGGGAGCCAATTTTTTTCTTTTTTATGACCTTGACAAAAATCCATAAAATTTGATATAAACCATAAATTCTGAATATTCAGAGGTTATCCCTTCCTCTTCTTTCGCTGTAAAATAACTTTTGTTTGCCCAAAAACTTTAAGGTAAGAAATATTGTATCCCTTAATGTTTATCTCAGAATCTTGTAAAGTAATTTGAATTCGCGAAATATCAAAATTGGCAATAGCATGTTTATCTGCCGATCTGGTTCCGTGTGCCCACGACTACCCGGTTCATTAAGGCCTAATGATGATTTACCTCTTTTCCACCGCTTATACCCGGCCTCCTGGGTAGCCCGGCCCTGTCGAACTGTGCCCAAAGGCAAAGGCAAGCTCGTCATTAAGCCAGGGCACGGCATATGAAAAATGAAAGTCAAATAAAAGCCTACCACCGACATCGACACCGACACCGACACAGCAGCACACACGTTGGCGGTTCTGGGCTCACACCCACACAATCAGGTCCAGGAACAGCCCCATCGCCTGGGAAATGAGACCCCGGCTCCGACCTGGCCAAAACATTGATTTCCCAAGACTTTTCAGGCACACAAAATTAATTACCTAACCTAAAAACGCAGCCCAGAAGGCAGGAAAACACAGAAAACAAGAAAAAAAAAGAAAAAGAACCAAACCACACCAAACCCAACAAAAAAAGCAGCACCAGAAGAGGCCAAAAGGAAAATTATGTAAGCCAGGCCCAGACAGGCACAAAATTGCCGAGCCAAGGCGGCTCACTCTCGTTTTCCCTGCTCCCGATGCTGATAGATTGTCCCTCTCGATTTTTCGCTTTGATTTGGCCTGGCTTGGCTTGGTTCTGGCTTTTCTGCTGACTCATTTGGGCATGACAACGACCAGGCCAGAATGCCACAATGAATGATATCGAAAATCGAAATCAATAAATGAAATTGGTCAAATCAATTTGGCAACAATTGCAATTTTGTGAATGGGGCGCAGAGAAAAACTGAAACTGGAGCACAAAATTTGATTAAAGTTTTTCGTTTTTCCTACCATGTTTGCTAGCATTGTGCCGGCAGTGAAAAAAAGTGATTGGAATGGAAAATGAGCTTGGCTTGTGGCTGAAGCTACGAAATTTGTTGGTAGATTAAGGCTAGAGACAAACTATTTCGGATGCAACTTTTTTGGTTGGGCAAAAAATGCAAACTTTTTAAATCAGTGGCTTAGCGAAAGTTTAGCCTTACAAGGACGCGGACTATAAATTTTGAAATTGCATGATAAAAACATATGCATTTTATGAATAATTTTATGAAGGTAACCACTTTGTGACCGTATGCACAGGGTTCTAGTATACCTTCTGGGATAATTATTTATATATAAATATTTTTGTAAGTGTAAAGCTTACCTCCATTGCCGGATATCAAGGCGATGACAACCACAAGCAGGCTGAGCATTATCAGGCCCCTTTGGCAGGACCTGCAGTCCACGAGTATGCCAGTACCGCTGATGTTGCCTCTGCTGACGATGGAGGAATCGCTGGTGAGTGGGTTGGTTTCGCTCCTGCAGATGCCCCTGGGTGAAGGGATGCTGTGGCAGCTGCTCGGCCAAAGCCTTGTGCAATCTGTGCTGGTTTCTGGTGGGTTCGAGTGCTCCTGCTCCCGCTGTTCTCGTTGTTGGCTGGCTTTGGATGTTGCCCTGGCCGTTGCCGTTGCCTCTGCCACTGCCACTGCTGCTGCTGATGCCGTGGCTCGTTGCTTTAAATTCGTTCGTTGCTGCTGCTGCTGCTGCTGGCGCATTTCCATTTGAAAAGTTGCCATAATATTTCACTAGCGAGCGTCTCTGCGCCCTTATTTTCTCTTTTTCTTGTCACTGCCCCTTACCTAGGGGAATTATTTGAAAAAGTGTTCGCGGAATAACTGGGGGGCGTGGCTGGGGGCGGCCTGATTAGCGCCTGCCGTCATCATCCCGCCGCGATGCGTGAAATTACCACAGCAACAATGACACACAAAAAAAATGGAGTAACGCCCCTTGATTTCCTTCTAGGATTCGGCTTGTAGTTTTCTCTTCCGGTTGCGAAACTACTTTGCATTTGTTCTGCTCGACAGATGCTGACAAATCGCCGCCATTTTCCAGCGATTTATATTCTATTTAATTTCGGCGCGAACACAATTTCGGCTGGCTATCACTTCATCTTCATTAGTTCAATGTCGGCCATCCAGGATTGCAGGATTTGGGCGCCAGCTGCCTGGGGATGAGAAGGACAAAAAAGCAAAAAGAAAACAGTTTCAGGGCGTTAAAAATGTTTGGAATTTCATTAAAAATTCAAACGTCAAAGTCAAAATAAATGGAAATTTGTTGGTGCCACGGTCGGCACGTGCTGATGTCTCTGCTGCCCCGGAAAGCCCTCGAAAAAACCACCCAAAAAACTCCCCAAAACCCCAAAAAAAAACAACCAAAAATCAGCCCACTTCCCAACCACCTGAAAAACAAAATACTGAGGGACAGATATTCTTTTCCTATATACATTATCTGACGGCGCGTGGCTCGTCTGTCTTGTTGGATCGCCTGAGTTTGCTTTATGAATGTGTTTCTCTAACTGGCGACAACAGTTGCCTCCCCGTTTGGGTCGGGGAATACGAGAAATTCGTGGGGATAAAGCGAAAATTCGCGCTGCGCTGGCAATATCGTAATGCGATTTTTATTAAAGGCAACAAATAATAAATTAAATGCCCCAGAGGCAGAATCCTGGAATTTCTAATTTCCTCTGGCATTTGGAAAACAAATTGGGGACGGTCAGCCAGCTAGAGCATTTGAATTGGAATTCTAACAGTGATTTTGTTGTTATTTAGTTCCTTATTTTTTTAAACTAATTTATCTAAACCCTTGTTTTAACTTCCTTCATAAATCCTTTCCCTTTGCAAGATAAAAAGATGAGAAACTTTTGAAACAAACCATGAATAGCGAGTCATGACTACTGGCAGCCGATTTGGCATTTATTCCACGACCCTGGAGAGCACTTTCATTCCATTTTCCAAATAAAACTTTTCGCTAATGTCTCCCTGCGCTGATCGTATTATGTCTATTTACAACTTTCATTATTCATTTTCCCAGTCGCCCAACCGCCCAGTGTCACCCACTGCCACCCACAAACAAATGGAGAACAGAAGCCCCTGTGCTGGAAAGTGAATGGGAAACAATGTAAGAGGAGACACACAAAGTCCTGACAGCATCCGAAATAATGGGGCACAAAGCGTTAAACAAAAGGCGAAACTGGCGAAAATAAAAAACACATCGCAGAGTGAAACAAAAACTAGACTCGTCGCAGTATAAGTTACAGCAAAAGTTTCATTTAAAACTGTCGAGCTGAGCCTCGAACTGGAAGCATTCGCTGAAAGTTTTCAGCGTCCCACGGCACTTTAAAAGTTTCACAAAAAATACTGAAAAACTGTCCACCAGGGAAGCCGGGCACTCTGGGGATGGAAAGTCATCAAGTGCAATGTCAGAGCTTGACAAAATATGCAGCAGGATGCCGGGCAGAGTGTCAATGCGTGGCAAATCCGAGAGAAATGTGCCACAAAACTTCGCCGGTCAACAATGGAATGAGGGAGAACTGTCGAAAAGTGTGGCGCATAGGAAAGGCTTCAAGGTGATACCTGCCTTCTCCCGTAATTTTTCCTTCTCTCAGGTACATTTTTGTTGCTGGCGGTTAGTTTTAATTAGTGCCAAGGTCCGGGACCGGGTCCGTCGAGTTTTAAGCAGGTCACGCTGATGGCTGGGCATTAAGTTGTAAGTGCCAGGGCGTGACCGGCTAACCAACCGCCCACTGCACCACTGCACCACCCACAATCCACCATCCGCCTACCGCCACTTTACTGTGCTTCACCAGCATAGCTACCGCCCACCTCAACCAAAGTCCAAGTCCATGCATAATTAAAGCCCAACGTCTCATTATAATTTCCATTAAAAAGTGAGTAGCCACCCATACAAAACCCCATCCCACGGAAGAGCTTATCCCCTGGCAAGGCCTATTGAAGACTGGGCTCAACTTTTGACGCTCCCACCGATGCATTGACATTTAAAGTGTCAGCTGTCAAGACTGAGCGCCACCCACTCGCCGATTAATAAAATATGCATGGCCAGGGTAATTATGTTTGATTAACACCCAACTACCATATATATTTTTACTTAAATTATGTCTTCTTCGACTTTGAATTGTGTGCAAAGCGAATCTATTATTGTTCATCTTCTCGCGGACAACAATTTGCTCCTTTTGTTTATTTTTGATTTCCTGCTATTTGTTTAACATTTGCATAATATTTCATTTACTCGCCGATTGTGTGCAGGGACTTAAAAAAATTGAAATTGAATTTATTGTTGCCAAAGTGGAAAAAAACAATAAATGTTTTGTATTACTCCCTCATTTTATATTCCAGTCTATTATGATAGAATATATTATCGAAAAACTTAATAAATTGTAAGCTAAAGTAATGGAAACTTTTGAGCTTAAAATGATTATATAATAAGTACTTAAAACAACCCTTTTTGGACTGAATTATACTATTTCTGGAAGTTATTATTCATCTTGAAACCACTCCGATTGACGTCTCCCAAATGGAACGAGTGCCCCATATTTTTAACAAAAGAAAACTCATATTTATGAACACATGAACACGAATATTCGAATGCTAAAGAAGCTTATGAATTTTTTCAGGGGACTTAAGCTGATTTGGGGCAACCGGTGAATGGAAAGAAGTCAAGGCAATGAAGAAGGTTAAGTACAATAAAAGTAATTTATGCATTTGGGTAACTTTCTGGAGCAGAAAGTTCCATTTTTCAGACCGAAGACATGACCTTGCTAAAGCAAGAGGTAAATAAAACCATCCTACGATGGGAAATGCTTTGCATAAAAATCTGAGATTTTACCTTTCGTGGATTTTTAGTCACCGTTAACCTTGCCACAGGAATATGGCTAACACCGAGCATTGGTGGCCAAAACCAAGGCAATCAAGGTAATGAGTTTCGAGGGTGGGTGAGGATAAAAGTGAAATTCTTAAGAAAAACCCCGAAGTTAAAGAATGAATGAATATATGTATTGTATTTCTTCGTTCTGAACTAACAAGTTTATTTTTGCTCCTCTTGATTAGCAGGCACTAACCCTTTCATTGTAACAATCCGAAAATACCTTTCAATTTTTATTCAATAAGTTGATTGGGCCCACACACCCACCTGTCTGTTTAGCCAGGAGTGTCCTTGAAGCAGTTCTGGGAATTTTCATAATTAAATTGAGTTGACAATGGGAGCACCAGCGCCGCTTAAAACGCATTTCCACTAACCAACCGCTGACCACAACAAAGTAAAACAACAAAAATAAAACAATAAACAAATATAACAATGAGCCCGACACTTGCCACCCGTTGCTTCCGTTTTACCGAGCCGCCACACCACCTCAACCACCCCCACCACTGGAAAAACCACCCAAACCACTCCTCCCACACCCTGTACAAGCAATGACACAATTGTGTGGGATTTCCCCCATTTTTCCCATACGCAGATGGGGGCATTTCGGGGATTTATACGATTATCGGTGTTAACTAGACAATAAAATAAGATGGATACAAAAACAAGAATAAAATAATTATCGGATAATTAGCTCATAAAATTAATCAGGCTTACCTTTTCCCCGCACCAGATTTCGTCCTTTGTGTCTTTTGTGGTTGCGATTCGATGATTGACTGAACTTTAATTAAATTTAATTTTGTTGAAAAGTTTTTGGGCTTCAGCCTCGCGAGCCTTGAATTTTTTTTGCGGTAGTTTACACTTTTTTTTATACAATCTACTAAGAAAAGAAATTTTCAAAGTTTGGCTTATCACTGAGAAGGGTAATCCGTTCGTTCAAGGTCTGTAAAAATGATTTCATTTAACCCTTTTTTGGGACGGAGAATCCTTCATGTGTAGGATACTCATCCGTGTGATTCCCGTATTTAAACCATTTCTCACCCACCCCAAAATTTATGCAAATTTTTCTGGTTAAGCAGAATGCGACCCTAATTTATAGACCCAAGGGAACCCGCAGGCCTTGAATCCCGAAAAAAGTTTAAACACAAAAGTTCAAAAGAAGGAAAATGGTAACATTTTCCACGAAATTTAAAAGACAACGCAAAATATTTCCATAATTGTTGGTTAAATTCGCATCCCGTGAAAAGTTACTCTCCACGGCGACCTTCGCGGCCGAACAAACTGCAAACAAAGTTAAATAATATTTTTGTATATTTGTCCGAGTAAATATTATATATATATTCCACATCCGCCATGTGGCCTTGACTGGACCAAGCGAAAGGTGAGAATTGAGTCCAAGGATCAGCTGGGGCAGGTGTTCCTGCTTTTCTTCTTTTCTGTTTCAGTTTTTGCACTTAGTTTTGGGATTTAGTTAAGCATTTAGCGCCTCAAGGATCGCTGGCACTTTGGCACACTTTCTCTGGCTTCACTCGAGTGTTGCATATTTAATTTCCAGCCTGGCACGCACGGCTCCGCTTTCTTTGCTTTCGATATTCATATTTTTTTATTTTGTACAATATTTCCCTTTTTTCACATTGCGTGCTAATATTTCACATTGATTCATTTATTATTTACCGCTATTGCACATCGAACTACTTTTACTTTCGGCTTCAACCGCTGCCGCACCCGTTCACGTCCACGTCCACGTCAACGTTCACGTTCGCGTTCGTTGGAGTAGGTCCTGTGTGTGGTCCTGTTTCGCGTGCATGTGTGGGTTTACCACTCACAATTGAGGTTGTCCTCCGGACAGGACTCTTTCGCCGTGATAACGAACCGAACGAGGCGACTGCTTAAGTTATTTTGTGGGGCTCGACTTGTTTGGGCTCGAGTTGGGGCTTCGTGCATTTGAAAAGCATTCCCTTTATCCGTGCATCCACGATTCCTATCCGCTATCCACTTTCCCGGTTGGGAGAGCCAGCTCTAAAAGCTTTTCAACCGAGAGTCCCCGTCTCTCTGGCAAAAGCAAAGGCGGCCATCTAGCTTTTTCTCGCTCTCTCGGTGGCTGGTAAAATGCAAGGCTTTCCAGCCTAGTACGCTGGGGCAAGAGTAAGCCTCCATGCGAGGTCCTTTCCAGTGGTTTCTACTCTCTCTCTCTCTCTCTCTCTCTGGTAGTTTCGAACTTCCAAGGGTTACTGGGACTCCCTTCAGTTGGCTTTCTCTTAAACAATGCTTTCTTCGGCCAATTGTTGACATCCTTGCAGTGCCAAAGTCATTCGTCCTTTGTGGTTTCTTTAAGCCATTCCCACTGCGTCCGTGTGAATTGCCGAGACTCAAAAGGCGTACCAGAAAATGGAATAAGACTATCCTTAATCTTGACCTAAAGCTAAAAAAACTCTTTTATCCTTAATCAATGATGAGGGCAAAAACAATAACTGATTGGAACAAACCAATAGTAAGCGGCACATCTTTCTAGTTTTATCTTTAAGCACTCTCAGCCTTTAATACTAACACAATCGAACGCCAAAAGAGGAAGTTGAAACACAAAAGACGGAAAGACTGTTAAAATAGGCAGCTTCAGACACTCGGCCTGTTTAGGCACTTAGTGCTCATTAAGTGCCTTGGATTTGAATTGTGTGCTCCCCGCCACTTGGCCGTCTGCCCAATCCATTCCAGGCTGGCTCTTCAACAGTCAAAATCCCCTCCATGGCCCTTTTTCTCGACTGCTTTCAAAGTTAACTGACATTTGCACTTGCACTTCTCCCAAATCAAATGCATTCAACTTTAACTTGAGTTTTTTAGCTCGAATAACTTCAGAACAGAATTCGAAAGAGCTTCAAAAACGCTTCTCCTGTTAAACGGCATAAGAAGAGGCTCAAGCTTCTGGTAGATAAGCTTCGTAACCCTTAAGCTTCCTTCCTACCCGTAGTAAAACATTCTCATGTTCTTCAACTCCATTTCTATTCATTTACAAAAAAACGTACATAAAGCGACAAAAATATCGTTAAATTTTTTTCTGGGGTCAGTCCTTTGACTACTTTTAGCGGACACAAAATAAAAAAAATATTTAAAACTTAATCAAAAGGATAAAAAAAAGAGTTTTTATCAAATGTCCATTTCCCGTATTTTGAAAATCGAAAATTTCCATTTTTAGCACAGTTTTATTCGAATATCTAATCTAATTCGCAACCGATTTCAAAACTAAATGCCATTTTTAAATCAGAGCTTCAATCTCCTTAAACCTGCATCCAAAGTTAAAGAAAATCAAACAAAAAAAATTTTGTCGATTTTTGAAAAATTCATGATGGTACCCCTTTCAAAATTTTGAAAAAACGGCTTAATTTTTTTGTTTAGTTTCTTAAATTTTCTGATGCACATCGAAGCAGACTCAAACCCTGATTCATGAATGGTATTTCGTTTTGAAATCGGTTCAAAATCGAATAAAATATACGCTATCAAATGAATAAAAAAAGGAGCTTTTGAGAAATATCTACTTTCTGTATTTTACAATTCAATTTATCTATTGAAAGGGCCATTACTTGGTTTGTTCACCTCCGATCGGCGAAAGGTATACCTTCCTGAATTTGTATCTTCGAGTACTATCTAATTATCGTATATCTATTAAGCGTTTGCCCTAAAAACATAAGTACGGGAGCGAGGAAAGGGCACATGTGCGCATGGGCGATGTTTGAAACGATTTTATGAAGATTACACTTCGATTTAATAGAAATCTTTGATTATAATAGACAGCAAATGAAGTCCCGATTCCTAGATGGTATCTTGATGCGAAATCTGATACAAAATGACAAAAATATCCTTAAAAATGTAGACAATAAGATTAGAAAAGGACATTTGAGTTCATATGTGACTTTTAATTTTGATAAATTAGACCGAATTAGACATAACTTGGTTAGTTCACATCCAATCGGCGAAAGGTATACCTTCCTGAATTTGTATCTTCGAGTACTATCTTATTATCGTATATCTATTAAGCGTTTTCCCTAAAAACATAAGTACGGGAGCGAGGAAAGGACACATGTGCGCATGGGCGATGTTTGAAACGATTTTACGAAGATTACACTTCGATTTAATAGAAATCTTTGATTATAATAGACAGCAACTGAAGTCCCGATTCCTAGATGGTATCTTGATACGAAATCTGATACAAAATGGCAGAAATATCCTTAAAAATTTAATTAAAAGGATGAAAAAATTGTGTTTTTAACAAATGTCCACTTCCCGTATTTTGAAAATCGAAAATTTCCATTTTTAGCACAGTTTTATTCGAATATCTAATCTAATTCGCAACCGATTTCAAAACTAAATGCCATTTTTAAATCACAGCTTCAATCTCCTTAAACCTGCATCCAAAGTTACAAAAAATCGAACAAAAAAAAATTTGTCGATTTTTGAAAAATTCATGATGGTACCCCTTTCAAAATTTTGAAAAAACGGCTTAATTTTTTTTGCTTAGTTTCTTGAATTTTCTGATGCACATCGAAGCAGACTCAAACCCTGATTCATGAATGGTATTTCGTTTTGAAATCGGTTCAAAATCGAATAAAATATACGCTATCAAATGAATAAAAAAAGGAGCTTTTGAGAAATATCTACTTTCTGTATTTTACAATTCAATTTATCTATTGAAAGGGCCATTACTTGGTTTGTTCACCTCCGATCGGCGAAAGGTATACCTTCCTGAATTTGTATCTTCGAGTACTATCTAATTATCGTATATCTATTAAGCGTTTTCCCTAAAAACATAAGTACGGGAGCGAGGAAAGGGCACATGTGCGCATGGGCGATGTTTGAAACGATTTTACGAAGATTACACTTCGATTTAATAGAAATCTTTGATTATAATAGACAGCAAATGAAGTCCCGATTCCTAGATGGTATCTTGATGCGAAATCTGATACAAAATGACAAAAATATCCTTAAAAATGTAGACAATAAGATTAGAAAAGGACATTTGAGTTCATATGTGGCTTTTAATTTTGATAAATTAGACCGAATTAGACATAACTTGGTTAGTTCACATCCAATCGGCGAAAGGTATACCTTCTTGAATTTGTATCTTCGAGTACTATCTAATTATCGTATATCTATTAAGCGTTTTCCCTAAAAACATAAGTACGGGAGCGAGAAAAGGACACATATGCGCATGGGCGATGTTTGAAACTATTTTACGAAGATTACACTTCGATTTAATAGAAATCTTTGATTATAATAGACAGCCAATGAAGTCCCGATTCCTAGATGGTATCTTGATGCGAAATCTGATACAAAATGACAAAAATATCCTTAAAAATGTAGACAATAAGATTAGAAAAGGACATTTGAGTTCATATGTGACTTTTAATTTTGATAAATTAGACCGAATTAGACACAACTTGGTTAGTTCACATCCAATCGGCGAAAGGTATACCTTCCTGAATTTGTATCTTCGAGTACTATCTTATTATCGTATATCTATTAAGCGTTTTCCCTAAAAACATAAGTACGGGAGCGAGGAAAGGACACATGTGCGCATGGGCGATGTTTGAAACGATTTTACGAAGATTACACTTCGATTTAATAGAAATCTTTGATTATAATAGACAGCAACTGAAGTCCCGATTCCTAGATGGTATCTTGATACGAAATCTGATACAAAATGGCAGAAATATCCTTAAAAATTTAATTAAAAGGATGAAAAAATTGTGTTTTTAACAAATGTCCACTTCCCGTATTTTGAAAATCGAAAATTTCCATTTTTAGCACAGTTTTATTCGAATATCTAATCTAATTCGCAACCGATTTCAAAACTAAATGCCATTTTTAAATCACAGCTTCAATCTCCTTAAACCTGCATCCAAAGTTACAAAAAATCTAACAAAAAAAAATTTGTCGATTTTTGAAAAATTCATGATGGTACCCCTTTCAAAATTTTGAAAAAACGGCTTAATTTTTTTTTGTTTAGTTTCTTAAATTTTCTGATGCACATCGAAGCAGACTCAAACCCTGATTCATGAATGGTATTTCGTTTTGAAATCGGTTCAAAATCGAATAAAATATACGCTATCAAATGAATAAAGAAAGGAGCTTTTGAGAAATATCTACTTTCTGTATTTTACAATTCAATTTATCTATTGAAAGGGCCATTACTTGGTATGTTCACCTCCGATCGGCGAAAGGTATACCTTCCTGAATTTGTATCTTCGAGTACTATCTAATTATCGTATATCTATTAAGCGTTTGCCCTAAAAACATAAGTACGGGAGCGAGGAAAGGGCACATGTGCGCATGGGCGATGTTTGAAACGATTTTACGAAGATTACACTTCGATTTAATAGAAATCTTTGATTATAATAGACAGCAAATGAAGTCCCGATTCCTAGATGGTATCTTGATGCGAAATCTGATACAAAATGACAAAAATATCCTTAAAAATGTAGACAATAAGATTAGAAAAGGACATTTGAGTTCATATGTGGCTTTTAATTTTAACAAATTAGACCGAATTAGACATAACTTGGTTAGTTCACATCCAATCGGCGAAAGGTATACCTTCTTGAATTTGTATCTTCGAGTACTATCTAATTATCGTATATCTATTAAGCGTTTTCCCTAAAAACATAAGTACGGGAGCGAGGAAAGGACACATATGCGCATGGGCGATGTTTGAAACGATTTTACGAAGATTACACTTCGATTTAATAGAAATCTTTGATTATAATAGACAGCAAATGAAGTCCCGATTCCTAGATGGTATCTTGATGCGAAATCTGATACAAAATGACAAAAATATCCTTAAAAATGTAGACAATAAGATTAGAAAAGGACATTTGAGTTCATATGTGACTTTTAATTTTGATAAATTAGACCGAATTAGACATAACTTGGTTAGTTCACATCCAATCGGCGAAAGGTATACCTTCCTGAATTTGTATCTTCGAGTACTATCTAATTATCGTATATCTATTAAGCGTTTTCCCTAAAAACATAAGTACGGGAGCAAGGAAAGGACACATGTGCGCATGGGCGATGTTTGAAACGATTTTACGAAGATTACACATCGATTTAATAGAAATCTTTGATTATAATAGACAGCAAATGAAGTCCCGATTCCTAGATGGTATCTTGATGCGAAATCTGATACAAAATGACAAAAATATCCTTAAAAATGTAGACAATAAGATTAGAAAAGGACATTTGAGATCATATGTGACTTTTAATTTTGATAAATTAGACCGAATTAGACACAACTTGGTTAGTTCACATCCAATCGGCGAAAGGTATACCTTCCTGAATTTGTATCTTCGAGTACTATCTAATTATCGTATATCTATTAAGCGTTTTCCCTAAAAACATAAGTACGGGAGCGAGGAAAGGGCACATGTGCGCATGGGCGATGTTTGAAACGATTTTACGAAGATTACACATCGATTTAATAGAAATCTTTGATTATAATAGACAGCAAATGAAGTCCCGATTCCTAGATGGTATCTTGATGCGAAATCTGATACAAAATGACAAAAATATCCTTAAAAATGTAGACAATAAGATTAGAAAAGGACATTTGAGTTCATATGTGACTTTTAATTTTGATAAATTAGACCGAATTAGACACAACTTGGTTAGTTCACATCCAATCGGCGAAAGGTATACCTTCCTGAATTTGTATCTTCGAGTACTATCTTATTATCGTATATCTATTAAGCGTTTTCCCTAAAAACATAAGTACGGGAGCGAGGAAAGGACACATGTGCGCATGGGCGATGTTTGAAACGATTTTACGAAGATTACACTTCGATTTAATAGAAATCTTTGATTATAATAGACAGCAACTGAAGTCCCGATTCCTAGATGGTATCTTGATACGAAATCTGATACAAAATGGCAGAAATATCCTTAAAAATTTAATTAAAAGGATGAAAAAATTGTGTTTTTAACAAATGTCCACTTCCCGTATTTTGAAAATCGAAAATTTCCATTTTTAGCACAGTTTTATTCGAATATCTAATCCAATTCGCAACCGATTTCAAAACTAAATGCCATTTTTAAATCACAGCTTCAATCTCCTTAAACCTGCATCCAAAGTTACAAAAAATCGAACAACAAAAAATTTGTCGATTTTTGAAAAATTCATGATGGTACCCCTTTCAAAATTTTGAAAAAACGGCTTAATTTTTTTTTGTTTAGTTTCTTAAATTTTCTGATGCACATCGAAGCAGACTCAAACCCTGATTCATGAATGGTATTTCGTTTTGAAATCGGTTCAAAATCGAATAAAATATACGCTATCAAATGAATAAAGAAAGGAGCTTTTGAGAAATATCTACTTCCTGTATTTTACAATTCAATTTATCTATTGAAAGGGCCATTACTTGGTTTGTTCACCTCCGATCGGCGAAAGGTATACCTTCCTGAATTTGTATCTTCGAGTACTATCTAATTATCGTATATCTATTAAGCGTTTTCCCTAAAAACATAAGTACGGGAGCGAGGAAAGGACACATGTGCGCATGGGCGATGTTTGAAACGATTTTACGAAGATTACACTTCGATTTAATAGAAATCTTTGATTATAATAGACAGCAAATGAAGTCCCGATTCCTAGATGGTATCTTGATGCGAAATCTGATACAAAATGACAAAAATATCCTTAAAAATGTAGACAATAAGATTAGAAAAGGACATTTGAGTTCATATGTGACTTTTAATTTTGATAAATTAGACCGAATTAGACATAACTTGGTTAGTTCACATCCAATCGGCGAAAGGTATACCTTCCTGAATTTGTATCTTCGAGTACTATCTAATTATCGTATATCTATTAAGCGTTTTCCCTAAAAACATAAGTACGGGAGCAAGGAAAGGACACATGTGCGCATGGGCGATGTTTGAAACGATTTTACGAAGATTACACATCGATTTAATAGAAATCTTTGATTATAATAGACAGCAAATGAAGTCCCGATTCCTAGATGGTATCTTGATGCGAAATCTGATACAAAATGACAAAAATATCCTTAAAAATGTAGACAATAAGATTAGAAAAGGACATTTGAGTTCATATGTGACTTTTAATTTTGATAAATTAGACCGAATTAGACACAACTTGGTTAGTTCACATCCAATCGGCGAAAGGTATACCTTCCTGAATTTGTATCTTCGAGTACTATCTTATTATCGTATATCTATTAAGCGTTTTCCCTAAAAACATAAGTACGGGAGCGAGGAAAGGACACATGTGCGCATGGGCGATGTTTGAAACGATTTTACGAAGATTACACTTCGATTTAATAGAAATCTTTGATTATAATAGACAGCAACTGAAGTCCCGATTCCTAGATGGTATCTTGATACGAAATCTGATACAAAATGGCAGAAATATCCTTAAAAATTTAATTAAAAGGATGAAAAAATTGTGTTTTTAATAAATGTCCACTTCCCGTATTTTGAAAATCGAAAATTTCCATTTTTAGCACAGTTTTATTCGAATATCTAATCTAATTCGCAACCGATTTCAAAACTAAATGCCATTTTTAAATCACAGCTTCAATCTCCTTAAACCTGCATCCAAAGTTACAAAAAATCGAACAAAAAAAAATTTGTCGATTTTTGAAAAATTCATGATGGTACCCCTTTCAAAATTTTGAAAAAACGGCTTAATTTTTTTTTGTTTAGTTTCTTAAATTTTCTGATGCACATCGAAGCAGACTCAAACCCTGATTCATGAATGGTATTTCGTTTTGAAATCGGTTCAAAATCGAATAAAATATACGCTATCAAATGAATAAAGAAAGGAGCTTTTGAGAAATATCTACTTTCTGTATTTTACAATTCAATTTATCTATTGAAAGGGCCATTACTTGGTTTGTTCACCTCCGATCGGCAAAAGGTATACCTTCCTGAATTTGTATCTTCGAGTACTATCTAATTATCGTATATCTATTAAGCGTTTTCCCTAAAAACATAAGTACGGGAGCGAGGAAAGGGCACATGTGCGCATGGGCGATGTTTGAAACGATTTTACGAAGATTACACTTCGATTTATTAGAAATCTTTGATTATAATAGACAGCAAATGAAGTCCCGATTCCTAGATGGTATCTTGATGCGAAATCTGATACAAAATGACAAAAATATCCTTAAAAATGTAGACAATAAGATTAGAAAAGGACATTTGAGTTCATATGTGGCTTTTAATTTTAACAAATTAGACCGAATTAGACATAACTTGGTTAGTTCACATCCAATCGGCGAAAGGTATACCTTCTTGAATTTGTATCTTCGAGTACTATCTAATTATCGTATATCTATTAAGCGTTTTCCCTAAAAACATAAGTACGGGAGCGAGAAAAGGACACATATGCGCATGGGCGATGTTTGAAACTATTTTACGAAGATTACACTTCGATTTAATAGAAATCTTTGATTATAATAGACAGCAAATGAAGTCCCGATTCCTAGATGGTATCTTGATGCGAAATCTGATACAAAATGACAAAAATATCCTTAAAAATGTAGACAATAAGATTAGAAAAGGACATTTGAGTTCATATGTGACTATTAATTTTGATAAATTAGACCGAATTAGACACAACTTGGTTAGTTCGCACCCAATCGGCGAAAGGTATACCTTCCTGAATTTGTATCTTCGAGTACTATCTAATTATCGTATATCTATTAAGCGTTTTCCCTAAAAACATAAGTACGGGAGCGAGGAAAGGACACATGTGCGCATGGGCGATGTTTGAAACGATTTTACGAAGATTACACTTCGATTTAATAGAAATCTTTGATTATAATAGACAGCAACTGAAGTCCCGATTCCTAGATGGTATCTTGATACGAAATCTGATACAAAATGGCAGAAATATCCTTAAAAATTTAATTAAAAGGATGAAAAAATTGTGTTTTTAACAAATGTCCACTTCCCGTATTTTGAAAATCGAAAATTTCCATTTTTAGCACAGTTTTATTCGAATATCTAATCTAATTCGCAACCGATTTCAAAACTAAATGCCATTTTTAAATCACAGCTTCAATCTCCTTAAACCTGCATCCAAAGTTACAAAAAATCGAACAAAAAAAAATTTGTCGATTTTTGAAAAATTCATGATGGTACCCCTTTCAAAATTTTGAAAAAACGGCTTAATTTTTTTTGTTTAGTTTCTTGAATTTTCTGATGCACATCGAAGCAGACTCAAACCCTGATTCATGAATGGTATTTCGTTTTGAAATCGGTTCAAAATCGAATAAAATATACGCTATCAAATGAATAAAAAAAGGAGCTTTGGAGAAATATCTACTTTCTGTATTTTACAATTCAATTTATCTATTGAAAGGGCCATTACTTGGTTTGTTCACCTCCGATCGGCGAAAGGTATACCTTCCTGAATTTGTATCTTCGAGTTCTATCTAGTTATCGTATATCTATTAAGCATTTTCCCTAAAAACATAAGTACGGGAGCGAGGAAAGGACACATGTGCGCATGGGCGATGTTTGAAACGATTTTACGAAGATTACACTTCGATTTAATAGAAATCTTTGATTATAATAGACAGCAAATGAAGTCCCGATTCCTAGATGGTATCTTGAAGCGAAATCTGATACAAAATGACAAAAATATCCTTAAAAATGTAGACAATAAGATTAGAAAAGGACATTTGAGTTCATATGTGACATTTAATTTTGATAAATTAGACCGACTTAGACACAACTTGGTTAGTTCACATCCAATCGGCGAAAGGTATACCTTCTTGAATTTGTATCTTCGAGTACTATCTAATTATCGTATATCTATTAAGCGTTTTCCCTAAAAACATAAGTACGGGAGCGAGGAAAGGACACATGTGCGCATGGGCGATGTTTGAAACGATTTTAGGAAGATTACACTTCGATTTAATAGAAATCTTTGATTATAATAGACAGCAAATGAAGTCCCGATTCCTAGATGGTATCTTGATGTGAAATCTGATACAAAATGGCAGAAATATCCTTAAAAATTTAATCAAAAGGATGAAAAAAATGTGTTTTTAACAAATGTCCACTTCCCGTATTTTGAAAATCGAAAATTTCCATTTTTAGCACAGTTTTATTCGAATATCTAATCCAATTCGCAACCGATTTCAAAACTAAATGCAATTTTTAAATCAGAGCTTCAATCTCCTTAAACCTGCATCCAAAGTTACAAAAAATCGAACAAAAAAAAATTTGACGATTTTTGAAAAATTCATGATGGTACCCCTTTCAAAATTTTGAAAAAACGGCTTAATTTTTTTTGTTTAGTTTCTTGAATTTTCTGATGCACATCGAAGCAGACTCAAACCCTGATTCATGAATGGTATTTCGTTTTGAAATCGGTTCAAAATCGAATAAAATATACGCTATCAAATGAATAAAAAAAGGAGCTTTTGAGAAATATCTACTTTCTGTATTTTACAATTCAATTTATCTATTGAAAGGGCCATTACTTGGTTTGTTCACCTCCGATCGGCGAAAGGTATACCTTCCTGAATTTGTATCTTCGAGTACTATCTAATTATCGTATATCTATTAAGCGTTTTCCCTAAAAACATAAGTACGGGAGCGAGGAAAGGGCACATGTGCGCATGGGCGATGTTTGAAACGATTTTACGAAGATTACACTTCGATTTAATAGAAATCTTTGATTATAATAGACAGCAAATGAAGTCCCGATTCCTAGATGGTATCTTGATGCGAAATCTGATACAAAATGGCAGAAATATCCTTAAAATTGTAATCAAAAGGATGAAAAAAATGTGTTTTTAACAAATGTCCACTTCCCGATTTTGAAAATCGAAAATTTCCATTTTTAGCACAGTTTTATTCGAATATCTAATCCAATTCGCAACCGATTTCAAAACTAAATGCCATTTTTAAATCAGAGCTTCAATCTCTTTAAACCTGCATCCAAAGTTACAAAAAATCGACCAAAAAAAATTTTGTCGATTTTTGAAAAATGCATTCACGGCTTAATTTTTTTTGTTTAGTTTGTTGAATTTTCTGATGCACATCGACGCAGACTCAAACCCTGATTCATGAATGGTATTTCGTTTTGAAATCGGTTCAAAATCGAATAAAATATACGCTATCAAATGAATAAAAAAAGGAGCTTTTGAGAAATATCTACTTTCCGTATTTTACAATTCAATTTATCTATTGAAAGGGCCATTACTTGGTTTGTTCACCTCCGATCGGCGAAAGGTATACCTTCCTGAATTTGTATCTTCGAGTACTATCTAATTATCGTATATCTATTAAGCGTTTTCCCTAAAAACATAAGTACGGGAGCGAGGAAAGGACACATGTGCGCATGGGCGATGTTTGAAACGATTTTACGAAGATTACACTTCGATTTAATAGAAATCTTTGATTATAATAGACAGCAAATGAAGTTCCGATTCCTAGATGGTATCTTGATGCGAAATCTGATACCAAATGACAAAAATATCCTTAAAAATGTAGACAATAAGATTAGAAAAGGACATTTGAGTTCATATGTGGCTTTTAATTTTGATAAATTAGACCGAATTAGACATAACTTGGTTAGTTCACTTCCCATCGGCGAAAGGTATACCTTCCAGAATTTGTTTCTTCGAGTACTATCTAATTATCGTATATCTATTAAGCGTTTTCCCTAAAAACATAAGTACGGGAGCGAGGAAAGGACACATGTGCGCATGGGCGATGTTTGAAACGATTTTACGAAGATTACACTTCGATTTAATAGAAATCTTTGATTATAATAGACAGCAAATGAAGTCCCGATTCCTAGATGGTATCTTGATGCGAAATCTGATACAAAATGACAAAAATATCCTTAAAAATGTAGACAATAAGATTAGAAAAGGACATTTGAGTTCATATGTGACTATTAATTTTGATAAATTAGACCGAATTAGACACAACTTGGTTAGTTCGCACCCAATCGGCGAAAGGTATACCTTCCTGAATTTGTATCTTCGAGTACTATCTAATTATCGTATATCTATT
This sequence comes from Drosophila vallismaia, assembly GCA_035047325.1. NCBI lineage: Eukaryota > Metazoa > Arthropoda > Insecta > Diptera > Drosophilidae > Drosophila > Drosophila vallismaia. The sequence continues at coordinate 1,699,749 of JAWNPU010000037.1, read as the reverse complement.
AAGCGTTTTCCCTAAAAACAAAAGTACGGGAGCGAGGAAAGGACACATATGCGCATGGGCGATGTTTGAAACGATTTTACGAAGATTACACTTCGATTTAATATAAATCTTTGATTATAATAGACAGCAAATGAAGTCCCGATTCCTAGATGGTATCTTGATGCGAAATCTGATACAAAATGACAAAAATATCCTTAAAAATGTAGACAATAAGATTAGAAAAGGACATTTGAGTTCATATGTGGCTTTTAATTTTGATAAATTAGACCGAATTAGACATAACTTGGTTAGTTCACTTCCCATCGGCGAAAGGTATACCTTCCAGAATTTGTTTCTTCGAGTACTATCTAATTATCGTATATCTATTAAGCGTTTTCCCTAAAAACATAAGTACGGGAGCGAGGAAAGGACACATGTGCGCATGGGCGATGTTTGAAACGATTTTACGAAGATTACACTTCGATTTAATAGAAATCTTTGATTATAATAGACAGCAAATGAAGTCCCGATTCCTAGATGGTATCTTGATGCGAAATCTGATACAAAATGACAAAAATATCCTTAAAAATGTAGACAATAAGATTAGAAAAGGACATTTGAGTTCATATGTGACTATTAATTTTGATAAATTAGACCGAATTAGACACAACTTGGTTAGTTCGCACCCAATCGGCGAAAGGTATACCTTCCTGAATTTGTATCTTCGAGTACTATCTAATTATCGTATATCTATTAAGCGTTTTCCCTAAAAACATAAGTACGGGAGCGAGGAAAGGACACATGTGCGCATGGGCGATGTTTGAAACGATTTTACGAAGATTACACTTCGATTTAATAGAAATCTTTGATTATAATAGACAGCAAATGAAGTCCCGATTCCTAGATGGTATCTTGATGCGAAATCTGATACAAAATGACAAAAATATCCTTAAAAATGTAGACAATAAGATTAGAAAAGGACATTTGAGTTCATATGTGGCTTTTAATTTTGATAAATTAGACCGAATTAGACACAACTTGGTTAGTTCACATCCAATCGGCGAAAAGTATACCTTCCTGAATTTGTATCTTCGAGTACTATCTAATTATCGTATATCTATTAAGCGTTTTCCCTAAAAACATAAGTACGGGAGCGAGGAAAGGACACATGTGCGCATGGGCGATGTTTGAAACGATTTTACGAAGATTACACTTCGATTTAATAGAAATCTTTGATTATAATAGACAGCAACTGAAGTCCCGATTCCTAGATGGTATCTTGATGCGAAATCTGATACAAAATGGCAGAAATATCCTTAAAAATTTAATCAAAAGGATGAAAAAAATGTGTTTTTAACAAATGTCCACTTCCCGTATTTTGAAAATCGAAAATTTCCATTTTTAGCACAGTTTTATTCGAATATCTAATCCAATTCGCAACCGATTTCAAAACTAAATGCCATTTTTAAATCAGAGCTTCAATCTCCTTAAACCTGCATCCAAAGTTACAAAAAATCGAACAAAAAAAATTTTGTCGATTTTTGAAAAATTCATTCACGGCTTAATTTTTTTTGTTTAGTTTCTTGAATTTTCTGATGCACATCGAAGCAGACTCAAACCCTGATTCATGAATGGTATTTCGTTTTGAAATCGGTTCAAAATCGAATAAAATATACGCTATCAAATGAATAAAAAAAGGAGCTTTGGAGAAATATCTACTTTCTGTATTTTACAATTCAATTTATCTATTGAAAGGGCCATTACTTGGTTTGTTCACCTCCGATCGGCGAAAGGTATACCTTCCTGAATTTGTATCTTCGAGTTCTATCTAGTTATCGTATATCTATTAAGCATTTTCCCTAAAAACATAAGTACGGGAGCGAGGAAAGGACACATGTGCGCATGGGCGATGTTTGAAACGATTTTACGAAGATTACACTTCGATTTAATAGAAATCTTTGATTATAATAGACAGCAAATGAAGTCCCGATTCCTAGATGGTATCTTGATGCGAAATCTGATACAAAATGACAAAAATATCCTTAAAAATGTAGACAATAAGATTAGAAAAGGACATTTGAGTTCATATGTGACTTTTAATTTTGATAAATTAGACCGAATTAGACATAACTTGGTTAGTTCACATCCAATCGGCGAAAGGTATACCTTCCTGAATTTGTATCTTCGAGTACTATCTAATTATCGTATATCTATTAAGCGTTTTCCCTAAAAACATAAGTACGGGAGCGAGGAAAGGACACATGTGCGCATGGGCGATGTTTGAAACGATTTTACGAAGATTACACTTCGATTTAATAGAAATCTTTGATTATAATAGACAGCAAATGAAGTCCCGATTCCTAGATGGTATCTTGATGCGAAATCTGATACAAAATGGCAGAAATATCCTTAAAATTGTAATCAAAAGGATGAAAAAAATGTGTTTTTAACAAATGTCCACTTCCCGATTTTGAAAATCGAAAATTTCCATTTTTAGCACAGTTTTATTCGAATATCTAATCCAATTCGCAACCGATTTCAAAACTAAATGCCATTTTTAAATCAGAGCTTCAATCTTTTTAAACCTGCATCCAAAGTTACAAAAAATCAAACAAAAAAAATTTTGTCGATTTTTGAAAAATGCATTCACGGCTTAATTTTTTTTGTTTAGTTTCTTGAATTTTCTGATGCACATCGAAGCAGACTCAAACCCTGATTCATGAATGGTATTTCGTTTTGAAATCGGTTCAAAATCGAATAAAATATACGCTATCAAATGAATAAAAAAAAGAGCTTTTGAGAAATATCTACTTTCCGTATTTTACAATTCAAAAACAATTCAATTTATCATCAAAAGGAACATAACTGGTTTCGTTCAACACCAATCAGCGAAACTTATACGTTCCTGAATTTGTATTTTCGAGTACTATCTTAATATCGTTAATCTATCAGGCGTATTCCTTAAACACCTGAGCTAGGGGGCGAGAAAATGACATATGGGTGTATAGGCCATGTTTGACACGATTTTATGAAGTTAACACTTCGATTTAATAGAAATAGTTGATTATAATGGACAGCAAATGAAGTACCGCTTCTAATATGGTATCTTGGTGTGAAATCGGATACAAAAAGCCAAAAATGTCTTCAAAAGCTTAAGCAAAAGACTAAGAAAAGGACATTTAGGGTTGTACGTGACATTGAGTTAGTAGAAACTTTACCGAATTAGCCATAACTTGGTTTGTTCACCTCCAATCAGCGAAGGGTATACGTTCCTGAATTTGTATCTTTGAATACTACATATTTATAGTAAGTCCATCAAACGTATTCTTTAAAATCCTAAAAATTATCAAAATCCGAATTTTAATTCAGATCGAAAAAGAATTAAGCCCTGACGCATTTATGGGATTTGAATATTCACATGAAGAAAATGTTCAAAAACAGCCATAATATCTTGAGACCAGTGGACTTTTTAAATCTTCCATTCTCCCATTATTCCTCTTAATATAGAAAAAAACACCAATTATATTCTTTTTTTGCAATTTTATTTAAAATTCAAAATTAATACATATGATATTCTAAAACTACTTAAAATAATCTCTATGCTAAATATTTCTATAGCTAAACTTGTAAATTTGTATTTGTATTTCGTATATTATAATTATATATATTTATAATTTTATAATTTATGATTACTAATCTAATAAATCTCCTTTCAAGGACTGTGGCCAAAGATGTCAACCACGTCAGGATGATTGCTGCTTCATGGTGCGCTGCGCCACCGAAAACTGCCTCATGCTACGTCGCCCTGGATCATTCTGGATATCAACTGGTGTGGATCTCCAAGCCGCTAGAGGACACATTCTTCCACGGGACACAGAACTCCACCTCCGACTACACGCACCGATATCTAGTATGCTTCGTCCTGTAAATAGAAAAATGAAAAAAAGAAAAAATAAATTTCTTAAATGAATATAATTTGTTTTTTACTCAGGGGGTGTTTGAATGGCATTTCGTTTTGAAATCGGTTCAAAGTCGAATAAAATATACGCTATCAAATGAATAAAAAAAGGAGCTTTTGAGAAATATCTACTTTCAGTATTTTACAATTCAAAAACAATTCAATTTATCATCAAAAGGAACATAACTGGGTTCGTTCAACACCAATCAGCCAAACTTATACGTTCCTGAATTTGTATTTTCGAGTACTATCTTAATATCGTTAATCTATCAGGCGTATTCCTTAAACACCTGAGCTAGGGGGCGAGAAAATGACATATGGGTATATAGGCCATGTTTGACACGATTTAATGAAGTTAACACTTCGATTTAATAGAAATCTTTGATTATAATAGACAGCAAATGAAGTCCCGATTTCTAGATGGTATCTTGATGCGAAATCTGATACAAAATGGCAAAAATATGCTTAAAAATGTAGACAATAAGATTAGAAAAGGACATTTGAGTTCATATGTGACTTTTAATTTTGATAAATTAGACCGAATTAGACATAACTTGGTTAGTTCACATCCAATCGGCGAAAGGTATACCTTCCTGAATTTGTATCTCGAGTACTATCTAATTATCGTATATCTATTAGGCGTTTTCCCTAAAAACATAAGTACGGGAGCGAGGAAAGGACACATGTGCGCTGGGCGATGTTTGAAACGATTTTACGAAGATTACACTTCGATTTAATAGAAATCTTTGATTATAATAGACAGCAACTGAAGTCCCGATTCCTAGATGGTATCTTGATGCGAAATCTGATACAAAATGGCAGAAATATCCTTAAAAATTTATTTAAAAGGATGATAAAAATGTGTTTTTAACAAATGTCCACTTCCCGTATTTTGAAAATCGAAAATTTCCATTTTTAGCACAGTTTTATTCGAATATCTAATCCAATTCGCAACCGATTTCAAAACTAAATGCCATTTTTAAATCAGAGCTTCAATCTCCTTAAACCTGCATCCAAAGTTAAAAAAAATCGAACAAAAAAAATTTTGTCGATTTTTGAAAAATTCATGATGGTACCCCTTTCAAAATTTTGAAAAAACGGCTTAATTTTTTTTGTTTAGTTTCTTGAATTTTCTGATGCACATCGAAGCAGACTCAAACCATGATTCATGAATGGTATTTGGTTTTGAAATCGGTTCAAAATCGAATAAAATATACGGTATCAAATGAATAAAAATAAGGAGCTTTTGAGAAATATCTACTTTCCGTATTTTACAATTCAATTTATCTATTGAAAGGGCCATTACTTGGTTTGTTCACCTCCGATCGGCGAAAGGTATACCTTCCTGAATTTGTATCTTCGAGTACTATCTAATTATCGTATATCTATTAAGCGTTTGCCCTAAAAACATAAGTACGGGAGCGAGGAAAGGGCACATGTGCGCATGGGCGATGTTTGAAACGATTTTACGAAGATTACACTTCGATTTAATAAAAATCTTTGATTATAATAGACAGCAAATGAAGTCCCGATTCCTAGATGGTATCTTGATGCGAAATTTGATACAAAATTGCAGAAATATCCTTAAAATTGTAATCAAAAGGATGAAAAAAATGTGTTTTTAACAAATGTCCACTTCCCGATTTTGAAAATCGAAAATTTCCATTTTTAGCACAGTTTTATTCGAATATCTAATCCAATTCGCAACCGATTTCAAAACTAAATGCAATTTTTAAATCAGAGCTTCAATCTCCTTAAACCTGCATCCAAAGTTACAAAAAATCAAACAAAAAAAATTTTGTCGATTTTTGAAAAATTCATGATGGTACCCCTTTCAAAATTTTGAAAAAACGGCTTAATTTTTTTTGTTTAGATTCTTGAATTTTCTGATGCACATCGAAGCAGACTCAAACCCTGATTCATGAATGGTATTTCGTTTTGAAATCGGTTCAAAATCGAATAAAATATACGCTATCAAATGAATAAAAAAAAGAGCTTTTGAGAAATATCTACTTTCCGTATTTTACAATTCAAAAACAATTCAATTTATCATCAAAAGGAACATAACTGGTTTCGTTCAACACCAATCAGCGAAACTTATACGTTCCTGAATTTTTATTTTCGAGTACTATTTTAATATCGTTAATCTATCAGGCGTATTCCTTAAACACCTGAGCTAGGGGGCGAGAAAATGACATATGGGTGTATAGGCCATGTTTGACACGATTTTATGAAGTTAACACTTCGATTTAATAGAAATAGTTGATTATAATGGACAGCAAATGAAGTACCGCTTCTAATATGGTATCTTGGTGTGAAATCGGATACAAAAAGCCAAAAATGTCTTCAAAAGCTTAAGCAAAAGACTAAGAAAAGGACATTTAGGGTTGTACGTGACATTGAGTTAGTAGAAACTTTACCGAATTAGCCATAACTTGGTTTGTTCACCTCCAATCAGCGAAGGGTATACCTTCCTGAATTTGTATCTTTGAATACTATATATTTATAGTAAGTCCATCAAACGTATTCTTTAAAATCCTAAAAATTATCAAAATCCGAATTTTAATTCAGATCGAAAAAGAATTAAGCCCTGACGCATTTATGGGATTTGAATATTCACATGAAGAAAATGTTCAAAAACAGCCATAATATCTTGAGACCAGTGGACTTTTTAAATCTTCCATTCTCCCATTATTCCTCTTAATATAGAAAAAAACACCAATTATATTCTTTTTTTGCAATTTTATTTAAAATTCAAAATTAATACATATGATATTCTAAAACTACTTAAAATAATCTCTATGCTAAATATTTCTATAGCTAAACTTGTAAATTTGTATTTGTATTTCGTATATTATAATTATATATATTTATAATTTTATAATTTATGATTACTAATCTAATAAATCTCCTCTCAAGGACTGTGGCCAAAGATGTCAACCACGTCAGGATGATTGCTGCTTCATGGTGCGCTGCGCCACCGAAAACTGCCTCATGCTACGTCGCCCTGGATCATTCTGGATATCAACTGGTGTGGATCTCCAAGCCGCTAGAGGACACATTCTTCCACGGGACACAGAACTCCACCTCCGACTACACGCACCGATATCTAGTATGCTTCGTCCTGTAAATAGAAAAATGAAAAAAGAAAAAATAAATTTCTTAAATGAATATAATTTGTTTTTTACTCAGGGGGTGTTTGAATGGCATTTCGTTTTGAAATCGGTTCAAAGTCGAATAAAATATACGCTATCAAATGAATAAAAAAAGGAGCTTTTGAGAAATATCTACTTTCAGTATTTTACAATTCAAAAACAATTCAATTTATCATCAAAAGGAACATAACTGGGTTCGTTCAACACCAATCAGCGAAACTTATACGTTCCTGAATTTGTATTTTCGAGTACTATCTTAATATCGTTAATCTATCAGGCGTATTCCTTAAACACCTGAGCTAGGGGGCGAGAAAATGACATATGGGTGTATAGGCCATGTTTGACACGATTTAATGAAGTTAACACTTCGATTTAATAGAAATCTTTGATTATAATAGACAGCAAATGAAGTCCCGATTGCTAGATGGTATCTTGATGCGAAATCTGATACAAAATGGCAAAAATATGCTTAAAAATGTAGACAATAAGATTAGAAAAGGACATTTGAGTTCATATGTGACTTTTAATTTTGATAAATTAGACCGAATTAGACATAACTTGGTTAGTTCACATCCAATCGGCGAAAGGTATACCTTCCTGAATTTGTATCTCGAGTACTATCTAATTATCGTATATCTATTAAGCGTTTTCCCTAAAAACATAAGTACGGGAGCGAGGAAAGGACACATGTGCGCTGGGCGATGTTTGAAACGATTTTACGAAGATTCGATTTAATAGAAATCTTTGATTATAATAGACAGCAACTGAAGTCCCGATTCCTAGATGGTATCTTGATGCGAAATCTGATACAAAATGGCAGAAATATCCTTAAAAATTTATTTAAAAGGATGATAAAAATGTGTTTTTAACAAATGTCCACTTCCCGTATTTTGAAAATCGAAAATTTCCATTTTTAGCACAGTTTTATTCGAATATCTAATCCAATTCGCAACCGATTTCAAAACTAAATGCCATTTTTAAATCAGAGCTTCAATCTCCTTAAACCTGCATCCAAAGTTAAAAAAAATCGAACAAAAAAATTTTGTCGATTTTTGAAAAATTCATGATGGTACCCCTTTCAAAATTTAAAAAAAACGGCTTAATTTTTTTTGTTTAGTTTCTTGAATTTTCTGATGCACATCGAAGCAGACTCAAACCCTGATTCATGAATGGTATTTCGTTTTGAAATCGGTTCAAAATCGAATAAAATATACGGTATCAAATGAATAAAAAAAAGGAGCTTTTGAGAAATATCTACTTTCCGTATTTTACAATTAAATTTATCTATTGAAAGGGCCATTACTTGGTTTGTTCACCTCCGATCGGCGAAAGGTATACCTTCCTGAATTTGTATCTTCGAGTACTATCTAATTATCGTATATCTATTAAGCGTTTGCCCTAAAAACATAAGTACGGGAGCGAGGAAAGGGCACATGTGCGCATGGGCGATGTTTGAAACGATTTTACGAAGATTACACTTCGATTTAATAAAAATCTTTGATTATAATAGACAGCAAATGAAGTCCCGATTCCTAGATGGTATCTTGATGCGAAATTTGATACAAAATTGCAGAAATATCCTTAAAATTGTAATCAAAAGGATGAAAAAAATGTGTTTTTAACAAATGTCCACTTCCCGATTTTGAAAATCGAAAATTTCCATTTTTAGCACAGTTTTATTCGAATATCTAATCCAATTCGCAACCGATTTCAAAACTAAATGCAATTTTTAAATCAGAGCTTCAATCTCCTTAAACCTGCATCCAAAGTTACAAAAATCAAACAAAAAAAATTTTGTCGATTTTTGAAAAATTCATGATGGTACCCCTTTCAAAATTTTGAAAAAACGGCTTAATTTTTTTTGTTTAGATTCTTGAATTTTCTGATGCACATCGAAGCAGACTCAAACCCTGATTCATGAATGGTATTTCGTTTTGAAATCGGTTCAAAATCGAATAAAATATACGCTATCAAATGAATAAAAAAAAGAGCTTTTGAGAAATATCTACTTTCCGTATTTTACAATTCAAAAACAATTCAATTTATCATCAAAAGGAACATAACTGGTTTCGTTCAACACCAATCAGCGAAACTTATACGTTCCTGAATTTTTATTTTCGAGTACTATTTTAATATCGTTAATCTATCAGGCGTATTCCTTAAACACCTGAGCTAGGGGGCGAGAAAATGACATATGGGTGTATAGGCCATGTTTGACACGATTTTATGAAGTTAACACTTCGATTTAATAGAAATAGTTGATTATAATGGACAGCAAATGAAGTACCGCTTCTAATATGGTATCTTGGTGTGAAATCGGATACAAAAAGCCAAAAATGTCTTCAAAAGCTTAAGCAAAAGACTAAGAAAAGGACATTTAGGGTTGTACGTGACATTGAGTTAGTAGAAACTTTACCGAATTAGCCATAACTTGGTTTGTTCACCTCCAATCAGCGAAGGGTATACCTTCCTGAATTTGTATCTTTGAATACTATATATTTATAGTAAGTCCATCAAACGTATTCTTTAAAATCCTAAAAATTATCAAAATCCGAATTTTAATTCAGATCGAAAAAGAATTAAGCCCTGACGCATTTATGGGATTTGAATATTCACATGAAGAAAATGTTCAAAAACAGCCATAATATCTTGAGACCAGTGGACTTTTTAAATCTTCCATTCTCCCATTATTCCTCTTAATATAGAAAAAAACACCAATTATATTCTTTTTTTGCAATTTTATTTAAAATTCAAAATTAATACATATGATATTCTAAAACTACTTAAAATAATCTCTATGCTAAATATTTCTATAGCTAAACTTGTAAATTTGTATTTGTATTTCGTATATTATAATTATATATATTTATAATTTTATAATTTATGATTACTAATCTAATAAATCTCCTCTCAAGGACTGTGGCCAAAGATGTCAACCACGTCAGGATGATTGCTGCTTCATGGTGCGCTGCGCCACCGAAAACTGCCTCATGCTACGTCGCCCTGGATCATTCTGGATATCAACTGGTGTGGATCTCCAAGCCGCTAGAGGACACATTCTTCCACGGGACACAGAACTCCACCTCCGACTACACGCACCGATATCTAGTATGCTTCGTCCTGTAAATAGAAAAATGAAAAAAAGAAAAAATAAATTTCTTAAATGAATATAATTTGTTTTTTACTCAGGGGGTGTTTGAATGGCATTTCGTTTTGAAATCGGTTCAAAGTCGAATAAAATATACGCTATCAAATGAATAAAAAAAGGAGCTTTTGAGAAATATCTACTTTCAGTATTTTACAATTCAAAAACAATTCAATTTATCATCAAAAGGAACATAACTGGGTTCGTTCAACACCAATCAGCGAAACTTATACGTTCCTGAATTTGTATTTTCGAGTACTATCTTAATATCGTTAATCTATCAGGCGTATTCCTTAAACACCTGAGCTAGGGGGCGAGAAAATGACATATGGGTGTATAGGCCATGTTTGACACGATTTAATGAAGTTAACACTTCGATTTAATAGAAATCTTTGATTATAATAGACAGCAAATGAAGTCCCGATTGCTAGATGGTATCTTGATGCGAAATCTGATACAAAATGGCAAAAATATGCTTAAAAATGTAGACAATAAGATTAGAAAAGGACATTTGAGTTCATATGTGACTTTTAATTTTGATAAATTAGACCGAATTAGACATAACTTGGTTAGTTCACATCCAATCGGCGAAAGGTATACCTTCCTGAATTTGTATCTCGAGTACTATCTAATTATCGTATATCTATTAAGCGTTTTCCCTAAAAACATAAGTACGGGAGCGAGGAAAGGACACATGTGCGCTGGGCGATGTTTGAAACGATTTTACGAAGATTCGATTTAATAGAAATCTTTGATTATAATAGACAGCAACTGAAGTCCCGATTCCTAGATGGTATCTTGATGCGAAATCTGATACAAAATGGCAGAAATATCCTTAAAAATTTATTTAAAAGGATGATAAAAATGTGTTTTTAACAAATGTCCACTTCCCGTATTTTGAAAATCGAAAATTTCCATTTTTAGCACAGTTTTATTCGAATATCTAATCCAATTCGCAACCGATTTCAAAACTAAATGCCATTTTTAAATCAGAGCTTCAATCTCCTTAAACCTGCATCCAAAGTTAAAAAAAATCGAACAAAAAAAATTTTGTCGATTTTTGAAAAATTCATGATGGTACCCCTTTCAAAATTTAAAAAAAACGGCTTAATTTTTTTTGTTTAGTTTCTTGAATTTTCTGATGCACATCGAAGCAGACTCAAACCCTGATTCATGAATGGTATTTCGTTTTGAAATCGGTTCAAAATCGAATAAAATATACGGTATCAAATGAATAAAAAAAAGGAGCTTTTGAGAAATATCTACTTTCCGTATTTTACAATTAAATTTATCTATTGAAAGGGCCATTACTTGGTTTGTTCACCTCCGATCGGCGAAAGGTATACCTTCCTGAATTTGTATCTTCGAGTACTATCTAATTATCGTATATCTATTAAGCGTTTGCCCTAAAAACATAAGTACGGGAGCGAGGAAAGGGCACATGTGCGCATGGGCGATGTTTGAAACGATTTTACGAAGATTACACTTCGATTTAATAAAAATCTTTGATTATAATAGACAGCAAATGAAGTCCCGATTCCTAGATGGTATCTTGATGCGAAATCTGAAACAAAATGAGAAAAATATCCTCAAAAATGTAGACAATAAGATTAGAAAAGGACATTTGAGTTCATATGTGACTTTTAATTTTGATAAATTAGACCGAATTAGACATAATTTGGTTAGTTCACATCCAATCGGCGAAAGGTATACCTTCCTGAATTTGTATCTTCGAGTACTATCTAATTATCGTATATCTATTAAGCGATTTCCCTAAAAACATAAGTACGGGAGCGAGGAAAGGACACATGTGCGCATGGGCGATGTTTGAAACGATTTTACGAAGATTACACTTCGATTTAATAGAAATCTTTGATTATAATAGACAGCAAATGAAGTCCCGATTCCTAGATGGTATCTTGATGCGAAATCTGATACAAAATGACAAAAATATCCTCAAAAATGTAGACAATAAGATTAGAAAAGGACATTTGAGTTCATATGTGACTTTTAATTTTGATAAATTAGACCGAATTAGACATAACTTGGTTAGTTCACATCCAATCGGCGAAAGGTATACCTTCCTGAATTTGTATCATCGAGTACTATCTAATTGTCGTATATCTATTAAGCGTTTTGCCTAAAAACAAAAGTACGGGAGCGAGCAAAGGACACATGTGCGCATGGGCGATGTTTGAAACGATTTTACGAAGATTACACTTCGATTTAATAGAAATCTTTGATTATAATAGACAGCAAATGAAGTCCCGATTCCTAGATGGTATCTTGATGCGAAATCTGATACAAAATGACAAAAATATCCTCAAAAATGTAGACAATAAGATTAAAAAAGGACATTTGAGTTCATATGTGACTTTTAATTTTGATAAATTAGACCGAATTAGACATAACTTGGTTAGTTCACATCCAATCGGCGAAAGGTATACCTTCCTGAATTTGTATCTTCGAGTACTATCTAATTATCGTATATCTATTAAGCGATTTCCCTAAAAACATAAGTACGGGAGCGAGGAAAGGACACATGTGCGCATGGGCGATGTTTGAAACGATTTTACGAAGATTACACTTCGATTTAATAGAAATCTTTGATTATAATAGACAGCAAATGAAGTCCCGATTCCTAGATGGTATCTTGATGCGAAATCTGATACAAAATGACAAAAATATCCTCAAAAATGTAGACAATAAGATTAGAAAAGGACATTTGAGTTCATATGTGACTTTTAATTTTGATAAATTAGACCGAATTAGACATAACTTGGTTAGTTCACATCCAATCGGCGAAAGGTATACCTTCCTGAATTTGTATCATCGAGTACTATCTAATTGTCGTATATCTATTAAGCGTTTTGCCTAAAAACAAAAGTACGGGAGCGAGGAAAGGACACATGTGCGCATGGGCGATGTTTGAAACGATTTTACGAAGATTACACTTCGATTTAATAGAAATCTTTGATTATAATAGACAGCAAATGAAGTCCCGATTCCTAGATGGTATCTTGATGCGAAATCTGATACAAAATGACAAAAATATCCTCAAAAATGTAGACAATAAGATTAAAAAAGGACATTTGAGTTCATATGTGACTTTTAATTTTGATAAATTAGACCGAATTAGACATAACTTGGTTAGTTCACATCCAATCGGCGAAAGGTATACCTTCCTGAATTTGTATCTTCGAGTACTATCTAATTATCGTATATCTATTAAGCGTTTTCCCTAAAAACATAAGTACGGGAGCGAGGAAAGTACACATGTGCGCATGGGCGATGTTTGAAACGATTTTACGAAGATTACACTTCGATTTAATAGAAATCTTTGATTATAATAGACAGCAAATGAAGTCCCGATTCCTAGATGGTATCTTGATGCGAAATCTGATACAAAATGACAAAAATATCCTCAAAAATGTAGACAATAAGATTAGAAAAGGACATTTGAGTTCATATGTGACTTTTAATTTTGATAAATTAGACCGAATTAGACATAACTTGGTTAGTTCACATCCAATCGGCGAAAGGTACACCTTCCTGAATTTGTATCTTCGAGTACTATCTTATTATCGTATATCTATTAAGCGTTTTCCCTAAAAACATAAGTACGGGAGCGAGGAAAGGACACATGTGCGCATGGGCGATGTTTGAAACGATTTTACGAAGATTACACTTCGATTTAATAGAAATCTTTGATTATAGAAGACAGCAAATGAAGTCCCGATTCCTAGATGGTATCTTGATGCGAAATCTAATACAAAATGGCAAAAATATCCTCAAAAATGTAGACAATAAGATTAGAAAAGGACATTTGAGTTCATATGTGACTTTTAATTTTGATAAATTAGACCGAATTAGACATAACTTGGTTAGTTCACATCCAATCGGCGAAAGGTATACCTTCCTGAATTTGTATCTTCGAGTACTATCTAATTATCGTATATCTATTATGCGTTTTTCCTAAAAACAAAAGTACGGGAGAGAGGAAAGGACACATGTGCGCATGGGCGATGTTTGAAACGATTTTACGAAGATTACACTTCGATTTAATAGAAATCTTTGATTATAATAGACAGCAAATGAAGTCCCGATTCCTAGATGGTATCTTGATGCGAAATCTGATACAAAATGACAAAAATATCCTCAAAAATGTAGACAATAAGATTAGAAAAGGACATTTGAGTTCATATGTGACTTTTAATTTTGATAAATTAGACCGAATTAGACATAACTTGGTTAGTTCACATCCAATCGGCGAAAGGTATACCTTCCTGAATTTGTATCTTCGAGTACTATCTAATTATCGTATATCTATTAAGCGATTTCCCTAAAAACATAAGTACGGGAGCGAGGAAAGGACACATGTGCGCATGGGCGATGTTTGAAACGATTTTACGAAGATTACACTTCGATTTAATAGAAATCTTTGATTATAATAGACAGCAAATGAAGTCCCGATTCCTAGATGGTATCTTGATGCGAAATCTGATACAAAATGACAAAAATATCCTTAAAAATGTAGACAATAAGATTAGAAAAGGACATTTGAGTTCATATGTGATTTTTAATTTTGATAAATTAGACCGAATTAGACATAACTTGGTTAGTTCACATCCAATCGGCGAAAGGTATACCTTCCTGAATTTGTATCTTCGAGTACTATCTAATTATCGTATATCTATTAAGCGTTTTCCCTAAAAACATAAGTACGGGAGCGAGGAAAGGACACATGTGCGCATGGGCGATGTTTGAAACGATTTTACGAAGATTACACTTCGATTTAATAGAAATCTTTGATTATAATAGACAGCAAATGAAGTCCCGATTCCTAGATGGTATCTTGATGCGAAATCTGATACAAAATGACAAAAATATCCTTAAAAATTTAATCAAAAGGATGAAAAAAATGTGTTTTTAACAAATGTCCACTTCCCGTATTTTGAAAATCAAAATTTCCATTTTTAGCACAGTTTTATTCGAATATCTAATCCAATTCGCAACCGATTTCAAAACTAAATGCCATTTTTAAATCAGAGCTTCAATCTCCTTAAACCTGCATCCAAAGTTACAAAAAATCGAACAAAAAAAATTTTGTCGATTTTTGAAAAATTCATGATGGTACCCCTTTCAAAATTTTGAAAAAACGGCTTAGTTTTTTTTGTTTAGTTTCTTGAATTTTCTGATGCACATCGAAGCAGACTCAACCCCTGATTCATGAATGGTATTTCGTTTTGAAATCGGTTCAAAATCGAATAAAATATACGCTATCAAATGAATAAAAAAAGGAGCTTTTGAGAAATATCTACTTTCCGTATTTTACAATTCAATTTATCTATCGAAAGGGCCATTACTTGGTTTGTTCACCTCCGATCGGCGAAAGGTATACCTTCCTGAATTTGTATCATCGAGTACTATCTAATTATCTTATATCTATTAAGCGTTTGCCCTAAAAACATAAGTACGGGAGCGAGGAAAGGACACATGTGCGCATGGGCGATGTTTGAAACGATTTTACGAAGATTACACTTCGATTTAATAGAACTCTTTGATTATAATAGACAGCAAATGAAGTCCCGATTCCTAGATGGTATCTTGATGCAAAATCGGATACAAAATGACAAAAATATCCTCAAAAATGTAGACAATAAGATTAGAAAAGGACATTTGAGTTCATATGTGACTTAATTTTGATAAATTAGACCGAATTAGACATAACTTGGTTAGTTCACATCCAATCGGCGAAAGGTATACTTTCCTGAATTTGTATCTTCGAGTACTATCTAATTATCGTAAATCTATTAAGCGTTTTCCCTAAAAACATAAGTACGGGAGCGAGGAAAGGACAAATGTGCGCATGGGCGATGTTTGAAACGATTTTACGAAGATTACACTTCGATTTAATAGAAATCTTTGATTATAATAGACAGCAAATGAAGTCCCGATTCCTAGATGGTATCTTGTTGCGAAATCTGATACAAAATGACAAAAATATCCTTAAAAATGTAGACAATAAGATTAGAAAAGGACATTTGAGTTCATATGTGACTTTTAATTTTGATAAATTAGACCGAATTAGACATAACTTGGTTAGTTCACATCCAATCGGCGAAAGGTATACCTTCCTGAATTTGTATCTTCGAGTACTATCTAATTATCGTATATCTATTAAGCGTTTTCCCTAAAAACATAAGTACGGGAGCGAGGAAAGGACACATGTGCGCATGGGCGATGTTTGAAACGATTTTATGAAGATTACACTTCGATTTAATAGAAATCTTTGATTATAATAGACAGCAAATGAAGTCCCGATTCCTAGATGGTATCTTGATGCGAAATCTGATACAAAATGACAAAAATATCCTTAAAAATGTAGACAATATGATTAGAAAAGGACATTTGAGTTCATATGTGACTTTTAATTTTGATAAATTAGACCGAATTAGACATAACTTGGTTAGTTCACATCCAATCGGCGAAAGGTATACCTTCCTGAATTTGTATCTTCGAGTACTATCTAATTATCGTATATCTATTAAGCGTTTTCCCTAAAAACAAAAGTACGGGAGCGAGGAAAGGACACATGTGCGCATGGGCGATGTTTGAAACGATTTTACGAAGATTACACTTCGATTTAATAGAAATCTTTGATTATAATAGACAGCAAATGAAGTCCCGATTCCTAGATGGTATCTTGATGCGAAATCTGATACAAAATGACAAAAATATCCTTAAAAATGTAGACAATAAGATTAGAAAAGGACATTTGAGTTCATATGTGACTTTTAATTTTGATAAATTAGACCGAATTAGACATAACTTGGTTAGTTCACATCCAATCGGCGAAAGGTATACCTTCCTGAATTTGTATCTTCGAGTACTATCTAATTATCGTATATCTATTAAGCGTTTTCCCTAAAAACATAAGTACGGGAGCGAGGAAAGGACACATGTGCGCATGGGCGATGTTTGAAACGATTTTACGAAGATTACACTTCGAATTAATAGAAATCTTTGATTATAATAGACAGCAAATGAAGTCCCGATTCCTAGATGGTATCTTGATGCGAAATCTGATACAAAATGACAAAAATATCCTTAAAAATTTAATCAAAAGGATGAAAAAATTGTGTTTTTAACAAATGTCCACTTGCCGTATTTTGAAAATCAAAATTTCCATTTTTAGCACAGTTTTATTCGAATATCTAATCCAATTCGCAACCGATTTCAAAACTAAATGCCATTTTTAAATCAGAGCTTCAATCTCTCTAAACCTGCATCCAAAGTTACAAAAAATCGAACAAAAAAAATTTTGTCGATTTTTGAAAAATTCATGATGGTTTCAAAATTTTGAAAAAAACGGCTTAATTTTTTTTGTTTAGTTTCTTGAATTTTCTGATGCACATCGAAGCAGACTCAACCCCTGATTCATGAATGGTATTTCGTTTTGAAATCGGTTCAAAATCGAATAAAATATACGCTATCAAATGAATAAAAAAAGGAGCTTTTGAGAAATATCTACTTTCCGTATTTTACAATTCAATTTATCTATCGAAAGGGCCATTACTTGGTTTGTTCACCTCCGATCGGCGAAAGGTATACCTTCCTGAATTTGTATCATCGAGTACTATCTAATTATCTTATATCTATTAAGCGTTTTCCCTAAAAACATAAGTACGGGAGCGAGGAAAGGACACATGTGCGCATGGGCGATGTTTGAAACGATTTTACGAAGATTACACTTCGATTTAATAGAACTCTTTGATTATAATAGACAGCAAATGAAGTCCCAATTCCTAGATGGTATCTTGATGCAAAATCGGATACAAAATGACAAAAATATCCTCAAAAATGTAGACAATATGATTAGAAAAGGACATTTGAGTTCATATGTGACTTTTAATTTTGATAAATTAGACCGAATTAGACATAACTTTGTTAGTTCACATCCAATCGGCGAAAGGTATACCTTCCTGAATTTGTATCTTCGAGTACTATCTAATTATCGTATATCTATTAAGCGTTTTCCCTAAAAACATAAGTACGGGAGCGAGGAAAGGACAAATGTGCGCATGGGCGATGTTTGAAACGATTTTACGAAGATTACACTTCGATTTAATAGAAATCTTTGATTATAATAGACAGCAAATGAAGTCCCGATTCCTAGATGGTATCTTGTTGCGAAATCTGATACAAAATGACAAAAATATCCTTAAAAATGTAGACAATAAGATTAGAAAAGGACATTTGAGTTCATATGTGACTTTTAATTTTGATAAATTAGACCGAATTAGACATAACTTTGTTAGTTCACATCCAATCGGCGAAAGGTATACCTTCCTGAATTTGTATCTTCGAGTACTATCTAATTATCGTATATCTATTAAGCGTTTTCCCTAAAAACATAAGTACGGGAGCGAGGAAAGGACACATGTGCGCATGGGCGATGTTTGAAACGATTTTACGAAGATTACACTTCGATTTAATAGAAATCTTTGATTATAATAGACAGCAAATGAAGTCCCGATTCATAGATGGTATCTTGATGCGAAATCTGATACAAAATGACAAAAATATCCTTAAAAATTTAGACAATAAGATTAGAAAAGGACATTTGAGTTCATATGTGACTTTTAATTTTGATAAATTAGACCGAATTAGACATAACTTGGTTAGTTCACATCCAATCGGCGAAAGGTATACCTTCCTGAATTTGTATCTTCGAGTACTATCTAATTATCGTATATCTATTAAGCGTTTTCCCTAAAACCAAAAGTACGGGAGCGAGGAAAGGACACATGTGCGCATGGGCGATGTTTGAAACGATTTCACGAAGATTACACTTCGATTTAATAGAAATCTTTGATTATAATAGACAGCAAATGAAGTCCCGATTCCTAGATGGTATCTTGATGTGAAATCTGATACAAAATGGCAGAAATATCCTTAAAAATTTAATCAAAAGGATGAAAAAAATGTGTTTTTAACAAATGTCCACTTCCCGTATTTTGAAAATCGAAAATTTCCATTTTTAGCACAGTTTTATTCGAATATCTAATCCAATTCGCAACCGATTTCAAAACTAAATGCCATTTTTAAATCAGAGCTTCAATCTCCTTAAACCTGCATCCAAAGTTACAAAAAATCGAACAAAAAAAAATTTGACGATTTTTGAAAAATTCATGATGGTACCCCTTTCAAAATTTTGAAAAAACGGCTTAATTTTTTTTGTTTAGTTTCTTGAATTTTCTGATGCACATCGAAGCAGACTCAAACCCTGATTCATGAATGGTATTTCGTTTTGAAATCGGTTCAAAATCGAATAAAATATACGCTATCAAATGAATAAAAAAAGGAGCTTTGGAGAAATATCTACTTTCTGTATTTTACAATTCAATTTATCTATTGAAAGGGCCATTACTTGGTTTGTTCACCTCCGATCGGCGAAAGGTATACCTTCCTGAATTTGTATCTTCGAGTTCTATCTAGTTATCGTATATCTATTAAGCATTTTCCCTAAAAACATAAGTACGGGAGCGAGGAAAGGACACATGTGCGCATGGGCGATGTTTGAAACGATTTTACGAAGATTACACTTCGATTTAATAGAAATCTTTGATTATAGAAGACAGCAAATGAAGTCCCGATTCCTAGATGGTATCTTGATGCGAAATCTGATACAAAATGGCAGAAATATCCTTAAAAATTTAATCAAAAGGATGAAAAAAATGTGTTTTTAACAAATGTCCACTTCCCGTATTTTGAAAATCGAAAATTTCCATTTTTAGCACAGTTTTATTCGAATATCTAATCCAATTCGCAACCGATTTCAAAGCCATTTTTAAATCAGAGCTTCAATCTCCTTAAACCTGCATCCAAAGTTACAAAAAATCGAACAAAAAAAATTTTGTCGATTTTTGAAAAATTCATGATGGTACCCCTTTCAAAATTTTGAAAAAACGGCTTAATTTTTTTTGTTTAGTTTCTTGAATTTTCTGATGCACATCGAAGCAGACTCAAACCCTGATTCATGAATGGTATTTCGTTTTGAAATCGGTTCAAAATCGAATAAAATATACGCTATCAAATGAATTAAAAAAGGAGCTTTTGAGAAATATCTACTTTCCGTATTTTACAATTCAATTTATCTATCGAAAGGGCCATTACTTGGTTTGTTCACCTCCGATCGGCGAAAGGTATACCTTCCTGAATTTGTATCATCGAGTACTATCTAATTATCGTATATCTATTAAGCGTTTTCCCTAAAAACATAAGTACGGGAGCGAGGAAAGGACACATGTGCGCATGGGCGATGTTTGAAACGATTTTACGAAGATTACACTTCGATTTAATAGAACTCTTTGATTATAATAGACAGCAAATGAAGTCCCGATTCCTAGATGGTATCTTGATGCGAAATCTGATACAAAATGACAAAAATATCCTCAAAAATGTAGACAATAAGATTAGAAAAGGACATTTGAGTTCATATGTGACTTTTAATTTTGATAAATTAGACCGAATTAGACATAACTTGGTTAGTTCACATCCAATCGGCGAAAGGTATACCTTCCTGAATTTGTATCTTCGAGTACTATCTAATTATCGTATATCTATTAAGCGTTTTCCCTAAAAACAAAAGTACGGGAGCGAGGAAAGGACACATGTGCGCATGGGCGATGTTTGAAACGATTTTACGAAGATTACACTTCGATTTAATAGAAATCTTTGATTATAATAGACAGCAAATGAAGTCCCGATTCCTAGATGGTATCTTGATGCGAAATCTGATACAAAATGACAAAAATATCCTTAAAAATTTAATCAAAAGGATGAAAAAATTGTGTTTTTAACAAATGTCCACTTGCCGTATTTTGAAAATCAAAATTTCCATTTTTAGCACAGTTTTATTCGAATATCTAATCCAATTCGCAACCGATTTCAAAACTAAATGCCATTTTTAAATCAGAGCTTCAATCTCTCTAAACCTGCATCCAAAGTTACAAAAATCGAACAAAAAAAATTTTGTCGATTTTTGAAAAATTCATGATGGTTTCAAAATTTTGAAAAAACGGCTTAATTTTTTTTGTTTAGTTTCTTGAATTTTCTGATGCACATCGAAGCAGACTCAACCCCTGATTCATGAATGGTATTTCGTTTTGAAATCGGTTCAAAATCGAATAAAATATACGCTATCAAATGAATAAAAAAAGGAGCTTTTGAGAAATATCTACTTTCCGTATTTTACAATTCAATTTATCTATCGAAAGGGCCATTACTTGGTTTGTTCACCTCCGATCGGCGAAAGGTATACCTTCCTGAATTTGTATCATCGAGTACTATCTAATTATCATATATCTATTAAGCGTTTTCCCTAAAAACATAAGTACGGGAGCGAGGAAAGGACACATGTGCGCATGGGCGATGTTTGAAACGATTTTACGAAGATTACACTTCGATTTAATAGAACTCTTTGATTATAATAGACAGCAAATGAAGTCCCAATTCCTAGATGGTATCTTGATGCAAAATCGGATACAAAATGACAAAAATATCCTCAAAAATGTAGACAATAAGATTAGAAAAGGACATTTGAGTTCATATGTGACTTTTAATTTTGATAAATTAGACCGAATTAGACATAACTTGGTTAGTTCACATCCAATCGGCGAAAGGTATACCTTCCTGAATTTGTATCTTCGAGTACTATCTAATTATCGTATATCTATTAAGCGTTTTCCCTAAAAACATAAGTACGGGAGCGAGGAAAGGACAAATGTGCGCATGGGCGATGTTTGAAACGATTTTACGAAGATTACACTTCGATTTAATAGAAATCTTTGATTATAATAGACAGCAAATGAAGTCCCGATTCCTAGATGGTATCTTGATGTGAAATCTGATACAAAATGGCAGAAATATCCTTAAAAATTTAATCAAAAGGATGAAAAAAATGTGTTTTTAACAAATGTCCACTTCCCGTATTTTGAAAATCGAAAATTTCCATTTTTAGCACAGTTTTATTCGAATATCTAATCCAATTCGCAACCGATTTCAAAACTAAATGCCATTTTTAAATCAGAGCTTCAATCTCCTTAAACCTGCATCCAAAGTTACAAAAAATCGAACAAAAAAAAATTTGACGATTTTTGAAAAATTCATGATGGTACCCCTTTCAAAATTTTGAAAAAACGGCTTAATTTTTTTGTTTAGTTTCTTGAATTTTCTGATGCACATCGAAGCAGACTCAAACCCTGATTCATGAATGGTATTTCGTTTTGAAATCGGTTCAAAATCGAATAAAATATACGCTATCAAATGAATAAAAAAAGGAGCTTTGGAGAAATATCTACTTTCTGTATTTTACAATTCAATTTATCTATTGAAAGGGCCATTACTTGGTTTGTTCACCTCCGATCGGCGAAAGGTATACCTTCCTGAATTTGTATCTTCGAGTTCTATCTAGTTATCGTATATCTATTAAGCATTTTCCCTAAAAACATAAGTACGGGAGCGAGGAAAGGACACATGTGCGCATGGGCGATGTTTGAAACGATTTTACGAAGATTACACTTCGATTTAATAGAAATCTTTGATTATAGAAGACAGCAAATGAAGTCCCGATTCCTAGATGGTATCTTGATGCGAAATCTGATACAAAATGGCAGAAATATCCTTAAAAATTTAATCAAAAGGATGAAAAAAATGTGTTTTTAACAAATGTCCACTTCCCGTATTTTGAAAATCGAAAATTTCCATTTTTAGCACAGTTTTATTCGAATATCTAATCCAATTCGCAACCGATTTCAAAGCCATTTTTAAATCAGAGCTTCAATCTCCTTAAACCTGCATCCAAAGTTACAAAAAATCGAACAAAAAAAATTTTGTCGATTTTTGAAAAATTCATGATGGTACCCCTTTCAAAATTTTGAAAAAACGGCTTAATTTTTTTTGTTTAGTTTCTTGAATTTTCTGATGCACATCGAAGCAGACTCAAACCCTGATTCATGAATGGTATTTCGTTTTGAAATCGGTTCAAAATCGAATAAAATATACGCTATCAAATGAATTAAAAAAGGAGCTTTTGAGAAATATCTACTTTCCGTATTTTACAATTCAATTTATCTATCGAAAGGGCCATTACTTGGTTTGTTCACCTCCGATCGGCGAAAGGTATACCTTCCTGAATTTGTATCATCGAGTACTATCTAATTATCGTATATCTATTAAGCGTTTTCCCTAAAAACATAAGTACGGGAGCGAGGAAAGGACACATGTGCGCATGGGCGATGTTTGAAACGATTTTACGAAGATTACACTTCGATTTAATAGAACTCTTTGATTATAATAGACAGCAAATGAAGTCCCGATTCCTAGATGGTATCTTGATGCGAAATCTGATACAAAATGACAAAAATATCCTCAAAAATGTAGACAATAAGATTAGAAAAGGACATTTGAGTTCATATGTGACTTTTAATTTTGATAAATTAGACAGAATTAGACATAACTTGGTTAGTTCACATCCAATCGGCGAAAGGTATACCTTCCTGAATTTGTATCTTCGAGTACTATCTAATTATCGTATATCTATTAAGCGTTTTCCCTAAAAACAAAAGTACGGGAGCGAGGAAAGGACACATGTGCGCATGGGCGATGTTTGAAACGATTTTACGAAGATTACACTTCGATTTAATAGAAATCTTTGATTATAATAGACAGCAAATGAAGTCCCGATTCCTAGATGGTATCTTGATGTGAACTCTGATACAAAATGGCAGAAATATCCTTAAAAATTTAATCAAAAGGATGAAAAAAATGTGTTTTTAACAAATGTCCACTTCCCGTATTTTGAAAATCGAAAATTTCCATTTTTAGCACAGTTTTATTCGAATATCTAATCCAATTCGCAACCGATTTCAAAACTAAATGCCATTTTTAAATCAGAGCTTCAATCTCCTTAAACCTGCATCCAAAGTTACAAAAAATCGAACAAAAAAAAATTTGACGATTTTTGAAAAATTCATGATGGTAACCCTTTCAAAATTTTGAAAAAACGGCTTAATTTTTTTTGTTTAGTTTCTTGAATTTTCTGATGCACATCGAAGCAGACTCAAACTCTGATTCATGAATGGTATTTCGTTTTGAAATCGGTTCAAAATCGAATAAAATATACGCTATCAAATGAATTAAAAAAGGAGCTTTTGAGAAATATCTACTTTCCGTATTTTACAATTCAATTTATCTATCGAAAGGGCCATTACTTGGTTTGTTCACCTCCGAGCGGCGAAAGGTATACCTTCCTGAATTTGTATCATCGAGTACTATCTAATTATCGTATATCTATTAAGCGTTTTCCCTAAAAACATAAGTACGGGAGCGAGGAAAGGACACATGTGCGCATGGGCGATGTTTGAAACGATTTTACGAAGATTACACTTCGATTTAATAGAAATCTTTGATTATAATAGACAGCAAATGAAGTCCCGATTCCTAGATGGTATCTTGATGCGAAATCTGATACAAAATGACAAAAATATCCTCAAAAATGTAGACAATAAGATTAGAAAAGGACATTTGAGTTCATATGTGACTTTTAATTTTGATAAATTAGACCGAATTAGACATAACTTGGTTAGTTCACATCCAATCGGCGAAAGGTATACCTTCCTGAATTTGTATCTTCGAGTACTATCTAATTATCGTATATCTATTAAGCGTTTTCCCTAAAAACATAAGTACGGGAGCAAGGAAAGGACACATGTGCGCATGGGCGATGTTTGAAACGATTTTACGAAGATTACACATCGATTTAATAGAAATCTTTGATTATAATAGACAGCAAATGAAGTCCCGATTCCTAGAAGGTATCTTGATGCGAAATCTGATACAAAATGACAAAAATATCCTTAAAAATGTAGACAATAAGATTAGAAAAGGACATTTGAGTTCATATGTGACTTTTAATTTTGATAAATTAGACCGAATTAGACACAACTTGGTTAGTTCACATCCAATCGGCGAAAGGTATACCTTCCTGAATTTGTATCTTCGAGTACTATCTTATTATCGTATATCTATTAAGCGTTTTCCCTAAAAACATAAGTACGGGAGCGAGGAAAGGACACATGTGCGCATGGGCGATGTTTGAAACTTTTTTACGAAGATTACACTTCGATTTAATAGAAATCTTTGATTATAGAAGACAGCAAATGAAGTCCCGATTCCTAGATGGTATCTTGATGCGAAATCTGATACAAAATGGCAGAAATATCCTTAAAATTGTAATCAAAAGGATGAAAAAAATGTGTTTTTAACAAATGTCCACTTCCCGTATTTTGAAAATCGAAAATTTCCATTTTTAGCACAGTTTTATTCGAATATCTAATCCAATTCGCAACCGATTTCAAAACTAAATGCCATTTTTAAATCAGAGCTTCAATCTCCTTAAACCTGCATCCAAAGTTACAAAAAATCGAACAAAAAAAATTTTGTCGATTTTTGAAAAATTCATGATGGTACCCCTTTCAAAATTTTGAAAAAACGGCTTAATTTTTTTTGTTTAGTTTCTTGAATTTTCTGATGCACATCGAAGCAGACTCAAACCCTGATTCATGAATGGTATTTCGTTTTGAAATCGGTTCAAAATCGAATAAAATATACGCTATCAAATGAATTAAAAAAGGAGCTTTTGAGAAATATCTACTTTCCGTATTTTACAATTCAATTTATCTATCGAAAGGGCCATTACTTGGTTTGTTCACCTCCGAGCGGCGAAAGGTATACCTTCCTGAATTTGTATCATCGAGTACTATCTAATTATCGTATATCTATTAAGCGTTTTCCCTAAAAACATAAGTACGGGAGCGAGGAAAGGACACATGTGCGCATGGGCGATGTTTGAAACGAGTTTACGAAGATTACACTTCGATTTAATAGAAATCTTTGATTATAATAGACAGCAAATGAAGTCCCGATTCCTAGATGGTATCTTGATGCGAAATCTGATACAAAATGACAAAAATATCCTCAAAAATGTAGACAATAAGATTAGAAAAGGACATTTGAGTTCATATGTGACTTTTAATTTTGATAAATTAGACAGAATTAGACATAACTTGGTTAGTTCACATCCAATCGGCGAAAGGTATACCTTCCTGAATTTGTATCTTCGAGTACTATCTAATTATCGTATATCTATTAAGCGTTTTCCCTAAAAACAAAAGTACGGGAGCGAGGAAAGGACACATGTGCGCATGGGCGATGTTTGAAACGATTTTACGAAGATTACACTTCGATTTAATAGAAATCTTTGATTATAATAGACAGCAAATGAAGTCCCGATTCCTAGATTGTATCTTGATGCGAAATCTGATAAAAAATGACAAAAATATCCTTAAAAATGTAGACAATAAGATTAGAAAAGGACATTTGAGTTCATATGTGACTTTTAATTTTGATAAATTAGACCGAATTAGACATAACTTGGTTAGTTCACATCCAATCGGCGAAAGGTATACCTTCCTGAATTTGTATCTTCGAGTACTATCTAATTATCGTATATCTATTAAGCGTTTTCCCTAAAAACATAAGTACGGGAGCAAGGAAAGGACACATGTGCGCATGGGCGATGTTTGAAACGATTTTACGAAGATTACACATCGATTTAATAGAAATCTTTGATTATAATAGACAGCAAATGAAGTCCCGATTCCTAGAAGGTATCTTGATGCGAAATCTGATACAAAATGACAAAAATATCCTTAAAAATGTAGACAATAAGATTAGAAAAGGACATTTGAGTTCATATGTGACTTTTAATTTTGATAAATTAGACCGAATTAGACACAACTTGGTTAGTTCACATCCAATCGGCGAAAGGTATACCTTCCTGAATTTGTATCTTCGAGTACTATCTTATTATCGTATATCTATTAAGCGTTTTCCCTAAAAACATAAGTACGGGAGCGAGGAAAGGACACATGTGCGCATGGGCGATGTTTGAAACTTTTTTACGAAGATTACACTTCGATTTAATAGAAATCTTTGATTATAGAAGACAGCAAATGAAGTCCCGATTCCTAGATGGTATCTTGATGCGAAATCTGATACAAAATGGCAGAAATATCCTTAAAAATTTAATCAAAAGGATGAAAAAAATGTGTTTTTAACAAATGTCCACTTCCCGTATTTTGAAAATCGAAAATTTCCATTTTTAGCACAGTTTTATTCGAATATCTAATCCAATTCGCAACCGATTTCAAAGCCATTTTTAAATCAGAGCTTCAATCTCCTTAAACCTGCATCCAAAGTTACAAAAAATCGAACAAAAAAAATTTTGTCGATTTTTGAAAAATTCATGATGGTACCCCTTTCAAAATTTTGAAAAAACGGCTTAATTTTTTTTGTTTAGTTTCTTGAATTTTCTGATGCACATCGAAGCAGACTCAAACCCTGATTCATGAATGGTATTTCGTTTTGAAATCGGTTCAAAATCGAATAAAATATACGCTATCAAATGAATTAAAAAAGGAGCTTTTGAGAAATATCTACTTTCCGTATTTTACAATTCAATTTATCTATCGAAAGGGCCATTACTTGGTTTGTTCACCTCCGAGCGGCGAAAGGTATACCTTCCTGAATTTGTATCATCGAGTACTATCTAATTATCGTATATCTATTAAGCGTTTTCCCTAAAAACATAAGTACGGGAGCGAGGAAAGGACACATGTGCGCATGGGCGATGTTTGAAACGATTTTACGAAGATTACACTTCGATTTAATAGAAATCTTTGATTATAATAGACAGCAAATGAAGTCCCGATTCCT
Organism: Drosophila vallismaia; assembly: GCA_035047325.1. Classification (NCBI taxonomy): domain Eukaryota; kingdom Metazoa; phylum Arthropoda; class Insecta; order Diptera; family Drosophilidae; genus Drosophila; species Drosophila vallismaia. Next base: position 1,671,671 of record JAWNPU010000037.1, on the reverse strand, counting down.
AGATGGTATCTTGATGCGAAATCTGATACAAAATGACAAAAATATCCTCAAAAATGTAGACAATAAGATTAGAAAAGGACATTTGAGTTCATATGTGACTTTTAATTTTGATAAATTAGACCGAATTAGACATAACTTGGTTAGTTCACATCCAATCGGCGAAAGGTATACCTTCCTGAATTTGTATCTTCGAGTACTATCTAATTATCGTATATCTATTAAGCGTTTTCCCTAAAAACATAAGTACGGGAGCAAGGAAAGGACACATGTGCGCATGGGCGATGTTTGAAACGATTTTACGAAGATTACACATCGATTTAATAGAAATCTTTGATTATAATAGACAGCAAATGAAGTCCCGATTCCTAGAAGGTATCTTGATGCGAAATCTGATACAAAATGACAAAAATATCCTTAAAAATGTAGACAATAAGATTAGAAAAGGACATTTGAGTTCATATGTGACTTTTAATTTTGATAAATTAGACCGAATTAGACACAACTTGGTTAGTTCACATCCAATCGGCGAAAGGTATACCTTCCTGAATTTGTATCTTCGAGTACTATCTAATTATCGTATATCTATTAAGCGTTTTCCCTAAAAACAAAAGTACGGGAGCGAGGAAAGGACACATGTGCGCATGGGCGATGTTTGAAACGATTTTACGAAGATTACACTTCGATTTAATAGAAATCTTTGATTATAATAGACAGCAAATGAAGTCCCGATTCCTAGATGGTATCTTGATGTGAAATCTGATACAAAATGGCAGAAATATCCTTAAAAATTTAATCAAAAGGATGAAAAAAATGTGTTTTTAACAAATGTCCACTTCCCGTATTTTGAAAATCGAAAATTTCCATTTTTAGCACAGTTTTATTCGAATATCTAATCCAATTCGCAACCGATTTCAAAACTAAATGCCATTTTTAAATCAGAGCTTCAATCTCCTTAAACCTGCATCCAAAGTTACAAAAAATCGAACAAAAAAAAATTTGACGATTTTTGAAAAATTCATGATGGTACCCCTTTTAAAATTTTGAAAAAACGGCTTAATTTTTTTTGTTTAGTTTCTTGAATTTTCTGATGCACATCGAAGCAGACTCAAACCCTGATTCATGAATGGTATTTCGTTTTGAAATCGGTTCAAAATCGAATAAAATATACGCTATCAAATGAATAAAAAAAGGAGCTTTTGAGAAATATCTACTTTCCGTATTTTACAATTCAATTCGATAGATAGAAAGGGCCATTACTTGGTTTGTTCACCTCCGATCGGCGAAAGGTATACCTTCCTGAATTTGTATCGTCGAGTACTATCTAATTATCGTATATCTATTAAGCGTTTTCCCTAAAAACATAAGTACGGGAGCGAGGAAAGGACACATGTGCGCATGGGCGATGTTTGAAACGATTTTACGAAGATTACACTTCGATTTAATAGAAATCTTTGATTATAATAGACAGCAAATGAAGTCCCGATTCCTAGATGGTATCTTGATGCAAAATCTGATACAAAATGACAAAAATATCCTCAAAAATGTAGACAATAAGAATAGAAAAGGACATTTGAGTTCATATGTGACTTTTAATTTTGATAAATTAGACCTTATTAGACATAACTTGGTTAGTTCACATCCAATCGGCGAAAGGTATACCTTCCTGAATTTGTATCTTCGAGTACTATCTAATTATCGTATATCTATTAAGCGTTTTCCCTAAAAACATAAGTACGGGAGCGAGGAAAGGACACATGTGCGCATGGGCGATGTTTGAAACGATTTTACGAAGATTACACTTCGATTTAATAGAAATCTTTGATTACAATAGACAGCACATGAAGTCCCGATTCCTAGATGGTATCTTGATGCGAAATCTGATACAAAATGACAAAAATATCCTTAAAAATGTAGACAATAAGATTAGAAAAGGACAGAATTAGACCGAATTAGACATAAGTTGGTTAGTTCACTTCCAATCGGCAAACCTTCCTGAATTTGTAACTGCGAGTACTAAAAAGCTTAATCAAAAGTATAAAAAAAGGACATTGGAATTCATAAAATTGCCACTTTGTTGAGTTGTTTCCACAGGTCTTCGTAAAATGTTTTTAAATTATTATAAAACCATTCTATTATTAAATATTTTTATTAAAGAAAGAATTCCCATTCCTTTATATGATTGGTTCTTTATAGATAATTGTGTATTTCTTTCTTATATAAAATTACTGATCAAATTTATTAACATTCAAAGCTCATCCAAAGTATTTGTTCATCTAACACTTGTACATTATACGAATCTTGGTCCAATCACCGTCTGAGGGTCCTCGCACCTGGCCCATGTCCCTTTCCACCGCCTTGCCCTCCACCAAGGCGCGAATCGTGGGCTTCGAAGGATCCTTGGCAAAGGCATTCTTCGCATAGTGCATAACGCTCTCGTAGTCATAGGGCACATTGTAGGTGGTCGTCTGATCCATGGTCATAAACTGGGACCAGTACTTTCGGGGGATATTGTCGTACTCAATTTGAACATACTCATCCCGATCGGGACGACTCTGCTCGTGGAAGAGTCCTAGCAGATGAAGGGTTTCGTGCTGGATCACCGCCGGCATGGTGAGGCATCGTTCATTGAGGTGGACGTCGTGGGGCCCGAAGGACAGGGGCTGATAGCCCACCCGGGTGCCACACATATTCGGGGACTTCTTGAAGTACACATACCGTTTCCCCCCGAGAGAAGAACCGTCCATTTCCACGAACTGGACACAGGTTTGTTCACCGAAACTCGCCATGGCAGTCCGGACATTGGCCACTTCCTGTTCGCTGTAGTCCGTGGATATCCTGTAGTATATCTTGTTACCTGGCCATCGCTGGAGAGGCGACGTCAAGGCATTCCGGGTCTTGGCTTCCGCTTCTTCGTCGTCCACATAGATTTCGTTGTAGTAGTTCTCGTAGGACTCTATGCCCTCGGAGACTACAAAGCCAGCTCCTAAAACCACCAGGAATAGAAGACCCACCACGTGAAGGAACATATCGGTTTCGAATGGCCCAAACTGAAATGCAAGTTGGCTTTTATAGTCTTTCAATTAAAAGTTAGTTATCAGTTTTATTTCTGCCTCGAAAATGTTTCGTTAGATTTAGTTGCTACATTTACATTCAGACATATCAAACATTCTTTTCAAACTGAAAAACACTATGCAACAGAAGCACTCAATTGTATTGGTGGGTTTTAATTTTAAAAGCTGTTTCATGTGAGGGTTTCTGGGTTCAAATTTGTTGAGTAGGTTAATTCCCAATTGACAATCGGTTGCAGGGTTAAAACGAATACTCGTTCATCGTAAAACTTATAACTTATTCAGACCAATAGCTGTGTACTTTGTTGCACAATGTAATTAACCAATTCACTTTCCCAGATTAAAGCCTGATTTCCATAAAATATCGCTTGCAACTTACTTTTCTAGGTTTGCGATTTTAGCATTTGCATAGATACATAGATACAATTGTAATAACGTTTGTAATTGTTTACTCCCTGCACTACGAGCTGCACTTGGCTCTGAAGTTGTTAGCGGCTTTGGTTTTCTGCATTAGACGGTAACCATCAAAGAAGTGTTTTTGCTAAGCTAAGCCCGAGGGATCTACGCAAAATTCAGCCGTTCTAGAGCTAAAATAAGTGTCTATTAAATCGAAAATTGTCTACTAAGCTACTCCATTTTTATAATAGATGGTTAATGTTAATGCAGAAAATGTTTTCCCACAGTTCAGACTGTCTTCTTCACATCAACTCTATATTTAGCAAAGGTTTTTTCCAAGTTCAAGGATTACTTATTCCAAAGCCCTCTTGCAGATCCTTATTCTCCTTTAGTCCTCATATATACATACTTTTATTGAATATTTTCTTTCGGATTTATCAAGTTACCCCACAGAAGTTCGGGTTGTATGGATTAAATAGGAAAATTTTGGGGCCACGGTTGTTGTTATTTGATTTTATATATTTCCAAAACATAGTTTTTTCGTTCATAAACAAACGAATCTCTTTGATGGGATCCGTGAGGGTGGTCGGTATACTTAATTTTTTTGTTGGTTTTTTAGTTTTTCTTTTGGTTTCAGATTTAGTTTTTATTTCCTCGTCCTAAACGTGATTGCAGCAGCTTTGAGGAGTCGCCGGAGATTAGCCGGCCGGGTAATTAAAGTTAAGCTGCTCAATCACGCCTCAGCATCGGGGCATATAGTTAAATGTACATACAATATTATATTAATCATAATTCATATAAAATAGAATAGCAAGAACACATAATAAAGAAGAAATATCCAACACATTTCCTTGCAAATTCAAAAGACAGCAAATCGTTTTCTCAAGAACTTTTCTTTGTGTGCTGATTTTTAATTTCTTTTTTAGTGGTTTCAGTTGTCGTTGTCAGTGGTTGACGTTCGTCGAATTTGTCCTGATGGCCTGATCGATCGATCGTCGATTCAGGCACTTCGCTTGCTAACATCACAAATCAGTTCCCAGTCGTTAGTAACGAATTTAGCTCCCGTCTTGTGTTCCTCCTCATCGTCCTTCTGATTCAGCGTAGTTTTAAACTCTTTCTCTCATCTCTCTCCATCTTTAAATTTACATTGTATAGACGGTAGTCGTAGCAGTAGTAGTAAAAGGTATATATTTTAATATGGATGGCGGGCGGGCAGGCGATTGATCATTGATCGGTTGCTCTAGCGAGTGATCGAGTGAGCGGTTGAGTAAATTGAGTGCTTGACTCCCTACAGACAGTCCAGTCCTCGTCCCGATCCCTTCCTCTAATGCAGCTCGATGAACTCGTAGAGAGTGGCCGGCACAGTGCCCTCGTATCGAATGTCATGCTTCTTGATCGTCCTTGCGGCCAGACACGCCAGCGTCGTATACTTCATGGGGTCAATCACCTTGTGCATGGGTGTGGGGTACAACAGGCTCTCGAAAGTCTCACCAGCATAGTTTTTGGTGTCCTAAAGTAGGAATATTATTAATCAAAAGAACGCAAGTACTGATATTAGGATATTAATTACCAAATGGGCGCCTCCCTCGAGTAGAATATGTGACAGTGGCTCTACATAGGGCTGCATCGTGGCCAGATGCAACGGTGTGTTGCCCGCCTCGTCGATGGCATTGGGGTCGGCGCCCACTTCCAGCAGGGCCTTTGCTAGACTCACTGAGGGGAACTGGCAGGAGGGATAGCGGCCAGCCAGCGTGCCCTCCCTGTAGCAAGCATAATGCAGAGCCGTCCGATCGAAGCGGACACGAACTTTTAAGCGATTTAGCCGGTACAGGGCTCCCATCACCTGGCGACGCATCTCCGGTGTCAGGTTGTCGGTGTCTAGCAGAGAGCTCAGCAGACAGCCTATGTGAATGGCACTTATCATGGTGCGACTCAGGGCGTTGGGGTCATGGTTGCAGTCGTGCTGATGCGCCGATAGCAGCGTCGTCGATGATGTGGACGAGGATGAGGATTGGGGGGAGGATGATGAGGAGGACGCCGAGGAACAAGACGACGACTTGTCATCTGCGGGCAGCTGCTTTAGCGGTTGCTGATGGTCCTTTTGCTCCAGGGTGAAGGCCTGTCCCCGCTCCACCTCCTGCACTGCTTTGTAAAAGATGGTCAGCATTCCCTCTGCCTCGATGGGTGGCACAACGCGACCCCTAGGCAGCAGGCGACCCGCCTCCACCAGCATGAAACTGAACAGTTCGGCAAAGGACAAGAGCGAAGACTGAGTCATCGGACTGAGAGGCTGAAGGATTTTCTGTTGCATGGTCAGGGCATAGGACCAGAGCTCGATGCAGCGGTCAAAGCGTCCAGCGTCAGCATAATGGGCTCCCCTAAAATTAGAGAAAGCTTTAAATCAGAGAATTAGAAAGTTATATTGATAATAACACCCACCTGAATCGGATATAGTAGCTGGTGTCGGGATGCGTGGGTCCCAGAATGCGCTGTCTGATGACCAGAGCCTGCATTCGCATCTCATCGGGATCCAGCACCATCTCTTCCAGCTCCTCGATATTGGTTACCTCGCGAACCATCTCATAGGCTGCCACTGGCTCCTGAACCTTCTTCTCCAGCGGCGGCTCGCGAGCTCGCCACTCCAGAGCTCGACGCCACAGAGCCAAAGCCGCTGCCATGTCCCGCTTCCTGTCCACGTACGTGGCACCCAGCAGCTCGAGGGCGTGAATCCTCGACTCTCGACTGACGCAGGGCAGCGTGATTAGATGCTCCACAATGGGCATGTGACCGGTGACACTGGCCGCCAGCAGCGGAGTCATTCCGTAGTAGTCCACGTCCATGGTGGCGCCGTGTTTGAGGAGCAGCTGGAGGATCTGAAGGGATCCTGACTCTGCGCAGTCGTGCAGCGCTGTGTTTCCTTTCACACTGCATCGGTTGACGTCGGCGTTGAGGGAGAGCAGATATTGGGCGATGCGGAAGTGGCCCTTGTAGCAGGCGATCATAAGGCAGGTGTGTCCGTGTCGGTTCGCCACCTCAAAGTCTGTGAGGAAAAGGGATTCGTTAGAATGTTTTTAGATGGTTTCTGGTTTATGATTTACCCGCTCCATGATGCACTAGATACTTGACGATCTCGTAGTGTCCGTCGAAGCAAGCAGCTCTCAGCGGTGTCGAGTTTGTCCTGGTGGTGCTGTTCACGTTCGCTCCGCGGCGCACGAGCATCTTGACAATGCCCAGGTGGCCGGCGGCGGCGGCACACCACAGCGGTGGCGCATCCTCGATGGGCTCCCCGTCGAAGCTGACGGAGCCAACCTGCTCCACATTGGCCCGGCACTTTGTCAATAGGTATTCTACAATGTCGTAGTGTCCGTTCCGGCAGGAAATGACCAAGGGAGTGGCTCCGTTCACCTTCGCCGCGATCAGGCTGCCCACATCGCTGGCACTTCTGTTGGAAAGGGTGGCCTGGAAATGGACGAAAACATTCTTGATTAGTTTTTGTTTTTTAATCGGACAATCTGGTCTGATTTGGCTATCAGAAAATCCATTAATTCCTCCACAATCTGGAGTGCTAGAACGGGTAATGGCGTATGTGCGTAATTATCAATAAATTTTAAGCTTGCTTATGCAACAAAACAATATATATTTTGATAAGAAATTCAGACTCTGATTATATTTCTAGTTTCTGTAAACTATTTTAGATACTTTTCGTTAGCAAACAGGTTGAGGTATATAAAAATCAATACAAATTGCTTATCAAACGATGAATCATTCTTCTAAAAGCAATTGCAACTGATTTCCAATCGTAACCGGTTAAAAAAAAAACAGTAAGACTTGCTTGGTCGTAAAAACTAATTCGATTTGCATTCAATTTTTTGCAGTAAAAGCCTCAGCTGACCTTAACACAGATCCAAATCGCACAAAGGTCTCAATTAAAGAGCAATTCTAATTAATCAACATAAAACCCCCGATAACCGATAATAATTTATAATTGCAGCCAAACTGGCAAACAAAACGATGACGAACAAAGCAATATGCTGACGGGAACATTTTGTTCTCAGAAGATAACGAATCGGGCGGGGAAAGACCCCTGATAGAGATATATACTTGTATATAGTAGACCGATTTGAAGAGCGGAATCGGGAAAGAGATAATGCTGCCTCTCTGTGTGACTTTTGTTGTTAATTTGAAATTGAAATTCATTTATGTGAAACGTGTTTCATTTTTTATGCTAATTATGCTAGGCGCGTGCAAAGGGGGAGGCAGCTTTGATTTCCATATCATTTATATATATATTATTATATACCTACTCGTATACCTTTCGTATATTATTTATTCCAACGATATAAGCACGAGTTGGAGATCAAGGAAATAAAAAAAAAAACGTATTAGGCGAGGAACCTTGACGAGAAATGCGTCAACCTGTTGAGACAATTATAACTTTTGGTTCTAAGAAAGAAACCCCTTCTTGACACAGCCCCTGGACTGCTGAGAACCAGAAAAAAAAACATCGAGAATAAAGACAAGCAAATATAGATGATATCAGCCAAAAAGATATCGGGCTATAGACGGAAACAGAAGACCTTGCGAATGACGTGCGGGTTTTGTGGGTTTGCGGGTTGGCGAAGTTTTGTGGCAACAGTAGAGTCCGGAAAGAGAAGAAAATATCTAAATATTTTTGAAATAATATTTGTTAACCGAAACGCTCTATATTCGGGAAGGAAGCTTTCAATGGCTTTCGTTTGCTTTCGATGTCTTCCTACCTTGCGCAGAGAGATTCTACGCTCTTGGCAGAGTCATTGGTTCCTACACTTTGGGGACGGGCATTCTTCTCTGTTGCGATCCCCTTTGAGCCAGAAGACCTCTTTTGGCCGCCGCCCGGCGCGTCATACCAATCAGCGCCTCGTGCGCGTGACAACAAAACAATAACAAAGAAATGCCTCAAAATAGAAGAACAAATCGGAAGAAAAACAATTTTTGGCAAGACTATTAAAAAGAAAACCTATTTTTGAAAATAAGGAATATTGAAAAAAAAAAACGAAAAGCAAAACAAAAAAATTGAACAATGAAAATTACGCATTAATTTAGCATTTTTGAAATCAGAAATCATTTTTTGAAATTTTCGCTTTCATGCCCCGCGGTGACTGATCATCAGCAGCTGTTCAGCAGCGGCTTCTTTTCCGCATTTTTAATCAATTATGATTACAATTTTGACAGCCATGAATCAGGTTTGTAAAAAAAAGAATAGAAGCCAGATAGCAGCTTAGTTTGAAACCTTGAAACCCAAAAGGTATTAGAATCCACTTTTTTGTAGGTTCGAAACTTTTAGGCCATCGTTTTAACCTTGTTACTCAGCCCCGTTGCCGAAAAAGCTTGAAACGAAATGAAAAGTCAAACTCTGACAATAGAGGAGGGCGGTTCTAGTGGCACAAAAAGCCAGTGGCACGTGAATTATGGGCGTAGCAAAGGGGCAAGGTAGCGGATGTGCCAGCGCATGTACCGGAGAAAATCAATCAATTGCCACTCGGCATTATGCTATAATATTTGTACATTTAACCCCCAACGACATTGGTTCATTGGCCTGGCTAAACAAAAAGAACATTTTCAGTCTTGAAATTGATTCAAATTATGGGAAACTTTTCACTTGTAAAGGTTCTTAGAATTGGGAAATTCCTAATGATTGCCAAGAAACTTATTGATATTTGTGTGTGTTTTTTTTCCCATAAAAGTAGATATTTAAAAATCATAAAACTCAGTGCAATATTTATTCGCTTTGACTCGGAATACAACAAATATTGTTTCGTTGCAAAAAACACATATTTATTGTGATTTTTATTGCTTGTTTTTTTTTTTTTTGTTAATTTTTCACTTAATTTTGTTCGATTTACAGAGAGACTCACAAACTCACAGAAAATCCCCAAAAAACCAAAAGGTTCCCCTCACAGAGAATGAATAATAAGAAAACAAATATTGCAAGTTAATTTATGATTCTTAATCTCTGCTATCTTGCAACGAAATAACAATAAAAAAAAACAAAAATATACAAAAATTTCACTTCCGAAAATTTGCTAAATAAATTTCCTTTTAATTTGTTTTCTTATTGTTTGATTCCCAGCTTGTTTGGCAAATTGAGGGAAATGTGAAAACAACACAGAATGTCTGTCTAGCAAGTAAAAAAAAAAGCGACTTCCGAATGTAATTTTTTGATTTATTATTTCGTTTTTTTTTTTGTTCTCAAAATCAAGTAAAAAAGGAGAGTGGAAGTGGGAAACACCTTGAAACACCTTTTACCGCTACAAGCTCCAAATGTCAAGTCAAAAACGGCCTAAACACAGCTATTAAATTAATCCAACAAACATCAGGCCAGCGTAAAAAAATTGTTCGTTTCCGTGTAATAAACAAAAAAAAAAAAAAAAAACAACTTTCCATTGTTGTTGGACTTGGACAGTGGCTGAGATTGACAAAGGGGGGAGGCTTTTGTGGAGTAGAGCTCCCCCCTTGAGGCACGTTTGTTAGTCGATTTTGTGTTCAATTTTCTGCCTTTGACCGCTCGGACTCCCCGCACACGCATAATTTATTATAATTTTGACATTGAACGAGTTCAATGTCGATGATATGCAAGTAGACAACGCTTTAGACTCAAGTTCACCATCGGACTTGGTCATCCAACTTCGGATTCAATTCAATTTTCGGATGCCGTTCGAGCGATTGATCCACCATTCGAGCGTTCAACCGACTGCTGACCATCGAATTTCAGATTTCGGGGCTCGGCATTCAAATCAGTCAGTATTTGGTTTATTTGTTAGCCAAACGGTGGCTCAAGGGTGACAAAACGTCAAAGGCTGCAGAGTCATAAAGCGGGGGAGCTAGAAACCAAATTAAGCGAAAAGAAACGCAATTTTTTAAACAAAAAACGGGAAGAAATCATTAGCAGATAATACATAAAAGGAGAAGCTATAAAGCTTTTAATGCTAACTATTCCTATTTTTTTTACAGTGCTTCTCAAAGCTTACTGCATCCGTCAGATACATAAAGTATCTTCATCAAATGTTTGAGGTCAACGGTGCTTTTAACGGAGCATCAGAGCATCGGCGCGAGGTAAGGGAAGCTGGAAAACTGGTTCAATGAAAGGGTTCACCTTAGACAAGAGCCGGCAGTGTCAAGGTCAAGGTTGATGGAATGTCTCAGTCGAAGTCTTAAGATTTAGATACATATGGGTGTTTAGATACATTTAGATACATGGAAAAATACAAAATGAAGCGTGGAAATTTTAAGCATTCGCTCTTCTGGTGAGGTTTCTGTGTTTTGTTTGAGATTAATTTTTCTGCTCTAGATAAGGTTCTCTTTGAAGTATCTCGCCAAACGCGTGGCTGATAACCCGGCTAACTGATAAGGAGGAACAGCTACAACCACAACAATCTAAACAAACACATCACTTTCTGGGATACTCCCTTGACTACCCTTTGAGGAGAGCTAGACGAGGTTTGGGTCTCTGATCTGCTGAGAATTTCCTTGCTTTTTTTGTTGATTTATTTAATCGTGCGATGAACTTGTATACGAGAATCGAAAGAAAAACAAAACCTGGCACAATAAATAGCAGAATGTCGATACCCTAACTGATTTACGGGGAGCTCCTAAAATCATAAAAACAGCAACAAGATTGTGTTTTATTTGTAAAAAAGTCGCTGAACCTCTTTGCTAGAGGATCAATTCCTTGAATAGATTTCTTCTAGGGTCTCTGGGGATTTATAAGAATCTCCTAAAATCATAAATACACCTAAAAGATTGTATTTTATTTGTAAAAAAAAAGTCGCTGAACCTCAAGAAATATGCAGAAGATGTCAACTCCAAAGTCAACCTCTCTTCTAGAATAATCAATTGGCTTGAATAGATTTCTTGTCAGGGGGCGCTCCTTTGTCTGTCGATTCCCTTGAAGAGTCTGTTGGCATCGCAAATACACTGGGCGAAAAATATTAATGGACTGCGAGTGCCTGTTTCTAGGTTACCCGATTCACAGTAACAGTCATGGCCAATTACGCGGGTTGTTAAACTTCAAATCCGGATGTCACCTTCACACAAAATATTATTGCTTTTCAACGATTATTTGTCTTTATTTTTTTTTTTTTGGGTTTCGTTTCGAGCTTTGTATTTGGTCAAGAGAGGTCAGAGAGGGTTTTACGACCAGCGATTTTCAAACCAGCTGGCAATAAAAATTACTTCCTATTTAAACAATAATTGGGAATTTCTTAGGCAATAAATGTTCTAAAACAGTCTGCTCTTTTGGCAGCGAAAAAAACCTCAAAAACTTCAGCCAAGACTTGGCTTAATTAAGAAGTTCTGTTTGGTTACTTTTGGCAACTTGTTTTTTTTTTAGCACTTCCTAAGGCCGCGTTTCACTCTAAATAAAGATTGCATAATCCCCAAAAAGTTGCAAAACTATTCTTTGCCTTCAAATATGGTCAGGCGGGTTGAGACAAACCGCGACTTGCGTTTCTTGCAGTGCACGGACCCAAACAAAGCCTCTAGAAATGCAGAGAGAAAAACAATTTGTGGATAAAGCCAATGAACGCAAACTGGGTTCTTTTTCTAGCTTTTTTTTTGTATCTTGTAGCTTTTGTTTTTTTTTGTATCTTGAAGTATGTGTTGGGGGAGTCGAAGATATCGCGTTCTTGGCTCTTCAATTGTTTTGTTATCTCGGTTGTTGATTGCTCTTCCTAGCCTTGCCCTGAGAGTTACAACAAAAAATGGGAAATACGATTGATAAATTTTGGAATGAAACCAACGATATTATAAAAGATACAATTCCATCCTGTAGTTTATTATTATTTTGTGACGCATTGTACTTGCCACAGGCGAGTGAATGACAAAGACCGCAACCACATCCACAGCCACATCCATCGAGAATCGAAGTCGAAGTCGAAGCTTTGACCTTCCACACACTCGATGGTGAGGCACACACTCGACTGACAGAAACACACACCATGGAAGCCTAATAATCAAGAAGCACTTAAATGGCCAGAAAAAGAAGCAGGCCCCAAGCTGGACTTACTCACTCGACTCGACTCCGTGGTTGTGTTTTTTTTTTCAACTCAAACAAAATCGAAAAGGTAAAAAAAAGAGCTACAGCGACAACGACAACATTTTCGCATTTTTTTAAGTAAATTGCAAGGCACAAGAATCTCAACCTCAACCCCAAAAACCCCGCCGAGGAACAGCTGTTGACCAACTTCAAAATTCAGTTTTTTTTCTTGTGGATTTTTGGATTTTTGCATAAAAAAAAAACTAAGCAGCAAAGGTAAACAGTGAACAACAAGAAAAAAAAAACCAATAACAAATTGTACATCGAATTATCTTTAATGTTGTGCCTTGGCAAATGTTTTGAAAACGTTTGAAAAAGTCTGCCTGATTGAAGTGTTTTGCGCTGAGAAAACGCAGAGTTTTTTCTCAAATTGGAATGGATCTTTCGAGGCTGGCTTTGCGTGCAATTAATGAGTCCGCGATGTATAATCCAAGAATAATTAATCAGTTTTGAAACCTAATTGCTTATCATTACAAGGTTAATCAATAAAGCAGAGTGGCCTAAGCAGATATTAGAGACTTTATCCTAAAACTCAATTTAGATCATTCATAGATCTTAAGGTTAAAAGTAATTAATTTAATCAAAACCGGTTCGGTTTCTTCGAAAATTAATCATTGAACCTTAGAAGTGCTCTTGATGAAAAGTTTCCATCAAGTCAAAGCTAGAAATTGTTATTTGAAAACCTTTAAACCGGAATTTTTAACACCGATTCAATTAGCAGTTTTTTTAGGGAAGATTTCCCGATTCTCGATTGAAATTATTGTTTGTTTTGGAAACTAAGATGCCCTACTTGAGTCGAAGCTTTCCCTCTGACAAAGCTATGCTTCTGGCTATCAGAAGATCTTCTGAATTCGGTTCAGTTCTCAGTTCTCCGTAATCCGCCCTCAACCTCATCAATCATTGGATCTGACTCGACATCACGTAGAGCCCAGAAAAGACCCCAGAAAAAAAGACAAAATAAAGTAGAAAGAACGCAGAATTATTTTGTTTTGTGTACTCGACTCTAAGTGGCACTTCAACTTCGTGTAGAGCGTTCGGTAAGGTGTCTTTTATATATATCTTTTCGATGTCGTTGGGGAGGCAATGAGGTGACGAGGTAACGAGGTGGCAAGGGGTTTCTTCTTATTTTTGGAACAAACATAAACAACAGCGAGCCAGAAAAACCAGTTCTATGTATGAGGCGAAGGCTAGAACATGCTGCACGTCGTATTGCCAAGCAGGTTGCTTGCCACTTGCCTCGCCCCCTGGCAGTCTCTGGTCTCTCCCTCCTAGTTGATCGCATTTGGAGCATATTCTGTGCAGCAGCAAGCTATTTCGGTGCCCCTTCGGCATATATTTGTACGGAGTGTAAATATATCTACCATATATTTATTTATTCCACATTTCCAGGGGACTCTCAGAACCAAGAACTCACACCCCTTCTTCCAGGGTCGAGCCTGCCTGCCTGTCAGTCAGGAAGTTTTTGATGAACAACGAACAGGAATATCCAGCTCGCAGTGCACTGACCAAAACCCAAACCAAAAATGAATCAAAAACAAAACACTCCCAGGCAGAGGGTCGAGCCTTCCATCCCTGTTGATGTGATTGAACGCTTTCAAGGATAATTGTCAACAGCAGCACGACTACAGGAGGAAGGCATAAGCCCAGCGCGGAATGGCTCTTTGTTCTCCCGATCTCCGGAGCATAATAATGCCAGCAATAATAATCAGAGTGCGTTGCTGGGGGCAAAAGCGACCCAGACTGAACGAGCTGTGACAGTCCCGGAAGTAAACTGCCTCTGACGACGTGATTTCAGCTGTTTCTGAGCTGATTTCTGCCGCCAGTTATTAACGTGTTCAGCAACAACGTGGCCCAAAAACAGAAACAACAAAAAAAAACAATGAAATTAAATGTTTAAAAATACTTGCTACGCATTTGGAGCAGAAATCGTCAACATGGGTGAGGGCTGATAAGATAATGCGGTCGATCGCCAAAGGAAGTGATTCAAGCGACGAGAGAAAAATGTAGAAAAACAAAGCAAAGTAACTTAAAGCTAAAAAAAAAAACTAGAACTAGTACTAATATTAATATTAATCAACAAATGACCGAATGACCCCCCAAAACATGTCCTTTTTGTCACCTAAATGTCATCTTTGAAACACCTTCTCTCCCTCTGTAACTCTGTATTTAAAATATATATTTCAATATTTATTTTATGAAAGAATTGCTCAAAGAATTGCTCAAAGAATTGCTTAAAGAATTGCTTAAAGAATTGTTTAAAGAATTCCCTCATAATTGTTTTGAATTCCACTTAAGTCTTTAATCTTTAAAAGGTCTTTATTTCAGCTTTTTTTCCAGTCTTCAAGTCTTCAAACGTAGTTGAACCAATTTCCATGTCACGTTTCAATTACTCGGCTGTATTATATACTATATAATAGTACGATATATAGTACTATATAGTACACCGACTACGGATAGGCTAAACTTAGAAGCACTTACACAATCCCACTAAATAATAAACACCCACAAAGTGCAGTAAAAAATGCAAAACAATAACAAAATGTGGGGGACAAACGAGGCTTCAATGCAACCAGCGGCCAGCAATTCCAGTTGCAGTTTGTGGATGTTTTCTGATGTTTATTGTTTGTTGTTTTTTTTTGCTGATTCCAATTCTACAATTATTTTTTTTTTAGAGTGTGTGCCAATGTCAGGCTAAGAACTTTTGTTATGCAAAAAGCGTGTCTTGCAGTCGAAGCTACTCAGCTCCTCAGTTCGCCCACAAACATGCCAGGCAAACAAATGTATTTTTTTATTGTTTTCACGACAAAGCAAATCAATTGGCTCGTTTATGGCTAGATAATAAAATCAAGAATCTAGAAAATCAAGAATCTGAGCTGGATACTAAAATTGTAGAGAGAGAAAACTCATCTAATGCAAGATTCATAAAATAGAATAATTTAAGTGATTTCTTAAAGCGAAACCTTTTCAAGGCACACTGATTAAGGGCAGAGTTATGAAAAATATGGCTAGTTTAGGGCTAGAAAGGGTACCTATCAAATTTATGATTAAAAAAGTGGAATAATAACTAGAATGATTCCTTGCAAAATATACTTTTCTAAAGGAAAATGAAATCCTTGTCTAGGGACACTGATAAAAGGGGAAAGGTTTTTAAATAGGTTTCCCCTAAAAACTGCTAAAAGGCCAAGTTATTTATATATTATTTCCTTTATTCTTTAAAGAACTTTGAAAAATATGGCTAGTTTAGGGCTAAGTTCAAGAAAAAAACGTCGAATTTTATTTTTTATTATCTTAGAAATAAATTTCAGAAAGTAAAATATTTATTGCCAGAGCAGCTGAGGCCATCAGGCAGAGTTATTTGTATTATTTTCCCTTTATTGTTTGGAGAACTTGGAAAATATTTCTTTCTATTTCCCTTTCTTAGGGACACTGTTTAAGGACAACATTATTTTGTATAATTTTCCCTTTTATCGTTTAAAGAACTTTGCAAATATTGAAAAGAAACATAAAAACAGGCATTTTAACCAATTTATACCAGAAATAACAAAAGACATTAATCCAATTGGAACACATTTCCTAGCCATCAGGCTAGTTACTAAAATATTTGGGAGTGAGCTTAAAACTTAGGGAACGTATTAAAAAATACAACATAATTGATTCCTTAATAAATACAACAAACTTAACAAAATATACAATAAGAAAGTCAAATCTTTTCTTAAAATATTTTGTATAATTTTTGTTTAAAAAGCTTGAAAATATTGAAAGGAAACATAAAAAGAGGAATTTCGATTATTTCCAATATAAATAATAATAAAATAATTATAGGATCCAAGAATAGAATCCAATTGGAACACATTTCCTACTCCTAAGACTCCCTACTTCCTACTGCTCAACCGCAACCAACTTAACTCGGTTCCCGTTGCATGGAAAACACTTCCTTCGTTCATCTTGGATCTTCCATCTTCCTTCTTCCATCTTCCTTCTTCCATTTTGGATCTTCCATTTTGGATCTTCCATTTTGGATCTTCCATTTTGCTTTTTTTTGGCCAAAAAAATGGCCAACACTATGGAGAACATGCGCTCTTAGCGGAGAGACCGCGAGTGTATATGTTCGAGTGTGTGCGTGTTGGGGTGCGAGAGTGTTTGTGTTTGTGTTTGTGTTTGAGAATTTTTATTGATTAGTCACAAGGCTAAACCGAGGCAGCAACAGCAACAGCAACAGAAGCAGCAACAGAAGCAGCACCAGCTGAGATTTCTACATAATAACATTTCTTGTTTTGGATTCTATATTTTCCACCCACAAAACGCTGCAAAGTGCAGGTGCAAAAAGGCAAAAAAGCAAAAAAAAAAAAAATAAAGAACTCACCTTAAGCTGGGCCAGGTTGTTGTCGCGGGCGGCGTTGAAAACAACGAATTTGTAATCCATTTTTTGTGATTTAGTTATTTGATGGCTTTTGGCATATAAATGCCTCCGATTTTCTTGATTCGTCAATAATCGAGCGAGAGAGAGCGCCGCGTATGAGATTCTTAAAGATTCTTGCTGCTGCTTCGTTTTGCAAGTAATTTAATTTATTTTTTCATGTATTTTTTTCTGCACAAAAGAACTTTTCAACCGTAAAAATTTATTGCGTTTCGCTGAACTCTTTATTACCGCCGCCTGCTTCCGTATTTCCCTTGGCAATTGGCGATTTTGCGATTATATATATATATATATTGTATAAATCTTTTGCGCACTTTTCTTTCTTTTCTTTTCTCTCGCGGTCTTGCGGCCAAAAAGCAGGAAGACAAAATTTCTTCTTTCTCGATTCTTGATTCTTAATTTCTTGATTTCTTGATTCTTCGGTTTCGCGGCCGAGTCGTTAATTATTATTTGATTCCTGCCCCTATTTCTATTCCGTACCTAAATCGGTTACTACTCTGTTCCAGAGCATTTAACGTAACGCACAGCACCCACGCTTTTCGATTCGTTTCGATCCGGATTCGATTCCTCCGCAGCTCTGCCCGAGATTTTGTTTTATTTTCTTTTCAAAAACACGTCCGACAGCCAGGAGAACGGAGTCACCGATGTTGTTTCTGATCACAATTTTTATTACTTGGCGATACGAACCGAAAACAGCGCGCGCTGCAGCGCCTTCTACCTGTATAATAGGGTCGTCGTTGATAAATATGTATGGAACCGAACAATATATATCAAAATATATAGTATCAAAAGATTTCGTCCAAATAGAGAAACTTCACATTTTTTTTTGGTATTATTGACGTTACTGTCAACGGTCAAAAATACTAGATTACAGTCAAAAATATCGATATCTATCGAATACAAAGCAGGTTCCTTTGAACATCTGTATAAAACTTTAAATTATTCTAAGATTATCAAGAAAATATACAAAATCGTAACCTTATAAAACATATTTTAAAGACTAAAAAATTAATACTCACACCATGGTCACATTATTTTACTCGCCACTGAGCTAAGTTGGCTGCGCTTCAAAGGCGCCAAAAAATCAAACTTCCCATGTTTATACTTATAAAATATCAAATATAGAAATAAGAAACAAATTATTTGACTTTACTTTGGTTTATTTATTGAATTTATTCCACACAATATCATATGTATTTTGAATTTTGCTTCTTATTTCGCCATTATGTCATAAACAGTTACATTGTTTATATTGTACATTTGAATATGTTTTACTTAATATTTAATATTAATTTTAGTTCATACTTGTATATTCTTCATATGTATGTATTATATGGTTACGTTTATTTTGCATATGTATGTGTTTTTGTTTAAACCAACAAAAAATGTAAACAATAAAAACAAATTATTATTACCGATTAATTTCATTTTAATATTAGATTATAGTTTAATTTTTGATTTATTAGTTCTCATATTAAACATATTCAATTTGTTTACAATAATAAAATAGTTAAAGCTACAACTTAGTGCGCATTCTTGTACTTTACCAACAACTACAACAAAAGTATGACACATAAACAATAACAAAAGAGTTTATATTTTGTTCAACAACAGAGAACATTAAAAAATAATATTGTTAAAATGTTTGTTGTTAAACGGAGAAAATGTAAAAGTCATCAACGAATATTTCCCTTTTACTTTTTTTCATCATTTTATATCACAAGTTAAAATTTTGATTATTGTTTGGTCAATTTCTTTTATAATATTTTATATAATGTATATATGGTACTTGTATATATATGGTATTAGGTATTATGTATTAGGTATTAGGTATGTGTATAAATTATGTACATAAGAAAATATACTAATAGCATAATTTAATAAACATATTACCGATACTTGTCTCATATAAATTGGTCTAGATAATCAAGTCGTGGTGTTATTTAAATTTCTTTCTTTTAGAGAACTCTTAGGGTTAGGGTTTTGGGTTCTTGTTCGGATTTCGGTATACATAGTACAGTACTAACAATTCGAGAGTAATACATGTATAAATATAGTTAAAAATAGTTCACTTTACTTCTGGAGATTAGATAGAAATTCGAGTTAGTTTCATGCTTAAAGTTGAGAGTTTGTTTAGAGTTATAAATTGGTTTTATTATCTAAAAGTAATGTTTTGGTATTCTGTGAGGACCGCAGCGATGTTGCTGTGTATTCCATAGAATCTAAGGATATTCTTTGATATGATGAACTACAGATAGAATTTATTGAAACCTAGATAACCTATACATTTGGGAAATAGTTTGGGGATTTGAGCAATATCTGAAGAGGTGGAACAATAAAATAGAGTAGAAAAGTAAGCGAATAGAAGTTGTAGCTTCGCATAGACTTTAAGGATATGTTTCTCGAAGGATTATTTAGATTCCATACACAATCTCCACCATCGTTTGCGGTCCTCCCTCTTGAGCTTCCAACTTGCAGCGTGTACAGTGTGTTGTGATTTAAAGCGCAGGCAGGTGAGGATTAAGCCAGGCCAAGACTTAGAAGACATCAGACCATCGACTCTCTGACGCGGCCCTTTACCTGTAAATTAGTTTCGAAAAACATTGTATACTTAGATATAGGGGTGCATATAGGAGAATATATAAGTTTTGGGTTCGATGCACTTTTAGACGTAGGTGGTGTAGGGGGATTTACACATAGACAGACGAGCGTGCGATATGTCGGGATTGGTTTGGTTGTCGCCTCCCCTTCCGTTTCCGGTTTCACTTTCACTTCCATTTCCGTTTCCGTTTACGTTTTCGTTGCTGACTGGGGCTTCGCTGGCTTCTCCCTTTATCTCTGTGGGTTATGGGGAGAACACGCGCAGGGATCGCAGCAAAGTGGCCAGGACATTGGCCAGACATTCAGCCTGCAGTGCCAGCTGGCCAGCTCCCATGGGCCCGATTTCCACGCCCACCAACTCCCTGAAACTGCTTGCCACATCGTGAACTTTAAGCACTATGTTCCGGGTCTGCAACGGAGCCGACGTGTGCCGGGTCATGTCCTGAGCTAGCTCCGTAATCCTCCGGATGGCTGTCAGGCAGGATGTCAGATGTTCCGGCAGCGTTATCAACGTCATATCCGACATGGAGGCCACCAAGAACTTGCTGGCCGTGACCAGGGCCAGGGTTTGCTCGGTAAGTTCGTTTCGGGCCCGCTGGAACTTCTCCTCGTCGATGGAAGTGCCTCCGCCTGCGGCCTGGGCAACCGAGCACTGGGCCGCCACCTGGTCCAGTTTGATCAGCAGACCCGCCATGGCCACATCTGTCTTGGCCAACAGCGCCTCGCCATCGATTAGGTGGCCATTCTTGATGAACAACTTCTCGCCATGCAGCTGTTGGGGTTTCTTCGGGAGCAGAGGAAGTGTTCCGTTGGTTTGGTGGCTGTTGAACTGGGGCAGTCGGACGGTGGCCGGTATGGGTGGTGAGTAGTGGGCAGGTGGTGGAGTTTGTGCAGTTGACGGTGCGGGATTGACTCCATTCAGAGGACGCGGGCGACTGGCGATGGGCGGCAGCGGGGGTTTCTTGGGACCACTCACCAGAGACGTTGAGTTCGGATTCGAATTCGGATTGGGACTCTGATTCCCATCCAGTGTGGGACTACCCCGAGGCGGTAGTTGCGGCGGGCAGAGCTCTCGCCGCTCCGGCTGCATCACAGGACTCGTGGCAATCCTAACCTGCTTTTTGGGCGAGTACCTTTGCAAGAGTTCCGCAGATTTTGGTGGTCGAGCTGGCGGCGGGGAAAGCTGCTCTGTCGTGGGTGTTCTGGGGGGTGGCTGCAGCTCCTCCTGGTCTGTTTCATCCTTTTTGCTGGTGGGACAGCAGCTGAACTTGCTCTTCCGCTCCACTGTGGCGTACTCGATGACGTGGGGCGTGGAATTATTAGTGTTTCCATTGGCAACCGACTGGAAGAACTCCCGCTTGGCCTGCACAGAGTTGCTGTACAGGCACTCCGTTTCCTCAGGCTGCGCTACTGACTGGGCCGCTGGCTGAGCCACTGACTGGGCCACTGGCTGGGCGACCTGCTGTTGCTCCAAGTTCGGAGGTGGCGGTATTATGAACGACATTATCTCTTCGGGTGTGAGTTCTTTAGCGGGAGTAGCCTTCTGTGTGGGTGGTGCCACCATAATCTGCTGAAGGAAGCTGTCCAACTCCTCTGCCTTGCCCTCGAAGCCCTTGGGAGGGGCTGCATTCATCAGAGACAGGGAATCCAGCTCGTCTGGCGTCTGAGGTGGCGGAATGGCACGTAGATCGATAAGATCCGTATCGGTTTCAATGAAGGTATCCTCCCTTACTTCGAAACCGTAAATTTCGGAGAGCTGGCGAGCAGCCACGTCCGTATCTGCTGAGGCAGCGTTGCTAATCTCCTTGAGCTGCTGCAGATACTCCCTCAGGTTGTAGTCCTTGGTCTCGGCCCCAAAGTGTGTTCCATCCGGACTGTGGAGGCCGAAGCTGCTTCTCTGAGAGAGCTGCTGCTTGGCAGCGGCCCCTGGCCCTGTTCCTGCCGCCTGGAGCAGCATCATCTGAGGTCTCCGGGCCGTGGGCGATTGGGCAGGCGAGGCCACCGACTCCGAGTCGCTTTCACTCTGCGAGAAGTCCGTGCCCAAGGCCTGTAGGTCGCTCAAGAGCTGGCTGAATCCATTCAGTTTCCTTTGTGGCCTCGGACTGGAGGTGGTGCAAAGACTGGGCTTCCGTTTCGGAGTGGCTGGAGTGGCAGGAGCAGATGAAGAGACGGGCGTAGTTTCGGGAATGGCATTCAGGCCCTGGGTTATGCCACTCAATTCGTGGTTGATCGTCTCAGCCAGGAGAGTGAGGGAATCACTATGTTTTAGTGGATGTCCGGGTGGGATAACCACTGCTGATCCCAACACCAAACCACCTTGCGACTCCTCCGTGGAGGATACTTTGCTGCTGTTAAGACTGTCGCAATCGGAGTCGAATTCCAGCATGGCAACGCCGCCACCGCCTCCTCCTTGCTCCTGTTCGCTCAGATATTGCTCGGATGTCTGGACCAGATGCTGCAGTTCCTGAACCCTCCTCAGAACCTGCTCGTTCTTGGCCTCCAGTTGCTGGCTGCCCAGGTGGCTGCGTCCCTCGCAATAGTTGCTGCCGCTGCTGTCACTCAGTCCCGAGTCCTTGGCCGCCTCCTCCAGCAGCTCCGTGGCCATCACGCTGTGCAGATCCAGGTCCGTGGCATAGGGTAGGGAGGCCGGTGCCTGGATGGAGGACTGATGCTGGAGCTGTCCCTTCTGGGCTATGGGATGGTATGGCGGCGTCATCAGGAAGTTGACGCTGTGCGCTCGAGTGTGGAAGGGCAGAAGGTAGCTCCAGCCAGCGGGGAGCACAGTGTGCTGTGCCAGGAATCCAGGGGAATTGTCCTCATCCTGAGGCTCGCGTTCACGCAATAGATTCAATATGTTACCTATTTTAATGGGAAATGGTTAATATTATCGAAGAGAATTCTGATAGAATTGAATCTCCCACCTGTGAGGAGACGATAGTAGCCTCCCAGGACTAAGCTGAATTCGCAGGCATCACGATCTTCCATGATGAACTTCACAGCTCGATCTCCAAGCATAAAAATGGAGACGCTGCAGGTCACATCATCTTCCCGGTTTACTACCACGTGGGTGAAGTCTTCAATGGCGGATATGGGCTGGGGCTGCTTATGAAAAGAAATCAATTAATTATCATTTTATTGGATAAAAAAGGGATTGTAGTTACCACAGAATTGCGGGCACTGGATATCTGGCTGAGTCCGAACCGGGGACTCACCAAAAGGACACGCTCCATGCCCTCTCTTTGGTTTGTGCTGAAACATTTGGCTCCATAGCTGGGTAAGCTAGCGATTATATCTAGATAATGGAGTTTGGCCTGTAATAAAAAGAGGGTTAATTTTTGAAATTAGTTTTATTCTACTCAAAAGTCGATTGGATTAACCTGCAGCTGGGTGAGAACTTTGCTGGAGGAACCCGTCATCTCGGCGTTGAGCTTCAGGAAGTGCGAAATTAGGCGGCGCAGCTCCTTGCGCTTCATGCCCTCAAACAGGGTCACTGGGACAAATCGCTCCAGACCGAACTCACGTCTGGAATAATATAATTTTACTTTGAAATACGGAGCACCTTAAGGATTCGGGTGAACTCACTCAACCAGCTTGACGGTGAGCTTGGCGGGCGCAAAGTTGTTGGCCAGGGCGTGCTGGTGCATGTGGAGGGCGGCCAATCGGAGGGCCAGCTCTGGCTGCAGCTCCGGGGCGAAGCGTTCCTGATTGACATCGTTGCAGCACTGCATGTACAGGTAGTCCAGGGCATGGAGGTCCCTCTGGGCCAACTCGGCGGCGGAAATGGGCACAAAGGTGATGCGGAACAGGCAGCGCAGCTTGTGAGCCCCAGGACGAGCAGCAATCTGAATTTTTGTGAAAAAATTTAAAGGGTTTTCCAGGTAAATAAACGAAATAGAATAAATATGTTTAAGAAATGCATAAATTTCCTTCCATTTTTGTTGTCTTGCCCAAAGGAGTATAAACATTCTAACTTATTAACATTTGTATTGTCCCAAAGGGGAAATTAATTACTTAAATAATTAATTCTATTTACTTTGCGTCACGTCCTTTCTAACACTTTATTCGAAATCAAAATTTCATTGCAATTAAAAAGCATATAGGAGGAAGAATATTTAATTTACTTGGCAAAGTGGCTACAAATTGTTTTTCATTTGAAAGCTCATCAAATATGGAAAAAGCTGAAATGTATAATTAATTATTGAAGCTTACCCTTGCCAGGGATTCCTGGGGGTCGAGAAGGGTGAGCTTGTTGCGCTTGAGGCTCTTCACATGCTCCAGGACCAGACTGAAGAGTTCTCCGCAGCAGAGACAGAGCTTGTCCAGCAGCGAGCTGACCACATCCTGGACCGTGGTGGTGGCATCGTACTTGAAGGACTTTGTCTGCCCGTTCTCGAGGAAAACCTTTAGAACGTTGGCCATTGGCGGAACGCAGATGTCTCCCAGGGAAAAGGCGGAAGTCTAAACGAAAGGTTAAAATTATAAAAAATTTGCAGTAATTTTGAGCCTCATTTACTAACCGGAAATAGTGGT
Organism: Drosophila vallismaia; assembly: GCA_035047325.1. Lineage (NCBI taxonomy): Eukaryota > Metazoa > Arthropoda > Insecta > Diptera > Drosophilidae > Drosophila > Drosophila vallismaia. The sequence goes on along the minus strand of JAWNPU010000037.1, from coordinate 1,647,586 downwards.
GCTCCATTGACGCACACACTCTCGGCGAACCGGACTCGACTAGGACGCGATCTCAGCTTGGCGCGTTTTCCCGCGGAAAGGAGTGTCGACTTCCTGCCCGGCAGGACACAGTGGGCCATGGGCTGGCACACCAGGAGATTCACCTGGGCCTCGCAAGCCCTTACCAGTTGAATCACATGATCCCGAGGCGCATCCTTGACGTCCTCGCCGTTCACCGCCAGGATCTGATCGCCGGGCTGCAGTTTCCCGATACTGGGACCACCTTCAGTCACGAATCTCACGATGACGGGACGTTCACTTCCGGCAACAAATCCAAAGCCCAGACTGGCATTCCTCTGCAGCTGCACCAAACGGGGTTCCGGCGGATGCTCGTCCCAGCGTATGCATTCGGGTGCCTCATAGGTGGTGGTCTTGTTAAGGTGGCTTGGGAGTTTCGAGGAGGAGCTCTAGAAATTATTCATAAAATATTCTGAGGGCACTCACTTGATGTAGTAGGAACGACCCTTGGAGTCTATGGCACGCTCCCAGCCATAGGAGAGCTCCTCGTGTTTGCTCCAATCCTCGCAGGCGGGTAACCAGCCCGAGGATTGTGTCATGTGACTGCAAATAATGATAATAAAATGTTACAATTATATTCTAGATGCATTCATTTGCTCAGTCAGTTGTCAGATTCAATTTGTAATCCAAGACAGAAAAGGAAAACCGCAACTATAAGCAGTCCTTAGAAATCAATCTAATCAGCATAAACCGCAAAGAGAAACTTTAAAAGACTTTTTTTTTACTATTAAAAATACTTTAAATTGAATGTCTAATTCCGGTCCAATGTTGGCTTTTCTTGTGGTAGCTTCTATTTATAGTTCTTGGAAAGATTCGCCCCCCTTGAGGTTTGCCCACGTCGACCCTGAACTTGTGGCTTACTCTCAGCCGCCCACGAATTTCCAACTAATTTTCCATATTCTGAGCCAAAGCTGAGCAGGAAAAGATATATTTGTCCCTGCGGGTAATATAGAAACGCATTTCAATTGACATTAATCAGCACTAATTGAGTTATTTGCTCGACTATGCAATAAACAGTAACCCATAATCTGCCCAAAGAACCTCAGGACTGTGGCACTTGGATAAAACGAAGACTTTGTAAGAATCAATTCAGTTTTATGATGGAAAGCTCCACTGTAGAATCCAAGCTTGATTCCGAGACCATCCCCAGCCCAAGCCCAAGCCCGAGCCAAAGCCAAATCCAATTCCAACCCACATCGAGCCACCTTGGTGGCTTCCGTTGCTGTCTTTCTTCATTTCCTGACTGCACACAATTGTGATAATTAGTTTTGCACTTTTGCACACTCTCGGCGAGATGGGGTTGGGGTTGGGCTTGGGGTTGGGCTATAAAACCCAACAGCCAGGGCTACTCTGCTCACTCATTCAGTCTATCGCCCCAATGCCAGACCCATGGACCCACACAGCTCCTTTCGCCTCTTGGTTATGGCATTTTGTGCGCTTTCAGCTTGATGTGCAACAAAGTGTAAAATTATTTAATAGAATTTGGTGCATAATCAATTTATGTGCAGCAGCAAGCCCAGCCAGCCCAGCAAGCCCAGCCAGCCGCCTATTCAGCCAGCGTCCACCCGACGAATCCTTCATTCCCTCACTCGGTCAGTCAGTCAGTCAGTCAGCCAGTCAGTCAGTGGGCCAGTTTAAAGTTTAGAGCGTTAATGGTTAAATAAATGCCAGACTTTCTGCTTTGTTAAATATTCTTTTTGATTTGGCGTTTCGAGAACTCAAAGGCAACCGAAACCGCAAAACGGCAAAAGTTTACCACAAATTATACATTTTCTGCAGAAATTCTAAAAACAACAGAGTTCTACTGTATTTTAGAAATGTTTTAAATACATTTTATAAACTTTAACGTCGAGTTAAAGACCAAACAGAACTTTTAAACAAACACAAGCAGAAACAGAAACAGAAACAGAAAAGTTGCACAAGCTAATGGCCAGTCGGGTCATAAATCACTTAAAATTGTTGGAAACTCTTGAAAGGATTACTAATTGGCAATGGAAATAAATCAATTTAAGTTTGTAAAAAAGAAAACATTTTCAAAAAGTAAACCAAAGATTAAGTTTCTTACTTGCAGTAGTAGAGGCGTCCCTCCTTGCCCATATGGACCGTCCAGCCTGGTTTGAGCTTCTCCTGTATGGCCTCCAAGTGTCCATCAATTTCTGGCCAATTTCCGGCCATGCCAGCGATGCCAGCGATGCCACTCCCATGACTTTGACCCAGAAGTGGCCCGTATATTCCGGTGTTCTGCCCCAGTCCTATCCCGGTGGTGACAAGGTCCGTTGTTGTCGCCTCTGTAGCAGGGGGTGGTGGTGTGGCTGCTGCTATCGCTGTGATTCCGGGCTGTGACGGGCATCCGTTTGAGCGGGTGGGCGTGGCATGGGCGATGGTGCCATTTGTTGTAGGCAGCGCCGTCAATTGTGGCGACGATGTTCGTGTCAGTAGCAAGGGCTTGGATGTAGCTCCAGGTCCTCCTCCTGCTGGTCCGCCTCCTCCTGCCGCTGCTGTATTGTTGGTGGCATTTTGTAGCGGATAGACATCACTATTCGAACGCCCCGAAGGCAGTAACATCATTGAAACACATTCGCTGCAAGAATAGAAGAGAAGAGAAGAGGTGGTGTAAGTCAAGTTGTTGTCGGACCATTTTCACACATTGTTCGAGCTACAAATCACATTCCATTCCACATGGCCGACCCACTTTGCCCGAAAACAGGCTGACCAGGGAACGGGATCGGGGACGGACCCATAATTCAACATCCAGACTGGATACGGGGACAAAAAACAGGTCTCCCCAAGCACAGACACATCCCCATAACCATGATCACGATCGCGATCATTATTGCGGTGGTGGGATAGGTTCAGGTTTTAGGCCAACTTGTTTTTAATGTTATGACACAATTTTCCAATTGGCTTTTACTATCTTGCTTCGTTCTCTTTTGTCTTTTTTCTGTGTTTTTGCATATATGTTTTCATCCTTTATTTGGTAGTACTCTTAGCCATGGTCAAGTCTTGGAGCCATGGATTGGATTGGAGAAACGGGTTTCCAATGTCTGGCATTGTTTGGTTTGTTCAGGTTTATGGGTTAAGGATCAGAGTCATGCAAATAAATCAAACAAGTCTTTCAATATTTATCCTTAACGTGGCTTTTGTTAATATTTCATCTCCATTTACCTCAACAAGGAGGTACAAGCTTGGCAAAAATACAAAAATACAAATTGGGAAAACATTCGTACAAAAGGAACTACAAATATAACCAATTTGTAGACCAAAACCCATTCATCCGTTGCCACAAAATTGATCAATCCCTCCCACAATATTTACACTGTCCGAAACTCTTCAATAATATCAAAGAGCATTTGCATAATGTTTAGATTTCAACGCCATTCGACATTCTCGGTTCGCTGGCAAAAACCAATTTTTTTCTTTAAATTTATTCGGAAAGAGAAAAAGCCAGGAGGAGGATGAAATATATGGAGATACGGATATATGAATGGCTGTGGAGCTGCTGCAGGGAGCTCGTGGCGAGTGCCAATGGCCGATAGTTGGATGAGTCCGACAACGACAACAACAAAAAAAAACCTAGGGGGAGCAAAATGGATGTGTTTGTTTGCTTGCCACCGGACGAGTCCGGACGGGTCCGAGGGAAAACGGAAGGTGGATCCCGTTTAGAGTGTCATAGAGATGGAGATTCTGCTACGAAAACGAGATACGACAGAGCAGGGCCCAAACAAAGAGACATCCATTAGGCGAGGTGGTTCGAGATTCCAAGATGGAAATGGAAATGGCAAAGGAGCAGCCGCAGCGCTGGAAGGACACGTAACAAAAACAAAGGCAAATCTCTTTCTATTCCTTGTTTTCTTCCAAATCGCAAAAGAATCACTAGTTTTTCCCTCAGTGCTTTTAGCCTGGCCAGTAACGGCTTGGTAAACAACGGAAAACCGGCAAACGACATGGTCAAGTTCCTTATCCGTCCGTCTTCATGTGGATTCTTGCCCCATTCTTCCCGAGAGTTCGAGTACGAGTATGTGGTGCGAAAAGTTTTCTATAAACAACTTCACAGACACACCACACACCACACACTCGTTGAAGACTAAAAACTGGAACACTTGAACAATGTTTTGAATTACATATTTTCTTTGTTTGGGAGTGGACCGAATAGACATGGACAAGTGCAAAAATGTTCATAAAGTTGTTCGTTGTTCTGCCATTTTTTTTTTTTTTTTGCTTCTTCCTGCCATGGAATGTTGATTTGACTCCAGACTGGAGCCACCCTTGGAAAAAAAGGATTCTTTTGCGAATATTTTCTTTTAAATTAAAAACCCCCGCAACCAGACCTTCAACAGAGGAAATATATATGATAAATAAACTCTGGAAATGGAAGAGACTTCCACCAATTGCTAAGCAAACGAAAAGCAATTTAAAAAAGACACCAGCACTTCCTTCTCGACTGCGTTAAATCGAACAATTTTCAGTTAGCAACGAACGGAGATGAACTCTTAACTGAACAAACATTTTGGCCATCGTCTAAAGCTTTCAACATCCATGCCAAGTGTAACCGATACGAGATACAGAATACACAGCATTCGAAAGCGGTTCCAGAGCTCGAGCCTCCCAAAACACAAAAGTTGTCAAGAATAGGTTGGGTGGTAATGGAGGTGCTATCTGGGTAGGGGAGGAGTCTAGAGTCTAGTGCTGGTGATGGTGTTGCAAACAGGAAGAGGGGGCTAGAAACGGGAGCGACACTTCCAGCGAATGATTTGTGTCAACAGAGAGAAAAGGCAGCTGAGAAATGTTTATGGATGACGTTGAAGCCATCACAGAGATCACTAAATGGAAACGAATCCAGATATTCCAGCTATAGAAGTGTCTAAATACGAATAATCTTTAAAATCGGTTTGAAAAACCGTTTCAATTACGTAGTTCTTTCAAGAACTAACTCTTGACCTTTTTATAGAATCAAAAAATCTTGAAAAACCACTTTCAAAGTCCCTTTAAAAAAGTTATAATTCCCATAGATAATTTCATAAATTTGCGGATAAAATCATTTCTAGCCATTTCTATTGTTCTGCGAGGGACAATTGTAGAATGTCAGTGCGGAAATTGTGCGGAGCTTTGAAAATAAACGAAAAGACAGCAAAAGTCTGCTGATGGGCGATGATAATAAAAAAAAAAGAGCAGCCAGAAGCGGCAACAACGGTGGCAAGAACGAAAAATGTTGACCAACTGTAACAAATAATGGAAACGGCAACGAAAAAAAATATCAACAAACAAACAAACAGTGGAAAACAAAGTTAAGCTCTGCAAATTGTCCCAGTTCCGAGTTCCGAGTTCCGAGACCTGAGAGCTTAAATGAAAGGTGGATTGTTATTGCGACCTACCGAGGCACCTCCTCCTCCTCCTTTGTGGCACGAAATTAAATACAATTTGTGAATGCATTTATTGTATTTTGTATTAAAGACTCCAGCAATTTGTCGCTGGCTACTTTTGCTTTTACCAATTTCGCTCCGTTTCGTTGTTAATTGAAAAGAAATTACAGCGGTGGCTGCTGCCAGTGCCTTGACGTTATTCATTTTCAATTACACTTAAAACAGAGTAAAAGTGAAATAAATGCAGCAATCCATATGATTATTCCAACAAAGAAAGTCATGGAATCAATAATATTAAAGCAAAACCTTAAAAAAACACCCCATCGGAATCGGAATCGGAATCGGAATAACCATGTGCCAGCCATTTAGTTAGGTCGTTATAAAAATAAATGTACACATGCCCGAGGCGGGGTCGTAGTCGTAGTCAAATCCGTATCCATATCCACATCCATATCCATGTCTATATAGACACGGTACCCATAACTACCCAAACCCAAACCCAAACCAACCATCGATATATCGGGATATCGCTGGCGTCGCTTGCGGTTGAACGTGATTCTCAAAATGTCACGCACATGGAACGTCAGCGTCGAAATGAAATGGAAGGAAAGCAACAGCGGTATATCAATTTGTTGTTTTTATCAGGGGCATGGGGCATGGAGCATGGGGCATGGTAAAAATCCAATGAAATGCTTTCGCTTCAGTCTGCCACCGATAGCATCCATTCATAAAACTCGCCAACCTCCGACAGACAAACCTTTGCCATGGCAACGTGCAACTCTGATAAGCCGCCAACAAAATCCAGATAATATCGTAATAAAAAATCCAACTATCCTGATTTTCTACGTGCGATGGCAGGAGCAGGTTTTCCACCAAAGAAAATGCCAATTTTCAGAGAACTTTAATCATTATTTTTCAGGAAAACAGGGAATTTCTTTTAATAAAACGCAGACTAATGAAATTAATAAAGAATGTAGAGAAGGCTCACCCCAAAAAGGACCTCTTAAAGTTGCTTTTAATCCAACTAATTTGGCCAGTCATTAACTGGGTTTCTAACAACAAAACAAAGCGATTCATTAGCAGAATCACTTGGGCGAGTCCAAAGGATACGTTTTCAGATACAGATTCTCACTTACTTGATTACAAGTTAAAGGGAAACTTTTAATTGATACACAAAACACACAACATACTCGCATTCCCTCACGGACTCACGGACTACAACACCCAAAAAAAGTAAAGAAAACCGAGAGAATTTGTTGACTTATGGCAACCAAATAATGAGTTTTAAACAAGTTCGAAAGAAAGTCAAAAGGAGGCTTCCGCCCCGACAAACAGACAACTTTTTTTCTTCTTTGTATTTTAATAAATAAAACAGCGAAATGTCAAATGCAACAGCCCACAGCGAGAGATGACGAATCACACCTGGAGAAGGCCTCACCTCACCTTCGACTTTGACTTCCCATCGCAACCTGACATAACGTGACGTGAAGTCTTCTCGTTCAAGTTGGAGACCAAATGAAATGCAATTTTCACGTAACCAAGTCACATATCACGGGGAGGCCAATCTTGGGACAGACAGAGGTGTATAGGAAAGCAGGGTGCCTATAGGTAGAGTGGGTGGGTCGTGGCAACGTGTCTTGCTTTTTTCGGCTAACCTGATTGATTTCAACATATTCATCAGAGTCGAGTAAGAGTACCCTCCATGGTCTTACCACCATACTGTCTCACCGTCTTACCGTCTTACCAACTCACCTCTTGGCCAACTCTCGCACTCACTTCGTCTTGGTATGCGGATCCCGTTTAGTTTCCAAACACGGCACGTGTCTACACAAAAAGATACAATTTTTGATTCAATTAGAAGTTTGTCTTACAAGTAGATATTCTATAGATTATTATTTAATTATTATTTAACTAATTTAAGTATAAAATATATATATTCTGTGACTATATTTCAAAGAACTTTTAATCCTGTTTTAAAAGAAAATACACGACGAGTACTTTGGTTTTAAAACCTTTTTTTTCCCAGTGTTTTACTGCCTTTCCCCAACCCTCTTCTAACCACTTTCCAATGCCATTGAACAGCAGTCACGAAACAGGCAGCAATATGAAGTCTAGGCTTCAGTTTCGTAGTTTTTCGACCGAGACTTGTGGCTTTTTTCGGGTGGAAATGCCTCAAAGGGAGCTGAAAGGGAACTGAAAATGTGTCAACAGTCCAGATGTTCCCCTCGCCCGGTTAGAGGGATTATCAAATTGGCTTGGGTCCTTGGTTCGTCCTGATTGAAGGGCAGAGGCAGCATCTGGTTAGGCAAATGTCGTCAACTTTTGCGGTTGTCGAGCGAGAGAGACTTTCCAACCATTTTCCACTTGTTAAGCCTTGCCTGATGAAATATGGCAGAGAATTTACAAATAAATATATTCAAAATCCCATTTAATTTCAACGAAATTTACTTTCCATTTAATTGGCTCTCATACGAGATGGCTTTAGAAAATGGGAGAATCTATATAAATTTTATGCAAATTAAGGATAATGTTTACCCGCATCACAGAATGTGATTTATACAGCCAATTATTATCGTGCTAATTGAATGCTAAATAGCCGGAATAAAAAACAGGCAGAAAAATAAATAAATTTATGGAATCTATCGCTTGATTATAAAAAGAGTTTTAGATAAATGGTAGAGGTTTCTACTTTTTTTGAGGCTTTTTTTTTAAGTGGTTTTATATCTAAATGATTTCGTTTTAATTTTAAATTATAGTTTATATTCTTTATCGCTGCTATGATCTATGGCTTTTTCATAAAAAAACGTTGTCTGTGTTAATGAAGAGCCATGAAGAGCTTAAGCAGGCTGTAAAACCTTTACCATCCTTAAATTTTCTATAAAAATTACAACTTGTTATCCTATTTTTTCCTGAAAGAAGCTCTGGGAAAGCTTCCCATTTCCCATTCCTCTTTTCTTTAATTTAATTTGGAAATAAATCAAGAATGCACAGAGGCGATCTATTCAAATCGCTTTCAATTATCCCCTTAAGTAGCGACTGATACCAGAGTCTATTTCTTGGTTACCCAATCGACGACAACGAAGAAAATGGAAATGGAAGCCATGGATTATGTTTCCACATAGAAAAACATCTTGTAATCGCCTCCGCCTCCGCCACTCCTACTGCCACTGCCACTGCCACAGTGAGTAGAATGTAAAATTTTACGAAATAGCCGAGACACTTGTATCATTAACAGCTGTTTCACATGACACATGACAGGGCATGGCATGGGGGTGGCAAGGCCATTCCAAGTGGGCGTTGGAGACAATTTAACAACAAACACGCCCTCCCTCTCGCTAATGACTGCGAATGAACCTCCTTGACACAATTATGAAAGGAAGACGCCTCATGGAAGGTGGGATGGTTGGGAAGGACAAGTTTCGGGTGAACTGTCACTGAAGGCAGCTTAAAATAATGGAAACAAATTGCAAAATTGTTTAATGTTCGCGGCGCGTTTGGCAATTTGTCGTCCTTCATTTGCCACACCTCCACCGCCCATCGTCAAGGCAATAAGAGGGAGGAGAAAAGGAAACCGGATGTAGGACACAATTGGCGGAAACGTTCGGCCGGGGAGCTATTGATTTTCGAATTTAACGGCTTTATGCTTTATTGGCCAAGTCAATTGTTGGCCATTTGTTTTGCGCCTCAGGACTTTTGCCTTTCGTCCTTGCCTGGCCAGGATTATATTTTTTTCGCTGGTTAAAGTCTTTTTTCCCAAAAAATGCGCAATTCGTTGAAGGATTTAGTCTCTTAGAGGGTCTGTTCTGGTTCAGATTGAACCTAAAATCCTTGATTACTCTTATTCAGGTTCCACTGTACTATCCCGGCTTCCGGTTCTGCTTCGACTGCTTTGAAATTGGCTTCTCCTTCTCCCTTTTTTTTTTGCCTTTTCACTTAAACCGAAATGTCATTTCGATTTGGTTTCTTACAAATGGCCATTCAGGTCGCTTGTTCCGCCTCCTCTGACCCTCCAGAACCCATAAAACCCACCTCGCTTGCCGCTTGTGTTTTGGCGAATTAGCCGTTTAGCCGGAAGGAACCAAAGGAAAAAAAAAGAGACTCCATAGAGGGTGGCTTCAAGGGTCTTTCGAGGTGTGTGCGTGTGTAAGCTTTCAAGGCAAAACAATTTATTGCATACGTTAGTCCTGCCAACAAAAAAAAAAAAAGAGTCCTGCCCAGTAAGGCGGCACTAAACGACGGCAGGTGAAGGGCTTAGGACAGGCAGTTGACCTTAGCCTTATCTCGGATCGGAAAATAGGCCCAGCGGGCGATAAGGAAGATGTCAGACAACCTCCGGCAGGAGGAAAAACTTCGGGAGAAAAGTTGGCACATTCCAACGGAGACAGAAGTTGGGAAAATATTCCCTCACAAAACACACACAAAAGTAGGTCCTTTCGGGATTTATCTCGGGATCTTGGAAACTTGCTGCTGCCTTACTGCTATGCCTCCAAAGGTTAATTCAATTTCCATTGAAACGAGATTATCGGGAATGCGAAAAATTCATGTTTTTCTTCGAAATTAATTGGAAAATTGAGCCCAAGAATGTGAAGGGATAGAAGTTTTGGATCCAAGGAATTTGTCCCAGGATAGTCAAATTTTGAATTAATAAAAAAAAGGGCGATTTTTTTGCTACATATCTATGTCTATAATTTATCCATAAATCGTGTTCCAAAAGAACAAAGCTAGTTACTTATTGAATTTTATTAACAAAAAGCAGGCTCTGTTAAGGAAGTCCATAATTTTAGGCTTCGGAGTGAATCTGGATCAGGATCAGCCAAAAGCATTGCAAGAGCCACCAAAGCATCCTTAAAAAGTGACAATTTGGTGCGGTTCATGGGCTGATGCCATTAATGGATTGTAATTCTTCAAGAAGGATGCGAATCGTAGGTCTGAGATATCAATCTATTATTTTATCCAAAATGCAAGACCTTCACTTGCAGGACATGTGGTTTCAACAAGACTAGGTGCCACATGCCACACAGTGAAGATTTTATTTCACATTCGGGGCCGCCTAGATCCTGCTCCTTTAACGCCTTTAGACTATTTTTTGTGGGTCTAATGTTAGATCTAATGTCTAAACAGACAAGAATTGTCATTGATGCCTTTATTCGTCAGGAACCAGCCGATGGTCAACATTTGCCTGAAATAATCAAAAATTTCATTAATTTTTTTGAAATATTTGAGTCTTTTTTTTTTGAAAAACTTTCCTATAGCTCTTAAAAAAATCATCCTTTAAAAGGCAAACCTTCATATATTTCATAAACATTTAATTAGAAATTGTAGAAAACATCCGATTGAGATTTTGTTTAATTAGAACTCCAAGATTAAAGCTTTGAAATGAAAAAATTCTTGGCTCCTGTTCGATTGAGGAATTTGTTCCACCTAATCCCTGGATTCATTAGGCGTTCGGCGGGGTCAGGTGACTCGCTCCGCCTTCTTGTTTTTTTTCCGCCACTGCTCACTTTGTTTGCCACTCGAATGCAGGCAGAGGACAAAGGTCCTCCCGTGTGCACTTGCTATAAATAAGCCCACACAGACACCAACCAACCAGCCAGCCAGAGCCCACCCTACACAGAGCAAAGGACACGTAGCAGGAAGGAGTTCTATCTGCGTGGCAGTGGAGGGGCCTCGAAGAGGAACTGAAAACGCCCCCAAGGCGCGCATTAATTACAACTTCCGGTTGGAGCTGAGAAAAAAAAAACATTGATGGGGAAGCGAGGAGGAACGTCAGATAACAGAAGAGAGAAAATGCCATTAAACTGATTGAATGACGGACTGATCGAATGGGGGAATGAATGAAGGAATAAAGGAGCCGTTTGAGTTCTGACTTGAAATGTCACGTTCAGAGAGATTGGAAGATGGAAAAAAAAAGCTCTTAGAAAGGACATCCACGGCACTGCTTCCCTAACTTCGATAGAAATCAAAAGATTGCAACAAAGTTTTCAATCCAAATCACATAAAGCATCTTTTAGTGGCATCGTTCAATGGGATTCTTTGCCACCGTGCCACAGAATGAGGAAACCGAATCATGCAATCAATAAACAATGAAACGATTCCCCTTTTTTGTTTACACCAAAAATTTGTTAACAAGTGTGAAGTGAAAAGCCAAAAAGATGGGGAAATTAGTGTAGAGGTAGATCCGAGATGTACGGTATTTCCAAATGCCGCATGCCACAAAAAGAGTGGGTGAACAAAGGGATTATTGACTTGGGGCAAGTTTATTTTACGCCAAATGAGCTCAACCGCAAAATATCGATTTAAATCAATGTCCATCCATCTCACTCGGCTCTTCGTTTTTTTTCTGGTTCTGGTTTCTGGTGCTTCTGGTGCTCTTCCAAGTGGATTTGTCTACACCAGTGGGGGTAGCTCCGGCTGTGCTGGGCTGGGCTGGGACTGAGGCAGGTCACGGTGCTTTGGTTCCATGAATGGGAGCGCGTGCACATGGCTAAAAGGGAATGGGACGGGGCTGGGACTGGGACTGGGACTGTGGCAGGGTCGGTGGCAGCAGCAGCTTCTGTTCTCTTTTTTTTTTTTTTTATATATTTTTAGACATATCGACGTCTCAGCTATAAATATTATTTCTATTTTATTACACATTTTATTCCCAACGATGTTTGGTTTCTCTCTTCTGTTTTCTATATATCTCGGGATCCGGGTTAGGACAACATCTGGCCCGCCAGCACGTGCCAATCCATTTGGAAATCCTTTCTCTCTGACCATATCAAACGAAACAGAAAATTCTATTACATCGTAACAATGAAAATACGAGCTAAGACAGGGGACACAGCTTGGAAGGGGCTTTTAGTGTCTGGAAGAGAGTAAAAAAACCAACTTTGATTTGTTTGATTTCAATAAAAATGTCACAAAAAACAAAAGGAAAATACGATCTTCTTATAGATTGTCCCAAAGATATTGAATTTCGAGAATACAGAAATATGTAAATATTTATTTGTTGATGGAAAGGGGCTTAAGATTCTTGATAAACATCGACTGAAAAAGCTTGGTGTTTCGTTTAATTTTGAGTTGAGATTTGTTCTTTTATGGCGGAATATAGTGAGAAGCCAACTTGTTGATGATTTTGAGAGAAAAATATAATGAAAAAGCTTAGTTTTGAGTTGAAATTTTGTTCTTATTTGTCGGAATATAGTAAGAGCCCTTTGATAATCCATCAAGATCTGGAAATGCGGGCAAAAACGCAATCACTTGTCTATGAAAACGGAAAACGAGGCAGTGTCGGCAACTTAAAGACTTGGAAAGACCCCTAGAAGACCCTTGGACCCGCAAATAGACGGAGCCGGAGGGAAAGACGATGACTGGGATGGGGACTTGGGATGGGCAATGGGTGCCCCGAGGTGAAGAGGCGTTGGCATTGCGATGACGACCACGTTATGACTGACTGAATGACTAAGTGACTGACTGACTGACTGAGTGACAGGCCTTGCATTAGGTCTCCGTTCCGATCCGAAAAATGAGATCTTGACAAGCAAGAAGAAACGCCAGAAGAAAGTGCCAGAAGAAAAGTCGAAGCAAAAGCAAGATATCAAGATCAAGCCCATTTCTAGGGAATTCCATTTAGGGCTCGGCAAATAAATAACAAAAACAGGAACTACAATTGGTTAGAAACAAGTTCAACACGAAATTAAGGTGAAATTTTCGGTTGGTTTTTCGGTTTTTTTTTTTATTCTGTTCTAGTCTGTAACGGAGACTTTCAGCTACAGTTGTAAAAAAATCAATGTTTAAACTTGACTTTTATTGCTTTTATTGCTTGATTTTGTTTTGAGAAGCGATGTTGATGATGATGATGATGATGAGGCAGGTTGGGTTGGTGGCAAGTTGTGAACAAAACTGCGATGGCGCCGACACATCTCGGTTCTTATCAACATTTGTTCAGGCGAGCCATAAACTTGCGAGCCATTACAGGACCCTCAGAGAGAGGGTGTCCTTTTTGTCATTAGAACGTTACCTATAAAAGTTAATGGAAAATCAGAAAAGCATTATTAGCCAAAGCATTTTCTAAACATTCAAAAGCCTTAAAAACTAAATAAAGATGAAGAAAAAACAGTTTCCTCTTTTTAAATATTCATAATTTCTAAATCAAACACAATCGAATCGAATCATAATTCATATTCAAAACATCCATTCTTGCCACAATTACAGACTTACTCGTGAGTCTAGTCTAGTCCTTGTCGAGTGCCTTGACCCTTTTTGGGGCACAAAAAAAATTAAGATTATTGTAATAATCGTGCGAGTCTATAGCTGGGGATTCTCCAGCTGGATAGAAGAGAGATTCCATACATATAAATGAACTAATTTCGTAGTCGAGTTTCGGGTTTATGGTCAAGCTATGGGAATTTCTCATGGTGTGGGAGGAGAGATGGCCACAAAATGCGGGCCAAAAACAATTGTTTTGGGCCAAAAAAAAACAAAAAAAAAAAACATAAATTTCATTTATTAAATTAAGAAAATACAGGCATAATTCTTTGGCTTCCATTCCGACTTTTGTCTGACGTTGTCGCTGCCCTCGTCAGTCGTCATTTTTGGCTGGGACTGGCGTCATGGTGGGCGTTGTGGCAACCACGCGGCTGAATTCTGGCCTTACTTAACCAAAAATAATTATGTGGGATACCACACACAGCACAAACACACACACACACCTCAGACACAACTAAATTAAGCATTTTTTTGGCTATTTCTGACTATTTTTATATTTAAAATAATAATTTCTGGCTCGTTTGCTTCTTGCCATTTGTTAATGGCTTTGAAAAAATGCAGAGGCTTTGATGGGTTCTGAAAAAATGTGATAATAGTTTGATTATTAATTTGTTTTATTTATTATTTTATATATTTTTTCATCTGAAACCAGAGATACCCCTTCTTTGTGGCAACTCTTTAGCAATACGCCAACGTCGATAACAGATTCCACCTGAAGACAACGCCTCGTCTTCTTTTTTTGTGATTTGATTTTGTAGTTTTTTGTTGAACAAAAAACTTCTCTTGCCAACTATTTCAGCGACGGTTTGAGTTTTGTAATTTATTTATAAAATCTTCCCCCTACACACAGAAGACGTCGCAACGACACCGGAAGTTGGTGGCTGCCTCATCTCTCTCTGTCTCTGTCTCTGTCTCTGTCTCTCTGTGGGGCACAAATCGCTTCTCTGGCCCCCGTTGTGCATCTTTTGCATGGCTTTCGCTCTCTTTCGGAAGCCAGACAAATGCTTTCGAGACAAATTACTTGATTTGCATATTTATATTATTATACGAGAGATATTTTTTTGCTCTCACCCGAAAACTCATCCGAAAAAAACGCACAAAAAACTCACAGCATTGTCAATTTTTTTTCGGGGGAAGCTTCTATCTGCTTGCCTCTTTCGGTTGATTCTTTTTTTATGGAAATTTATCAAAAAGAAAAACTGGGTGGGGGCTTGGAGCGCAAATTTGACGCCCAACGAAGCGCCGCCAGTTACTGCCCCTTGTTCCAAGTTTAACTCCAAGTCTTGCTCCGAGATTCCCCTTCAAGATTCCCTTTGCTTTTTCCCAGCTGCTCTTCGCTGTCAGTTGGACAAGCTGGCTTTGCTTAAGACGGTTTCCATTCATTCATTAATGGCCAAAAGCAGCTGCAGCAACGCAGCCAGCGGGAGGGGGCAGAGTATCTTGGAGATACTTTTTATTACAACATTGCACCAGAGTAATCCCAATAAAACCCGGCTTCGGAATGGCAGGAAGAGGAATCCGGCGGCAAAGCCAAGAAACAAAGCCAAATCCCCTGCACAGTGGTCCAAGGCCTTTGACGATGGATTTAGAGGCTGAGTCGATCAACAGATGGTTTATAGATCGATCGGAATGAAATTTTTATTGCCCCGATGACAAAAAATATTTGTGGCTGATGATGGATGCTAATAGATGCCACAAATGGAGAGCCAAGTGATAAAGGAAATCATTAAAATACCAGACTATATAGGAAAGTATCTACAAACCTTTGCGAAAAAGTTCAGAATGTCAGAAATCTAATCTTGTTTAGAAAATATATATTAAAGAAATATTAAACAAAAATATATATTCAAATTATATATAAATTATTATCAAACAAAAGTCAAAGTATTCCAAACTAGACCAGTTCGTAGAGATTATAGAGAATCTCAAGGTGATGCCTGGACTGATGTCTATGATGGATGGCGCCTTTTCTATCGATCTAATCGATCTAATGATCAGGTGTAATACGAGTACGATTCGTTTTATTCGTTTTATTCGTTTTATAAATAGTCAAAGTCAGAGGATGGCGTAACGCTGCTCGGAGTAGGAGGAGGACTTAATCAGGCGGCAAGACATCAACCGTGATTATAAGCAGAGCACCTTATCGAATCGAATCGAATCTCATTACTCAACCATCAGATGCCAGAGATACTTTCCAACTACTGTGTTGTGCCACAAAAGCTCTCGTGCAATCGTTCAAATGTAGGGAATTAAGTCAGCCAGTCTGGCCAGTGGCTGGGTGTAACAGTTATTTGCGCTCCACGAGTTGCACAATCCGCCGGGGCACAGTCTTACTCTTACTTAATCTTGCCGCAGTCTGCAGCAGTCTGCATTAGTCTCTAGTCTGGGGCAGGAAAAAAAAAGGAAAAACTAAGCTTGAATGTAGCGCAAACTAATTAGTTTTGAGCCGCAACTGAGCGACAATTTTCCCACCGAATTTTCACTTTTTTCTCAAACAGTTTTCCCTCCAAAAGAAAAGTCAAAGAAAAACCGAATCGAAACAAAAGAATTTATGAGAGAAGAATAAAACGTTTCTTTTTGTTATTCTTCTCACTGGCTTTGTAGTTTTTCCTCCGCAGGGATTCCCATTCCGACTCCAACACGAATTTCCATAAAATTTCCCTAAAAGTACATGCTGGAAATTGTAATTTTTGAATATTTAAATAGCTCTTTCCTGATTCTCAGATAAATTATACTTTTTGTCTGCCAGATCTCAATTAATTCCTTCTTGGTTCCGAAAACTAAATCATTTACGCTTCCAGTTGGTCAATTTTCTCTAACAAAGTCAGAAGTCCAGCTAGATTTATGGTTTTTTTAGATGAAATATGAGCTTTATTGGACAAGTTTCATTGGCTTTAAGCTGCTTATTCTATAAACTTATTAAACTTTATTTAATGAGGGTGTAAGGTTTTTATTTATTGTTGAAATTTCACTTAAAATTGTTGTATTTTTTAAGGTTTGGCCTTAAGGCTTAGGCTTTATCGTGGCAAGAAAGCCTTTTTTTTTAACCAATCTTCTTTCTTAATCTTGGAAAAGCTTTGTTTAGAAAGTGGCATTGTTTTTTTCATTTAAAATATCTTAATCTTTCTAATCTTAAACTGAAATCCACCTGAAACACCCACAAAAAGTGTCACTTTTTGTCACCAAAATTTGAAACCAAAAACCAAACCTAAAAACGAATCAAAAGTAATCAATGACCCTCCACGAGGATATCAAATGGATGCCAAGTGCTTTTTACGATTATAATTTTATTTGATTTTTTACGTTTTTTTTGCGTTTTTTTAACGTTTTTTTGCCACTGCCCTGTCGCTTTTGGCTTTTGCTTAAATTCAAAATCATGGCCATGGCTTATAGCATGCGATTTCACGTCGTCTTTGGTCTTTTAGCCACAAACTCAGGCAGAGACACGCAAATAAATAAATAAACATGGCTGAATAAATGAATATTAAATGGCCAAAAGCTGAACAAAAAAAAAAACCCCAAATAAACAAAAATGAAATGCTCGCCAAAAAAAAAACGATATCCGATCCGATACGAAAATTGGTAGAAAATGTTGAAATGTTTGCCTGTTTGTTTGTTGTTTGCCTTATCAATTATTGTTTATTTTGCGGGGGCAGCCGTGGCACATGCAACAATCGAGTTGCATAGCCTCAAAGTTGCTTTGATTCGACTTCCACGATCGCCGCCGACGTCATCCGTTAAATATTTTTTCAAACTTGAATTGGAACTTGAGGTTGCCTGAGGTTTGCTTTTTTTTCTTCTCTCTAATGCTGTTGCCGCCCACGTACGTAGCTATAGCTACGGGTAAAAGATACAACTGTCAAGAGATACTTTTACAAACAGATACATAGATACAAAGATACGCAGATACAGATACAAAGATACATAGATACGCAGATACAGATACAAAGATACACAGATACAGATACAGAGAGTGGTGTTGAAGCCGCGAGAGCGGAAGCAACAACAAGGCGTGGCAGAGGCGGGCAGGGAGTGACAAGCTTTTGCGGTTTTTAGTTACAGCGACCCCTAAACAGTGGACAAAAAACACAAAAAAGTCCCTAAAAAAAGGTTTAAAAAAAATATTAAAAAATTATTTAAAAAAAATTCTTTTAATACAAAATAATACCTTTAAAAAATATTCATAATTTGTTATTAAATTAAACAAATTCTTGCCACACTGTATTCGATGACGTTGCCTTACGCTTTTGTCATTTACTTTGTGGCAAGCAATTACATGCGACAAGCCGCTGCCGCTGCCTCTGTTGCTATTTGATGTTTGCAGCTTATGGGCTGCTGCTGTTGTAGGCTCTGTTGGCCCAGTAGTTTGTTGCCACATTTGGCTGTTGCCACAATTTGTGTCAAGCCGGGCCGGGCCGGGCCGGGCGGCCTCAACGCGCGCAAAACATGCGTAAAAGTAGCTGCGAAAAGACGGTCTTTCTGGCCCAAAGAGAAGAACTTTAAAAATTTATTTCCTTTTCTCACTTAAAGTTGGAAACAAAAAAACAAAAAACTTTTAAAAAGTCTTTGAAAAATATTAGAAAATATTTGTAAAGTTTTCTAACCAAAATCTTTGATTTTCATGGTTTTTTTGACACTTTTTTTGATCCTTTTTATAGACCAGCATCCCCCTGGAATCACCCCTTAGGTTGCCCCAAAAAGGGTGGCAGTGGCAGTGGCAGCAACCTGCGTTCAACAGCAGCGCTGACAGCCACGCATTCGGCGATGACATCTGTCAAACGTGTCATACGCAAAATAGCTTAACTGTCATAAAAACAACAAGTGCGTCAGGCAGCGGAGATCGTAAAACGCTTTATTACACACACAGAGGAGAGGAGGGTAAGGGGTCAGGGCAACATTTATGCCCCCAAAATGTGTGTGTGTGTGTGGCAGGGAGAAGGAGAGGAGACCGGGAGCAAAAGGTAAACACTCGAAAAATTCCTTTGGGATGCGGCTCTCGGTGTGTGTTGATTTCCATAATGTTTATGTATTTTTGTGTTTGTTTGATTTATTTATTAACTGCCCTGCCCCTTCTACAGTGGGGACTGTGTATAAGGGAATTCTTCTAGAAAGTATATTTAAGATTTTAACAATGATCTGCTAAATATATAGAAAATACAACTATTCCAAGAGAGTTCCAGGGAATAAAATATGGGATAAAAGGTTATAGTTAAGGAAAGGGATCGTGTTAGGGATCGGCAGGACCTAGTTATTCCATTAAGGATGGAAGGTGTTTTTGGAGTCCCCAGCACAGGTTCGGGCGCTGCAGGATCCCAGTTTGAATTTTTCAATGCAGGATATAACAGGAACTGCTTCTCCACAGACCCAATGCTGCCGTTTATCGTACAGCTCGGTTTGCAGAGATACATCCGAGAAGTAGATCCGAAAGTATAGAAAAATATTACGAGGAAGTGGTAATGGAAGTGGAAGTGCGTTTCCTTCTCTGAAAGTGAAGTGAAAATTGATTGATTTAAAACAAGAAGAAAAAGTGCAGAGTAAAGTAAGTAGAGTAGAGTATTGGAAGGTCGTTGTAGTCAGAACACAAAAAACCCGTAAAAAGAATCATGCTGGGCATAAGTAGATCTCTACTTACTACTCTACGATTCTAACCGTCTGAATTACCTTTAATAAGGTTTCTTTCAACAATTGGTTAGGAACATTAATTGATTACGAAATAAGAGTTGAATATGAGGTAAGGAATTGCATCCCAGTTTCTTAATGAACTCCAAACTGAGGTCTTTAATGAGGTCTTTACATGTAGATCGATTCTCTATCAATCTTTTAATCTAATGCGTCTCCAGACGTATTAAGAGATACCTATAAGCTACCTATAAGGGTCATTGAGTCATTCATTAGAGTATTGTGGACTCCAAAAGGACGAGCAGTATTCAAGGATACGATTTATTCTTTGTATGATTTGGAAATTCATCCTGAAACGACTCAAGCCCGAACAAAGCTTGCAAATAGTGAAATTTTATTTCGAAAATAATGATTCTGTGGGGACATACTCCCCGATTCCCCGATTTTCATCGGTTTTTCAACTTTTTTCATTCCTGAATTGAACAACCATGATGTCCAGGACAGCTGATAGTTCCAACAAGACGCCGCAACATGTCGTGCCACAATCGATTCATTGAAAGACACTCATTTGGTGTCCGTCTAATTTCATGTTTTTGCCTCCAAGATCTTGGGATTTAGACTACTTTCTGTGGGGCTATAATAGAATCAATGGTCTAACCGTTTCAAAGACAACATTCGCCGTGTTATTGCCACAAATATTGGACATCCAGATTGCCCACAAAGATTATCTTTCGGATGAATTTCGAAAAATTCACTTCAATCGAACAATCCATCGTCGTTTTTTACAATTTAAAGTTTTATTCCTCTCAAAAAAAACACCCTTTATAAGGAAATTAATGTTTCTTATAATTTTAAGGATATAAATGTGGCAAGAAGATGCGGAAAGCTCCATTTAGGTTTAGGTTTGCGATTTATGTTTGATCCGCTCCTCTCTCCCGTAACTCCTCCCCCGTTGAGTGACTCCAAAACGAGCCAACCACCCACCCACACCCATCGACCCACCCACCACTTGCCACTCTTCCTCTGTCCACCATTTTGCTTGCCCCTTTAGAACGCTTGCTTCCTCTTCTACGGTTCTTTTGGTCAAAACGCCAACGCCTCGCACACACACACACACTACCATAGTTTTTGCTCTATGAAGGGGCAAGTAGTGGGTGGGTGATGGGGGTTGCTGGGGGGTTTAATAATAGCACACACACACACACACACACACACAGAGTGCTGTATAAAAGCTCCCGCTGGAACAGAGCAGAGCAGAGAAATGTTGCACTAAAAACTTCAACGCCCGCACTTCTGGCGAATATCAAACAGGCAGCAGCAGAAATCACAAAAGCAAATACAAAACTTTCTTGCCACACACACACATGTGAGAGTGGAGTGGGGGGTGGTGGGTGGTGGATGGGTTCCTGCCACAATAATACTCTTGTTGTCTGCGGCAACAGTTATAAGTGAGTGGGGGGGGCGAGCGAGAGCGACGAAAAAAAAAAACAGAAACAGGAAGTTTGTTGATTTTTTATTTTATTTTTTTTCGTTTTTTTTTTATTTAAATTAAGTTCAAGCGAGCGAGAGAGAGAGAGAGAACACACACATCGCCGACCTGGGAATTTATGGACAATTTATGTGTTTGCACCATTTTGTGGCGGGATAAACAAATGCTTATACAACAGAGCAATTTCTGTTTATTAAATATGATTACGTTTTACTTTTCTCTTTTTTTTTTGTTTTTTGTTTTTTGTCACAACAAATCACACACACACACACACACTCTTACCGTACCTCTCGCAACAACAATTAGTTGGGGGCCGGGGGCGGGGCACCAAAATGCAACGAGCTTTGTTTTTGATTTAATTTGCCTTTGCTTTTGTATTTGCAAACACACTGAAACACACACACACACACTAAAACACTCGGCAGCGGTGCCTTTTCTATTCTTTTTCCAAACAAATTTATTTCATAGACGCAAGAAACACACGAACGAGAAACAGAAACACGCCCGGCAACCGCTTTCCAGTACGGAGTCCGCCGCGTCGAGCTGGTTTGTTCAAAAATTTCAGAAAGCCACCGTTGCGGGTTGCTTATATAGAATTTCCGGTTTTCTAGAGAGGCCATTTTGGAAAGCACAACAAATACCGAAAGCACAACTCCATCTCTCTCGCACAGCTATCGGTTATCGAATACGTTGTCAATGGCCGCCACGCCAACTAATCGAATGGCTTACAATATATTTAAATTTAAAAACTAACTTAAATTAGTAATTAACATACTAGAATAATCTTAACAAATTAGGAAAATTTATTATGATTTGAAAAACACCATAGGGCATTATTAGTAGCACTTCTCTTTGCACCAATCCCAGATGCATCCATCGTTTGCGTTGCACCCAAATCCTCCAGGATAGTAGCTGCAATATGTTTTCGAATTCATAAATCCACAACTTCCACTTGGACAGTAGTAATTATAGCAACCACTAGAGCACTTTTCCCGCAAATTGTCCGTGCAACCAGAGCAGTCCAAAATAGCTGCAAAAAACGATTAAAACATAAATTATTATGAAAGTTCAATGAAAAACGTTAATCTACAATAAAAATTATAACTAAAGTTAAACAAGAAACAATCTACGCGATTGCATCAGGCGCACCCATGGCGTATACTTAATATTCTTATGCATTACGTATACGCACTGTGGGAAAAATTGACAAAAAACTGCCATCCCAAAAATAAAGTTAGATTAAAATGCAAATTAATAGGGAATCAATTTACGCATCTTTTATAAAAAGATATAGAACATTATCGAAATTTAAAGGGATTAAGGTTATAAATTAAAGGGAATTTTAAAGGGGATCCATCCGAAAAATTGGCAAAAAATCGAAACAAAAATACGTTTCAAGATTTAAATGCAGATTAATAGGGAATCGATTACGAATCTGTTAAGACATTCCGCTCAGAGATCGGATGAATATTGGCAAAGATATACACATCGGCGTGGGCCATATTGGCGCATCCTCGATTTTTCAAAATTTTGAAAAGGGATCTATCAGAAGAATGTACAAAAAATGGAGTTCTAAAAACGTTTTAAGATTAAAATGCAGATTTATAGTGAATCGATTTAAAAATCTTTTCAGGTATGCCGCTCAAGGATCGGATAAATATTGGCAAAGATATAGACATGTCACTTTTCATTAAGAAGTTAAGCGGCGCTGAAAATCAGCGTCCCATTCTACTTATGTGCAATCCTTAATAATAAAGGATTGTATAATTTGGGATTATGGAAAATATTAAGTAGAATTAGTATAAATATTAAAATAAAACTACAGCTTACCACTTTCATTGCATTCTGGTGTACTGCATCCTATTAAAGGCGGATTTGGTGGCATGACGACCATTTTTCGACCATTCTTAGTGGATTGAACTGTTTTCGGGGGCTTGAGATAGACCCATGGAGTTTGGCAGACTCTTGGGTCGCAGAGCTTCAGCTGGCGATTGGAGCAAACCCAGTTGGGAGTGTAATCGATGCAGACGCGAGGACTCATGACCAAGCAACAGCCCGGCGGCGGAATTCGTCCAGGGAAGGCATCTCCTGACGTTGGCTTCTTCGTGGTAGTCACAATCGAGGGATACACCCAGGGCCTTGACGTGGTTGTGGTTGACACAATATTTTCGGGTGGGTCTTCGGAACTCTTATCCGCGTCCGGGTTAAAGGGCGCTTGGGTAATGTACTCCACCCGATTGATATTCTCGGTGACGACATTGTACTCGTGCTGGTTGTGAATGATGTTGTCAATCTCCAGGATGGTGGTCAAGTATCCTGGCTTCTGGCAACGTCCTCCGCGCCAAACCGTTCCCGGTGGGCACACTGGTGAAAGGCAACGCCCCTGATAATATTCTCCCTCAGCACACACGATTTTCCGGCACTCGGTGCCGTATAAAACGGACCCCGGAGGACATTGAACTACTTCATCCGGTGGCAAGGGCGGAAGCTCAGTAGTTGTAGTTGTGGTTGTTGTAGGTTCTGTTGTTGTTGTGGTGGTGGTAGTTGTGGTTGTTGTAGGTTCGGTTGTTGTTGTGGTGGTAGTTGTGGTTGTTGTAGGTTCGGTTGTTGTAGGTTCGGTTATTGTAGGTTCGGTTGTTGTTGTGGTGGTAGTTGTGGGTTCAGTTGTTGTACTAGTTGTTGTTGTTGTTGTTGTTGTGGGTTTCTCAAAAGGACAGGGAAGAGGATTCGTCCTGTAGCACCCACCATCCGTGTTTAGAAAATATTCTGTGTATGAAATGATTTTTATATTAAAATTAAAAGAAACTTTGCCTAATTTTTACTCACCTTCGGGACACTTTAAAACTGTTTGAGGATAACAATTTCCATTTGTGTGTAAATAGTGGCCTAAGGGATAATAATAATTAATAAAACAAATGATTTAAAAGGACATGAAAAGATCCATTCGATAGTTGCATCCGCAAACTAGGATTTGAATGAAGTAATACAAATATTTTAGATCTAAATCACCTCTAGCATATAGTTCTCGGATATAGTTCTATCCTGGGAAGTGATCTACATCCTATATATTTGTTTGATTTCATTCAAATGCTTGCTAGTGACCCACTTCTAATGTATAGTATTACGTATACTTGATGTTTTGTATTAATTATTTTTGTATAAATTTAGCAAGCCAAGATTTTTGATTTGTCTGGACAATCAGACCGATAAGATGAGCTCTTTTTAAAGCCATTTCTATTTTTAGTGATTGAAGTACAAATCTTACCCGAGGGACAAGACGATGTGGAGTGACACATGCCATCCAGGTACCTATAACCCGACGGACACAACTGATCCTAAATATGGTAAAAAAAAAAACAATAAAAAGGATCGATCAAAGGGTGGAAAGAATCTAATAGCCTTACCACGATATCTGCTTGACCACCGATGATGGCCTGAATGATAAGCCATAAAAAGAGAGCCGATTTCGATGATTGGAGAAACATTGTTTCCGATTTGCGATGCTCAACCGGCAGCACCTCGAAAGAGACTAATCGCCCCTGCGATCCAGCTTCCCATTTCTGAATGGGAAGCATAATTGCTGATAACCTTCAGCAACTGATAGCGATAAGGATCAAGGTCGTCGTAGCCGCAGCATGGATTGTTCCTGGACTCTCAATTGATTCGTCGGGTTTAGTTTCAATCGGCATGTCTAAACGGAAAGTGCTGCCTTGGATGCTGTCGCTGAAATTGATGCAGCATTTGCTGCTCTTGCTAATCGCCGCCGAGCTACCGAATATTATCGCCGATCCCTGCCCGCCGGGTGAGTTTTATACATCCCCTCAATTCTTAATTTTTAAACAATTTTTATTGTGGCCATCAAACAGGTCAATATTATTCAAATGGCGCCTGTCTAACAACGGATCCTGCCAGTCCTGTCAACAACACTGTCGCCTGCCCGAATGCTCCCGTGGCTCCAACGATTGTTTCGCCGGTGACTCCTCCACCTTGCCCAAATGCTCCTTTGGCACCTGTTGCGGTGCCACCAACTGCCCAACCGACTCAACCTGCCCCCTGGCAACCTGGTGCTACGACTTGCACCACAAATTGTCAGACTGTTTGTACGGGCGCTGGTCCCATCTTTTATCCTAGTCCTTGTCCCACCAATTGTCCTTCTTCCCATCCCAATACCTATCCCAATAATTATCCCACCAACTGTCCCTCGTCCAATCCCTCCGCCTGTCCCAATGGTTGCCCCAATAACTGTCCTAATGCATGTGGTAACAATAATTGCAACAATAATAATTGCAACGGCAATAACTGCAATAATAACTGCCAAAATACCACCCCTCCGTTACCAATTACTACACCTTCCATACCAACCCAGACCCCACCTTTCTATCCCACCCCCAATCCCAATTCCACATTCCCCAATCAACCCACTTATCCTTCTCCATATCCTACCTACCCAACACAACCCACCACTCCTACTTATCCCACACTTCCGCCACTACCAACTTATCCACCCATTTCCACCCCGCCCACGTATCCTCCTCCGCAAGCCCCACCCACCAATCCTACTTATCCCGCACTTCCGCCACTACCAACTTATCCACCCATTTCCACTCCGCCCACGTATCCTCCTCCGCAAGCCGCACCCACCAATCCCCCACTGCCGCCCACAACCACCTATGCACCACCAGCCATCACCCGTTGCCCGGAAAATACGATCCTCATCAGGGGAAAATGCCGTCTGATCTACTGCGGAGGATATGGAGTCTACAAAGATGGCCAGTGCGTGCGGCCTCGCTGCCCACCAGGATATGTCTGGGTAGAAAGCCAATGCTCCAAGCCCGAGCCTACAGAGCTGGGAACCATTCACCTGACCAGCACTATTTACCAAAAGGGCGACGATCAAGCTAAGCTGGTCACCAACAATGTGAACAACTTGAAGGTCAACGCGTCTATCGCCATCCAAGGACAAGGCTCCGAGGAAGAGCTGGAACTAGTGGTGGAGGAGCCCCCACCCCCACAGCCCGCTGGACCATGCTGTGATGTGGTCACGCCCAGAATTTGCAGCACTTCTGTGGATCAAACTGGCGGCGGATACAAGTGCTTCAGCAGGAGCCACCAGCAATGTGGATCCTTTTGTAGTGCCAGCCGGGTGGTTCTTGCTCCATCTGTAGTCACTACCTGGAATAGTTCGAATGCCCAGTTAATCGTCATGCCTCCAAACTGGCAGGGACAGGGATGTCAGTTCCCCGGAGGTCCATGTCCGCCTCCTCAAAGTAAGATTTCTTAGTTGTTCTCAAAAATTGTAAACTCTAAACTGATTGTAAATGTGGCTTCCTTTTCAGACAACTACGATTGCAGTGGCTGTGCAGCTGGGGACATTGCAACCTGTTCCACCTACTGCTACTCCTACAAGTGCCCCAGCCACAAGTGTGTCTATTATGACCAGGCCCAGTTCTGTGTCCAATATCCCGGGAAAATCGGTTGCCGTGCCGAAGATGGATGGGGACAATAAATCTAAACAAAATAAAAAAATTACAATGTAATTTTGACTAAATAAAGGTCATAAATGGTTAAAAACTTCCTCTATTCTACGTCAGAGTCTAAAGTACTTCACCTGATAACAAAAATTGTGCGTCATTTCCAAACATTCCAAGTTTTCGAGCCTCAAACAAGACACATGTCATTTCGCGACCGGATATGGATCTATATATTCTACAATTTCACGGAAGTCCCTACTTTCAGTCAAAATGAAATAAACTATGATTTTTGTTTGAAATAAACTTATGATAAGAAATTGAGCTGCATTCAGATTCGCAAAGTTGTGAGCGAATAAAAAATATAAATTGAGTGAAAGCTTCGGCAGCAATCAATTCTTTGATAATGTTATCTAACCTTATCTTTGGTAGGTTGGCGGAAGGCTTGGAAGGAGGGTGGTGCTGTGCCACCGGCACCACTCTTCCATTGCAGTTCGGAATTTAGCTTACGCACCTGCGGACGTACCATAAAACCGGGGTCCAAGCCGCCACAAATACACGATAATGGCGCATTCCAAGGTGAGTAATAAATCGATGGGATCGCCCAAAGTCCCAGAATTTGGCTTTCTTTTAATGCTAATTAATATTTTTTTGAGTGCCAACCCAACAATGTGCCCGATAATGGTACAAAAATAACAAATTCCAAGGTGATGAAAATTTCGCGATTCTGTTATCAAAAGTTCGTTATGAAATTTTTATAATGTCAGATGGCCTTTAAATCGAAAACTTTCAAATAAATGCCATTTTCTGAATTTAGGTTTTTTCCGATAACTAAGCCACTAAATCTAAATTGCTTTAAATCTAATCTCTTTGAATCAGAAATCCTTTGAGGAGTACATACCCCATACTCTTAGGATACACATTTTCAAACATGGAATCACTAGGAATATAAACAATAACTTTATTTTCTTTCTTATCTCTAGTTGTATGCCTTGGTTAGCCTCCTGCTTCTGATGACAGTTGGTGCTTCCGCCAATCCCACAACGGATGAAGTAAATAAACCAATCGTGGTGCAGACCCAGCTACAGAACTACGATCAACCCACGTTGAGGGACTACGAGGAGTGCCAGGAGAACAGGGACAAGTGCCTCGATGTGTGTGCCGGCGATGAAAAATGCGAGGGCGAGTGTCCTGTGTGTCCGGAACTGTTCTCCAAGCCGGTGATGGTCCAGGGAGTTAACGATACGGATCTAAGAGCAGAGCCCCAGACTCCCGTCAACACCACCAACATCATCAAGCTGACCAACGAGATTCGGAACATTATAAAACACGAAATCCAGCAACGAAACGAGGTAAATGTCCAGGTGCAGCAGAATGTGTCCCAAGTGGGCGGACGGTACGGCTTGGGGTACAGTGACAAGGGATCCTGCTGCTATGTGGTGCTGATGGATCGCAAGTGCGACAAGAACTCCGGGGATGACTGCAGGGAAAAGAGTCGCCAAAGGGTCTGCGGGGAGAGGTGTAAAGCTCGCGTCATGTTGGCCAAAAGAGTGGTGCAGTGCGATGCTGAAGATCCCCTGAACTGCCGCGAAACCATTGAGTATGTGCCTCGGCGGAGGAGAGTCCACGTGAAGACATCCCACCAGTCGGAGCCCTGTCGCTACTTTGGAAATTCCTGGCCCTATTTCAGCTGTGGCCAGAATCAGGGTCAAGGAATGGAAACGATTTTGAACCAAAGACCGAAACGAGCTACCTGCCAGGAGTGTCTTAATCTTCCATACGGATATATCTTGCAAAGCGGATTGCCTCCTCAGTGTGTCGGATGTTTCCAGGGTTACGGGTCCCCCTACATATACAATCCATATGGATTCAACCCGTTTATGCCTTTCCCTCCATACGGAGGAGGATTCCCAGTCAACAATAACCCGAATAATGACCTAAGCAACACTGGAAATAACATTGGAAACGACATCGATGATAAGAACATTACCGGATCTGGAGGCTATATACTGTGCGAAGATGA
Organism: Drosophila vallismaia; assembly: GCA_035047325.1. NCBI lineage: Eukaryota > Metazoa > Arthropoda > Insecta > Diptera > Drosophilidae > Drosophila > Drosophila vallismaia. The sequence goes on along the minus strand of JAWNPU010000037.1, from coordinate 1,619,320 downwards.
TGACATAGACAAATGTCTCAATGAAAATGACCAGCCTGGGAAACAAGGACCGCCATCTCACCTGGAACAGGGACCTGGATTCGGCGACGATGACGACTTGGAGGATAAGGAATACGGAGTCGAGGCTCAGCGCCGCAGGAGAAGAAGGCATAATGGTCGAGTCTTCATAAGATCCGCGTACAGTAAACGCCACCGAAAGAACGAGTAATCCTTTCAAGGAATTGCTTGGATTTAACTATTTTCAGTTCAACTTTTCGATTTCTATCCTTATTTAATGTAAAGTCTAAACTAGTTTCAGCCAACTATTTAACTTAAGTTTATTTTTAAAGCACCTGAACTACAGTCTCTGCCATTTTTTTAAAATAAATTCTGTTCTAAAAACTATATTAGAAATCCTTTTTTTTAAATAGAAAGTCGGCTTATAGTAATATTTAAAGTAGGATATCATATTGCTTTTTGAAAACTATAAAAACTGGGTTTTTCAGGCAGTTATCATTGACTGGCCATTAAAAATAGAGTAGCAAGATAGAGGAATTGACAATGCCGGTTATAGTAAAATGGTTATAAACATTTTAGAGCGTCTTAAATGCCGAAATATAGTTTCATATCAAACAGTTCGTACTGTAGCTCTCTATATAAGGAAAATAAACATTTCCTTAGAGCTATAATTATAAAACCTGAAATGAAAAATAGTAATTCCCTTTCAGCTGATAGCTTATCAACCTTAAAGTGTATTTAGCTCTTGACCAATTGTTTAAGTGTACTTTAAATAACGATTTATTTGACAGGCAGGGTGTGGAGCAGGGTAACAGGGCAGGGCTACCCCGTTCTCCTTATAGACTAAACAACGTTTAATAAAATCTTTCATCCTCATGCTTGCAATGTGGACATACATATACAATATAATAATTTGATTGGATGTGAACAAATTTGATCTGGCATTTCCTTAGCAGGTAGATAGTTTCGTAGGCCTCGCCGCTCCGATACTCTCTCGATGAACAAACGGTGGAACAACACTACTTGAACTTATTATGGTAATATTGCGCGTTTTTTATATTAGTTGCTTTTGTTCGCTACAAATTTAAAGGCCCTCAGTTTGGCTTTGAAGTTTATTTAATTCCTAATTCCTTGAGTTCGGTTTCCTCGTCCACAGAATCCTCATCATCTGATCCATGCACTGAAGGAGCTGGGGTGGTGTGACCTGGCGGATTAAAAAGATTGGTGGTTATTATATTTTGTATATAGTATTGCCTTCGAATGTTTATTTGTCTAAAAGTATTCCATAATTTGCATTTAAATGCTTATCATCGAACCATCTTACATTTACATTATTATTTAAACTAAAAATTATTTATTGCTTGCTTTTAGACACACGTCTAAATAAGTATTTTACAAAAGATTATTGGAATAAAGAAACAAGTGTTTTATTAAGTTGATATTATAGCTTCTTTACAAACATAAAAGTGAGATTCGAGGAATGTTAAAGACGCTCAAACTTGATTTCATCTAAATGCAATTGGAAAACATTTATTTAAACATTCAAGGCATTCTCTAGGAATCACTGAGTTCTCCATTCCACTTACGCGATGAGGTGGGGCTTGGGGGTTCACTGTGCGGTCTCGAGAAGATCAAGTTGTTGCGCGATCCATAGAGAGTCAACTCGTCCACGTAGTCCGGATAAACGGCCTGCAAGGCCTTAACCCTGGCCTGTCTGTAATACTGAAAGGGCAAACAGTGTCATTCGATTAAATATTTAATTAGCGGCTGAAAAAATCTTAAAGTACTTACAATGCCCAGGGTGCGCCAGTCGAGCAGATCGCTCAACCGCTCCGTGCGGTTGCGCTGGATGATGCGCTGGCGGCGATTCAGGCGCGAGAACTCCATCATAAAGCTGGACAGCTGCTGAACACTGTTCTCCAGGCCGATGTAGCGCCGGTCGACGATGTAGATGCCGTAGGACTTGGGGTCACTGATGTGCTCCTGCATGAAGCAGCCGAATCCAGACAGATTGGTGGTCACACTGGGAATGCCCATCACCGTGCACTCTGCCGGAGTGTAGCCCCAGGGTTCGTAGTACGAGGGGAAGACTCCCAGATGGCAGCCGCGAACGAACTCCTCGTAATCGATGCCGAACAACGGGTTCGTGGATGTAAGGAACTCCGGATGGAAGACCATCTTTACGCGATCGTGCACCGAGTTGAACAAATGGCAGCGACGGATCGAGGACAGGACCGGATCGTTCCAGTCATCGGCCACATTGTGCGTGGTTACCGGCGGCATCGAATCGCGCTGCATGGCGAACATGCAACGCTTGATCTTCACCAGGTCGTCCTTCTGCAGCAGGTCGTCGGCATTGGGGATGGCGCCCTTAAGGCACGTGTCGAACATGCGCTTGCCCACTGCCTGTTGGACGTTGTTGATGGTGTCACGGAGCTGCTTGATCACCGCATGACCGCGCAGCGAGTCCACGTTGAAGTTGTTGGTCTTGGTGGGAAAGATGAGGAAGGCCACCACAGTGGTGTCGGGCTTCTCGTGCTTTAGCATCGCATTCAAACGGGCCAGGGACTCGATGAAGATGTCGGCGCCCTTGTTTCCAAACTCGTAACGACCGGCAATGAAGAAGTACAATGTCTTGTCCAAGTCAAAGTCCATATGCCTGTGGAGAAACATTCTCATATATTAGTTTAAAACAACTAAAATGTATGTTTTAATGTTTCCCAATAGCGTGATTTAGTTTAACGATTAATCATATAATCGTTTTGTCGTTTAACCTTAATTCAAGGGTGAATTTGTACATTAAAAACGTTTGACAAGCTTCCGCATAAGATTGCAAAGATTGGGAGATAAAAAAAAAAAATATGTTTCCAAAACTTACCCGTAGAAATGTCCTCGCACGAATTCGTTGATCTTCTCCTTGGCAACGGCGTGCAGATTCTGGAACTCATGAATGGCGGAGAACTTCTTAACGTTCAGACCGTTTGGCGTTATAATATCCGGCTTGCGCTTGAGCAGATGCTCCGCCTCGTAGCCCGTAATCTCAGAGACGGTGGTGAACACGTGCGAGAGGTGGGTGGCACCTCGCTCCAGGCAGTAACGATGGTAGATCTGGCGCTTGCCAGCCTCCTCGTCCACAGCGAACTTGTCCAGATTGTTGTAGAAATCAGTGTTGCCGGCGCACAGATAGCGGCCCAACAATGTGGCATGAGTGGTGAAGACGGTGGCAATCTCCACCTGGCGAGTGCGCAACACAATCAATCCCACGCCGGCCTGCCACTCGTGAAAGTGGGCCACAATTCGGGGAGCACTCAAGCCATTGTTCTGGGAATAGGAGACGGCAAAGTTGCGGAACTCCTCCATGAACTCGGCAATCATGAAGCCCAGGATAATGGCATCGTTGGTCTCGATGTCGAGATGCGGAATTCCGATGTTGCACTTCTCCCACATCTCGTTCTTGAACTGATCCAGCTTCCAGGCGGCGGATCCAATGTCGAACAGGATCAGTTGCGGATTGCCATCGACCAGCCAGCGACCGGTGTGGATTTTGTAGCCGCGTGAGCGCATTGTATTGACGGCGTCCAGCAGGGGATTGCCCCTGGGGAACTCCAGCTCCTCCATCTCTGTGCGAGCGCAGTGCTCCTTGTAGGGTCCCATCATGCACAGCTGCTCGCCCATCTCCTCGGTGGAGACATAGGCCTTCGATCTGATCACCGTGTAAATGCCACCCACCTTGTTGGCCACCTCCCAGGCCACCTCGAAGTTCCAGCGATTCTCCCGGGAGGCGATGTCGCCCCGATCGAAGTAGTCCTTCAGGTCCGCCCCGGACTCTACTCTTGAAAAGCGACGATTCATCTGAAGGAAGAGAATGTGAAGCCACGAATTAGTTTCTTTCCAAGGAATTTGCATCGAGATTCTGTTAGATTCTGTTTCTGGTTGAATGTCCCACCCGGAGGGCATAGGAGGTGGACTCCTGATCCTCGAAGCGATAGGACTGTTGTCTGCGCATCATCTTGATATGCTGCGATCTAGGCGCCGCTTTAGCTGAACCTCTCTGTCGAGGCTCTCGTTTCGGACTGATAGTGTCAAATAAATTTAGCTACCGGCTTGACCCACATTACAAGCCCCGGCTCTCCTTATCGCCTTACAGTCATGCACTGAGAACGTTTGCTTGGGAATCATTTAGCTATTAAAGGTGCTCAGGATTCGTCTTTTCTAGCAAACTCAGGAACGGGTTTAGAGTTTCTTTCAGTGCTCTAAATGCTCTTGATGTTTTTTTGCTGTTGGTCATTTGTTGCATCACCACCACGCACCGAGGTGCGATCGATCCATTATCAACCGAATGCAGTTCCATCGATCGGTGCAATTTATGGCCCTGATAAGACTATAAGGCTATGCGACATCGCCTCTGTCCCTGACTTTTAGTCGCTTGGCATGTACTATGGTCTATATACTTGCCATATTTCCTTCCTATAGAAGGTCTAGTCCATAAACCAAATGTTTCGTTCTATTTCGGGATCTCGGAAATGGTTTGGCATCATCGGGCAAAGATGAGTTTGCCAATTTTATCCTCAAGATCGTATATAAACAAGAGAATCAGCGAAACGTCATTAAATGGTCGAGAAAATGTCGTAGATTCCAAAGTATATAATTTGCTTTTTGAAACCAAGAAAAAAACTGCGAAATATGTCATTCAACTATCAATGGGATTTGCACTTCCCTGAAGGTTATTTATTTATCAAAACCCAACCCAACCCCCTAAAACAATCTAATCGTAATTGATATAACAAATATTATCTCAACGCCTAGAAAGGCGTTACTTGGATTATAGAACTAACAAGCTGCCAGAGGTCATCCAACAGCGTTAAGGTGCAACTTTCTCTCTTACTTTACAATTTTGGTTGAAAAAACATCAAGATGAGGAGGAAAGGAATTTTGTTTTTTTTTTGGCAATTGAACTGACAGTTTCTTACACTTGAAAATATTTAATTTAATTGATTTCGATTAAGAAGGGGGAAGGGAGGTGCCCCTATTTCTCTCGCTCGCACACGCACACGGTTGCTGCAACACAACTCCAAGCCACACAACAACAAAAGCAACTTCAGACCTGAAATATCTAAAAAATGTTTTCTTAATTAATTGTATTAAATTTACATTTAATTAAAAACTAAGCCTTTGTTTTCGGCATTCTTGAGAAAGAAATTATTTTAAAACCTGCAATAAATAAATATTTTATAAAGGATATCCTTTATCCTTTATCCCCAATACCTCACTCTCCCTTCAATACAAATCCTGTGTGCGCCACGCCACTGTCGGTGTGTGTGTGGGGCAAGCAGGCACTGAGATATTTTTTTTTTCACTGCCAGAGAGCGGCGGAAAGTCAAATAAAGGTCATTGGCAGTGCTGGTGCTGGTGCCGCGACGTCGTTCTGAGCATTAAAAATTATTCACCATTGTTGGTATAGTTTCTTGTATTTTGTATTTTTTTGCAACCCGCTCAACAAGTTTAGCTTGATAATTTGTTTTTTTTTTGCAATCGCATTTATGTACCTCCCTCCACTCCAACCCAAGGTGAGTGATCAGGAAGAAAGCAGGAAAGGGCACAAGAGAGAGAGCGAGGAATTTTATAATTTTTTTTTTCTATTCACATTAGCGGCCGGCGCATTGATAGCAGCGACTGCCCCTTCCTTATCAACATCATTGTTTATGTTTCGCTTTTATCACTTTTCAGCAGGTACTGGAACATGTTTCTATATAATTTTTCAGCGTCACCTTGGCGCCAATTGCAAAATCCGAATCCGAATCCGAATCCGAATGCAATATAGAATAAAGCTGATAACACAATTTGTTTATATTCGCGTGGGTGTTGGTGGGAGGGGGAATTGGCATTGGGAATTGGCACGCGCACAGCTGAGAGTTGAAAAATTGTATTCACATTTTTATAAAAATCACCTTAAAGCTACACCCAGCCGCTGATGTTGGCAACACGAAACAAAACAGGCAACTGAAGAAGAGATCGAAAACAAAAAGGAAAATCGCTGGGCACCCCGGGCGGATTGTTGTTGTTGCTGCCGGATGGGAGTTTGCGCAGGGAGACAAGAAGAAAGTGCCAAAGAGAGAGGGCAGAGTGAAAAGAGCGGACAGAGAGCCAACAAACAAAACCTTCCTAAGGTGACAGCTGTCCAGACCGGTGTTTCGAGTGCGATATACCGGGTTCACGCCGCATTTCTATAGCATACTTTTGGGAGTTTATTTGCATAGCTAAATAATCAACAATTTTTATTTATTTTAAGAGTATATTTAATAGGTAAACATAATAAACATTTGTAACACCTGCTTTGTTAGTTAATCTTGGCTCTAAAAGAAATTATAGCTCTTTTACTTGATATAAAATATACTTTCAAGTATACCAGGGCCAACGGGGCGTATGACCGTTTCTTGATATGAGAAAAAATACCATATTCTGGTATATTAAAATGTATCTCAAAGATACAAAACTCAAATGCACATGTTTTTATAACACATTTATAAGAATTATATTTCTTACATTATACAAATTATTTTACCTGGTAATCAAGGTATACCCATATTAGCTTTTAATAAAATTTTAAATTAAGATAATTCGTTTGAAAATGCCATTTCAAATCGGCGCCAGATAGAATATCTTGATAGACATTGCCAGATTCAACAATAATTCAAAATACTAAAGGGCGCGGACTTCAAAATGGAATGTTATCAATCGCAAACGCAATTGACAAGTAATTTTATTTAATATATAAATATTTTATTTTACTTGCTATGGAAAATGAAGTGTTTTTATATAACAAGATTAAGCAATCAAAATTGTCACCTTGATCCATTTCATTTTATATTTTTATACATCCACGACCATCTATAACTGACCACCGTCATTGTTAACCTTCAATACCATTCAGTTTTCGTACATAAGTTCATATTTCAAACAAATTTGAACAGTTTGTCGTAACCTTGCTCTATAAACATTTTAATGTCCGCTCACTTAACCTCAATTAAAATTGGAAGATGTGCACGCAATTTCTTCTCTATTTCTTCATCACTCACTCTATTGCAGTTGACGTTTTCGTTTTTATGTTTATTAATTGAAAAGTGTGAAGAAAAGGCTATCATTTACCAATAGAAAGCAATAGGGAATGGAAATGGTAGTAGGGGGATAGTCAGGGAACTGGGTCAACTGAATGACCGCAAATATGCCAATATCATGACTTTCATTCATTTTGAATGTTCTTGCTTGAGGAGTCGTTTTTCATATGCAAATATAATTTGATAGTTTCGAGATGAAAGTCATCATTAAAGGAGAATTCAGGTTGGGTGGTGCTGCATCAATTGACATTCCGGGCGGTTCACAAGGTCACAAACATTAACATTATTATTAATTCCTTTCTTCCTCCATATTTTCGTCCTAGCCATGTTTACTTCTTGCTGCCTGCTTTGAATGTCTTTGAAGCGATTTTCGCTTTGTGTCCTTGATAAACATCCATTGATAACAGACACAATATAACAAAAGCAACATATCTGATTGTGACGCATCCTAGCTGGAGCTTTCTAGCTGTAAATCATTTTAGTCTACATTTGTTCATTTAGTTGCCCCTTTCTCCACCCTTTTAGGTCCGATTTTAGTTTGTTTTGTAATTTCCTGCAGGGACCATTGTCACAGGATGCCGCCACTAGTTTTTAGCTGTGTTGGTACGCTTCCTCTAAAAGGATAACACTCAGTCACTCAGAAAAAATTGCAAAAATTCCTAAAATGTTTTGTCGTAATCTGTAGGGTCAAGGACAACAATTGCAATGGTTTTTATAGTATTTTATGTAACTATTTTAATAGAGCTTTAAATGTAAGTGAGAATACAGCATTTCCTTAGATGAAACTAGGATCCGTTTCCTTTAAAGGCACTATTATTGCATCAGCTAAACGAATCATAATTAAGACTTATCTTCCACTATCATCCAAAAAGCGTTAGAGTGACAAAAATAAAATGGGAATACGAATATAAAGCAAAATAATCGAGGACAAGCGGTTTTGCCACGCCATAAAGAGCTTAATTAAAAACTTGGCCATAATTCATTAGTGACCATGGCCAGGCACGTGAACTTCAGTCTGCCATCGAAAGAAGACTAAGCCAAAGGCTAAGTGACGGGAGTTGGGAGGAAATTTAACTTAACCGACTTAAGGTTAGGGGACGTCCAAGTCAAATGTGACTAATTTATGTCATGGCACCCCATACTAAACCACCCTTCCCATTTCTAGTCCCATTCCCTTTGACTTTTCCCACTCCCAAGCCTCCGCTGTCGAAATATTGCAGGACAATAAAGATAACAACGAAAGGAGCTTCCACGGAGCGGCGAGGTTGTGTTGATTGCTTTGATGCGGCATAAGCAAGGACTGTTGAAGACCAGAGAATCAAGAACTCAGCCGACTAAAGGATACTATGTAATGTTCTATATATAATTATATTATATTATATTATAACTATTATACAAAATTTCCGAGGAATACACGAAAATATTTTACATTCTTTTAATTAATAAAAACTTCCCACTAATATTAACAAAGTCACAGTTTTTACAAAATTGCGAACGAATTAAATAATTCTTATTCCTCAATTTGAATCCAGGACTCCCTCGTCTCCGAAAAAATACCTTCTACAAAATGTGTTGCCTACTGGGCGGCGCATGCGTTGGGAGTGCGCCGAACATGCAACATGGTGAACGTGGTTACCGCGATGGGTGGCGCTGACTGCTGGGGGCGGCGTGGTCGGAGGATGCTCTGGTCGTGTTTGTATACAAAAAGTATTCACAGCAGCAGGAAGAGCAGCAAAAACAGAAGCCCTCAGCAGCTGACGACGCGAATTCGAAATTCGAAAACTGTTATCAACAAACCCGCTGTATCTGTGTGAATGCGTGCGTGAGTGTGTGAGTGTCAACAACATTTGTGTGGGTGCGCTCTTGCCACTGGCAGATGAAGCCCATCAGTTGGCGGCTGTTGCACGTTGCGTGCGGTTTCGTTTGACTCCGACCTCCGAACTCACATCCTTCGGGCATCGTGTCCTCGTCGAATTTCAAATAGTGCGTACCCTTGTCGCCGGTCCTCGGTGGCAGTAGTTGGCGTTGGCGTTGGCGTTTTTTTAATAACTCACCAGCGAGTGGCAACTAGTCGCGACTACTGCGTCCTGGCAATAGACCCGACAAGTCCCAGACTTGTCATTCACTATTCGTAGTTCGCGACAATCGGTTGTCGCAACGGTTCTCCTTTCAAATTCAAACTGGTGATCGGTTTTAAACAGAATTTGAAGTTATTTTTTAAATACTCAACAAACCAAACTTTAAGTTTCAATTTTTAAATAAAGTTCATGTGGAATCACAAAAACATAACTCGAATTTAGATATTAATTTTTTTTACCCATAACCCACAATATACAGAAGATTTCTGCTCTATTACCTTATATAAATAATAATAATAAAATATATACAATCTGAAGAGTTTTATTTCTTTGACATTAATTCTTCAAGATGATAAAGAGATAAATGGAACCAAGTATAACAACAATTATCATTCAATTTAATTAAAAAAAAAAAACAATCCAGATAAATTATCAAGATTATGCCTTAATTGTTGATTTAAATCAAGGCTTTAATTAATTGCTAATTTAAAGCCTTTGGGAACGCCACATATTTGTAATTAATGCGCTTAAACTCATAAAGTATACGCCCCGTGGACCAACTGAAATATTCACAAAAGTTTGTCTCTGCTGCACCTGCTCCAGTAAAAGCCTCCAAAGGGCAACATCAAAAACCACTTTATAATGCGATTTGCCAGCAAAACCATTTAAATTGCGTAATTAATTCAAGCGAGCATCGCTGGGCAGGAGCAGAGGAACAGAAGCAGAAGCGCCAAAGGAGCTCCAGCTCTTAGGGAAATAACCAACATTTTAATGAAAATAACTCGGCAGGCTTCGCGTAGAAAGATTCTGTTTTTCCTAACAAAAGGGTAATTCAGAATATTGAAGACTTTTCCTCTAGACTTTAAATATAGTCAGAATTGAAGATTTTACAGACTTGAAACACCTTGAAGGGTATTCCGCGTTCCATTACGGAAGGTCCAGCTGCTTTTCTCTTTAAATTTTGTATGCATTGCCTAAGCCTCGAGCAGGGACTTGCTGCAAAATTGCGAGGGCGAGAGCACCCTTAAAATATGCTGAGCACATCAATTTTTCAGGCAATTTAATTGAAGAGCTCTCAGAAATTTTTGAATTCTGGCAACGAAATCTGAATCACTTTATATGATGAGCTGAGATTCATTTATCCCGCTGCCAATTTGGTCGCCACGCCTTGGCATCCTGTCCTCGACAGGACTAGGGTCCTGTCCCTCGCTCCGTCGCTCCGCCAGACGTTCAAATCCCGCTTAAACCAAACGGAAATAAAAACACAAGGCAGATAAATGAAATCAAATCAAATAAAACCAAATTATATGGGAAACGCGGGACCCTTAATATATATATTCCTTGCTCATTCCTCAAATTTGTGCTTTTTTCCTTTTGAGCAGGTTAAGCGGGCTGCAAATCCGCATCGCATAATGAAAATCAAAGTACATAAATATAAAATTAAATGTCGTAAATAAAGAAAAAATAATAACACCAGACCCTATAAAATATAAATGTGAATGTGCGTGGCGACGCGACCCACGAGATGCCCGACGACAAAAAATAAAACAAAATTTAAGAAACGTGCCACATTAAATATTAAAGGAAGTCAGTAGGCGGAGAAAAGTAAAAAAACAGATTTTGGAGACTGACAGATTTCGGTAAGTTGCTAAAATTAACTTAATTCATTTAGAATATAATATTAAGAACGGGAGAATCTGGTGGTATATGAATTGAAATCATTAAAGAAATTTCCTCTTCCTTTAGGGAATTTGAATTCTTAGGAATCCAGCTTCACCAGCTTCTGTTGTTGTCCTCCGAAATCCTAAAGCCAAGCCAAATCAATTTTCCATCCAACACATTTTTTCTCACACATGTAATAAAATTATAGGCACATCGTTAGCTAATCAATGAGCGGAACTGTGATTTATCAGCTCCTCTATTGATTTATTTGGAATGCCACTGAAAGCATTCCACTTCATTCCATTCCATCACATGCTTCCTAATTTTTTTGTTTTTTGTTTTAACATTTACGAGGCTGCTTGTGCATTTGTGAGAAAGTCCTGGGGCAGGGGAAATGCTATAAAAACAAAGTCCTGGCCATAAAACATAAGAGACGGTCAGACCAAAGTGCAACCGAAAAAAGTCCAAGGAATCGCATATGTGAAGCATAAAAAGTTGGTCGTCGGCATTTCATAAATAGTTTTATGTGGCCCATCAAAAATGTGTAAAAGCCGCATAAAATAAAAAGGAATAAATAAGCGAAAAACCAGAGTAAGCTTTAAAGGGAAACTCATCCAATCACTGGTGGGGGAAATTGTATTTTGGTTTAGTCAAGCAAAATTCTATGCAAATGAGTTTCCAGGGCGAGAAAAGCCTTTTCCAATTTTATTGTTTTCCTGCTCGGAGAGTTTTTTTTATCAAACCAGCCCTATTGGTGGCGCGTTGAAGCGTCGGAATTTGGCAAAAGCCACAGCAAACAAAACAAAATGAAAAATAAAAGACAAAAAAAGTGAAAAGGGGAAATGAAAACAAATAGAAAATGCCGTGAAAGTTTTATACGATTTCGAAGGAGGGCCAAACAGGCGTGACAAAGGACCAAAGGGTTAGCGGAGGCAGTTGGAATCCCCATCCTGATGAATGGGATGTCAGTTGGGGGTCCTCGGGATATGTGTTCATATGTGTAAGTAAATATTTCATGTTGACTTGACTGGCTTGGAGAGACTTGAACTTAAAGTGTAAATGATTTAGTTAAATAGGATCAAATGACGGAAAATTTGATTGAATACCGAAAGGGTTTGCCATATTCTAGGGCCAGTTTAATCAATATTTAATGAAAGTTTACTGTTTCTACTTATCCTGTCATTAAGCTTATCAGTTGCATGAGTGATTAGCTTAATCAGTGGAAGAGTGCAGGGAAATAAACAAATAAACAAATCGACAAGTGGCAGGCAAACACAGGAAATGAAGTCAAAGGCAAAAAAAGTTGGAAACCAATTAATGCAATAATGCGGGTTAGAATGGAGAGACCGAGGAGGTGATGGTTGGGGCCATAACATGGGGGTCATGGTTCTGAAAGCTCTACTCTTATCTACGTTACGCCGTACGTCTAAAAATAAACTATTTATATTTTGGGTATCAAAGGGAGTAGAATTCAGCCCCATCCCTATGTCTGCCACCCACCTGCCAGCTCTGTCTCTTTGGTTATAAAGTTAATAAACGTAAAATGAGCTTGTCCCATCAACAATCCTCATAACAATGAAAATTTCCTTCTTCCAGCACGTGAGCGAATAATGCAAAGTCCTTTTGGTTGTCATCAGAATGCTGTTGTGGTTCAAAATGTGTGTTTGGTTATAAAGTTTTGCCCGAATTTAAAGGGCACCGCTTACTTTATTTTATTAACTGTGAAAGATTATTTTTTATTACTTTAATAGAAAATATCTATACCTTTTTAAAGTCTTTATTTCTAGCTTATTCCTTTCATAATCATTGTGTTAGGGTGTTCTCCTCTTCGGCTTGTTAAGGATACTTGTATCTATAACGAATTTTGTCGCTTTGGTGTTGATTATAACGATAAGCACTTCAACCACAGGCATGCAAATTGCCAGTAGGCAGAATCTTAAAATTTAACAGCCCTGCCCTTTGAACACTCACATTTACATCCACAGGAGCATATATATCCTGTACGTATATACTAAAAAAAAGGACTTCCTAAAGAACCTCCTCAGGCAAATTCAATTTCGATGCCATTCCCTTTCCGCCTTCCAGCTTTATTGGAACTTTTCTAGTTCAGCACATTTGACACTTGAGATGGCCTTTTGCCCGATCTACCGCCTCCTGTCTCTGTCCATGTCTGTGGCAGTGTGGCCGTCCTTTTCCGGTGTTACGTGTGTGCTCAGTGAACCGTTAAACTGCTGACATGGCCACTCAATCTCACCTTAGCAGCAACAGGTGCCCGGAATGGGGCTTATTGAAATGTTTTCGACACTTTTTGATTGACACAAAATGAAAAAAAATTTGTTATTGAAAAACAAAGGTATTTGCTTTGAACGGGAAAAAATCTCTAATCTGAATATTACTTTATTCTTGATCTGAAAGGTGACAGATTGCCAGTTACATTCTTCTCTTTAATATTTGACTCCAACTTAAGTTTAGCAAATCGTTTTTCATCTTCTTAAACTTTCACTGTTCATTGAATCCGGAAATTTAGTAATTATTCAAATATTTCTGTTCTTGGCATAAATCACGGGCCGCACGTGTTAATAATGTTTGCCAAAAATCGCAAAAACACAGGCCAGGCAATTCCCAAAAGTTTATTCCATCTCACTTTTGCTCGCTGCCACCGGCTAATAATCTGTTTGGGCCAGAAATATAGCCCGCAGTTGTCTGGGCCAATAATTCATTCTAGATTTGGTTTTGGTCCGGCCTTGTGTTAAAGTTTTTCCTTGGAATTTCTTTCGATTTCTGTGGTCCGCAGATGTCATCCTCCGTCTCCCAGCTGGACTGCAGCATATCTCTCTTCTAATTTGCATTTTTATGTCTGTAAGTGATATTTCTTTTCGCACCCCCATCCTCTCTGCCAGTTTTTCCTCCAGTTGCCACAAATGGCAGCCAAGTGGAATACAGAATTTTTATGTTCAGTCACATGAGTAAGTGAGTTCTGCGTGGCTAGTGGGTGGTGGGTGATGGGTGGTGGGTGGTAGGAGTGGCAAAAACCAGACAGAAATGCGGACCAAGTTTCTGCTGCTTGGTGTGATAAAGCCTGAATTATTAAATATACATAAATCAAGAGACGAGAAAAATGTAAGCGGTTGGAGGAATCCAAGTAACTACAGTTTATACCAGATTTTACTCCTTTTTTTGAAATATTTAAGCTGGAGCTTATACATGCTTGGCCTTGAACGAAAAAAGATGCTCATACTGGGATACAAAATAGAATGCGAATACATTTTTTCATTTAAGATGGCTTAAGTGTAGGATAAAATATTAACACCCTACTTGGCAGGGCTATAAAACTTTTCCAACTCAGATTTGTGGGAGCAGTTAAGCCAAATTGATATTATATATCACAAGCATGTATGCGTCGTTTATTGCAGTTATTTCTAAAAGCATCCTTGTTTTGCGGCTTGATTTGCATAATCAGCTTACAACTAATTAAAAGGCAATCAGCCAGATGGAGATGCCAAAGGAGACGAGGCCTAGATTGCCGGCTAGAGTAAAGCCCTCAACAAGCTGATTACATACACACATTTTCACCTGGTGCCCCCATTGCCACTTCCATCCAACGGGGAAAGCCATTTCTTTCTTACACCTTTCACTCTCTGGCCGCACCTGTTACATCCAGAAAGGAAGCAGAACAGACAGTCGGGCAGGGAGAGGCAGGAAAGTACGAGATCCGTGTCCTGACCCAATCAGTGCGTCGGAAAATGAAATTTTCCCCGGCATAATGGAAAACGGAAATGAAGTCCGTGAATATGCAGACTCTGATGGCAAGTCGAGCCCACACTAGCTTAGAAACTTGATGGAAACTAAAGCCAATATGCTTCGGGTTAGCTTGAACTTGGAGCTCCGATGCATATCTGAACAAAAGTTTATTTTTCTATCATGATTGGATCGCGTTAATGGATAAAGTTGGGAAAAACTAATCAAAAAATGGGTTGAAATATGAAATGCACGTAAAGGTGCCTTTTACTTATTTAATACATAAAAAAATTATTTATCCAAGAGTTCCAAGCTCTTTGAACTTCTTGTTTTCTGTCGTTTGTCAATAACTTTTCCAAACAAAAATTTACTTTTAATCACCATTTCTCACATTCCGCATTTATATTTCTCATTATTTCAAGTAGACGCAAAAAATTAGCACTCTAAACTTTGTCCTTGCTTTAATTGGCCAATGTAAACAGGGAAGGCCTGAAGAAATGCTCATTTTGTCTTGCTTGCATTTTGAAATGCTTGAAAGAGTTAAAGCAAAACTTGGTGAAGTTATGTTGAAAAGGAAAAGCCTATTAAAAGTTTTCTTTCAGAAGGCAAACCAAAAAGTGAAAAACTGAAGAATCTTAGCTGCAAGAGAATCCTAACTGCAAGGAATTAAATTACGTTTACGCAGAGTTGGCTAGAATAGGATTTAATGCGTGTAAGGCCGAGTTGGTGCTGTCTGGGCGCTAATTTGATATCAGCCAAGGGTAAACACATCCTGTCCGGACCAGTCTCTGTGTCTGTCAGGTTAATAGCTATCTGGGAGCTCCGCCATCGCCCCTTTCCGTCCGCCAGGATCTCGTTTTGCCGCTCGACTTCCAACAGGCCCATTAAAAGGTCTCTAAACTCATATGCATTTGTCTCACGTGTCGGCATTCCGTTTATTGCCAATCTGATGAGTAGGTGCTGGTGTGCGGGGCTGGCACAGCCACGTTTGGCGCTCATTAATTTCCATCGTGTAGGTTTTTAATGAAGATGCGTGCCTGCCACATCACAAGGCAGCCAAAGCCCAATGGAGAGGGTCCTGGGCTTCAACTTCCGCTCGGAACAGTCAGGAATAATTTATGCTAAGCCAAAAAGTTAACCCGCCGCTTGTTAACCGTATTAAGCCGGTAGCATCGGGCTTTTGCCATGAAAAAGGACCCCACAATGTTTACAACAAAAACAAATACGGATGCCAACATCATCCCCAAGGTGGGATAAACTTTTTTGTGAAATTCTAAGCAGTTGACTTATTTCAATTATGAATAATTAGCGGGTTGAGTATGGAAATTTGATGCTTCTTCGGGGTAATTTTAGGGCAATGAATTCGTATTTTAAAATTTAAAGGACTTGCCCAACCTTTGGCTTCACTTTTCTATTAAATAAATATTCAAAAGCAATAAAGACGACCAACCAAAGGGTCGTAGAACAATAAGGACATTCCCCTAAGGACGTTTAAGCGGCTTGGCTTGGCTTGAATTAAATCTTTTATTTAGTCTACGAAGAGAAATGAAATTAAATGTTTAAGCAAGGCGAGAAAAAGACAAAACGGGCGCCGGACCATAAATAAACAAACACACATCTAGATAGAAAAAGGACCCCACACCAAGGCCAACTAATCACCGTTGACAGTAAAACGAATGAAAGTCGAAAGACACTGAACTGGACACAGGATAATATCCTAGTGGGACAGGACATTAAAGGGGATGTAAAGAGACGAAGCTGCACACAAACTTGATTTTGTATCATCCTTGTTCGAGTGTGAGTGTGTTTTGTTTTTCTTTTCAGCTTTTTATTTTCCTTTTAATTTAAGTTGATGCGCCAAAGTGCAAATAAAGGAAAAGATTTATAAACAGAACACAGGGCACTTCCGCTCTTCCCTGCTAAGTGAAATATTTACATTGCCATAACAAAAAGTAGGAGCACCAAATAGGGAAAGCTATTTCGGCGGGAACGAAACTTGTATATCCTTTCAGGTGAACGTGTACAAAAAACAGAAGGAGTTCCACACGAAATTAAGAATAAACATACATTATAGAGCTTTAAATAGTCTCCTTCCTTTTGAAAAAATAATATTACCATTTGTAAGGGTATAAAAATAAACAAACTAAAACTTAACCACCATCGCACATGAGCCACCCACGCAAAAGCTTTTCGGCCTCAAAAAAACCATTTCGTTTTGTTGCCCTGTTTTTTTTTGCTTTTTCACGAAAAATGTCCTTCTCTTCATTTTGTTTCGTTTTTGGTCACAACAGAATGAAAACCGCAAATGTGCCAGAAACTGTGTTGAAACCGAATGCATACTTTCTCCCACAAATTTTGTATGAAATTTTAAGCTTTAAGTAAAATTTAGGGCAATGACAACATAAATTTTGATCTCCACTGGAGGGTTTCAACTTAATTTGACAGAGATTTTCATCCCAATTTATTTAATGAAGCCTCCTGCCTTGGCTGAGGGCGAAAAATTGAAAATATTTTACGTCAAGCGGGAAAATGTTCAAAGTAAAGCGACTTTTGTATTCCCAACCTTTGCCACTTTTGTCCTTTGCAGATATAAATAGTTTTCTGTTGACTGTCGGATGCTCTTATCCTTTTATTAGGTTGACGTTAACTGTCCAGGCCCGGGGCTTAAAAAAAAGGATAATGAGCCAACATATGTTTGGGCTCAGAATGCAAACATGGGAAAAGAGGGAAAACCCAAACAAAAACCAAGCAACGGCAAACAAAACCAATTTTCCGCCCTTTGGCAGCATATTTAAAAATGACATGCGGAAAGGTGGAGAATTTCCCCAAAAGCTGTTTGTCCGTCTGAGGCAGTGGGAAAAATGCCAGAGTTAGAGGACAAATGTGCGAAAGCGACACAAGCTAATAATATTTATGGGCGCTCATTTTAATGCCGACTGTCAGCGCCCAAATAATGCCTCTCTACACACACGAGGCTTTGAAAACGGCAAGAAAATCTCCTGGAAAGCGGCTTAGTGGAGGACAGAGAAGGTCCTGCACGAAAGCCGATGTTGTGTTTAATTTGTAATAAAAATAAAGTGCACATTCATGAGCCGAGACAAGCAGTCAGGTAAGCCAAAATAAATTTGTTTTGGCTCAAACATTTTTTTCATTTTTTTAAGAAATAGAAACAAAGTTTTGTTAAATCTTAAAGCTTTAATAGACAAAGTATTTAAAAATGTTTGTTCGTTTACACCATTTAAGCTTATCTGCGTAAAATTATTCAAAAGAACACAAATCTTTCTCGGTAAGCAAAAAGTTGTTAAAAAAGGGAATCTCCTTGAGATATCCATTTCTTTAAAGAAGAAAAAAGCTGGGAAAGGTTAATGTAATTGGGTTTTAAATTAGGTAATCTTTTAAGCATTTTCGCAGGTGATGAAATTTTTTGCTTACTTAAAGTCCTTTTTTTCTTGTTGCCCGTCACATTTATCTGGAAATTTTATTAGACAGCATTCGAGAAATTTCAAATCGAATTGCAGGGGTCATTTAAATGTTGCCTTGAAATTTAATTGAAATTGTTTCACTGGCATCTGTTAAATGGTCTCAGTTTGATAAAAAGGAGGTGCGGCGTTTGCTTTACTCCAACTATCTTACTTTCGGCTTTGCTTAGGAATCCTAAATCCTTGAAAGACCAAAAAAAGATTATTTTTGTTTCTTTCACGCTTTGGAGGACAAACTTGACTTGGCCCAAAGAAAAAGTTTTTTTTCAGTAAATTGGGGAAGCCAAACGGTTGCCAAGGTCGCCCAAAGCTGTGACAGTTTCCTTTCATTTTCCTCTCCTTTTTTATAGATGTATTGATAGGAAGATATCACTCGGCAAACCGAACTGAAAACCGCAGGAAAAGTCAGTCCACGAATCTTACTTGGAAAAGGGGCATTTGATAGCATTTCAAAAAGTTACCGTCTCACATTGCATACTTTGAGCCCTGGCTCACGTGCCTGGCTGCGTACTTATGTGGGTGGCTGTGTGTGGCATGTTTAATCAGGCTGAAACCATAAGCAAATAGGCAAATTGTTTGCAAATAAACAAGTCGGAAAAGTTTACGAGAACGCTTGAAATGCTGACGTGTAAAGGGAGGAAAAACTTTTATCTCTTTGTCAGGGATAAAACATTTTCCCCAAAAAGGGAAAGTGATGGAATATCAAATACATTTCATAAGGTTTTCAGAGAATTTTAATTTCACCTAATGCATTGCTTTTAAAGCAAAACATTTTAAGCCATATTAAAAGACCACGTAGTCCTCCTGGATAGGCTATTACTTTGCCAAGAATCATCTGATTCTACTACAACTTCTGATTCACTTTAAATATTTTTGAAAATAGTATGTCCCACGCCAATGTCCATATCTTTGTCATTATTCATCCGATCCTTGAACGGCATACCTTAAAAGATTTGTAAATCGATTCCCTAAAAATCTGCATTTAAATCTTCAAACTATTTTTTTTTCGATTTGTTGTCAATTTTTCTGATGATTTCCCTTTCAAAATATTGGAAAATCGAGGGTTTGCCTAATATGGACCACACCGATGTCTATATCTTTGCCAATATTTATCCGATCCTGGAGTGGAATACCTTTAAAGATTTGTAAATCGATTTCCTAGAAATCTGCATTTAAATCTTGAAACATATTTTCGTTTCGATTTTTTGTCAATTTTTCTGATGGGTCCCCTTTCAAAATTTTGGAAAATCGCGGATGCGCACAATATGACCCACGCCAATGTCCATATCTTTGTCAATATTCATCCGATCCTTGAGCGGCATACCTTAAAGAATTTGTAAATCGATTCCCTATAAATCTGCATTCAAGTCTTGAATCGTATTTTCGTTTCGATTTTATGTCAATTTTTCTGATGGGTCCCCTTTCAAAATTTTGGAAAATCGAGTCTTTGCCTAATATGGACCACACCGATGTCTATATCTTTGTCAATATTCATCCGATCCTGGAGTGGAATACCTTTAAAGCTTTGTACATCGATTCTCTATTTAAGTAATCAATTTTCATAGAAATGTTTTCACTTGCTTTTGAAGTTGTGAGCCAATTCCAGGAAAAGCTTTTCCTTGGCAACTGCATCACAGCCATACATTGTTATTGTGCTAGAAAGCAATTGGAAATACAATTTACATTTCCCTTGTTTGCCCCCAAAGGGATCAATTACTTGACTCCCATTTTCTCATTACGACCAATAAATAAGTCAATGAGCATGCGACTGACTGACTGACCCATAATATTTGATGGCTTGTCGGGCCATAACAAAAAAGTCTGAGGCAAAATATGACCCCTCTTTGGGTGCTTTGGGTTCTTATGCCGAATAAGATGAAAGGTTCGAATTTGTTTACGCTTCTGAGGAAAGGCAGCAATTGATGCGTTAACCCCAATTTGATTTGTCTCTTTGTCAATTGCTCCAGGGACTTTCAAGTGCCAGCTCCCAGGCTCTATTATCCTTGATTTCCCATTCATTGCCTAAGCTGGCCAGATTACTGTTCATTAACATACTACAGGACTTCTAGGCAGGCAGGCCCTGTCAACAGGATCTGAGCGGAATCTGAACAAACAATAACAATTCCAAACCGTCTGAGTGCCAAACAATGGCCAATGTATGTCCTGGTCCCGCTCAAATACAAACAAGTAAATAAATATGCTTCGGTTCAGCATAAATAAACCACAGTTTCGGGGTGGTTTCTGCCACTGCAGATGGTGACCCACATTCCTGCAGATGGAGACAGATTATGAGAGGCCGTTGGGGGAGGTCCTTTTCCCAGCTTAAAGTGCTGGGCAAACAATACCCCAAGGGGCTCTTGTAGTTTTACTCGGCGAGACCTTGAGGTTTACAGGACTTTACAATAGAATACTATGTGGAACTATTTAAGGCTTAGTAAATGCTAAAATAGAATATACATTATGAATAGAATGAAACTCAATAAATCAGCTTGAACCTCATAAATCACAATGCCAATATTCGAATTTGAATACCGCAAAAAGTTGGCCTCGTCTGTGCAACCAAATGGCGAAAACCGACCGCCACAAAATAAGTTTTTCCGTTATCTCCCGTTTTATGCCCAATTTTTGCACGCTGCGATGGTTGCAAACGAATTGATTTTCAATTTTTATGCTTGCCTAAACGGAAAATTTGTGCACATCCCAACAAGGACGAGCCAAAGGACTACGCCAATCAGTTTTCTGGGGTGTTCGGAAATGGCAATGCATTTATTATGAATGAAGACAGCAAGGAGATGCTCTTATGGACAAAAGTAAACCTATACAGGACTCCCCTCCATTGTCAACATTTTTTGCGAAGGTTCCCTCGAAATTGTTCATTCCATTTCGTCCCGTAAGTTTAATGCAAATATACACACAAAATTTACATATATATTCGTTTATGAATTTGTTTTCGGTTGAAAAGCTTAGGGAAATTGCCTGGGGAAGGACCTGGCAAAAATTATATTTACTTTTACTTTACTCTGAAACGAAAGAAATCTTTAAAAATGTAATTTTAAACTGGGGCAGCTTTCAGGTTAGTATTTGTTATGCTAATTTCAAAATTTTACCAAATAATTCATTTCATTCTCGCTGTGTTGACAGCCTCATTATGCAACGCCACTCCATAATCTGTTGCAAATTGAGAACGATGCTGGCATTTTGTTTGTCTGCATGTGAATTACCCAAATATTGTGGTTACTAAATTGTTATTAAAATATCAGCACACATGACCACGAAACAGAGGGGTTTTAGTTACATTCAATTTGTTATTTTCCCTTTTAAAGGATACAAGTTTCGTTCTGATTTTCAGTGTTTGAAGCATAATAAATTCTCTTGAATTGTTTTCTAAGCTTGTCTTTTCTTTTAATTTTTAACGAATTTTCAAGAAAAACCTTGCAACTCTTAGAACCAGTTCATGAAGACCTTTAAAAACCCTTTCCCATTCTAAGGGACACCAGGCACTAATCACTTCCGCCTCCCAGGACACTCTTGTGGCAAGCCTCTAAGCTGCTCAATTTTGACCTTCGTCTATGCAGACTCTTCTCTGACAGCTTTAGCCAAAATACCACTCATTTTTCGATTCAATGTTTTTGATAAATGACCCAACCGGAGCACAAACTTACCATTTTTTCATTGGCTAAAGTTACGCAGAAGATTGATATCTTCCAGCTAATCACTTAACGCGTCTCGCGTGGATTTCTCAGTCTCCTGTTGCTTAAAAAAGACATTCATCAGTTTACGGCCAATCAATCAAAGCTGCAGTCTCGAATGGCAACGAAAGACTACACCGACTTCAAGCCAAGTCTGAGGATTAAGCTATAAACTCTTCTTAAAAAAGAAGTATCAAAGACAATATCTATATTTAGATTTTTCGCAAGTCTTTTACCCAAGTTTGTTAAAAAACTTGAAAATAAGCTGACTCTTTTCTGAATAGCAGATAAGTATGACCAAGATTTTCTTGGCTTCAACTACTTACCAGTATTTTATCCACCCCGTGTCCTGTGTATCCTGCGAGGGGTTCTCAGGTGTAGCGTCTGGTCTAATGACAAAGTTCTTTGTGGCATTTTGCTTATTATTTTTGTTTTACCCTTCGGTAAGTTTGTTAGTTGGTTCTGTACTTTGGCTACCATAAGCTCAGTTGTGTGTTGGTTCTTATTTGTTTAACAGAGCAGCTGTTGCACTTACAAGTGCCACATGGCGTATGCGTGATGCGGGGCAATGGAGGAAAGGTGTTAAGAAGAGGGATGAGTAAGCGATTTGACTTTGCTTATTTGTCAGTAACTTTCCATCAATTTAATTCGAGTTTTCAAGGAGATTGTTTCTTTGATTACAGAAATTGAATATTCCACTTCAGGCCAAGCCAAAATGATTACTCATTTAACTTTAATTTAACCTTCAATCAAGCAGCTGAACCCTCGAAGCCCTTGCCCCACACAATTATATTCTCAAATAATTAAAGTTGCCTCATCATTGTCTGGCCAGAGCGGGGAATCCTTAATAATACAGTTCAAGCACCTTTCATCAAAAAAGAGGAGTCAGGAGGGGTTTATTGTCTGACGATGTCCTGGGGGTTGATTCCCATTCAGACCGCCGGAAACCATCAATTGAAACATTTTCACTTTCATTCATCTTTGACCGAGTCTGACTTCTGGATGGATAAATTAAATTTGTGTGTTTGATATAATTAATTCGACAAACCCAAAGGGCAGTGAAGCAAACAAAATTCCACGCCTGACTTGTTTTCAGCTTCAGTTCCTTGTTTTAACGAAGATTTAACCGAAGATTTTGGCGGAGGATAACCCATCAAGAACCCTCTTCGAGACGAAGGACAATGAAAAATGCAACCCGAATAGAAGGCAACGTTTTTTTTCAGCTTCCTTGTACTTGTGACGAGCATGTCAAGTGGCCAAAACCAACACACACACGAAACACAGAGAGAGTGACAGAAGGGCTCGAGCCAATTAGCACAGGAACTGTCAGTTATGGCCAACTCTCAGGCACGTGCATTTGATGGCCAACGATAACCGAAAAAAACTTTTGCCAAGACATAAATCTCCAGTTCGGGAAGAGGCCTTCAGCAACAGGCGCTGCACAAACCGCAGATGACAACCAGATGGAAGAGATTCTCAACATTTTGACAGATAACAGGAACCGCAAATTGGGGCGCCACAACTCTTGCTTTGCCGCCGGTTCTGGGTTTTGCAATTTTAAATGATTTACACTTTTCGAAGTATCGAAAATTGATTGAAATCTCCTTTGCCTTATACGAACAAGTAACTGACTTCCTTTTAGGATTAAGACAAGTCCCTAAATCCCTGGGAAAGAAAATCTAGCCGCATTTTTCATATCCTAATCATCCCTAATTTTTTCCGCCTCTGAGGAAGCTTATTTCCTGCTTTCCTGCTCGACTTCAATAAGTCAATTAAACCTGACAGGGTGAAGGATAGGCGAAAATGCGAATCAGGATCTACTTTCGCACCAGACCCATTGCCACAAACATGTATATATAAAGCCTATTTAACTCATTCAGCAATAGAAAGAATGGCTTTGGCGGAGAACATTCATCTCCATTCATGATGGAGCAGAAAGTGAACTTACCATAGGAACTTAAGGATTTGTGGTTTGATGGAATGGGTGTAATGCATACTCGGTCATGGAAATTAATAAAAATTTTAATTAAATAGACGCTATAGAGGCAAGAAAATTGCCAAGTCTGCACGTGACTGGGCAAACAATTGCCAGTTGCCCTTCTCTCCCGAGGGAACGCAGTTAAAAAGCAATTGAAATGGTTTTGAAACATGGCCCAGAGGATCTCCTGGGGCTGGGCCTGACATTGCATTGACCTTTGCCAAATAGAAAATACGTTAGAATCAATAATTAAGCGGAGAAAAAAAAGAAAAATAAACATCTATATGTAGTAGCTATCAGAAAAGAAGTCACAAATGACCAGTAACAATAAAGGAGGCTAGAAAATGAAGGCTATTGAAGAGCAAACACAATGAAGCGTGCTTCATACTCCCAGGACCTGACAGGCTCCTGGCATGCCAGCAAAAATTCACTGGCAGAGACAAATGGCAGGCGGGGAATATGAGCGTTGGCCAAGAAGTGCGAAACAATTGCGTGCTAAACGCCAAAAACGTCAAAGTAACACAAAAAAATGGAGCAGCGAGGCAGTAAATGGTAAGATAAATGGCCCAAGTCTATGGATCCATGTTCTATGCGGGAAAAAGTGTTGGAGAATGGACAAGAGGGAGTGAGTCTGGTTGGAGGCCGGAAAAGCGGGGTCATCGAAGCTCAATGGATGTTGACTTGACTCCCGTCGGGGTGGCCTCATTCCTTTCAGAATAATCCAGTGTTCAAGGATACCTTCGGTTCAATAAAATATGAAAAACTGTCAACTCCTACACAATTTTAGGTTTTTAGAAGTTTTTTTTTATTATTATCCATAATTTTGTTGTATTTTTTAAAAGTTTTATTACAAATTGAAATTGTCCAGTATATGTATGAATAGGCCGAATGTTGGATCTGTTTCTGGCAGATATACATATCCCTTATACAGTTTCTAAATGTTTCCGTTCTCTCTGACAGAGACGGTGTTTTTTACAAATATAAATATTTTATATATATAGAATCTAAAATATACAAAAAAGGAACAATTTATGATACCCATGGATGTTCTGGATGGGCACTCATAAGTTGGTTTTCATCTTTTATTATAATAAATGTAAATCGATTTTTTTTTCATACTCTTGCACTTAACATTTAAGACATGATCTTAGAAATCCAAAAATAAAAATTATAGAGAGAGTTTGAGTTTATTTCGGTTGTTTTTATATTATATTTTTTTCTACGGGAAATACGCACTTCTTGGCAAATGTTTTCGAACCTCCGACACGGAATAGATGGTGTTACCCATCGGAGGATTTTTGCAGTTTTGAAAAAATTCAAACGTTGTCTGAGGATATTGAGACTAAAAAAGGTTTTTTACACCTTTCACTACTGTTGACTTCATTGTTAAGGATCTTACAAATGGAAGTCAAAGCTTTATATCGTTGTTTTTTGGGGCCCCTTGTGATGCATTCGTCGTTGTTCTTCAGGATGTTCTTGTTGTTTAAAGTTCGTTGTTTCGTTCGTTTACAAAATTGAGCGGTGAGCTGTGGGAAATAAAAATTCCAAATAATTAAAAAAATATTCTTAAAGGATAAAAAAATAAACATATAATAATAAATGCAAAATACAGGGCGTGCATTGGTTTTTGGGTTTCAAATGTTTTCTACAGATGTTAAATAGAATTTTGAATATTCAGAAAGAGTTATTTAGATTTGCTATTTAAGTTTTAAATTTTGTGCAATAAAATAGTCATAAAAAATCTTTAAATCAATTAGTAGGTTATTGACTAAGTACTAATTTTATATTCTCTTTATTTATTTTACAGAAACACCCATAAGAAATGCATCCGGGCTAGACACTGTAATATTTTTGACAATTTTCCAAATCATAAACAAGGTAAGAACATTAAAATTTTAATTTCCACTTCCGGTAGATATATTTTTATCGAAACAAACTAAAGAACTCAATCAATGATCGATATCGATAGATTTTGTTAGCAACTCTACATGTTTTGGGGATTCTACTAAAAGGGGGTACTACAGGACACCTTTTTTCGGGATTTCGAAGATGAAAACTACAAGTCATTTGTGTAGCTTCTACAATGAATAAATTTATAGTTTTCACATGCTCGTTTTCTTTTTAATTTCTTACCAATTTGTTTTTTTTTACAGTTCGTTACATGTAATTTATGTAAAATTAAGTACAAAAAAATTACAGAATTGCTATATGATTGATATAGCGTCGCTTTGTTATTATAGCTAAACGATTGTTTTGTGATTTTGTATCTAGAGATTTATTTTAGAAAAAATCCTCTTCCTCAGCTGTTTATGGTAATGTGAAAATATAAATAAAACAAAAATAATAACGTTAAAATCCGGTATTAGAAAATGATTTAGAGGGAATATTTTACTAAATTTTGAGGAACATGAAAGAAAGTTTCTTGTTGGCAATTTTTCATATTCAAAATTGAGAGTCCACATATTTTCTATAAATTTCTCTCATGCTTTTGCAATTTTCAATTTCTTTCTAGGGGATTGCAAAATATATACAATTTTATATTTACAAAAGAGATCTTACCAATATTGTTATGGCCAATAAAGAATATAATATTAAGTTTCATTTATCTAACCCCTCTCTATAACCCCTTATATAAATTTTGTCCAATTGGTAAGACCATAATGGGTAAACCCCATCTAAGGTATGATCTAAAAAAAAAGAACTTACGTGTCAAGGGTCTGGCTGGGTGCTTGGACCACAAGTAGCGATTCTTCACCGGCGACAAGTACGAATCACGGGCCACGGGGCTCGAGGCACGAGGCACCGAGGTGGCACGGAAGGGCACCAGGTCATCCACGTCCCACCAGAAGGGATCGCGCACGATCGAGGAGACCGGCAAGTTGGGGCTGGGGCTCAGCAGATCCCGGAACCGGTTGCGTGGGTGGAAGATTGGAAGTCCTATTTGTTGGCATTTTCAGTAGCAGTATTTAGTCATCAGAGATGGTATTGTTTCAACGTTTTTTGGTTTTTTTATGATATGTTTTCATTATGTGGGTGTTGTGCGTTTTGTTGTTGTGCAACCAGATGTTGTTGGGTTTTGCAATTAGTTTTTGTTTGTTTGAATTGTTGGTTGTTGTAGTTGCAATGTATACAAGAAGAGCAGAAAGAAAAATATTTTTTGTTTTTGCTATGTTTTTTAAACTAAAATAAAAGTAAATCAAATAAAAAAAAAACAACGCTTTAACAATCAACAATAATTTGATATTTTCCATGCGTATGTTGGGGTTTCGTTGTGGAAAAAATACCAAAGGAAGGTATGGCATAGGAGTTATGAAAAATAGAGGATACGGAAAGGGTGATTTGATTTTTGATAGAAAGAAAGTGACAAATGGAGAGATGGGCAGGCGCTACAGTGAGCACATCAATAAGCGAACCAGTAGGTATATGAAGGTCAGGTTCTGGTTTTTGTTTCTTTTGGACAATGCAAACCGATTCAAAGTTAGCTTTAAGTTTTTACAAGAGTTACAAATTTGTTTGCTTAAAATCCACAAAAAAAAAAGATTGTTAATCGGTTATTGTCGGTTAATTACAAGTTAGAACAAGGACACTTGCAAGAATTAATTTCCGGTTTGTCTTTTAAGGAAAAGATTGTAGACACATTTAATATGACAAAAAGTGAAAGATAATTATTTCACAACCGATTAAAAACCTCTTGACTAATTTGTTTATCAAGTTAAATCGATTTGCATTCAAGGACTAAAAGCACGGCGCTTACTTTTCGGGCAATACTGTAATAATTTTGCTGATGCTGCTGGCAAAGTCAAGGCACAGGACACGACAAATAATCGTGCTGGCGAAGCCAAAGAGTGGAAATAATTTTGACAAATTATATGGCCACGTGGACGTGGAGCGCGGATAAGTGTACGAAAAATATGGCTGACATTTTTCAACACATTCGCCGGCTCCGTCATCGTTTGTCTCGCCATTTCGAGGGGCAACAGAAGCCGACAAGATTAAAAAGAAACATAATCACATAAAATTCAACAATAACACGCAAATTTCGTCTCTTCATGTATCAAGACAAATTCGGATTCTCATTTTGTTTTAGGTTGTTTTTTTTAGGCAGGGAAAAAAAGTGAATTTTGGTTTTTACCCTCAGCATCGTAGGCGACTTCGGTGGGACGGGGTCCCCAGCGACCGGCTTTGACGGGAGTGGGACTTGGCGAGCCAGCGCGCTCGAAAATACCGAGTGACCGGCTGGGGGCAGCAGCTGCGGCAACCTCAGCTGCCGCCGCTTCAGCCTCGGCGATCGCGGGCAACTTACTTTCAAAGAGTTCATCCAGGGGTTCCAGCGAGCTGGCGCGGAAGCTGGGCCGCGTGAACGGGGCCAGGCTGGTGGCACGGTCGAAGACCGACGGTCCGCGAGGCACACTGCCTTCACGACCCCAGTAGGTTGGTGGTGGCACGTATGGCTCGCTGCCAGCGCGGGTGGTGCGGCTGGGGCGGAACGGCGAGGCCGAGCGACGAGCTGAAACCAGAATATATCCGATTTAAGTAATAATTCCTACTCCTCAGATTAAAATTTTCTTATATTGTTTTTGAATATACTTAGTATTTTTTCAACATAACACACAAGATTTTTGACATCTAGATATTCATGATCTTCTATAACTTCATGGCCTACCAAGCCCAAAAAATCCTTTTTCCAAAATATTTTAACACCCACAAAAGAAAATCAAATTTGTCCTCTTATTATTAAAGTACACATTAAATTGACAGTTTTTCCTTCAATATTAATTAAAAACTAGTTTTATATTACCTTCTTCTTATTATATAATCTTACAAAAATATACTATAATCCTCTCTGCTCTAAGCGTTTTGCTATAAACTTACAAAAATCCTTTCTGTCATTTTGCTATAATTTTACAAAAAATCCTTTTTGCTATAATCGCTTTGCTATAATTTTACAAAAATCCTATTTGCTATAAACCTTCTGCTATAATCTTACAAAAATCCTTTTGGCTCAAATCGATTTGCTATAATCTAACACAAATCTCTTCTGCTGCAACACTTCTTTATAATTTAAGAAAAATCCCTTCCGCTATAATGCTGGAGAACTGGAATTCCCGTTGGAAAACTCCAGCTTCCAGCTAGTACTTACCAGAAGAAAAAACATCACCAACCAACGATGGTTTACAAAAAAATAAAACAGAAATGGAAAACAAACAACATACTAAACAAAATACATAGGAAAAAATTACACAAAACTGTGGGCACGAAACAAAATTACAATGGGGAATCGAATTTTTGATATAGAAGTCCGCGAGGGAGTTCCAAAAGGTTCTGCCATTGGAGATGAGACACAAAGTTTAATTGGAGAATTCGTTAAATATTTCATTTGGATTCGTATAAATAATTTTAGTTTGTAAGAGTAACTATTGATTGAGTATTTCGGCAGTTTATGTACAGGCACCGCACAGTGTAATGTGAATTTCTATGCTTTGATTTTAGTAGTGATACGAGGGACTAAGTAGACAAAAGACAACAGCGAACTGGACAAAGTAAAAACATTGACATTGATTAATATCGAAATATGAATGATTTGTTAGAGAATTAAAATCCAAAAAGAAAGATTCCTTGGCGAAGATATATAGTAGTTTCAAAACACACGTTTTTCTTGATTGGTATTAAATTTGGTTTTTTTATTATTAATGTTTTGGTTTCTTTAAATTATTTGATGTTCAGAAATAGTGATCTTGTTGGGGTATAGTCGCCAAGGGCTACAGTGGGCTCAGATTGGCGATTTAGCGGCAAAAACTATGCTCTTTGGTACAGCAGCTGTTAGAAAAAAGGCTTAAAATATTTTTGGGGGTAAGGATGGGCTTTTTTGGTTTAGGTACGAATGAATTGATGGGGATCGTTAAAGATGTTTATATTATATATATTTTTTAAGGCTAAAATTAAAATTAGAATTGTATTTTTTTTATAAATGTTTTGTTGTGGTTTTATTACTTTTGTTGTTGTTGATTTTGTTGATTTATAAGTTAATAATTAAAATAAAGCATATGTATATTTAAATATATCATACAATGAAACATTTAACGAAATTTTCACTCGATTAGACTATTGCTGAGTTTTTTGGGGATTTCTTTTTACAGACAGAAATTGATTACAATTAACTTTCGTATTTCCTTTCGGGTTTAACAGATTTTGCATTAATTTACAAGAGTCTTACTAAAAGCTAAGCAAACAAAAGTAGTATTGTTTTAACGCTCTTTAACGCTCAGCGCTTCAAGCTTTCAGAACTGCAAAATAAATATTAAACGATCAAGATTTTAGACAAAAATAGAATCGCAACAAAATTGAGAAGAGTCTGCAAAAATATTAGTGTTTTCTATATTTTTTTTGGCTGAATTTGAAAAAAAATTTCGTTGAGTTCGTTTTTAGGTGTTTTTTTTTGATTTAGATATCATTTGCTATTTTTATGTTCGTGCTTACATTTTGTAAATTAATTTTAAATTCTTTTCGTTGATGATGTTGTTGTGTTGTTTACTTTCCTGTTGTTGTTGGTGTTGGTTTTTTTGGTTTTCTGGTATTTGGATTTAGAAAATGTCTTTGTTACCCTTACCCTTGTTGAGCTCCGCCAGCAACTTATCCTCTGGCTCGTACTCCAGGGGCACCAGAGCGTTGGGGGTGAGTGGCTTGTCCTTCAAGTACAGACCATAGCGAGATGGGTACCTAACCAGGACACACATTATTAGAAAAGATATATATCGATTGGAGGATGAAATTCCCACCTGCGCTCGATCTCCTGCATGCGCTTCAGATGATCATTCCAGGCCTTCTCTGCATCGTAGTTAGCTGGAACTGTTTTTCGAACAAAAAAAATACGTGTTAAAGAAAGAGTCGCCTAAATTGTGTTCCCTAAATTGGTTAGGCCTTTGGCAAGCATTCCATAAATACAGCAAACAAACACAACAAGCAGGTGCTTACTGAAAATGGTATCTTATGAGCGTGGGCTCACACGTCGTATGCGTAATATTCGATACGTACGCAATCCCGGAAAGCAATATTAGCATAGGAAAGCAGCAAAAAAAAAGAAAAAGGGTATGGAAAAATCAGTAAATCTTTAATCGAATTAAAAAGCTATTTTTCAACCCAATGCCACATGAAGTAGAAGCTTGGGTTAAGTGTTAAATCAATGTATGAAGTTTATAGCAAACCCTTGATGACACGTATGATGGACTGACGGATGGATTAACTGACTGATGGATGGACTGATGGAGTACCACAAAGAGAGCAACAGCAGATTGTTTCAAGATTTTATTTCACACACAAAAAACATACATATTGTATACTGACTACCAAATAAATCATTTCTGATTTTCTGATTTTCATATTTTTACTAAAATCTACACAAAATTGTTTTCACTATATTTAAGTTGTCTTTTGCCTAGAGAGAACAACAACAAATATATTTATACATATATAAATATATATAGAGTGCGCATAAAATATCAAAAATATATATATCGCTCGGATATATATTATATGTGTATTTATTTTGACGACACACACATTTTACGTATATTCTGAAACATTTATGAAAGAGAGAAAGAAAGAAAAAAACAATTGGTTAGTCCAAAAAAAAGCGAAAAAGAAAACTATAATTTAGGTAAACGGGGTACCAGGTTCAAAAATATCGGATGTTGATGGACGCTGGGTGGTTGGGTGCTTGGTTGGCTGGGAGGGGTATCATACAATATATATATATATATACATATAGAGGTAGGTATAGGTAATGCCTCTGTGTGTAAATGTGTGGAAATTCGGAAAAGAGAATTTTCGGTGGTCTCCGCCATTGAGGGCCGCCACAGTCATTTGATCCCAGAGCACGCACCAAAAATTGAGTCGAAAATTCCTCTTATATACCTGACTCGATATTCCGATTTATATAAAGATTCCTCTTGTGTTTTGTATATCCCAGTGTGTGTGTGTGTATCATCGTTTTGAGGCCTTTTGCCAAAAATCATTCATTGACGTAATAGTATTTTGGCTTTTTGCGCTGGCATTTATATTTTTAAATTTATGAAATCATAGCCCGCACACCATCAACACAAATTGTGTAAAGTTATGGCTCGGATCGGGAAAATTCAAGGTGTTGTCAGAAGCATACTTTTGTGGCGAGAATCGATGAGAATGCAATTCCAAAATGATCAGCAAATGCAAATTAAAATGACTGAGTTGATTCAGACAGATTGATTGATTGATTGATGGCGGATGTCAAATGGCATATCGGAGCAATGCAGAAAAGCTGAAAGTGCTGATTAGAGTCGGCTAGGCCGAAGCTTATATAACCTTGCAAATTTTGGTATCCTTAAGAAGTCTTATAGGCCTCTTTGCAAGGCCTCTTTGCAAGAAAACATAACATTTCTCAGCTGTGTAAAGAAGTTAGGCGGGATTGAAGGCTTAAAGTTGTGGAATTTCCAATCTCAACTTACTTGTTCGGCTGTAGTGATGATCGTAGATGGCACGTGGCGAGTAGCCATAGGTGTCACGGCTCACTGGCAGATATCTGTAGCCAGAGGATTGGACGCGCTCGTTGGCGGTGGAGGGCTCGTCGTAGATGCTCCTGTATGTGGGCGACTCCAGGTAGGAGCTGTAGGGACGAGAGGCCCGTGGCGCCTCGTGGGCGCGGATATCCTCAGAGCCTATAAATAGAGGTTTGGATAACCCAGCGTTAGTTCATTGCTTTTCAAATATATATTCAAATATTTCGGCTATTTTCACTATTTGGCTCAATGCCAGAGAGGCGAGAACAAGAAAATTAAGTTTATTTCTTTTCTTTTTTTTTTTTGGGTGTCTATCATAGATACACAGATATTTCTTTCGATGAGATTTCTGCTTTTGTTTAAGCACCGACCACATATTTTACATTTTTCTCTCTATATACTTTTGACTGCGAAAAAGCTTTCGCAACGGAGCGAATCTAAGAATATAGCTCGGCTGATATGACACCTGCCAAAAAAAAATGTACATCTATCCGAATATATGGGCCAAGCCATTTGCTCAAAGTTTAATAATAAAATATATCCTTAGCTCGAATTTTGCAAAACATTTGAGGTAACTTTTATGGTGGTTTTACTTACCCTTCAGGGACCTGATGTAGGATTGCCAGAACTTGGCCTTCTTGCTGGGGCTCTCGTTGCGCCCAATCATTTCCAAATGGCTCTTGAACATTTTGATCGATTTGTTTTGTTCTGTTCACGAAAAAATCGTTGAACTCGTTCGCTGAAATAAAGTTGGGGAGAAAGTTGTCTTAACAGTTTTCCAATGTATTCCAATTTTTCGTTATTTTATTTATATACAATATATATTTTTTTCTGAGAAATGCCAGGCACACACAGCACGAAATTAAATCGGTCTTTGCTCGTCGGATGCGATTATTTGTCGGTTTAGTTTTGCTCTCAGTTCGAAAATAAACAGACTGTGTGCCAGTTTAGAGCAGTGCAAAGTTTATAAAATATATAGATATATCTAATATAATGGGATGAGAAGACAGCAGCAGCCAACGCAAGATCAATCTCACTAAAAATACATTTATTTTTCATCAGTTTTTCGATTTTTTGCTGCTTCCCTGATTTGCTCAAATATAAAAATATTTTCTTGGATACAAAATTTCACACTTTAATCTATGTATGGGAAATTGAAAAAAAACGTATCTTCTAGGTTTCTATAAATGTATATGTGAATGTGTTTGAGTATGAGTGTGTGTATCTTAGAGATGCAGCTAAATTTTCTTTTATTTTTAAATGTCCTTGAGTTGAATTCGTTCTGTTATTCCGACTTTCATCGGAATTTACTTCAATCTTGAAGAACTGTGCAAAGAATTCGAATCTGTTCAAAATTCGATCGAAAGATTGTAGTTGTAGTCTTAAATTCAAATCAAATTTAATTTCTTTTTCAATAATTCATTCACTTCACAAACTCTTTCAATATTTTCACACTTTGGTATCAAATATCATTTAGAATCCAACTCTATTATATAATCAATGTCTCTTCCATTTAATCATATTTCCAAAACATTTCACCAGGTAATTATATTTTCTTCACATTTCTACTTTCGATGAATAATCCACTTTATTTTGTTTTTTTTTTTTTTTTTAATTTCAATTGATTTGATTTAATTGAATTAAATTTTTAGTTCATGTCATGTCTTTACTTTGGATTTGTATTTATGAATTTGTTTCGGTTTCGCTTACAATTTAAATTTACTCCTAAAAAATAGCGATCTATCCTCAACGAAGAATTTTTTCAAACTGCAAACCCCAAGAAAATTCGCCTCACCAATTTTCCTCGTTTCAGAATTTTGCCATTCCGTTTCGGCCCCAAAAAGCACAGCGCATTCCTTTCTGGCGTAGGTTGCCCCATCCGTGTATCTGTGTTTCGTGTATCTTAAGATGTGTTGGTGGGAAAAGCTTCTGGTGATCGGTGATCGGTTATGGGAAAAGCTTTTTGCAAAGATCGTGGGGTGGTGATGGTGGTTCCACCCACTCGCCCACTCATTGTTTGCAAAGATTGAAAATTGAAAACTCGATGACGCGCTGGCCAGCTAATTTATCCCACCATATATATGATATCCTATATTTACTTGAGAACATCCCAATATTATATTATTTTGTTTGGTCCCGGCACTTTTCTTTATTTATAATTTTAACTTTGTTTTCCTTTTTTTTTTACCTAACTGGAATGGCCAAAGGAAATGCGTCAATTGTGTTATTGAATTGATCAGTGAACTTTAGAACTCATGAAATTTCCAACCATAAAAAGTAATTGTCATATTCCTTATAAATTAAACTGAAAATATTGCATTTATATTCCTTAGAATCTTTGCTCTTACCACATTAAAGATCAGTTTATTTATGTTGACTATTTGTTTGCGGCTTTCACTGCCCACTAATTAGTTTCCGGATAATGGAAAAATCATTTCCAGCTCGTGCCCACGCAGTTAAATAAACAAAATAAGATATGCGAGCCGGAAAATCAGATTCCTTAAAGAAAATAAAACCTCCTAAACAACTAGAATAAAAACAAAACTTTAGGTTTTCAACTAAATGTGTTTAATTTTTCCCATCCACATGCACAAAACCTGCACAAATCAGTAAATAAAACACCATTTTCAAGGGAAATTCCTCGGAAAATGTATAAACAAAATCGGGGAAAGCTTCTCCAGTCAGCTACGATTACCACGTGCAGAGTTGAAGGGCAGATCGGCTTCCAGTATTACAGGATTCTATTTATAAAACTAATTTTATGAACTGGAATTTGACCTTTTCAACCGTGCAGATCGCTCGTTAAGCTTCCTGGCATGTGTTTTTCGGCCCCATTAGCTCAAGGCCAGATGCAATTGCATTGAAATGTTCTTTTGACTTTGTTTGTTTACCTTATATAAGGGGAATTTGAAATTTTACCCTTAAACAAACTTTTTGATCGTCATTTAAACTTGAACTTGACTTTCAGTTTGATGAACCAGAACGTAGAGCAAATAAAAAATGCACAACAACTCTTGGGAA
Organism: Drosophila vallismaia; assembly: GCA_035047325.1. Taxonomy (NCBI): domain Eukaryota; kingdom Metazoa; phylum Arthropoda; class Insecta; order Diptera; family Drosophilidae; genus Drosophila; species Drosophila vallismaia. Next base: position 1,584,032 of record JAWNPU010000037.1, on the reverse strand, counting down.
ATACCTGGCAAAAGGTTTAGCCAATTCGTTTTGGCCCAATCATTGGATGCGGGGATGTGATTAAACTTTTACTTTCTGGCACACTTTTTTGGCTGCTAATTTGAATGAATTGAGCAACTTTTTCACTTTCCCTTTATCCGAATTTAATTTTAGTTTAATTGGCTTTGATTAGATACAAAGAATCCTCAAAATATGCACAAAAATCAATGAAATATAGGTACACGTATAATCCATAGATCTTGAAAAATGAGGTCAGCATGTAAGCTCATTATTTAGCGACACTTGTGTTTATATATTGTCGAGAAATTGTGTTCCTTACAAATTCCTCATAGTTTATTACAAACAACTCAATTATAAATTACATTGGCCGACACCTGGGGGGTGTAAGATTTTGGGCTGTCACAGTCAAAAGGCGGGTGACTGAAATTCCAACAAATAATTTATTTACCATTTATTACTCGCACACTTGGTCTCTAATAAATCGCCTCCCCAATGTGAAGGTCGATTGCAGTGTTTGCAAGTGAAATGAAACGCAACTAAACGAAAAGCAAATTAGAGAGATCCTACAATGTCAACGCGGCGTATGAGCAATTTGTTTTGGCCTACCAGCGCCTAAAGCAAACAACATATTCTCTACAAATATCATTTTGAGTCATTCAAAATTAGTAAAAATAAACAGATTTCAGCCTTTTGTTTGAATTTGCAGAAAAAATAGATCTGATAAGTTTGCGAATGCTCTTTGAAATATTTATTTTTGTGTATATATTACTTTGTTATGCAACTTCCTAAGCTGTATGGCTAATTGGTGGTCTTTCTTTAAGTAAATTCCTAGCCTTGTAGTCAGAGTTTAGGTTAATTTTTTTGGGTTTTCTTGGAGAGCTTAGTGGGTTTTAATGCCTAAACCAAAAAGCTTTCTCTGAATCTATGCTATTTAGCATACAATATTATTATAAATACTCGTACATCCATAATGAAGCACCAATACATAGTTTGTCGAGATCTATATATAACGAGGTTTAACCTTAACATATAGCAGACACCTTCAAATGAATTTTCACGAAATATAAAAATAAATATGTGTACTCGATATATGCCATGTGGATATATGCTCTCGCATGATTTTGCAGCAGAAATCTGTATCTATACTATCTAGCCTATGGCAGCTATAGCCAGCTAGGGTCTGATCGGCTCTGCTCACAAAACACAAAACCCGACATCGGCCCACGCAAATGAACTTGAAAATTAATTGTTTCTGCAGCCACACAATTGCAGATCCTACAAAATGTATATAATGTAGTACATGACATGGTATGGTATATAAAAAGACATATTGTATGTAGACTTGCTCAATGCCAGTAGGAGGTTTGCCTTCCATAATTTATTTGGCTTTCGTATAATGTGTGTGCTAGAAAAACAGATTTTGTTTATAATTTCATTAAAACTGAATGCCAGACGAGTTTTTCCTCGGACTGGAAAATTGAGACTAAAAATCGAAAAAACCGCAAAGCTTCTTAAAATATTCCTCATCAACCATTAATTATATTAATCCCCAAGGACATTAGGGTCAATTCAGTAAAGAAAAACTGCAAAAAGCACGACCTTGAATATAGTAGAAAATTTTGGCTTTTGCTTGATGGATTGATGATGGCCAGACAAACTGGCAAAATGGGAAAATGTTTGAAAATATTGTATATAGAGCATGATTGCTGACACTTTTGTATTCCCAACAATATGGCTGAGATACAAAATTTCAAAAGCCATTAACAGTTAGTAAACGACCTGTCCCGAGGCCACCCACTACCCATTTGGGGTCCACTTCCTACGATCCCTACCGAATCGCGTATTTATCAATAGCCTGTTGACGTCATGGATATACAACTCGTACATCCTGTTTATTATTTTTGACTGAATACATCCACACATTTGGCCATTTATTTGCGATTGGCATTCCATTCATGAAACGGAGAGGAAAGAGTCCGATCTTTAAACATCCCCCCAAACAAATGTGTAATAAAAAAAAACACATATATGTAGATATATTTATAAAAAGTATATGAAATAAAGATTACTCAAGTCTCTTAGGCCCACGGATGACAGCACAATGTGGACAATGTTTTGATATGTTTGGCACAAGTGTTTCTCTACATAATTATTTTTTTATGGGGGTGTCTACAATGCCCAAATGTTAGAAGGTCGCCCCCGAAGTCGAAACTGAAAGTTTCATTAGGTTTTTTTAGGTTTCGTGTTTTCCCTCTGACAGTATCTCTTATTTTTTTTTATATACTTTTGCCTTTTCAGTTTTTTAGCTTGTTCTTGTCTTGTACTTTCAGTGTTTTCGAACATCTTCTGTATTTCGTGCTCGGTTCGCTTTTATAGTTCACACAACAAGATGTCTTATAAATATTTTGAGCAGTTTTTTACCCAACATATATATCACAAAGATTTATCTTAGTATTTACCTATCTATGTATATATATTTATAAAAAAGAAAGCAAAGACAATCTACAGGAAAAAACAAAACATAAAAATTGTCTTGAACACGGAATAGTTGACGTCAAGGGATATGTTTCTCTTTGTTTATATGAAATTGTATAGGTTTTTATTCACATTGAAAAAACACATTACAAACCGTTTACCATAAACATAAATGCATTTGCCACATTAAATCAAATCATACTTTCCATAATCAAAGGAGAAAACTGAAGCTTATCTAACCCTGATTCCCGGTTCATGATGAACAGTCGTAAACCACAAATTTAAACAAATGGCTTGATATGCACGAATTTATGCTTTTTACCCTGATTTGCCATCGGTGGATTTATGTTTGGAGGAATAATGGGCCAGGCAAGGTTCAAAGCGCATGAAATGACTTTGTGACACAACAAATGGCAATAAGCCATAAACAATGCGAACTGTGAATTATGGCTGAATGGGTGTAAAGGACACAAATGAGGGCTCGTACAAAGGGCCACCTGCAGCTGAGACTTGGATGTGTCCTTGATGTAATTTTCCCGCAATTGTCAGTTTGGTTGATAGTTTGAAGTATCTAACTCAAGATGAAATATAAAATAAATTCCCAAAGGAGTGCAGCCAAGGAGTGCATGACTCAATTTACAGTTGACAAATTGACTTAGTTTGCCAATCGAGACGAACATATGCGGAGTGCATCCAAGGAGCTGTTGGATGCTGGATGCTGGTTGGATGGTGGCAGAAACATATGCTACCAAAAGCCAGTTCATTTGCAACGTGCCGCAAATATCTCACCCTGGTGTCGGAGTGGAAAGGAACTTGGCAATGTAATTTATTCTTAGAAGACGTGGCCGCAGCAAGGCCCAGAGTCAGGTGCATTTCTTTGAATGCAATTCAATTAGCCCAGATTCAAAGCAGAGCGAATAAATAGCAATTGTCCTTGCAACTAAATTGTGGATACAACTCAATTGGATGCTGGCTAAATTAACAGCCACTTGGGACAACAGCAATTACCTTTTGTCCTGTCCCAAGGATAATGAACTTGTGGCTTTACTTTGTGCGGAAAAAACAAAACTTGAACTTTTCTACTACCCCTCCATTTGACTTAGATGTCATAAATAAATGATTTAATGAGTTTCACGATGCTGAGTATTTACTAGAAATACTAGCCATAATGAGTAACTCATTTAATTAATTCATAGTAGTACCTGACCTTTTCTGGTTGTCTGACATGTGGCTTATAAGGTCAAGTATTTGTGGTTTTACTAAGTATGGAAAGGAATTTAATTCTTGTAAAAATAAAGTTTGATTCGGAATTATAAATCACTAATTCTGTTGCCTAAATTAAGTCTATACTTCTGTCAATTCATCTGCAAATGTTGCCAAATTAATCCCACAAACGTGCTGGCATTTCACTTCTCTGGCCACTTTCCATTGGCCTTGTTTGGAATTGTTGGTCTAAACCAGCAAGGAGGCGTTGAAAGCTATGGCGAGACAGTTGGCTTTGGGGATGGATTCGTTGACACCACGAATCAACAGAAATGATGGGAAAATAATATGATTGTGGCTGGAGTGGAGGCGCCAAATGTCTGGCCCATAGAAACCTGATTTGGGAACCATTTTTTAAATGAATTCACGGTCCAAGTGGATTCAATGGAATTGGCACAGTTTTGCGGGGAGACTGAAGCCAGCTGGGCGTTTGTGTAATTCAGAATCTCTCGCTGGCTAATCATAAATTGTGCTAAAAAGAAAAGTATGCCAAGTCATTAAGAAATGCCATAAAATTAGCTGGCAGAGGCAAAGTATTTCGATTGGGAATCTATGTCAAGGATTGAGGAAATATGTAGTTTTTCTTTGACTAAGGCACTTTATTGAGTTTTAAATGTAGACAGGAAATTGGTAAATCGAACTCATGCTAATTTCCGGTTTTCTTAATTACATCCAAGCCAGTCAAGAGTGTTAACCAATCGATTCATGTTTCAATTAAAAGGACCAACTATCAATGCCAGCCAAGTGAAGTATAAGGAAGCGACTCCCCCGGCTTCAAGATGTACGGATTGCTCTTGGAGAACCTCTCCGAGTACATCAAGTCCGTGTATGGCGAGGAGAAATGGGAGGATATCCGACGGCAGGCTGGCATCGACTCGCCTTCCTTCAGTGTGCATCAGGTCTATCCGGAGAACTTGCTGCAGAAGTTGGCCAAAAAGGCTCAGCAGGTGCGTATTATCATTATACTTACAAACGAATCCAAATAAAGATGGTCAACACGGCATATGAGTAATAAATGGACGTTTTTATGGATATCCCTCATACTCAGTGCGAGACTTTGAAACTCTGGGATTAATTTTATTGCTTTGTCTGCTGCCAAGATATTTTTATTTTTTATGAGTTATGTTTTATGTTAAAAAAGAAAATAAAAAAGCTCTACCAATCTAGACCTCAATTGAAATGAAAATTTTTATAAATTCTCAGGTATTAGGGGTTTCTGAAAGAGACTTCATGGACCAGATGGGCGTCTATTTCGTTGGCTTTGTGGGTCAATATGGATACGATCGCGTCCTGTCCGTGCTGGGTCGCCATATGCGCGACTTCCTCAATGGCCTGGACAACCTGCATGAGTACCTGAAGTTCTCGTATCCGCGAATGCGAGCCCCCAGCTTTATTTGTGAAAATGAGACGAAACAAGGCCTGACCCTGCACTATCGCTCAAAGCGGCGAGGGTTCGTTTATTACACGATGGGTCAGATCCGGGAGGTGGCTCGGTACTTTTACCACAAGGAGATGCACATCGAGCTGGTGAGGGAAGAGATCCTGTTCGACACGGTTCATGTTACCTTCCAGTTGACCTTCGATAATCGGGCCTTCACCTTGGCCTCTTTGGCCATGACCCGCGAGGAGAAGCACCTGCCAATCAGTGCTCATGTTTTGTTTGAGATCTTTCCCTTCTGTATTGTATTTGGGTAAGTTCGTAACCAAAATAATAACTCAAAACCATTCTGATTTCCCTTATTTAAGTGCTGACATGATAGTGCGCAGTATTGGTAACTCTTTGATGGTGATTTTGCCGGAACTTTTGGGAAAGAAAATAACAGCTTGGTTCGATTTAGTGCGTCCACTGATAGCATTTAAGTTTCAGACGGTAAGTACGTTCCTTCGAAAACTTGCAAATTTTCTTATCCATTTTCTAAATATTAGATTCTCAACCGTACCAATAATATATTTGAACTGGTCACTGTGGACCCTGTCACTGAGAGATTAGATGCCCAAAACGAGGATTTACTTTTACATGATGATGGAAGCGAACCCGAAAAATCATTAAGATTGAAAGGTAGATAAGTTAATAGGTATTATCTTTGCTTTTCTATATCCTGTATTACCAGGTCAAATGGTTTATATGGAAAATTGGAGGATGATCATGTTCCTGGGCACTCCTGTCATGCCGGACTTAACTTCTCTAATAACCACTGGACTCTATATAAACGATCTGTCGATGCACGACTTCAGTCGGGACTTAATGTTGGCGGGAACACAGCAATCGGTGGAACTGAAATTGGCCCTCGATCAGGAGCAGCAAAAATCCAAGAAATTGGAGGAATCCATGAGATTGGTAAGAGCATCACGTCATTATTTTTAGAAAATATTATATAAAACTCTTTTTATTTTAGTTGGATGAGGAAATGCGTCGAACGGATGAGCTACTATATCAGATGATACCAAAGCAAGTGGCAGATCGACTAAGACGCGGAGAAAATCCCATTGACACGTGTGAGGTGAGATTAGTGATAGGAAAATAAATGAAATCCTTTAGCTTAAACCATTACCCTCTCCAATAGATGTTTGATAGCGTATCCATCCTTTTCTCCGACATTGTTACCTTTACGGAGATTTGTAGTCGAATCACTCCCATGGAGGTGGTGTCCATGCTGAATGCCATGTACTCCATTTTCGACAAGCTTACGGAACGGAACTCGGTGTACAAGGTGGAGACGATTGGGGACGCTTATATGGTTGTGGCGGGAGCACCTGACAAGGATGCCAACCACGCCGAACGAGTCTGTGATATGGCCCTGGATATGGTCGATGCCATTACCGATTTGAAGGATCCTTCCACCGGGCAGCACTTGAGGATACGTAAGTTAGAATAGAGATCCTATATAGGCTTGGCTAAGATTGAATTATTTTTCCAGGTGTGGGCGTCCACTCTGGAGCTGTAGTGGCTGGAATTGTGGGACTGAAAATGCCGCGCTACTGTCTTTTTGGTGATACTGTGAACACAGCTTCGCGGATGGAATCTACCAGCATCGCCATGAAGGTTCACATCTCCGAGTCCACAAAGATTCTCATTGGCCCAAGTTACAAGATACTGGAGCGCGGGGAGATTGATGTAAAGGGCAAGGGGACCATGGCCACTTATTGGCTGGAGGAACGCGAAAACAGATTGCCTCTGCAACTGACCGCAACTCTTCAGATTCATCCATTGTCTCCGGCTCCGGGTGCATCCACAGCCAAGGCAATAATGGCGCCGCCGCTTACCAAGCCAGTGACTCCTTTGGTTCCAGTGCCTGTAACTGTGGCAGTGACGATTCCACCTCCGGCTCCTGTTCCTGCTGTGGCTCAGGCCCCAGCTCCGGTTCCTGTGGTTCCACCCGTGGAAGTAGGAGCTTCTTCTGCCCACATGTCGGGAGTTGTCCTCACAGCCACAAATACTCTGGTTGCGGCCACTCACCTGGCTCACCATCAGGTTGCGGGTGCAGGAGCAGCGCCAGTAGCAGGATCTTCAGGAGCATCAGGTGTACCTGTCGCAGGTGGAGCTACCGATGACCGCGGAAGTCGCATCTACTCACCAGTAACCTTTAAGGACGTGGCTCGTCGTAGCATTGCCAATTCTCCTGTAAAGAGCGGTTCTGGTTTTCCCGATCAGGAGAGGCGTCGCGAATCCCGCTCCAATTCCACGGGTCATGTGTTTATGCGTTCGCCATCGGATATATTCGGTTCCCTCATACTGGACACGGAGGAGTTCCTCGAGGACCTGCAGATCTCACGTAGTTCGCTGTCAAACAACAATAACCATACACCCGTATGTGGCTTTAGTCCAACCCCACCATTCCGCATTGGAAGTGCACCGCCCAAGCCGAGGCCAAGTAATCCGGATAAGTTCACGCCCGAGGAACTGGCCGCCATGGACCAGATGACACCACCATCCACTGCTCCGGCCCGGGAGACGGCCACCTGCAGCAGTGCATCCTTGGATCGGGAGAAGGCGGCCAAGCTGAAGTGAGTTTTTTTAGGGACATACAAGGCTTTCTTAAACGCCTTAAATCTGATTAGAAAAATTACATTCTCCAACAGCAGCAGCCTGGATGCAGCTACAGTCCCCAGCACAAGTGCTGCTGCCGTGTGTCCCATGCGGTCCAAGTCACCGCCACAGTCGACCCAATCGATGCAGGTCCAAGCTGTCCAGGCTAGCTCCAGTTCCGGTGGCAATAATCGACCAGGCTCCAAGGACTCGGTCACATCCATTTCACTTCACTCACCGCCACCTCATAGATCACTTTCGGCTCCTGCCAGGTGAGTTTCTGAATCTAAAGCAACATTATATATTAAAAACGTTATTCCTTTAGGCCACATTCCATGTCAAAGGCAGCTCGGAAAGCCTTCCTGGCCGCCAAGCAAACAAAAGCCATGGAAAAGCTGGACAAGATGATCGAGGAGGTTCACGAGGTAGAGTCCCAGTCTGCAGTAAAAGCGGCCAATATGCGTCTGGCCATTTTCGGTCATGATGGTGGAGGTGGAGACTTGGCAGCCGGTGGGTGTCCCCTCTTCTTGCCACCACCACCTCCACAGCAGCAGCAGCGCCTGATGCCCAGTTCCATTTCAGATTCTGGTCTATGCAGTCATGGGTGGGTTTACCAACTTCTTAATAGTTATACAACATTTATTGGATGAATTCTTTATAGACATAGCCATGCCCCCATATGTCATCACATGGACCCGAAGCTAAGTAACAGCCAGAGTTTCCAGCACTCTCCACGCGGAGGAATCACTCACCAGTGCTGCAGTGGCTTTGGGAATGGCAATGGTCGTCACTCCCACCGGATGCACTCCAACGCCTGCCGAATTCTGTAAAGGATTTCTCCGGAAATACTAGCACTCGCATTCCCTGAACCCAACCCCAACACTCACATCCATATCATGTTTAACTGACTCGGACTTAGCTCAATGGTCGCGCGTGCTTAATGGTGTCGTGATGATTAACTAGTCAGCAATTATTAGAATTAAGTAAGTTGTTGAATCTCATAGTTTGTAGATTAGATAAAAGATGTACCTAAATGTATTAAATGTATACTCCCCAAAGTATGTAAATCCTATTAAAACTATAGCTAGTCAAAACAGGGCTTTAAAATTCGGCAAATCAATGTCCAAAATATGCTAAGAAACTGTAAAAACTGTTGACACTATTTATGTATTTATGTGTATATTTAACCGAATACTGATCAAAAGATTTCAAATTTCTTGACCTCTAAATATGACAATACAAGAACGAAACTAAATTTCACAAAAAATAAACAAAACATGTACCAAACTATGGCTTTTCCACACACTTTCATGAAACCACCTGAAGCAAGTTTGCTCGCAAAGATATACCGCGTTGTTTATAAAATATTATATACTATAAATACACTTACTATAAAACTCTATATATTTGTAGTATTTTAATGTATGTATAAAGAAATAGACTTTCTGTGAACACGCCTATTGAATAAATGTTTCGGGAACATAAAGAAAAAGGTATTTTTATAACATTTCTGAGATCCCAATATTTCTTGAATCGTCTACTTGTTAAATAAACTAATTTTAATCTTAATTTATTTGAAAAATAAGGCGGGAGAAGCTTTAATTTGAAATAAAATCAACATTTAATAATTTGTTAATACATTTTCAAAAGAATACAGCTACGATTAAAAATAAATGCTTTAACTTTGTTAAATTTTTAATAGTCTGTGAGCAGTTGATAGCTCTCTTAAACTTAATACAGATCTGACAATAGGAAGGTATGGTTTCTAAAATATGGCAAATTAAATAGAGAAAAGCGTAGATTTCTGCTACCTAATATACTTTTATTTGAAACCTGTTCAAACATTAATTTAGGCTTGTTTTCCGGACCTTTACACATTGCACTTCTGGCATATCACATCCAAACTAAATATGGCAAGCATTAAACTTAAATAAAAATCTTACGAAACGACACAAGTTTATGTATATAAATATATATGTGTGTATATGGATACACTGTAAGCGTAGGAGTTTTTGTCTTTTAGAATGACTAGACTTGGTTGGGCTCTCGGGAAGTGTTTTCCCGATCGCTATCGGTGGGTGTCTCTGATCAGGTTCTCTCGGACAGGAGCGTCTGGACTACCTCGTCGTTGGAGTAAATTGTGGTGCCGTCCAGCGTTTCTATTGTGTGAATGGTGGTCTTGCAATAGAAGCACACCTTGGAGTTCATCATGTGCTGCATGATGCAATCGCTGCACGACTGGTGCTTGCAGGGCGTGAAAACGGCAGTAATGGGCTTGGCACAACAGATCGGACACAGGGAGTCCTCCGATGGCAGTGTTATGTCCGAAAGTAATGTCTGCTTCACTCGCAAACTCTCGATTAAACGGCGCACATTATCGATCTCATCCGACGACACATGGGAGGGAACTGTGAATTAGGTAATGTATGATTTTAGAGACCAAAATTTATCAGACAGCACTTACAATCATTCAAAGCAAACTTTAAAATGGGTGGATCCGCTCGAATGCGTTTAGAATTATTTGGCAAAGGCACCCTCACATCGTTTGTCAATGGATCTATGTGTGGCCTGGCAGATGGATCAAAGTTACCCCTTGGTATGTTCTTCTGCTCCAGCAGTGGTGTTCGTATCTCACCCAAGGCAAACTCGAGGGTGGCAAACTGGAAGCTGGGATCGGTAAGAAATGCGCGCGATACTCGTGTCACAATTTGCGGTGTCATTTCATTCTCCATCTCCTCCTGCATCAAGGCCAGGAGTATACCTAAGGCGGCAGTTATTATCGGATAATGGGTAACCGCATTCAGGTCCGCCGAGCACATATCCACCACAAACTGGAAGCATCCAGGCGGCACTGTTACCCGAGAAAGCACTTGGCTGATTAATTGACAAATTCGGTTCAGCAGGAGATCGCTATTGGCACGGGAGGCATCCGTGAGAATCTCTGGAGCCACTGAGATTATCATCTCGAGACAACGCATCAGCGAGACCGTCAACTCAAAGCACATGGAACAGATCTTAAGCTGCTTGGGTTCAAACAGGGTGTTCTCCTGTCTCTGAGCAGTGTTTTGAATCTACAAAGGAAAGTCTTAGGGTATATTAGTTTTTAAGAAAAGTACAAAGTCTACCTCCTGAAGCAATAAAATGAACTCGGAAAAGGCCCAGTTTAGCTGACTCAAGACGGAATTAAGAAATGCGGTGGCAAAAGGCTCATCCTCTATCAGTTTGGCCCCGATCAGACGCTGAAAATGTTTAGATGGATTGGCTGGGGCAATATTGTGAAGCAACCCCGTATGCGTCTCGTTTTTGGAGCGACTTCTACACAATCCCTGATGAAGTGGCAGTGATCCACCTTGCCATACAAATGGCTGACGGGAATCCTTATAAGCGTAGCCCTCACCCATCCAAAAACGGAGCAGCAGCCAGTTGCTTTGACCCCAAGCTCTGTTTTCATAGGGACGCAACAAAGCTCGCACCAAGGAAGCTTGCGCTCTCTTCGAGGTTCGTTCTAGGGCTCGTACTCCGGACTTGTGGCATGTAAGTGTACCCAGCGCCTGCAGTAGGGAGTCCTTACAAGAGGCAAGTACAATACGTTGATCTGCTGAGTGACTTCCCAGAAATTCGGCTGCAGCGTTGACAGCGCACTCCGCATCCGAGCCCTCAAACTGCGCCCTCAAATCATGATGAGAGAAGTCCATGACGGCATCCAGTAAAATGGGCAGTGTATTCACATATACCTCAGGTACAAAGGAAAACAAGGCACCGGTATTTGAAGCAGTCTAAATGAACCAAAGTCAATAAAAAAAAACTAAAAGATAAATTGTAATTAGATTACCGTCAGAGTTCGCAGCATGCGTTCCAAAAGCCAAATAAGAAGAAACTTTCTATTTGAATTTAAGGCCACTCCTCTCAGCCAAACCTGTTTCCTCGCCAACGATATAGATCGAGTCTAAAATTGGGTTTAAAGGAACATTTAATAAACCTTTTAATAGTTGATTTATTTAGAACATACCGCAAAAACATTTTTCCGCTGACTAAACTTTGAGCGCAGTTCACCCATTACATGCTGATGGTTCTCGTTCATGCAAACATTCGCATGCTGCTCCAGGGCCACCAGTTTGCGTTCTATGTCCTCACGATAGAATTTTGTTTCCTTGAGCACTTCGTTTAGGGCAGCTATTTCATCTCTCACTGAAGCTATTTTCACAATATACTTGTGACCCGCTGAATAATAGAAAATAACACAAAGATCCAGGAGTTCACAGAGACTAGCCTCCGTATCCATATTCCCAGGAGTGGAGTCATTTGTGCCACTGGGTCGCGGATTTAGAAAGTGTGTATAGGTGGTATTGTTGCCGCCCTGTGTGTGTCCAACTACCTGAACATTATTTATATTCTCACCTAACAGGTAAAGCGTGGTATCTATTTTGAAGAGTATTATTTTCTTAGATTTTATTTAAATATTTAGTTCATAAAATACTCACCCACTTCGTTTACCCGCATATTCTGGCGATCATCGTCATAAATCTGTTGAGTACGATCGGGCCCAAGTCGTAGATCAATGTCAGCTCGATGAACCTTCCTTAAATGAGACAGTACGCCACCAACTCGATCAAAGTGCATGTAGTCAAAGGATCCGTCAATGAAAAAATCACTATTAACTTCCACTTGTTTGGTGGGCATTTCCTCTTTGAACATTGAGCGCGCCTGATCGATTAGAATACAGACAAAGGCGAGGGCCACAGGAGCATCCAACGGATGTTGAATGCTCGATTGCATGAAAAAGAAAGCGTGAAAGGGCTGCAAAAAGGGATTGTTTGAAGTTAATTAAAACAAATGGAAAGAAAATGAAACCCACTCTTTGTTCCATGCTAAGATCAATCACATAACGTCGCATTTTGGTCAGGAAAATGGAACGACTGGAGGGACTATCCTTTGAGCCATCCGTGTTGATCAAAAGCGTGGAAAGGAAATCCTTTTGCGCCGCGTGCAAGGGCTCTGTTACTTTGCGCACTTTGTCAACCACGCTCAGATACTTGTCTTTGGGTCCATCGATTCCCTCCGTCCAAGCCATGCTGTCGGGCAACAGCTCTTCCATAATATAAAACTCCAGCGGATGAATATAAAGGAAAAACGCAAGACTAAAACGAACCATATATAAACTATAAATTTAAATTAAAAAACAACCATTCCCTACCAATGCTTTTTAAAGAGTTTTCCCTCGAGCAGGTACTTGCGAGTCTGTTCATGCAGGGAAAGGCAGTGGAGCACTCCCAGGGCTTGTCGATGCTTCTCGTAATCCAAGCCCTGAATCGTATGGGTAAAAGTTGCCAGAAGGGCATTCACTAGCTTACGAATCACAAACTTGATTTCGTCGCCCTCCATGTAGTTCCATAGAAGCGAGAGTAGACCCCGCAGGACGCTGTTTGGATTCTCTTTTTCAGCAGCCAGAGTAGTCATGTTGGAAATCCTGCCCAGCAGGACGTCCTCAATGATATAAGGATCGAATATTTCGTTTGTGAACTTCTCTACCAATAATGTAGCAAAAATGCAATACACAGTCTTCTTTGTGGAAACACGTGCCTCTACTTCATCAACCAATTGCGTTCCATTTTGCGCATTGTACTTGGCGAATATCCCAGCCAAGTTGACAAGGTAGCTTAGAATTAGATTGGCCCGTCGCAGCTTTAAAATGGGCCTGGCCATAAGCGGCTGAAAGCCTTGTACTGGATACATGAATGGACGATTTCCAAAATTTGCTTCTATTCCCTGTGTGTAGCCTAAGGATATGGCGGCAAAAAAGGTAATCCCTGGACCCTTCTGCAGCTTGTTAAATGCAACTCCCATCGATCGGCCATTGCGGTAATACTCGATATGTTCCTTGTCCACATCGATGGTTACGCCAATGACGTCGCCAATCTGCCACTTGTCTCCATATCTATAATTAAAATTATATAAACCGAAATTCTTTTGCAGAGACAACCATCGAACACTTACTTCTTGGTGGATATGTGCCAGATCTGTTGCTTGCTGCCATCGTAGCCATAACTACACTTGGTGTCCCCAACTCCGCTGTTTTCATTAAACTGGCAGGAATTGGAGGCCCAGCCTATCTGCATGACGCCCTTGGTGTGGAGGTGAATCTGATATAAAAAAGGAATAGCTTTTAGTACGCACGTGCAACCCATACTCCTTTGGGCAAGTCATTGACCTTTGGTCAATCAGAAGCCACCCCGTCCCCACATAACCAATCCCCAATCCCCACTCTCATTAATAGCGATTACCTCATACATCCAGCGACCGCCGTACACGCAGCAATTAGCCCGGACTGTATTGAAGCTTCCTTGGGAACGCAGGGCCAGGCGATCCGAGGAAACCCGCACTGTAGTCGTGTAGTCCACATCGAATATGGTTAAATCCGGACCGATACGGCTCTCGGTTTCGGTGTATAACCGCCGGATTTCTTCATTGCTGTCCGTCTGGATTGCCTGAAACTTGTCGTCGAGCCACGACCGCACAATAACCATCTGCCTGTAAAGGACAATCCTCTATAAATAAGAAAACCCAATAAACCCAATAAAAAGAATCATTTACTTGGTGACTGAAAGGTCCTCGACCCTGGCCGGCTTCGGATCCGGCACCGTGGAGCAGTTGGCTCCCTCCAAGTCATCGTCCAAGTCCGAATAGAGATTGTCCTGGTCGACCTGCTCGAATATGTCCTCGTTGAATACTTTCACGAATAATTTTGATATCGACATCTTGGCACTGTCATTTCATTGCTAGCTATGTATTCCCTATATTCTTCTAGCCAGTCAAACCAAAATCCGCCCGACAGGCAGAAAAGGATTTTTATAGTTATTAGAGATGAGTAACTTCGCCGCCTTTTATCGTGACTGACTAACGGTGGCAAATCGAACTTTTGTCGAATTTTGAATTAAAAAATCTACTGTTTGCAAAAGTCTTTTTATTAAAATGTCACAAAATGTTATTTGATTATTGTCAATGTATAAATGTTGACGTTAGCCCTGTATAAGTTGTTTTAACATTATACTTCCTTCGTGGTAGAACCTTTAAAGCATATAAAGTTTTTCAATGGGAAAGGCAATATTTTAAGCAAATATTTTAATCTCTTGAAGTTTTTACTGTAAAAATGGCTCAGATTTGAAACGAAACGGTTAACCTGTCTTGTAACGTTTTATATATCTCGCTAAACCGGGGAAAAAATCCCGCCAAGATGTACAGCTCAACAAACTTTAGGCGATTTCCAACACTGCCACCTGAACGATAACGATATTCAAAGTGATTCTTGAAACGTAAGGACGTGTTTTTGTGGTGTTGCTCCTA
Source organism: Drosophila vallismaia (assembly GCA_035047325.1). Taxonomy (NCBI): domain Eukaryota; kingdom Metazoa; phylum Arthropoda; class Insecta; order Diptera; family Drosophilidae; genus Drosophila; species Drosophila vallismaia. Next base: position 1,568,926 of record JAWNPU010000037.1, on the reverse strand, counting down.
GAGTGCGGCTAATTTAATTATAAGTCAATGACAGGCAAATGATTTACCCAAAAAACATCACAATAAAAGTGTGCAATGTGAAAATCCTACCCTCAATTCAGTCACTGAAAAAATCATTCTCAATTTGCTGTCGTCAGCGGCAAAGTGTTTGTCGCCAGTGATGCTCTCCAATAAAACCCAAAACCCGCCAGTTTATGGCCCAACTAATTAAAGTTCAAAGTGAAACACAATGAAACAATGCTTATAATTGCCCTTATTAAATAAATTTATTAAACAATTACACAGTTCACCTTGGGGCCTTAGATTCGCAGAAACGTTACCTGCAATCCGCAACCAGCAAATGCGTGCTGTTACAAAAATAGAAATTCGCAAAAAATAGAAGGGGAAATAAAAATCAATGCCAAACCATTCGAAAACAAGACCATTACAACATATGTATATATGAATATTATTCCTGCTGCTTACATATTCTCTGGGCAATTGATTTATCTGCCTGTTCTCGATTAAATTTCTCGTTTAATTTTGTTGCTATTTTATTTTTTCGCCGAGTTGATTGCTCGATTCTTTGTTTGTGTCTGAGTTTGTTTGTAATTTGAATTCAAATTCAATTTAATGAAACTGGAAATATATACTCATTCATATATATATTAATTTATTATTATGTGAGTCCATGTTTTGGACTCTGCTTGCCAGAAATCTCCAATTAACTTCAACTGAAATGTAAAACTAACTACGAAGAGGCGTCTTATCAGGCCACGATGTTTATAGTAATGAGAGACGTAAGCCCAGTAGTTCTTCCATATGTTTACATAATGGGAGCCTTGGCTTGCTCTTATTTCTTCCCCGTTCTCGAAAGTCCCTAGATTTCTATTTATTTACAAAATATCCACTTTCCGACGTTTCTCGGTGACGTTAATTCTGAGTAGAAAATAAATACAAAAACAAACAATCTCTAGAGGAGAAAAGATCAAAGATTTACGCATAAAGATTGGGAAGTACAGGAAGGTTGACTACTCATTGAAAAAATACCCTCGAGTACATAGAGTTTTTTAAACAAACTTGAATCATCGAGAAATCAACGAGATAAAAGCCAGTCTTTTATTTGCAGGTGGCACTTGACTCAGCATTATCCTTAAGTCCGATAAAAATATACAATCTTAATCACCTTTTGTTTCTGATATGAAAAGAAAATTAACCAATCTTTTGAATTATCAAAGAAACAGAGCATTAGGCTACCAAGAGATAACTTTTCAAAGATATGGACATTCATCAGATATAGTAGTCGATTACGTTTCTATGGTCACGTACATATTATGTTCCTTTTCCAATACACTAACTTTAAACAGTTTTTTAATTGAAAAAGAAAGTTACAAGTTATCATAAAAGCAATTAAAATAATTGGCAAATCCAAAGAGGCATTCATTGACTGCTTTTTCTGCCATCTCAACGAATTATTTATATATTATTTTTGCTCTATAAATATTAGAATAATCTCCGTAATCATCTTGGTTAGCAACTTTGCTCGTGGGTTAATACAAAGATAGCGAACTGCGATTCAAGCAAAGCCAAAAAATAACACAAATAGCCCCTTCCGACTTTTCCAGATAAACCAACTAAATAAACGAACCAGACCAAGGGACACCCCAGAAGAGTATATAGTATTCACGATGAAATGTTTCTCATTCTCAAATATTTTACGGGCCATTATCTAATCGATAGCTGAAGAGTCTATGCCTCTGACTTATTGAATGGTCGTGCGATCAAAAAAATATATTTGGCAACTGGTTGCTTGGATTTCAAAACTGAGGCGAGAGCAGCGACTTTGATTGACCATATCAGACGACACTTGACGCAGTGCGTTGTTATCTGGGCTCCGGCCTTCTCCGCCGGCTCGTTGCCCCCCGGAATTGGGTCCAATTCTGACTTGGCCAAACACAGACATGGGCAATTTTCTGTTTGCCTTGTACAAATAGTGCCGCGTAGAACACTTGTTGCCCGATTAGCCATAAACATTGTGCTTTATACTCGTAAATGTACTTTTTTTCTCCGCCCAGCCGCCCATGCGAACGCGAATCTGATCCACGCCAGTTCATTTCTTTGCAGGCAGTCGAGAGCAACGGACACGTAGAGGTTCAAAAAACGGACTATTGTATGAGGCAGGCCTAGAGGAGCAGTAGATCCCATCCAAAGACAGCACGAAGATGTCACAAAACCAATCCTACTTCTGGCAAACCACCAGACACAATGTATACCTGAAGCGCTCCGCCAAATGGCACATGGCGCTCGCCCTGATGGTGGTGCTCACATTTGGCACAATCTGTGCGGCGGAATCACAACCAGATAGCGCGGATAATGCGGTGATCCAATCCGGCATTCAAAGTGTAAGTGTGCATTGAACCCCGATTATAGATAATTCAATAACGATTTGATTTTTTTTTCGATTAGAACTTGGAAGGACAGGCAGACTTGAACAAACCCACGGACTTGAGCTCTATAGATAAAAAAGACAACGATTCAGCGGACCGGCAGTCGAAGGGAAAGGGAAACTTTATCGATGCGTTCACCGCATCGATCTCTGTTATCCTTTTAACAGAGCTAGGCGATAAGACTTTCTTTATAGCTGCCATAATGGCCATGCGCCACCCGCGTTTGATTGTCTTTGGCGGTGCCATCGCCGCCTTGGCCCTAATGACGGTACTCTCATGCGTATTCGGCTTGGCAGCAAACTTTATTCCTAAGGTGTGTTTCTGGTTGTTGATTTTCTCCCAAACAACATCACTCCAAAGAACACATTGTTACTTAATCTCTGTATCTTGTACCAACAGATTTATACGTATTATATCTCAACTGCATTATTTTTAATATTCGGTTTGAAAATGATGTACGATGGCTACAAAATGAAGCCAACCGATGCTCAAGAGGAACTCGAAGAGGTCCAGACTGATCTGCGCAAGCGCGAGGATGAGGTGAGTGATCTTGTACAGATCCCTAAACACCGATAAGTAGTTCTCAATGTTTCCGTAGTTTTTGTAAATCTCAACCTCAAGTAGTTACGCCTTTTGCAGCAAATTGTTGCCTTGTTTATATGATTTATGAATTATTTTACTGCTTTTGTTAATAGCTACGCTTGGTATTATATTTTTTTACTATTTTGAAAACCCTATGGATGGGGAAATCCACAGAACAATACCAATTAATATGATATAGAGCCAAAGCGATCACTTCATACAGCACGCTTTGGTTTCCCAGTTCTACTTGAAGTTTGAACCCATCACTTTTGCTTTATTTACACGACTGGCGAGAATAATAATAACAAACCAAACACTAACCTAAAGCTTCTCATAATTGTAATTATACCTAAATTGCATGCTAATAACGATTCTTTATATAGCCTCAAACGAAACTCAGTCGTAACGAATTTAATAACCCAAACAAACAAATTTAAGCCGATCGAAAAGCGAGAGACAGCGGAAATGACCCGGGTTCACATTCTCAGTTGTTTAGCTTCAGCTTGTGAATTCTTTTCCTCCGATTTGATTTTAATTTAAACATTTAAAATTCACATAAACACACACCCATCTAAGCCTATGTGACTAATTGCACGATTTGCGCATATTCAACAAACAAACGTGTTTCAAACTATTTGACCAACGATATTTCGTACTAAACCAAAAAAAAAAAACAAAACAAAAAAACGTTTGATATGGAACAGCTTTTATGCCAAAACGAAAACGAAAACTCCACCCGAATATTAATCAAAACCAAAAAAATTACTGCAAATCGAATCATTAGCTAATGCCCAATTTTTTAATTGTTTTTTCTTTATGCAAAACGATATTAAAATATTGATTTAACGTTGCCCATGAAAATGTTATGAACATGCCCATTCTGACCTTGACTTTTTGGGTCAATCTGAACGCAGTTGATGCGCAAGGCTAGCCGGAAGTACGAGGATTCAGAGGCGAAGCGGAAGAACAGCAATTCGGACAAGGAGGATGCCTGCGAACAGGCACTCATCCACGGGCGTAGCCCGGTCTCAACCGCAACTGCCACCACTGGAGCCTCCGACATGCAACACCGCCAGCGCAAGCAACGCAACAACATTAACAATAATAGTAGTAAGCGAAACAGCTGTGATAAAACTGACAACGATGAGGGGGAGGAGCACGACCAGCGCGAGTCGGAGGTCTTCTACAAGGACGGCCGCATTGTGGAGCAGCTGAAGATGAAGACCTACCACACCAGTCCCTCGCATTCGGCGGCCTCATCGAACCAGACCGAACAAACCACCAACTCCTTGGCCACCTCCCTCACCAACGTCGATGTCCAGCTGGCTGGGCATCCCACCGACCCGTCCGTTGGAGGCGTTCCGGGAGGCGAGCCCAGGGCTCCGCTGGCCGGACACGATAGCATGCACAGTCTCAATGGCAGCCTGAATGGTGACTCCACCGGACCGGCAAATGGCACCCTCAAAGCTCGGGTTAGGACACAGAATCATAAACCAGATTCAAAACAACCCAGCCTACTTTGTGTTTCATTAAGTTTTTGGAATTTAAGTTGATTTAAACCGAAATGTTTTCTTTTCTTGAAAAAGATTGCAATTAACAATATTAATATTCCTTGTAAAAGACATAATTCTAATCAATTCGAATTCCGCCAAACTTAATCTGAACCTACATCGAGGTCTTAGGTTGAATAATCCAATAACCGACAACTCCTAATTGTTGTTGTTTGCTTATCATCTTCGTTTCACGTGCTTTTTGCCCCAAAACAGTCACAACACCATCCACAAAATAAAACAGAAAGCCCATTTAACCGTCACACCAGACACTCTCGTGACATATTTAATATATTTTTTATAATTTTAATAGTTTTACTCATAAGTCATTTGGTTTTGTGGCCACTGTGCTCGGTTACCCGTTTCACTTTCATTTGTCTGGCACACCCATTAGCTTACCCATGTTTTCTCTCTGTGCATGTTGTTTCGAAGTGATCGTTTTTGCTTTTTATTTTTGGTTTATCAAACAGGGTAATTTTTGAAAATTATATCCTGTTCAAAAGTTTTTCAATGTCCTGTTTTATTTTCGATTTCTTCCTTGTTTGCGCACATTATCATCCTTTTCTTTAATTTCGAATAATTGATTGCCACAATTAAATCATTGATAAATCAATTTCTCTTTCAGCTGGACCGTGATGTGAATGCCGCTTTAGTGAACGATGCGGAGAGCGGTCGGCGTCGTACCCAGCGCCGTGGTGCCACCTACTTTACCATGCGAATCTTTGCCCAGGCCTTCACGATGACCTTCTTGGCCGAGTGGGGAGATCGTTCCCAACTAACCACTATCATTCTCGCCGCCAGTAAGGTGAGTGTCTAAATAATGTTCTTTTAAAGCAACATTCATTGCTTTCTCTTACTCTTACTTTTTCAGGACATCTATGGAGTAATCTCAGGCGGTATTATTGGCCATTGCATCTGCACTGGCCTGGCTGTGATTGGAGGTCGTCTTGTGGCTTCCAAAATCTCCGTGCGCACTGTCACCATTGTGGGTGGCATTGTATTTATTGGCTTTGCCATCTACGCTGTCGCCATACCTCCGGACGACTTGTAAATAAACAAAGCAAGCCATGGAATTCCAATGAGAGATTGCCCGTTGACGACCCCACATTAATTGAATTAGGTTTAGTTATTTCCTAAAAAAAACGCCCCTTTTCTATTCGAGGAGCAACGGGAGGATTGTATTAACCAATCATAAATAATAACTTTGCTTGCTTGCCAAACAACCAAACGAAACAAAATAACACCAAAACAAAGGAATAACAAAAGTGCCTTCAGTACTTTTCGCCTGGTCCATGACATTACAAATTTAGTTGGAAAAAAAACTAGAAACAATGAATTTATCTGTCCAATTGTTTCGCATTCATTTGATTCATACATGTTCGGTTTCGTGTTAAGTATTAAAGATGATTATTGTACATATTCGTGCTTGTGCGACCAGATTGCCTAAGCTCCTCCTAGTTGACAACCTTTCCCCCGAATCCCACATCCTTATTTGCATATTTTGTTTACGTAGCAATGTTTACTTAAAAAAAAAAAACAAATTAAAACTGTAGATTTTTGATTATTTATGCGATTTTTGTATGAAAATCTTAGTAAATTGAGCAAAACAAGAAAATACAGAACATGTTTTAATCCAATCACGGGTTTCTTGAATAATATTAAAGAAGTAAATAGTTTTTAAGTTTATTAGGGACATAATTTATTTTCGTAAAAGTATGTTAAAGGTTTATATTGTCGCTTACAGTCAAGACAAATTTGGTTAGGTTAATAGCAAAATTAGGATGTTTATTTTATAGTCTTGGGATCACGATAGATACCCGTGAAGAGGATCGACTTGGATTCACGGTCATAGATGACGAACAGGAACGGATGGTTGGCCTCGAACTTGGCCGGCTCCACCGGCCGGGCCGATCGGTAGGTGAACAGAACGGTGGCGGCCGAGGCGGTGCTGCCCTCCTCGTCCACCTTGATCTTGGCCACATGCTTGGCATCTCCAATGGTGACCTTTTCCGATGTCAAATCGTCGAAGGTGGCCACGGACGGGTCGAAGATCTTCGTGGCGCCCATTTTGGCAAGGATCTAAAAAGGAGAGGTGAAAGTTTTCTTAAAAGGATGAATCCATCTTGAGATATTTTCTGTAATACTTACTGGTACCAGTTCCAGGCGCTGTTCGAACTCAAACTTGGGCAGCGAAACCTCGATCTCGCGTGGCATGGCCTGGTTGAGGGACTGCTCAAGGGTGTCAGCGTTCAGGCGAGAGAGCACCTCCTCCAGAGAGTTGCTGTTGAAGGGCGGCAGGATAATCACCATGGAGATGTCGGACTTCTCATCGGGTTCGCTTTCCGGACTCTCCTGCGACTCGAAAACTGTGCGATAGGGAAGCTGGAGGACATGCGCACGCAGCTGCTCGTCCGTATTCAAGAGGAAGGTTCCCTTCTGCTGCATCATCGGCACCAGGGAGAAGTTCGATGCGGATGTGTAGAAGGGCATCGGTGCGGTCTTCTCCACCTTGAACTGACTGACCCACTGACCCTTCAAGTAGGCGGCATTGGCCAGGGTCAAGCGGGTCAGAGGCGTAATCTCATCGGCGCTGAGCATGTCGCGGATCTGGTTGTGGGTCACATTGGCAATCCAGTCGTTGATCTCCTTGCGCGCCTCCTCAGGCTTGTTCTGGAAGTCCATCTTGACGATCTCCTTGGCCAGGCGCGTCTGGATGCAGTGGGTCAGAGGCAGATCCTTTGCGAAGAATATGCGATCCGCAGATGCGAACTCCAATGGCATCTTGAGGGAACGGGTTTCCCGGTTCTCCTTCTCCAGGATGTAGGCACTGCGCACCGTTTCCTTGGACTCAGCCCAGTCCAGGTGCAGCACCTTGGCCAGCTGCTGCTCCGTTTCTCCGGAAGCACCGAAGTAGGCAAGGAGCAGGGCGTGGTAGGTGCTGTATGGCGAGAAGAACACGTTTTCGTTGGGGGTGCTGCTGCGGATTGCATCTAGCATGGACACTGCAAAGTTTTGCTGACCCTGATACAGTCTCACACGCTTCTCCAGGAAGCTGGAATTCGGTTCCACATCGCAGAGACCAGCAAGAGCAATTGCCGGCAGGAGTACCAGTAGGGAGAGGCTTAAAGTATGCATTTTGTGTTTGAGAAACCTGACGAATAGAATTATTTACGTGAATAAGTTAATGATTCGATTTAAAGAAGGACTTTAATAGTTAGAGGATCTTCGGGTGTCCTTGAACCAAGTCTATTTAATGATCTACTTTCCGGTTCCCTTATATTATATTATGTATTATTTATAACTACGTGCTGTTTATTTTCATTATTTATGTCCCGCAAAGTGATTAGAGAGCAGTTCGACAGAGTTGACGCATCCACTCCGTTTTTTCCCGGCCATCCATCGTTAAAACGTGACAGAAAATTATTGCCAATAAATGAATACATATTAAAGTTTAGTAGAAAAGCCCCCTAATTAGGGGAGTTGTAAAATTAGTTGCCCTTTTTCCTCTATTTTATAATCATTATTTAAGCTCATTTGGTGAGGCATCTACTTGAAATTCTTTTCATTGAACTGAATAAATCAAGCAATTCCATTGCACAATAGAGCAATTTGTAATAATAATAGGTTGCAATCCAATTCCAATCCCTATGAATATGATAAATCTAATGGCATTCTCCAAAAAAGTTCAAATCGAGCTATAAATACTGAAAGTTTAAATCGCTTTCTTATAGAATTAATTACTATATTTATTTTCAAATGTAGAACATGAGTAAGTTTTTGCCAGAATCAATGGTTTTGGTGTTTCATATTTGAACTTCGGGTAAAACCAACGAAATTCAAATATCTTTTCGGGTAAAACCAAACCAAGTTCAAACATCACTAGGATTCATTATAAATCACCGCACTTGTGGCGATAGAGAACTTGAATATAATCTGACCCAAAACATCAACAAAATATAGTTTATTTAAATTTTGTTCGCTACGATTACGCAGCTCGTTTAAAATCGCTTTGGGCTGATTCACCGCGAAAGCTTTTCCAGTCCATCGATTCGTCAGAGTCAGTCTTGTCTTGGAGCGACAATTGCAACATCTCTGCAGGCACGACAGAAAAAAAGTGAAAGTTTCCCGCCGCTCTGCACTCCAAAATTCGCATAATACCACCTCTGGTACATGTGTGCATCCAGTGAGGCATGAAAGACCCTCCGCTGATCCAATTCCAGCTTGGCTCCAGCTCTTCAACCAGCTGAGCGATGACGCCTTTTTGCGGTTGCGTGACTGCAACGGCAGCGGCAGCGACAGCAATGAAAAGCGCTTCGTGTAAAAATAAAAAATAAAAAACTATACCGAAAAAAACCCAAAAAATTAACATTTCCAGTAACCGGTTGCGGATCCCACCGGCAGACAACGCTATATAGTTTTGTGATTCATAAACGGGACAAATTTTAGCGCGTAAGCTCATTGTTGACCCTGTATTGGCGATTTTGTAATTGGTTTCTTTTCTTTGTTATTTTTTTTTTTTTTAATTTTTAACCCATAGACGTTACGTTACGTTTGTCTCTGTGCGTGATCTTTGCGCATGCGCAGTCCATTTTTTTTTTTTTTTTTGGGAAAATCCAAATTTATTGAACAACCAACGAGTTGTTTAATTGCTAGGAAGCTAAAAGTCGGCTTAATTTAAGTTGCATTGAACTTGGATTAATGGCGTGTCAGAAATAATTGACAAACACTTTTTGCGGATTATTAGAAATGATGAATTATCGGAATTTTGAAGTACCTCCATAAGACTTTTTTAATGACATTTTTAATTACTTTCAATAATACTTTTGTTTATCAAGAAATGACAAAGTCGTTTGCTATTTTTTAACGTTTTTCAATAGATTTGGCTTCAAAGGTCATGACTTAAACCCGGGCTAGACAAAAAGTTCAATACTAGCAAAGCAAAAACTATTAAAATTATTATATTTTTACAATAACTAAAACCGCATTGTCCCATTTCAATTGCGTGGGACTAATTTGTCGGTGTATATGCAATCGTTTTATATGTACAAAGCAATATGCTGATTTGTATTGCAAAAATAGGCGACGCTTTAATGGCAATGGGGAGCTCGGGGGAGTTGAACAAATTGGGACAAACACTTGACAAACACTGAAAAAACGCTGGGAAATACCTTCGTCAAGTGGAGGCTTAAACTGGCACCGAAACTTTATAAAATGATGAACCGAACACACGACCGTTTTGTTGCGGTCCTAATCTTGAACTGAATCGCTTTGGGAAGCGGAGAAGCGACAAAGATAAATGTAAGCGCAGCTTTTATATCGACAAATCATGATCGGCAGCCATGCACCTGAGCCGAGCTTAACGAACGGTAACTGCAGGGGGAATATAACGTTTTCAAGCACTGGGTTATGGGTGCGTTCAACATCCAAGCATTTTGCGGTTATCGGTGACTCTGTTGAACTTTTTAATAATTTAAATTTATTTTAATTCTTTGAACTTTAAACCGAAGGATCATTAAGAAAATTATTATGTTTCTTATTAATTTGAAAAATAATCTATCTACTGCTTCGCTGGAATAGGCTCGGCATAAAGTCCGGAAAAGAGGATCGACTTGGTCTTCGTATTGTAGATGAAGAACACAAATGGATGATTGCACTCGAACTTAAAAGGATCGGCTGGCCTGGCCATTCTGCTGGAAATAAGGACTGTGGCTGCCGCAGCGGTGCTGCCTTCCTCGTCCACCTTGATTTTGGCCACGTGCTGCACTTCCCCAAAGGAGATGCGGTCCGGGGTCAGATCAGAAAAGTTGGCGCGTTCATCAAAGATTTCATTTAGTCCCATTTCGGAAAGTATCTAAATATTTTTATTATATGGTAGATATTAAAAAGATACATTTTAATTAGAAAAAAAAGATAACTTACCGAAACAAGTTGGCGGCGATCATCGAATTCGAATTTGGGAATGGAAACCTCGATCTCCCGTGCCATCGGGCGATCAAGCGCGGCCTCTAGGGTCTGAGCGTTCAATTTCGAAAATAAAATGGGTATCGCATCTTCCTTGAAAGAAGGCAACACGATCACCATTGAGATGTCCGACTCATCATCCAAAGTGTCGGAGGTTCGATAGGGTAACTGAAGGACATGCGCGTCCAGGGATTGGTCGACTTTCATCTTAAACACGCCCCTTTGCTGCATCATTGGAACCATCGAGGACACGTTGAGGGAAGTATAGAAGGGTTTCGCGACGGTATTCTCCACTTTGAACTTGCTGACCCACTGGCCTTTAAAGTAAGCTGCATTCGCGAGGACAACTTGGGTGCGTTCATTGACATCCTCTTTGCTCAGCATGTCTTTAATTTGATTATGCGTTACATTGGCAATCCAATCGTTGATATCCTTTAGAGCTTTCTCAGAATTATCTACAAAGTCCTTCTTTACTATATCGCTGGCTAGTCGGTTTTCGAAACACGTATGAATCGTGAGATTCTGGGCCAAGAAAATGCGGTTCTCTGTCGCGAATTCGATGGATTGCTTTGATCCATACTTGGTATCGAGCCTTTTTTGCAAAATATAAGAGGATCGCACCATCTCCTTGGAGTTTGCCCAGCCCAGCATGAGAGTAGTGACAAGCTCCTTCTGGGTCATTCCAGCCGATCCATAGTAGGCCAGTAGCAGGGCACTGTAGACGCTATACGGGGAGACGAATATATTTCCGCTCGACTTGGAATTGTAGATTTCTTCGAGCAAGGACAGGGAAAAGTTGCGCTCTGCCTCGTTCAGCATTGGCCGTTTTTGAAGAAACTTAACATCTGGATTCACATCGCAGAGGTTGGCAAGGACGAGAGCCGGTAGTAACACCAACAAAGGCAGGCCAATGATATGCATTTCCAGTTAGTAATCTGGAAATCACGAATATAAGATCTCCAATGATTTAAAATACGTGTGAACTCCGAAAAGGTTTCCCCTATAATGACCAAAATTCAAATATGAGAAGAGTAAATAACTGAAAACTTAATATTATATTTTATATTATACAGTAGAATTCTTTGGAAAATCTTTAATTGCACATTATTCATAGCCATGGGTCAGAGTAGGTTAATCTGATAACGTTTTTATTATCTCTTAAAAACGTCACGTAGGTATCAATAATAATAAATTTGTATCCTTAATCTAACAACGTCAACTGCACTGGATATTGTCCAAAAGTACAAATATACATACCTGAATACCTAATAACTTAAAAAGTTTTCTTTATGTTCAAGTCGAAGATATTCCCGACTAAGCGCTACTCAAGGCTTTAACTAACTGAGAAAGCTAATGGAAAGCTAATTTTAAAATCGATAGTCGATGAGTTCCCAAAAAATGTTGAAAATTATTAAGAAAAAAAATTGGAATATTTAAAAATTTGCTTTTTAAAAATCATCCTTTTCATCTTGGTTAAATTTTAAACTAAGATTTCCAATATAAAAAAAATAAGAAAATGAAAGAATAAATCGATATATTTGTGTCATCTCTAAAAGCTTGTGCCACCACGATTGCGCGCAGTGTCCAACACTGGCAGCCACCACCGCTCCGTCGCGAAATTGACAACAAAACAGAGAAGAATTTAGCGATAAACAAACATAATTTAAGTGAAATATGAGCGCATCTACGAGCACGACAGCAGCGGCCTCCCAGGACGCCTGCTACATATCGCTGCTCGGCCTGGCGGAGTACTTCCGCACATCGCAGCCGCCAAACATCAAGAAGTGCATCCAGTGCCTGCAGGCTCTCTTTACGTTTATGCCGCCCTCAAAGGTCGAGGCGCGAACGCATCTACAAATGGGCCAGATCCTGATGGCCTACACACAAAACATTGACCTGGCGCGCCACCACCTCGAGAAGGCGTGGAGCATATCAGAGCCGCTGGCCAACTTTGATGTCAAGTTCGATACCGCCTCGCTGCTTGCTCAACTGCATCTGCAAACGGACCAGAACTCCAACCAAGCCAAGGCAATGCTGCGGCGCGCCGTTGAGCTGTCCCAACACAATGTCTACTGGCACTGCAAGCTGTTGCTCCAACTGGCCCAAATCCATGCCAATGACCGCGAATACTCACTGGCCTCCGAGCTGCTGGCCGTCGGAGCGGAAAGTGCTGACGAGGCGGGCGCCACGTACCTGAAGGTGCTGTTCCTACTCTCACGCGCCATGATACTCATGATCGAGCGCAAGACCAACGACGTGCTTGCCCTGCTCAACTCCGCCGGCCAGATCATCGACAACAACATCCCCAATCCGCACCAAAAGGAGTACCTCAAGGTGTTCTTTTTGGTCCTCCAAGTGTGCTATTACCTAGCGTTAGGTCAGGTTAAGACAGTAAAGCCCAGCCTTAAGCAGCTGCAAATGTCCATCCAAACGATAATGGCTCCCAACTGGCCGACGGACGAAGCCATCTTTGGAGCAAACCAGCTGGAGATGTTCGTGTGGCTGCCCAAGGAGCAGCTGTACGTCCTGGTCTACCTGGTGACCGTCTCCCACTCCATGATGGCCGGCTACATGGACAAGGCACAAAAGTACACGGAGAAAGCGCTCACTCAAATCGAAAAGCTAAAGCAGCAGGAAGATAAGCCCATTCTCTCCGTTTTCAAGGTGATCCTGCTGGAGCATATCGTGATGTGCCGCATGGTGATGGGAAATCGGGAGCTGGCCATCAGAGAGATAGCAGCCGCGCGGGATGTCTGCCTGGCGGCCCCACAGCGCAGCCTTCTACGCCGTCACTCCGCGCAGCTGCACTGCCTCATTGGACTCTACTCCATGTCCACGAGTTTCTTCGAGCACGCGGAACGCCAATTCCTGGTGTGCGTTAGCGAAACCACCGAACGGGACCTGAAGCTGTTTGCGAACCTCAACCTGGCGATCATCTACCTGCGCACCAAGCGCGACACGGACCTCAAGCAAATACTCGATGCCGTCTCCACGGAAAATACCCAAACCTACAGCAGTCAGGCGCTAATGGGCGGCTTTTACTACGTCCAGGGATTGCACGCCTTCCACAAGAACAGCTTTCACGAAGCAAAGTTAGTTAAATCCCATTAACTTTTATTTAACTTACCTAATCCATGATTACTTTTCTTTTTTTTAGACGATTTTTGCGTGAAACTTTGAAAATGGCTAATGCAGAGGACCTGAACCGGCTTACCAGTTGTTCTTTGGTGTTGCTGTCGCACGTTTTCCTCAGCATCGGGAACTCCAAGGAAAGTATGAACATGGTGACGCCGGCGATGCAACTGGCCAGCAAGATACCGGATATTCATGTCCAACTTTGGGGCTCGGCAATACTGAAAGATTTACACAGAATGTCCAAGGATGTGCAGCACGAAAAGGATGCCTATGCCAACCATTTAAAATACTCGGAAAACCTGATCGCAGACCAACGCAAGAGCGTGCAAAGCGCCCACCACGAGCTAGTCAACTGGTTTCACGGTGATCCACCGGTGACAAGCGGTCCGCCTACCACCACCGCCGTTGCCATGCTCCTGCCCGATCCCTGCACCAGCGGTCCTGTCCCAGTTATTGCCTCCACATCCACGGGGATGCAGCAAGCCATACAACCGATCGGGCCGTATGGCCAGTTTTACTAGCAATGAGACGACGATGCAATTGTACCATCTAAGTTTTTATTTGTATCTAAATCTAGCGACTAAGTTAAGGCTAAAGATGTTCTACCAGTTGTGAAATTTTGTCATAAATTTAAATCCTACGGGAAAAATAGCTGCAAACTAAAATCTTTTTTACTTTTTTAAAGAAATAATGGGTTCCATAGATCAATTTCTTTCGTGGATTAGAAAAGAATTCCCCCATATTCAGAAGCCTCGTTTTTAGGATGCTTTAAACCAAACCCATTATTAAAATATTAAAATTTTTGTTATTTTATAGACAACTATTTTTACATACCGGAAAAAACCCGATTTCATGATATCTTATAATTATTTTAAGTAAAATCTGAGAATCCGTCTATTTCTATTTTAAAACCAAAACAAATTAGAGCATCAACGTCGTTTCTGCCATTTCGTTTAGGTCCTCTTCGAGGCCACCACTTCCACTGCCATTCTCCTTGTTGCTTAGCAGAGCGAAGTGCACCAGTCGCTTGTCGTGCTGTTCGTGCGCCGACAAATGGGAACGCATATCCGGCATGGACTTGAACTCTTCGTTGCACACCGGACAGATGTAGATGCGTTCGCCGTGGTGGGTGCGCTGGTGCATCTGACAATCGCCTCTTTGAGTGAAGGTCTTGGAGCAGAATGGACACACGTACGGCCGCTCGCCAGTGTGCGTCCTCCTGTGATTCTTGAGCACATTGAGGGCAGTAAACCTCATCGGGCAAAGGTCGCAGGCATAAGGACGCTCTCCCGTGTGTTTTCTTTTGTGCTTGGCCAGCGAACAGCTGGTGGTGAATTTTGCCTGGCAGACCTCGCATCCAAAAGGCTTATCGCCAGTGTGGGTGCGGGCATGAGAGGCCAACTCCGCCTTGGTGACGAACGTGTGCGGGCACAGCTCACATTTAAAGCTCTTGGTCTCCGAGTGGCGGAGTTTGTGCTGCCTTAAATTGGCATTCTGGGTGAAGCTCTTGCCGCAAATATTGCACACAAACGGCTTCTCGCCGGTATGTATTCGCATGTGGTCACGTAAGGTGGAAAGCATCGTAAAGACTAGAATAAAATATATTATATATTTCATTTGCTGCATAAAAATTCATTGGTATTAATCGACCTCACCCTTTTGGCAGATGTTGCACTGATTACGGAGGTTTCGCTTGTGACCCTGCACCATGTGCTTGCCTAGCTGCTCTTTGGACTCGAACTGCAGGCCGCACTCCGCGCAGGTATGTATTCCATGAGTGGCCTGATGCTCGGCCAAGTGTTCCGGCGATACAAAGACCCTCTCGCACTCGTCGCACTTGAAATTGCGATTGGTGCAGCCTTTCTGGCGCTTGTGAATGATCAGCGATTTTTCCAGCGCAAAGCCCGCATTGCATCTATCGCAATGGTACTTCAGTTCAGCTGTTAAGGTTGATGCAGTGGCTGCCGGTGTGGCGACGGAGACTGAGTTCTGGGATTTCCGAGTGCTTCCCAAACGGAGTTGTTTTGCTGGAGTAGCTGTTGCTTCTATTGGTGGCTGCGTTTTCTCTTCCAGCTTTACTGCGGTTCTGCGACGTGAGGCCCTTTTGGCCGTCTGGAGCTGTTCCTCCTCTTGAACTTCTGGCTTAGTTTCCGGCGTTTCTTTGGCTAGTTTGGCGCTTTTTCTGGTGGTTACCTGTGGAGAGGGCAATTGCACAATCTCCGCCTCACCGTCAGCCGTCTCGAATATGGCCATGTTGCACTCTCGAATCTGCTGGTCCAGTTCATTGTCGTCGCCATCATAAATGACATCGGTTTGGGTAAACAAAACATCTTTGTCGTCCTTTAAACTGTCCTGCAGGTGAAGGATAATGTTCTGTGTCTTATCCTCTGGGGCTTCAGTTAGTTCATAGTCGAAAACCTCTCCCTCGTCCTCCTCCAGATCTTCTGGTATATCCTGCTTCTCCAGACTCGTATTCTGTTCGGCATCCGCGGTGGACAGTGCGTCCGTTTGCACGGATGCGCTGCATTGGTGGGGTGCCCAGTCTATCGTTTGCACACCCTGTTCCACGGTGTTTATTGCTGCATCATTAAAGATCTTTTGTTCGGGCTCCTCCGGCAAAGCGTTGGGTAACAGTTGCCTCAGGGTCCGGCTGGAGTTTTCGCATTTAATCTTGAACGTATAGCAGTGGTTTATTTCGCTCAGGCAGCCCAGGCACACCCTCTCAGGCAGGTTATCGTTCTTTCGAGGCTATGGAATCGTAAAGTAAACCAAGATTAAGGCAGGCTTTGGAATTATCCCATTTAACGCCTACCTTTGTTTTTGTGAATTCGCGCAGCATATCCGCCAAGCAGCCCCCAGAGCTCCCATCGTAAATGGACACCAGAGGACCCGAGGAGCTGAGACATGTGAGGCAAATTTTGTCAACATCCATTCTGCGAAGATATGGGGTGGGAAAACAAAATAAAACTATTGAAAAACAAGCAGTATGGCCGCATTCAGATACGGCGATTATACCTTGTAAAAGGGATAGATATAGAAATCTTTTTAACAGAAAGGAAGGATATAAAACAAATTACTTATAAATTAAGTTTTTATTTATTTCTATCATATTATTTTCTTTTATTTTTACTTTAATTTCCTTATGCCAGTTTTTTTTTACGTCCAATTTCAGCGGAAGTGAAAACTCTTGATAACCCTGGTCACACTGATATATTTAAATCATTCATTTGTACGCTCTCATATTTTCAATATTTCTTTTATTTTATAGAAAATGTAATTAATTTTAGGCAATTAGTTTGTTTTAAAATGTATTATTTTCTTATATCTTTTTATATCTTACAGTTAGGCACTTTATCTTTATAATATATTTCCTTACAGAGATACTTTGTTGTCCGTTTCGAATCTACATGTATTTACGTTTTGCGAGGGTTGTTAATATTATAAATAAAGTTCTTTGTATAAAAGCGATAAGTTTATATCAAGTTATAGGATCTGCATTTATATCGAAAATACGATATTTATTTTGATTACGACTTCGTGCTCTTCACAATTCAAACGCTAATTAAGCTTGTCCAATCGCATTATATTTATTTATTCATGGTACAATTCTGTTTAGTTTACTTGTTTATTGTTTGTATGAAGCTTGGCATTAACATGACCAAGATTTACTTACTCTTCGTAATTTTTACAGGATTTCAAAGTGTTTCAAAGGCAACAAATGAGACTCAAAAGGTTTATATTTAAAAACACATTTTTCTACTTAAGTAATAAAGTTTCCAAAATGCAGCTGCACATGATAGTACTGTACGAGTCTATGTGTCCAGATTCTTCTCGTTATTTGCAAAACTTTTGGCCAATTTTTACAAGGTTTCAACAATATATTGATTTGACGTTAGTTCCCTTTGGAAAAGCCAATGTAAGTGTACTATTTGAATTGTTTTCAAAGTATAACGATAATTTATTTGCAGTTTAGAAAACAAAAATGCCAGCATGGAATTCGAGAATGTTTAGGCAATCATATTCAGGATTGTGTCTTGCATAGTCAACTTACGCCCTTGGAAAAAGTTGAATTTGTCGCCTGCCAATTTTTTAAAAAGAGTGCCTCTAAAAAGAATACAAAGTGTGCTAAGTTGGAATCAACACGACAATGGATTTATGAATGCACAAAGCCTGATGGTGATTGGATAAAATTCCAAAAGGAGTCGGAAAGAATAACCAATTTATATCAATTTAGTGAAATTCCAGCCATAGTTTATAATGAAGTTTGTACTTCCATTGAAAGTATTTCTTAAAAATAATCTTATTTTTTTCACTAGAAATTTAGCGAAAGTCTGCAAGATGAAGCTAGGCAGCATATATTAAGGAGTATTTGTAAACAGCTAACTGGAATTGGACTTGATAAGCCTAAATACTGTTAAAAACGGGAGGATTAATAATATGAATTCACACAAATTCAACGCAATTTCAACTATAATATTGGTGTTTTAAGCCAAGGAATATGGTCATGTTAATTTAAAAACGTTGGAAAGATAACGATTTATTTTAACTAATCGACTAATAAATCGATTTTATGTTAAATTTTCCGTTTAATCGCCTCCAAAATTCTACGAATGATATGAGATGAGATCATGATCCATGAGATCAAAATCGGACCAGCGTTATTTTTTCGATTTTCTGCAGCCACATCAGAGCTTCATTGCCCTTCGATCTGCTGCAAAATATACGAAAACCGGAACAAAAAAAATTATACATCACGATTTTTTCCGAAAATCCGACTATTGTTATTTTTTCGACTTTCTGCAGGCTCTTTTTGGAATATCTTGGCCATTTCGTATTCGATTTTACCTTCCTGATCTTGTATCTTCATGTTCTATCATAATCTTATCTAATTATAGAAAAAATTCATTAGAAACCAAAGTAAAAGAGCGAGAAACTATCGTGTCGTTTCATTTGTAGTATTTGAAAGGATTTTACTAAGTTTACGCTTTAAATAAACATTTATATTTGATAAAGATTGAAAGCGAGTGAAGTCCCGAATCATAAATGGTATTCCGTTACGAAATCGGATGTGAAATGGCAAAAATATTGACCGAAAACCTAAGGAAAAGGACGAAAAATGGACATTTAGGCTTATAATGATTTTTTAAACGATTTTAAGTCGATAAGTTTTAGGCAAATGGCCATAACTTGGTTAATAAACCTCCAATCGGCGAATGATATGCCTTTCCGATCTTATATCTTCGAGTACTATCATTATCAATCAAAATCTAGAAAACAAAAATCTGACCCCATTTTTGCAATTTTTAAAAGGGGTACCATCACTTATTTTTGCGAAAAAAAGGGCGAAATTTTTTTTTGTTCCAATTTTTCAAACTTTTGATGCAGATTGAAAGAAAATGAAGTTCTGATTCGTAATTGGAATTCCGTTCCGCAATTGGATGCGAAATGGCAAAAATATTCACAGAAAACCTAAGGAAAAGGACAAAAAAAGGACATTCGGGAATATAATGATTTTTGAGACAATTTTATTCCGATAAATTTCAGGGAAATGGCCATAACTTGGTTAATAAACCTCCAATCGGCAAATTTTATACCTTCCTGATCTTTTATCTTCATGTTCTAACATAATATTATATAATTGTAGATAAAATTCCTTAGAAACCAAAGTTAAAGAGCGAGAAACTATCGTGTCGTTTCATATGTGGTATTTGAAAGGATTCTACTAAGTTTACGCTTTAATTAAACATTTATATTTGATAAAGATTGATAGCGAGGGAAGTCCCGAATCATAAATGGTATTCCGTTACGAAATCGGATGTGAAATGGCAAAAATATTCACAGAAAACCTAAGGAAAAGGACAAAAAATGGACATTCAGGCTTATAGTGATTTTTGAAACGATTTTATTCCGATAAATTTCAGGGAAATGGCCATAACTTGGTTAATAAACCTCAAATCGGCGAATGTTATACTGTCCTTATCTTGTATCTTCATGTTCTAACATAATATTATATAATTATAGAAAAAATTCCTTAGAAACCAAAGTTAAGGGGCGAGAAACTATCGTGTCGTTTCATATGTGGTATTTGAAAGGATTCTACTAAGTTTTCGCTTTAATTAAACATTTATATTTGAGAAAGATTGAAACCGAGGGAAGTTCCGAATCATAAATGGTATTCCGTTACGAAATCGGATGTGAAATGGCAAAAATATTTACAGAAAACCTAAGGAAAAGGACAAAAATGGACATTCGGGCTTATAATGATTTTTGAAATGATTTTATTTCGATAAATTTCAGGGAAATGGCCATAACTTGGTTATAAAACCTCAAATCGGCGAATGTTATACCTTCCCGATCTTATTTCTTCGAGTACTATCATTATCAATCAAAATCTAGAAAACAAAAATCTGACCCCATTTTTGCAATTTTTAAAAGGGGTACCATCACTTATTTTTACGAAAAAAAGGGCGAAATTTTTTTTTGTTCCAATTTTCAAACTTTTGATGCAGATTGAAAGAAAATGAAGTTTTGATTCGTAATTGGAATTCCGTTCCGAAATTGGATGCGAAATGCCAAAAATATTGACAGAAAAACTAAGGAAAAGGACAAAAAAGGACATTCGGGCTTATAATGATTTTTGAAACAATATTATTCCGATAAATTTCAGGGAAATGGTCATAACTTGGTTATAAAACCTCAAATCGGCGAATGATATGCCTTCCCGATCTTATATCTTCGAGTACTATCATTATCAATCAAAATCTAGAAAACAAAAATCTGACCCCATTTTTGCAATTTTTAAAATGGCCATAACTTGGTTATAAAACCTCCAATCGGCGAATGTTATACCTTCCTGATCTTCCAGCATTCTCTATTAAAATCTGGAAAACTAAAATCAACCAAAATAAAACACATAACATATCATTTAAACTCATTTTTATTTTCGATTATACTTTTTACAGGATGACAGGAATATTTACAGGATGTATGGTGTGTATTTCCTAGGTTTGAAGTTGCAGTGATGCAGGAATGCCGACGCTCAGCGGTGCAGGTTATGTCGATTATCCCGCGAAGATTGTCCCTTTCCCAAGTTTTTAGAAGGAAGAACCGTCCAGCGTCTTGAAGTACTCCTCAGGTGTTGCAGTATCCGGTGGTATAGAACACAGTCCTGGCCGCAGTCCTGGAGATAGAGATCGGGATTAGTTTTTATTATATATAATATAAATTACTATAGTTTAATTAATTTAATTTATAAGAATATAGATTTGTTAATAAATAAAATAAGAGCATAAGTTATAAAACTAGATAATAGTTACTTACAAAATTAATTTACGTTATTTAATAAAATGTTCAAAACGTTATTTGAAGAACTGTGGATTTATAATAAACTTTGATTTTAACTATTTAAATGGAGTTTTATTTAGCAATTAAGGGTAAAAAAGGGAAAATGTTTACTACAGCCTCAAATGAAAAAATGACTAATTTGAAAATTTAAGTTTAGCCAAATGAAAGCTTAAAATGGGAATAACTTGCTTAATACTGGACACTGAAAGAAAATGAAGTTCTGATTCGTAATTGGAATTCCGATCCGAAATTGGATGCGAAATGGCAAAAATATTCACAGAAAACCTAAGGAAAAGGACAAAAATGGACATTCAGGCTTATAATGATTTTTGAAACGATTTTATTTCGATAAGTTTCAGGGAAATGGCCATAACTTGGTTAATAAACCAAGTTAATAAATCGGCAAATTTTATACCTTCCTGATCTTTTATCTTCATGTTCCATCATAATATTATATAATTATAGAAAAAATTCATTAGAAGACAAAGTTAAAGAGCGAGAAACTATCGTGTCGTTTCATATGTGGTATTTGAAAGAATTCTACTAAGTTTACGCTTTAATTAAACATTTATATTTGATAAAGATTGAAAGCGAGGAAAGTTCCGAATCATAAATGGTATTCCGTTACGAAATCGGATGCGAAATGGCAAAAATATTGACAGAAAACCTAAGGAAAAGGACAAAAATGGACATTCAGGCTTATAATGATTTTTGAAACGATTTTATTTCGATAAGTTTCAGCGAAATGGCCATAACTTGGTTATTAAACCTCCAATCGGCGAATGTTATACCTTCCCGATCTCGTATCTTCAGGTTCTATCATAATTTTATATATTTTATAAATAAAATACCTTAGAAACCAAAGTTAAAGGGCGAGAAACTATCGTTTCGTTTCATATGTGGTATTTCAAATGATTCTACTAAGTTTACGCGTTAATTAAACATTTATATTTGATAAAGATTGAAAGCGAGGGAAGTCCCGAATCATAAATGGTATTCCGTTACGAAATCGGATGTGAAATGGCAAAAATATTCACAGAAAACCTAAGGAAAAGGACGAAAAAAGGACATTCAGGCTTATAATGGTTTTTGAAACGATTTTATTTCGATAAGTTTCAGCGAAATGGCCATAACTTGGTAATTAAACCTCCAATCGGCGAATGTTATACCTTCCCGATCTCGTATCTTCAGGTTCTATCATAATTATATATATGTTACAAATAAAATACCTTAGAAACCAAAGTTAAGAGCGAGAAACTATCGTTTCGTTTCATATGTGGTATTTGAAATGATTCTAGAAAGTTTACGCTTTAATTAAACATTTATATTTGATAAAGATTAATAGCGAGGGAAGTCCCGAATCATAAATGGTATTCCGTTACGAAATCGGATGTGAAATGGCAAAAATATTGACAGAAAACCTAAGGAAAAGGACGAAAAATGGGCATTCAGGCTTATAATGGTTTTTGAAACGATTTTATTTCGATAAGTTTCAGCGAAATGGCCATAACTTGGTAATTAAACCTCCAATCGGCGAATGTTATACCTTCCCGATCTCGTATCTTCAGGTTCTATCATAATTTTTTATATGTTATAAATAAAATACCTTAGAAACCAAAGTTAAAGGGCGAGAAACTATCGTTTCGTTTCATATGTGGTATTTGAAATGATTCTAGAAAGTTTACGCTTTAATTAAACATTTATATTTGATAAAGATTGATAGCGAGGGAAGTCCCGAATCATAAATGGTATTCCGTTACGAAATCGGATGTGAAATGGCAAAAATATTCACAGAAAACCTAAGGAAAAGGACAAAAAAGGACATTCAGGCTTATAATGATTTTTGAAACGATTTTATTCCGATAAATTTCAGGGAAATGGCCATAACTTGGTTAATAAACCTCCAATCGGCGAATGTTATACTTTCCTGATCTTTTATCTTCATGTTCTAACATAATATTATATAATTATAGAAAAAATTCCTTAGAAACCAAAGTTAAGGGGTGAGAAACTATCGTGTCGTTTCATATGTGGTATTTGAAAGGATTCTACTAAGTTTACGCTTTATTTAAACTTTTATATTTGATAAAGATTGATAGCGAGGGAAGTCCTAAATCATAAATGGTATTCCGTTACGAAATCGGATGTGAAATGGCAAAAATATTCACAGAAAACCTAAGAAAAGGACGAAAAATGGACATTCAGGCTTATAATGATTTTTGAAACGATTTTATTTCGATAAGTTTCAGCGAAATGGCCATAACTTGGTTATTAAACCTCCAATCGGCGAATGTTATACCTTCCCGATCTCGTATCTTCAGGTTCTATCATAATTTTATATATTTTATAAATAAAATACCTTAGAAACCAAAGTTAAAGGGCGAGAAACCATCGTTTCGTTTCATATGTGGTATTTCAAATGATTCTACTAAGTTTACGCGTTAATTAAACATTTATATTTGATAAAGATTGAAAGCGAGGGAAGTCCCGAATCATAAATGGTATTCCGTTACGAAATCGGATGTGAAATGGCAAAAATATTCACAGAAAACCTAAGGAAAAGGACGAAAAATGGACATTCAGGCTTATAATGATTTTTGAAACGATTTTATGTCGATAAGATTTAGGGAAATGGCCATAACTTGGTAAATAAACCTCCAATCGGCGAATGTTATACCTTCCCGATCTTATATCTTCGAGTACTATCATTATCAATCAAAATCTAGAAAACTTAAATCTGACCCCATTTTTGCAATTTTTAAAAGGGGTACCATCACTTATTTTTGCGAAAAAAAGGGCGAAATTTTTTTTTGTTCCAATTTTCAAACTTTTGATGCAGATTGAAAGAAAATGAAGTTTTGATTCGTAATTGGAATTCCGTTCCGAAATTGGATGCGAAATGGCAAAAATATTGACAGAAAACCTAAGGAAAAGGACAAAAAAGGACATTCGGGATTATAATGATTTTTGAAACAATTTTATTCCGATAAATTTCAGGGAAATGGCCATAACTTGGTTATAAAACCTCAAATCGGCGAATGTTATACCTTCCCGATCTTATATCTTCGAGTACTATCATTATCAATCAAAATCTAGAAAACTTAAATCTGACCCCATTTTTGCAATTTTTAAAAGGGGTACCATCACTTATTTTTGCGAAAAAAAGGGCGAAATTTTTTTTTGTTCCAATTTTCAAACTTTTGATGCAGATTGAAAGAAAATGAAGTTCTGATTCGTAATTGGAATTCCGTTCCGAAATTGGATGCGAAATGGCAAAAATATTGACAGAAAACCTAAGGAAAAGGACAAAAATGGACATTCGGGCTTATAATGATTTTTGAAACGATTTTATTTCGATAAGTTTCAGCGAAATGGCCATAACTTGGTTATTAAACCTCCAATCGGCGAATGTTATACCTTCCCGATCTCGTATCTTCAGGCTCTATCATAATTTTGTATATGTTATAAATAAAATACCTTAGAAACCAAAGTTAAAGGGCGAGAAACTATCGTTTCGTTTAATATGTGGTATTTGAAAGAATTCTACTAAGTTTACGCTTTAATAAAACATTTATATTTGATAAAGATTGAAAGCGAGGGAAGTCCCGAATCATAATTGGTATTCCGTTACGAAATCGGATGTGAAATGGCAAAAATATTGACAGAAAACCTAAGGAAAAGGACGAAAAATGGACATTCAGGCTTATAATGGTTTTTGAAACGATTTTATTTCGATAAGTTTCAGCGAAATGGCCATAACTTGGTTATTAAACCTCCAATCGGCGAATGTTATACCGTCCCGATCTCGTATCTTCAGGTTCTATCATAATTTTATATATGTTATAAATAAAATACCTTAGAAACCAAAGTTAAAGGGCGAGAAACTATCGTTTCGTTTCATATGTGGTATTTGAAATGATTCTAATAAGTTTACGCTTTAATTAAACATTTATATTTGATAAAGATTGAAAGCAAGGGAAGTTCCGAATCATAAATGGTATTCCGTTACGAAATCGGATGTGAAATGGCAAAAATATTGACAGAAAACCTAAGGAAAAGGACGAAAAAAGGACATTCAGGCTTATAATGATTTTTGAACGATTTTATTTCGATAAGTTTCAGCGAAATGGCCATAACTTGGTTATTAAACCTCCAATCGGCGAATGTTATACCTTCCCGATCTCGTATCTTCAGGCTCTATCATAATTTTATACATGTTACAAATAAAATACCTTAGAAACCAAAGTTAAAGGGCGAGAAACTATCATTTCGTTTCATATGTGGTATTTGAAAGGATTTTACTAAGTTTACGCTTTAATTAAACATTTATATTTGATAAAGATTGAAAGCGACGGAAGTCCCGAATCATAAATGGTATTCCGTTACGAAATCGGATGTGAAATGGCAAAAATATTCACAGAAAACCTAAGGAAAAGGACGAAAAATGGACATTCAGGCTTATAATGATTTTTGAAACGATTTTATTTCGATAAGTTTCAGCGAAATGGCCATAACTTGGTTATTAAACCTCCAATCGGCGAATGTTATACCTTCCCGATCTCGTATCTTCAGGTTCTATCATAGTTTTATATATTTTATAAATAAAATACCTTAGAAACCAAAGTTAAAGGGCGAGAAACTATCGTTTCGTTTCATATGTGGTATTTGAAATGATTCTAGTAAATTTACGCTTTAATTAAACATTTATATTTGATAAAGATTAAAAGCGAGGGAAGTTCCGAATCATAAATGGTATTTCGTTACGAAATCGGATGTGAAATGGCAAAAATATTGACAGAAAACCTAAGGAAAAGGACGAAAAATGGACATTCGGGCTTTTAATGATTTTTGAAACGATTTTATTTCGAAAAGTTTCAGCGAAATGGCCATAACTTGGTTATTAAACCTCCAATCGGCGAATGTTATACCTTCCCGATCTCGTATCTTCAGGTTCTATCATAATTTTATATATGTTATAAATAAAATACCTTAGAAACCAAAGTTAAAGGGCGAGAAACTATCGTTTCGTTTCATATGTGGTATTTGAAATGATTCTACTAAGTTTACGCTTTAATTAAACATTTATATTTGATAAAGATTGAAAGCAAGGGAAGTCCCGAATCATAAATGGTATTCCGTTACGAAATCGGATGTGAAATGGCAAAAATATTGACAGAAAACCTAAGGAAAAGGACGAAAAAAGGACATTCAGGCTTATAATGATTTTTGAACGATTTTATTTCGATAAGTTTCAGCGAAATGGCCATAACTTGGTTATTAAACCTCCAATCGGCGAATGTTATACCTTCCCGATCTTATATCTTCGAGTACTATCATTATCAATCAAAATTTAGAAAACAAAAATCTGACCCCATTTTTGCAATTTTTAAAAGGGGTACCATCACTTATTTTTGCGAAAAAAATGGCGAAATTTTTTTTGTTCCAATTTTTCAAACTTTTGATGCAGATTGAAAGAAAATGAAGTTCTGATTCGTAATTGAAATTCCGTTCCGATATTGGATGCGAAATGGCAAAAATATTGACAGAAAACCTAAGGAAAAGGACAAAAATTGACATTCGGGCTTATAATGATTTTTGAAACGATTTTATTTCGATAAGTTTCAGCGAAATGGCCATAACTTGGTTATTAAACCTCCAATCGGCGAATGTTATACCTTCCCGATCTTATATCTTCGAGTACTATCATTATCAATCAAAATTTAGAAAACAAAAATCTGACCCCATTTTTGCAATTTTTAAAAGAGGTACCATCACTTATTTTTGCGAAAAAAAGGGCGAAATTTTTTTTTGTTCCAATTTTTCAAACTTTTGATGCAGATTGAAAGAAAATGAAGTTCTGATTCGTAATTGGAATTCCGTTCCGAAATTGGATGCGAAATGGCAAAAATATTGACAGAAAACCTAAGGAAAAGGACAAAAATGGACATTCGGGCTTATAATGATTTTTGAAACGATTTTATTTCGATAAGTTTCAGCGAAATGGCCATAACTTGGTTATTAAACCTCCAATCGGCGAATGTTATACTTTCCTGATCTTTTATCTTCATGTTCTAACATAATATTATATAATTATAGAAAAAATTCCTTAGACACCAAAGTTAAGGGGTGAGAAACTATCGTGTCGTTTCATATGTTGTATTTGAAAGGATTCTACTAAGTTTACGCTTTATTTAAACTTTTATATTTGATAAAGATTGATAGCGAGGGAAGTCCTAAATCATAAATGGTATTCCGTTACGAAATCGGATGTGAAATGGCAAAAATATTCACAGAAAACCTAAGAAAAGGACGAAAAATGGACATTCAGGCTTATAATGATTTTTGAAACGATTTTATTTCGATAAGTTTCAGCGAAATGGCCATAACTTGGTTATTAAACCTCCAATCGGCGAATGTTATACCTTCCCGATCTCGTATCTTCAGGTTCTATCATAATTTTATATATTTTATAAATAAAATACCTTAGAAACCAAAGTTAAAGGGCGAGAAACTATCGTTTCGTTTCATATGTGGTATTTCAAATGATTCTACTAAGTTTACGCGTTAATTAAACATTTATATTTGATAAAGATTGAAAGCGAGGGAAGTCCCGAATCATAAATGGTATTCCGTTACGAAATCGGATGTGAAATGGCAAAAATATTCACAGAAAACCTAAGGAAAAGGACGAAAAATGGACATTCAGGCTTATAATGGTTTTTGAAACGATTTTATTTCGATAAGTTTCAGCGAAATGGCCATAACTTGGTAATTAAACCTCCAATCGGCGAATGTTATACCTTCCCGATCTCGTATCTTCAGGTTCTATCATAATTTTATATATGTTACAAATAAAATACCTTAGAAACCAAAGTTAAAGGGCGAGAAACTATCGTTTCGTTTCATATGTGGTATTTGAAATGATTCTAGAAAGTTTACGCTTTAATTAAACATTTATATTTGATAAAGATTGATAGCGAGGGAAGTCCCGAATCATAAATGGTATTCCGTTACGAAATCGGATGTGAAATGGCAAAAATATTCACAGAAAACCTAAGGAAAAGGACAAAAAAGGACATTCAGGCTTATAATGATTTTTGAAACGATTTTATTCCGATAAATTTCAGGGAAATGGCCAGAACTTGGTTAATAAATCTCCAATCGGCGAATGTTATACTTTCCTGATCTTTTATCTTCATGTTCTAACATAATATTATATAATTATAGAAAAAATTTCTTAGAAACCAAAGTTAAAGAGCGAGAAACTATCGTGTCGTTTCATATGTGGTATTTGAAAGGATTCTACTAAGTTTACGCTTTAATTAAACATTTATATTTGATAAAGATTGAAAGCAAGGGAAGTTCCGAATCATAAATGGTATTCCGTTACGAAATCGGATGTGAAATGGCAAAAATATTGACAGAAAACCTAAGGAAAAGGACGAAAAAAGGACATTCAGGCTTATAATGATTTTTGAACGATTTTATTTCGATAAGATTTAGGGAAATGGCCATAACTTGGTAAATAAACCTCCAATCGGCGAATGTTATACCTTCCCGATCTTATATCTTCGAGTACTATCATTATCAATCAAAATCTAGAAAACTTAAATCTGACCCCATTTTTGCAATTTTTAAAAGGGGTACCATCACTTATTTTTGCGAAAAAAAGGGCGAAATTTTTTTTTGTTCCAATTTTCAAACTTTTGATGCAGATTGAAAGAAAATGAAGTTTTGATTCGTAATTGGAATTCCGTTCCGAAATTGGATGCGAAATGGCAAAAATATTGACAGAAAACCTAAGGAAAAGGACAAAAAAGGACATTCGGGATTATAATGATTTTTGAAACAATTTTATTCCGATAAATTTCAGCGAAATGGCCATAACTTGGTTATAAAACCTCAAATCGGCGAATGTTATACCTTCCCGATCTTATTTCTTCGAGTACTATCATTATCAATCAAAATCTAGAAAACAAAAATCTGACCCCATTTTTGCAATTTTTAAAAGGGGTACCATCACTTATTTTTGCGAAAAAAAGGGCGAAATTTTTTTTTGTTCCAATTTTTCAAACTTTTGATGCAGATTGAAAGAAAATGAAGTTCTGATTCGTAATTGGAATTCCGTTCCGAAATTGGATGCGAAATGGCAAAAATATTGACAGAAAACCTAAGGAAAAGGACAAAAATGGACATTCGGGCTTATAATGATTTTTGAAACGATTTTATTTCGATAAGTTTCAGCGAAATGGCCATAACTTGGTTATTAAACCTCCAATCGGCGAATGTTATACCTTCCCGATCTCGTATCTTCAGGCTCTATCATAATTTTGTATATGTTATAAATAAAATACCTTAGAAACCAAAGTTAAAGGGCGAGAAACTATCGTTTCGTTTAATATGTGGTATTTGAAAGAATTCTACTAAGTTTACGCTTTAATAAAACATTTATATTTGATAAAGATTGAAAGCGAGGGAAGTCCCGAATCATAAATGGTATTCCGTTACGAAATCGGATGTGAAATGGCAAAAATATTGACAGAAAACCTAAGGAAAAGGACGAAAAATGGACATTCAGGCTTATAATGGTTTTTGAAACGATTTTATTTCGATAAGTTTCAGCGAAATGGCCATAACTTGGTTATTAAACCTCCAATCGGCGAATGTTATACCGTCCCGATCTCGTATCTTCAGGTTCTATCATAATTTTATATATGTTATAAATAAAATACCTTAGAAACCAAAGTTAAAGGGCGAGAAACTATCGTTTCGTTTCATATGTGGTATTTGAAATGATTCTAATAAGTTTACGCTTTAATTAAACATTTACATTTGATAAAGATTGAAAGCAAGGGAAGTTCCGAATCATAAATGGTATTCCGTTACGAAATCGGATGTGAAATGGCAAAAATATTGACAGAAAACCTAAGGCAAAGGACGAAAAAAGGACATTCAGGCTTATAATGATTTTTGAACGATTTTATTTCGATAAGTTTCAGCGAAATGGCCATAACTTGGTTATTAAACCTCCAATCGGCGAATGTTATACCTTCCCGATCTCGTATCTTCAGGCTCTATCATAATTTTATACATGTTACAAATAAAATACCTTAGAAACCAAAGTTAAAGGGCGAGAAACTATCATTTCGTTTCATATGTGGTATTTGAAAGGATTTTACTAAGTTTACGCTTTAATTAAACATTTATATTTGAAAAAGATTGAAAGCGACGGAAGTCCCGAATCATAAATGGTATTCCGTTACGAAATCGGATGTGAAATGGCAAAAATATTCACAGAAAACCTAAGGAAAAGGACGAAAAATGGACATTCAGGCTTATAATGATTTTTGAAACGATTTTATTTCGATAAGTTTCAGCGAAATGGCCATAACTTGGTTATTAAACCTCCAATCGGCGAATGTTATACCTTCCCGATCTCGTTTCTTCAGGTTCTATCATAGTTTTATATATTTTATAAATAAAATACCTTAGAAACCAAAGTTAAAGGGCGAGAAACTATCGTTTCGTTTCATATGTGGTATTTGAAATGATTCTAGTAAATTTACGCTTTAATTAAACATTTATATTTGATAAAGATTAAAAGCGAGGGAAGTTCCGAATCATAAATGGTATTTCGTTACGAAATCGGATGTGAAATGGCAAAAATATTGACAGAAAACCTAAGGAAAAGGACGAAAAATGGACATTCGGGCTTTTAATGATTTTTGAAACGATTTTATTTCGAAAAGTTTCAGCGAAATGGCCATAACTTGGTTATTAAACCTCCAATCGGCGAATGTTATACCTTCCCGATCTCGTATCTTCAGGTTCTATCATAATTTTATATATGTTATAAATAAAATACCTTAGAAACCAAAGTTAAAGGGCGAGAAACTATCGTTTCGTTTCATATGTGGTATTTGAAATGATTCTACTAAGTTTACGCTTTAATTAAACATTTATATTTGATAAAGATTGAAAGCAAGGGAAGTTCCGAATCATAAATGGTATTCCGTTACGAAATCGGATGTGAAATGGCAAAAATATTGACAGAAAACCTAAGGAAAAGGACGAAAAAAGGACATTCAGGCTTATAATGATTTTTGAACGATTTTATTTCGATAAGTTTCAGCGAAATGGCCATAACTTGGTTATTAAACCTCCAATCGGCGAATGTTATACCTTCCCGATCTTATATCTTCGAGTACTATCATTATCAATCAAAATTTAGAAAACAAAAATCTGACCCCATTTTTGCAATTTTTAAAAGGGGTACCATCACTTATTTTTGCGAAAAAAAGGGCGAAATTTTTTTTTGTTCCAATTTTTCAAACTTTTGATGCAGATTGAAAGAAAATGAAGTTCTGATTCGTAATTGGAATTCCGTTCCGAAATTGGATGCGAAATGGCAAAAATATTGACAGAAAACCTAAGGAAAAGGACAAAAATGGACATTCGGGCTTATAATGATTTTTGAAACGATTTTATTTCGATAAGTTTCAGCGAAATGGCCATAACTTGGTTATTAAACCTCCAATCGGCGAATGTTATACCTTCCCGATCTCGTATCTTCAGGCTCTATCATAATTTTGTATATGTTATAAATAAAATACCTTAGAAACCAAAGTTAAAGGGCGAGAAACTATCGTTTCGTTTAATATGTGGTATTTGAAAGAATTCTACTAAGTTTACGCTTTAATAAAACATTTATATTTGATAAAAATTGAAAGCGAGGGAAGTCCCGAATCATAAATGGTATTCCGTTACGAAATCGGATGTGAAATGGCAAAAATATTGACAGAAAACCTAAGGAAAAGGACGAAAAATGGACATTCAGGCTTATAATGGTTTTTGAAACGATTTTATTTCGATAAGTTTCAGCGAAATGGCCATAACTTGGTTATTAAACCTCCAATCGGCGAATGTTATACCTTCCCGATCTTATATCTTCGAGTACTATCATTATCATTCAAAATTTAGAAAACAAAAATCTGACCCCATTTTTGCAATTTTTAAAAGGGGTACCATCACTTATTTTTGCGAAAAAAAGGGCGAAATTTTTTTTTGTTCCAATTTTTCAAACTTTTGATGCAGATTGAAAGAAAATGAAGTTCTGATTCGTAATTGGAATTCCGTTCCGCAATTGGATGCGAAATGGCAAAAATATTGACAGAAAACCTAAGGAAAAGGACAAAAATGGACATTCGGGCTTATAATGATTTTTGAAACGATTTTATTTCGATAAGTTTCAGCGAAATGGCCATAACTTGGTTATTAAACCTCCAATCGGCGAATGTTATACCTTCCCGATCTCGTATCTTCAGGCTCTATCATAATTTTATATATGTTATAAATAAAATACCTTAGAAACCAAAGTTAAAGGGCGAGAAACTATCGTTTCGTTTAATATGTGGTATTTGAAAGAATTCTACTAAGTTTACGCTTTAATAAAACATTTATATTTGATAAAGATTGAAAGCGAGGGAAGTCCCGAATCATAAATGGTATTCCGTTACGAAATCGGATGTGAAATGGCAAAAATATTGACAGAAAACCTAAGGAAAAGGACGAAAAATGGACATTCAGGCTTATAATGGTTTTTGAAACGATTTTATTTCGATAAGTTTCAGCGAAATGGCCATAACTTGGTTATTAAACCTCCAATCGGCGAATGTTATACCGTCCCGATCTCGTATCTTCAGGTTCTATCATAATTTTATATATGTTATAAATAAAATACCTTAGAAACCAAAGTTAAAGGGCGAGAAACTATCGTTTCGTTTCATATGTGGTATTTGAAATGATTCTACTAAGTTTACGCTTTAATTAAACATTTACATTTGATAAAGATTGAAAGCAAGGGAAGTTCCGAATCATAAATGGTATTCCGTTACGAAATCGGATGTGAAATGGCAAAAATATTGACAGAAAACCTAAGGAAAAGGACGAAAAAAGGACATTCAGGCTTATAATGATTTTTGAACGATTTTATTTCGATAAGTTTCAGCGAAATGGCCATAACTTGGTTATTAAACCTCCAATCGGCGAATGTTATACCGTCTCGATCTCGTATCTTCAGGTTCTATCATAATTTTATATATGTTATAAATAAAATACCTTAGAAACCAAAGTTAAAGGGCGAGAAACTATCGTTTCGTTTCATATGTGGTATTTGAAATGATTCTACTAAGTTTACGCTTTATTTAACATTTATATTTGATAAAGATTGAAAGCAAGGGAAGTTCCGAATTATAAATGGTATTCCGTTACGAAATCGGATGTGAAATGGCAAAAATATTGACAGAAAACCTAAGGAAAAGGACGAAAAAAGGACATTCAGGATTATAATGATTTTTGAACGATTTTATGTCGATAAGTTTCAGCGAAATGGCCATAACTTGGTTATTAAACCTCCAATCGGCGAATGTTATACCTTCCCGATCTTATATCTTCGAGTACTATCATTATCAATCAAAATTTAGAAAACAAAAATCTGACCCCATTTTTGCAATTTTTAAAAGGGGTACCATCACTTATTTTTGCGAAAAAAAGGGCGAAATTTTTTTTTGTTCCAATTTTTCAAACTTTTGATGCAGATTGAAAGAAAATGAAGTTCTGATTCGTAATTGGAATTCCGTTCCGCAATTGGATGCGAAATGGCAAAAATATTGACAGAAAACCTAAGGAAAAGGACAAAAATGGACATTCGGGCTTATAATGATTTTTGAAACGATTTTATTTCGATAAGTTTCAGCGAAATGGCCATAACTTGGTTATTAAACCTCCAATCGGCGAATGTTATACCTTCCCGATCTCGTATCTTCAGGCTCTATCATAATTTTGTATATGTTATAAATAAAATACCTTAGAAACCAAAGTTAAAGGGCGAGAAACTATCGTTTCGTTTAATATGTGGTATTTGAAAGAATTCTACTAAGTTTACGCTTTTAAAACATTTATATTTGATAAAGATTGAAAGCGAGGGAAGTCCCGAATCATAAATGGTATTCCGTTACGAAATCGGATGTGAAATGGCAAAAATATTGACAGAAAACCTAAGGAAAAGGACGAAAAATGGACATTCAGGCTTATAATGGTTTTTGAAACGATTTTATTTCGATAAGTTTCAGCGAAATGGCCATAACTTGGTTATTAAACCTCCAATCGGCGAATGTTATACCGTCCCGATCTCGTATCTTCAGGTTCTATCATAATTTTATATATGTTATAAATAAAATACCTTAGAAACCAAAGTTAAAGGGCGAGAAACTATCGTTTCGTTTCATATGTGGTATTTGAAATGATTCTACTAAGTTTACGCTTTAATTAAACATTTACATTTGATAAAGATTGAAAGCAAGGGAAGTTCCGAATCATAAATGGTATTCCGTTACGAAATCGGATGTGAAATGGCAAAAATATTGACAGAAAACCTAAGGAAAAGGACGAAAAAAGGACATTCAGGCTTATAATGATTTTTGAACGATTTTATTTCGATAAGTTTCAGCGAAATGGCCATAACTTGGTTATTAAACCTCCAATCGGCGAATGTTATACCGTCCCGATCTCGTATCTTCAGGTTCTATCATAATTTTATATATGTTATAAATAAAATACCTTAGAAACCAAAGTTAAAGGGCGAGAAACTATCGTTTCGTTTCATATGTGGTATTTGAAATGATTCTACTAAGTTTACGCTTTAATTAAACATTTACATTTGATAAAGATTGAAAGCAAGGGAAGTTCCGAATCATAAATGGTATTCCGTTACGAAATCGGATGTGAAATGGCAAAAATATTGACAGAAAACCTAAGGAAAAGGACGAAAAATGGACATTCAGGCTTATAATGATTTTTGAACGATTTTATTTCGATAAGTTTCAGCGAAATGGCCATAACTTGGTTATTAAACCTCCAATCGGCGAATGTTATACCGTCCCGATCTCGTATCTTCAGGTTCTATCATAATTTTATATATGTTATAAATAAAATACCTTAGAAACCAAAGTTAAAGGGCGAGAAACTATCGTTTCGTTTCATATGTGGTATTTGAAATGATTCTACTAAGTTTACGCTTTAATTAAACATTTACATTTGATAAAGATTGAAAGCAAGGGAAGTTCCGAATCATAAATGGTATTCCGTTACGAAATCGGATGTGAAATGGCAAAAATATTGACAGAAAACCTAAGGAAAAGGACGAAAAAAGGACATTCAGGCTTATAATGATTTTTGAACGATTTTATTTCGATAAGTTTCAGCGAAATGGCCATAACTTGGTTATTAAACCTCCAATCGGCGAATGTTATACCGTCCCGATCTCGTATCTTCAGGTTCTATCATAATTTTATATATGTTATAAATAAAATACCTTAGAAACCAAAGTTAAAGGGCGAGAAACTATCGTTTCGTTTCATATGTGGTATTTGAAATGATTCTACTAAGTTTACGCTTTAATTAAACATTTACATTTGATAAAGATTGAAAGCAAGGGAAGTTCCGAATCATAAATGGTATTCCGTTACGAAATCGGATGTGAAATGGCAAAAATATTGACAGAAAACCTAAGGAAAAGGACGAAAAATGGACATTCAGGCTTATAATGATTTTTGAACGATTTTATTTCGATAAGTTTCAGCGAAATGGCCATAACTTGGTTATTAAACCTCCAATCGGCGAATGTTATACCGTCCCGATCTCGTATCTTCAGGTTCTATCATAATTTTATATATGTTATAAATAAAATACCTTAGAAACCAAAGTTAAAGGGCGAGAAACTATCGTTTCGTTTCATATGTGGTATTTGAAATGATTCTACTAAGTTTACGCTTTAATTAAACATTTATATTTGATAAAGATTGAAAGCAAGGGAAGTTCCGAATCATAAATGGTATTCCGTTACGAAATCGGATGTGAAATGGCAAAAATATTGACAGAAAACCTAAGGAAAAGGACGAAAAAAGGACATTCAGGCTTATAATGATTTTTGAAACGATTTTAAGTCGATAAGTTTTAGGCAAATGGCCATAAATTGGTTAATAAACCTCCAATCGGCAAATTTTATACCTTCCTGATCTTTTATCTTCATGTTCTAACATAATATTATATAATTGTAGATAAAATTCCTTAGAAACCAAAGTTATAGAGCGAGAAACTATCGTGTCGTTTCATATGTGGTATTTGAAAGGATTCTACTAAGTTTACGCTTTAATTAAACATTTATATTTGATAAAGATTGATAGCGAGGGAAGTCCCGAATCATAAATGGTATTCCGTTACGAAATCGGATGTGAAATGGCAAAAATATTGACAGAAAACCTAAGGAAAAGGACGAAAAAAGGACATTCAGGCTTATAATGATTTTTGAACGATTTTATTTCGATAAGTTTCAGCGAAATGGCCATAACTTGGTTATTAAACCTCCAATCGGCGAATGTTATACCTTCCCGATCTTATATCTTCGAGTACTATCATTATCAATCAAAATTTAGAAAACAAAAATCTGACCCCATTTTTGCAATTTTTAAAAGAGGTACCATCACTTATTTTTGCGAAAAAAAGGGCGAAATTTTTTTTTGTTCCAATTTTCAAACTTTTGATGCAGATTGAAAGAAAATGAAGTTTTGATTCGTAATTGGAATTCCGTTCCGAAATTGGATGCGAAATGGCAAAAATATTGACAGAAAACCTAAGGAAAAGGACAAAAAAGGACATTCGGGATTATAATGATTTTTGAAACAATTTTATTCCGATAAATTTCAGGGAAATTGCCATAACTTGGTTATAAAACCTCAAATCGGCGAATGTTATACCTTCCCGATCTTATTTCTTCGAGTACTATCATTATCAATCAAAATCTAGAAAACAAAAATCTGACCCCATTTTTGCAATTTTTAAAAGGGGTACCATCACTTATTTTTGCGAAAAAAAGGGCGAAATTTTTTTTTGTTCCAATTTTTCAAACTTTTGATGCAGATTGAAAGAAAATGAAGTTCTGATTCGTAATTGGAATTCCGTTCCGCAATTGGATGCGAAATGGCAAAAATATTCACAGAAAACCTAAGGAAAAGGACAAAAAAGGACATTCGGGCTTATAATGATTTTTGAGACAATTTTATTCCGATAAATTTCAGGGAAATGGCCATAACTTGGTTAATAAACCTCCAATCGGCGAATGTTATACCGTCCCGATCTCGTATCTTCAGGTTCTATCATAATTTTATATATGTTATAAATAAAATACCTTAGGGACCAAAGTTAAAGGGCGAGAAACTATCGTTTCGTTTAATATGTGGTATTTGAAAGAATTCTACTAAGTTTACGCTTTAATTAAACATTTATATTTGATAAAGATTGAAAGCGAGGGAAGTTCCGAATCATAAATGGTATTCCGTTGCGAAATCGGATGTGAAATGGCAAAAATATTGACAGAAAACCTAAGGAAAAGGACGAAAAATGGACATTCGGGCTTTTAATGATTTTTGAAACGATTTTATTTCGATAAGTTTCAGCGAAATGGCCATAACTTGGTTATTAAACCTCCAATCGGCGAATGTTATACCGTCCCGATCTCGTATTTTCAGGTTCTATCATAATTTTATATATGTTATAAATAAAATACCTTAGAAACCAAAGTTAAAGGGCGAGAAACTATCGTTTCGTTTCATATGTGGTATTTGAAATGATTCTAGTAAATTTACGCTTTAATTAAACATTTATATTTGATAAAGATTAAAAGCGAGGGAAGTTCCGAATCATAAATGGTATTCCGTTACGAAATCGGATGTGAAATGGCAAAAATATTGACAGAAAACCTAAGGAAAAGGACGAAAAATGGACATTCGGGCTTTTAATGATTTTTGAAACGATTTTATTTCGATAAGTTTCAGCGAAATGGCCATAACTTGGTTATTAAACCTCCAATCGGCGAATGTTATACCGTCCCGATCTCGTATCTTCAGGTTCTATCATAATTTTATATATGTTATAAATAAAATACCTTAGAAACCAAAGTTAAAGGGCGAGAAACTATCGTTTCGTTTCATATGTGGTATTTGAAATGATTCTACTAAATTTACGCTTTAATTAAACATTTATATTTGATAAAGATTAAAAGCGAGGGAAGTTCCGAATCATAAATGGTATTCCGTTGCGAAATCGGATGTGAAATGGCAAAAATATTGACAGAAAACCTAAGGAAAAGGACGAAAAATGGACATTCGGGCTTTTAATGATTTTTGAAACGATTTTATTTCGATAAGTTTCAGCGAAATGGCCATAACTTGGTTATTAAACCTCCAATCGGCGAATGTTATACCGTCCCGATCTCGTATCTTCAGGTTCTATCATAATTTTATATATGTTATAAATAAAATACCTTAGAAACCAAAGTTAAAGGGCGAGAAACTATCGTTTCGTTTCATATGTGGTATTTGAAATGATTCTACTAAGTTTACGCTTTAATTAAACATTTACATTTGATAAAGATTGAAAGCAAGGGAAGTTCCGAATCATAAATGGTATTCCGTTACGAAATCGGATGTGAAATGGCAAAAATATTGACAGAAAACCTAAGGAAAAGGACGAAAAAAGGACATTCAGGCTTATAATGATTTTTGAACGATTTTATTTCGATAAGTTTCAGCGAAATGGCCATAACTTGGTTATTAAACCTCCAATCGGCGAATGTTATACCTTCCCGATCTTATTTCTTCGAGTACTATCATTATCAATCAAAATTTAGAAAACAAAAATCTGACCCCATTTTTGCAATTTTTAAAAGGCACTTATTCACTTATTTTTGCGAAAAAAAGGGCGAAATTTTTTTTTGTTCCAATTTTTCAAACTTTTGATGCAGATTGAAAGAAAATGAAGTTCTGATTCGTAATTGGAATTCCGTTCCGAAATTGGATGCGAAATGGCAAAAATATTGACAGAAAACCTAAGGAAAAGGACAAAAATGGACATTCGGGCTTATAATGATTTTTGAAACGATTTTATTTCGATAAGTTTCAGCGAAATGGCCATAACTTGGTTATTAAACCTCCAATCGGCGAATGTTATACCTTCCCGATCTCGTATCATCAGGCTCTATCATAATTTTATATATGTTATAAATAAAATACCTTAGAAACCAAAGTTAAAGGGCGAGAAACTATCGTTTCGTTTCATATGTGGTATTTGAAAGGATTTTACTAAGTTTACGCTTTAATTAAACATTTATATTTGATAAAGATTGAAAGCGAGGGAAGTCCCGAATCATAAATGGTATTCCGTTACGAAATCGGATGTGAAATGGCAAAAATATTGACAGAAAACCTAAGGAAAAGGACGAAAAAAGGACATTCAGGCTTATAATGATTTTTGAACGATTTTATTTCGATAAGTTTCAGCGAAATGGCCATAACTTGGTTATTAAACCTCCAATCGGCGAATGTTATACCGTCTCGATCTCGTATCTTCAGGTTCTATCATAATTTTATATATGTTATAAATAAAATACCTTAGAAACCAAAGTTAAAGGGCGAGAAACTATCGTTTCGTTTCATATGTGGTATTTGAATTGATTCTAGAAAGTTTACGCTTTAATTAAACATTTATATTTGATAAAGATTGATAGCGAGGGAAGTCCCGAATCATAAATGGTATTCCGTTACGAAATCGGATGTGAAATGGCAAAAATATTCACAGAAAACCTAAGAAAAGGACGAAAAATGGACATTTAAGTTTATAATGGTTTTAAAAATGATTTTATTTCGATAAGTTTCAGCGAAATGGCCATAACTTGGTTATTAAACCTCCAATCGGCGAATGTTATACCTTCCCGATCTCGTATCTTCAGGCTCTATCATAATTTTATATATGTTATAAATAAAATACCTTAGAAACCAAAGTTAAAGGGCGAGAAACTATCGTTTCGTTTCATATGTGGTATTTGAATTGATTCTAGAAAGTTTACGCTTTAATTAAACATTTATATTTGATAAAGATTGAAAGCAAGGGAAGTTCCGAATCATAAATGGTATTCCGTTACGAAATCGGATGTGAAATGGCAAAAATATTGACAGAAAACCTAAGGAAAAGGACGAAAAAAGGACATTCAGGCTTATAATGATTTTTGAACGATTTTATTTCGATAAGTTTCAGCGAAATGGCCATAACTTGGTTATTAAACCTCCAATCGGCGAATGTTATACCAGCCCGATCTCGTATCTTCAGGTTCTATCATAATTTTATATATGTTATAAATAAAATACCTTAGAAACCAAAGTTAAAGGGCGAGAAACTATCGTTTCGTTTCATATGTGGTATTTGAATTGATTCTAGAAAGTTTACGCTTTAATTAAACATTTATATTTGATAAAGATTGAAAGCAAGGGAAGTTCCGAATCATAAATGGTATTCCGTTACGAAATCGGATGTGAAATGGCAAAAATATTGACAGAAAACCTAAGGAAAAGGACGAAAAAAGGACATTCAGGCTTATAATGATTTTTGAACGATTTTATTTCGATAAGTTTCAGCGAAATGGCCATAACTTGGTTATTAAACCTCCAATCGGCGAATGTTATACCTTCCCGATCTTGTATCTTCAGGCTCTATCATAATTTTATATATGTTATAAATAAAATACCTTAGAAACCAAAGTTAAAGGGCGAGAAACTATCGTTTCGTTTCATATGTGGTATTTGAAATGATTCTAGTAAATTTACGCTTTAATTAAACATTTATATTTGATAAAGATTTGAAGCGAGGGAAGTTTCGAATCATAAATGGTAGTCCGTTAGGAAATCGGATGTGAAATGGCAAAAATATTGACAGAAAACCTAAGGAAAAGGACGAAAAATGGACATTCAGGCTTATAATGATTTTTGAAACGATTTTATTTCGATAAGTTTCAGCGAAATGGCCATAACTTGGTTATTAAACCTCCAATCGGCGAATGTTATACCGTCCCGATCTCGTATCTTCAGGTTCTATCATAATTTTATATATGTTATAAATAAAATACCTTAGAAACCAAAGTTAAAGGGCGAGAAACTATCGTTTCGTTTCATATGTGGTATTTGAAATGATTCTTGTAAATTTACGCTTTAATTAAACATTTATATTTGATAAAGATTGAAAGCGAGGGAAGTCCCGAATCATAAATGGTATTCCGTTACGAAATCGGATGTGAAATGGCACAAATATTCACAGAAAACCTAAGGAAAAGGACGAAAAATGGACATTCAGGCTTATAATGATTTTTGAAACGATTTTATTTCGATAAGTTTCAGCGAAATGGCCATAACTTGGTTATTAAACCTCCAATCGGCGAATGTTATACCTTCCCGATCTTATATCTTCGAGTACTATCATTATCAATCAAAATTTAGAAAACAAAAATCTGACCCCAATTTTGCAATTTTTAAAAGGGGTACCATCACTTATTTTTGCGAAAGCAGATTGATGCAGATTGAAAGAAAATGAAGTTCTGATTCGTAATTGGAATTCCGTTCCGAAATTGGATGCGAAATGGCAAAAATATTGACAGAAAACCTAAGGAAAAGGACAAAAATGGACATTC
The DNA here is from genome assembly GCA_035047325.1 of Drosophila vallismaia. Taxonomy (NCBI): domain Eukaryota; kingdom Metazoa; phylum Arthropoda; class Insecta; order Diptera; family Drosophilidae; genus Drosophila; species Drosophila vallismaia. Next base: position 1,527,359 of record JAWNPU010000037.1, on the reverse strand, counting down.
GGGCTTATAATGATTTTTGAAACGATTTTATTTCGATAAGTTTCAGCGAAATGGCCATAACTTGGTTATTAAACCTCCAATCGGCGAATGTTATACCTTCCCGATCTTGTATCTTCAGGCTCTATCATAATTTTATATATGTTATAAATAAAATACCTTAGAAACCAAAGTTAAAGGGCGAGAAACTATCGTTTCGTTTCATATGTGGTATTTGAAATGATTCTAGTAAATTTACGCTTTAATTAAACATTTATATTTGATAAAGATTTGAAGCGAGGGAAGTTTCGAATCATAAATGGTATTCCGTTAGGAAATCGGATGTGAAATGGCAAAAATATTGACAGAAAACCTAAGGAAAAGGACGAAAAATGGACATTCAGGCTTATAATGATTTTTGAAACGATTTTATTTCGATAAGTTTCAGCGAAATGGCCATAACTTGGTTATTAAACCTCCAATCGGCGAATGTTATACCGTCCCGATCTCGTATCTTCAGGTTCTATCATAATTTTATATATGTTATAAATAAAATACCTTAGAAACCAAAGTTAAAGGGCGAGAAACTATCGTTTCGTTTCATATGTGGTATTTGAAAGGATTTTACTACGTTTACGCTTTAATTAAACATTTATATTTGATAAAGATTGAAAGCGAGGGAAGTTCCGAATCATAAATGGTATTCCGTTACGAAATCGGATGTGAAATGGCAAAAACATTCACAGAAAACCAAAGGAAAAGGACAAAAAATGGACATTCAGTCTTATAATGATTTTTGAAACGATTTTATGTCAATAAGATTCAGGGAAATGGCCATAACTTAATAAATCAACCTCCAATCGGCGAATGTTATACCTTCCCAATCTAGTATCTTCAGGTTCTATCATAATTTTATATATGTTATAAATAAAATACCTTACAAACCAAAGTTAAAGGGCGAGAAACTATCGTTTCGTTTCATATGTGGTATTTGAAAGGATTTTACTACGTTTACGCTTTAATTAAACATTTATATTTGATAAAGATTGAAAGCGAGGGAAGTTCCGAATCATAAATGGTATTCCGTTACGAAATAGGATGTGAAATGGCAAAAATATTGACAGAAAACCTAAGGAAAAGGACGAAAAAAGGACATTCAGGATTATAATGATTTTTGAACGATTTTATTTCGATAAGTTTCAGCGAAATGGCCATAACTTGGTTATTAAACCTCCAATCGGCGAATGTTATACCTTCCCGATCTTATTTCTTCGAGTACTATCATTATCAATCAAAATCTAGAAAACAAAAATCTGACCCCATTTTTGCAATTTTTAAAAGGGGTACCATCACTTATTTTTACGAAAAAAAGGGCGAAATTTTTTTTTGTTCCAATTTTTTAAACTTTTGATGCAGATTGAAAGAAAATGAAGTTCTGATTCGTAATTGGAATTCCGTTCCGAAATTGGATGCGAAATGGCAAAAATATTGACAGAAAACCTAAGGAAAAGGACAAAAATGGACATTCGGGCTTATAATGATTTTTGAAACGATTTTATTTCGATAAGTTTCAGCGAAATGGCCATAACTTGGTTATTAAACCTCCAATCGGCGAATGTTATACCTTCCCGATCTCGTATCATCAGGCTCTATCATAATTTTATATATGTTATAAATAAAATACCTTAGAAACCAAAGTTAAAGGGCGAGAAACTATCGTTTCGTTTCATATGTGGTATTTGAAAGGATTTTACTAAGTTTACGCTTTAATTAAACATTTATATTTGATAAAGATTGAAAGCGAGGGAAGTCCCGAATCATAAATGGTATTCCGTTACGAAATCGGATGTGAAATGGCAAAAATATTGACAGAAAACCTAAGGAAAAGGACGAAAAAAGGACATTCAGGCTTATAATGATTTTTGAACGATTTTATTTCGATAAGTTTCAGCGAAATGGCCATAACTTGGTTATTAAACCTCCAATCGGCGAATGTTATACCTGCCCGATCTCGTATCTTCAGGTTCTATCATAATTTTATATATGTTATAAATAAAATACCTTAGAAACCAAAGTTAAAGGGCGAGAAACTATCGTTTCGTTTCATATGTGGTATTTGAATTGATTCTAGAAAGTTTACGCTTTAATTAAACATTTATATTTGATAAAGATTGATAGCGAGGGAAGTCCCGAATCATAAATGGTATTCCGTTACGAAATCGGATGTGAAATGGCAAAAATATTCACAGAAAACCTAAGAAAAAGGACGAAAAATGGACATTTAAGTTTATAATGGTTTTAAAAATGATTTTATTTCGATAAGTTTCAGCGAAATGGCCATAACTTGGTTATTAAACCTCCAATCGGCGAATGTTATACCTTCCCGATCTCGTATCATCAGGCTCTATCATAATTTTATATATGTTATAAATAAAATACCTTAGAAACCAAAGTTAAAGGGCGAGAAACTATCGTTTCGTTTCATATGTGGTATTTGAAAGGATTTTACTAAGTTTACGCTTTAATTAAACATTTATATTTGATAAAGATTGAAAGCGAGGGAAGTCCCGAATCATAAATGGTATTCCGTTACGAAATCGGATGTGAAATGGCAAAAATATTGACAGAAAACCTAAGGAAAAGGACGAAAAAAGGACATTCAGGCTTATAATGATTTTTGAACGATTTTATTTCGATAAGTTTCAGCGAAATGGCCATAACTTGGTTATTAAACCTCCAATCGGCGAATGTTATACCTGCCCGATCTCGTATCTTCAGGTTCTATCATAATTTTATATATGTTATAAATAAAATACCTTAGAAACCAAAGTTAAAGGGCGAGAAACTATCGTTTCGTTTCATATGTGGTATTTGAATTGATTCTAGAAAGTTTACGCTTTAATTAAACATTTATATTTGATAAAGATTGATAGCGAGGGAAGTCCCGAATCATAAATGGTATTCCGTTACGAAATCGGATGTGAAATGGCAAAAATATTCACAGAAAACCTAAGAAAAAGGACGAAAAATGGACATTTAAGTTTATAATGGTTTTAAAAATGATTTTATTTCGATAAGTTTCAGCGAAATGGCCATAACTTGGTTATTAAACCTCCAATCGGCGAATGTTATACCTTCCCGATCTCGTATCTTCAGGCTCTATCATAATTTTATATATGTTATAAATAAAATACCTTAGAAACCAAAGTTAAAGGGCGAGAAACTATCGTTTCGTTTCATATGTGGTATTTGAAATGATTCTAGTAAATTTACGCTTTAATTAAACATTTATATTTGATAAAGATTTGAAGCGAGGGAAGTTTCGAATCATAAATGGTATTCCGTTAGGAAATCGGATGTGAAATGGCAAAAATATTGACAGAAAACCTAAGGAAAAGGACGAAAAATGGACATTCAGGCTTATAATGATTTTTGAAACGATTTTATTTCGATAAGTTTCAGCGAAATGGCCATAACTTGGTTATTAAACCTCCAATCGGCGAATGTTATACCGTCCCGATCTCGTATCTTCAGGTTCTATCATAATTTTATATATGTTATAAATAAAATACCTTAGAAACCAAAGTTAAAGGGCGAGAAACTATCGTTTCGTTTCATATGTGGTATTTGAAAGGATTTTACTACGTTTACGCTTTAATTAAACATTTATATTTGATAAAGATTGAAAGCGAGGGAAGTCCCGAATCATAAATGGTATTCCGTTACGAAATCGGATGTGAAATGGCAAAAATATTCACAGAAAACCTAAGAAAAAGGACGAAAAATGGACATTTAAGTTTATAATGGTTTTAAAAATGATTTTATTTCGATAAGTTTCAGGAAAATGGCCATAACTTGGTTAATAAACCTCCAATCGGCAAATGTTATACCTTTCCGATCTCGTATCTTCAGGTTCTATCATAATTTTATATATGTTATAAATAAAATACCTTACAAACCAAAGTTAAAGGGCGAGAAACTATCGTTTCGTTTCATATGTGGTATTTGAAAGGATTTTACTACGTTTACGCTTTAATTAAACATTTATATTTGATAAAGATTGAAAGCGAGGGAAGTTCCGAATCATAAATGGTATTCCGTTACGAAATCGGATGTGAAATGGCAAAAACATTCACAGAAAACCTAAGAAAAAGGACGAAAAATGGACATTTAAGTTTATAATGGTTTTAAAAATGATTTTATTTCGATAAGTTTCAGGAAAATGGCCATAACTTGGTTAATAAACCTCCAATCGGCAAATGTTATACCTTTCCGATCTCGTATCTTCAGGTTCTATCATAATTTTATATATGTTATAAATAAAATACCTTACAAACCAAAGTTAAAGGGCGAGAAACTATCGTTTCGTTTCATATGTGGTATTTGAAAGGATTTTACTACGTTTACGCTTTAATTAAACATTTATATTTGATAAAGATTGAAAGCGAGGGAAGTTCCGAATCATAAATGGTATTCCGTTACGAAATCGGATGTGAAATGGCAAAAACATTCACAGAAAACCAAAGGAAAAGGACAAAAAATGGACATTCAGTCTTATAATGATTTTTGAAACGATTTTATGTCAATAAGATTCAGGGAAATGGCCATAACTTAATTAATCAACCTCCAATCGGCGAATGTTATACCTTCCCAATCTAGTATCTTCAGGTTCTATCATAATTTAATATATGTTATAAATAAAATACCTTAGAAACCAAAGTTAAAGGGCGAGAAACTATCGTTTCGTTTCATATGTGGTATTTGAAAGGATTTTACTACGTTTACGCTTTAATTAAACATTTATATTTGATAAAGATTGAAAGCGAGGGAAGTCCCGAATCATAAATGGTATTCCGTTACGAAATCGGATGTGAAATGGCAAAAATATTGACAGAAAACCTAAGGAAAAGGACGAAAAATGGACATTCAGTCTTATAATAATTTTTGAAACGATTTTATGTCGATAAGATTCAGGGAAATGGCCATAACTTGGTTATTAAACCTCCAATCGGCGAATGTTATACCTTCCCGATCTCGTATCTTCAGGCTCTATCATAATTTTATATATGTTATAAATAAAATACCTTAGAAACCAAAGTTAAAGGGCGAGAAACTATCGTTTCGTTTCATATGTGGTATTTGAAATGATTCTTGTAAATTTACGCTTTAATTAAACATTTATATTTGATAAAGATTGAAAGCGAGGGAAGTCCCGAATCATAAATGGTATTCCGTTACGAAATCGGATGTGAAATGGCACAAATATTCACAGAAAACCTAAGGAAAAGGACGAAAAATGGACATTCAGGCTTATAATGATTTTTGAAACGATTTTATTTCGATAAGTTTCAGCGAAATGGCCATAACTTGGTTATTAAACCTCCAATCGGCGAATGTTATACCTTCCCGATCTTATATCTTCGAGTACTATCATTATCAATCAAAATTTAGAAAACAAAAATCTGACCCCAATTTTGCAATTTTTAAAAGGGGTACCATCACTTATTTTTGCGAAAGCAGATTGATGCAGATTGAAAGAAAATGAAGTTCTGATTCGTAATTGGAATTCCGTTCCGAAATTGGATGCGAAATGGCAAAAATATTGACAGAAAACCAAAGGAAAAGGACAAAAATGGACATTCGGGCTTATAATGATTTTTGAAACGATTTTATTTCGATAAGTTTCAGCGAAATGGCCATAACTTGGTTATTAAACCTCCAATCGGCGAATGTTATACCTTCCCGATCTTGTATCTTCAGGCTCTATCATAATTTTATATTTGTTATAAATAAAATACCTTAGAAACCAAAGTTAAAGGGCGAGAAACTATCGGATGTGAAATGGCAAAAATATTGACAGAAAACCTAAGAAAAAGGACGAAAAATGGACATTCAGGCTTATAATGATTTTTGAAACGATTTTATGTCGATAAGATTCAGGGAAATGGCCATAACTTAATTAATAAACCTCCAATCGGCGAATGTTATACCTTCCCAATCTAGTATCTTCAGGTTCTATCATAATTTTATATATGTTATAAATAAAATACCTTAGAAACCAAAGTTAAAAGGCGAGAAACTATCGTTTCGTTTCATATGTGGTATTTGAAAGGATTTTACTACGTTTACGCTTTAATTAAACATTTATATTTGATAAAGATTGAAAGCGAGGGAAGTCCCGAATCATAAATGGTATTCCTTTACGAAATCGGATGTGAAATGGCAAAAACATTCACAGAAAACCAAAGGAAAAGGACAAAATATGGACATTCAGTCTTATAATGATTTTTGAAACGATTTTATGTCGATAAGATTCAGGGAAATGGCCATAACTTAATTAATCAACCTCCAATCGGCGAATGTTATACCTTCCCAATCTATTATCTTCAGGTTCTATCATAATTTTATATATGTTATAAATAAAATACCTTAGAAACCAAAGTTAAAGGGCGAGAAACTATCGTTTCGTTTCATATGTGGGATTTGAAAGGATTTTACTAAGTTTACGCTTTAATTAAACATTTATATTTGATAAAGATTGAAAGCAAGGGAAGTTCCGAATCATAAATGGTATTCCGTTACGAAATCGGATGTGAAATGGCAAAAATTTTGACAGAAAACCTAAGAAAAAGGACGAAAAATGGACATTCAAGTTTATAATGCTTTTAAAAATGATTTTATTTCGATAATTTTCAGCGAAATGGCCATAACTTGGTTATTAAACCTCCAATCGGCGAATGTTATACCTTCCCGATCTCGTATCTTCAGGCTCTATCATAATTTTATATATGTTATAAATAAAATACCTTAGAAACCAAAGTTAAAGGGCGAGAAACTATCGTTTCGTTTCATATGTGGTATTTGAAATGATTCTACTAAGTTGACGCTTTAATTAAACATTTATATTTGATAAAGATTGAAAGCGAGGGAAGTTCCGAATCATAAATGATATTCCGTTACGAAATCGGATGTGAAATGGCAAAAATATTGACAGAAAACCTAAGAAAAAGGACGAAAAATGGACATTCAAGTTTATAATGGTTTTAAAAATGATTTTATTTCGATAAGTTTCAGGAAAATGGCCATAACTTGGTTAATAAACCTCCAATCGGCAAATGTTATACCTTCCCGATCTCGTATCTTCAGGCTCTATCATAATTTTATATATGTTATAAATAAAATACCTTAGAAACCAAAGTTAAAGGGCGAGAAACTATCGTTTCGTTTCATATGTGGTATTTGAAATGATTCTAGTAAATTTACGCTTTAGTTAAACATTTATATTTGATAAAGATTGAAAGCGAGGGAAGTCCCGAATCATAAATGGTATTCCGTTACGAAATCGGATGTGAAATGGCAAAAATATTCACAGAAAACCTAAGGAAAAGGACGAAAAATGGACATTCAGGCTTTTAATGATTTTTGAAACGATTTTATTTCGATAAGTTTCAGCGAAATGGCCATAACTTGGTTATTAAACCTCCAATCGGCGAATGTTATACCGTCCCGATCTCGTATCTTCAGGTTCTATCATAATTTTATATATGTTATAAATAAAATACCTTAGAAACCAAAGTTAAAGGGCGAGAAACTATCGTTTCATTTCATATGTGGTATTTGAAATGATTCTAGTAAATTTACGCTTTAATTAAACATTTATATTTGATAAAGATTAGAAGCGAGGGAAGTTCCGAATCATAAATGGTATTCCGTTACGAAATCGGATGTGAAATGGCAAAAATATTGACAGAAAACCTAAGGAAAAGGACGAAAAATGGACATTCAGGCTTATAATGATTTTTGAAACGATTTTATTTCGATAAGTTTCAGCGAAATGGCCATAACTTGGTTATTAAACCTCCAATCGGCGAATGTTATACCGTCCCGATCTCGTATCTTCAGGTTCTATCATAATTTTATATATGTTATAAATAAAATACCTTAGAAACCAAAGTTAAAGGTCGAGAAACTATCGTTTCGTTTCATATGTGGTATTTGAAAGAATTCTACTAAGTTTACGCTTTAATTAAACATTTATATTTGGTAAAGATTGAAAGCGAGGGAAGTCCCGAATCATAAATGGTATTCCGTTACGAAATCGGCAAAATGAAATGGCAAAAATATTCACAGAAAACCTAAGAAAAAGGACGAAAAATGGACATTCAAGTTTATGATGGTTTTAAAAATGATTTTATTTCGATAAGTTTCAGGAAAATGGCCATAACTTGGTTAATAAACCTCCAATCGGCAAATGTTATACCTTTCCGATCTCGTATCTTTAGGTTCTATCATAATTTTATATATTTTATAAATAAAATACCTTAGAAACCAAAGTTAAAGGGCGAGAAACTATCGTTTCGTTTCATATGTGGTATTTGAAAGGATTTTACTAAGTTTACGCTTTAATTAAACAGTTATATTTGATAAAGATTGAAAGCGAGGGAAGTCCCGAATCATAAATGGTATTCCGTTACGAAATCGGATGTGAAATGGCAAAAACATTCACAGAAAACCTAAGGAAAAGGACGAAAAATGGACATTCAGGCTTATAATGATTTTTGAAACGATTTTATTTCGATAATTTTCAGCGAAATGGCCATAACTTGGTTATTAAACCTCCAATCGGCGAATGTTATACCTTCCCGATCTCGTATCTTCAGGTTCTATCATAATTTTATATATGTTAAAAATAAAATACCTTAGAAACCAAAGTTAAAGGTCGAGAAACTATCGTTTCGTTTCATATGTGGTATTTGAAAGGATTCTAGTAAGTTTACGCTTTAATTAAACATTTATATTTGATAAAGATTGAAAGCGAGGGAAGTTCCGAATCATAAATGGTATTCCGTTACGAAATCGGATGTGAAATGGCAAAAATATTGACAGAAAACCTAAGGAAAAGGACGAAAAATGGACATTCAGGCTTATAATGATTTTCGAACGATTTTATTTCGATAAGTTTCAGCGAAATGGCCATAACTTGGTTATTAAACCTCCAATCGGCGAATGTTATACCTTCCCGATCTTATATCTTCGAGTACTATCATTATCAATCAAAATCTAGAAAACAAAAATCTGACCCCATTTTTGCAATTTTTAAAAGGGGTACCATCACTTATTTTTGCGAAAAAAATGGCGAAATTTTTTTTTGTTCCAATTTTTCAAACTTTTGATGCAGATTGAAAGAAAATGAAGTTCTGATTCGTAATTGAAATTCCGTTCCGATATTGGATGCGAAATGGCAAAAATATTGACAGAAAACCTAAGGAAAAGGACAAAAATTGACATTCGGGCTTATAATGATTTTTGAAACGATTTTATTTCGATAAGTTTCAGCGAAATGGCCATAACTTGGTTATTAAACCTCCAATCGGCGAATGTTATACCTTCCCGATCTCGTATCTTCAGGCTCTATCATAATTTTATACATGTTACAAATAAAATACCTTAGAAACCAAAGTTAAAGGGCGAGAAACTATCATTTCGTTTCATATGTGGTATTTGAAAGGATTTTACTAAGTTTACGCTTTAATTAAACATTTATATTTGATAAAGATTGAAAGCGACGGAAGTCCCGAATCATAAATGGTATTCCGTTACGAAATCGGATGTGAAATGGCAAAAATATTCACAGAAAACCTAAGGAAAAGGACGAAAAATGGACATTCAGGCTTATAATGATTTTTGAAACGATTTTATTTCGATAATTTTCAGCGAAATGGCCATAACTTGGTTATTAAACCTCCAATCGGCGAATGTTATACCTTCCCGATCTCGTATCTTCAGGCTCTATCATAATTTTATATATGTTATAAATAAAATACCTTAGAAACCAAAGTTAAAGGGCGAGAAACTATCGTTTCGTTTCATATGTGGTATTTGAAATGATTCTACTAAGTTGACGCTTTAATTAAACATTTATATTTGATAAAGATTGAAAGCGAGGGAAGTTCCGAATCATAAATGATATTCCGTTACGAAATCGGATGTGAAATGGCAAAAATATTGACAGAAAACCTAAGAAAAAGGACGAAAAATGGACATTCAAGTTTATAATGGTTTTAAAAATGATTTTATTTCGATAAGTTTCAGGAAAATGGCCATAACTTGGTTAATAAACCTCCAATCGGCAAATGTTATACCTTTCCGATCTCGTATCTTCAGGTTCTATCATAATTTTATATATGTTATAAATAAAATACCTTAGAAACCAAAGTTAAAGGGCGAGAAACTATCGTTTCGTTTAATATGTGGTATTTGAAAGAATTCTACTAAGTTTACGCTTTAATTAAACATTTATATTTGATAAAGATTGAAAGCGAGGGAAGTTCCGAATCATAAATGGTATTCCGTTACGAAATCGGATGTGAAATGGCAAAAATATTCACAGAAAACCTAAGGAAAAGGACGAAAAATGGACATTCAGGCTTATAATGATTTTCGAACGATTTTATTTCGATAAGTTTCAGCGAAATGGCCATAACTTGGTTAATAAACCTCCAATCGGCAAATGTTATACCTTTCCGATCTCGTATCTTCAGGTTCTATCATAATTTTATATATGTTATAAATAAAATACCTTAGAAACCAAAGTTAAAGGGCGAGAAACTATAATTTTGTTTAATATGTGGTATTTGAAAGGATTTTACTAAGTTTACGCTTCAATTAAACATTTATATTTGATAAAGATTAAAAGCGAGGGAAGTTCCGAATCATAAATGGTATTCCGTTACGAAATCGGATGTGAAATGGCAAAAATATTCACAGAAAACCTAAGAAAAAGGACGAAAAATGGACATTTAAGTTTATAATGGTTTTAAAAATGATTTTATTTCGATAAGTTTCAGGAAAATGGCCATAACTTGGTTAATAAACCTCCAATCGGCAAATGTTATACCTTTCCGATCTCGTAACTTCAGGTTCTATCATAATTTTATATATGTTATAAATAAAATACCTTAGAAACCAAAGTTAAAGGGCGAGAAACTATAATTTTGTTTAATATGTGGTATTTGAAAGGATTTTACTAAGTTTACGCTTTAATTCAACATTTATATTTGATAAAGATTAAAAGCGAGGGAAGTTCCGAATCATAAATGGTATTCCGTTACGAAATCGGATGTGAAATGGCAAAAATATTCACAGAAAACCTAAGGAAAAGGACAAAAAATGGACATTCAGGCTTATAATGATTTTAGAAACGATTTTATGTCGATAAGATTCAGGGAAATGGCCATAACTTAATTAATAAACCAATCGGCGAATGTAATACCTTCCCAATCTAGTATCTTCAGGTTCTATCATAATTTTATATATGTTATAAATAAAATACCTTAGAAACCAAAGTTAAAGGGCGAGAAACTATCGTTTCGTTTCATATGTGGTATTTGAAAGGATTTTACTAAGTTTACGCTTTAATTAAACATTTATATTTGATAAAGATTGAAAGCGAGGGAAGTCCCAAATCATAAATGGTATTCCGTTACGAAATCGGATGTAAAATGGCAAAAATATTCACAGAAAACCTAAGAAAAAGGACGAAAAATGGACATTCAAGTTTATAATGGTTTTAAAAATGATTTTATTTCGATAAGTTTCAGGAAAATGGTCATAACTTGGTTAATAAACCTCCAATCGGCAAATGTTATACTTTTCCGATCTCGTATCTTCAGGTTCTATCATAATTTTATATATTTTATAAATAAAATACCTTAGAAACCAAAGTTAAAGGGCGAGAAACTATCGTGTCGTTTCAAATGTGGTATTTGAAAGAATTCTACTAAGTTTACGCTTTAATTAAACATTTATATTTGATAAAGATTGAAAGCGAGGGAAGTCCCAAATCATAAATGGTATTCCGTTACGAAATCGGATGTAAAATGGCAAAAATATTGACAGAAAACCTAAGAAAAAGGACGAAAAATGGACATTCAGGCTTATAATGATTTTTGAAACGGTTTTATTTTTTATTAACCGTTCCGAAATTGGATGCGAAATGGCAAAAATATTCACAGAAAACCTAACGAAAAGGGCAAAAAAGGACATTCGGGCTTATAATGATTTTTGAAACGATTTTATTCCGATAAATTTCAGGGAAATGGCCATAACTTGGTTAATAAACCTCCAATCGGCGAATGTTATACTTTCCTGATCTTGTATCTTCATGTTCTAACATAATATTATATAATTATAGAAAAAATTCCTTAGAAACCAAAGTTAAAGAGCGAGAAACTATCGTGTCGTTTCATATGTGGTATTTGAAAGGATTCTACTAAGTTTACGCTTTAATTAAACATTTATATTTGATAAAGATTGAAAGCGAGGGAGCTTCATTGCCCATCGATCTGCTTCAAAATATACGAGAACCGGAACAAAAAAAATTGTACATCACGATTTTTTCCGAAAATCGGACATTCGTTATTTTTTCGATTTTCTGCAGGCTCTTTTTGGAATAACTTGGCCATTTCGTATTCGATTTGCAAATGGTATACTATTTTAGAATCAGAGCTTCATTGGCTTTCGACCTGTTTTAAAAAATACAAAAAACGGAACAAAAAGATGAGCGCCCGCTCGGTATCATAAAAGAAGGTTAAGCACTGCACCTTGTCCGGGACATCCACGGCATCCACAACCTGGCAATTCCCTAGTAATTACTCCACTACTTATAGCATAAATTTATGAACTTTAAATATAAATATCATGTTAGAATAAAAAACAATTTTTATAACAGAAATGTGAAAGTTCTTTCCTTATTTTTGCAATTAGGAAGGTGCGATTTTATAGACTTAGCCGTCTTCGCCGTCCGAGAAATGTGGCTTTACACTCGATGATTTAAGCCGAGTCAAGAAACCGGCTTATAAGCGAGAACGCCACCGAGAGGTAAAACAGGGGTATAACGGCTCTCTGAGGGTCCAGTTCGGTGCTGGCCAAAAATTAAACACTGAAAGTGACAAAACGGCGCTCAGTTGGTTAACTAAAATCGAATCCGACGGTCGCATAAACCTGAGCTTGGCATTCGGCGGACAAAACCTTCATTGTTGAACCCCATCGAAGGCCAATCGATTTGCGCTGTATCAGCTTAAAAATATACTTGTATATAAAAAACAAAATGATCAAGTTAACCAGTGTTTTTGTTCTTTTGATTGTGATCCAGCATTTTGGTTGGGCAAAGATCCAGGAGGAGCCCCGGGAAAAGCGTCAAGCGGGAAAGGTTTGATTGCCAGAATAAAAAAAGATAAAACTTCAAAATGTATGGTTTATAAACAATTCCCCCCCGTCATTTCCAGGTGCACATTACGCTCCTGTACGAGTCCCTTTGTCCGGACAGCAGGAACTTCATGCACCAATTGGGACCCGTGTACGAGGAGTTCCAGGACTACATTGACATCCTGCTGGTGCCCTTCGGTAAGTCGCAGTCCGCTCAAAATGGAGCCGTCTTCCACTGCCAGCATGGGCCGGCAGAGTGCCAGGGCAATAGACTTCAGAGTTGCGTCATCAACAGTACCGGAAATCAGGCGGCCCAGGTAAAATTCGTGGTTTGCCAGATGCTGGCACCGGACTACGCCAGCGTCGATCAGGTACTTTCACCTCGTTGGACTTACTTGAAGTGTTTGGACAGCTGATTAACGTTATTGTTCCCTATCTGAGTAGTGTGCCAGCGAGGCGGGATTGCTCACCGATGTGTCCCACTGTGTGACCAGCGAAACGGGCACCAAGTTGCAGCTTCAGGCCGAGCTAGTGACCAAGCGCTACAGTCCCAGCTTTGTTCCCACAATCGTCTATAATGGCGTAAGTAGCCGATCCAATCTGATCCGATCCACTGAGCCATCGATCTCTCAATTCGATTCCATTCATAATCGAATGCATTTAACTGGTTTTCGCTTTTCGTTTCCACATGCAACAGGTATTCGATCAGCAGCTGCAGGACCATTCGATCCGCGATTTCCGTGGCACGGTCTGCCATGTATTGCGTCAACAAAACTTGCTGGCCGGCGGCAGCCCAATCTGCCAGTAGATCTACTATAATGTACTATAATGTTCACAATGTAGCTGCCACAACTTTGGAATGTAAATTAAAATTCAGAAACTGGTTTCTTCAGAAAAACAAGAATATGCGTTTGCCCTGGGTCGAGAAATGGAATACAAGGGTTGGATTAATCCTTGGAAACCCTTGAAGTCAGCTTCAGAAATAGATAGTCTTTTCGCTTTTGTTTCAGATAATAATTTATATTCATACATAAGATACAGTTCATCAATTAAAATCGCGTAAATATATATAGTACATGCAGTGCTTAGGGCATCTAATCTATATACAAAACTCATACAATATAAATTCATTATGGAATCGGGTGTGGGGCAATGGGGAAATGAGGGACTATCGTTAGGTATTCCTTGCGATAAACCAACAACAAATGACTTATTTCCTATTTACTAATGATTAACTAGAGCTATGAATTAAATTTCTTGCACTTTGCTTGGTTTCTTTGCTATGGTTGCTGACGGGTGTGCAGAAATAACAATTTGTAGACGGGTTTCCGTTGTGATTGGAAGGTTAAAGCATTTCATGTTAGACGGCGGTGCCGGGAGCTTTTCCAGCGGACGTTGCCGCGGATCCGGCGGCCGCCACATTGAGACTAAGGGATCGACGCGGTGCCGGCTTAGGTGGAATCTTCGGCTTTACGGAAGGAATCTTTGCCAGAGTCACACAAGTTGGTACCGGTTGCTGCTGTTGCAAAGCTGGTTGTTCCTTCTCCTTCTCCTGGAATTCCACATAGCCGGACTCATCGCTGTCGGAGTCATCGTCCTGGTTGGGCCGGGCACTTCGCTCCTGCTTGTCGCTGCCGGAATCGCTATGCTTCAGCGTGATGCTGCTGGAGCTGCTGTAATTGGTGGCATCGCCGCTGCTGTTGTGGCGCATCTGCTGCTCCAGTCTTTGGTAGATCATCATCTGCTCCAGCACCTGAGCCTGCGCCTGCTCCAGTTCCAGATCCTCGCTCTGTTGTAGCTGCCCGGGATCACTGTTCCGCTTGGCATTGTTGTACTCTTCGTGGTTTGCATTTGTGACAGTGCTAGCCGTTTCGCAGCCACTGGATATGGATCCCTCGTCGCTGTCCGGACTGGGCATTCCCTGGGCACTCACCGATCCTCCGCCTGAGCCTGCAGCCGCCGAACTGCTGGCCGTGGTAGAGCTGGAGGCATTGGAGGAGATCGAGGACTGCGCCTGGTGCCGGTACTGCAAGCTGGCCTGATCGCTGGCCCGCATTTTTCGCATGGAGCTGCGGTGCATCATCGTGAGCATAGCCGCATGCCGGAAGTAGTGATCCTCGTCAGCATCGTCCAGGAAATCCTCTTCCCCGTCGCTGCATACTCCACTGCGGCGCATTGTGGTCTCATTTGCGTAGTCCGCCTCCGGATCCGCACTGGGATCACTGTTGATGGTGGGCAGTAGACTCAGCGGCTCACCATCCTCCTCCTCCTCCTTCAGATCGCTGAGGCTCATCATGCTCTGACTGCCCTGCTTATGGAGCTGCATATCAAAGTAAGGGAGCAGCTCGGTGCTCAGGGTTGGTTCAAACTTCAGGAGCTTCTCGAAGTCATCCGAATCGGAGCCTTCGTTAGCAGGACTGCTCGCAGATGCGGTTGCCTTTTGTAACTCCACTTCCTCCGGGGGCATGTGGGAGCTGCAGCACGGGGAGGAGGCCTGAATCTTTCCTGTTCTCCTAATGGAGTGACCTCGACGACAACGGCGCCTGCCCAGTGTCATGGCCGGATAGAGGGAGTCCTTCTGACAGCAGGGCTTCATCTCCGGCTCGTTGGTGTCTTCGATCTCATCGCCGTCCTCCTCTCCGATGGCCTCCTCGATGGCCATCAGTTTAGGTGCCGACTTTGACCGCTCCAGAGGCGGTCGGTAGTTGTTGCCGCCGACGCTCAGCATGATCTTGCGACGCGGCAAGCTCGGGTTGTCGTAGACGGCATTGGCCAGGCTGAGGCGAGCGTTTTGCTTTAGAATTTTCTCGCGCTTAAATTCTCGCAAAGCGCTGTCGAGGTTCTCCTGTAAAAATAATGCGGCATTAGTTCCTCGTCCTACAGAATCTTTTAGCGCTAAATATAACTTACCCTCAGCGTATCGCATATATCCTGGGCAATCTTCTCCTTGCTGCAGAGCACCGCATGGCATCGCAGCTCGTGTTTTAGTTTTCGGCCCTCGTGCCGGTAAATCCAGCAGAAGACCCGCGGATAGTTCTTCGGGGCACAACAGTAGGTGATCCTGTGGGCCCAGTACTCGGTCAGACCATGCTGCCGGGTGGTGGCCTTCAGACCAGAGGCGCAAACCTTCAGTCGCATGATCACGTCCGGCTTGGAGTGTTGGGTGTAGTTGCGCCACAAAGTGTTCAGCTGCTTCTCCACACAACCCTCACCTGCTGAAGTTGGAGTATTAGTTTATACATTTCACTGGAACTTGGACAATCTAACTCACCCTTGGCCCAGCCGGTAAGCACGTTGCCCAGATAGGAGACCTTGAACTCCGGATCCGGGGTACTGATATCCACGCTGTGTGTCCGCTTCCAGAGCTTTCCCAGACTGCGGGTCAAAGTGCGAATGGCCTTGGAGCTGAGCTGATCCGGCTGATCGTGGCCGGCAGTGCGACCCACATGCTCCTGCCGACTACCGTACAGCAGATCCCGCGAGTCCGTGGTCAGCGTGATGACATTGGTCACTCTAACAGAGTCATCGCCCCCGGCGATATCCCCGTCCTCCTTGGACACCCGCTTGAATCGCTCCAGATACGGTCCCGCTCGGCCCCGCCTTCCGCTGTAGGTATTGAATTTGCCGCCTTCGGATCCGCTGGCCAGACGCTTCTGCTCCTGCTTCTCGAACTTCTTGGCATTGTAGGTGTTGCCCAGCAACCTGGCCAGACTGTTGCTCTTGACGAACTTGTGCTGCCTTGGCGGGGTTCCAATCGGCACCGGCGGCAGGGGAGCAACGGCTGTAGAGGTGGGCTTGCTCTCCGTCTCCTCCTGGGACTTGGTCTGACTCAGTTTCTTGCTGCCGCTCCCGAAATGGAAGAGTGTACGACGCTCCTTGGACTTTTTAAGCGTGTTGCTGTTTGGTTCGTTGTTTGGTGTTGGTGTTGCTGTTTCTGTTGGGGCTGTTGTGGCTGTTGCAGTTGCCAGAGGTGTTGCTGCTTTGGTGTTTTGGATCACCGCCTGACTCACACTCCTCAGATCTCCATATTCGTTATTATTATTATTCTTGGCCACAATGAAATCCACCTCATCGCAACCCTCTATCGGAGACTGGGCGGTATTGCTGATGTCTGCCATTTTTGAGGATTATATCCGATCAATATCCGTTCGTAATTAGTTACTTAAAAAGCATGTTAAACGATCCAATCTGCGAAGATATAAAAACGGCATAAAATTAGCATTATGCAAATTGGATGTACGTAAAAAGATTAAATGAGTTTGCTAAATTATTAATTGCTTAATAATTCCATATTTGGGAAGCACACTTTGGAAAAATTCCAACCACACAATTAGTACAAAACTGCACATTTAATACAACTCTAATTTCATTATTTAACACCACTTTCTTTGTCCACTCGTAAGTACCTCTAGGAAAGGGATAAATTACAAAATTTTACCCACACTTTCACCCATCATCGAGTGCGATTCGCACTCGAATGGCTGCCACCAACCAATTCACACCCGAACACTCGAACACCCGATTTCGAGAGTGTTTTTCCGCAACTGCGTCTAAAAAGTGTCAACCTACCGACTACTAATAAATTACCCCATGATTAACACTCGGCAGCAGCTGTAAAAACTTTTTATGCCAGGTCTCGTGTTATTTTTTTTCACACAACCCACAATATGCAAATGTTTTTACGGTATTATAATTACTATTTTTCTTACTTTTTTTGTTTATTGTTTGGCACTCTGTTATTGTTTTGCTGAATTAAAGGTGGAAAACGCCACACGACATTTTGTTCGGCTGATCCCTCGACATTTTTCACATTATTTAGATAGCAAATTGTTTGCTAAAAGGCCAGTTCAAGATGCAGCTATCAAGAGTCATTAAGTACGATTAAATGCCTCAAAAGCACTTAGCCGACCTACAATTATTTGGCGAGAGAGGCGCCAGTTTGGTTGCACGATGGATCATGTAATACAAAGTCAAGTTCATCGGGCTATATTTAGTTTTAAAGTAGATTTAAGTTGATTTTCACTTCCGTTTCTAAGCCAAATATCGGCTAGACAATCGGTGGCCAATCACTCACGTAGATTGGCCTATCTTCGGGTTAAAGAACAAGTTAACAAGCTCCTCTAATCTCGGCTAGCATGCAGGGCTATCTAATCTAGCTGACTCCATTTGGCTATTTTGTATGACTCTGATTTTTATGGCAACAATAAAAAGCTGCAAATAAACAGTCATGCTCGTGATTTAGAAATAAATGTGGTAATACATAATAAATATTAAAAGTGTTCTGGGGTAAGAATTTATGTTAATTTACGGACAAGTGGCCGGGCAAATCGAATTCATAGGAAGTCGATAGCCGATCCGAAATGCAATCCGATAGCCATAACCAGATGCCGTGGAACTGCCTCTTGGCCTCGGACAAAAGGCAAATGGTCAGGTCTATTGGCCATATCATTAGTGGGTTTTTATATGCAATGACCTTGGCTGTCTGCAGGTGTCTTTGGGGAGTCGATAAAGTAGCTGGCTTTCACTTTTCCGTGTCTTCGACTCCGGCTTCGACTTCGACTTCGACTTCGACTTCCATTTATGAGTTGGTATCTTATTTTGTTTTTCTTTTATGTAAATGTCAACCATGCGGGCGGCTACCAACTCCATTCATAGATGCGAACAAATATGAGAAAGCCCAGTAGTTTTTTTTCGTTTTTTTCATACACCACCCATCCCTTGGGGCAATGACATCGTGGCCATCGTCATTCGATTTTCTCCTCCATGCTCAGCGCGATGTAAAAGAAGGCAAAGAAAGCGCGCTGAATTTGTAAAAAATAATAATAATATTAAAAAAAAAACTAAATAATTGTTTTGTCCAGAGCCCTGCCCTGTCGCCCTACCCTGCCCTGCCCCACCCATTATCATTTATGCTTCTTTGTATGGCGTTTCCCCTTTGTCCATAATTGCAAGTCTCGTATTGTGCGTGAGCGCGCATTTTAAAACCCCAACTCACATTAAACGAAATACGAAAATTAAATAAGAAAAAAAAGTCATATAAGAAAAACACAGTAGTTTGTATAAAAAACGAAGCGAAAAAAAATCAACAAAAACGAGTGAAAAAAATAATGCAAAAAGCGTAATGAGGAAGTGTTGCCAAGTGGACAGTTTTGTGTGCAAAAAGGTAATCAAATTACCAGGTTTGAACCTCCGGAGGAAGGGTTTTGATGAAGAGAAATTTAACAACTTCCTCCTCAAGTGATTTGATTAGCGACTAGGAACTTTTTGTTCGTCCAAGTCCAATAAACGTGTATTTAATGATAGGAAAGTGACACCATAATTTACACGAAATATACAAATCATTAATAAAAACTTTTACTTAATCCATGGAATTCTGAAGATCATTTGGCTACCTTTTGATTGATCATCGTCGTCGTTTTTTTTATAATTAGGTAAACGCTTTGAATTTATTTATTTGATATTTCTATTTCGGGCTTCAGACACTTTTTTGTGTTTGTTTAATTTTCAACGTTAGATTCCTTTGTCCGGTCTGGGGTTTGGGGTCTGGGGTCTGGGGTCTGGGAGAGAAACTGCCAAGTCATTTATCAAAATGTATATTTAAACATTTTGTATTTTTTTTCGGCTGTTAACAGCTAAATTTGCGTCCCATTCCCAAACCAGAGCTGGGCTGTTTCCCAGGCTGCTTAAAATGCAAAAGCCACAGAAACGACATCAAAGTTATTTGTTTGGAGACCAAACACTTGAAAGTTCTCAATAGATCCGCGGCCGGGGCGCAGAGTTGAACTTAAAATGCAATTTATTATTGTTAAGAGCTCAACTAGCTACGGAGGCCCGCAGCGAAGGTACAGTGGAACTATAAAATCACTTTATTACAAGCCAGACCAAAATCTAAAGTTAACAGAAACCCACAAAGAATCTCCACTGTACCTCGAATACCTATGCTCGCCGGCTCAGGTGCATTGATTGGTTGTTGTTGGTGGCTTGTCTAGCATAAACTGTGTCAACAGCAAATTTGAAAAGTTGATTCTAATGTTTGCCTAGTGTAGGCCACACTAAGCCGCACTACCAAAAGAAACACACTCGCAGAAATATCAATTTAGCCATGGTCCTCCGTGTGTGGTTAGGCCCGCCGCACCCCAACCCACTGCGCCGAGGTACCTCCGTTGTACAACCAATGTCAGGTTAAATAAATCGTAAATTCTGAATTCACCGTCTAAGGCACGTTGAGATCTCGGGCTCGGAGATTCGGCTCGGAGTCTCCAGCACCCAAGAATGTCTCAAAATAAATACGAAAAAAAGTGACTCGCAACTAAATTAAACAGTTTCGCAATTCGTATTCGTCACATCTTTTTGGTTCCTTTTAGTTATTTTTTATTTATTTTTTTGGGCATGTGTGTCATGCGCTTTTGTCGCCTCCAAAAAATGCTCGACGAGATTGGGGGAAGTGGTAGGTAGAGGAGTCATATGGAGAGTAAGGCGAAGGAAGTCTCGCTGACTGATCTCAGTACGTGCGAACGCATCGGAATGCATTTAATTGAATGGCCAACGCTTGAATAAGCCAATAATATATGCCATAAATTTGTATAGAATTGTATTATTGGTAATTGATTGGCAACAAACACACCTCAGAGTAAGCCAGGCTATGAGCCTGCATTGCAGAATGATACTGGTTAGATTTCAAGAGGAAAAAAAAAAAAATCTTTCTTAAAAACAACTCTTTACAAAACCTGTTTCTGTTTTAGAATAAATTAAAAATACATACGGGCATAGAATTGTTTTCCCCCGAAAGCGTTTTATTCGCATAATTATGCCATTACCAACAATCCACACAAGAACAATATTCAGATTACTTATCCACCTCAGCCACCTCAATCGGGGTTATCGGGGTTCCGACTCCGGCTTACTTTGAAAAGAAATTAAAAATTCAGTTCTCATCTCACAGCGAAACAAAGAAACCAAATGACATTGACTTTTGGTAGTAGTCTTTTCATTTTTTTTTCGGGCCACTCACTGACAATAAAGAAAAATTCACTTGAATTTTGTTTCAAAGCTCAACCGTCTAAGCAGGCAATTAATAGTGTAAAAAAAACCCCACAATTTGTTTTAATTTTGTTTATAGACATTTATAAAGTAAATTATCCCATAAAAAAAGCAAAAACAAATTCGAGAGTTAGAACACAAGGTAGGAGAAATAATATTGTGGTAATATCAGAAGTTATGAAGATTTACGAGTGTATATTTTTGGCCAAGGGAGGGGAACAAGTTGCCACTTTAATGGGCCTAAAAAAGTTGGGCCAAGACAGGGGCTTTTGTTTTTTTGTTGGGCTAATTGAGTTGAAGTAGCCGCAGCAGGTTTTTATTTTACAAATTATATATTTTTTATGCCTGCGTAATTCTCCTCTTTTATTTTTGAATAAAAATTTCTTGCTGTTTTTTGAAAGTGAATGCCTTGACATCATTTTGTTTACATTTTCGGTTTTATTTTTACTTTTTCGCTTACCTGCATTGAAGTTGAAACCTTTATTAAAATTGCGTTTTCGAATTCTTCTCGCCTATAATTTATGCATATTTACTGAACAGAATAAAAAACAAAAGCCTCTTAGGAGAGCAAACAATACAGATTTAAAAGAATTATCCGCCTGAGACAAGGCAAATATTTTTGCATGAAAATTATTTAATTAAAGTGCTCCGGGCACTTTGTTTGTCTTCTTGGGTGAAAGTTAAGCTCTCCGGATATTTAGCTAATTATTATTAAAGATATTTCTCCGTGCTGTTTGCTGTTTGTTGGACAAATAGCGAGGCACGATGACAAAAACTTCCCGTAGACTCGTACATTTGGCGGCTTATGGCCAATATGGCCAATACAATGGGACATTTTGTAGGCGTGCCAAGTAAAAAAGCTTGTAAACTGTTCGTCATCGCCCCCAAACCTTTGGGGGGTTCGCAAATTTATTAGCGCCCAGAAAAATGCCGTCTAAGCGGGTTAATTGAGCAATAACAAAATGGAAAAACACGCTAAAAATGCAAAATGATGCCTAATGTGTGTTTTGTATGCGTTTACACAACTGCCTGGTCGGCAGCCACAATAACAATTGCATTCTCCAGCAGCAACAACTGCAACAGCAGCACCAACTGCAACA
This sequence comes from Drosophila vallismaia, assembly GCA_035047325.1. Classification (NCBI taxonomy): domain Eukaryota; kingdom Metazoa; phylum Arthropoda; class Insecta; order Diptera; family Drosophilidae; genus Drosophila; species Drosophila vallismaia. The sequence goes on along the minus strand of JAWNPU010000037.1, from coordinate 1,505,037 downwards.
GCAATGCAACATTTCAAAGTTGCAACAAAAGTGTTTGGTAATCACCCGGCTGCTTAGAAGCCCACCTGTTTTTGGTAAACAATAAACAGAAACCATTCTCTGGCCAATAAACAGATACTTGAGTAAACAAATCATATAACAGATTTGATTTCAGATCGTGTAAATAATAAATGGTGATTGCAAGCAATTAAATTTTATATTTTGGCAAGCCATTGCTAATTAGCGTGAGATAAATGTTTTTCATGCTGTGAGGCAACTAACTGCATTTTAGAGCCCACTCGGAGTTGGCCATTTGACATTTGGCTGCCAACTGCAGATTGCAGACTGCAGGCTGCAGTTTCTTCATTATTAATTGAGTTTCGGGCCCAATTTGGGGAGTGTGATTTGGTTTCTATGCTGCCTTTGTATTGTCTTCATTTGCTGTTTTTTAATTAATCTTTCCCCAATCACATGTACCCATGGGGGTCTGAAGTCTGTCCGGAGGCGGTAAAAGCTGGCCAAGGAATTACAATTATCGGCTTATGGCGGTGTGAGAAAGAAATATCGAAATTTAGTTTTCACTCCACCGATCCTCAGATGGTTCAGATGGTTGGTTAGGCAACACGTTAGTAAACAGAGTCAAAGTACAAGTATTTCGACTCGTGCTCGATCCATACACGGAACTGGTCGTTCTAAGTACCCAGCTTAGTAAGCTGGTCAGGGCACTCCGGGCAACTCCTTTGGATTTGATTATTCGGTGATCAGCATTTGGTATTCACAACCAGACACATCCCGATTGGCCAGCTGATTATTCATTCAAATCATGACGGCTTCTAATGATGAATGCCATAAATAAAAGGCTCAAGAACGCTCGGACACGATTCCAGCTTTATTTATCACCTCAACGCTAAACACAAAAATCAAAACCAAAACCAAAATTGATCGCAAAAACAAATCCAAACTAGATGGCATCGAAAGACGAATCAAAAAATATGATTACCACCGATGAAAATTATTAATATTAAATATTTTATAATTATAAATACGCGGGTGTGCATCATCGATTAATAAAGTCGACGAAACAAAGCAGCAAGTCGAACTGGTAGAGCCACGGGACAAAAAATTGATTAAATCGAATTTATTATTCTAACAGAATCCATTAAAAAGTTAACGATTACACGGGACAGGTTGGGCTGGTTATCCTCTCATTAGGCGGAAAGTGAAAATGAATCGCCCTCTTGGCTCGGCTGGCAAATATTTGCGGCCAGAAGACCAGGGAATGGTCGGTCGGTTTTGTAAACAACATTTCTCTACAATTCAAGACTGGGAATCGCCTTACAATTTGTGATCAAATGGCTAAGGAATGGCGTCGTAACTTTGCCGAGGTGTCTGGAATAGCTGGTCTTGTCTGGTTTTGGCCTGGAGATGACTTCATGTCTGGCCGAAGGGTTGTCATCATTATTATTATTGTTTTATGTACTGACAATAATTTGCTTGACTCAAGACATGTTTGTGAATAACTAATAGTGGATTCTTGCATATAAAATACATATATAAGTTTTTTTCCACGGGTTTCGATATGATGTTAATACGTTGTAGTATTGTGGTCATAAAATTCATAGAGCTGAAACTAAAATTCCCATTTTGATTAGCCAGGGAAAACCATTGCCTTTTTTGATCACGAGAAGGTGTTAAATTTTATTTTCCCATAAACTGTGGTTGCGGAACTCCGTAAATAGTTGTAAACTTTTTATCAAAGTTCTGAATAAAAAGTGATTTCGATCTAATTGAAATCTTTCTCTAGCTCAAAGTTCTAACGAAAAGCAAACAACACAATCAAAACACAAACGCACTTTGTATATTCTTACAATTTGGGTCTTCTCACCCATCTATAGTATCATTGTATTTGATCGCCGAGTTTAATAAAAATATAATATAATTCTCCATAGGTGTCTCGATAGGCAAGTGTCTGACACCAAAGTGATCGACGTGATTGTGCAAAATGATAATTTGACATATCAAAAAGGTATTGGGCTGCCCAACTTGCCGACTTCCAATGCCAATTCTTGTCAACTATTTACTTACTTTTTTATCGACGGTGTTGGCGGTGGGGCTTGTTCGGTTTTTATTCGCGAATAAGGTTTTATTTTGTCAAGCAATTAACGGGCATTTGTTGAATTTCGTGTGAAAATTTTCCACTAAAATGCCAACACATAATGCTTGGCCAGTGTACAAAAAGAGCAAGAGTCAAATTCTTGGCCAAGATAAGCAGGGCTTAGTCATACTCCTCCTCTTGGCCAAGACAGGCCAGGCCTGCAAATTACAGGCACACATGCCGGGAGCCAAGATGCAGAGAACGAAAAATTATGCAAATTTTTATTACTTTAATTTGATGGATTAACTCTTAATAAAAGATCGAAAACGATCAACGATTGCCCAAGAAATTTATTTGTAATTTGAGTTACTTTTATATTGAAAAAGTCTGATTTTTTTCGTGTGTGAAAGGAAAAGGCCAGTCAGCCAGTGAGCCATTAAGCCCAGCTTTGGCCAAGAGACTCTGGCCGATATCGCCCATGTCAGTTGCCGTTGACTGGCCATTAGCCAAGGTTGTTTTTTGTTTTTGTTTTTGTTTTTGGTAGCTACTTGCAATCGCCTTGCCTGATATTTAGAATCGGCCAACAGCAGCAAAAGCAACAGCTTTAATGCCCTCTTATGGATTGCGCAGACGCCAAAAAATTGGCCAACAACAAGTTGCATGCCACAAACACCACACAGCCACAAACTCTGGTAAATTGCTTGCAGTTTTTCCCGCTCCATGTCCGACTGGTGTACTTGTTACGTGAGAAAATTTTTGTGGAAAAAAGTCTGCATTTTGCCTGGCCGTGTTGGGGTTTAGATTTTGTTGGCTTGCCGGCCAGCTGCCAAAAAATATACCATTTGAGGCTTGTGGTATTTTGGGCCGGGCCAAGCCAGGCCAGGCCGAACCTGGTTAATAAATGCATTCATCTGGCAAACCATGTGACCAGGTTAAGGGTTCTGCGGGTCCCTGCCTTTTCGATTGATTGATGGCGAACTAAATTCAAAAGAAGTTCAACAAGTCAAGCTCTTTTTTCGCATAAAAATTCATCAAAAGGACAAAGATGTGTTGTCAGCTGCAAAAGCAAATCCAATATGCATGAATATATATGCAGGAGACCTGTGTTATTGAAACCTGCTCTTTTATTAATAACAATAAACAAAATTTGAATGCATCTCACAAAAATGAATGTGGAAAATTGTGCATCGTAATTGGCGCAAAGTTGTCTGAAGCTCCTCTTGGGCCTGAATTGAATTTCAATTAACGTTCAAATCGCTTCAAAATTCCACTTGCAATTCCAGTTTCAATAACGAAAAATAATAAATAAATAAATAAATGCCAGCTCGATGCAAAACAAATGTGCATGAAATTAATTCGAAGGAAAAATTGCCAAATATCGCAATCTAAAAGCAGCTCCAAAAGTTAAAAATGTAGGCCTTAAAGGTGTATGAATTGCGATTTGTGCCTTTGGATTGCCATTTTTAGCACTGTGCTAAAACAAAAATCGCTCCATTTCATTCATGAGCTTAATAAATTAAATAAACTACAAAGAATCCATGAAATTTTGTGAGTTTTTGCACAGTGATAATTATGTTAAAAAGTTTGTTTTATTAAAGAATGGGTTTTGGGAAAAATAATGGGGATTTCTTCCAAGAAATTTAATAAGAAGAAAATACGGAATCAAATGATTAAAGTTAATATTTGTATGTTTATTTTACTGATTATTTGTTACCAAATGTTTGCTTAAATCGTTTAAAGGAAGGAAAATGATCTGATTTATGGTTTGGACTCTAGAATTTATAGAACCACCTTAGCGGTTTTGACCCGCGGCCTGAACTTATTTAATTCGCTTATGCTAAGCCGTTATTAGTCTATTACTTAATTAAATATTACATTGTGGGCGGTGGCTTGTGCATGTTCGAAGATAATAAATCAAAGACTATATCCCAGCAATCGAAATGCGCAATTTCCCGTAGAAACTGGGAAAATTGCAAAGTGCAAGACAAATTAAATAGAAGCTTTATTTATAGAAAAGCAATATAGGGAAATTATATTGAAAAACAACGAAAATAAAAATTATATAATTGTCATGACAAGCCTGTGGTTAATAATAAACTGAAGTTTCAAATTGTTTTAACAATTTTAATGCGAGATTTTATATTTAGATGGCCCGTTCCGACCATTAAACCGATTAAATGGCCCTCCGTGACAACCGATTTGCTGATTTTAGACATATTCGTAAAGTTGCATTGAATGCAATTGGAAGCCCACAAACCCAGTCCGATGGACACGCAACTTTTTGCGGTGGCATCTTCCGTGTTTGGCTTACAGCAATTTGAGGAATGCCAAAAGTTGCACCACTCGACTGGCTAAGTAATTGTTCACCCACCGAAACCATCGAATCGGACTAACCCTACAAAACCTACAAGGTAATATGTATATTCAAAATAAATATAAAACTGAATCTATAAAGTATAATTATCTGTGCGGTAAAAAAGTTCCCCCATATGTTTTGTGTAAAACCTGCCAACAATATCTTTCAATAATTAATTATAATGCCACCCCTACATTCACTTCACGTTTTCTTAGAAATCTTTGCAAATCTGTGATTTCTTTGGCTCTTTTGGATATTCCCGTATTCATAAATTATTTATTAGCCCCCCTTAACCCCATCTTCTTAGCTGGCTTCTGCAAATTCTCAAATTAATTATTACAAATTAACACGAAAATCAAGAAGCACGCGTCCGATAATATTAAAAGGAAAACAGCACCAGAATAACAGATAAATAAATGAACTTATCACCTGGGGCCTTCTTTTTTGTGTTTGCCATTGTGGTTTGGCTAGTTTGTTCTCCAGATCAAACGAAACGCGTTTTGATTGAAAAAAACGAATATAGAAAAAACGAAACATTTTCTGCTGACGCACATTTCACGAAAGAATTGTAGAAGCCCTCACTCCCCTTCCACTATAATTATCAGAGATTTTTGTTGGCTTAATGAATTTATAATGGTTTTATTTTTATTTTGTCCGCATATCCAGACAGGTCTGGCTCTAAGCAGAAGCTGGTCAGGTCCGGCCAATCGTTTTGGCCACTTTTTTGGCATGTGCCAAAACAATTTGCCTCCTGCTGCCATCTGAGCCATTTGAGCCATCTGAACTTGAGCTCGTTTCTCTGAATTAGTATTTACTTTTACTTCAAGAATTTGTTTGTGGCCAGATGGAAAAACGCTCTCACTGTGCCCAAAACGACAACCTGACATGTCAGGTGGTGTGTCAAATGTCTATCTGGACGGCTACGTGCCTCGACCAGGTGAAATCCAACTCAGAAATATATCGGCCGAGCCATGTCCATGTCCAGAAACATAAAATTTAATGCAAAACGTAAGTGAAAATTAAGCGAAGAACCAGATAAGCCGCCGAAAACTTTTACTCCAGCTTCGGATTCAGATTCAGATTCTTGTCGAGATGTGAGTAAAAGTGAAATGGATCCAAAAAGAATACATCTCTCTGGGGAAAGTGGAAGGCCTAATGGATCCAGGTTCTGCGGAAAGAATATCTTTATGGGTATGACTTCTCACACTTTTAGCTGGAAATAAAAAATCTTTATGGCTGTTCTTCAAACACACCTGCCCATAAAAATCACGAAATATTTTGCATATTTTCGAGACATAAAATATTATTGATGCAACTATTCGCGGTTCGTCATTCAGGATAAATAAATACCAAAAGCATACATAATAAAGTTAAAGATTAGTTCATGGACTTGCCTCAGCATTGCTTACTGATTTATTACACCATATTTTGTCATTCCCCATATCTTTGTTAACTTTGTTAAACAATTCAAATTTGCATATGAGCGAAAATATATTCAAATTTGTCAACATTTTGGCGGGGCTGGGCGTCACATATTGTTTATTTATTTGTTTGTTCAAGTTCAAAGTTCATCAAGCTTACGTAATTCCTTTGCATTAAAACTTGATTTTATTTAAAGCGATTAGAGCGACTATTGAGCCGATTTGTTTTATTAAGGCGATTAATCAAACAAGCTCGTGCATTAAGGAGTAGAAAAAGTCCACTGCAAACGTAATTGAGACAGATCAGAGTGGGAAATCGAGCAATTTGAGGTTGTTGCGATATTGGGATAAGTTTCGTCAGATACAAAACCAAAACTGACGCAAATTTATGATCTAAGCAAATTATTTTGGTTGCATGTGAGTAGCGATTGTCGCAGATCGCTTCCGTTGACAGAATCGCATTGTTATAAGCCCGATCATTAAATAATCCAGCAGCGACATCTCTCTAATGCAATATTAAACATTGTGCAACCCGGAGATTAATCGAAGCCAGTCAACCGAGCGTGACACTCCAACCCACAGCGGATGTCCTCTGCTTGAAATATGATTTAACAAAGATCAGGATTTGAATACTCTCGACTTAAACACTCGACTGTATATCGAAACTGTATCGATCTGCTGAAGTAGGGCAAAAAGTGCAAAGACGAACTCAAACAGGTATGGATCAGATACAGATCGCTGATCTCTCACGACCTCATTTCAGGGTGCGTGGAATCGCAATCGATACAGCCCGAATAAGGCTGGATAGGAAGGGGGGAATAAAAACAGCCACTTGGCAGCTAACTTGGCTAAAAAGGGCCAACTTGCAAATGGGTCTCCGGCGTGTGTAATTAAACCGAACACAACCACAGTGCTGAAAGCCAGTAAGCGGGCAGTAAGCAACGGTCAGTCGGCTTGGCAAATTAGCATTTAACTGCCAGTCAACAGTTAGGCCGCATATCCCCTGGCTGCGAATGTGAATACGAGTATGACTAGCGGCAATTAGAACTAAAGCTTAGTCCAGTAAGCCAAGTTAAGCGAAACATGGTGAAGACTAAGGGTTACCCATGACGGGCACCTTCTACGTTGGAATGAAGCAACTAAAAGTTAAGAGCTTCGGAACTGCAAAAACTACTCACTAGAGAGTAGTAAATATTACCAGAAATGTATTCCATTAATTCTGTTTGAATTAGACCCTAACTAGAGTCCCCTAACTCCCCTAAATCCCAAGGACACTTGCAAGTAGAGCCAAGTAGAGCCATTAATAAATGTTTGTTTACCACAAACTCAACCAATTTAAGTTCGTCGAGGGTATGCTTCCCATAATGCATTCATTGGATACTTTATGACCACTAAATTGTACTACGTCAACAGTTATGTAAGAAATTTGTTTTTCCACTTCCACACACTATGAGTAATTGACCCATATTTAAGGTTCTCAATGCGAGCAGTGAGCCGTGCGAAAGTTTGCGTGCCTCTCAAGCATTAATGGGTTCTGAGTTCCGAGTTCTGAGTTCTGTGTTCTGAGTCTTTGAGTTATGAATAGTGTGTTCGAACCACTTTAGTGGGTCGGGTGCTAAATTAAGGTAAATTTTTGCGTTTCTCCTTACGATGAATGTAAAAACTCAAATAGTTACCTGAAATCTTCGACGTGTTTGTTGAACAGATTTTAAGGTGTGTTTGATGGGCTGTAAAGAAACCAAAAAATAAAAGAAACTATTAAAATATTTCAAAAACAAAAAAGTCCAATGAAAATATATCAATTGGGAAATGTGAAGATCGAAACTGTGTGTTCACACGCCTCGTGAAATGAGATAATTTGACGCCAGCTTTCACATGAAGTCGGTGGGATCGGTGGGTTTGGTGGCTTTGGTGGAATCGTTGGTAACCAGGGGGCTTAAGGTGGCAATCCCCCCCAGAGTGCAATTATGGGGGGATTTATTGAAAATGAAAATAAACACTTGCCCAGACACAAATCGAAATCAAATCAAAACGCGAGGCGAAATCAAAACTTGCACAATGCGAGAGAAAAGGCAAAACAAAAGCCAATCAAAAGCAATCAAGAGCCAAGAGCCAGCTCTGGATTCAAGCTGCAGTTTTGTTTTTTTTTGTTTTTTTCTTATAAAAATGTTTTTCTTCTTTCGTTTTGGGATCGAAAATGCGTCACTAAGACTGCGCCGGAGAGAGAATAAAACGGAGCCGGCGAACTCCAAGATACACCAGCAGATACGGCCTCAGATACAGATACAGATACATTTACTGATCCAGCTGGGGAGATACTTTATGTAGGTTGGTGTTTCGGTTTCCTCCTCTTTCTCCAGCTGGTTCTGTGTTTTTTTTTCCGTGTCTTTAGTCATGAATCAAGCAATTGTCGAGGCACTTTTATTCTGTTTTAAGCGATATTCATGTTGGGTTATGGGGCGGGGTAATTGGCTTGGCAAGCGGGTTAACGTTGACGTTAACCCAGAACCCCAACTCCAACTCCAAGCCCCGATCCCCAAACCCAGAAGAGTAGTGTGAAAAAGCGCGCATATCTCCCGGTTACAGATACAAATTGCCAAGGCCCCTCCCTGACTAATTGTTTGTTCCCCACCAGAGGCTGTGTGGCTGGCTTTGGAGATTCTTTTTTTGCTGTCATTTGTTTCGTGTGTGTGTGGAAAGTTCTGGGCCTGACCTTGTTTCTCCTTTGGGCCTTGTGTATTTTTGGCCAAGCGCCATTCGCCGTCATTGGATAAATACAAGCGAAAAGAGTGCGCCGGCTAATAAAGCACAAATAGAAAAAACAAACTAGAAAAGCCCGGCCAAACAATGCCGCAACATGATTCCGCACTTTGCCACTGTTTCCACAGTTGTGTAAACAAACGACGACGTAGTTGTATTACTCGCGCCACACTTCCAGATATCAGATACCTTTCCAGCTAAATTTCAGCAGCGAAACCAATAGGACGGAACGGAACCGACCGGCACATCGGCACATCGTCAATGGACCATTTCCAGAGGGCCACACCGAATCGATCTTTGCCACTGGAAATGTGTCACACATTTTTGGGGAGAACACCACACCACAAGACATCTGTCTAAGATTTGTGAAGCAATTGGGTCAAATATAATGATGCCACTCGGAATGGTAAATCAATTTTTGAGCAACATATTCCCTGGGGTGACTTTGAGCTCCGACTCCATGATGGGGTAATGTGTTCCTCCTGACATTACGGTCACTCAACAGGTTTAAAAGTTGATTTAGGCATTAAATATTAATTTTACAATCAATTAACATAATAGTTCACCTAGAATTTTGTCGATACTCCATCAATCATTGGGTGCGTGTGGCCAAGAACCGAGTGTATTGTGTGACTGATGGAGTTGGCCGTAGAAAGGCTGTGTCCAAAGGTTGATTGAAATTTAATAAATAAATAAATTCTTTAACAAAAACAATTTGAAAACGGCTATTTGAATAATGATGTAGATCTAACCTTGAGAAACTCTATATCCGATTTACAAAACCCATTCCCATAAATGCGGAATTTGCTGTATAAAGTTCTATGAGTTTCCGAGTAGTTTGCCTTGATTAGGTTTCTCAGTTGATTAAACTGTGTCCAATCGATTATGAAAAAGACAATTAAAGCTTAAAAGGAGGAAGAGGATTCCTTGTTGCTGATGTGTGTTCCAACACTCTCCTCACGACTCCAGGGTCTCCTTCACATCGATTACAATAAACCATAAGATATCTGGCTCGTAAACCAATTGCATAAACGATGAGCTCCATTCAGCGTAGGCTGTACCTTTGGCCATACCTGCATTTCTGATCCAGTATCTGTATCTATGCATAACTAGCGAGCATGGGCATAGGCCATGGCTACGACTCTGGGATGTGAGACTCTGGTATCTGGGATCTCCGGTTCTTCGGTTCTCCGGTTCTGGGCTGCGTCGTTGATAATTTATATGTGTCGTCCAGCCCCCACAATCAAGTTACCAATCGGCTGGTGGGGAGGGGAGTTTTATTTCCGTTTCGCCATGCCCCCACATCGTTTTCCTTTCGGTCTACAGCGGCATCTCAGAACAATCTTACATATGTAATTGCAATTGCCCGCCGAGCCACTCACGAAAACCGAACAACCCAACAACTGAACAACTGAACAACCAACAACGAGTTCGACAACGACTTGGGGTTTCTGTGGCAAGGTACTCGATGGAGGGAGCAATTCTACCTTTTAATTTGTGCGCCGCATTCTATATTCCCCACAACGCCAGCGTCTGGTCTCCCTGTGGCTGGCTGCCTCATTTTAATGTTGTGTAAAGTTCTAAGACCCCGACAATTGCAACGGAAGTGTGTTCATTATTTTTAATGATTTTATTTAGTGGTTGGCCATGTCTGCTCTTCTTCTACCTGGCAAAGGCTCCAGGTTGTGCATTTGAATGGTATTGGACAGGATTTTGTGGCATTTACACGTCGAGCTCTCAAAACATCTTATCCTGATCTTGTCCGCCGAGGGAATGTTATGCCCCAGCAGACCAAGACAAGTAATTAGTGTTGGGATAAGGAGACAGGAGCTGGGACAGGGACAGGGGCTGGGTTTTAGAAGGCATAAACAAGTCAAGTTCTTTAATTCCCACTGTCCATAAAGATTACGTATTTATGACCGGACCGACTTCCGTCCCTCGAGTTATGAGGGTGTTTCGTTAATATCTTAATGCATTCCAAAACACAAAACAATCCTAACGACTACCTGAGCTCTATTCTATTCTGTATTCTGGTCAAAAGAATAGTCGAACCCTCGATCAAATCTTTAAATCTGCCGGAGAGACAGATTCTGGTCTGAGTCGCTCAAATTGCATCTCAAATTAGCTTGGCGGGCTAATTTTAATAATTGAATGGAAAACAACACACAGTCAGAAGGGCAGCCGCAATTGACATTCACATGAGCGACTGCCAGTCAACTTTGACCGCAAACTAAATGGGAAAATGAATACAAAAAGAGCAACAAGTAGGGCCTATAATGGGGTATAGACGATGTCGAAATCCTCTTACTTTTGCTCATTTATTTACTATACAAAAAGGGTTGCCCCTTCAAGGGATTCAATTACTATTCAAAGGCCCTTGGAGTCTTAAAGGATTAACAATTGTTTGCCATTGAGTTCTAATTGAAAATATATCAAGTCATCGCGTAGAATCGTCAGTGAATGATGATCAGTTCATGACCCCAGATTAAGGCCTTTCCAAGCTTATAAGTATTCGAAATAATATGTATTTAATATTTCAATTTAATTATAACTTTCGGTTAACAAGTTGTCTGGAAAGCTTTAAAAACAACGTTTCAAATTGATCTATAAATTCTATCTGTATTTCTATCTGTAAAGAATCAAATGAAAATCTGAGAAAATACTAAAGCCACTGAGAGATTGAGATCGAGATCGAACACCTGTATACCCATTTGTGTAGGAAAGTCAATTGTTGAGTTCATCGCGAGGGGCACCGAACGCCCCTGACTGACAAGTGATTGGCAAACAGAGGCGGGCGTGGGATGGAAAGGGTTTGGGGTTTGGGTTGTGGGGGAGGGATTCAGCGGTTACATCTGAGACAATTATAAACACAAACACACAACACGAGTGCATCGGCCACAAAAGGGTGAGCACAAAACGTTGCATGACACGCCAGCAACAAACAATCGACAACAATTGTTGCATGTGATTTGCAAGTTTTCTATTTTGACGGTTTGTGATCGAGTGGGTCCGCAGAGAGGAAGGTACGGGAACTGCTACTGAGGTGGGGAAGATTGTCATGCATCGATTTACATATTACTGAAATCGGTATAAAGGGGCAACAAAAAGCCAAAGCCTAAGCCGAAGCCGGACGGACAAACGTCATTCAACATCATCGTAGCCGTCGTCGTCGTCGTCTTCATTTGAATCAATTAAACCAGTTTGGATCTACATACGACTGTATAATCGTGGTTATATGGGTGTGTTTGTGAGTCAACCCATACCCCTAACCATAACCATACCCATACCCATACTCATTAGGTATTCATCTGCCTCTGCTGATGCTGCACTTGATTGATCATACGCCGGGCCAGGCCGCGCCTTAAGTTCGGAAAAATTCCATGAATTCGATTATAAGAAATCAAATTCTCATAGACATTATTGGATGGACAAGGCTCCTTCTCTTCTCTCTAAAACCAACATCAAAGGTGCGAAAGACCGCTCGGAAAAACGAGTCGGAGTCTCCCCCATCAATGCATTCCGAAATCGGTGTTTCGTTTTCCATTTGGGCTCAGAGAATGCATGTTTTTTGTTTTCAACAAACTCAGCATCGTTTGTGTTAATTTTGATAGTCGAAAAAACAGGTTTTCGAGATTTAAGAACTCTCTAGTCTAGACAACTGGTATTTATGTATAATGTTTTAACGCTTAGTTAAAAAACAAACGGATGAGGTGGAAAACAAACACTAGGTTTAAGCCGGGATTAGGAATTTTTGGTGGAATGTTTCCATTGTCTAGGTTCTGAGACACCTCTTTTGTTGAGTCGGACTTCATCGATTCCATTTTTTATTAGCAGCGAGGCAATCAATTTTCCAACACTCTCGGATGAATCATTAAAGAACTACACTAATAGCCCCCTCATATATCACGCAATGATCATATATCAAGAGAAAGAAAATCTGTAAGCCAAGCCCAAGTTTCTGATTTATGCGCAATTCCATATGCCACTGCATATTTAATGAGTAACAGACAACAACTGGAATGAAAGATTGTTTTCCTCTATGCTAATATTTAGTAATAGACTTGGCTCGTCTTTGGCTAAGCCGGGATTTGCGCAACAATTACGAGGAAATTACCAGAACAGAACAGAACAGAACAGCGCCAAAAGATATGCAGAGCCAGAAACAGACTGTCTTGAGATACAAATAAAGATAGACGGTAGCCAGCTGTATTCCATATTCAGATAGAACCATGTGGGTTCACAAATTCCAAAGAACTGCGATGTATAAAGCCGGTTTTGTAAATCTGTTGGTAGAGTTTTGATTCGAAACCCATTCCGATCTCTTGTTAATCTCTCGCGTCGCAGTTGTAACCCATTGATGGAACTTGGCCGGGAACAACCAGAAACAACTGGATCAACAAGAGAACAATGAAATTACTAAGGCAATATGCAATAATAAGCAATAAATGGAATAAAGGTCAAGTTTAAGTGACGGCGATGACGATGACGAGAGAAACTGAAAACTGAAAACAGAAATAATACAATAAAAAACGACAACCGACAGATTCTACAGATGTAAGGAAAAAAAACAACGAATAAAAACCGAGTGTGGGCAGATGACTGTGGAGGCGATCTATGAATGAATGAGTAACTTATGGAATACTGCAAATATGCAAATGGAAACTAAACTCAACTTAAGAGTGTCTTGGGAAATCAAAGTCGCACAACCCTAAAGATACTTACTAGAAACTAGTGACAAACCATGATATACAGATTCGAAAAACATGCATTAAGCCATGCATAACCCCCCACCCACCTCAATTTAATTACCATTGCCCACCCCCTGCGACCCAAACATTTTCCCCTTCAACCGTCTTTGGAGGGTAATTTCAATCATTAATTTGTGCCGTTGGCTGGCTCTGTGAGTCGTCTTTGGGGGGTTAAGATTCAGCGAACCTCGACCACCAAAGAGCAAGTGCCAATTAAAACTGTCCGAGACAAGGGGGCGAGACAGGGGGCAAGCAGGGGGCGTGGCTACTGTGTGGGTGTTAATTAAAATTGAAATCAATTGTTTCCGCCAAAGGCCCCCGTCCTCACGTTATGTGGTATGTGATCTTTTCCACCGCCGAAGATGTACCGCCGTTTTATGGTCTATTTGAGTTGCCAAAAATAGTGTTTGAAGCGTGATTGAGTTTCGCACGAACCCGTCAAATGGCTGGGTTATGCCAAAGTGTCGCTAAAAATAAATGATAAACATCGCTTCAGCTCTAATTGCCTTGGACAACTGACAACAGATACAACAGAAATCCAATTAAATGCTAGGACACGACACGTTTAGACTCACTTCCACGACGATGGATGTTTTTATCAGCTATCATATGTTAAGTGCGTGATCTGAGAAAGCTTACGAGTGTCAGGAGCGTACCCAGAAGGGATTTCGAAAGGGTCAAGAGTCAGGTTGAGAGGGGTTTCTAATCTAGAGGTACACTGGCTACAAAGTGCGGGTCTAGTTTTGTAAAGAAAATATCTGCCACTTCATGAAACCTATATTTATTTGTCCAAGATAATACCTATTATACCCCCCGAAAGCAAACGAGTTTCAGGAGCTTACCCAAAGGGGTTTCGAAAGGGTCAGAATCAGAGGGGTTTCTAATCTAGCTCCCCAAGAAGGCAATACTACCCCACTTCTGTATGAAATATTTTTACAAAAAAGACTATCTGCCACCGTATGAAACCTACCTGTGTTTGTCCAAGATAATACCCATTATACTACATTATAGCATTCACCTGTCGCCCCCAGAATTCGCACCACTTTTGCGCGGACACGAGCAGCCACTTCGCTAATTCAGAGCACGGGGCAGTACTTTTATCAGGCTTTAGATAGCGGCAATTTCATAGTTTGTTCGGTAATTACATTTTCAAGACTTTAAATACATTTCAAGTAATTGTTTAAGCAATTTAATTTAATGCCCTCAGAACGTTTTAGTTATTGCGCAATTCCACTACCTCTCTCCTCCTTTTTTTTTAATTTTTTTATTTTTATTTTAACGTGTTGTAATACATTCAAATGTATTCGGACATTATTTATTGGAACTTTTTATATTGGTCGGACATTGTATGGCGTGTGTTTTTTGCTCATTTAGACATTTTCGCATCATTTGCTTAAATGTTCAGGTTTTTCTACATACTATCTTTAAATAGCTTTATTTTATTATTTATTTTTTGGTTCTGGGTTAGAAAACAAAATACGTAGTTTCTGGATGAGGCTGGAGTGGCTCTCGGTAGAAAATTTATGGCTTAGACAGGTTTTAGTTTCAAGTGTTTAAAAAGCAGGCTTTGAGAATAACTTTATATTGGTACTTCCAATTACGAAATATATAGGTTGTACTTCTCAAGTAATAAAATAAATTGTTTAATGAAAAAAAGCTGCTAGAAAAGGGCAATTAAAAATTCAATGCACATAACAATAAATTGAGGCCTTTGGCCGGATCAGGCCGAAAAACCTTCATGAAAAATTAGCCACGATGGGCCGCTGCCTCACGAACTTACCAAAACGTTGTTGCTTTGGCTTTGGCTTTGGCTTTTGGGCCGCGTCTCATTCATATGGCCAAATCAAACATTAGCCAAAGTTTTGAGCCTGAATTGGTGCTTTTTTGGCGCTCAAATCAATTGAGCGAGTCACGTAATAAGCGCAATCATGGCTAAAAAGCATTTTGCGGCTTCTTCTTCGAATTTAGAGCTTCAGTGCGAGACACACTTAAATCAATCAAAATGTCGCACCCCGTCGGGAGATGAACACAAAACAATAATCAAATACACCCGAAAACAGGTTGGATGCAGAGACTCGCATTATGCTTGACGAGATGCGAAAATGTTTGAGAGACCGGAGAGACCTTGAGCCAATTGATAAATAGTTAAAAGTTAAGCCAAATGCTTTTCAAATTTGTTACTTTCTCATCATGTTGGAAGTCGGTCGATGGGCGATGGACGATGGGCGATGGGAGTTGCTTAACTAATCGCTAATTGGCTGGAAACGAACCAAAAAAAAAACATGATTTCCCTTTTGTGTTTATGCAAAGTTATTACATTTTGGGGATTTTGGGGAGCAGCAGCAGCAAATGTAGGAAAGATTCCAGGGCCGATCCAACTGGAAATTCTCCACCATCACCCAAAAAACCAAACAAAAACGACGCATAAATTAATTTTAAATATTCGTACTCGAGTATGTGCAAAAAAACGATTGACAGCCGTGTTCAAGGCTTCGCCTTGCTAACCCACAAAAAGCTTACAGTAAAAAATAAACAGAACACCCGCAAATAGGCGAACATAAAAAACAACAAGCCTCTAAACAAATAATAAAAAACATTAAAAAAATATCTAAAATAACAAAGACTCGAACTTATGTTCGCATTGTTTGCGAATGTTATTTTTCTTTTTTTTCCAGGCTACAGGTTTTGAAAAATGAACCAAACAATGCTAGTCTTAAACGGGCTGAGATTTATATTTGGGCTACAAATATTTATGGCATTTCACGGAAATCTCAAACACCTCACTTAGCGCAATCACGCGTTCCATAATTTTCCACTTGATTTTTCCCCACTCCCAATTCAACGGGCGCGTTTTTCCTTTTTCAATTAGAGCAACATCAAACGGCAATTGCCACATTAAAGCTCGATTAAAGTTATAGAAAAAAATTCCCTTTATAAAGCAATGTCTTTAACCTTTTCAGCGGCGGAAATTGGTGTAAAACTCGTCTCAGATTGCTGTTGCCGCTTGTTGTTGCGGTGTTGCAGCAGCAGTTGCTGCAGATGTTGCATGGAGCACTGGCAATAGCACTTTTTTTTATCGCAAGCATAGCAAGGCGTTTTCAGGTTCAAGCCACTTTTGTGGTCAACAACATTTCACTTTGGCTGCAACGAGACCAACTTCCGATAGCTGCAGCTTGTGGCTATGAATGAAATGAGTCCGAGTTTGAGTTCGAGTCGGAGCCCAACTCTGAGTCAGAGATAAAACTTGACTCTGCCACAAATGAGTTCACCGAGATAGGCAATGGGGGGAAAGGGGGGAAGCTGGAAAGGAAAACTTTCATAATTACAAGCAAGGCGAACTCCTTCTTGCCACCAAACATGCGGCAAGGTGGCGTTCAACTGTTGCACGGCGCAAATGTGCGAAGAGTGGCTGGCTGGCTTCAGTAGCTGATTATTTAATCGAAATGATTATGTTTTGGCGTTGGCCATTAAATGTAATCATGCAACAAAGTGCAGCAACATCCCGATCGCCTCGCCACCTCTTTTCTTCTCCAATCTCTGATTGTTTATAATTAGCCATGGCAGGCAGGAAGTATCACAGGCCGTACAACACAAAGCCAACAATTTTCGTTGTAAGTGAAATAAAGCAATCAAATGCTCAAATTGTTTGGGAGCCAGAGCTCCCTGTCTGCTTCGAAATCACCCCGAAAAAAATCCAAACATGAAAAAGTATAGCAAGTTGGGAGAAAATCAAACAATGACAAATTGCTGGGAATGGCTTTTCTTTTCCATAATTTTCCCTATAATGGTGGGTATGCGGAGAATAATTGTGCGTAATAAAGCCAGCCACCACTTCCTCTTCGAAGTGAAAACTTTGGTTTCCAAAATCCACTCAGAGTTGACCACAAAATAAAGCAAGCTGAAATTTTGTCTAATATTTACTTCTTTCTTAAAATGTGATTTAAAAGGTTAATCCTTTCAAGTCTAAACTAACAAGTGGATTTGCTAAGAGTCTGATTATAAAACGCTAAAAATACCATACTACGCCATTCTTAATGACTTCCTTTTAAGAACAAAATAATTGCTAATTTCAAGATACTCTGCGATTCCGCGATAAAGCTTACTATACGAGACTGCAATATTTAATATTTGCTGCTCTTACTGAGGCTTATCACATTTTTGGCTTATCATTTAATCCCCAAACACGCACATCCGCTGTGATAACTCCTAACCAGATGATGGTCTCATTTTTTGGCTGATTCGAACCAACAAACATTATTGGCTGCCACAAGATCCATCCAGCCAGGGGCTCGGCCCCTGCCCGACCTTTGGCAAATATTGGCACAAAGTAATTCTATCAGACAGCTCGTGCCGCTGGCTTTTCGGATAAAGCCCCCCAATTTCGGTGGCAATCTTGCCGAAACTATCCATCCACATTCTTGTACGCTCCACAATGCAAAATAATTTGCAACACATTTGCCATTTATCTTCCTCCAGGGCACATCGGTTTTTAGCACAGCTGCCAGCTGCCGTTTCGAATAGAAACTCGCTTGTCTTTTACATTTTTTAACTGAATTTTTAAAGTTAGTATGCCAGTAGCTGGTAGCTTGTAGCTGGTAGCTGGTAGCTTCAGTAGCCGAGGGTTCTGAAATGTCAGTTGGATTTGTCACAATATAATGGCGTTTAAACGCTTTGGCACGGTTCTAAAAACTTAATCGATAGCGAATCAATGACGGGGGCCACGGAGGTGGATAATTAAATATTTATGGGCTAAAAAAACAACGGCCAATGGAATTTCAGCTTATAGCAAATCAATTAATTAAGTCGCACGCAAGGCATTTTACAAATCATACTTAATAAGGTCAAATTGGCAATTTGAAAAAATACAACAAAATAAAAAACAAAAGTGCCTCCGATGAGGAGAAACATAAAAAATACCTCGAAAAAATACGTCGAAAAAACAAACAGCAATTTTTAAACGAGTTGTGGTTATAAAAAACGGAATTTTGTTATTGCTGCTGCTCTTCGGTTTGTATTTTTTTAATTTGAGTTAATCTTTTATCGGGTTTTATGCAAATGGCGAGCCCAAAGTTGCTTCAGTCAGTCGGACAAAGAGATCGAAGCCGGTTAAATAACAAATTGATAAATATTAATAAGGCCAGAGGGTTACCTGTACCTCGTAGATGTTTTGTTTTGTTTTTTTTTTTTTGTGCCGAGTGCGTGCATTGCATTTACGCTTCACCGAGTATCTGAGTAACTGAGTGTCTGCTGTGGGCTAGCTGCGTATCTAGCAGATACAAAATGTCATTGCTGCCAGTTACAGTTAAGCTACTTGGCCATTTGAACGGGCCGTATGTAGTATGCAAAGCACAGACTCGGAGCCCGCGGAATGTATCTGCCAGATACAAATTGCAATCAAGTGTAAACAAAACAAAAAACAAAAAACAAAAGGCACAAGAAACACGCGTGCGCTCGTAACTCGAGATACAATCATCGTTGTGCCTGTTCCTCAGATACATGTGTATCTGCAAGATTGCGGCAATCTAATATTTATTAAAACCCAGCGCCGTGTGACTTACAGATGCCTTGACATTACCTCCATGAATCACCTGGAATATGTTTTCGTTCCTTACTAAAAATGCAATTGCTGGGTCTGTCGTCCCTATCTGATGACTCAAATTGGGTCACCAGATAATGCTGAGATACTTTCGTATTGTTGTAAACTACGTGCCTTTAGATAAGCTGCCAAGGCATTAAAATATTTATACTGCAGTACTTTTCTTCTGATTCATCAGGTACTTTAATCAATTCTACATGAAAATATTGAGTAACCCAAATAAACTGAATAGCCTTACCAGGAAGGAATGTCTAGCCTGTTATTGAAATCCAACTAACTTGGCTGATAAACAAAAACAAACTACCTAAACTGGAATTCATAGCCCGATAAAAAAAAACACTTGGGCGGCAATTTCTAGCCTGGTTAGTGTTTTACTTTTTGGAGAGGGGAAAGCCAAAGACTTTACCTTCGAATGGGGCTTTCCACTCCAATAACTTTGGCCAGTGGCTCTCGAGCCTGAAGCCAATTTCAATTCCGATTCCGATACGATTGGAATCCGCCCAGAAGGCAATTCACAATTAGCAGTAACCTCAATGCCTCGACATGTCTCCTCCACTCATGTCACTTTGGCAACGGCCTGGCCTGGCCTGGCCTGGCCTGGCAGCGGCAGCTAACTGGCAACCTTGTGCGCTTCAAGTCCATATGGACACGGGTTATGTGCACCTCGTATACTCGTATATACCGCTTATTGGATAAGTACATGCCGATTGTCGATTGTCGATCTCCGGTCGATGGTCGACGGTGGACGGTGGACGGTGGACGGTTTAGCTCTTTGCCAGCGACACATAAACCATAATTAAAAGCGAAAAACTGTTGCCCCCAAATCGAAGCGGCCGAAAAACCAGTAAACAAATCGAAAAAATGCGCGCGTTTGCGCACTGAGCACCTGTTTCTGTTTTTTTTTAGCCAAGTTACCCCGCAACTAGCCACCACCCTCGCGATCCACCAACCACAGAGTTGGCCAGTTTCATGAAACAATTACGAACTCGAGTGCAAAACAAAACAAAACAAAGCGAAATGAAACCGAACGGATCCAAGCCCGAAAACCAAGCTGGTGCTGTAGCTGTAGCTGTAGCTGTAGCTGTAGCGTTCCAAGCCAAGTTTGCCAAGCTGTTGGCCAAGTTAAGGCGACGCGACTCGGACTCGGACTCGGGGCTACTTTGGGGCGACTCGAGGGGTCCACTCAACTCATTGCATCGCCGCCGTAGCTGCTTTTGTTTTTATTGGGGCATAAACAGGGGCCTAGTCGGGGCACAGTGGTTTTTGGCCAAATTATTGGTTTTATTGACTAAGTTTAATGGATATTGGTACTACTTTTAGGACTTTCTTAGCTTGGGTGTTTATTTTCCAATTCAATAAAAGAAAAATGTTGTATTTTACTAAAAGATTTATGGCTTGGCATGTGGCTACAAGAATCTATTATCTATCAAGGCGAATATTTTTGCATTTGACGTTTCTCGTGTTAACTTGTTTCCATGGCTTTTAGTTTGAGGTGGAATAATGCCATTGTTCGGATCTCGGCCCACAGTGCCTGGCAACTGGCCCGGTTTGCCTACGAATGGAGTAGCCTCTCCTTGTCACCCCACAGCCGCCACTTGGCCCGCCTCTTAGACCCAGCCCCAGCCCCAGCCACAGACCTCCAAGCCCCTCCATCTGCATCCTTTTTCTTCACTTCTGTTGATCGCTTCGATTGCTGCTCGATCGCTCGCCTTTTTAGCTTTGGCGTAAAATTGCACAGCGATATCTTTGCTGGGGGAGCCATTAATGCAACACAGAAAAAGATTTGCCACTAAAAAGATACAAAGTATCTTAAAGTTTGGTAAATTTTTAGTTTGGTTTTAATGGATTTCTTGCTTTAATCCATTGAATTTTTAAGGCTTGGAAAGTTTTTTTATTAATTTTTTACTGTGCACAACCCATGCTGGCAAACATCCAGCAAGAAACCTGTAGAATTTACAATTACAAAAACAATAGAAACAACAAAAACGGTTAGAGCAGCGCGTATCTGCGTCAATGCTTTTGTTTTTTTTTACTTGTATCTTACTTTGTTGTTGCTGTTTTTTGTTCGCTTACTGGGCGCATTTGCAATTGAAGCGTGGCTCACACAGATACTCACACACACACACACACAGACACTCTAGCAAAAAGCTCTCTCACTGAGCGGCTTCGATCTGAACGTGTTTTTTATATAACTTTTTTATGCGCATAGTTGCTGCCGTGTTGTTGCTATTTTGGTTGATCATAAAACTTGTTGCTGTTGTTTGTCGATTTCTGCATATTTTTGGTGGGAATATTTGGCATTTTGTCTTGGAATTTTGTTTTTTCCACTGCTTGCCGAACGATAACCAGATGCAAGATACAAATTAATAAATGCATTTGGCCAGACTGTGAGTCATAGAAACACGAATTAGATTGTGATTGGGAAATTTCTGGGGCGATAAGATTGAAATAGACAAAGGTTTTTTGGGGGAAAACATTTCGCACACGCCATGCTTTTTAATTGAATAGATATTTCATTCGGAAATCTGTTATCTCATTCAATTTAGTGTCAAATTGGAGCTCCGCCAAGCCACAACTCAACTATCTCAACTACAATCCACTCAACTCTCATGACTTCATTTGGTCTTGTGCAATTTACTGATTATCTCATAATCATCTTCTCGTGTGCTTCAATTTGTCTTCGAGATACTTTTCCTCCGCGGCCTAATGATGCTTGAAAATTAACCATGGATTACATAAATAAATTAAAGACAGCAAAGCCAGAACCAAAACAAAAGCAGGCAACAAATTTGATTTTATTAAGCTTAAGTTGAGCTTGCATTTTAATTTTGGCATTTACAACATTTTTTTCGTTTTTTTCGAGTTGATTTATGCCGATTTTGGCGAGCCGCGTTTCAGTGAAAGTTGAACGAGTTCAAAATAACAACAGCCAAAGGTTGTGTCAATGAACTGGACAACTGGC
The DNA here is from genome assembly GCA_035047325.1 of Drosophila vallismaia. Classification (NCBI taxonomy): domain Eukaryota; kingdom Metazoa; phylum Arthropoda; class Insecta; order Diptera; family Drosophilidae; genus Drosophila; species Drosophila vallismaia. Next base: position 1,483,120 of record JAWNPU010000037.1, on the reverse strand, counting down.
TGCTTGGGCTGGGACTTGGGCTGGTGCGCAGAATTGCCAAATTTGGGCCGTCTGGTGTCAAGGTGTTGCCGAAATCTGTTGGTAATCGGTTGCTAATTTATTGGTAACACTCAATAGGCTTATCAGTCTTATCAGCCTCATCACGTGGCCTTAATATCAAGAGGTCTCAAAAATAAACCAATGATCAAACAATAGATTAGCAAAATCATTACAGTTTAACTTGGTTAAAAGGGATTCTGGTTAAAAAACATAGAAGATTAAGAAAACTCTGAATAAGGAGTTTAAAACTACAATATTTTTTTAATTATTTGAATCCACTTTTCTTTCTGGGTTTATGTAGTAAGTCTAACTAAAGAAGTTAACTAACTAAATAATTCTCTATAGGGATTATTGGGACTATCTCTGAAATGAACTCTGAAACTTTGTTTCTTGATTATTTGAATCCAATTTTCAGTCTGGACTTTAGTCTAGTAAGTGTAACTATATTTCTATATAGGCATTTTTGGGATTATCTTTGAACTGGACTCAAAAACCACCTTGTTTTTTAATGTTTTTAATCTAATATTCAGCCTGGATGTATCTAGTAAGTCTAACTATAGTTCTCTATAGAGATTATTAGGACTATCTCTAGTCTTTGGACTCAAAACCAATTATGAGTCTGGATTTATCTAGTAAGTGTAACTATAATTTTCCATAGGGATTATTCTATCTATCTCTAAAATAAGCTCAAAAACAACAATTATATATCCATTTTTTAATCTGGATTTCAGTCTTGTAAGATTAACTATAGTTTTCTATTAAAACTATCTCTGAAATAGACTCTTAATCCCCTATGGTTTCTTAATTATTTAAATGCAAACTTTAATCTAGGGTTCCCTAGAAAGTGTAACCACAACATTAGAAAACACACATAATCCTCTATTGGTTCAAATCATTCGGGATTGGGAATTTTTTACGCTATAGAGGGGACTAAAAGGGGATTTATTACTCACCTGACCGAGACAGCAAGTAGTGGTATTTAGTAGCGGCTGGTGTTTTACGACTGGGCTGGGGAGTGGGTTCTGGCGATAAGAAGGAGGCCACGCGAAGAGTTTCGACAATAGCAATGGCAATACCAATTACTTGTTCACTTTCGATTTGATCGGCCGATAAGGTATTAACATGAGGAATCGGTGTTAACACGGGTAAATAAAGAACAAACACACTTATTTCGCTGGCGTTTCAAAACAAACCAAACAAAACCAAACCAAAAATCCATCCGTATATCTTTTGTTTCGTTTTGTATCTTTCTTGCTGGCTTTTAGTTTCACGTTTTATGTGTTTGTCTCGCTTGCTCTCTGGTGCTTTGGGGGCGCCTTTTATCGGTATGTTCGTTTTAACCGGTTTTTGTTTATGCTGTATGTTTATGCTGCTGGTTCGCGGGGCGAGTTTGTGTTGTTGTTTCTCTTACTCCTTTTGGTAGATGCGTGGAAAATATGCTGCAATTGCATCAACCAGAATGTTGGACATATTCCCAGCCACTTGTTAAATTCAAAAACACAAAATCTTCGTCACTCCCGCAATGATAAAGTAAACAAGACGCGGTTTGAAACGTTCGCGCAGGCGCAGAACGATCCGTTTTCCGAGGAATTCTGGCAAACAGGTGTTAAATATTGCCCTGTTGGTTTTTCCTTTGCCTTTGAGTTTTCCCGTCAGTGTTTTCCACGCTGCGACTTGAGTTTTCTTTGGCTTGACGCGCACACTTTCCGCACGACGACTCGTTTAATGCGAGATTGCTGAACACCTGAACACCTGTTGCGCGAAATGTTTACGTCGACCCGTGAATTCCCATTTTGTATCTTTGTATCTTTGAAGTTTTGTATCTTCTGTATCGTTCTGGCCACATTGCAAATCGGGTTTTAGTACCTGGGCACATTGAAAAACACTTGCCACGAACCGGTAAAACGGAACAGCTTTATCTATTCATACAATTTTTTTTATAAACTTTTCTTTAATGTAAAATAAATATATATTATCAATAATATGTATTTGTTAAAATTTTATTTATATTAACCTTATCAATAAAGTATTAATAACAAACTTTCAGTTACTCGATTAAGCTCAAAATATTAAATCAAAAAATAAAAAATTAATATTTAATTGGAGAACCTTAGGTGCTTTATATTAAATGTCATTTTCAAATTAAAACATTAAAAGAAACAAATAAAATCACATGAAACCCATTTCCCGCCTGATTTCAAAAAGAAAAGGGCCAAAACATAACATTCCACTGGTCACACTAGATCACGCACACACCCGCTTCATAATTCAAACAAACGGCAAATTTGTATTTTCTCACCTTTAGCTTCATTTTCATATTATTTTAGTTGTTTGGACCAAATTTGAGTTCTTCGTTAAGTTTTTAAGTTTGACAAGTGTCGCCATGTCCCATCCCAACAACAATGTTCTGCGCCCCAAGGACAATGCACTGTCCTGGAAGCAGGAAAATTCAGCTCACGTCCTTGGCTTGCAAAAGAAAAACCTGCTTCTGCCCAAAAAGGTGGGTGTTTCATTTTATGTATTCTTGAAAATTTAATTCAAAATCTTTCGGTGTAGCCTAACAGCGAGAACTTGGCTCCTGCAGTTAGCAAGCCGCCTCCAGTTACTTTGGGCAACAAACAAGGAGCAGGAGGAACCACTGTGCAAGCCGCATCATCAGCTCCAGCACCTCCACAATTCCAAAAGCCTCTGGTGCCAACAGTGAAGAAAGTGCCCTCCGAGTGCGTAGCTCCTGCTTCAGTTGTGGCTTCCAAGACTGAAAAACCCTCCTCGGCTTCTGCCGCAGCCACCTCTGGAGCATCCGGGGCAGCCGCGCTAAGCTCTCAAACAGAAAAAGGAAAGACTGGTGGGTAAATCGAAGCCGACAAATGTTATTTTATTCATTACCTTCAATATTTTCTAGAATCCCAGCCCCCGAAGCCAAAGAAAACTTGGCAGCTGAGCAACTTTGATATAGGCCGCATGCTGGGTCGTGGAAAATTTGGAAATGTCTACTTGGCCCGCGAGAAGGAGTCCCAGTTTGTGGTGGCATTGAAAGTACTTTTCAAGCGTCAAATAGACGAATCCAAAGTGGAGCACCAGGTGCGGCGCGAGATAGAGATTCAGTCACACTTGCGACATCCGCACATCCTTCGTCTCTATGCTTACTTTCACGATGATGTGCGCATCTATTTGATATTGGAATATGCCCCCCAAGGAACTCTCTTCAACGCATTGCAGGCTCAACCTTTGAAACGCTTCGATGAACGCCAGTCGGCCACTTACATACGCTCCTTATGTTCGGCTCTGCTTTACCTGCATGAGCGGGACATCATTCACCGAGACATCAAGCCAGAGAACCTTTTGCTCGGTCACAAAGGCGTCCTCAAGATCGCCGACTTCGGCTGGTCCGTACATGAGCCCAACTCTATGCGAATGACGCTGTGCGGCACAGTTGATTATCTGCCGCCAGAAATGGTACAGGGCAAGCCGCACACCAAGAACGTTGACCTCTGGAGCCTGGGAGTTCTGTGCTTCGAGTTGCTGGTAGGCCATGCTCCCTTCTTCTCGAAGACCTTTGACGAGACCTACAAGAAAATCCTCAAGGGGGACTACAAGCTACCGGAGCATGTCTCCAAGGCGGCGGCTCACTTAATCTCCAAGCTGTTGGTCCTAAACCCACTGCATCGCCTACCATTGGATCAGGTGATGGTGCACCCTTGGATCTTGGCACACACGCAGTAAAATTTCCTTTGGAATTGTCCTTTTTTTGAGTTTACTTAACTGCTTCGCGTAATTTAATCATATCTTAAATATTTATGTAGCCAGCTACCGGAAAGTAACATTTATGCATTAAGTTTATTATTATCATTACCAATAAAGTTGATGTGTGTTTCCGAACGCAAGTGTGTACAATCATGGCTTAAGTGGCTACCTAATCTCTAGCAAAATGAGTGGATAGCATTCGAAACCAAATGCGGCGACAAAAACACAGGCAACATTGCCCAAATGCAGTGCAGCGAGTTATTTTTATCACAGAAAACCAAGTACAAAACAATATTGTACAGAGATGGAAACCACATGAGTCGATCTTCGATATGAGCGAGAGTATTGTGATGAAGTTGTCGTTATCTGATTGAAAAAAAACTATTTCAAATATTCTATAGATCAAAATAGGTTAGCTATATCTTTTTGCGACAAATATTTGTATAAAGCTGAACCGAGGCAGTCTTAATATTAAATCGGTTTTTCTTCATTCAATGAACTTTCTGCTTCCGGCCTCATCTCCATCTCCATCTCAGAGTATTTCCTTCGAGCTTTCGTTTATCCAGTTGTGATTGGAGAAATGAATTGTGGTGACCATGAGGTTTAAACTTATACGCTATATAGCTTAGGGGGTGCTTACATATATCGATTTCATCTAATCTTCATTATAATACACATTCCATCGAATGGTTTTCCATTAGGGCGATTTTTTCCTAAACTCAAAATATATTCATAAATTCCATCATGTAGCAAACACGGCTTTAAATGAAGGGTTTAGGGTTTCTCAAGGGACTCACAAGCCGTCCTAAAACATCCATGAATCATACAATACGTCCCAATTTATTGTCTCACGGCCTCGCCTCCCTTCTTCCTTGCGGCATTGGAATAGTCATCCTCTGAAAATAAAAGAATTTAGGAGCTGTTTAGTATTCTATTCAACTATCATTAACCATTTTTTTTACCATCAGGATCCTCATCCATGCCATCTTCCAAATGAATGCCCTCGGGGAACTCCTTGCCCTGGTCACCCATGATCTCGTTGTTAAGATTGTCATTTTCAAGCAAGTGCTGTGGTTGCTTCACCGCAACATCACCCACATCATCGTCATCGTCTCCTTCGCCTTCCCCACCACCCGCGCCGCCACCACCCAATTGATCTGCCATTTGCTTTGCCGGATCATCGGGCACTGGACCAGGACCAGGCGCTGGCAATTCGCCATCGAAGAGATTCTGCCCACCGCCTGCTGCAGGCAGATTGAAACTAGGCTCGTTCAAGGCGTCTTTGACTTCATGCGCGCCCGAGTCCTCCAGTGGCTTAGGAGCCACACCCAAGTTCCTATTGTTCTCCAGATCATTCACGGCATTTGCATACCGATTGTTGTTCTCGTTCTTGGGCAGCTCTTCGGCAGCGGTGTCAACGTCCACGGCGTCCCCCTTACCATCTAATTTTGTGTCCTCAAAGTTCTCAGGAATGGGAGCCACGTTTTCGGGCAGCTTCCGCTCTGCCTTGGCAGGCGGAACAGCTAGCGGTGGGAGGCCGCTGCTGCTGCTGCTACCCAATTTAGGGGCCACTGAGGCATTCGGAGCTTGGGTGCTACTCTTGCGCGGAGCACTGAGTGGGGAAACGTGTCCGTCGGCCAGTTGGGGTTCCTCTTGCTGCTGGTTTTCGCTCAACGCCTTGGGAGCAATCTGAAAGTTTTCAACAGATTTTAGTATCAAGCTATGATTGTTGCGCACAGCAAAGGGCAGCTGCTCTGTCTGTGGCCGTTGCTGTTGCTCTACAATCCCGCCACCTAGACCCTTAGATGTATGGTTAGTAGCTGAAGCTGTTTGGTTTTGTTTTGGGTTAGTTTCTAGCAGATTTACCCCGCCGCCGATCCTGTAGAGGCCGTCACTCACTTGCACTTGGGCATCGAAAGACTTATCGTTGCGTGGCTTCTCGATGCTATGCGCCATTTGGCCAGGACTCGAGTGACGCGTGGTAGGAGTTTGCTCGGCCGGCTTGTTCAGCTGCTGAGACTCCTGGTGGCCATGAGCCGGTGCCTCGGCAGGTTGCACTTTGGGTACATAATGGCAATTGGCTTTGAATTCAGTAAGTGAAGTTTCCAAAGCGTGTATCTTGCGCTCAGAATCGCGTTGCAAATTCAGATATTTTTCCTAAAAAACAATAAAAAAAAAGCGTTATAAAAACATAAAATATTTAGCGTTAATTGTTCACCTTCCAGCCCGCCACTTCCTGCTCTTTAATCGCCTTATCTTTGTGCACGTCGGCCAAGAGCTTCTGCAATTTCTGGTCAAAGGTATTCGTGTCGGCGATGTGTTTCTTCTTGCTGTTGACACACTCGGCTTCCAGTTCCGCGTACTTGATCTGCAGCAGCTTGTGCTTCTCCAGCAGAGCCTCGAACTTCTCCTGAAGGGCGCGCTCCGTTTCCAGCTGCTTTTGGGCAGCCTCCGCCAGCTGTCCTTCGTACTTCTCCTGCAGGGTCATCTTCTCCGTGCGAAGGAAGCTCATGCGCTTCTCAGCGGTTAGCTTATCGGCAGTCAAAGCTGAAAGTACATCAATTATTGGGTTTTAATTACATTAATAGTCAATACCCACATTGCATTTGTGCACTGAGACCTTCCTGGAAGGCGCGGCTCTCGTCCAATTGGTGCTGGGACATTTGGTAAATAACAATCATCATTATTAGCACCAGGAACATGCTCATCAGAATGCAGAGTCGCACGCGACCAGTGCGCGCAAAGCGTGTTGAACTCATTTTGAATTAGAAATCCCAGATTAAACCTTTCTTTTTCTAAAGGAATGTAATTGCTGGGAAAAAGTTCTTCTGGTGTTGCGAAATTCTTTTGTTGTGCTTACAAGACAGTGCTAGAAAATTCAAAATTGATGGGAGTGTAACAGAGGCGCCGGGAGGACATATTTTTTGGGGTCAATTTATTAATATGCCTGTTAAATATTTATAAAAATAACTTGCCAAGTACATGGTTTTTCTATACATTTTTTTTTGTTTTAAATTCTGAGTCTGTGGTAAAAAACATTTAAGAGATCGATTGTGCTATCGATATCTTTCTGCCATACTACTCGACAGCCCTGGCTCGCCTGTCTTCCTTCTTTTACCAACACTGGCTTCCTTCTTTTCGAATTTTTTCGCATCGACGCCAACATGGGTTTCGCTACTCTCTGGTACTCGCATCCCCGCAAATATGGCCAAGGCTCCCGAAGCTGGTAAGATTAATGCTCCCCGTAGTTTTAGGCACAGTTTATTGCTCGATTTGTTCAAATGCTTACCCCGTAACTCTGTATTTTACACTACACTTGCATGCCTGTAGGAAGTGAGGTTAAGCACGACCCAGATTGTTCCACGCATGGCGCTGCCTGTTTAATAAATTATAATTATGCTTTAATTGTTGAATCGTAAAGAGTATTGTGTTGAATCTCTTTTGCCCCCGGTTGAGTACGGAAATAAGCGTTTAAACATCTTGAACAGTTTCCTTAATTAAGGGCGGCCAAAGTAAAAGTTGCACGAGGCACTTGCTCCGCCCTTTCATTGGGGAGTGGAGCAGCCCAGAGCAACGATAGCTTAGCTATTGCATTGTGCCATTTGATGATTTTGTATGCTTAGTTGTATGAATAATCAAAAATTTGTATTACAGCCGTGCCTGCTCTAACCGCCACGGTCTGATCCGCAAATATGGCCTGAACATTTGCCGTCAGTGCTTCAGGGAATACGCCAACGATATTGGCTTCAAGAAGGTGAGTTATACTGAACTGAAATGTTTTTTGTGGATCAGAAACTAACTTTCTAACTCTTCCCTCTCCAACAGCTGGACTAAATGTCCACTTCGATATGTGACACGCTCCGAGCGCGTCGCAAAACAACAGCATATTAATATAAGTAGGCGCCGCACCAAACAGGGGACTATCTATATTAATGTGCCGGTAACAGCACCAACCGACACAACTAATCATTTGGGGATTTAATCGACAACAAAGCTGAAAACGTGTGCAGAACTCCTGCATCTGGCTGGATGCGATTCCAAAGATACCAGAACGGCCCCTCACGAAAATGCCAGCCCAGCACACACGATTCCAACATTCATCTCATGCGAATGATCTTTGTTAAAATATTAGTTTGTTTAAATCTCCGTTTGATTAAATCCATAACAAGATATGTAAACAAACTTGCGTTATATTATGAGCGGTCTTGTTGGCTTTCATTTCCTTATACGGGTCTTTTTTTTGAAAAGCGGTGTCCAATGGTAATGCAAATTAAGCCGAAAGTAAACAATCCAAAACCTGTTTTGAGTCAAAGAGCGGCACATCCCCAAACCCATCTCTTGCATGGCAATTATATTAATTGCAAATGCATTCTGGCTTTACGGCCACCGAAAATTTGTAAGCCAGCTGGGAAACATTTAAAACGTTTCCAAATGACGTACAAGTCATAGCCTTATCAAATTGAAACCTCCAACCAGTCAACGTCATTTGACATTTAAAATTTTACACTGATTTGATTTATTATACGTAGCAGATGATTATCAAGTTTTGACTTCAAAAACATGTTTGCGTAGTTTTTGCAACTTTTAATTCCACTCGTAATTGTACATTTAAAGTTCAGGGGTTTTATTCCATAGAATTTTTATCTACAAACAGTCACTGCAACGTCTAATGTTTTCCATGCCTTTGTTGAAACCATCGACTGAAGGCATCGTGAGAAAATACTTCATTGAAGCACCTTATTCAATCTTTTTTGGGGTTTACCAAGTTACATGATGTAACCCGTATGCAGTGAATGGCCGATCTTTGAAGTTCGAAAGATAGTATGAAGATATAATATTCATTTAGTCAAAATGTTTAGAAGAGAATTACTATTCAGTTTAAGCTATAAAGAAGGCTGAAGAATAGAGTTTCTTTCAATTTATAAAGTTCACAATTTATGTATCCTTTTTAGAAAGCCGGAAGTATCTTTCCTCACTTCCTCATTTCTTCGACACTGGGTTAGTGGCGTCCCACACTGTCGCTACGTTACTATTACCCACATCTACTATGTGGTGCAGTGAGTGCACTGGAAGCCAGCTAAAAGCCCATTAGACAGCGAGCAAAACAAAATGAAAAACCAGTTTGGGGCACGGCGCTAAAGAGCGGGTCAGCCCCCACTTGGGCCCCGACTATGGCTCTCTTAGTTGCCGCTTGGCTACCTTAGCTACCTCGGCCACCTCGAACTCAGCTGCTCAGGTTGGTCTCGCTGCCGAAAATCCGATTTTGCACATTCGCCAATTGGACTTGGGAGTCTGACGCGGCCGCTCGGTGTTAAAACAACGTTGTCCCGCTTGCCTAATAACCGCAATGAGTAACTACTAGCCATCAGCTACCAGCCGCAAGGTGCTACAAATTCCAGGTCATCATCGGTTGAGTGAACCAGTGTTCCAGACGCAATGAGATTGCTCTGGCTGCAGCTTCTTGCTGCTATTTATCTAACCATATCCATGGGTTGTGCAACAGCCGCCAAGACATCTGCATCTCGATCCCGCGGAGTTGCACAATATAAACTCCCACTGCCAGTGCCAGCCAATGAGGCATTAAAAAATCAAGGGGTTGCAGGAGACGATCAAGCCACGCGGCATCAGCCGCAGCAGCGCAAGCGCATGCAAGTTATCCGCCGAAGGAAACCCATCCTAGGAAACTCTACAAGCACCTCCACAACAACAACTTCAACGACTACTAGCACTACAACAACCACAAGTGAGTGAGGTGTCCAGGTGCACCTGGTCTTTGTCCAATTGCATTTAGCCTGCGGTCTGGTGACCGCTTAATCGTCGCGTAAAACTGGTCGAAGATGCTGGCACTGACCTAGCTACGGGTTTGATTTCGATTTCGACCATAAAGATTCAAATTCGCGAAGGCACTGGCACAGAAGTGGTCTCAATGTTTTGACCATAAAGCAGTGATTAGCACTTTTATAAGTTAATCTTAATGTTAAATCTTAAAGGGATAATATTAGGAGGAGAATAATTTGCAACGAACAATGAATTCGGTTTCCAATTTTAAAAAGTTCAAACAAGTCTATTTTGAAATACTCCATGGTCAGTTGTGGTCAATTAAATTTTTTACTGGGGTTTAAAAAGTTCCTTTCAATACATAATATTAAAAAAATAAATCTAAAAAAAATAGATAAAGACAGTTTTATTATCCGCGCGGCAATTGCAGAATTGCAAAGCGCCGATAAAACCTGATATACCTGATATACGTTTCAAGTTGACCAGCGTCCGTAGGTGCATAGGTTAGGTGCTGAGCTCGCGTCGATATCTGGAGCAGAGTGGAGCTTTCGAATCGGCGTGCAGCAGGAGACCTTGGCTAAATCCGAGCCAGACATACAGAGCGAAAGACGGATCCAAGGCCGAGTTTTATTGGGGGCTAGGCCTTTATTAATTTGCATGTTCATGCTCTTATTGGGGTCGTTAGAATCATAAAAGTCGGAATTTTCCTTTTCGTCAGGTGTAGACTAATTGAGGGTGCCCTGAACTTGGCCGGACATTAGTTGGGTTTATAGAGCTTCTGACTATTTCGAAAATGTTCATGAATCGAAGGGGAATGCCCTGCTCATTAGATTTTAGCAGGTGATGTACTTACTGGTCCAAACCGTTTTGAAATATTTTTGTAATTGCTATGGGAACAGGTGGCTCGTGGAGTGGGTGGGAAGCGGGTTGGCCAACAGGCTGCGCTTCAGCGGCAATTGTTGATCCACCATTCAGGTTGCTTGCTGAATATAAAACAAAAACGCTCTTTATGAGCGGCGGGAACTGCGCTTTACTTGACGTGTAATGTCTGTTATTTGGAGCAGAAACACTAATGACCACTGAGCACATAGCTAACCGACTTTCCACGATCCCTCTAGCTCCGCGTCCCAGCTTGGCCAACGGCTTCAATTTTCTAAATCCCAACTTCTGGAGCTTTGGCCAGCAGAGTCTGGTTGCAGTACGTCCACCCACCAAGCAGCCACACCCGCCTAAGAAGTTCAAGCCCAAGGAAGAGAAGCCAAGTCAAAGGAAACCGGGGAAGGCAACCAACAAACCTTTGTCTATTGAAACCTCAACTACAAGAAGGGTTTCAGTCAGAAACTCCTCCACCACAACTACAACCAGTACCACGACTGCGAGACCCTCTACGGATGGACCCTTTCGCATAGCCTTGCCTACACTGACCTTTCCCAGTGGCCAAGGCAAGGAGACCGACAAGGAGAAGGGTAAACGTGCTGCTGCCGAGCTTCGCCTGAGGTTCGATTGTCCACGGGAGAACGAGGTGCGATTCCAACTCTTTCCGAAGATCTGCAAAACGGACAGAGATTGCGCCGTCTGGCAGAGGGATGAGCTGTGCTGCGATATCTTCGGAGCCAGCAGCTGTGTGTCCGGGGTTCCTAAGCCACTGGAAGAGGCCTCACATGCCCGTAAGTTTAACAAATCATGAGAAAATATCGTGATTTAGATCACGTTTTCTTCTTAGCTATATTCGGCTTGATACCCCGAAAGTGCCCGAGCAGACCTCTGGCAGAGCTCTGGTGGGATGTGCAGGAGTGTAACACGGATATGGACTGTTGGCCCAGGGTTTGCTGTCCAGATGGCCGGAGACGCTACTGCCGCACCTCTCAGCCGGAGCTTGAAACAGCCCCAGTGCCCGTAAAGCGCTCCTTTGATTACCGTAAGTTCCAAGCCGTAGTTCTAGAACCGAAAATATATTCAAATTTCATTTTTTTAGTGACGGAGTACTTGGAATGTACTGCCCCACCCCCGCCCATCTTTGATCTTCATCCAAAGGCCTGCACATCCACTTTGGACTGTTTTCCCAATGTGTGCTGCCAGGAGGCGGGTCTTCGCCACTGTAGGCCGCCCAAGAAATCCGTTCTTACGCTAATGGCCAACTTTCTGAACGTGGATTTTGTGAAGCGCTTGGCCCAAAACATTGTTATCAAGTAGGCTGTCGATTTCCCACTATTTCTCCGTGTGTGTATACATGGGGCACCTTTATTAGAACCGTTTCGACACCGCCGTGATATCTCCGTCCGTATTTGTTTGGCCACGCTGATAACCAAAAACAAAAAACACATTGATATATACATACCTTTACTGCGTAGTCAGTTCACCCAACCGATTCAGTGTAATCCTCCATGAATGTGCACGTAGCCTAGTATTTAGATTTAAGCTGCATTCGTAGGCTAGCAAAATAAATTCAAACTACTTAATGAACTTAAAAAGATTGTTTTCTTAATTTGGGGTTAAGTGCTCGCCCGGTCTAAGGTTGAGGGTCTTTCGTAATATCACTCTGAAACTACAGGTCATTAATGTCGTGAATTTTAGTAAATGGAAACCCCTCTGTTCTTGTTCTTGACTCACTTTTCCGGCAAGATTGTATATGTCTGGAAGGTTTTCGCACTTTTTTTGTTACTTGAGAAAATAATAAGCATTTAATTACAGCTTTCAAGTGAAGGAAAATTGAAAATTATATGAAGCTTGAAAACAGACTGTAAAACAATCCATTTGGCAACGTATTACTCATTAAGACATCCATAATTATAAATATTGTAAACTAATAGTTCAAAGCTGTTTCCAAACAAACAAATTTTATAAAAAATAAGGTAGTATTACAAATGAAAATGTAGTTTAATCATTTCTCAATGTATGTACTATACCAAAACTTTACCTCTTCCTAAAGTTAAGAATCCTCTAATTATATAGGTTTTTGACAAGTTAATGCATTTTTAATGACTATAATATACATTTTTATATTTTATTTTTCCACTATTAGCAGTGATATCAATCTAAAAGCCACTATCTTCATATCCACAAGTCAGAGAACTCTAGAAGGGCGGCCAGAGCTTTGAAATCCGAGCCGCAGACAGACAATAGAAGCATCTCAGATTACCCAACAGAATGCTTATACAAACATATACTCATGGAAAACACTTGACCATCCATTTTCCACGACGACGACGCAGAACGACGAACACGTAATACCTCCATTTAAAAGAGAATCTAACCTAGAAAGACCCCAAACTGATTACCCAACAAAAAAAAGTTGAGGGAAAAAAACGTAGCTTAACTTTCAATTAGGTTTATTGGACATTATGCGATGGAAAATGAGAGGAAACATATTTTTCTATAGTTTATAGCTGTCTGAATATACAGAAGTCAGTTCAGAGTTGAGGATTTTGTCCGGTTTCAGGCCAGGAATCTCACTTGGAGCAGCCGCAATCCGATTTCTTGTTACCGCCGCACTTGCAGTCAGATCCGCAGTTGCAGGATCCCTTGGTAGTCTGGCTGGCGCATTTGCATCCTATTAAGAGAGCAATGGGAGAGTTTTTAATTAGAAAGGAAGTCCTTGAAGTTTATATTTTTTTCCCAACTTACCGCTTCCGCATGGGCAAGGCATCTTGGATTCTTTTGGTTTTTTATCACTTTTACTTTACAAATAAAGATTAAGCTTTTCTTGGCTGCTAACCACAACTGATGCAGCTTGAGGAGATGCGCCCGGTTTTATACAGTTTCGAACGCGGCTTTCCACACGTCTTTTTCCGTTTTGCGCACGCCGGCCGGTGGTTTATGTTTGTCCGATTCTTTGGAGCCGTGTGCAGAGGCTTTTTCGATCTGGGGAAAGTGGGGCTTCGGGGTTTGTGACACAGCTATTGGGGTAGGGGCGCCAACTAAAAGCTTTTCTGAGAAAGCGCAGGCGCCAAAATACCGTTGGATACGGATACGATTTTCCTCTTTTTTATATGTGTGTGGGGGTGGCGGGTGGGCGGGTCTCTTATCGGTAGCATAGGACGGCCTGCAGCAGCTAGCTCAGTCACATCGGGCACCAGATCCTGTCCTGCAACGAAACCCAGTGCAACGAAATGCAAGTAAATACTGCGGCGCAATTATTTGTCACCCTCCGATCCTTGGGCCACCCAAATAAGATTCGCTTTCAATCAAGTTCTTCCGCCTCTTGGGTTGTGTTTTTGAAAAGTGGGAAATGCAGTGTCAGATAAAATCGATAAAATCCGAGCCAAAATAAAACAAGGAAAAATCAACAGAAAAGTTCGCCAGTGAATGCGTGTGCGTGTGTGTGTGCGGGAGGAAGAAAAACAAAAAGTGTGAAAACAGTGCCAGGAGGCTCCTTTCGGGTTGAGGATGGGGGCGTGCCCAGGACAATCAAGCGGAAGTGAGCAGTTACGGTTTCTGCTTGGCGGGAGCAGAGGCGGTGGCGGGGGCGGGGGCGGGGTCTAGGTCGGCCTAGGAAACCCATTCGGGACACAGGAACCCCCACGCTATTTATAAAGCCATGGTGTTATGGCGAATAATGATGCAGGATGCCGATCTGGCGGGCAGCGTAAAAAATCAATACTGTTCCTTGAACCTGACGGCACATGGCTAAATTTAGCGTCACGCCACTCTCACACGTACTGCGTTGATTTCCCTTATTTTTTTTGGGAGCCAACCACCCATACCCCAACCCAAACTCATACCCAACCCACGAGCTACCACCACCCTTTCTCCGCCCACCCTGTAAAGGTGGTGCGTGCGTAGGTGCCAAACTGATTTGGTCTTAATCGTTGCAGATAAACGAAAGCATGGCGCCCAAGTAGAACATTCCAACAGCGCCCGCAAGCAAGCCAACAAGGTCCATCACTCTCTCTTTGAGGATCTCTACCTCTTTCTATCAGCTAGCCTCCGATTCTCAGCCAGAGCCACCTACACTTCGGAAGCCAGTCGGGAGAGATGACGGAGCAGAAGAATCAGGTGACACGCGCTCCATCAGAGCAAAGCAACGACTACCGGGTTGTGGTCTTTGGTGCCGGCGGCGTGGGCAAGAGCTCGCTGGTGCTCCGCTTTATTAAGGGCACCTTCCGCGAGAGCTATATACCAACCATCGAGGACACCTACCGACAGGTGAGTCTCGCAGAAGTAACGCAAGTTTTCCATTGTACTTCAAGTAGGAAATCCACAGGTTATAAGCTGCAACAAGAACATCTGCACGCTGCAAATCACCGACACGACCGGGTCTCATCAGTTTCCGGCCATGCAGCGGTTGTCCATCTCAAAGGGTCACGCCTTTATCTTGGTATACTCGGTGTGCTCGAAACAAAGCCTGGAAGAGCTGCGTCCCATCTGGGCTCTTATCAAGGAGCTAAAGGTGGAAAACTCTCTTTTATTTTTGTTTAAAATGGAAATAATTTGATAAATCTTTGACAGGGAGCCGACATTCCGAACATCCCGGTGATGTTGGTGGGCAACAAGTGTGATGAAACCGCAGAGCTAAGAGAGGTAAGAAATATAATCATACACAAGAGATATTTAGTTTTTATTTTAAAACATTTAAATGAATTTGAAAAATCTTTGATTTTTACTAATGCACTTTCGTATTTGTAAAATTTTTGACCCCCCATCTCTGCAATTGAAGGTATCACAGATCGAGGGACAGGCCCAAGCCACTACCTGGAGTATATCCTTTATGGAGACATCGGCCAAGACGAATCACAATGTGACGGAGCTGTTCCAGGAGCTTCTTAACATGGAGAAGACGCGCACCGTCTCCCTGCAGCTGGACACCAAGAAGCAAAAGAAACAAAAGAAGGAAAAGAAGACCAAGGACACCAATGGCGCGATTGCGGAGAACGGGGAGGCCAGCGCCAGTGCCAGCGGGGGAGCCAAGGAGAAGTGTCGAGTTATGTAAGCATCAGCAAAGCGTCGACATCGACATCGACATCGGCATGGGCATCGGCATCGGCATCGGATTGCACGGAGTCGAGTTGAATTGGAATAATTGGAGACGGTGACAGACAAATACTCGCCCTGGGGCAGCAGTGTGTGGTGGAGGTAGAACCACCCACGCGCACCACGCACCAAAACAGACACCCACATCACATAAATACCCATACACGTACCCGAACCCACACCCAAATTCCACTTACCAGTAGCACCCACACCACATATAGAGTTACATCCATACGGGCACTAGAACAGACATATTTATATATATTTAGGAACCGATTTAAGTCACACCACGATTGCAATTACGATTATATTTTGCATAGGTTATATTCGAGCAGATCTGATCTTCTAGTTGCACAGAATACAATATTACAAGTAATATAACTGAGACACACTCGATGAATGCTAACACTAAGTTTACAACATAATCGCATCTAAAACGAAACGGCATACATATCAAATGTTTACATAACTGCATGATCCACCACACGATCCATTCATATATAGCCATAGTATCGGACGAATCTATCGGACTACAAGTATATCTCTAATGAAAAGCCAAAGTACCTACTTAAAGACATAGAATCTGTATCTACTAACGATATACAATACAAAATATTTACATGGATCCATAACGGAACGGAACAGACTTATCCGTTGACTAGGGCATTTGACTAGTAGATGATGCTCTTCTGACTATCATTGCTGTTTAACTATTTACCACCTAACCAGAATAATACAGATTTAGTCAAGACCTCTATCGTCACATAAGCTAATGTATAAAATACTCAATTCGCATCCCAGATCCCAGACCCCAGACTCCAGAGCACATACCAAACAGAATAGAACGCATTGTGTTTTTGTATTATATTAAATGTGTATGTACAATTTTACACTTATTTGCTGAAAATTTATTGACAAAGCATTTTGATAGGAACATAATTGAAATTGAAGGAGAAACAGCGAGTTAGCCTAAATGAGGATTAAAGTTTAAATACATAAATTGCATTCATCATCAAGTGAGCCATTAAGAAACACGTACCAAAACACGTACATCGAAAGATATTTGAAGAGCATTTGGAGCACTTTTTGCATTAGGGTAGATGGGATATAAGTTGCCTGTTTTTAAAACACACAATATATGTATCTTAAAAATTAACCGTTCCCAATTGTGGTATTCGTTATTTAATAGTTGGTTGGCTTGTGCGTAGGCGTAGGCGTAGTTACAAACAAATTCTTTCGCATCGTTTGCTGTTGTTTGATATTAAGAGAATTAGTTTTTTAAATTTTACCAATCGGACTAAGTGACTAAAGGATATGCTTTAATTGCTGCGAAAAATCAAATCTCGTACCAGCGGCAACTAATTACATTAATTATAATGTTGCCCACACATTAACGAGTATTTGTTAGAAACACAGCGAATTGAGACGAGTCTGGTAATCAGTATACATATTGTATTTGGCTGCTGGTCCGCCGTCCAGCAGTGCCGGACAAATAATTAGTACAGCATCTAAATACACGAAGCCCAGAAGTGAAGTGAATACACATACTAGAAATAAAATAAATTGTTGAATTCGAGTAGAGAAATTATTAATCAAGATTATGATAGCGGACCAATTTGCGTATAAGATTTGTGAAATCGATTTAGATAAATTCTCTCGGTTTGCCATAGCCATGGATTCTGATTACAGATATGCCAGCCTTAGTTGAAACTTAAATGTATACTACAGGTAGCCTCCTGTACTTTGGGTTTGCTTTGTATTTGTATTCTAGTTTTATGTCGTTTAACTCTAGACAGCAAACTGGGTTTTGGGCTATAAAGTATGTGTCGTATATGGGTTTACATATTGCATACAACAATACATACCACTAAGGCGATATAATGCGTAAAAAACTATTAAGTTGCATACCAATTATAATAACAATGAATTGTAATTAAAGTATAATACATTTCAAGTGCATGATTTAAAATACAACGAATAAATATATTTACACCGATGTTCTTTACTAATTTTGTTCTTACAAATATATACACACACCATATAGGTCTATATACATAGATATATAAATAATATGTATATTAAATATATATTAGTTGTATACATATTGTAACTAGATTTTACAAGATTCGAAAAGACCGAATATTTAATTATCGCTTACATTCAATTAATATGCAACTCAAAAAGAGCGCCCACTGCTAATAAACATGATATAATATATAAATATTAAAAATCGCTGGGCGTTAGTTGTAAATATAAAGGATCAACAAGTTACATAAAAAGTATATCCGATTTTTGAAAGGCCGGCAGCGCAATAAGAGACATAATAACAGTTTGGTGGCCTACTTAACAAGATCTTATTGTTAAAGATTTAACTTAATAACACTTATCGTGCAAATGAGAATAAGAACACGCAAAATAATTTAAATAAAGAAAATTTAACTATGACAAATCAACTTAAAATGAAATTACTCGCTGAGCGTTTAAGATTTAGGGTTGGGATCAAATAACGGACATGCAATTGAAAAACAAAAAACCCGGTAGCTAAATTATATCGTCGACCAATGTGAATCCTTCCTGACTAGTACTCTGGCTGTTGGTGCTGCTATCGCTTTCATCAGCGATTTCCGTTTCCTCTGGTTTTGATGAAGGAGCTTCCAGGGGTTCTATAACATCTTGGACCCCTGAAACTCCTGGTAGCTGATTTAATTGCTGTTGTTGAACACTTGTTCCTGCCACAACATTAAGCAACATTTTCAAATTCTCGCCGGATATGCAATCCACGGGTGGCTCTTTCGCCGCGATCGACTGTGGGGGCGCATCGTTGGCGGGATGAGAAGGCCTATTGTGGACAATTGAGATCCAGGCTTTGGGGCTGATAACATACTTAAATGTAAGTTTTATAATGTATCCAACCAAAATCACCAAGAATATTGGAGCGACTAAATTATATGGCCATCTCAAGTTCCCTAAAGATAAGGTTTGTCACTA
Source organism: Drosophila vallismaia (assembly GCA_035047325.1). Taxonomy (NCBI): domain Eukaryota; kingdom Metazoa; phylum Arthropoda; class Insecta; order Diptera; family Drosophilidae; genus Drosophila; species Drosophila vallismaia. The sequence continues at coordinate 1,464,601 of JAWNPU010000037.1, read as the reverse complement.
TGTACTTTGATATAACTAATTTTAAATAGAACTTACCGGACAATCTCGTCATCGTGTGCGTTACTTTTTCAAGAAAAACCTCCAATTGCTTGAAAAACAAATCATTCATATACATAAGAAACACTTGATCGGGCAAACAAAAGTTTAGACGGATTTGGGAGGATTTTCTCAACATCTCTTTACTCCTTTCAGTTGCAGACTGGCCCATAACAAAGTGTTTGGCTCTATCAAACCAGGACATTTCCTCATACCTCAATGTTTCCTGCTGGCTCTGCATGACCTCCAACATAGATTCAACTTCCAATTTCTATATATAAAATCAATAAAATTAATAGAATTCACTTGCATATTTTACAGAAAGCTACATACTCTATTGCACTCTATATATGTGTAAAAGTATCCGGTTAGGAAACAACCTCCTACGATTATAGAGATTACCCGGAAACCACAACGTCTGTGCACAAAATACACAAGTAGGACTGTCATCGTTACAATCAGCAAAAATTTAACCTGAAAAAATAACATCTTTAAAAGGCAATTTTTAACGAATTAACGAATAAGGCGAAACAGCTACCTCGGAAATTTTCGTAAGTTCTATAAAGTCCCTGAAAATATCCGTAACCAAGGCTAGAAAACCGCTTTTCTGGTGGGCATAGGAGCACCCGGATTTCCCACCAACTAAAGGTGCTGGCTCTGCACTTTCCAATATTTTTGTTAGAATTACATCCAGATCTCTGGGATCATCCACTCTTTCCAGTTCATCCAGTTGCGATGGCAGCAGCGAGAACAGCAGCGAACGCTTGTAAAGCGCCGACGCACCGTCGTACTATTTACACAAAAATTAGATTTCATGACATCATACTGCCTCATATGGACACGACACAAACAGAGAGAGGAACTCACTTGAAGCCGGTTACGCTGGAACAGTTGATTGGCGAACTTCTTGAAATAGGTTAGAGCCAATGCATTTTCGATGGCAGCGGGAGATGCCTCCGGAACAGTCGGGCACTGACAGGAGTCCTCTTGTTCATACCAGGCCGCATGCGGATGCACCCAGTGCTCCTCGCTCATGCTCTCGCTGTCGCAGCATACGCTGTTAAATAATAATAAAAGGCAACCGAATGTCGCGACCGTCCTCATCTTCTTTTCTTTTTATCTGCCGTCTAGGCACTATTAGTAAACACTTCAGAGCTATATATAAACGATATGGGAATGGCGCGGTAACGCAGCGGTAGGTGGAATCGGTGTGACCAATTGCAACGTGACAGATCAGGTTATTATAACGTTTTATAGTTAGCGTGCCGGAACATTTCAAAGGCACTGAGGAGCAGAGAAAGGGCTGTAATCCCTAAAAAGCAGACAGTATTGTTAGAAGTTTTATTAATTTTTACTATATTTCAAAAAGATTCTTTTACATCTACATAGTTGGAATGGTGAATCCGCTGTGAACCACAGCTGGTCACACTGCTTCCTCTAAATAACTGTTTGGCCAGGTCAGCAGCGAACTTAAAATATTACATGTGCATTTAAAGCTTAACCGACCGAAAACGTCAACGAAATGGTCAAGTCCTGGTCAATTTTGATAGTTCTTGCCCTTTCTTTGCTGGCAGTGGCGCAGGTCGACGCGGACAAGAAGGGCAAGAAGTATAGTCGGGAGGCGAATGACCCGCAGAATTTCCGGCATGTAGCCGAGGAGAAGTACGACCCAGATTTTAAGAACATTCAGCGACCCTTCCGCATCGCCAAATTGAATCTCGTGTGGGCTAAGGCTCAAAACGTAAGGCTGTGATACGCTTAAATTGTGTACAATAATGTAATTGAATCTACACCGTCGAATTTCAGAGGTTAACCGAGCCAAAGCTCAAATCGTTGTACATGGAGCTTAAGATTCATGATAAGGAAGAGATCTCGTGGAAGCAGGTGAAGCAAAAGGACAAGGATGGACTGAAGGAAGATGAGTTGCGTCGTAAGCTTATTGGCATCATGAGCACATACGATCTCCTGGAGCACTTTGACGAAACACAAAATGCCGAAAAGCTTAAGCCATACAAGGTCTGTGTTTCGTAGTATCTTCAAAGATCCCTTTTATAGTGTATAGTGTATCATATTTACAGAAATTTCATGACTCCGAGGAGCGCCATAAAAACAAGAGTTTATTCAAGGACAAGAAACTCAACAGGTTGTGGGAAAAGGCAGAGGTTTCCGGCTTCACCGCGGACGAGTTGAAAACTCTGAAACAGGAGTTTAACCATCATCAAGACAAGGTTGACGTGTACTACAGCCTATTGGAAAACATAGGCACGATGGACACTGAAACACATGAGAGTAAGTATTGCCAAACAAAGCATTGAAGTATTATATTTATTTTCCTTTTGCGATTCAAGATGCGATAAACACCGAGGACTTGGACAACTACAATCTCATTTCAAATGATCCAAATGAAAACGAAATCAAAACCCATGCTCAGAATGTGAAGAAATTCGAAAACGACTTGAACGCACTCCGTGGTCATCACACCGGAATAAAGGATCACTATGAAAGGTTGGAACGTCTAGTGTCCTCTGGACCACATAGCCAGGACTTTATCGAACCTAAAGTGCAGGGTTTGTGGCGCGTGGCTCAAGCTAGCAATTTTACAGAAAAGGAACTGTCTTCCATCAAGACGGAGCTGTATCATTTCGAAAGTCGTCTTTTGAAGCTACGCCACCTGCACGTTGAGCATGCTCTGAATAAGGAGAAATACAAGGTTTGAATTGTTGAATTTATTTAAAAACAAAACCTCAAATCGACATTTATATTTTAGGGCGAGAAGGTCAAGGACAAAGGAAATCGTTTCGAAGACATGGAAGATCATCTAAAGAAACAGACCCGAAAGGTGGAAAAGTTGCAAGAAAATATTGAAAGAACCATTTTCAAACACTCTGAACTTTAAGCAATGCAACTTTCCCCAACGTGCCAAGCGAATAAATTAGAGTTAAGAAAAAATAATTTTGTGAAGCACAAAAACCTATAAAAATAAGGTTCTGCTTTTCGCAGCTGTAGTTTTGATACCAAATACCTGTTAAATAAAATAAAATCTCATGACGATGTATAATTTTGGAAAAGCTGGGTGCGACCAATATCTTTGCCAATTTGTATCCGATTCTTAAGCGGAATACCTTAAACGAAATCTACAACTATTTTCTTCAATTATACATTAAAACATTGCACCATATTTTGGATTTCCATTTTTGTTAATTTTTCTGATGGAACTCCTTTTAAAATTGTGGAAAAATCGTAGGTGCGCCCAATATGGCCTATGCCGATGTATATATCTTTGCCAATTTGTATCCGATTCTTAAGCGGAATACCTTAAACGAAATCTACAACTATTTTCTTCAATTATACATTAAAACATTGGACCATATCTTAAATTTCATTTTTTGCCCATTTGTCTGATGGAACTCCTTTGAAAATTATGGGAAAAGCAAAGGTGCGACCAATATGGCCTACGCCGATGTCTATATCTTTGCCAAATCGTATCCGATTCTTAAGCGGAATACCTTAAACGAAACCTATAACTATTTTCTTCAATTATACATTAAAACATTGGACCATATTTTGGATTTCATTTTTTGTCAATTTTTCTGAGGGAACTCCTTCAAAATTATGGGACAGGCAAAGGTGCGCCCAATATGGCCAACGCCGATGTCTATATCTTTGCCAATTTGTATCCGATTCTTAAGCGGAATACCTTAAACGAAATCTTCAACTATTTTCTTCAATTATACATTAAAACATTGCACGTTATTTTGGATTTCATTTTTTGTTAATTTTCTGATGGAAAAAGCGTAGGTGCGCCCAATATGGCCTACGCCGATGTCTATATCTTTGCCAATTTGTATCCGATTCTTAAGCGGAATACCTTAAACGAAATCTACAACTATTTTCTTCAATTATACATTAAAACATTGGACCATATTTTGGATTTCATTTTTTGTCCATTTGTCTGATGGAACTCCTTTGAAAATTATGGGAAAAGCGTAGGTGCGCCCAATATGACCTACGCCGATGTCTATATCTTTGCCAATTTGTTCCCGATTTTTAAGCGGAATACCTTAAACGAAATCTACAACTATTCCCTTCCATCATACATTAAAATATTGAACCATATCTTAGATTTCATTTTTTGTCCATTTGTCTGATGGAACTCCTTTGAAAATTATGGGAAAAGCAAAGGTGCGCCCAATATGGCCTACGCCGATGTCTATATCTTTGCCAATTTTTATCCGATTCTTAAGCGGAATACCTTAAACGAAATCTACAACTATTCTATTCCATCACACATTTAAATATTGGGCCATATCTTAGATTTCATTTTTTGTTAATTTTTCTGATGGAACTCCTTTAAAAATTATGGGAAAAGCAAAGGTGCGCCCAATATGGCCTACGCAACTGTCTATATCTTTGCCAATTTGTATCCGATTCTTAAGCGGAATACCTTAAACGAAATCTACAACTATTCCATTTCATCATACATTAAAATATTGGACCATATCTTAGATTTTATTTTTTGTCCATTTGTCTGATGGAACTCCTTTGAAAATTATGGGAAAAGCAAAGGTGCGCCCAATATGACCTACGCCTCTGTCTATATCTTTGCGAATTTGTATCCGATTCTTAAGCAGAATATTTTAAACGAAATCTACAATGATTCCTTTCCGTTTTACACTAAAAAATTTGACCATATTTTGGATTTAATTTTTTGTCAATTTATCTTTACAATTGTGGGAAAAGCGTGGTTGCGCCCAATATGCCTCACTCCGACGTCTATATCTTTGTCAATTCGTGTCCGGCTCTTGAGCGGAATACCTTAAACAAAATCTACAACGATTCCCTTTCATTATTTAGGAAAACATTAAACCATATTAATGGACATACAGCTTTGTAAATCGATTCGCTATTAATCTGCATTCCAATCTTGCAACAGTTTTAGGATTCGATGTTTTCTTAATTTTTCCGACAATTTTGAAAATTTGGGAAATGTGTGGCTGCATTGGAATGAAAATCTGTGAAAAATTATATATTTGTGAGACGCCCAACAAGCCTTATTCAAAAATACATTTTTAAGTTTGTGAGCTGAAATTTTGGAAATATATATTCAAAAAACTAAATATTATATGTTCATCTAGGTTCTAAAATAATAATAATATGGCTAAGGTTTTGCAACTAAAAGACAGCCATAAACTCTGGGGCGATCCAGATCTGTTTAAGTCGTTATTTATAATTTTTTAAATTTAAAAAAAAATGTGGCCTAAATACTATTTAAGTATTTTTATTTTAAAATCTGATATAGTATTAAAATACCATGTTCCGTATTTGTATGACCGTACTCCAATTGCATTTCTTGTTGTTGTTTGGTTCGGTGGTCAGCTACTCAAAAGAAAAAATTGTAATAAAAGCTTTACGTTTCGAAAAACATTATTAATATAAGTACAGCGGGCATTGGTGGTGCTAATGGGTACATAGAGCGTATGTACAACCAGCGACATGGGCATGGTGGAGGCCACGACGCTGGAGGCCCAAAACTCCTACACGTACCTCCTGGCGACACTTTGCCTGACGCTCACTTTTATAGTGATGCTTGGAGCGTGTCTATGCTGCAAAAAACGGATTCCAAAGTAAGTCGAGAAAGCATCTGGCCAAGCCCTGCCCTGGAACAGGGACTGAACCTCACAGCAAACGGCAGGGCGATGTTGGCGAACGAGAGAGTGAAAGTGGGTCTCTCTCGGCCGCCGAGTTCCAGTTGGACGCACCCGTGCACTAATCACATACTCTCATCGTAATCTTTTTTTTTGCACCCTCCACGCAGAAACGACTTGATGGGTCTCGAGGGTATGGTCAAGTTGAAGAACCCCGATGAAGTTGTGGTGGTAACCAATTTGGTGGGAAACAGCGAGTCCCAGGCTGAGCTAAATGCATCCACAGTGTCCAATGCCGATTCAGAAAAGAGGTGAGGTTACTCACTTATTTAGCAAAGAGAGAAAGAAGGGCTATCAATGCGAATACACTTTTCCAGATCCAGCACTGCTGCTCATCGCAGTCTACCCGACATTCCAGTGGCCGAGAGCAACGATAATGGATCGGAACTATACGAGACAGTGGCAGACAAGCAACTGTTGAATGCCCGTAATACCCGCAGTCAGAGTCGTAAGTTGATCCCTGAATCCTCGTCTTTTCATTTGACAAAAAATGATTCCCTTTGCAGCCCAACCCAGTATGAAGAAACAGACTAGCGTGTCCCAGCACAGCTCCATTAGCCAGGCGGATGACGTCAGCTCGCCGTACTCGCGGGTCAAGGGTCTGCCTCACGACTACGCCAAGGTGCGGGGCACCGAACATCCTTATGCGCAACTAAACGCACCCTCCACCTCGCATGCAACCCACCCGCCCTCGTCAGCAGCAGCTGCGGCAGCGGCTGTGGTAGCCGGGACTTCCAGCGATCGCACCTCACAGCACAGCGAGGGATCTCGCGAGCCCATGGACACTGCACCAGCGCAGGTTGAGATTCCGGCCGCCTCGGCCATAGCCGGCATGATATCAGCCAGCCAGGATCTTCCATACATGACGCCGCCCATTGCGAACCAGCATTTTAGTGGCGATTCGCAGGATTCGTCGAGTAAGTGACTTAGTGATGTCATTGGTGTCATGGGCAAGGCTTAATTTTCCTTTTTTACAGAGGGCTATACAAGCATCAGCGTGCGTGAACCCCTGGCCAATATTCTGGCTCAACAGCCGCCGGGAAAACCGTCGCTTAGGAATCCGGCATTGTCACGCGATGTTAATGACTCGCACTACGCGACTGTATCTGATGATTCTGGTAAGTAAATTAAAGTACTTCTAATTCTGTTAATGAATATATTATGTTTGTTTTTTTTGAGATGAAACTTATGCTGCTATTGAAGATCCCAACAATCGTCATGTGGTCAATGCCACCGACATTTACACGAGCGGCTCTGAGACCTACGCACAAATCCAGCCCATGCAGGTCAATCCGATTGTTGTGGCTGTGGAGATCAACAACAGTACCGGCACCAGCACCAGCCTTACGAGCGGGAATACAAATTGTGGTCCCAGTGGTGGTATCCACCGTCCGATCAGTGGCGGGGGCGGGGGCGGAGGCGCAGATCATGGAGTGCCTGTGCCTCCACCTGTGGATAGTCTGCGGGCTCAGATGCACTCACGCCAAGCTTCTTCGTCGTCCAACAATAGCACTTCCGTCTGTAATCTCGGCTCCCCCAAGCCGGAAAAGCGACAGGCCAACTCACCGCTGCCACCGACACCAAAGTCCAGTGGCCAGGCGCACCATCTCCACGCTGGCAGTATTAGCAACTTGACTTCCGGACGAAATTCTGTTATTTCGGTTATCGAAGCTGGCGGTGATTGCGGTCACGAGATGGAGGCAGCGGACGGTTCGCCTCAGCGCAAAAACAGCAAGAGTCTCAGTCCAACAAAGGAAGGCGAGGGCAACAAAAATATCGAAGGAATGTATGCGAAGGTAATTTAAATATACTAACGAGTTTTTTATCTTATTCATTAAGCTTTTTAATTTGTAATTCTTCTTCAGGTTATAAAGAAACACAAATTTTCGCGCAACTCTCCGTCCTCGCAAAACAGCTCGCCCATTCTGAGCAGGAAACAACAGCAAGATTCCTTGGGTGTGAGTCCGCTGGATAGTGCAGCGGCTCAGATCGTAGATATACAAAAAAGTCGAGGTAGGAGCAATAGCTATTCGGCCAAAGATCACGGCTATGAGACAATACCAGCCGATGGTCAGTTGGTGCACGAGAACCGGAAGTCCGACTGCTATGCCTCCAATATGCTGCAGAAGGAACGCCAGCAGGAAGGAGGAGGTGGGTTTATAGTCATCTTAAGCTCTTGTTAAACATCCACTAATCTTGATACCTTGCTTAAATCACACTAATCCCGGCCTAATGCCTAATGTACCTATCTATCTATGTCTTTCCTTGTATCTCCCTCGAAATGGCTTCCCAAAACTAAGTTGATATGCCAAAATGAGATATTTCCATATTTGTTCAACTTAAACGGCGAAAGTTTCGTGAGTTTTTGTTTGGAAGTAGTCGTGGTTAGTATAGACTCCGGGGAATACCCCATATATTTCAGAAATCCAAGGATACCGAATGTATTAGAAGCAAAAACCTTAATAGTTTCTTTTTTTTTTGTCTTCAAACCAATTTTCAGCGATTGTCCCGCCCGTGACAATAGCGACAGCAATTGCAACCAGCGCCAGCACAAAGCACTATGAGACTATTCCTAACCAACCACCCAAATCCAGCAACAGCAACAGCAACAACGATCCCGGCTATGAACAGCTTCATCCGGTTCCGCCTATTGTCGAAGATGAGGCTAAAAAGTCCGACTATGATCCCAACTATGAGGTGCTCAAGAGTCGTGCTCACTCGGACGACGGTTACGCCAAAGTGCTGGAGAAGAAGCGCCCTCCAGCATCCGCTGATGCAGCTGGATATAGCACGATTCCAGGTGCTGATGCCAATCATAATTATGCTAGTATTTTAGAAACGAAGGCGGCCGTCGAAACGGATCACTATGCTCGGATAGCGGAAAATGCGGCACTTACATCGCCAACCACTTCCTCCATATCTACGACCAACTCGATCTCGCTTAACTCTTCAACGGTGGCCACCAGCACGTCTCAGTATGAATCGCTTACGGGCACGGGTAGTGAAACGGACCCCAACTATGAGTCGGTCTGTTACCTGACCTCCGGAAACACGGGAACTAACAGCAGTAGCACAGCAGAGCCTGCCTACGAACCGCTGCAAGCAGATTCGGGGTCAAACACCCAAGCGAGCAGTCCGCTGAGCGGAGCCACCTCCACGCCCAGCGAGCAGTTAGTGGTGGACGACTACTTTCACGTGTAGCCGTCACCTGGATCTCCCGTCGCATAATCATTATTTTTGCTTAGCAATTCTTCACGCACATATCCTTCATTCGACACACGCATAAATAGTACTATAGTTACAAAATGGCAGTCTTAGATTGCACCACACAGAGGGTCATTGATCCAGAGAAAACAATCCCATTTAGTCGTATAGCAAGCGGAAGCGGAGCTTGATATCGATTCGCCCATTTAGATATAGCGTAGCTTTAGGTTCACTTTGTGTACAAACTATTTGTATGACCGACCGACAATTGCTTCCGAGCGAGGGTGGGTACTCGCTTCAAGAATCAACTATCCATTCGATTTGATTATTCTATCTCAGTACCAGTGCGTCCTATTTTAGGTAAATTGAAGAAAGGCGACTCTCTTGACACGCCATTTGTTTAAATTGATAAGCACAGAACGGACGTTGGCAATGATATTTCGAGAAAGTGGGGAGCTACTATAGCTACTATACAAGTATAATATAATTGTAACAAGATGTATATTATATATATTTTTATATGTTTTGGCGTTTTTGCTGCTTTTTTTACTTTACTGATGTCCGGTATATAGGCATATAGGATATACATATTGTACAAGAATATACTATACAACACACATACCCACGAGAAGGCAAGCCAAGTATTTGTATTTTATAAATGTTAATGGAACACTTCCAAGTATTTAACAACCATCAAGAAACTAAGATATGTTCAATAAATTATTGATGATTCACAAAACGCAAGCTCTCTTTGATATTCTGATATTTGTATTTGTATAATTATTATAGGTTTATTAATATTGCATATGTATATAGTTGTTTTAGGGAGCAACAAGGCCGCCCAATGATGAAGTTAGGTGTTCCACCAAGATAGATTCGTGGAGTGTTTCACAATCTCACCCAGACTACAAAGAACTTATTTTTGGACATGCATTTCCTTTGTACTGGGCACCAACGAATCTAATCCAACGTTTAGATCTACAGATAATTATCCTGGAACTTGAAACTTGTGAGGTGGAACAACCGCGAAGATTTGCGCTAATTATAGATCGCTTGTAAAAGTCTTATACTCTGGTTTACATTTTTTTAACTATGGGTTTTTACTAATTGTTATAATTTTAACTAGAACAAAGGCATTTCTTTTTTAAAAACTAATTGAACGATCCACAATTTCACACATAAACAAAGGAGATAAGTAATACACATCGAGACATCGAGCACTTAAAATGGAGATTATTTGATTAGGTAAATGCCGGTAGCTGCAGTGCGTCATAGGACCTTACCAAGTCGCGACACCCACACGTACAGAAGGGTGCACACGACGAACTGCAGCAATATAAATTGATAGTCGAACATTAAGCTACACCTGTGAAATGTGAATGAAGAAACGCGCCCGACAAGCGCCGACCAAGCAGCAGCTTCCACGTCTCATTCGTTGTTGTTATCAGCCATCGGGAGGATGGCCGCAGCTGCCGCCGCCACTGCTTCTCCTGGGAGGGCAGGTGCCACCTGTGGCGGAACAGCGGCTAGCTGGGCAGGAGGTTGCACCTGCATCTGCGCCGGAATCGCCGGCTCACGATTAAGCAGCGCTATATTGCTGGCTTTCATCCGGGCGATGGAGGAGGCCAGTCCAGAGCCGTTGCCCACAACTGATAGACACGGCGACATACAAGGTGTTGAGCATGATGAATTGCTGATTTCACACTGGTCAAGTAGGCGGAGAAGCTCATTAGTGTCGGGTCCGCCATTCGTTTTCTGCTGCGGCTCGTCCTTGGACAGCAGCGCCAGGGCAGTGGTCAAGTCCCACATTTGGATGGCGCCATTGCAGTGACCCGTGAGTATGAATCGTGATCCCATGCGCGACGATACCTCGCATTCGTGCACACAAAAGGCTGAAATGGTCGAGCTGTCCACCGAGCGGATAACGCAAACGCGATCCCCGTTGGAAGCCAGTCTCACATACAACTGATCTGTTTCGGGCACCACCTTTTGAACGAAAATCATGTCATCGTAGTCGCCGTACGGTCCAAAATCGTTCCCAGCCGCATAGCTGTAGCTGGTATCTGTGGCTTCCAGGGAAACGATCTTGAAGGATGCTTCTGGTGTGGAGCCTGGCTGGGTGGATAGCATTCCCCGGAAGCGGGTCAGGCTCCAGGTGCGCACGTGGTGGTACTCGCTACATACCGACACCAAATACTTCTCGGATAGCATGACCTTGGTGACGGGACTCTGATGCACAAAGAAGGTCTCAAAAAGGTGCGGCCCATGGCCTGCTGTCTCCGGATGTTGGACGATAATGCGCACGGCGCCCGACCTGGTACCGTAGGCAATCTCGATCCAGTTTCCACTAATGCTCGAGGTTTTTGGAGTAAGATACACTGAGATGGCCGTGATTGGATCCAGAGTGATGTCCTTGTAGAGCTCGGTGACCAGCAGGTCGTTGTCCTTCATGCGAAGGGGAAACTTTTGCATGTCAATGTAGTAAATGGAACCGTTGTTGCATCCCAGCAGCAGGAAAGAACCAGCCGAGTCAAAAGAGAGTACGGGAACCAGGTCCTGTATCTGCCAATGTTGAGTCATGGCGTGCCAGACTCCGATCTTTCCCGACGAAGACAGAGCCACGAGCTGGCTGCCAATGAAAAACAAATACTCCACCCTCACGTTCAAGTTAAAGATTCCCACGTCCGTTTTTTGACCCCCATCTTGAATGCTCCACAAACGGATTTGGCTGCCATACGAGATGGCAACCATCTTGCTGGGTACTGGCTCCGCTGTGGACGTGTTCACCTTCGAGTTGATGGCAATGCGCTCGATGGTGGCGTCGATGTGGGGCGAGGTGAAAACCTGCTGCCATCCGTTGGAGTCCTTGACCCGATAGCAGGTCACGAAATGGGCATAGGCCACAGCAATCCAGTTCTGGTGAGCCTTGATTATCTGCACCCGCATCGGGTCGACCCAGTTGGAGCTCTGCGTGGGGCTGAATACGAGCCCGACTTCGTTCCGAAAGGCCTTGTTCAGGTCTGCTGAGGAATTGCGCGAATGCCGCATAAAGTCCATGGAAGGGTTGCGCGAGTGTAGCATTGGAGCTGGGGCATTTGATCCTGCCCCGCTGCTGCCAGTGCGTCCCAGACGCAAGTCCCACGACGAGTTGCGCGAGTGGGTGGAACGCGACGATTCCGGAACTCGCACCATAGACCCCGGTCGACTGGACGAAGTGGAAGGCTGCGGATCATCGATAACAGCTGCCGGCACCGTCTCATTGGAGGGCATAGCCGGTGCAGCCAGAAATCCGTAGAACAGGACATCGCCACAGGACGAGTGGTTCAGGTCCTCACAGAGCGCCAGGCGTTTGGTCAAGGGAGTGATGCCATAGTACTCTGCCTCGTGCCTCAGAGCGCGAATCTCACAGTTTTTGATATCAATGTCCTTGGTCCTCAGGTAGTTCAGAATTATGGAGAACAGCGTCGGATCCCGGTCGATAAAGATGGCGTTGTGCTCATCCCTCAGACTGGAAATCCGACCGCTGAGCAGGGCCGTAAAGAAGGTGTCAGGGATCCACGTAAGCGTTTGTCGCGACGTGGAGAACCTATGGGGGGCGAGATGAAGATTGCATGCGTCATCATCCGTAGCTGCAGTGTAAACTAGTTCTTTGTTCTTACCGTTGCCCGCCTACGTTGAGGTTGACCAAGTCGCTGCTCGCCGCGTGCATAAAGTAGGACATGGCGCTCCGATCCCCCAGGGGATCGGACGGACCCAACGAACCCAACGGACGTTCTAAATATGTCTATTTGTGTGGCTTCTTCTCTTTTCCAGCGCTCCAGCTCAAGCAAACTATGTGCGACGCTTCTGTATCTGCAAAAGCACTGGCAGTCACCAACTAAACGGCCACGGAGATAACTCTAGATTTTGTGCCCACTTGACGCGCTGCGGGGTGCAATTTATTCGTTTAATGCTCTCTGCTGGGGTATTTATTTATTTATTTATTATTTGTTGCACTGCCCTCTGAAACTAGGGATGGGCAATCTCTGCGTTATCTGCTACGCAGTCACGATCACAAATCACGATTTGACGAATGCGCAGGAGAATACAACAAAAATACTGGAGGCAATGAAACTGTTCTCGTGTTTCTTATTTAATCCATATTAACAACAAATAAATATATGTAGTATACATAAGATTTTAATATTTCTAATATTTATCAAACTAATACAGTAAACAATAAAAATATATTGTTAATTTTCAGTATCTAATTCTAAAATTGTAAAAAATCGAGTTGAAATTATTTAAAATATTCCTTTTATAATTAATAAGCAATAATAAGCAATTAATAAAACAATTTTCAATATAAAACTGCTTAAAACTATACACCTTTATTTCTACCAGCTTTTACCCGACTGGCCACACTATATTAACAACGGTCTTTTTATAAGGCGGGAAACTTAAAATTTTTCATATAAACTTTGGACTTGATTGTCTTTATATATACGATCGATGTATATAAAAAATAATTTGACAGTTCAGTGTAGAGCTTAAGGCTCTGCTTTTTTGAGCAAAATTTTCTAAATTCATCTAAATTTCTTGTTAGCCGCAATCCATTCAAACACCTAAAATGGAGACAAAATGCAAGTGCACTTGCCGTAAGACTGAAGCTCGGGTCCATGTCATCTTCGTGGGAGGCACAATTGGAATGATTAGAAATGATCGCGGAGGTTGGTGAAATGGTATAACTTCAATAAAATTATGAATAATATTAATTCCATCAACACTTAGAATTGGCTTGTGTGCCAAACATTTTTTGTAAACGGCTTATCGAATTCCCAACCTGCAATGACAAGAAATTTCAGGTCGACAAATTCATAGCTTTGCCGAAGCTTCCGGATGCACCTTACCGTGTTTTATACGATGTAGTGGAGTTCAAGCCATTGTTAGATTCCAGTTGTATGGCTGTAGAGGACTGGCAGAAGATAGCCAAGGAGGTGGCCGTAAGTTGTCCCAACCATCTGTCCTTCCAGACATTTATTCATTAATTTAAATTCTTAGAAACACATGAATGCCTACGATGGCTTTGTCATTCTTCACGGCACGGATACCCTTGCTTATACGTCCTCTGCGTTGTCGTTTATGCTGGAAAATCTCAGCAAGCCCGTGGTGGTCACAGGAGCTCAGATACCGATCTTCGAACCCCGTTCTGATGGTAGGGACAACTTCCTTGGGGCTCTCCTTATCGCAGGAAATTACAACATTCCCGAGGTGGTTGTTTTCTTCGGCAACAGGGTTCTGCGTGGCTGTCGCACCACAAAAGTGAGCTCTGACTCCTTCCATGCTCTCGACTCACCCAATATTCCTGCGCTGGGAAAGATGAACGTTAAGATTGAGATCAACAGTCGCCAAATATTCAGACCATGCACCATTAATAAGTTTTTTTTGTATACCGATATGGAGAAGGACGTGGGTATTATCCGCATCTATCCGGGAATAACGGCCAACACACTAAAGGAATTTCTGAAAGAACCAATCAAGGGTGTTGTCCTGCAGACGTTCGGTGCCGGAAACTTTCCGAGTAATCGCGAGGACTTGGTGGATCAACTACGAGAGGCTGTTCTCAGAGGCGTTCTTATTGTGAACATCACCCAGTGTCCTTCTGGAATGGTTAGCTCAGCTTACGCGACGGGCTCCGTGCTCTCTGAAATAGGTGTGATCTCAGGTCATGATATGACCCAAGAGGCCGCCTTTACCAAACTGGCTTACGTGCTGGCCAAACGAGAATGGGATTTGCCTAACAAGAAAAAAGTCATGGTGCTGAGCTTGCGCGGCGAGCTTACTACCAATAAGGTGCCCAAAATAAATGACATTGACCTTATCGAGGGTGTGGCCCGCACTCTGCACATGTCTACGGCCGAGGAGAAGGACCAAATGTGCTCCACCTTCTTTCCTGCCTTGGTGGCGGCTGCCGTTGCCGAGGGCGACACCCAAAAAATGAGCGACCTCAAACAGTACGGGGCCAATCTGTGCGACAGCAACTGTGACGGACGCACTGCACTCCACCTGGCCTGCTACTTGGGAAAGCTCAACTGTGTATGTTTTCTAATATCAGCGGGGTGCCCTGTTAACATCCAAGATCGCTTCAATCGGACTCCGCTCCACGAGGCCATTGACACTGACAATCATAACGTCATTCAGACACTATTGAAGAACGGAGCCAGGCTGTGTGATCCCCCACTGGTGCAGGCGGAGCTACTGCGCGCTCTCACAGAACGGGGAAAGGTGAAACGTCTGGAGTCCTTCAGGCAGGCCGGCGCCAACCTTACACTAGCCGATCGCACGGGTCGCACGGCTCTGCACTATGCCTGTCAGTTGGGAATCCACGAGGTGGTCGATTACTTGCTGCCCTTCTATAAAAATCCCTTTCTAAAGGACGAGTTGGGCATGGCGCCAATAGACTACGCAAAAGCGGCCAACCACGAGCACATCATTACCCTGCTGAGGTTCAAGGAGAACGAAAAGAAAAGTGAAGATCTTTGTGCATGCACAGGCTAAATATATTCCCACTTGTAAATCCAAAAGAAGACTCCTTTTTTTTTGTCAAATTTCAAATATTATTAGCTTATACCTTGTGTATATATAAGTATGTATAGTATAATTAGTGGTTTGTCCAAGTCAAGGGCGACGACGTTATTAGCTTGCATAGTAACACATAAAAATCAATCTACATAGTATATAGTCGTACACATATATATATCTATAGATATATATATATATATAGCTGCATCTGCATCTGAATCTGAATCTGCATATAGTTGTGTTATATAGCCGTGTTCAAATCAAAAACAATACACTCGATGCTTGAATATTTAATATAGTATGCTGTATATATAGGTATGTATGGTTATTTGATCCGCAAAGCGAGTAATGGCCTACGAAAAAATAACTCTTTAAAGAGAAGACACAAAAAATGATTATACAAGTAAACAGGCAAACAAACATAAATAAATATGTTAGGCAATAAAAACAAAATACTTATTTCACACACAGTTATTTGATAATGTCATATATGCATAGTTATTGGGGGTTTGTTGGTTTTGAATTCGCTTAAGCCTACACTACAGACTTATAAATTATAAATGATTTGCATAATTCGAATACTCGGCCCGCAGACAAACTAAAAAGTAATTACTAAATACTAAAAACTAAAAACTAAACTGATTTCTCAACTTACATGGCTAAAATGACACATGGCTTTTGTCTGTTGCTATTTCTTGTTTACGTTTGAGCTACAAAATTTGTTCTACAACATTTAGACATGAAATATTGCTTGGTATTTTACGCTTGGTAAAGGCTTTTGATTTTGTATCTTGTCCGTGTGCTGTTTCAACTTGAATTAGCATAGATTCGCTTGGTTATTTTTTAAGTTTTTAATGTAAAGTTTTCTCTAATTTATAGGCTGCTGAAGCATTGGCTGCCGCATTGGCTGGGCTGCCGCTAATCTAATTTGTTAATACTTAGAATTGCTTTCTTCGAATTGTTTTGTTAGTCAGAGGCCGTGACAATGACACGTTCATCTTTCTTATAATATGTAAGGCTTAAAATCTACTTTATGTTAATATTAATTGATGTAATTTTAAAATCCCTACTACTCTAAATTACAAAAATTGTTCTTCACTGGGGCTCGAGAGGATCTCTTGCTCTACCGTCGTTAACAACATTATTTCGTCGTAAAAACAAATGCATTGTGTTCAAAAATTAGTTGTCTTCCTTTCAGCTTTTCGTTCGTTGTGACATAAATAGAAAATAACATTAAAAATTGTTCTCCTACCATCTTATGTTTTTTTTTTTTCATGGTCAGTTAAAATTGGAAACGTTGCATGTGAGTTTTTTGTGTTAAACTAAATTGCACATTAAGTTAAATTTTGAACGCAAGATTATTTAGTTATTATTTATATACAATTAATTGTATTATTGTGTATTTTTGTTGGTTTTCTTTCTAATATTTACAGCAACATGTTGGATGTGCGAGTGAGAATTGAGAGCTGGCCTTAGAAACTTAAAGTATATGCGAAGCTTAGGATAGTATCGATGTCGGTCTCCGATCTCCGATCTCCGGTCTCCGGTCCCCTAGTCCCCTAGTTCACCATGAGAGTGTGCGATTCCATGGGTGCCGCCGAGTCGTACAGCGTGTCAGTGTCCTGTGTGGGCTCACCTTGCAGTTGACATTGATTAGACAGGGTGCCAGCACCACAGTCGCAAAAGAATCTGCAAAATAAATACAGAACATTAATATAATCTGTTTTCCAGCTCATATGTTTCTATAACTATTAAATAGACAAATGTTTTTGGGAATGCTTACCGGTCGTGTCGTATAAATTCCACGTCATGGCCAGCATGACAATTCTTGATGCAGTTTACGCAAATAGCGTTGCGGTCGGTAGTATTGCAGGTTTGGCAGCGGTAAAAGTCGTGCATGGGAAAGGAGGTGTAGCTGCTGATCTTGTACAGGCATTGCCCGCTGGAGACAGCCTTTTCCACTTCATCCTCATTGTTGAAGATGTTATTGCCGCGGGTAATGGGCTGCACACCGCTGGCCAGGCACAAACCACCGAACTTGTTCTTGAATATCTGGTTGTGTTCCAGCGTGGCTGTGGCATTGTTTGTGATCTCCACGCCGGCTGCCTGGCCATCGTAGATACGATTACGACGCAGAATCGGATGCGACTGCGTTGAGATGAGAACCCCGGCCTGAGTGTTTCGGAAAATGTCATTCTCCTCGAGAATCCCCTTGCCGCCATTGAAGATACAGATGCCTCCATCCCGGCCATCGTAGATCTTGTTCCTCTTCAGCGTTGGATTCGAGTCTGTTTTTATCCACACGCCCGCCATGGCGTTGTCGAAAATCTCGTTTTGCTCTAGAAGACCGAGACCCCCGTTGTACACGAGGACTCCACCATTCTGGCCACCCCAAATCTTGTTGCCCCGAATCACAGGATTGCTGCCTGTTCGGATTTGCACTCCCGAGTACAAATGATTGAAGATGTCGTTATCCTCCAGCTTGCCATGACCATTGTCGTAGAAGTACACACCCACTTGCTTGCCCGAATGGATACGGTTGCGTCTCAACACCGGTGTGCTTCCAGTCGTTATCCACACCCCGGCCAGCGTATTGGAATAGACTTCGTTCTCCTCAATCAGACCCTGACCCTTCTCGTGCACATAGATGCCCCCATGCTGGCCGTGATGGATCTTGTTATGCCTCACAATCGGATCGCTATTGGTGCGGATCTGAATCCCAGCTAGGGCATTCCCATATATATTATTATGCTCGATCAGTCCTCGACCCTCGCCAAATATGTACACCCCACCCTGGTGGCCATTGTATATTTCATTCTTGCGGATGGTGGGGTTACTATTGGATGTTATCCAGACACCTTAAAGAGAATTTAAGGAAATGTTTGAGAAAAGGCTTAAGATTTATGCAAAGAACTGTTCCCACCTGCAAAGTTATTCGAGTGAATGCGATTTTCAATGAACTGGCCGAGTCCGTTCTCATGGACATAGATGCCGCCCGTCTGGCCGTGATGGATCTCGCACTTGACCACCGTGGGATTGGCTCCAGCCTTGACCTCAAACCCAGCAATGCGATTGTTGTGGATATCATTCTTTTCAAAGTATCCCTAGAAAATAGATCAAGTCGGATTAAAAAACTGAATAATTATCTTCAGAAGAGCCGTACCATTCCATTTTCAAACGTAAAGATACCGACATCTCGGCCGTGATGGATGTGATTCTCCCGCATGATGGGACTGGCAAAGTTCTTCACCCAAATCCCGGCCAGGGCATTCCGACTGATCTCATTGTGCTCGTAGGTGCCCTGGGCGTAGTCGGTGACGTAGAGGCCGACGTTCTCGCAGTCGCTGATGTCGCAGTTCCGGATGACAGGATTGGCGTTGACACCGCCCACACAGACAGCGGCACCCACCACCGAGGTGGATCGAATGATGCAATTATCGACAGTGGGGGAGCAGTTCTCGCCAATGTCAAGGCAATAGTGCTTGTGATGCGACACCGTCGAGGTTACTTCGGGCGAGAACTTGAGGGTGAGGTAACCCACATAGGCGTACTTGGCGCCCTCGACAAACATCACCGTGGAGCCGGCCTCCCGCTCCAGAATCACGGACTCGGCCACATTGCCGGGAGCAGCTCCCACCAGAGCCACATCCGAGTCTATGAACAGATACTCGCCCTTGTAGTGGCCGGCATGGAGGAATATCAACGGTCCGGGATGCTCGGTGGGGGCCACCTGCTCCTCGAAGATGTTGACCAGTGCATTCACACTCGCACCACCTGCTCCTCCACCAGCCGAGGCACTGGTATTCGATAGCCCGGCCGAGACATTGCCGGCGGCAGCACCGGCCGAGGCAAAGGCTCCGGCAGCAGCCCGATCCTCGGGGTAATCGAGAGCCGCTTGAATGGTGTTGAAAAAGACGATGCTGCGTCCGGAAGAGCGGCGCTCCTGGTACCCGGGACGCACGTGAACGCCCCGGTAGAGCTGGCGAAAGCTCTCCTTCCACGGATTAGCATATTCCGATTCCTCCGGCTTCTCGAAGACGAACTTGCACAGCTCCGGGTTAAACAACGGCAGGTCGTACTCGAAGACAGACTGATAGAGCCTCTTCCAGAGCTCGGTGTCGTTGGCGATGGTATTGAATCGCTTGCAGACGAGAGCCAGGCGGCACAGGTCCTGCTCCATGAGATACGAGAATATGGCCAGGAGCACCTCGTCGGGCAGCTCGTACTGCAGATACTGGGCAGCTGTGGGTGTGTATCCGGCTCCTCCGGCTGCCGATGTCCCTGCTCCGGAAGCTTCTCCCGTTGAGCCCCCGGCAGAGGCTCCCATCTCTCCGCTCTGGGTGTAGAGGCGGCGGGAGCGCTTGCGGGCCGGCAGCATGTAGTTATTGTCTTCGATGGCAGCGCCCACGGGCAGGGCCCCGCAATGCTGCTGCGGCACGGAGCTGTGCACGTTCGGGGGCTGCGCCAAGGTGGCCCCGGTGGTCGGGGTGTTGTTCACGGGGAAGGTGGCACTGGTCGAGGGGGCCTGGACATTGGCTGAGGAAGCCGAGGAGCTGGAGCTCGAAGACGACGACGAGGCCGACGAAGACGACGACGTGGAGGAGGATGACGAGGAGCTAGAGGGAGAAGCGCCCGGATTGACCAGAGGCGGGGAGCTGCTCGAGGGTCCGACAAGCACGCCGGACGTCGAGGAGGTCGGCCACTGCTCGTGACTGTTGGAGGAGATCTTGCGGCGCAAGTCGTACGGGCTCTGGTGACTACTCGAAGCGGCGGATCCGGACGCAGCTGCTGCAGCGGAGGTGGACGCCATACTTGTTCCGGCTGTGGATGTGGCTGTGGCGCAGGTGGACTTGGAAGCTGAAGCTGAAACTGGCGGAGTGGAACTGGCCGCTCCACTGCTGCCGTCGCCCGAGTTCTCTGTGGTGTCCATCATCTGTAGGGGATTATAGACAATGGCTGCGAAACCGGAGGAGCTGGCTCCTGTTGCAGCACTGCCGGTTGTACTACTGCTGCCCTGCCCACTGTCAAAGTACTCCGACGACCCGGAGGCGACGGCTGGCGCTGGAGGAGCTGCCGCTGCGCCGCTGCTGCTGCTGCTGGAGGCGCTGGATGTGCTGGCGCCGCTGGCCCCGGATGTGCTGGGACCCGATCCCGACCCAGATCCAGCTCCCGCCGCTGCCGATACATTCTGCTGCAGCATGGGGTCCATTATGTTGCCCGACGGTCGGTTGGGCATGGCGATCCGGTTGGCTCCTTTCCGGCGGGAGCGGCGCACGTAGGTGCGCGACGACGTGAACGAGGCACTCGGCATTGTCTCTCTATTTAGTCCCTGATCCTGGTCTCCCTGCTAAGTGATTTTTACGATTAAGATGAAGATTTTTCACGGTTTTCCAACCCCATAGGCACACGCATACACACACGAACAATACCACACACACACATGCACAGGCACAGAGTTTGGCGACGAGTTTTTTCGTTTTCGTTTTCGGTTTCCCTTCACTATTGGGGGATCGAGGAAAAGCACTGGACGATAGAGCGTGTCTTATCCGTGGATTTCTTCTATTTCCGGACTCCGGGGCACTCCATTTGCTTCCGTATGTCTGTCGGCCGCACGCTTATTGCAAGTGTACGTGCGTGTATGTGTGTCTTTTTCGGGGTTTCTATCCTTTGTTTCCCCTTTGTTTTGTTTTTTTTTTTGGTTAGAGACACACTGGGCAGCTGCCGTCTCGCTTGCTCATTGTCAATGAGTACAACCGATAACCGATAAGCGAAAAATCTTTTTCGCAGTTTCCCTTTTACGTCTTTTTTGCTTTCGCCGAAAGAAACGCGATTTTTCACTGCTCAACGGCCATCCCTGAGATTGCTTATTGATGCTATTTCACGAGTTTTTGCTATTCATTCGGCCCCAAAAAATTATTAATCCGAGACCGAGAGTGAGAGATAGAGGTGGCGAAACTTCGATTGGCAGCCCAATGCATCGATAAAAGTTCATTTCAACCGCCATCTGTGGAGAAAAATCGGAAAAACCAAAGCTTGGAAAGAAATTTGCAAATTATAAAATTCCAAAAACCATTTCCAACACATTTAAGAGATTCATTTTTAATTTAATAATACACAAAATGTATAAATAAATTCAAAATTTATTATTCGGTAGCGATGTTATCGATAACGATTTAAAATAAAATAGTATGGCAACTCTTTGACCGTTACAAAAAATATTTGAAATTTATTTTGTAAATTATGAAGTTCGTCTTTTATAGTTTGATTGACAGAGGAAGCTAAAATGGCTTTGACCCATGAACCTGCAAAACTGACAAGCTGCAATATTTCCAAAGTACCTTGCTAGCCATCAACCTGCATGCAAGGTCTTCGGCTGCTGCCAAAGAAAAATAAAGGTCGCACCCACGCCACCCCTTTCGGTGTAAGCTTTTGGTAGTGACTTTGGATGTTTGTCATTGTCATTTAGCGCCATGTTTTGACTGCTTCATTCAATGCTCAAGCATTGAACTTTGAAACACGCGATCTTCCCTAGCTAGCTTTACTATTTCGGATTCTGATTCTGAATGCGTTTCCGCATCGCGAACTTTTCAACAAAATGCAAATCCACACATGGCAGGTTTATAGTTGGGTAATTGAAAGTCTTCACGCCATTTCATACCTAACTGGCTGAAGTTGGATCCCATTTCCCAGTGGCAGCTGTGTAAATAAATAATCCATTGCCGGCATTGTTTGTTTATGACATTATTTTGTCATGAAAAATATAAATACACTGTGGAAATTAATGGGAGACTTTAGTTAAGGTACCAGTGTACCATAGCAGTAACTCCAATCTCCTTTAAAGATTCGACTGGTCCTTGCATAGTTTCCTTCCTAGTTTGACCTTGTTTTTTTCCGTTTTCCCCTAGATCCTTCGAGTATTGTTGTGGTCTGCGTTTTGTTTCCCCCATTTAGTGGGCATTACGCCGCCCCTTCATCGCTGTTCCTCTGGCATGAAATGATAATGGCGTCTACGCATCCTTTCTCTCAGTGGCAGGAGCTGGAAGGGCAGTGGCCATATGTTCATGGGGGCCTGACGGCCGCCCAATACCGACCACCTTCCGCCCCTATCCGCTGACCTTAATAATAATTTCGTCTAATTGCTTCGTAATTATGCCGCGCACATGCTTTTCTTGATTCGCCCGTTGTTGGTAATTCACTTTGCCCCCTTGAAGTCTTAGTCTTGGTCCCAGTCCCAGTCCCAGTCTCGGGCTTCCCTTTCCTATCTTTCCTTGTGCGTGCTCTCCGCGCTCGAGGATGTGCTTGCCGGTGCTTCTCCGAGTGGGTGGTTTCCTGGGCCACCGCCTCCTAGCCTCCTGGCCTTCACGAGTGTGTGTTGGTTGAACGCGCTGGTCCGCTCGGCGTCGGCCATTTTGGCCATGTTATTATTTGTCTCTTTTGTTTTGCGCAATTTTTCGTCATTTGCTTCATTTTCTGTCATTAGAGGCATTTAACTTTTTGCTTTTTTGCCTCTTTCCGATTTGCTTTCATTATTCATGCGACCGCGGCCAGTTCACAATTCGCATTCAGGACAGCCGCCAGGAAAATGGGTAAATGGTCAGGACACACGTGGCTCCTTTCTGCGGTTACTGTGCAGTCAAATTAAATAAAACCTTTCCCACGGCTATGAAGAGCAAATGACGATTTTAATTTTTTAAGAAAGCCCTTTAAGTGGGTGTTAACTTCTATAAATATTCTTCCTTCCCATTCTGATTGTGGCAAAAGGTCTGCTTTGAGAAGACCTCAAAGAACTTTTTAATTTGTGAGCTTGCCAAAGACATTTTCTTGCCCACTTAAATTTTTGTTCATATCCTTGAAGTGGCTGAGCCCAAGGACCGTATCAATGTATGTCAATGGCCTGTTGACTCCAATTGGACTCACCTGCTAGAATTCACAGGACTGCAACCAGGCTCCTTTCGGCAGACTGTAGTATATACTCGCTCATACAAGTATGTGGCTCCTACCCACAGCACATGTCAAGTCATTTAGATGGTATCCACTCGCATTTTAAATGACAACTAATGCGAATGTCATTTGAGTTGCTACCCACTAACCCCATCCTTGGCACTCCCTTTCTTTTTAGAATTTAATCACATATGGAGGTCGAAGTCTATGCGACATATAAGGGGGGCTGGCGGATGGCAGTGCTCTCTGGCACAAGTATGTCTAATGCGAAAAACTTTTAATTGAGTTTAAAATTGTATGAAGAAAGGACGAAAGACCTCTGCCAATGGAAATCGGCAACCGTAATTATACACCAGAGTGCGTGTGTTTCCCAGCGTGTGAGCGTGGAGCATGGAGCGTGTGAGTTTGAGTGGGAGGATGTGTGTGTTTTTTTCGGTTGTGTTTATGTTCGCAGTTTTTGAAGTGTGTCGGTTTCAATCTCGGTAAATTGCCCATGAAATATTAACTTTACCATAATGAGAAGCAATTTTTATACCTCGTAATTTGCCTAACAAAGTGTGGCAGGCAAACTCACATGGAAAGACAACCAAAAGGTTGTTCGTTCGGGCATTATAAATTGTTGGTTTTATGTCCTTAGCCTTTTTCTGGATAATGTTAATGCACCTGTCCCCTCTACATAATCCAATATAAACGGGTCCGTACAAAAAGTTGAAAAACGAAGCATAATCCTTCTTGTTCAACGGTCAAGTGACGGCAAAATAAAGGACAAATTCTTTGACCCAATTATGGTCCTGGAATTGTGACACATTGAGGCGGCCTTGGACTGCACTACTTGCTTTGGTCCGGCTTTTCTTTCGATATAATCCAGCGCAGAATGAAAAATGACTCAATTTGCAATGGCCGACACCTTACCACAGCCATCCGTAGGCACTTTGGCCCACCATTACTTTCACCGTGGCCAGCGCCAACCCTTAATAAAAAGTAATTCCTTGGCCCCATGGATAGTTAGTGGAAAATGACTTGGCTTTATAAGTAAAATTTCTTGCAATTTCACACCGACAAATGGCTTTTTGGCTGCATGTGGCACGTGCAACGGAACAGGACGAAAACAACAGTAACAAAAAGGAACAACCAAACAAAAACAAGGACGAGTAGATAGAATTTTTCGTCTGAAAGATTGGCAACATTTATTTCGTTGGCCATTTTGCTTACTGCCAATATTCACAGGAGTGTACTACAAATGTGTTTACACAAATATCTCACCCAATTACGACTTCTTAATTGTTTTAATTTCATTAAGGAATAATTATTCGGTGAACCTGCAATAAAATAAATTCTGTTTTGTGGCACTTGTCGATAATTGCCAAGAATAATCAAATTATTTTCATTAAGGTCAAATAATATACATCACAACTCTTGATCCATAAGCTCGAACACTATACAATTGGTATAATTTGCCAAAGCTTTGCGGAATTACCAGGTAATTAGTCGGACAAGTTACCTTTGAACTCAAATTTGTAGTTTTCTGCAGTTTGGCTAAGAATTATTTCCTGTGCACTGGGAAATTAACTTTTCTTACCAAATAGTAAGTATGAAAAATGTTTAAAGGTCAGGTAAGGATAAAAAAATTGTATATTGTAGCGATGAATATCATAAATCAATAAAAACTTGTCATGTTTCATTAGTTTTTTGAGTGTAAACCTTGAATTTGCATATGCTTCGAATGAATAAAATACCCATTCGAATGCATCGACACTTTATTCAAATGCAGCCCAGTGGAGGTCAAGGAGCTGGCGTTCCGGAATGCATCCCACGAGTCACATCTCGGCATTTACACTAGGACTTTTGTATTGTGGAAAGGATATGTGGAGTAAGAGGAGGCGGAGGTGGTGGAGGCTATCGGGTAGCACGTGATCTGAATGCTTCATGGTTCGGCACTACCAACTCAGCGCCTGACCAGGCTCCATTTAATTAGAATATAAGACCCTTGCTAGGCCGGTGCCTGAGATTTATGGCACCGGAAGGGTCACCAATGTGCCCGCCTGCCTGCACTTCTGCCCTTATGGCCCCCTGGACTTCTGGACTCCTGGCCTCCTGGCCTCCTGCATTTGCATTTGCATGGGAATCGCATGCGGGGAATCAGAGTCGAAGTGCCTGCTGAATAATTGCGGCCATGCAGTGACATTAAAGCGAAGCCACAGTCAAGTGTACCACTGGATTGGGGTCTCAATACTATAGCTGGGGTACGGTGGATTGGGTGGCACAGTTCCGCCGCCAAAACAGCCGGAGAGCGTGCTGAGTAATTGCCGTTTTAAATGACATTAAACGTGCATTGTGTAGTTTTCTCCAAACCGCAACACCCCATTGCCATGACTCCTTTCTTTTTTTTGTCTATAATGGCATTTGCTGTTGTAAAAATAACTTCCTGTAAATAAAGAAACTTATTTAGATGTGGTAATTACTAAAAATGTAAGAAACTAAAAACATTTTAACGCCTCTTCAAAAAAGTGTCTAAAAGTAGGCAATACTTTTTTTCATTTGCATTTAAAGTTGAATTTTTAATTCAAACACCGATATTAAACCTGTGTTTTGCATTCCCAAAAAAAATCCATAATTACATTATAATCAGTGACAAAAACAAACACAGCTATCCACATTTTAGTTCTAAATTTTAAGCACTTGTTTCAAATACTGAATGAAGTTCAATTTACTTTGTGCGCCACAAACACATTTTCAAATAATTAAACTTGCAAATTAAATGAATGAGGGCAGTATTTTATTTATTGGGCCTTTTTGTTGCCTCTTTTGTTTGGCAAAATATATGCATTTATGTAGAAATTACTAAACAGAATGAAAAAGAAAATTGAGATGGAACCAGCGGCTTTGGCAGAGAATTGGGCCGAGGGGCAATCGGGTTGCATCAAAGTGTAGAAACTGTGGCACATGATGACCCCGAACTGAACCAGCTGGACAATAGTGATGTACTTCTTCCACCACAGATTCGCCTTCGCATCCTTGGCGGCCTGGTAGTAATACGTGTACATCACAATGTGGACTACAACGTTGAAGAAGCACATAAAGAAACCGTGTCCGCCATAGCCGTAATACCAGAGATACAGGTAACTGAAATAGATCATGTAAACATGATGGAAAACATGCAGAAACGATATCTGGCGGTTCTTTTTTCGCAGCACAAAGAATATTGTTTCCAGCAGATCCAGGATTTTGTTGATGAAATACGAATAGCTTAACCAGCGTTCCCAGTCTTTGAACTCGTGGTTGAAAGGTAAATTTTGAATGCATTTAAAGTTATAGTCAGCAGGTCCAAGCATAAAATAAGTGCCCTAAATTTATGAAATTTTTCAATAGGTTTCAGGTCATCTAAAAAAAATTCTTACTTACAAACGAAAACATTAGGACATTGTAAATGATCTGGGTTATGTTGTAGATTTTAATCGCACCTCGCAAATCGAATGGCTTCCGATTCTCCATTATTTTAGGACCCACAACCTTGATGAACAGCAAATAGCTGCCCAGGAGGATCAGGAGTGGCCTCTGGTTGGACAGGAGTGGCAGCCGCACAGGATCCACAGGGTCCCTGTCCAAACTGTCCAGTATCGAGGTCAGCATTTTGATTTTCGGTGCGCTTCGGTTGTTGGTGGGACAGCAACTAATCAATCGAGTGCCTAATCACGGATCGCGAATCGCGGATCGCTGGATTGGATTTAAAATGAATGTTAATTTAGGCATTTGCGAGGCACACTCGCCGTAAGCGTGAAACCAATAACGTAAACTAATTACGCAAACGAAAATATATTATGTCCCTGCTTTTTTATGGGACTTTTATTTCTTGAAAATAGCTTGATTTTTCTTCGTAGAATTTTTATAGAAGCTTAAAGCTTATAGCTTACAAAGAAATTCAATTTCGCTCTTAAATTGATTAAATGTGTAATGGAACTTTTAATAAATATTTTTGGCATTAACCCATAGCCATAAAAAAGACGGATTTTTAATCAATACTAATAAAAGCAAAACTTTCCAGGGTCCTTTGCAAGTTTAAACATGATTATGGAAATTCCATTAAAACTTTTATGGGCGTCCTGGAAATGTTTGAAAATCACGCACATGCCAAAAGTGGTAATGGAAATGGTAATAAAGAGGGTGGTGCGGGTGTGATTCGCTTTTGTGGTTTACGCCCTTTCGAGCGAAGCGCATCGGGTTACGCAGTGGGTGTGGCACCAAAATTGCAACTGCAGCGCTTCCAATACAAAACGGATGCGGAAATGGGACGTAAACAAATACCGTCGCATCACGCACATCCTGTGGCACAACAAAAGTGCCAACAACCAAATGCATATTAGAATTTAGCCGGGAACAGGAAACTAGAAACATTTTCATCATTTATAAAAGCTTTTAAATTATTTTAAGTATAGGAATTTGTTGTTTATTTTAAGACTAGGCTTGTTAAAAATGCAAATCGCAACTAGTACAAGGTCTTCAAGGTTTTTTTTATACAAAAATGTAAATTCAAGGCCGATTAATCGGCATCGGCCGATTCGCTAATGGCTATATATTGTTTGCCATTTATGACCACAGGTTGCATAACAGGTGGAGTTATTCTTAAGCGTGCCTTGACTTTCTCCTTCTCAGGTTTGGGTTTTTCCGGCGATTTTAACTTTTCCGGATTGCAAATTCCTTCCTGCTTGTCAATTCTTGTTTCCTTCTTCTTGCAAATTTCCTCAGGAGGTGGTGGTGGTACTTCGGTTTGTATTTTCTCCACGGCTTTGCTGTCATTTTCAATGTTCTCCTTAGAACTATTGGAATCCAAGCACTTATCCTCCTCGCCTTTTATTTTCTTGAGGTATTCCTTGTATGTCTTAGACTTGAAACATTTCTGGTAAAAGACAATATAATGGATTCATAAAGTCTACTTTTTTCGTAATTCTTCCTTACCGGGCAGACGTAGACTTGTTTTAAAGTCAGGGGGTCTTTGACCACTTTCCGGGTTCGGACCTGGCATCTGGAGCATGTCGAAAACGGAGCCATTGAAAATTAAAGAAAAATATTAAAAGCACAACCACATTGATCAAAGTCGCAAGAAGAAAGCTCATTAAAATGCATTTTTTTGACAGATGCAATTAGGGTTGTTTTCGATTTCTGACTCGATTAGTAACATGGTCATATTATTTTTCGACAAATGACTTTTAAAAACGAAAACTTAAACGAAGTGAGACCGAAATGTTTTACCATTTTTCGTTGGAATATTCTCGGCTTGCATTGGCAGATTTCTTGCCAAATTGCTCAACTTTTTAAGTGCTTTGATTTGCATTGCATTGCCAGTGTGGGGGAGGTGGAGCTTAATGGGTGCTCGGCTCCACCCTGAGCACTTTACATCTGTATCTGTCGGTGCAGCTGCATCTCTGGATATGCAAGTGGATCTGAAACGTGAAACGGGAGCTGTGCAAACGACCTTTGGCTCTTTGGATTGTCGTTGGCTTAGTCTCGACTCGTATTCGCATTAACGCCATTAGGCCAATTTGGCACTCTGCCCTGGCCCGAAAGGCGCACGGAGAACTTTCACAAACAAAGGTAACAAACGGCAGTACGATGCTGCAATAGCTTATCCCCAAAAACCTGAAAACCTGAAAACCTGAAAACCGTGGCAAACCATGCCTTGTCCTCCGTTCTGCCCCTCCGAACGCCACTCACATGCCAATGCACGTGTAAATAAAAGTCAAGTGAGAAAAACAAATAAATTAGAAGCGCATCCTTTTCTCCTTTTTGCTGCCTTTACCTTCTTTTTTCCTTTCTCTGTGGCAGTCGCATTTCTCTTCGTTATAGTCGCGACTGCCTTTAATTACGACACCAGGCGGCATGCACCCAGTTCTCAGTTCTCAGTTCTCAGTGCCCAGGATGCCCCATCGTGTCCCGTCCTTTGGCTGGCACAGCATGTTCAATTTATGTTTATTTGAAAGCTGTTGCACTTGACTAATGTCCTGTGCCGGCCTCTCATCCTCTGCCACTTAGCAACAAGCCGGAAAATCACCTCGCAACTCGGACATCCTCGTACTCCATTACTAGAGCTATGAGGTTGGTGCTTCAGGGATTTCATATCATTTAGTGCAAAGAGAATCAGATTTAATAGTCTTATAAGTGGAGCTTTTGGACACACCTTCGACCTTAAACGTCACCACTTACTAAGGTCACAGTCTAATTTAAGTTTAACCTTTGCAAAAATCAATTTAACCTGATGTGACATCGATCGAAACTACCTTTAGTCGATGCCTCCACACGGAATTTGATGGTAATTGAAGGTACATTTGATTTATTAGTTTTCTCATTAAACAAATTGTGGGACAATGCCATGGCAAAGAACAATACGATGTGTACCCAGACACAGGCACACACATACCTTATTTATGTAGATTGATGGTCATTCCTGTAAACACATCCATTGACGTAAATTTGAATAAACATTTTCATTAGCAAAATGTCCATGTGCCCCCCGGAGACAGTCGGGCCCTGATGACCTTGATGGGCAATCGCAATCCTGGCCAGCCATTGATGACCTGGCAATCACATTTGTTCAATTGGTTTCGACTTTTACCGTTTTTGGCCTTAGATTTGGGTAATTTATGATACTTAAAGCCAAGAGCAGCAATTACGGGGCATCAGGTTTCCAATATTCAGAAGGATTCCCCGACCAGCAATTGGCCAGTGGCCAAAATGATAATTAAATTGGTACTTTTAGAGAAAATTGTATTATTTTTATTGTGTTTTATTCTATCATATAGTGACAATCAGTGTTTCCTGGGATACGCATACTTTCTACGAAAGTAGAAATAATTGTTATTCAGATCCTGTAAAGCCATATTGTAGCCGATCATGTCCTCCAGTAAGTCGATCTGGTGTTGAAATATAACAAAGTCTCTATCGTATATTTCCTTAACATTGCAAAAATCATCCTCGACTTCAAAAGGTCGCGGATTCTGGTCGGCGAATGCCTCCAGGAGGACACTGTCCTGGAACTGGGCTCGAACCTTCTGAAACAGTTCCACTTTCAGTCTGCGTCGCAATTTCTCCATCTTGATGGCATGGGCGAAGACCGGATTCATATTCCTATAATCCAGACGTTCCTGGCAAGCACTCACAATGGCAGACCGCACCTGGTAAGGGTTTAAACACGTGCCATCCAGCTGCGGCTTTTCCGTGGCCCAAATACCGAAGCACCTGGCACACACTCCGGTCACATGCTCATCCACCTGGAAATGACACATCTCACACTTGGCCACCTGTAGCATGGGATTCCATAGACGTCTGCTCATCGTTCTGATCGATTCCTGATTTTTGATTTCAAAAAAAAGATGGTTCCTTGACAGGTTAAGTAATTAGAGTTGCAATCGAACTTTGCAGAGTTGTCAAGTCGGTAATTACTGTAAAGTTAGACCAGTGTTGCCGCAAAGCTTTAAACCTTTTCAAAGAGGGTTTATGTTATTTACATTTTACCATTCTCTAGGGGTTTACGCGAATTTAAAAGAAGTAAGACCATAAAGTCATTCAAATAATATGTCAATAAACTTTCTTGAAGGACATGTTTCACTTTATTTTTCAAAAAAACTATTTTTCAAAGTTTCAAAATAGAAACTCCTATTATACTAAGCTAGAGAGGTAAATTCTTCTCTTTATAATTTAAAAAAAAATTAACTTACAAATATAAAACCTATTGAGTGAAAACTTATAGTTGTAAGGCTTAAAAACTCTTTTCATTACATTCAATGATTTTCAAATCCATAATCTAGATTTTCAAAAACAAATGCCAGTCTTTTCCGTTTACCAAAAACTTCCCATACAACATTGAAATTTATAACCTAAAAAAGGTGGTTCCGACTTTCAGAGAGCTGTCATGTGGGACATCTTTTTATAGTGGAAACATGTGGGTAAAAATTTTTCAAAATCTAGATTTGGCAATCTTTAGCTTTTGAGATGGAAGCTTGAGCCCAGGCTGCTCCTTCGGCTGCTCTCTTTTCAGCTCCGAACGGAATTCGTTTAATTTCTTAAATTGAAATTATGGTAATTTCCTGCAGTCATGCAAACCTTTTCATACTCGTTTCGTGTCTGGCCGGAACCCATGACGAGGGCTGAGAAGGTCTGAGAAGGCTGAGAGGATGTTTTGGGTGGGCTGATGGTTGTTAGCTAACCGAAAGTCAAGTTCATAAATTTAAGGACCCAAGGAGAGGCGGCTGTCCAGGCTGAGCGGCCGCACGGCCGCACTCACCACGCTGCCTTGCTTGACTCTATTCCGTTGATGCAACACTACTAACTTGCCACCAAATCCGAAGGTTAGTCCTGGCTAATCGATACCTCTCCATGGCAATGCGATTGGGCGAAATTTGCGATGGATTTGACAGTGGCTGGGGTGTTGATTTATGGCATTCCTAACGCACCAAAAGGTAGCTCCGGGAGCCGACAAAAGTGACACATTAATGTGTTCAATTGAAGTGCCAACTGTCCCCACACCTCGTCCTTTATCCTTCTCGTCCTTTGGCAGACTGTCGGAAACAAAAAAGAGCCGATGGCATACTGGCAGCTTGTTAAGCTCGTTGTTCTCTCAATTGCTTCCCCAAGTGAAGCGTTTCATTCGGCCACCAAACACCCACACACCTGCTTTCCAAATCCACCAAAATGCACTGTGAAAAAGACATTAAGGTTCGGGAAGAAATATATGGGAGGGTTTTATAAAGGCCGAATGAGTACCATTCTTTCTTTTAGTGTTCTCATCAATCGCTGGATTTTCCATGTTACCTGTTGAGAGATGAGTGGTTGGTAGTGCGTGTCCTGAGGGCCCCGAGTCCCGGGAACGACGGTGTCCTTGTTGCGATTTGTGCTCGCAACTTTGTGGCAGGATTTTGTGGACGAGCATCCGGTATGAGCGACTCGCTTCCTGCCCGACTAATCGATGCAGGATCAACTTGGTCTTACGGTTATGACATCGTTCGCCCCATCATGCCTCACGCTTTTCCGCACTAACCACACTTATCCACTCCTTGGGGTATATACTCGTAGTATGTGTACGTCCCGGCATGTATTCCTCCACAAAGCAAAAGCGGGGGCGTACCACAAAGTCAGGCTAACTCAGTTTTTGGTTTGGGCCACGACAAACAACTTGAATGGATTTCGTTCCACAGAAACCGCCGCAGTTTCTTTTGGGCCAAGCGAGCACACAACAAACGCACAAATCGTGAGCGAGTGTGGGGTGTGGGGAACGCTTCGTGGGGGTTCTGTGGCATGTAGATTGTGTTTGCCAATGCTGCAGCTCAAGTGTAAACATCATCTGGTGGCAAGGATGTGCAGACTGGCTCTACCCTACCGAAGGGGAGACTATCTACACGTGAAATATAATATTTAAAGTTTTTGAGTTTTATTTGAAATTTAGTTTAAAAAGATAATTTACGTAGAGAGAAAAAAGGTGTATGGGATTATGTTATTCTCAAAGATGATAAAAAGTTTGTTTGTACCATGTTTTGGTCTGAATTTGAAGTTGAGAATTTTAACAAGATTTGACTTTTTCTACCAGAGCTTTTAGTTTGCACTTAAATACCCTTAATTGGTTCGAGTGTAAGTCATTTTCCTGCCAGGAATCCCCCAGTGCCGCGATTTAGCATGCGGGGGTGGATGCGTTGGCTTCTGCTGCCGCCATCAACGATGGATGCCTTTGATTTCATTTCACTTCATTTCATTTTGTTGTCGGTGGAGAAAAACTCGCGACTGCGTTGGTATACGTACAAAGTTCAAGCTCCTAAACCGCCCAGCCGCCCAACCGCCCACTCACCCACCGCATCTCACCTCATCTGAGGTTTCCATCTCCATTTTGCCAGCAAAACCAACGGCCTGGAATGACGGACGACGGTTGAGATAATTTCTGTTGTTCCAATGGTTTGGTCTAAAAAACATGTCGGGACTTTTATAATTTAGTTTAAAGAATACTTTTGGGCGGAAGACTCGCATTTACTTACCTCCACAGCTCCCCAGCTCCCCATTTTTTTATCCACAATCAAAAAAAAACCATTTAAAATATCTTTTTTTTGTTTATGTTTTGTTTTTAATTTCTTTCAATAATATGTATGTCTCAGTTATTATTCAATATGTGTTCTAGTTCTATTATTTTCCATAATTTCTCTCTTCATTCATTATATTATATATGTGTATAAATTTATGTCAATTTTTCATGCCTTTGCCTTTGCCTTTTATTTTTTGAACTTGATCGAATTTATAAAAATGAATTTCCTTGCTCTGACAAAGCCAATTTGCGGGTGTATAAAAAATCATTGTGCCATTTTTCAAATTCAAATTTCCTTTTATAACAACAATGATAATAACAATAATAGTAAGAAATGCTCAAAATGTTTATTGCATTATTTTACTGTAACAACAAAACCAGTTAACCAGTTAACGAGCCTGGGTGAGAGGGTGTGTAAAAATGGAATAATTTTCACGGCTTCTCATCATTTGGTTTATAAATATTATATTTTCCCTATTTATCGGTTTAACTTATTATTAGTATTTATTACGGTTACATTTTGCCTCGTCTGCAGTGTCTTAAAAAATGTATTAAAATTAGCTTAACTATCAAAATTATATGCACTTTGTTTGTAGCTTCATTTGTTTCATTGAGTTTTGTTTTGTTTCCATTTCAAAAGTTTCCTATAAGTCAGCTTATTTACATTTATTATTATTATTTTGGGTTCCCGGTTCCTGCAGATGGTTATGCAGATTTTTGTGTTGCCTTTGCCTTAACTATGAACAGTTTTGATATTACAAATATAATGCAATTATCCTTGATGCCATCGTTAGCTATTATCCTTAAGTTTAGTGAGTGGCATTTACATGTATCTACATGAATATATCAAAAAACTATGCAGGCTCCTCTAAATCCAACAATGTTTCTGCAGCTTATACAAATAAATGTTAACATTCAATATTTCCTAACTCCGTTCTAATTCTTCATATCAAAGCCTCTGTATCTCAATGTGGAACAGAATAAGCAGTTTTCGTTACAAATTTTTGGGCGCAGCATGTCCTGTGAGTTGTGCCAGTGAGTATGAAATGATTTAAATATCCCATTTTGCTTTTCTTTTTTTTGTGTTTGTTTTTTGTTTAGAAATTAAATATTGTCAAGCACAAATGTGGGTGAGTAAATGCGGTGATCAGCCTCAGGAACCAAAGACAATCGACAAATAAATAACACCGTAAAGTGATCTAACTACTTGAAGCGATATTCTAATGGGAAACTCTGTGGAAACTCTTATGGGGGAATGTGCTTTGGCGTGATTAATGATTGAATCAAGACTGAGAAGGTAATTGCTTTTCATAATTTTTTGTTGTCAACAACAATACTCAATAATATCATATTTCTCTATATATCATTCAAATGATCACAGTCAAAAAACGTTTATTATTCAATTATTATTTTTTTGTCATTTATTTTACGCTTTTTTTTTAAACATTCTACTACACTTTCAAAAACAATTCACAACGAAATACAACAATAAAAGTAATTATCGTAAACCAACAACAACGGAAAGGAAATGATATTATATTTTGAAAAATTTCCTTTTTTGACCAAATTCTCTCAACTTGGGGCACTTTGTGAAAGGGCATACAAGCTTCGTCTAAGACGAAGGGGGCTTTCCCGATTTCTACAACATAAAAATAAAGCGATTGATGGCTTTGTGGATTGTGTTTGTATCGAATGTGGGCGGATTCTATATAAAATGAGGCGTGGCATAATCTATTTTTTGTGTGGAGCGATTAACGGAAGCGTAAAATGTTTTGCCGCTGGCCGAATTCTATTTGGATTTTTCGATTTTGATGTAACCATGAATTTAAATCATTTTCCATTGCAGTTTTCGTTTTGTGATTAGCTGACCATTTCGTTTGTATTTGAATTAACAATGCGCATTACAAACTTATCCATTACCTAATGCAAATTTCTTTACTTAAGATTAATATTCTGGTTTTGCATGATTTCCTCTCATTCAGCAGTACAAAAATTATCCATTGCATTTTCTGGGTTCTGTTTCTGTTTCGGTTTAGGTTTATGTTTATGTTTTTTATATCGTTTATGATTCAGTTTTAACTAAATTTACACTTTGCCAAATTTGCATATTCCTTTATTAATTCGTACATACAGACATAGCTTAGTCCTAGAATTTTGTTAGTTATTTTTGGTTTCATTTTAATTTTTTCGTTACGGTTTTTTTTCTGTTCTCGTTTTCTAGCAGCTCGTTTTAAAAATCATTTACGCTAAAAAGTAACTAAATTTAATCAATCTTAGGAATTATTCAGTTGGATCAATTATTAATTTATGTATTTGTTTTTTTTTTTTTGTTTTAACTGATTCGTTTCTTCTCTGTGGTCTTTGGATGCTTTTTGGTTGCACCAAATCCCCTGATAGTGTCGGGCGTTGTGGCTCGAGTTCCTTTGGCCGCCTTCTTGTCTCGTTTCTCATCTGAATTTCGCTTGGGTTGACACTATGTTGGAAGAACAAATAGATTATCCTTAGCTAATCCGGCAGAGTTTGGTATTAGGTTCTGCTAGAAGTCGCTACTTGTCGAGGGATTCCCTAAGTTGCTCTCCACAGTGTCGTCCTTGTGTCAGAGGGGCGGTTTGTAGACTTCAATAGCAGGCGTGAGCATATCCACTCGCGTTGATATCGAAGTATCACTGTAAGTGGACGAGAAGAAAGTATTTTTTAAGTCTTTAATTAAGAAATTATACATCAATATCTAGTATAATAGAATGCCTTCTGAATATCTTTATGTTTGGTCTGGAAAATTCTGGAAAATCTCATGCCTTATAGAAAAAGGACCCTTTTATTGGCATTCAAAAACATGAATTTAATTTTCTTTTGAGCCCATCAATATTTTTCCTTTGAATGCGGATATAAATTTGTATGCATCTGACATACCTGCAATTTTTGCTGTAATGCATTTTTACCTCGATGGATCCTCCTGGGATCCTTGCTACTGAGTCCTGATTTCATTTATTCGGCTCAATTGTTACATTTATTTATTATACTTGTACACACGGACATGTATACTTTTATATATACTTGTATATACGAGTATTTTTTCCTTTCATTGTCTGACCTACGACCGACATCTACTTTTCTCTTTTCCTCAGAATGCTTTCTTACTGAATTTTTCCTTTATTTTTCCGCCATTTCCCCCAAAATGCCCGCCCTCTGGATTTTCCTTTGGCTTCTTTATCATGGGCCACCCACTGAATTGGAGCTCTTTTGTTTGCTTGTTGCGGATTCGGTTTCGCATTGTAAATGAAATGGAATTAAATGAAATGTGAAATTTATTGTATTTAGGGGATTTCCATGCGACAAGCGCTGCGGAACCGGATGTGGATCCTGGCGATTGAGGGAGGGTGTAGGAGGGAAAAGAGGGTTTTTGGGTGGCAAAATGGCAGAAATACCACGAGGACGAAACAAAGCAAAACAATGCCAGCAAATCGTATTTTCGCTTACTATTTCAAATGTAATTTATATGCGTACTTATTCGTTCTTTCGACCAACTGGCTGGTTTACTTTATTGGCCTTCTACTTTAGTTTTATTGGTATTTACTCTCTGCTCCCGAGCACTTGCCACCTCATATTGAATTAAATATATAAGAATCTTATTTTCCCGAACGGAAAGTCGAAAGGTACCATTACAATATGAAAGTCATAAATTCGGAAATTCCCTTACTCCCGCTTCGACTACTGGCCAGTTTCGTGTACAAAGTTTCAAAATAGTTGCTGGAAGTTTTGGGAGCTCGGGGCAAAAATAAACAAAACTCACAGGAGCTGGAATATTTTGTGCGAAACTTTCAAGTGTTGGCAACTCCTTGAAATGCGATTAAGTGAAATAATTAAAAGGAGAAAATGAAAAAGGAAATATTGGAAAGATGGCTTAGGGCGTCTATCTTTAAAAAGATAGCCTGTGTTATCCTTAATTCGAGCTTAAATTTCCAGCCTGCATATGCCGTAAAAACTGAGTTGCTGTGCATCCTGCGACAGGACATTATTTACCCACTTTTGCAAGTGCCAAAACTGCAGAGTGCTTCAAGTTTCATGATGGGAGTGAGCTGAGAGCCCGGAGACGGACACCATTTGGTACTGTTCAGTACTCTGTCCATTCATCAGAATCAAAAGGAGAGGACTCACATAGTAGCATTTGGGGGAATGTCCTGGCGGGGCAGAATGCGTTGCAAATTGTTGGCAAGCTGTTGAAACACTGTTTTCAATTAAAAATGCAACAAATTCGAGTTCAAACGGCAGCTGCAGCTGCAACACCAATTGAAAACTAACAGAACAGCAAAAAAACGTAAAAAAACCAGGAAGATAGAAAAAATGCAAAGGATGGCAATGCAATTAAAAACCTTTTTCAATTGCATTTAACGCAGAAATTAGTTTCAAGAGTCATAAAAATCATGAAAAGCTGGAAAAGTGCCTGCGGTTATCTGTCGGTGGGTTTTCTGTCACTTTGTAGCAATAATGTTTGAGTGGTTTCATTGAATTTATGATTGCAATCCATTTATAAATCGCACACATACATTCACCATTCACCAGCTAACTTTGCAAATTGATTAAAACTGGAACAGAGAATTTCCCTAACAAGTTGTGCTGTGAAAGTTTTTCGGCCAAGTCAAGAACTCATCTCGAACAAAGCAACGTCAAAACTTGTGGATGAGATTGCCATGGTAACTCCAGGAAAACTGACAACTTTATGCAATTAACTGCCTCCGTTTCCCCGGGTCAGAATGGGAAGCTTATTATAAGCGACGACAAGTAATGTAAATGCCAACTGGCAGTGACGAGAAATGGCCAAAAGGCAGAACCAGAAACCAGGTCAAACAGGTGTGTGCAGAGCCCCGAACAATGTATTTAATTTGAAAATGCGACACTGACACTGCGGTGCCGAATGCTTTGGTGTAAATTAAATTACACGCGCCACGCCCTCCAAGGATATAAGGTATGTAGGCTGGCCAACCCGAAAACACGGTACATTAAATTTTCATTTGGCCAAAAGTGCCACAAACTTTGCTAACAAGTCGCAGGCAAGGCTGCCTCGGGCGCGGCAACAAACCTACAGATACAGATACAACTAAACAGATACAGATACAACTAAACAGATACAGATACAGCGACAGCTACAGCTACAGCTACAGATACAGATACAAGTGCGAAACAGACTGGCAGAGCAGGCTTAGAGGTCAAAATGCTGCGGGCTGTGAGGGCTTCCAGCATCCAACTTAAACATCAACAGCAGCCTGGCTTGGCACCTGAGCCAAAAACCGGCGAGGGCCAGGCTCCAATCCGGCTCCTATCCAAATCCGCATCCTGCAGGCGACAAGTAAACACAAACACAAGCGCAAACAAACACCCTAACACCCGGGCCAAACACCATCCTAAAACACGCCCGCTTGGGGGTGGAGTTGTAGAGAGTCCTGTCCTGAAGAAACTTAAAATCTCATTAGTTACATTTTTGAGGAGACACGAGCTTTGGCCTGTCAACTCTCAAACTCGCAGAAACACCCAAAAACTGAAGGAAACTTTAGGCTTTTGGCGCATTATGTTTGCGGGCAGGGAAAAATCTTTGCCGTCTGTCTGCTGGCAGGAAACCAGTTCGAGATTCACTTTTCCTTTCGTTTCTGATAGTTTTCATTGATAAAACAAAATTCTTTCAATCGCCTGGAAAACTTTTCCTATGCCAAGCGTGAAAAATATTGAAGAAAATTATATTGAATTTCGGTTAATTGGGTTTCTTTCTAAAGCAAATCGAAGAATTTAAAAGGAATCCTTGGATGATCCTTTTAATGAGTTAAGTTCTTGATTTATTAGTTAATTTATTACCAAGTCAATCATTTTGTGCAACATAATTGATATATTATTCAACATTTTCATATAAAACATTCCATAAAATAGGATAAACATTATATTAAGATACATAAATTGATTTCCATTTGGTTTAATTTATTCACATTTTTAAAATGATTTTTTTCCAATAACTCCAGCTGGTTTGAAAATATATTCAAATATCCTGCGGCTACCTTTTAATATATGTTTTAGTTTGCCATTAATATTGTTTTTTTTTAAGTGTGTACAAAAAGTCCCAGCCCGAGGCTGGCCGGAAACCGAAAAAAGTGCATTGGACATTGTTTGAACAAGCATTTAAATTTTTGAACACTTTCCTTATGCCTGGACACGCGTTCCCGTATGTTTGCATGTGCTTTTCAGATCGGGAGGGGGTGCCACGCCCCATGGAGCCCACTCACTATATGTATA
This sequence comes from Drosophila vallismaia, assembly GCA_035047325.1. Classification (NCBI taxonomy): domain Eukaryota; kingdom Metazoa; phylum Arthropoda; class Insecta; order Diptera; family Drosophilidae; genus Drosophila; species Drosophila vallismaia. The sequence goes on along the minus strand of JAWNPU010000037.1, from coordinate 1,424,821 downwards.
TATTGTGTTTGAGGTAGTTGTGGGTTTTTTTTCTTTCGATTTTTTTGCTGGCCATATGGCAGCACTTTAAATGCAAATGAAAGCAGCGACGAGCAGTTGTCCTCGGTGCCTGCGTTGACGTTGAATGTTGTGCGTCGAGGTCGCTTACAATTTTGAGAAGTGCTCGAACCTCCCTCGTCGCCACTTCCCCGCCACACATATACATCTTCTTACATGTGTGTGTGTGTGTTTGAGGGTAAAATTTGCATAAAGCTCCAAACTAGAATGAATATTCGGTTAGGCTTTTTCCTTGCGGTGATGGCACGTGACTGGCTCATGGACGGGCCAAAGTTTCTCTTTTCGTTTTTTGTTTGTGTGTCAAGGCATTGCAATTGCAGAGACAACCTTTCACCCACCCACCCACGCCCACGCCCACACACACACACACAAACACTGAGATACTTGTTGAGCTTGGTGTCCTTGCCGTCCCGCGAGATACCAACGTACTCACACCTTGAACACTTTCCAATGACAGTTCGCCAACGTTGTAGGTCACCAACGTTGGATGACATTTCAAATCAATGTCCTCCAAGCTACCGCACCCGCCTCCTCCATTCCAACCATCAAAGTTAAACAAAAGTTGGCTTGAATTTTTGAGCCAAAAAACAATTGGGGCGGAGAGTGCTGTAACTTTTGTTTTGTCATTTACGTAGGCGTGGTCGGATTCAATTGCCAACTTGCATTACGAGAGCCCACAACCGAATCGAATCGAATCGAAGCGAAAACTCAAACAATAAAGAATTCAAACTCAAATAAAGCAAGGCGTTCCGGGAGTCAACAAGGGCATTGATATTGAGTAGAGTTGAGTGGCCCAGAAGCACGGACCATTCATCATCTGTCCGTAAAATACATACAAACTTGGCCGAAATGTTGTGCAAAGTTTTTCTGGGTTTTCCTCTGGGCCATTTCGAAGATGTTGCCGCCATTAATCAAACCATCCATCCAGTGGCCACTAGCTGGGAGGTATGGACGTGATGTCTGGCTCGATGGCTCGCTGGCCATAAATAAACTCAAACCCTAAAACTGGCCAAGAACCGATTTATGCAAATAAATTCTTTGTATGGCGGAATAATGCAGAAGCTCAGATCGCCTATCGGCTATCGATGTGGCAGGAAATCAGGAAAACCAGGCCAGTGCAAACTGGAAAACCCTTGGAAATTCTGAAATTTAGTTTTCGTTGATTAATTTCCGCTCACAGCTCAATCATCAGGTCGACAATTTTTTCGCATATTTCTCTCCCCTTTAATATCGTTTCCACATTCACTTGACAGTTGAAAATCGAACAGGCTTCGGAAGGCTATCACTTCACTTGGCAGAATTTAATTTTGGCCCGGGTTCGTTAAAAGGTCGGTCAGAATGATTTATTTGCCGAGTCTCCTCTCACTTTGGCATTGATTTCCAGTTCCATTTCAATATCTGGCATTCGATTTTCAGCTTTCAGTTTTCGGTTTCTCGCATCTGGTTTCTGGCTTTTCTCGTCCCCAGACCCCAGACCCCAAGCCCCAAAACCCAAACCCCGACTTGATGAAATCATTTGGTGACATACACAGTCACACCCTCTTAATTGTTAAATGGAATTCGTCTCGCGACAACGCGGCGTATGCGTAATGCGATTATTGAAATGTGTTGATTGGAATCAAGTATGCATTTTAATTGGATTGTCATTGTTTGGCTGATGATTTTGAATCATGACAACAGGCCGCTTCCAACAAGATTACCTACTGCCATGGATTAAGTCGTAACCGGAATGCTTTTGGTTAAATTATAATTGGAAAGTCAAATGGCTGAGCAGTAAACTAGAATGCCTTTGGCTGCCATGCCTTGGCGTACATTCCTATCATAAATTATATGCATTTGCCATATCCTTTAAGCTTTCAGTGGGTTATCTGGGCAAGGAGCGAATATGAAATATTTCCGAAACGAATGTGCCATAACAGTTGAGTGAATAAAACATTAACAAATATTTATTTTCATAACCGCTGCTGCTGTTGGCCGCCCCCAAGGGTGTCCTTTTATTTTATTATATATTATATCAACCGTGTTCGTGTTTTTTCCTGTTTTATTTTTCATGCAATAGAGCATGTCCTTGCCACTGCTGCGATTGAGATTACACCAAGCGGCAAATAAATACAAAAACAAAACAAAAAACCAGCAGAGAACAGTAGCAAAAAGGGCAAACCATTCCACAAACACACAATCGCTTCCACTTCCCGGGCCCCGGAGTAACGCACGGGTCAAAGAACAAACCGTAGTAGAGCCACCGCAGAGTTTGGGTTCTACAATTTTCAACGGCCCCCTTCTTCTACCGCAAAGAGGAGTTTTCCCAAAAGTTGCGGGAAATTCTGCAGCATGCAACCACTGGCCGTATACCGTGATTCCGTACCGGTTTTACCTCGATTTTGTTCGGTAGAGATGGCTTTCGTAGAAGATTTAAATATTTTATTAAATATATTTTTTTAAAGCAGGTTGGAAAAACCTGAGCTAAGCTGTGTAATAAAAAGGTAAAACTCACACAGTTAAACTACCTTAATTTCTTTCATCACTAAAACCTAAACCCAGTCGGTCGTTTAAGGCAAAATTCCTGGCACTCTGGTTTTTATTCACTTTTTTGACGGGTAAACCGCAAACGCAACAAAAATGGCAGAAAGCCAAGGCGCGCTGCAATTCCCCATCCTTTCATCCTTGAAGGACTTCCCTTAACCATTTCCCAGCTGAGCTTAGCTGGCCACGTAAATTGCGTAAAATCCCCGCAGCTAAAGTTGCGAAGCCAACGCATACTCCTCACTAATTGCACATTTTTATCTCAATTATTGCGGCTTACATCTTTGGAGTCTTTGGGGAGAAACTCCAACAACAAAAAAAACGAAAGGAAATTGCCGAGGAAATGGCTAGGAAAGGCCTGCAGGACTCCATTAGGGGACTAAGTCTGGTTGCATTATTGTCGAGCTTATTGTCGGGTAAGCGGGTTTCATTTTGTTTCGATTTCCGCCTTCTGAAACTCAACAACTTGAAGGGTTTTTCCCTGGCAAGGCCCTGAAATTCATGAATTCACGGAATGTGTAGAGTTTCCCAGAAAATAATGCCTTTACTTAATGAGTTGTTAACCAAACAGATTGTTAGGCGGGCGAAATGGGCAAATATTGGCAAATTCAAGGCACAAACTTTGGCATATTCTACCCCAAAAAACTTGTTCAGCAACTTTAAACCCATTTGTGTTATCAATGCAGGGCGAGTATTTTGGAAGCGAAAAAGTATAAAACAAAATGTATGCAAACATTGTGGTCCTGGCCAAGTGAAGCGTTGCCAATTACGAGTAGGCGAGTCAACAAACTCAGTCAGCAGTTTTGGCGCCAGAAAGTATGCAAAGCAAAATCACGAACAAAGAAAGATAGAGATAGGGATAGAGTCAGAGAAAGAGATAGACAGCATCAGGACGAAAACTCTCTTGTCAATGAGCCCAACTGAGTTACTTGTAATTACCACAAAATTCAATATATACACTCGTAGCTGTGGTTCGAGGGGCAACTTTTTGGCAGGATGAAGGAGTCGCTGTTTCTGCTGCTCCGCCTGCCTCTGGCCCAGCTGCCGCCATAGCCAAACATCATTTGGCATAGTCTCGTACTCGAGAAGGAACTCGTTTCGCCTAACGACCCGACCATCGACTTGCGTCATATCCCTCCAACTTGTCGAAGATGCGACGGCGGCACGCACCATCCCACCCTGAAGTTGGAGTGACAGGACACTCGAAAAAATATATTATGATAAGAGAAAAAGTCTATGGTATTTAGTATTGATCCTGCAAGTTTAGATAAAAACCGTTTTAGAGATACAAACAGGGGTTTTAATCTCTTTATTAATCTCTGCTATACATTTCTTTAAAATCTTTATAGGTATTTCCCTTAATTTTTTCCTAAGTGAAGTATCTCCAACGAAATGGCAGCTGTAAAAAATCACAGCATCAGCATAAAAGTGCTTAAAAGCAGCCGCCGTGTCCTTAGATCGGGCATGTTTTTGCTTTTTGCGCTTCACTTTGCAACGAAATTTTCAGATTTTTGCCCCATCCAAACCAACCATCAACCATCGTTGTCTGTAAAAGTTTGGAACAGTTTTTCTCCCGCTGATTCTTATCTTACCAAACTCATTTTCCGGGCTTTGTTTGCGGCCCAAAACTCATTTCATCAGAGTTGCTTTCTTAATGGAATTATTTGAAAAATAAATTATGTGGCATTTTAATTGCCACAAAACAGATTCCAATGTCCAACCATCCTCAGTCTCAGTCAGTTCTTGGTCGTTAATGCGGGAACTTAATTCAATTTGGAATCCTAATCCAATCAGCAAATTGAAGAATAATTGGTAGTAAGGAGACCTCGTCCGGCAAAAAGATTATATTACATTTTGAATTTTAATTGGGATTTACTAATTAAAAAGTTTTCTTGGTCAGGGTCCGGGACTACCTTCTTTGTAGATTTAAAGGTTTTGTAGATAGACCTTTGTCAAATTTACGGAAGGTATGGATTACTAAGGATTTAAAATTTATATAAGAAATACTTCTCCAAAGGATGTGTCCTAGAACCTCTGAATTCCCGTCAGTCAGCAAATTGAAGTGCACATCCTCGGGGACTGGCACGCATCATTAAATTCGTCTATGCAATTTGCAAGCGATTGACACAATAAAAACAATAAGGAGGAAAAAATAAAAGGGCCAATGCGAATAAATCGAGAATATTGCGCATAAATGTATTTAAAATTACGCATTGCTCATACGCAGCGTATGGCAATATTTCCGCTTGACAGCGTCTTTTGTGAATGGGAATGTGAACGAGGATGTGATGTGGAGGTCCTGAGCAGGAGTCAGGCCACTTAGTATTCTGCTCATGGACATACAGCTGACACGTCGTTGGCCAGCGGCAAGAGCGAAGGATATCGCCTAGCAACTGTGGCAGCAGCCCAAAAAAAAGGGAAAAGTATATATGAAATTCGAATGAGAGACACGGGACATGCCGTGTTTTCACCAGCTACGCAGGCAAATTTGCAATTTTATTGATTTTTCATTTTACGTTTGGGTTTTGGTTTTGGTTTTATATATTTTCAGTCCCATTGCCAGCAAAAACTAAAGTCAACACTATGGCCAAAACAAAAACTAAACAAAAAAAATGTTGTGAGAAACACGCTTTTGGCTGCCACCCCCTCCCAATGCCGTGCAAAAGCCAGCGATGAGCCAACAGCCACACAACCACACGCACACACAAAGGACACACTCGTGGCGATTATAGACCACCCACACATTGGCATGTCTCGGGGCCAGTTAAATAGTCAAAGGACAACAACTGGCTGCCACTGGCGTCGGCGGAGGCTAACGCTTCGCCGCTGCCAAGCATAGAGTTTGGAGTGGAGGATATGTAGAACCAAAATATACCCTATAGATTCATAAAATAGGGAAAGCTCTTTACAGAATCTAAGTTTATGATTAAAATTATCAATTTAATGTAACTGAGGATAGAATTTTCGATAGAATATATGAATATTTGCGAATATCAGTTTAAAAAATATTATTGCATACTTTTTTGGGTCACATAGGACCAACAGGGTAATAGAAGTTTTTAAGTTTTCCCTGTAATTTATTGTTTTAAATTAAAAATTTATATATATTTCAGAAAGTAAATACATAAAAAAAGATGATAAAATAAAATTATTATTTTCCTTTGCTCTGCTGGTAATGGTTTGGAATTTAATTTTACTAAGAATGCATTGCAAGGATACTTATGTTTGTGGTAGTTTTTTTGGGCCAGAAAAAAAGGCACACAGAAAAAAATAAATATGCCCTGTAAGTCCAGAAAAAAACAGTAATAAAAAGCACAAACCAAAAGCAAAAAGTAAAAAGCAAAAAGCAAAAAGCAAAAGCAAGCAAAACAAAATTAGTTTCATAAGTTTTTTATGAGTTCATCGCTTTTTTGTGTATGGCCACCAAACACCCACACACACACACACATTGCAGAGGGAAACACTTACACCAACACAAACAAACACCCACACACACAACACACACACACATATGAAAGTCGCCTGGCTGACTAACCAGCTTTTGTGCCAAGGGTCGAGCGTTGGGGCGTTTGCCGCGTGGGTGGACGCCTCTGTCCACCGCCAACCCGGGGCACCGCACCAGCCCCTCCCGCTACCAAAAAGCTGCTGTTGCTACAGTTCTGGCACTTCCGCACACACACACATACACAGTGGAAGAACACACCCACACTCTTGCATTGAGGAACTTTTAGGCAGGCAAATAATTCACAGAGAAATACAAATATACATATTTATTTGTATATAGCAGGAAGCCAAGTAAAATATATTGCGAGTAAATTTCTTTTGTTGCTCGGCTAGACGTTTAGTGTGAGTGGGACAGGGTAAAAGAGAGACAGAGAGAGAGAGCTTGCCAAAGCAATGGCGACAATTTGTTAAATTGTTATTGTTATTTCTATGTTAAATGCTCGACTGCCCCCACAATGGTAAACTCCTGCACCCTATACACTGTACCCTTACGGGCAGCTCCTCGACCCCGGCACCACCCCAAATGGCTGCTGCACGTAACGTCGATCTGCATAAATTATGCGAAATTTATAAGGACAACACAAAGGCAGCCAGAAGACGGCGGTAACAGGACTCGCCTCTGGCAGCTAGAAAAACTTATTACGCAAAACAAATATTGTACAACAATTTCCATTTTATTGTTCGGTTTTGCTTCATTTTTTTAGCCAACTGACCCTCCAAGGAAGGCAAATAACAAAGGTCTTGGAGGAAAGCTACTTAGGGGCTTTCCATTCATTTACAAAAAAAGGTTATACGTTGGGCTTGGGTGCAAAGAATTGGGTACAAATATTTTGTATTTATTTCAAGTAGAATGATATTTAATCAAATAAAGTTTCAGTCTATAAAATTGTCAAAGCAAAAACAAATTGTTTGCATTCCCCCCCACAAAACAAATGCAAAACAAGCAAAGGTGAAAATAAATTGCATTCACATTCAAAGCGCTTTGCCAATTACAGCAAAGAGCGCATAAATTGGTGGGAACGGAACGGAAGGCTGGTGTCCTGGTGGGTCTTCGCCAGTCATTCCACATGTCACATTCTTGCACGGCATATGACTGACCATTTCCGTTCAACCTGGTTGACCCACCGCTCAACTTTACACCGATTTTCCATGGTTTATTTGGTATATATGCATGTTGTGGCAGCGAAATTGAGTTCAAGTGAACTGCCACTCCTAATAGTGGGTGGTTGTAACTGCACGGAAAAATATTTCTTACTAAAAAGCCACCAAAATGAATTCTTTATTCAGGAGTATCTGATGCCAGGTACTTCCTGTTTTTTTGTGTGTACCCTAAGCCTTGAGATTCATTAAGCCAATAGCAACAGCAACAGAAGGAACACTGAAGGCAATAAAAGCAACAGCAACAGCAACAATGTCGATAAACATAGCAAAAGGCAATTCCGATTCGTGTGGAGCTTTACGAGTCACAAACCTAAGTAGCCAGCCCACCCAAGGAAGGTGACCATTGTGAGCAGGAACTTCATTTCCAGCCACTGCCACCCCACTGCCTCACTCGAATAGGCCATACAAATTGATTTTCTCACACCTCACCAACTCGGCTGACCATTTTGCTTTTTTGGAAGCGAAAGTCGAGTAATAAAATAAAATCATCCACCAGTTGGTGGAGTTAGTGTTACGGCGGTTTCACGGCTTTTGGATTCGACTTTGGCCTGGCGGCGGCACACATGTCAATTATCCGATCAGGTCCTGACAGCTGGCCGTCAGTTGGTAACAAATCAATTAGCCCGAAAAACGCAAGAAGTACGAAAAGAAGTTTCAACCTGACACGGGCCAGATTAATGTCGGCTCAACTTGATCATTAGTTCCATGGATCTGACAGCTGGATTCGCTGAGTCAAAAGCAAGTTAATCGCCATAAAGATAAATAATTTTCAATTACAGATGCCAGCTTATAAATTTCAATTACTCTTGTGTTGCGCGCTCCTCGAATTGCTTTCGGCCCCAGGGTCCCCGAGATAATTATAACAAAATATTGATGTAATAAAGCAGAGTCAATTTCCACACTCATGCTGGTATGAGGGAATACAAACAGAGGCTGACAGGCTTTTGTTGTCATGTGCATTTTTGTCCTTTGAAAGGACGAACTCAATCGATCGATGTGGCCACTTAATTGTTGGCCAGAGAGAAAGGGGTCTGAAAAATAAAAAAGGGTAGCACAGCTACGCATTGACCCATTAATTATTGACACTCGTCGATGTTTAAAAATTAATCGGTGATGAGACAAGATGAGAAGAGGAACTCGCTCCTGCGGAAACGATTTTTGATTCCATTTTCAATCTGCACATTCATCATTTTTCCTGTTCCAGTCCGGTTCTGTTCAATTATTTAGACTCAATGGCACGAATATTGCAGAGGTTTTTGGGTTTCGGTCCTCCTGTCTGCTCGCAGGAAAAGCTACTTAGCTACTTAGCGACTTAGCCATGGACCAAACTGATTCTCCACCGGGGTGACGACAAACGGCCATTGTGAATTCATGTTGGTTTCGACACGTGCCAACTGTCCGGCAAGGTCAAGAGATTTATGGCCACGTGGGCCCCGAGATGGGAGAGGACACTTGTAAAGGCCAACGGTCCTCGGGCTTGTCGGTGCTAATCCAATCCCAAAAGGGTTATGAACACTTTCGCTTTTCACTATGACTGCGGCAATGCACAAGGAAAAATATTTATACTTGAATTCATAAATTATTTTCCCTTTAAATATTATCACATCTGTTTTGTTCTCGAAAAGTTTAATTCATACTTTGCTTCAACTTTTACTCTTACTTTCTCAGGAATATATTTATTAAAAAAGAAAATAAATTGTTCAAAGGGAACAAAAATTGCGCATACGCCATGTTGGCTGCTCAAAGCCAATGAAAATATTCCTCATTTATTTATTTTTGAGTTTAAAAATAAAGGAAAGAGTGTTATGGAAATGGAAATGCTTCTTATTTTATATTTTCCTTCTCTGTTGTCCTTGCTCGAGTTTAATCTCTGATTAAACTTCAAGCGTAGAGCAATTAAATCATCCTTGGATCTCGGTTTCAGTTGTCCAGTTTTCGTTTGCAAACAAGCCAAAGTGTCTGTTTGTTTTTATTAATGCCTCCTCGTGATGCGATCATCTGCTCAGCCCGGAATCTGGGACTCATTGCTGCTTTTATTAACCTCAATTAGTGCGTGTGTATATATTTTGCCCCCGAGTGGCTAGTGTCTGATGCAATCTGATTGCTTTTCAATTAATTGACAAGCCATCATAATTGATGCTCTGTTCACATGGCCGGGCATTCATCAGTGGCAGCGGAACGAAGGGAGCTTCAAATGAACTTATAGCCTGTCAATTCTGGCCACAGTCAAGGGATACTCGTGTATTGCTGTTATGAAGCCTATGACCAGTAAATCGAATTCACATGAGTTACGAGAGGAGAAAGTGTATTGGGAGATATTATTTATTGCTTGCCTTTGTTTGCCGCAGGAATTTATACAATATTTTGGGTAAAAAATTGGATTAAAAGAGTATATTGGTGATCAACCTTAAAGACATAAAAACAGAGATTTTGTATAGCTTAGAAATCACCATTCAGCGATATGCATGTCCCGAAGATACATTCTCCCTTCCATTCGATGTTCATTTGATGGCCATCATAATACTTAAAAATAAACGATAAATTTAAATCAATGGCTCAATAAGAATGATTTAATTGCGTTTGCATTTGACTGGCTGAGCTGTCAGACAGTGTCTGGCGAGCTGTTAAAATTCAAATTAAAAGCCCGAACGTGACCAAAAAGTGAAATTGTTGTGCGGAGTGCGAAGTGCGGAGGGTGGTCTTCTTTCGGGTTTAATAGGCAATTTGCAGTCGTAATCCAAATGCAAGCAGCTGGCAAAAGTCACGCACAGCCTAAAGGACACAACAGCAATAACAAAGGGACTTGGCAGCCACAGGACAGTGAAATTATTTTACACATTTAAGGCGATAAACCCGGTCCCGAGCCCCCAAAAGTACAAATGCAACTGGGCTGAAATATTAGAGGCAAATTCCAGGACTTAATGGCCAATAAATCGATTTGCTTTCGGCAGCCACAGCGACGTATTGCAGCCCCCGATGGCTTGGCTACCAAATTTCTGGGACATTCGGAGTTAAGGACAAAGAACGGGGACGTGGACGAGGACGAGGCGAAAGGACCAACGCTTATCGGCACGCATGCACGCAGCTGGCGGCAATTTGGATACGAAGATAAAACATTTATTGGCCACATAAAACGGGTGAATTTACCAGCGGGCACAGCACAGCGGCCACATCCGGTCCCTCGTCCTGCTCCTGATCCTGCCGGAATATTCATCTCAATCCGGCGTCGCCTTTTGTAATTTTCCTATTGAGCTAGAACAGCAAATCAATTTTAGTCTCTTGTGCTTTTTTTTTTGTTGGCAACTGGTTTTCTATTCAACGTTTTGGGTCCAAAAATTAGACAAATGATTTTAGACATTTGTCATAATCTAGCAAAAGGGATTGCCTTTGTCCTGATGTCAAAGGACCTCTTTTCTCAAACCTTTTTGTCCGCTTTTTTTCGGTGATCATAGAATTTAGTGACAGGAAACGGATAGAAAATATTTCAGTTAAAGGAACCTTTTATTATTTTCTTATATTACATATTTTCTTATAATAGGAAATCGGCTTTCTAAATTTTAATTATTATAATCTATTAGGTAAATGTTTTACTTTTTTTAATAGAATTTTTAACCTTTGTCATCGTTGTTACCCTCACTTTCCATTCCATTCACTTTGTCCTTTCGAATTTATAATTTTGAGGAGAAACTTCAAAAGCGGCCGACGGAAACTTTTGTTTAAAACGCTTCAGAAAGGAGCGAGAAAAGTTTAATTAAATAAATTACAAAATGCTTTGCCAGCGACAACAATTCATTAAAAAGAATAAAAGACAAAGGGCAGGCGGCAGCCGGCAGCAAAAACAAACAAAAAGTTGAGGCATCCTGCCAGACGAGACTTGTCGGGATACGTTTTCCAAAGGCTTCAGGACGTTCCCGCTCAGCAAATTAAAAGCCAACTGTGAAGGCACCCATAAATCTCGGCTAGCAGGTGGATAGGCGGGTGAGTGGGTGACTATATGGGTGGGTGGTTGGATATGTTGGAAGTGGGTGGTGCAGCGGTTGTGGCTGCTGCATAGACAAAAGATGGCTGAGCAAAAAAGCACCCAACCACAATAACTTTTAAGAAATTATTATGTTGTTTTTGTTGCCTTTGCTGTTTGTGGTGTTTCCCTCGCTTTACAGATTGCCATGGCTATAGTGAACTAGCCTGGATAAGAAACGATGTCGACTTATTTGCATGTTTGTCAGGCTTTTTTCTTGTTTTTTCTTGTGTTTTTCCTTTTTTTCATGTTGGATGCTTTCGGTTTCCGGCGCGTTGCACTTGGAGCGAGGTCTGACAAAGTTGCCTCTCAGACAAACAATGCGAAATTGCGGGGGCGGTGTCCCTTCAAATTGCGTTGAAAGCTCCCGAGTGCCCCATTTTGATGTTGTTGTGGCACAGAGAAAAAAAATAGTCCCAAAAGGATTTCTTAAATATAAAGGATGCACTTGGGTTTTGGATTATTTTATTAAGTTTTTTCCCAAGAATATGACCTTTATTATTCGCAAATTAGAATATTTTGCAGGGGACTTGGTTGCCTCGTACATGAAAAGGATTTAAATGCTTGGAATATTTTTCACCGTGTCCTTTTGGGGATTCTAGTGCGCGTAAAAGGACATCTATGGGGTAAAAAAGAGGAGCAAATAGGGAATAAAAAAGAGCCGGCGGAATAAAAGCTAAAAAAAATATGTGACACGAACAACGGCAAGCGACAACGTTACGGAACAGAAGCGGAAATTGTGAAATATACAAATGTTCTTCTTGTTTAGGTGAGCTACATGCAAACTGGCCGACGACCCTTTGCCCCTCATCGGCCATCCGCCATCCGCCATCCACCGAGGACCCACCCACTCCTGGCGGACAATTTGGGGGACAAGGGTAAGGAGTTTTTTGTAATAACAATATATGGATCTGGCCTGGACAACGGCAACATGTCAGATTGTTAAAACAGTAAAACAAAATAAAGACAAGCGGAAACGACGGACGACAAGGACCAGAATGCAGGGCAATCCCAGCAATTTGTAGTCGGGCGTTAAACGCTGGAGTATCCGGTAAAACACGCTTATTAAACCGGCAGCATTTAGGCCGATTCGCACTCCACTTGGCCCAGAGGGCTAACAAATTGGTAAGGACATGACAAGCATGACAAAAAACAACCAACAAATAAGGATACCAATTTCCAAAAAAAAGGAAAAGAATCTTTGACAATTGTTTACAATTTTTTGGATTTAAAGGATAAATCCAATGCAACGTTTAAGTCAAACTGTTTAGCATTGTAGTAACATATTGATTTAATTATTTAATATCAGGAAACTAGGAAATTTTATTTCATTCACTCTCGCCATCATATTACTAGCCAAAGGCTAATGCATAGTTTGTGGTTTTATTCTGGGCTGGAAAATGGGCAAGGATAACGAACTAATCGATGGCCATTTGAGCCTTCGGACCACAAGGTCCTGATGGTGGCCCCAAAAATGCCTTTTCTCCATAATTGCCTGTCAATGGAAAATGACGAAGAATTTCGTAATTAGTTTTTAGCCTCTACCATTTTGTTGAGTTTCTTTTTGTAGAGATTTGTTTTTTTTTGTTTGTTTTTGCGGTTTGTTTTAATTAAATCAAATATCCGTAAGGTTTTGATAATTGGCAGGGGCGACCGCAAGAGCTGTCAGAAATCATTGCAAAATATTGGCTATGTACTGGTATCGAAAAATGCTAGAAAATGCCGGAAAATGCAGGCAAGAAAATGATTTTTGGCAACGTGCCAGGCAAACCAGAAAGCAGCCGTTCAGAAAGGATTTGTAATTACGAAATTAAAACTGCGACAGCTGAGCCAAAAATGTATGATGGACTGTCCAAAGTAAATGAATGGGGCTGGTTGGGTGACTAGGATGGATCGCTGGATGGATGGTTGGGCAGATGGATTGGCAGGCGAACAATGGAGGCGGATGGAGGTGGATGATGCCGGATGAGGATGTCTGGGTGGCGTGGAATGAGCATACAGCCTTGGGGTGGAAAGAGTGTGGAAGATGAGCCGCAGTGCTCAGCTCCTGCCGGCATGTCCTGCTGCCCCTACCCGGATGCGGATGCACCACCACCGCCAGCAGAATCAGCAGCACCTCCACCGCCAGCAACATGACCCACAAAAACACAAACAACAACAAGTGCAACGTGTCGTGACCGAGGCCACGCCCCAGGCATTTCATTGGGTTCTTGAGTGAGGCGGATTGGGAGAATACACTCGGCGAAAAGGTAAATCACGAGTCAAAAAACGAAACATGAAGACATGCCTATTGAATATATCAACTTTTACTATTTATTCGAGTGTATTATTAGTAGGAATGAGGAAGCGGCAGTGGCAGCGGCAGGTGGTCTCTCATTGAAATTTGTTGCATTATGCTCAGGATGCTGGTTGGATGTCCTTGCACGCTGCTCACTGCTTCACTGCCGCTCTTGATTGTCAACAAAAATTGTTTTGCAGCATGTCCTTGTTGGTGGCAGTGCTGCAGCACTTCGGTTTCAAGTGACTGGCAAAAGGACACGCAGCAGTAATTAAATTTGTGCATTTAAGCTAAACGGAAAGAAATGGAAGGGAGCTACGGGAGGGCCAGGACTTCGAATGACTTCAAATTGAATCTTGTCCTGCGGGCTTTTGGGCCAAATTAGAGTCAAGCCAGGCGACATTGTTGACAATTTAAACCTAAGTAAACACACGTGGTCTTCATATCCTTTGCTCTATCTTCTCTTATATCCTGTTCTGTTCTAAATTTTCTGTCTGTTTTTTTGCTCTCCAGTGAAACGCACGTAGACACGACTACACTTGAAGACGGCCATAAAGATAAATGTTTTATATACGTGAATTGCTTTGAATAAAAGCTTTGTTTGCCTTGTTTCATGTGCACAAACAAAGAAACAAACCAACTAACTAGAGGGATGCCACCACCCCCCTGCTTAATAATAACTCATACGCCCCGTGGTGCGCGTCTCGACTCGCACTTGGGAGAAAATTTACATTTTGGAGCTTAATTGCGATTGTGAGGAAAGAGTCAGGAGTAGAGCCCCATGGGGAATTCCTTGATGTGCAGTTAAAACTTTAAATGTTGTTAATTCAAAGTGTTTTTGTGGTAATCGAGGACGAAATTGTAGCAAGCCTTAAATAACATTTACCCCACGCGCCACCGTGTGGGTGTTTAAATTTCTAGGTAATTACAACAGATTTTCTCAATTTCTTCATGGCTGTGCCATTTTATTCAGTCCATATGCCAGAACGCACATATCTCTGCTTGTACGATGTCCTAACAGCCATATTAAACCAAATGTCCAACCATTAAAAATCGCACGCGTTTCCCTACAAAAATACCCGCATGTGTGGGTGTGTATCTGTGTGGAAGTTGTCAGGGTGTGTGTGCTCAATTTATTATGAGATGCTTCATCTTAAGGGCCCCCAAAAATAAGCTGACTGGCCCATAAATTCCCTTTAATAACATATTCAAATTTAGATAATATCCGACTCTAGTGCAATATTTATGCTTGCATCTTCTTTAAGGATTCGGATTCAGATTGAATTGTGACTGTAAAAGCGTAGCAAATTATCTAGAAACCTAAATTAACATGAATATGTACCTTGGTTCTAGAAAAGCCAACAAAGTCCTGAATTCTCTTCAAGAGTTTTGCAGTTTCATTCGGGATTCATAGTTGGGCGAAAAAGAAAACTTCTCTCTCGCATTTACGTAAGAATCTTCATGAATATGTATTCCCCAAGGAATGTGTCTATCCTGCTCGCCTCTCCGCCTGTCTGTGTATGTTCATGTCCTTGTTATTAATGAAGCATTTGCAATGGTTCCACTAACTTAGCGGACTTTTCTCAGAACTGAAAATGGCCTGGCCTGGGGGTGTAGGGATTTGGAAGGGATTTACATGAATTGACTGACGACGACTGCCTTCGTTTGCAGCTTCTGTTGGTGATGTGATTTTCTTGGTTCATACAGAGAAAATAATGTAAAATTGATCAGGATTTAATCTGACCTTCGAAAAAAAAGAAAATACCAGCCTTATTTGCTTGCCTTTTCCCTTTGCCTTTGCCTTTGATTAATTTTTACGATATCTGAAAGGTATTTGATATTTTTTTCTATGTGCAGCCTTTGCATGGCCACGCCTTGTCGTCCTAAGGCGGCGATTTGCTCTACCATCTCGTACATATCTCCAATTGCCGTCCTCAATGGCAAGAACCGTACAAGAAATGGAAATTTATTGAACAGCATTCATATGCTGCGCATTATTAATATCGATTGGGGGGCATTGTGGGCGCGTATTAGCCAAGAAGTGGCAAGAACTGCGAAGTGAGGGAAGGACCATGGAGGTTTTCCATATTCTCGGGGTGACTGAAGGCGCATCTTGGGGCTGCGAGAATGTGTGGGTGTCTAGGGGTGTCCGAGATTGAGATAGCATAGACAGTCATGCACTTTTCTAGATCCCTTCAACACTGCTAAAAAAAAGAGGAAAATATAAAAAAAAGAGGTCTCCCAACAATGACGATAGGTTTTTTCGGTATCTTGGCATTCACCAAGATAAAACAGGTCCGCTTCTTTGTGCCAGCATTGTTTCCAGCTTGGCATAAAAGGAGAACGTGACACATGAACACACATACTTGTATAAGAAGGTCCTAGGACACAGGACCCGAACCCGAACCCCGACCCGGACCATGATCCGGGACGGAGACGAGGCGCAACATCTGTTTGAAACTAAACGGCCGTTCAGCAATAATCAGGCGGCCTTTGTTGTTGTCATTAGAATGCGGCAGGTTGCCAACGGAAAAGTCCCATGCCCAAAGCCCCAAATCCGAATTCCAAATCCAGTCCAGCCCATATGATTATATGAGTTTTTCTTCGTCTCTTCGGTTTTTTGAGAAAATGGAACACGTGACATGTCAGCAGGTGGACCTTTCCCAAACGGTGCAGCACCTCACAATTTCGTTGAAATGAAATTCGATAGACGACTATATTTTTGGTTTTGGTTTAGACCATTGGCTGGCCCCTTAAATTGTCGCCAATAGATCGCACAAAAAATGAGACACAATTCGTAAAAAATCATTTAGGAAAATGAAAGACGTGACTTCGTTGCATTCTCAGCTGCTTGCGATGTTCATAAAAGGAGCAAAAAATTGATTTTTCTATAAAAAATAAAATAAAAGAACAAAAAAAAAGCATTACAAAGTGGCACACTCGCTGGCACAAACACACACTGTGCCACACAAAGAAAAACGCTTCTAGGCAGCCGCAAAAGCAGAAACAGAAGTAGGCCACACTAGGAGCATTTCCCTCATGGCACCCACACTGCCCCATGCCACGCCTCTTGCGCCGTTGCCGTCCCTCTAACCGCCACTGTTGAATCCTTAAACTCTTGTTTGAGCTGCACTTGAAGAAGATGCTGATGGTGGCAATACCCTGGCCAGGACTCCGCGAAACTTAAAAATCGGGATTGGGATTTTCTGTATTACTCAAAAACTACTTTTGCTTTATCCTTTTCGCTACTTAATTTAATTCCCTAGACTTGGTAATTTAAATTATCTAAAAAAGGATGAGAAAATATGCTCTTTTGCAAGACTATCCACATCATATTGAGTTCTCCCGTCTTGGTACTTAACTCTTGCTACTTTCTTGGCTACTTAGTGGCAGAGGCCATTGGCTGGTTTATTGGCGGCGATTTAGTTGCGTTATGGGCAAATGATTGAGTGGCCTAAGAGTGCCACTAATGCGGAGCGTGCCGAGCATGCCACTCGACAATGGCGGCAACGTGCGGAGTTGCACAATTGCTGCCCCATAATCATTATCCAACTGGCACCGCTCCTGTTTCCATTCATCCTTCCATTCAAATGTTTTCGAGGACGTTTGCGTATTTGATTTCAGTATTTTCTGTTATTTTTGTTTTGTTTCTGTGTGTTTTATTTGTTCGTTTGTTTATTGTTTCAAGGAGTTTTCAGTCAAGTGCCGTGTGAATGATATCCTTGCAAATCCTTTGCCAGTTTTAGCGACACTGACTGAAACAAAAGTCCTCAGGAGCGACAGGGAAAGGCATCAGCGAAAGGTAAGCTGATTATGTAACACACACGCACACGAACACACTGGTATGAGTGAGTCCTGGAGGGGGACAGGAAGCTCTTGCGCGCTTGTGTGTGTGGCAGATAGCATTAACGGGAGTCGCACGCTGACGCCATTTTGTTTCGCAACTTTTCAACAGCTCTTTTTCAACTGTTTTTATTAGTGATTTCCGTTAAAAACAAGTCTATGGTAAAATATGCGCATTAGATACATTTCAGTGCCACCTGACGCTGCCGCTGCCACTGCCGCTGTCTTGCCACCAAAAAAGAATTCGAAACTAAGAAGAAACTTTTTGTGTGTTGCGAATATGTCGAGCATGCACCTGCATCTGTCCGCAGACTTATTTCCACTTATCCTTTATTGTTTTAAGACTGGCTTACACAAGAAAAAACTACGAATTTCGTTGGGCTCTTTTGTGCCTCTTTAATATATAGCTTCATAAAGTCATTATCCTTAATAGGTTTCAAAGAAGTCAAACGAATGTGAGATTTATGAGAGTCGAATTCCCAGACTTTAATCGGTGATCTTATAGCCAACAAATACCACATTCCCTTTCTAGATAATTGATAAGGCCTTTGGGTCGATTCAATCCAAGCCCAGGAGTTCGATAAACCAGGCAGACAATGGAAAACAAAGGGATCGGCCGCCCAAAATTGCCCAGCCTTGGCTGGCTCGTTGGTTGGTTGGTTGGCTGGCATGTGAGGGGTAGTCCTGGCAATCCTGGTCGCCCTGACTGCCATGACATTTGAATAATGCACGTACCAAGCGAATGGGGGAGCCGAGCCGAGCCAGAAGCAGACCACCAATTCATTATCGATTGAATCGATGTGCAATGAGAATTGAAAACTGATGGAAATTTCCTCAAAAGCGCAGGCACAGGCAAAGGCACAGGCACTGGCACAGACACTAGTTCTGGGAGCAAAACAATGGCCACAAGTCAATAGGAATTCAATAAAGATTGGTATTAAAGTTACCAGCTGGTCGATGGAGTTGAAGTTCAAATCGAATTTTCCGACCGGACCTTATTGTTCCTTTATTTTGTTTTTGTTCTGTAGTTGATGGACAAATGTAATTGTCAGAAAAGCCCCCCGCACTCGAGTCCATTAGCAGTGAATGCCAGATACAACCTCAAACCCCGACGGCTCTGTCAACAGCTCAACATATCAATCATACGCAATGTGGTGCGTGTTTGGTGCGTGCTCTAATGCCTCTGCCTCTGCCTCTGGCTGCGGCTCTGGGTCTGGGTCTGCGGCGGTGCACGGTGGCACATACATGCGACGCCTGGTCTTAATAAATAATTTACACCGCATATTACTCCAAAATAACAACAAGCCAGCACCAACCAAACGCCTACCTTCCGACTTTGACACGTTCATATCGCCTCCGTCCCCTCTAATTTCAACACATATATATAGTATGTATAAAAAAAAGTGTCATTAGTAAATTATTTAAGTTACGTTGACGCCAGGAAAGCAAATATCGCAGACAGGAAGGAAGTGCCTGCCGAGAGAGTTTTGTTAAATTAACTTCCAGGCCGAAACGAAAAGAAAGTAAACAATGAAAGGAATCGCTCCAAATTCAAGGCTGTCTGTGTACGAAGAAAGTCGGGGTACGAGAATTTTAATGACCGAAAAGGTGTTACAAAGCTATAAACTATATTTGATTGAGAAGGATTTTTATTGGTTCTCCGGTTGTTAAAGTATATAAAATCCCATCTACGACAACAGTGCGTATGAGTGATTTTTTCGAAAATGTTGTCCAATGTATGGCAACAGTGCGTATGAGTAATATTTTCCAACATCGAAGTTTATTGAAAAAGGATTATATTTTTATGACTAGTTCAATCACTTACCTTAGATTCTCGATGCGCGGCCTTCGACACTGTGGCCGATTCCGGCGGTGGCTGCGGTCCTTCTTGCAGCGGCAGTCGCAGTGCATGATGCAAAGAGCGATGGACGAGATGACCGTTATCACAAAGGGCACCGCGAAGAAGTGGATGATCATGGCCACCTGGTCGTCGTGGTTGTAGGAGGTGAGGACGACCGTTTTGTTTTTGCGCGAATAGAAGCACGGAAAGATGGCGCCCTCGACGCCATAGTAGCCGTTGAAGTCCTTACAGGTGACGGTGGGCGGATAGCCGCATCCCTTAATATTCACCAGCAATGTGGCCTCGCCGGACTGTTCCCAGTCCGCCGTATAATTGCTATAATCGGTCATATTCGCCGGTATGGTGATATTCTGTTCTATAAACGTCACATATATGTGAACACAGCGATACAGATCGGAGGTGCAGCCCTCGCGACATGAGCTCCAGGAGCAGTTGAATATACCGACCAGATCCTCGCGCCGCGTCGTCGTGCACAGTGTGGGGTTTTCGATAAAGTCGTGGCTCAGGGTCGAGATGGCCGGATCGACGTAGAGCGGTACGAGGAAGAGCAGCGAGGCGCCGGCGGTCACCGAGAAGAAGGCCAGTGTCGAGGTGCCATAGAAACGCGCACGTTCCCGCCACGAACGAAAGCGCCGATTGCCATTTTTCTTTTTCGGAGCCAGTTCTCGGATTTTACGTAACCGTAGCTCTTGTTGTTGCTGCTCGAGTAGTAATTCCGAACTGCCACTCCTCATATTATTGTCGGTGCACACAGGACGTTGCTGCTACTGCTGCTGCTGCTGCTTCTCCTGCTGCTGCTGCTGATTGTTGCTGCTGCTTGTCGCGCTGCCGCTGCTGCTGCTGCTGTCTTAGTCGTTGTCGCTGGCTGCGCAGCAGCAGCTGCAACGGCATCAACGCTTCTAGGATGCGTTGCGTCGCTTCTGCTCTGCTCCTGGCGTTGCACTTGGCGTTGACAGCGGCAGCGACGCCTACCGCAACATCCAGAGCGGATTGAGGTTATGTACACACGCTTCGGCGCAGGAGCAGGAAGTGCCAAAGCCACAGAGCGCGAGTTGTAGTTCCAGAGAGAGTGACAGAGTCCTGGTGGGGTTGTAGGCAGTAGGCAGTAGATATGACAGTTGGAACAGCTGTTCCTCTAAGAGAATGACAGCTAGACCGCTAGAGAGAGAGGGCTAGAGACAGACAGACAGAGACAGCGAGCGACAGTCAGAGGAAGGCGCGCTCTGGCGTTTTCATTCGCCTTTCGTCTATTGTTTACGCCACTAGTTAATGTTTTACATTTAGTTTTAGTTTAATATATTTTTGAAGCACTGAAAACACAATAAGCCACAGAGTAGATTAAATTGGGAGCTAGAAATTGAATGGTTTAACCAGAGAACAACTAGTGAACCCCAAAATATCCTTTTCTAAACTTGCTAACCATTGATAGAGTATAACTCATAACATAGTAGAGTATAATTGATTGAAAAGTAATTTAACTTGTAAATAAGCAAGTATTGTAAAAAATGAGATAAAAAAGTTCTTTTAATATGGAATTTAAAAATTCTTTGAGATAATTTAATCAAAATAGCAAAACAATTTCAAGAGCTTCCTAGTCTTTGCGGCTTGCGTGGGTGTCAGATTTTTGCTCAAGTCACAGCTGTTGATGTAGGTTAGTTTAAATTTCTCTCCTATTCTCCCCGAAAGCTTGCGAGAGGACTAAGGTCCTGAAAAAGGATAAAGTCTGCTGCTGGCTCCGCAGTCGACGCCGAAGCCAACGCCAATGCCAACGTCAAAGCCAACGCCAACGCCGGCGTAGGCGTTCGCCTGTCTGCTGGTGTCGCCCTAGTGACTGTGTAACCTTCTTGCCTCTGTGTGTTGTGGGTGGAATTATTTATGCTACACATTTTGTGCGGCGGCTTTTCCCTTTTACTTATTATTTTTCAATTTATTTGCATTTTTCCACAGCAACCAGCGCACAGAAGGAAAAACAATGCCTTGATTTATCGCTAGATGTCCGATCTACTGAAATTTCTTTGACATCCGTTCACCTTGATAGTCTATTTGGAATACTCTTATTCCCTGGCCATGGCTAGTTGTTGTTGTTGTTGTGTCTAGTGTTATTGTTGTTGTTGCAACTTCGCGTGACTCTGGCCTTTGGCCAGGTTTGGACATTAGCGGACCCCATAGTTTCCTTTCTCGTCCTTTGTTTTTGCCTCGTTTTATTGCTGGTCTGTTTCATTTCATTTCATTTTATTTCATTTATTTTTGCCACAGCACGCATTTCACAATTTTCATCATAGACACCCACACACCAGCACCCCCACCCAACACGCACACACACAGACACACACAGATATACTGACAGTTGGAAGGTGAGCTTAACTGTTATTGCTTTAGTGTAGTTGGTATGATTTCATTTTCATGCTTAGCTCGGACAACATGGCGTATGAGTAATGCACATGGCGGGTACATTAACAATTTCGTTATATCAAATATTCAATCCAAGACCATCTAGGGGAAGTGTGACATTTTGGGGCAGGAAATTCGACAGAGTATTTACAGAAAACAACAACAGCAGCCAAGAAAACCTGGGCAGCCTGGGAAAACTCCTTGAGCGAGTGACATTGCCATGAGAATTTATCAAGAACCAAATACATAGAGAAAAATAATAAAATAATAATTATGGCTTGAGGATAATCTATTTATCTCTCTGTTGTATATTTTTTAGATATAAAATCCCTCCACCCTAGGCCACGCCTATCTAAGCAAGTTGAGGCTAAAATAGAAATAAATATGGAAATAAAACATTCAGCTCAAGAGTCTGACAACTAACTTTTGACAGCTGAAATGGCAGCTGCACACCCCCTTCCCTTTAGTCACCCCCAACGGCAACCCCCAACCCCTAAACCCCCAACTTGCAACTTGCAACCCGCTCGGCTCAGCCTTTAGCGCACCGGCAGCGCAGTTTGTTGATTTTGTTGCTAACGTTGCTCTGCCTCTGTTGCTTATTGCCTTTCGGTTTACTATTCCTATTTGTATCCCTTTCAGGATAATAAAAAGGGTGGTTTGGGATTCACTTTCACTTGATTTTGATTTTTACTTTAGAGCAATTTTCCAGTGGCCTGGACTTTCGTATTTTTCTTTGCACGATTACGGCACGATATTTGCCACAGAATTGGAATTGGCTAACACCGCGGCTGCCATTGGCGCTGGCTTTTCCGCACGCACACACACACACGCACACGCTCAGCGTTCAACGTTCAACGTTCAACGCTCAACGCTCACACAGACAGACAGACAGAATCGAGACGTGGAGCGCGCGTGCTGGGCCCTGACGTGCCTCTCGGAGTGTTTGTCCAAAACTGACGGCTGCGTTGCTCTGGAGTCCAGACCCGGAGTCCCGCATCGTACTCGCCATCGTGGGGGTGGCGCCACAGCAGGACGTTGACGTCGGCGATGGCGGCAGCAGCGGCGCCAGCAGCTCAGCCGACTTGGGCGCAACTTTTCCGAAGTAACGAAGCTTGGAATCCATCGCCAAGGATTCGCGTGTGCGCGCTCTGAGAACGGGCGACAGAGCCCGAGAGGTTAAAGGACTGTCAAGCTCAACATTTGTTGGCACAACAAATCTGCACTGCTTGCAAGTTCTGCTCAAATAGAGCTGCTCCCGACAAAAATTGAGTATACGCACAGTAAGCCGGTTCAACGAATTTTACCGCCAAATTGAAACAATTAACTTAAAACCACTCAAAAATACATATAACTTTAGCGTAAGTGGCACATCAGTTTTATTTTAATATATAAAAAAAGAATTTTCAACCAAGTTCTCTAAAATTTATGATTTAGTTTTGCCCAGAAATGTATGCTACATTTTTTGAACAGCTTTTAGTCAAGACAACAACCACGCTAACAGTCAAATCTTTAAATATTAGCCCGGAATTTAAAACTCCAAACGAAATTAATAAATAATATATAACTTATTAATTAAGAATTATTATTATACTAAGTTTAAATGAAAAGTTTAAATATTTCATTTTAATACAAAATGTTCGAATTTTTGGGCCCGAAATACTAAACTCCAAACTCCAAAGATAATAATTGCGAGCACTTGAAGGATATCTTTGGGTATGACGTGATAGCAAAAATATATCAATGTATTCTTTTTCTTTGCGACATATGAATATCGTTATAATAAAATTAGTATTTTCTTGTGAAGATCGATAAGTAATGTTTTTGGCAACACTGGCAGTAAAGGCAGCCAAGAAAATTGTGAAAGTAATATCGTAAAATATTATTTTTTAATATTTATTCAGTGAATATAAAAATGGTAAGTAAATATTTCTTAGATTCTTTACCCAAAAGGTTTTAAAAACATTGTGAACATTATTTTATTAACACGCATCCGTCCTTTGTGTGTTTTGTGGGCACAGCCGGCAGGTTTGGAGTGATTTTTTTGGAGTGATTTTTTACAATAAAAAAAAAATGGTCGTCTACTGCGTATTTTTTTCATGGTGAACATTTTTATTATTTGAGTTTACATGTTTACTGTTACCTCTCTATGTCCTTCGTTCTCATGTACCAGGGGACGTTACAAATAGATCTGATTATCGTGCTTTGAGCAACTCTTATTTTGTTCAGATTTGATTTACTTGTAATTCCGGAAACTTCCATACCATAGTTCAAAATTGGTCTGAAAATGGATTTATAGAGGCGGACTTTATTTGTCAACGAAAGTTTGTTTCTCGGCGAAAGGAGCCATGACATTTTTGTATCTTTTGAAAGCACAGCTTGTTTAATCATAGTTGCATTCCGACTTACATGAATAAGTTTCATCGTGTTAAATTCTATATATCGTCTGTGGAATGTGATAAATGTTGCATTGGCAATGTTGCAATTAAAAAAAAAAACAACCTGAAATAATAAAATAATGTTTTTTTCTTAAGGACGAATGCGTGTTAAAAGGGAATATTCTCCTTGTCAGGTACTTAGGCTTTCTTTTAACTTATTTTTTTTTTGTAACGTTCTTATTTTAATTTAAAATCTATCCGAGTGGATAATCATTAAATCGTATGGGGGTGACTGGGGGTGGTTGTCCAGTCTTTTTTTCCCCCTGCGTAGTGCGAAGGTTGTGTGGGAGGATTTCTCCGCGTTGACCACGGTGTTCCATCGTTTCAGCAAAGGATCGAGAGCATCCAGTTGTCTCTGTATGATGGCTGATGCTTCCTGGGGATCTGTGGCGGAGGCTAGGAAGGCGGAGTCATCGGCATATGTGGCTACTGTGAGGTTCCAGGAGGGGGTGATGGGAAGGTCCGCTGTGTAGAGTGTGTACAAGATGGGTCCAAGAACGATGCCTTGAGTCTTCAAAATAAGTTGCAAGAGCCATTTGTATTAACTTTTGGAATCCTTGGCTTTTCACCTCTTGAGTGCAATATCTGAAATCGAAACTAATTAATAGTTTTGTATTCTTTAATAATTTCAATTACAACTTACCTTAATATGTATCAACTCCACTGGCTACTGAAGGAAGAGAAAAATGAACCCTTGATGCCCTTGCTGTAGTAGCATCATCCTCATTTGTTCAATCTGATGTTCCTGAAGAGAGCGCAGAGTGTTTATGCTTTCGGTTAGCATCTGCAGGATGCTAAAAGTGTTATTGTCCAAAGGCTGATGTCCGCCTTTAGACCAACTCCTTTGCCGGCTGTGCTTCCTGGTCTCAGGTTGCTGCTGGAAGGGCTGTGGCTGCTGTTGCTAATCCAGCTTGAGGCCCATCTAGGCTTTAGCTGCATCTGCGTAGGAGACTCCGCTTCGGAGAGGTGCAATCGGCATACATCCAGTAGGAGCATGAGACATAGGACGATTGTAGACCTCGCTTCTTCCACTCACACCTCTTTTTGGCCTAGAGGAATGCGTTGAAGGAATGCCTGGAGTTTGGAGCATCCGGAATAATTCGCTAGGTGCTGTTCACCACACAGTTGCAGCAAGTGCATGGTTCGCTTCGTGGTCGCGTACAGTCTTTTGGTGTGACCAAATTGGTGGCATGGATGGCATTGTCGTATTGATGGTTGTCGTATTTCGCTTGCAAAGGGGCTCGATGACAACTCTCTGTGGCATAGACCCTTAAGAGCCAGGATCTCCTTGTTTTTTATGGGATTGGCAGCTGGAGCACCTGGCTCGTTTCGCCTCTTCGGCGTATGAACGTCTAGCACCTTGTGACCGAGACTTTCCAGTTCTTCAATGATTTGATGAAGGAGCGTACTGTGGTGCAGTCCTTTAACGCAGACTCGGTATGGCCTGTTCTCCTTGAGCTGGTAGGAGTGAAACTCAAACTCTCGAGCCATCTTACTATGCTGCGGAAGGTGCTAGCGTCTGCCGCGTAGAACCTCAGAACTCCGCCCATGGATGCCTTGGCAGAGACCTTATTCAGATCAGCGCGATTTTTGAGATGTTGTCCATCAGCAGGGGTGCGCTTTCAACACCTCCCAAAACTATTGGAGGGGGTTTTAGTTTGCGCCTTGGAAGGTGCACTGATAATGCCAGATGAGGCAGATCAGGCTACATACAAGTATTTAGAATGTTCAGTTTTTGATTCTGAAGTTTTCATCGAATTGCGTTTCAAGTCATTGTTTATGGAATGAAATAAGCTGCACCAAGCTCATAATCCATCAAATTAAATAGCTAATAAAATAAGGAAAGTATTTTTTTTTTATAAAAATTAATAAAGATACTCACAGATATATTTGTTTTCTGTTTCCGGTTTATAGATCAACTATTTTTTATGGCAAAAATGCAGTGTGCTTTCGACTTTGTCAAGAATTAAACTGAGTTCGTTAAAATGTTATCAGTTGGGTGGAAATTAATTTCTTTCCTCAAGAAATGCCAGTCCAGTTGAATTTGCAGTTCAATGTTGTATTTCAAAGTGATAACACATTGAATTGCACACTTGGTTTTATAATATTTTCGACTTCTTATCTATAAAAAAGTCTCGGACACTGCAGCGATTACTAATATAGTATATATTATATATATAGTATTGTACAGTACATACATATTACTAATGGTGTGAATATTAAATTAAATTAAACAATTAAACATGTGAAATATACATTTTTTTCAAAAAAGAAAATGCAATATGCATATTGTGCGCACCCCCGCTTTTCCAAAATTTTCAAAGGAGTTCCCCCAGAAATATAGAGAAAAAATTAAATCTATAATATGGTAAATATATTTTAGTGTAGAATGGAGGAAAATCGTTGTATATTCGTGTTCCGCTCAAGAATCGGATGAATATTGACAAAGATATAGTCTTTCCAGCTCAAAAAAAAATCTGTAAGGAATATAAATTTCTTCTTCGGCCGAAAAGGAAGGACCCTTATTTCTTTTTATGTATTTTTAATGATATAATTACGAAATAAATAATTGGATTCCAAATTCTTAAACGTTTATATTTCAAGATCTCGAAATTTCGAATAATTTTCTACGTCGTGCTCGTCTGTGTATTTGTGGCTCCAAAAGAAGAAGACTCTTCCAAAGAAGACTTTCGATGCGGCTGTCGGATTTCCAGAAAACTCCCTTATACGAAAGTCCACGCTGATTGCTCGCATGGATGGCCGGATTTAAAATGTTTGGCTCAAATGTATTTGAGTTCCTTGAATCTGTGCGGAACTAGGTTACAGAAGGTGCCTGACCTGGACGATCCAGGATTTGAAGGAATTAAAGATCTCGACCTGTCTGGAAACAACATAACCGAATTGACCGACTGGAAATTCGGATCAATGATGGACCTACAGAGCGTCAATCTAAGCCATAACAATCTGAAGACTCTGCCCAATGAAAAGACCCCAAAAAATACCAAAATCGATTTGCGCTTCAATAAATTGGAAAAGATGACAGACCTCGTGCCTTTACTTAAGACGCAAACGCTTTTGGAAGGAAACCCCTTATTGTGCATGTGCCGTAATAGTCACGTGAAGCAAATGTACGAAAAGGTTCGTTGTACTTAATAATCACTGTAGAATATACTTTTAAATATATTATTTTAGTTCCTCGGTTTCATGGAAAACAACATTAAATGCAAGAAGAACAACTCCGATGAACTGAAACCATTTGCACAGCAGTGTCATGATATAATTGTCAAGGACCATAATTACTCGGGTTCTTACAACATTTTCATTGGGATATTGATATTGATATTGATTTTAATAATTCCTTTGATTTGGTTTAAGCTTAAGCCTTAATAGATAAATAATTTTATTTTTTGTTTTTATTAATATTAAGCGTTGAAACCATACATTCTAAATAGCATCTTAACAACACATATAAACACAAATCTTAAAGAACCAAACCTCTCAAGATTACTAGCAGGTGGTGGGAGGGCTGGACAATTAACGGCCTAGCTGGTAGCAGTCTCCTTGCAAGTATACGGCGGTGTTTAACAAGTCGATCGTTGTATCTGCTGGAATGTCTACAGATCTGTTCTTCCACAGTGTGTAGATTGAGATCACGGTGAAGTGTGGAGCCACGCACGTACCAAGGACAGTTAGTTATCTCCCGCAGGGTTCGGTTCTGCATTACTTGTATCCGCTTGTAGTTTGATTTGGCAGCCATCCCCCAGATTTGCACTCCGTACAGCCAAATTGGAGCTATACAATACGCGTATACTGCTCTTTTGGCTCTAAGCGACAAAGTGCTCCTTTTGTTAATCAACCATTGTAGTTGCTGCATTCTTTGGCCACACCTTTTGGTTATTGTTTTTATGTGAGGCCCAAAAGTAAGGCGCTTATCTATAATTATGCCGAGGTATTTAGCTTGAGATGGCTGTTCCAATGTCACACCTTTAAATTGTATTGCTGCAGTATTCGTTACAACCATTACAAGTGTAAAACACGGATTTATTGTTTTTAAAGGATTGACCTTCATGTTCCATCATGTTCTTCTACTCCACGCTGATAGAGTTTCAAGGTATGCTTGCAACCCATTTGCAGCTTCAATACGGCATTTGGATCTGTAAAGAACCGCGATGTCATCGGCGTAAGTCGCAATGATAGCCTTTGAGGGGTATTGCATATTATCGTAGGTAGGTCTGCGTAAGTCAGCAGTATATAAAGAATAGAGCAGCGGGCCAAGAACGCTTCCCTGCGGAACTCCAGCTATCATTTGGTACCTGTACGTGACCATAAACTCTTGTGGGGGTGTCCTTTCATATTTAAAAATGGAAGCCTAAAAGTAAGCAACGAAAAAGGCAACTAAAAACTTAAAAAGCTTTCAACAAATTAGTTTATTTTTTTTTATATAAACTATTTATTAATGCATACAGGATATCTTGGAACTCCTTGGTGTCCTTAGTATCTATTAATACTGCCCGCTCTTTTCCATGGTTCCAGAATAGTTTCTTGTCGCCTCAAACTTACCCCAACGATTGTCTGGCTTTGCTACTCTCCAGAAGCTTCAAGTGATAGGTATCCTTCCCCTTCTGCTCCCGCACCTGTCATAAAAATGTCCGATTGAAAACGAGCCCCACTCGACCTCTTCGGGAGACTCACCTGTACGGCATCCAGCATTCCAAAGACGTCCTCTGGCTGTTCCTTGACGTCAGAATCACACTCACTATCTTTAATTTATTAAAACCGATTCCTCCTCGATTGTTATTAACCATTATAGAATTAAATGTTAAGTTTTGTTAAGTGCAATTAATGAAAATCGAGGAGGAGGGCGATGTTATTTAACATTAGAATTAATATCAAATTCTGTTAAGTGCGCTGTTATTTAACATTTTAGAATTAGATTTTACGTTTTGTTAAGTGCAATTGATGAGAATCGAGGAGGAGGGCACTGTTATTTAACATTAAAATTGAAGTTAACATTGGAATTAAAGTTAAATTCTGTTAAGTGCGCTGTTATTTAACATTTTAGAATTAAATGTTAAGTTTTGTTAAGTGCAACGAATGAGAGTCGAGGAGAACTCCAAAATTCAAAAGGTATTTTCTATAACTCGGCTGTTAAGTACAAGAAAGGGCCTTGTTAAGTGCAACTTATGAGAATCGAGGAGGAGAGCTCTACATTTTTAATTCATTTTTTCTAGCCTTTAATATTTATTATTTTTTTTTTAAAAACCTTGGCGAAGCTTTTACGCGATTTCTGTTTTGGCACCGTTGACAGACTTGTCCTGGTCTACGTCCTCGTCCTCGTCCTCGGCCTTGCCATCGTTCATGGCCAATAAATCCTAATCGGTTTTGGATTCGGATCTGTTGTGGATTCGGGATTCGATCCCGGTCCGGGATCCGGACGGGAGAGGAGGCGGGGTCGAATCCCGGTTGCCTCGCGAAGCTGAATCCTTTTATAAAGACCACGCAGCTGGCGATGTGGGAACCGAGACCAGAAAGAATCCGATTCGGAAACTTTATTGGCTATTAACGTGGGCGAGGGCGAGACAAGGACGCGGCCGAGGACGAGGACGTGGACGTGGAAGAGGACATGTCCGTCAACGGTGCCAAAAAACAATTCGCGTAAAAGCTTCGCCAAGGTTTTAAAAAAAAATGATAAATATTAAAGGCTAGAAAAAATGAATTAAAAATGTAGAGCTCTCCTCCTCGATTCTCATAAGTTGCACTTAAGAAGGAACTTTCTTGTACTTAACAGCCGAGTTATAGAAAATACCTTTTGAAATTTTGAGCTCTCCTCCTCGATTCTCATTAATTGCACTTAACAAAACGTAAAATTAAATTTTAAAATGTTAAATAACAGCGCACTTAACAGAATTTAACTTTAATTCTAATGTTAACTTTAATTCTAATGTTAAATAACAGTGCCCTCCTCCTCGATTCTCATCAATTGCACTTAGCAAAACGTAAAATCTAATTCTAAAATGTTAAATAACAGCGCACTTAGCAGAATTTTACTTAAATTCTAATGTTAAATAAAAATCGCCCTCCTCCTCGATTCTCATAAGTTGCATTTAACAAGGCCCTTTCTTGTATAAAAAAAAACTTGATAATAAATATTAAGGGCTAAAAAAGTTAATTAAAAATGTAGAGCTCTCCATATTTCTCCCCAGAAAAAAATGACAAAAAATCAAAATATTTATTTATGATCAGTTTTTGATTCAGGTTGACAGAGAATCGATTGGGAAATCTTTTAAGATATTCCTCTTGAGAATCGGATGAGAATTGGCCATAATATAGCCTTCGCTTTGAGCCGTTTGTGCTTTCAAAGCATTTTTTTATTTTGTCATATTTCTACCCAGAAAAATATGACAAAAAATCAAAATATTTATTTGTGATCAGTTTTTGATTCAGGTTGATAGGGAATCGATCCACAAATCTTTTAAGATATTCCGCTTGCGAATCGGACGAGAATTGGCCATGATATAGCCTTCGCTTTGAGCCGTTTGTGCTTTCAAAGCATTTTTTCATTTTGTCATATTTCTACCCAGAAAAATATGACAAAAAATCAATATTTATTTGTGATCAGTTTTTGATTCAGGTTGACAGAGAATCGATTGGGAAATCTTTTAAGATATACCGCTTGAGAATCGGATGAGAATTGGCCATAATACAGCCTTCGCTTTGAGCCGTTTGTGCTTTCAAAGCATTTTTTTATTTTGTCATATTTCTACCCAGAAAAAAATGACAAAAAATCAAAATATTTATTTGTGATCAGTTTTTGATTCAGGTTGATAGGGAATCGATCCACAAATCTTTTAAGATATTCCGCTTGCGAATCGGATGAGAATTGGCCATGATATAGCCTTCGCTTTGAGCCGTTTGTGCTTTCAAAGCATTTTTTCATTTTGTCATATTTCTACCCAGAAAAATATGACAAAAAATCAAAATATTTATTTGTGATCAGTTTTTGATTCAGGTTGACAGAGAATCGATTGGGAAATCTTTTAAGATATTCCGCTTGAGAATCGGATGAGAATTGGCCATAATACAGCCTTCGCTTTGAGCCGTTTGTGCTTTCAAAGCATTTTTTTATTTTGTCATATTTCTACCCAGAAAAAAATGACAAAAAATCAAAATATTTATTTGTGATCAGTTTTTGATTCAGGTTGACAGAGAATCGATCCACAAATCTTTTAAGATATACCGCTTGAGAATCGGATGAAAATTAGCCATAATACAGCCTTCGCTTTGAGCCGTTTGTGCTTTCAAAGCATTTTTTTATTTTGTCATATTTCTACCCAGAAAAATATGACAAAAAATCAAAATATTTATTTGTGATCAGTTTTTGATTCAGGTTGACAGAGAATCGATTGAAGAATCTTTTAAAACATTCCGCTTGAGAATCGGATGAGAGTTGAGGAGGAGGCCGATTTTTATTTAACATTAGAATTTAAGTAAAATTCTGTTAAGTGCGCTGTTATTTACCTTTTTGAATTAAATATTAGGTTTTGTTAAGTCCAATTAATGAGAATCGAGGAGGAGGGCACTGTTATTTAACATCAGAATTAAAGTTAACATTAGAATTAAAGTGAAATTCTGTTAAGTGCGCTGTTATTTAACATTATAGAATTAAATATTGAGTTTTGTTAAGTCCAATTAATGAGAATCGAGGCGGAGGGCACTGAATAAGAATAAGAATAAATAAGAATTTTCTTCTATTTTTCCTTGAATTTATATAAAATGTATAATATTGCATACTTCTAGGCATTAATTCAGGCAGTTTTTAGAGTGAGCCACCCTAATCGGTGGGGCAAACTTTCTCGAGTGGAGCATAAAAGCTGCACGGTC
This sequence comes from Drosophila vallismaia, assembly GCA_035047325.1. NCBI lineage: Eukaryota > Metazoa > Arthropoda > Insecta > Diptera > Drosophilidae > Drosophila > Drosophila vallismaia. Next base: position 1,392,869 of record JAWNPU010000037.1, on the reverse strand, counting down.
GAGCTTTTTGCTTTGTATGAAATGTATATGCTGCCCTAGATTCCTTCTTTTGATTTCTGAGGAGCTGCACTTGAAACTGGGTCAAGTCAGCCACGTCCTAGCCTTTTTTCTGTGCTTTGCCCTTGGCAGGATGTCCTTGATTTTGAACAAACTATATATTGTGTGCCATAGGAATAGAAATAGAAAGGATGATTATAATTCAAAGTCAAAGGGTCTCTGATAAATTATTTCAATACAAAAAATATACATTTAAAGCCTTTTATGTTTATCGTTAAAAACAAGGTAAAATGTAGTAATTCATTTAAGAAATTTTGTATGAATAAATATTCTTTTCATTAAAATTTAACTCATTTTGAGAAATGAGATTTACTTGTAGAATGAACATTCTTATAAATATGAATATCTCAGAATTGTTTAAATAATTTTTTTTGTACAGCATTAAAAGATTGATATTTTCCTCATCTTTAAAACAACTTCATTTCCTTTTTTCCGTATTTGGTGTCAAGGATAATTCTGCAACTGGTTTTTCGTCTTGCCCATATCCCTGACATAGATTGGTCTACCTAAAAAATTTTGGAACTAGGTCAGTAAGTGACGTGGCAAGTTGACCCATTTGTGCCCAGAAAATTGCAATCCTACCAAGGCTGGTGGACTCCATGCTGACCTGGTTTCGTTTCGAATCTAAATTAGGTATAATTTTTCGGACGGGGGTTGTAGTTTTTCTGGGGGTTGTATTGTATGGTACATATGTTTATGCGATTGAACTTTGCACTGGCAAGAAGCAAAGTCAACAGTTTGACTGTGACAGCTGGTTGCAGCCTCTGCCCCAACCCCTTCCCAATGCCTCACCACGGCCCAGCCCAATTTCATTCGAAGCATTTATATGTCTATTGCTCCGGGTATCGGTGTTTGTCTAATGCCCATATTTGTGCCTTGTCCAAACAAAAGTCTTGCATCTGAGCAGCAAGACAATGAAAACTGTTGTCTGTTTTCCGCCAGAATTTATGACCCAATGTCAACAGCACGCACAGCCTTAGCCCTACACTGCAATTAATTTCCTTATAATACAATTATACTCAAAAATAAGGGGGGTATAATTCACCTTCTTTTATTTAAGTGTAAACCCCAACTCCTCCATTTGTGGCATCGGCAATTGAATCGTCCATTGGTGAAATCAACCTGGCCAAGGAAAGTTGCTGTCAGGTGGCCGCTTCTTGACCCCGAGTCATCGAGTTGGGTTGGTCAGCCATTCCAGCTCCAAGTTTCCCAGCACCCAGCTCCCAGCTCCCGGCTCCCAGCTCCCATCTCCCAAAAAAACACAAAACTCCAGGTCCAAGATCGCAACCAAGGTGGAACCGGTTGTCAAAACTACCAACCGACCAATGCTTTTTGTCATTCACATGTCCAGACTGCACATGACATAAATTTGTATCTGCAGCTGATTGCAGCAGTATCTTGTATCTGCGCTCATCTTTGTCTACAATTTATGCTTCCTGCTGGCTGCTTCCAAAGCCCCAGCTCTACTTAGGAGTATATCCCGCTCTCATGTCCGTGCTGACATGTTCACATCAATCAAACGACCCTGCTGGCCGTTGGTAACTTGATTCCCCATTTCATACACTATATGTACCTCCCCGTATCTTTTGTGTTTGTCTATCTGCCAGATACTCTCTGCCATACAGGTAAAAATTCTAATGATCCAAGCACGCAACTCCAAATGTCAAGGTTTCGAATTTGGAGTCGGAGCTTGAGTCGTAGTAGGAGTCCATGTCCAAGTCGGAGTTGAAGTTTTTGAGCCAGTTTGAGTCAAGGGCGATTTTCCGACATCTGCGATTTGGGTTTTGTTGTTTTGTGTTTTGGCGTTCTCGGTGTGTGTTTTTCTCTGTTGACCAGCTGACATTTTTTGATGGACATCTCGACGCGGCCTCCATGGACATTGGACAACTATGTATATGGCCAGGCTCCGTGTCCGTGTCCGTGTTGATGTTACAAGTCATGACAGCAAATTTGCCAGAGTTGACATGTGCCTCTTGTCAACTGGTTGGGGGTGAAACGAAGCAAATCTAATTAGGGAGAACTCGCAAAGTAGGGTTGTTAGATAGAAAAGGATCGACATCATTATAGATCAAAAGATACAAAAAAAAAGATACATTTAGCTAATTGATTCCAAAATTCCCAAATGTAGTTTTGTAAAACCTAAAGGTAGGTTAGGTTAGTAAGTTTTATTTTTTACTTTTGGATTTCTAGATTAATCACATCTGAAAGTGTATTTCAAAAAGCGTTTTGTGATATTAATTTTTCTGATTATTAATTGAATTTGTAGTTTCTCAAGGCTTTTCCGCCTACATAGCTTTCTTTTTTGTTCACAAGTTGTTTTTTTGCACCCCGTTTAAATCGGATATGGTCATTTAATAGCCCTCGGATTCGGTGTCTTGGTAATTTGCATGCAGCTTCCACTTTCTCGATGCATCTTCCACACCATCCAGTGGACATCCACCAGATACACTGGTACTGGGGCCCTCATCTTTTTGGGGCGATCGGGGTAATTTCAAGTTGATTTCATGCCCAACAAAGGCCGATCATTGTGGGACCTATGTAAATACCTTTGGCTATACCTAGGCATCAGCGTAATTGAATGGAACGGTATGGAATGACATACATATTTTCAAAATCCGGTTTCGAAGGCAATCCAATCAAATCCACAAACACACACAGGCAGCCAGCCACAGGCATTCGAAATTCGAATACAATTCCGCATATCTACGGGTTTAAGCTGAGTTGATAAAGGAGGGAATGAAAATAAAGATACGAAATATAAAAGCGCGGCGGCGCCCTACCAAATGCAGCTGAAAACTCACTCGCACACAAAAAAAAAAATAAAGGAGAGAGGGTAACAAAAAATAATAATACTCTGCCTCATTACAACTTTACAAAGAAATCCAAAAATCCGGTTTAATTTTCATAAAATTCCAATAAAATCACCAATCTGTAAAAAGGGGGCGTGAAACAAGGGAAGGGCGGTGGGGCAAAGGAAGAGGAAGAGCCAGAATAAGAGAAGAAAGAACTCAAGTGCAACAGCTGCTGAGAACTTTTGCAGGCCATTCCAATTGGCTCGAGTCCAATCAGAATCGAGGCCGCTGTTAGTTAACAGTGGGGAAACGGTGCTACCATATCTGAGCTCAAAGCGGAAAGAGAGAATTTTCCAAAACCAAAGTATTTATATCCCCCCAGAATCTGAACTCTGGCAACGCTCTCTTGTATGGTAGTTTGTTCCAGTTTGGTTGACCTATTTTCCAGCTTGGGTAATGTGTCAATGCGCCTGTATGCGTGTGCCTGCCTGTGACTTGCCTGTGTGTGCATGTTTTCTGTATCCGAGTATCCGAGTATCGGAGTAACTGTGTATCTATGTATGTGTGTGTGTGTATCTGAGTATCTGAACTGTGTATGTGAGTATCTCCATCCCCTTCCATCTAACGCCTATGCTTTGTTTTGGTTTTGTTTTTGCCTTTTGCGTTTTTCCTTCTTCGCTGGCTAGCTCGCTGGTTTTGTAACTCACGGATTGCATTCACATTCACTTGATGCTGTTGTTATTGTTGTTTTCTTTTCGTAACTGCGTATTTGTTGTAGCTCTGGTAACGCTCTGTTGATTCGTGTTGTTTTTGTTATTACTGCTGGCTCTGCTGCCTTGGAATTTTCACTAGAGAAATGATTAATTGAATATGTCAGATACTTCATCTTTGCACTTGGCCGACACTTCCACTACTCCACCCACCTCTCTCATCTTCCTTGCATTTCACATACAAATTTTCGTATGTTTTCCCTTCAACTCTAATCAGCATAGATTTTTTTTTTTTGATTTTGGAAAGAAAAGATAAGCTCCTTTCAACATTTCCGCTTTATCTAGCAAGGTCTTGTCCTCGATTTTGGCTTTTTAGTTGATTTCACACTTAAGCCATAGCCATGGTGGAAAGGGAAACTCTTAGATACAACGCAGTAACAACGCATAATTCTATGACGTTTCAAAAAAAAAATGCTGGCGGCATGAAAATCCCCGGAAAATCCACCCTGAAGCCATAGGAAATAAAACGCAAAAACTCCAAAACTGCAGAGAGAGAAAATTTGTTTTCTCCTCAACAAGTGATTGTAGTTTTATGAAATTTAATTAATTAAATCATGCAATTTCCAGGCTATAATAAATATATGTAGATATGTATGCTATACTTTTTAGTATTAGGATAATCCATGATAAACCCTAATTAATACAAAAACTTTAACCTACATTTAAGTATTTTTTTTTTCACTGCCTGAGGAATAAAAACTACGCAAATCTTTTGCCCCGAAAGCATTTGGACGGAGTTGATGTTTATTGAAGTTGAAGATTGAAACGCCCATCGGATGAAAATGCCTCCTGCCCCCAACCCCCCAACCTGCCATCCACCGCCCACCACCCCCTTCTCGAGTTGCTGACGTTGTCGAAGAATGCCTACAGAGGTCATTCCAAAGGCAACAACAACGCCAGCAGCATACTTACAACGCACATACAGGGCACACAGAGCATACAGAGCGCCGAAAAGAATACAAAAAACCAAAAACAAAAGCAACAAACGTCGAATATCCATCCACAACATAGCAGCATGGAATCGAAGAGACGATGTAAACAAAATCGGCTGAATTTCAGAGCACATAACAGCTAACAGCTGTGAGCCAGCCTGGCAGACTCTCCCTCACAACCTTACCAAAACCCACACATATTATGTATACGTAACGTTGTTTTGCTTTTCCAAGCAGGTAGATGCTATAGAAACGGGCCTGTAAATAACATAGCGGGGGCTCTCTCTTCCCGAGCTCCACCAAAAGAGACAGCGAGAGAGTATGGCTAAGAGAGAGAGAGAGAGCGACAGCCATAGCTGGTGTATTGTGGGGTGGTGGGGGTAACTGTATCTTCGGTTTGCTTAGCTCGCCGTTCGCCGTTCGACGTTCGCCGTTGGCTCGCCGGCGACGCGATACGAGATACATTTACAGTCGTCGAAAGCAAACTCTCGAGAGCAGACCCACAGTCGCTGTGCGGCCGAAAATCGAAATTCGAAAACAGTCAAAATAATATTGTATAGTTGGTGGAAGAGCCAGAGTCAACGGCGTTTTAGCCAAACTATAGTTGTGTTGCCATTGCAGGCCCCCGAACTGAGTAACTTAAATCTAAAAATCAGAAAATCGGAATAAGAAAAACCGAAATCAGTGCAGCAGCCGCCAAGTGCATCCCATATTGTGTGTCGTTGTGTGTGGCAGTGTGTGCGAGAGAGAAAAGTGAAACGACCGGCAGCGAAAGCAGCGCGAAAGCATAGCAAAATAAGCTCCAATCACTCACAATAACAAACAGCAGAGCAAAAAGGACAGCACAATCAGAAAAGTGGCTCAGAAACAAAAAAAAACAAAAAAAAAACTCCACATTTTATGTGACAAAAGTTGTTGAAAATTTTATACCCCGCCCCCTTGAACTTGGACTTGGACTGTGCAAGCTGAAGTCAAAAGCGGTTAAAATTGGATTATGCTTAGGCTCAAACGCAACGCCAACGCCATTCAGACGCCCAGCGACGCCGAGCATGTGAAGCTCAAGGAGAAGCCGCTCTTCCATCCGCCCCAGAAGCAGCTATTCCCGACACCGCCGATCCTGCAGCGCCTGCTGTCCAATCAGCGCCTCAACACCCGCATCACCTTCTCTTTAGAGCTCTACCACAAGAACGTGATCAAGAAATTGCCCGGAATCGGGAAGTCCCACGTCTTTAGGTTGACCAAGAACGTCTGCCAGACTTAGATCCGAAATCATCTCCAAGTAAATCCATCTCCAAATCGAAATTCTAATTCTGAAAAAGAAAACTCTTTAAAAGACAGAAAAGTGTATGAAAAAAAGTGCAAAGAAAAAGTGTCAGAGCAAAGTGCAACAAAAAAAAAATCGAAATACTCAAGTGCAATAAAAAAAAGCAAAAGTGTCAAGTGCGAGAAAATGTGGCGAGCCATGAAAGCCAAGTTCAGGCTCTAAGTTCTAGCGAAAAGAAATTGGGAAAAAAGAAAGCAAGAAACTGAGGCAAGAGGAGAGAGTAAACTATAAAACCAAAACAAAACACAACAAACTAATTTTTAGCCCCGTTTAAACCGTTTAAACCGTTTAATCCGTTAATCCGTTAATCTGTTAACACTGAACACCAAAACGTACAAATATGTCCTCCGGTCGCCGTTTAGCCAAACGCTCCATCATCGGCACCAAGGTGTGCGCCCCGGGTCCAGACGGTCTCTGGTACTCGGGCGTCATCTCGGACGTCAAGACGCCGCCCACCGCCGCCGGCAAGCCGCTGGCACCGCTGTCGCCGCCGCCGCCACCCACATTCTTGGCGCCCAGCGACACCCATCTGAACGCCGATGCGCGCTATATCGTCCGGTTCGATTTTAAGACAGCTGCCGCCGTGTCCTCGTCCTCGTCCACGTCCTCGTCGTCGTCCCCGTCGTCGTCGTCGGTGTCCTCATCCTCCTCCTCGTCGAACGCATCTCCAGACGCACCGCCGTCGGTCACCATCGCCGAGTCCCGTCGCGCCGCCAACGTTCACATCAGTCCGGCCCAGGCCCTGCGCCGCAATGCCATGATCAAGGAGTTTGGCGAATCGGATCTTATCGGTCCGGGATTCCGCTCGATAATGGGCATTCAGTTGCAGCCAGGACAACGCGTCTTCCTTACATACCTCGGCCGGGAGCAGAGCGGCGATGTGGTCCAGCACAATGCCAGCAAGGACGAGGTGGTCATCAAGATTACAACAACAGGAAATGAGGTAGGTTCCTAAATAGAGTTAGAGTATCCTTGAAAAACTTTTCTTTGAGTGTAAAAGCTGCTCAGTCGACGTCTGCCTTGTCGTCGCCATCGCCATCGCCGTCGTCGTCGTCGTCGTCATCATGAACATCATCATTGTGGGGCGGCAGGAAACTATGTCAAGGTTGGCTTGGCCCCAGCCACCACCCCCAGGCCGCAGCCCACCCCTGCTTGTTTGGGGGCACAGCATATCTATGCACCTTATGTACGATTTTATTCAGAGCATATATTTATTTGCACCCCAGAGTACAGTTTCGTTTCGTGTACACGAGTATGTGCAATCACGTTCTATGTGCAACTATGCCACAACGAACCATGCAACAGCGAGAAAAAAAAGCACAAAAAAAAAAGGTTGTTCGAGGGTCGCATTCCGCTTTTTGGCACGTAATTGGGTTACGCTCTGGGATGGCCTTCTTGAGTCTTGACCTTTTTTTGTGATAAAAAAGGTTTCCTCCTTCTTGATTAGTTAAAAAATTAAATTATTCATACAAGTTTTTCTTATTAAACAAAGATGTCTTTAAAAAATGAACCGTTCGGTTACACTTATCTTTTGCGGTGACCCCCACACAAGATCATCCATAATCTTCCAGCCACAGCCCCTTCCTATTGCGTCACTTCCATAGTCGCTCGCCAAACAAAATTAATAAATAAACGCGACGTAAAATAATTCGAGAGTGAAGCATCATTTTTGGGGAATTTATAGAAACGCCGCCGCGTATCTAAACGCGAACCCAAAAAAAAATTAAAATCTCAATGACGCTGCCGCTGCTGCTGCTGCGATTGCTAATGATGATGATGTCGTAATGAAAATTTGTTTAGAATTTCGATTCGTGAAAGAATTCGATAGAGAAGCGAGAGCTCACTCGCTCTCTAAATTCGAAATAATAAAAAGACATAAAGCCAGAGACTGAATTGCAATAAATGGCGATACAATTTCAGGGCTAAATAGAGATACATGAAAGATACATGGCAATTGGAATGGATAGATACTTCAACGCTTTACAGCTAATTATATAGATTAATTCTACGACCCGACCCGGCACTCCCTCACTCCCTGTCAACGGGCTGACAAGAAAAAGATACTTGAATACAGATACAGATACAGATACAGATACTCAGATCGGATGAACTTTTCGAATTGCGTCACAAGTCGGGCACACAGAGATGTGAATATAGATGGCAAAGATAGTTAGATACATGAGCGAAACACATGCATCTGTGAGATACATGCTCGCAAGCGGTTTGCCGGCTGACTGCGCTCTAGTAGTAGGTGCAGGCAGGGCAGGGGTACGGGTACAGGAATAGAGCCGGCATCAGAGCTGGGTTCTCCCGCTTCCTCTACCGCACTCGCTCACTTGCTTGCTTTCCCTTGCAGTTTTCTGTTTTCTGTTTTCTGTTTTCGTTTTTTTCTCTCAACTAATAACCGCTTAAAACATTCGTAATTGTTGCACACAAACGCCGCGAGATACTCGTCACATGCGCCTGCAAGATACAAAGATACGCGAGATACAGATTCAATGCCAAGTCAGCTGCGCGTATCTTTTCCGTGTGGCGAGTCGATAAATTTGTCAGCTAGCTCTAGCTGCCAGCCAGATGTGTGGGCTTGTCCCCAGCTCGATGTCAGCCCCGGTATTGTATCCAGCAGATACAAAGATACAAGTTCGGTGTTCGGCTGCCCAAAACGGGAAAAGCTGAAAAATGTGGCTGGCTAGGCTGGAAGTCTAGTTTCTTGAATGTGATTCGGAATATTTCGGCATAATCAGCTATGGAAATGTAAGCCCGAAACGAGGCAACTTACAAGCTCCACTCTATGACCTCATCATTAGCCACAAAATTCGACAAATAGCTGGAAAAGTGAAGAGCTCAAGTTCGTCGCTCAACAATTGTCTGCTGGTTTCGTAATCGAAAAATGAAACTGGATAAAAAATTAATGAAAAAAAGAGCAGGGGGAAATTTGTTACATCTATCAATAGTTGTCCTCGCTGGCATGTGATGGTCACGTGTGTGTGTGTGTATCTGTGTGTGGTGGAGCCAAACAACTCGACACAAAACCGAACCGAAATTTGTTTTCGGTTCAACTTGAGCAATTGCTTTTGTTTGCCGCACGCAGCCACATACTCGTACATAGTTGGGGAGCGTTTTTTGTTTGTGTCGGAAACGTGAGGCAATTAATTCTAAGGTTATTTCAAACGAGAAACTTGTTGCACGCACATAGCCCTAGACCCACTCCCTATACCCCATTTACATTTACATTTTCTTGTCCATGTCCATGTCCATTTCCATAGCCATTTCCATTTCCATTCGTATTTCAATTACGATGACGTATAATTGCCAGCCCATGAATCAAGTGTCCGGCAGAACGGCAGAACGGCCAAACAGCAGGAGGAGCTGTGCATATAATTTGCAAGCTCATTTAATGGAGGGCGGTGCGGAGCGGAGCGGCGCGAAGGTCCCGAGAATTAAGCTCAGCTGCCGGCCGGAATGTCGGAGATAATTTGTCAAGACTGGAGAGTCAAGACTGGTAGCCGCACTTCCTCATTGTCTGGAGTCCCCGGGGTAATTTGTAGTTTCTACCTGCCGGCCGATGTTTTGCATTTAAAATGAAATTCGTATTAACGGCATTGAAATCGACATTTTGCCTCCCAGATTTTTCAGCGCACGCAACTTTTCAAGCTCTTTCTGGGTTACCCATTTCTCTCCAGCTGATTTTTTTTTTTACTTTCATTTGGTGGCCGAATGGCCTCTCACTTTTGCTCGGCGACCCATTTCGGCCAGGCCAGAAGTGCATTTTGGCCAGAAGCTGAAACTAATGTGTCATCAGGTGAACGGCAATGACAGTGGCACTGTGGCACTGCACTGGTTTTTCGACTCTTTGAACTGATCTAAAAATAAAGTCCACTTTCGAACCGAAATCCATCAACTTGTTGAAGGTTTTCTCCTCGTTGTAAGCCGATAATTGGATGTGTGCCCAAAACAAAAACAAAAATAAAAAACCAAAAAAAGAACCAAAAACTTTCCACACCAAAAATATATTTTTGAAAGGTTTTCGGGGTGTTTTTTATGAACACATTTCCTCTGCAAATAAATCGAAGATAATTTATCAAGGGTTCGTTTTCTTATCCTCTTCAAGGACTACCCGCTGTTCCACCGATATCCTCTAACCTCTCCTTCTGTCTTCCTCCTTTTTTTGTTGTCCTGTGCATTGCTATGGTTTTATGATACCGGCAAAAACATGAATTCTTTTTCCATTTTTTTGTGTGGAACAGACTAAAAAAAAATGACTGGCAGGCAGGTCATTCTCTAATGACTAATCGACCTTGCCGGCCGGGCCACTCGTAGATCCTCTTGCAGGTAGAAAGTCGCCGGTTTTTGGCAATTTTGACTTGAACAAAAAATAATGCACTCCAATTGGAAACGATAAATTTGGTTTGTCATAAAATTCTTGGGTTTAGGGTCTTTTTTTTTGGGGAGGGTGAGGAGAGTGTCCGAAATCGGTCAGTCGCTTTTGGTGACCTTTTCGCTTTCGGTTTAAGGTTGACGGACGGGTGGCAGGCAGGTTGAACGACTTGTTCTCTGGTTTTGAATTACAAACTGCCCCGCAGAGTCAATGACTGTGGCGTCTAAGGAATGTGTCCCGGCGTTAATTTCTCTTTCTGGGGGCCTCATGACTCACACCCGCCTCACCACCCCCTCTCAAATAATAGATCAATCGAAAGGGAACGCTTACCCAACAACGCTAAAAGCTTTTGAAGCCCAAATCGAAAAACTACTTTCAAAAAAATGCATACAGCTTGTTTCGGTATCGTTTGAGTTTTGATTTCAAAGCGCCTTTTTGTTGTTTGGCTGATTTGGTTTTTTTTTTCTAAGCTTTTTTTAAGTGGCGGCTCAACCAGAAATTCACACACACACAGCACACCTGATTTCTGTCTCGGTTTTGGCGTTTTCGGTACATGCCACCTTGGTATGTGGGTCAGTTTGAAATGGGGTTTTGATTAACGCTCAAAAGAAAGACAGAGAGCCAGCCAGAAATAGCTAAAATAATAGAAATAGCAATGGTTTTTATTTAGAAAATATCTTTATCTTTTAAAGAGAAGCTTTTAAAAAGAGAAATATTTTTCTAATGCGGAAGTTTGGCTTCCAATGTGAAGCTTCATCGATGATAGGCAAGAGATTTAGTTATTGAACTGGAAGCGTTTTTTGCGCAGTATTTTTTATTGTATTTATTTTCTGCCTTTATTCACACGAAAGTAGGTTAAGTTTTTTTTATAACGCTCTTTTTTTATCTGTTTTTTTTTTTTGCGTTTGCCTTTATTATGACTTAATTTAAAAGTGAAAGCGATGAAGCTGAATTTGGGTGATTAAGTAAGGCCCGAAGGCATGGAGGGTTTTTCCCCAAAAAAAAAAGCAGAAAAAAACCAAAGATGCGAACTGTGAAAATGTATTCGACCCAAGAATAAAATATAATAAATGCAGGGCAACCTCAAAGATACAAACACACAGATACTTTTCGAGAGCGACAAACTTGCAGATAGAGATACAAATTGTTAAAGAGGAAGAGGGAAAGAGATGGCGGAGTGTGCGTGTCGTGGTCTCGTGTGCGTGCCACAGAACGTAAACAAAAATACGAATGCCGAGAAGAAGCGGAAAGTGCGAGATAAACAGAAAACAGCTGTACACACCAGCCCCATGCTGGGGGCGAGAACGAGATGGCGCTGGATGGAGCAGAAGAAGAAGCATGGGCACATCAACAACCAGAAGAAGAAGAAGAAGTTGTCCCCACAAAACCCGTTTCCAAACAGTTACGCACTTTACGCACTGGTCCGTGCACTGGTGTGTGTGCGTCTTGCTGTTTTCTTTGAAGAAAAACCGGCTCTGGGTAGCGGGTTTTGGGTCTTGGGTTTTAGGTTTTGGGCTTGGCTTCGATTCTGCCGGCGGAAATACGTCGCAACAGCACGAACACCCAAACGGGCACACACACACACACACTGGAGTACAACACAAAGAAGAAGAAGCCACGCATGAAAATTGCTTTTCATGTGGCAAAGGCAACACGGAGAACCGAAATGTGAATAAAAGAAGACGTCAACGTCACCAACTCACGTTGGCAACAATACAGTCAGCCCCCACCCCCCAATCACCAATCCCCAATCCCCACCCCCAAGACTCGAACCCATCATGGGATATTTATTCCGAGGTGCCTCAGTGCCTCAGTGCCTGCCAGTCGTCCTCTCGACCTTTTAGCCACCCCCCGTCGGTGTTCACCCTTAACCAAACCGCTTTCCCATTTTCCCCCCTTTTTATAACAATTTTGATTTTGTTTTGCGCTATTTCCGTTCTCTGCGTTTCGTTCTGCTCCCTTTTTCCCGTTTTTTTTGTTCTTATTTTCTTTTCCCGTAATGCGAGGCCATTGTCACTCTTCCTGGGGGGTAGCATTGTGGGGGGGTGGGCCTTGGGCGCACTTTCGTCTAGGGCACTGAGAATAACTGTTTCCGGTATTTGGGTCACATGAAATTTAATCAAATTAAAATGTTTCAACGCTATGCTACCCCTACCCCCTCCGACATACATAGGAAAAACTTTTTCCTTTTGCCAAATAAAAAGGGGGGGTTGTCCCGGTGAGGGAGAAAAAGGGGTGTGGATGGGGGAGGGTTGTGATTTGCATTCCATTGCTTGCAACGTTGACTTGCAACAGTTGCCCTCGTTGAGCTGCAAAACCAAATTGATTGTAATTTGAAGTGCAACTGCAGCATTTTTCACAGCATTTACCAAATCGCGTTGCAAGTTTAAAGAGCGAAGAACTGGGAAAAATTTTGCAAATTCTTTGTTAAGCTTTCAGAAAAAATGTATAGTTTCGGGGAGCATTTTCGAGCAGTGTTTTTTCGCAAAGCTGTTGACTTGATTTCAACAAATTTGCTGCCACATACTCCAACACTCCCCACTATTACCCCCTTTGGCACTGATGTACAATTGACAGAAGCAACTTGCACCCGGGGGGAATCAACAGCGGAGTCGCAGCTCAAGTGGCAGGCACATTCCAAAGCTGCAAATCCCTGGAAAGCAAGGCGATAGTAAATCTGGCACGCTTATCGTATATGGCTTATCAAAGACGGACCAATGGACGCCACAGAGTGGGGCAGGAAGTCCGATGGTTGCCGATGGCCGATGATGAAAGTTGATGCGGGAATTAATTCCGAGTGAGGAAAAATAGATATCCAATCAAAGAACAAGTTCCAATCACCAAGTTTTGATTAAAAATAAGATATAAGATAAGATATAGATTCATATTTTTGTTTAATTTTTAATCATAAAAAGACTCCATAAAGATTTCTGAAATTTTGCGAAAATTCCAACGTAAGACAGGTGGCTGGCCGAAGCTGAATTGAAAAACTTCACACTTTCTACCGCTGCTGTCTTGCCGCTTTCTACGGCATTTTAAATGCATTCAGTCAGTCAGTCAGTCAGTCATTTAGTCAGTCAGTCAGTCCGTCAATCATTTGGCCACCGGCCGGCTGGATCGTCAATTTGAAAATAAAAAAAAAAATCCGAAAATATGTTGGAAAAAAATAAAACGCAGACGAGAGCGATAGAGATAGAGAGAGAGAAAGAGGGTGGAGTGGGATGATGGCGCCAAAACAAAATGGCAGCTTCCCAAGCTCCGAAAAACTACAACGCAATATGGTCGCCATTTTGTTTTCTCACCGTTATGTTGCTCCGGCCCTATGCTATGCTCCCTCTCCCTTTGTTTCTGTCTGTGCGTGTGTGTGTGTATGTTTCTATATTGTTGTTTTTTTTCTCGCTTTTTTTTTGTTTATTTCGAGGCTTCTTCTTTTTGTTTTTTCCGTAGGCCGACGCGTAGGCGACGTCATCGCTACCCCTCCCCCAAGCGCTATTTTCGTTTATTTACATTTCGAAAGCTACACGGCACGGAAAAAAGCTTTTGAGCCGACGCACGGGCCGACTAGCCGCGTCTTCACGCGTTTTCGATGCCAATCATGCGTAAATTACGCGATTAAATTAACTTGAATGGGTTTCGTGCAGCATGCAAAAAACCTCCATAGAGGCCCCCTATTTTTTTGGGGCTACGCCTTTGCCCTGCCACTCCTCCTCGTCTTTAACAGTTTTCACCTCAAGTTTGATGCGTTTTTCTCTCCATCTCTGCCTTTGGCATACTTTATTTTCTTTGTTTTTTTTATACTGTTTTTGGCCATATAAATTCCAAGGGGCGTCTGCCGAAAGGGATGACCCACTAATGGTAATTCCCGCGAGCCAGCGACGCCCCTGGCCGTTGACAATGCTTCAGTTTCATTGGCATCTGCTACGCAATTTCTGTCGTCATCGTCATCGCTTCCATCGTCGCCCACTGCGTATACGTAATGTGAGGCTGGCGGAGTAACTGCCGCCGCCTGCCTATCTTCCCTGGTTTGTTGATTGTTTGTCGACTGTTTCTTGTTTGCCAACGTAGCGTTTTTTTTTTTGTTGTTGCTTGGCTTTGACTGCTTATCACTGCCACTCGGCCTCTCACACTTTCGATTCGCTTTCGGCCAAAGTGGCAAAAGGGCCGGATTCATTTCTACCCTCTATTATTTTGCTTTATTTTTGCTTTGTATTTGTATTGCTTCTCTGTTTCGTTTCGTTTCGTTTCGAGCAATTGCAGTCCTTTATTTATGAGTCGATTATTTGGCAAATGTTCATTCAACTGCCTCCTGGACATCGGTATGGGTGGTATTAGACGATGAAGGGGAGGTACACCTAGAGAAAATGTGGGGGAGAAACAAAAAATATACACAAATCTGCAGCTTTTTTGCTTATTTGATTTTTATCCTAAAATTGTTGATAATCAATGATTTTTTTTTTTGCATTTTTTTGCCTGTAAATATTTTCCATTTTCACTTACTCGTGGGCGTTGGCAAGGGCGTGGGTCGGCTGTGTCCGTGGGCGGTACCACAGGCACTAAGCAGTAGACAGTAGGCGGTGGGCGGTGGGTGGTGTACTGGGGCTGGGACATAAACACTGCCTACAACGTCACAGGATAAATATAGAACACTCACTGCGATGGGGACTGACTGATTCATTTCGGGGTTGCTCGCCCCATTTTGCGATGACGTCGTTTCGTTTGTGTTTTCTCGGTTCTCGGTTGCCTGTGGAGCTATTTAGCCATTAATTGAACCAATGCAGAAATTCCTTAAGCACTTGCTTCTCTGATGTGTTTTTGCGTCTGCAAAGTTCTATTTTTCGGTTGAAAATTTGTTGTCGCTGTAGCAACGCATAGAAAAACGAAAATTCCTTTGCTGTTCGACTGTTTGGATGTTCGAATGTTTGGCAGTGACAATTTTTGTGTGTTGTGCTGTCTGCTATGGCAGCCTTGTACAATGAAGGCTCGTAAAATTTTATCGCCACTAATAAAATTTAATTGAAACAGGAAACTCTCGCATAAATTGCCAGATCCGTATTGAGACATGAACGACATAAAAGGACGACGACAAGGATTCCACTTTTTGTGAATGCAACCCCGAATAGAAGAAATCCCGAATAAAGTGGGCGGATAAGGGGTTGCCAGTTTATAGGAAATGCAACTGGATATTCTCAATAAGGGGTCCGAGGTTGGCTCTGAAATTCGAAACGCTGCAAAGTTGATGATATTAGGGTAAGCCCTAAGCCCTGATATCATTTATGGTCCCCTTTTGTATTGATTTCTGTCGATATCTATTCGTTAGTCATCCAAAAACCAAAGAAGTTGCTTGGATTCCAAGGAATCCTCAAGTTAGTCATCGGTACAAGATCCTCCTCCGTATTACCCATATTACTCATGACTCTACCGATCCGTTATGAATACTTTTGTGGAATTTAAATTATGCATAACAAGGTCATAGATTTGTTTGGAATAAAACTCACACGACTTTTGGCAGGCTCGTGAGGCATTTGTATTTTTTATTGTTACCCGATTTCGAATTTTTTACTACGTATTTTTTTGGTCGGTTCTCCCGGTGTTTCTTCTGCGTTTTTTTTTTCCCCGATTCCCGATTTTTTTTTCGTTTATACGCCCATTTGGGTTATTCAACTTTCGGGAACGAGAGCCGTTGATCCCGTTCGACTCTTCCAAAATTTTTGTTTGGGTTGCTGTGTTTGTGTTTCTCTGTTTTCGGTTTTCTGTTTTTGGTTTTTTGGGTTCATTCCGGGAGGGGAACAAACGCATTTACATATTATTGATTCCCTGCTTTTTGAATCGCCCCAATTTGTTGCTCTGGAATTTCAAAACTGCACTCTTTTGACACTTGTCCGGCTCATATACGGGTATGTTTCCCCTTCATTTGCTTTCGTTTTGTGTTTTGCGAAATTATGTAATAATTTGCAACCTGAATGAGCCAATTGTTAAGCCTTGAGTGGATAAATACATTGGAAATTGGAATTTCTGTGTGTGGCTTTTGGGGTTTGGGGAAGATAAAAAGGATTCCAACCTTTCTCTCTCTCTCTCCTCTCAGGGCTGTGTCTCTTGTGTCTCTTTTTCTGAACGAACAGCTGCAGCAACAGGTGATCCTTGCGGAGCCTTTAGGTTTGTTGTGTCTGGGCCTGCCCCTTGCCACCGCCAGATTTTTCGATGAAGGTCAACAAACTTGGTGGTGGTGGCTGCGACGTTCAACGAGTGGCAACGAACTCAATCCCTGTCTGCGTTCTTTCCTTTTTATACAGATTTTTTTTTTACGTGGCGACGGCCGGCGTCCAACGAAGCCTAAAAATCGTAATTTGAATCCAATCTTCTCTGCTGGGGGATTCTCTCGAAAAAAAAAACCCACAGCGAGTAGTCGCGGCTATCAAAACAGAAACCATACAAGTGTAAGACGATGAGGAATCGGTTCGGTTTTAAGAAGTCCATTAAATGGTATAACCGACATAAAAACTGGGACCCAAATGCGTGTCAGATTTAATTTAACTATTAAAAAAGGTAGAGCTGGGAGAGGGTATAGGAAAGAATAGCTGATTTCGTCATAGGTCCCAAAATATGCCGGTTGTCGGTCAAGAAACTCAGGAAAACAAAACCAAAAAAATAAATAAATAAATAACTATGAGACAATGACTCGGCTTGGATACAATTCGAGGCTGCTTGTTGCTGGGCGCTTCCCGGGTTCTTGTGACCATCCATCCGTTTCGGCCAATGACGAAATAGCGCGGGGCCGGTTCTCTTCTGTTTTTGGCCTGGTTCGAAGTCTGCAAGTGTCTTGGGAAGCTGTCAGCTGGTGGTGACTCCGATTTTGATTCTCCGATTCTAAGGGTGATTAATAAGCACTGGAAAACATTATAATTATGGTTATAAATGATTGATTCTTTGATTGGTTTCGATTAAGATTTTTAGTTTAGTTTTTTTTCACTGCATTTTAACTTCCTGGATAAAGTTGTTCTATTAGCTGTTTGTTTACATTGGACTTGGTTTGCTTCAACGAGCTGATTGTGTACGTGATGGGGCGTTGCCGCGGGTTCATAGATCAAAGCTGCGGGATTAATCAAAGTTTGTCCACTTGACATCACCGACACGGAGGGCGGTGGGTGGAAGCAAAAACTTCATCTAGGGTGGTGACCCTAGCCCCCGGGCTTTTGGTCTAGTTGACCCAGTTGCAGTAGCCGACCCAGGCAACCCAGGCCGAGCCACCAAACAAAATACTTCCATGCTCGGTTGGCAAGGAACGAAAATGGGTCAAAAACTCGATGTGCGATGTGCCGGCAGGGCAAACTTGTTGTTATGGCTGAAATGGAAGCCTCAATCAGCGGCATGCAAATTCCCAACGTAAACAAGGCGAACAAACAGACGAACCGAAGACCAGGCGGAATGGGCCAGGCAAATTATGACATACATTTGTTTTTTTTTTCGACTGAATCTGAGGGGAACAGGAACGCAGATATCATCAAAACATGGAATCCGCATGGATTGTGGTCGATTGAGTTCGTGTTTAGACGATGACGAGGGACTAAGGGGAGTGGCAACACACACACACACATGCCACAGTACCTCCTTTGAAGGCAACTCTTTAGGTTGCGTTGCCAGCGAATACGAATATTGCGTAGCCGACAGGGTGACCAACTTTAAAGTCACAGCGCTGCCTCGCTTAAGTGTGTCACTGCATTCGCTTATATTTTCGCTATTTTTTTTTTTTGTTTTTGCATCACACGAAATAGCTGGGAAAGAAAACAAAAATTGCTGTGCTACTTTTGGCAACTTTGGGGAGTCACTCGAGTCCCAGTCCATGCAACAAGTTATTTTCGAAACCAGAATGAAGACACATTACCAAGTTTTAGTAGAGAATTCTTTTATTTAAATATAAGTTTTCTGTAAATGTTGTGTGTCGTGTTTTTTTTTTCTGGCTTCCATTAGGGGGCAGTGCGTTAAGCATAATAAACAAACGCCCACTGAAATATTTGATATGCTAATGCAGTAATTGACAAAGTCATTATGCAATTGTAAGTTGTAAGTTTTTTCAATGTACCTGAGTTGTAGCCCCGGAGACTCCCCGTTTACTCCAAGAAAATATGCATTTGAATTCTTTGAAGTTGGGCAAGTCTGTGTGTGAATTTTGTGGCTTTACTTTTCCCAAGATGAATTGTTTTCATATGGTACGAGTATATTCCCTAATATAACGTAAATATATGTACAAGCATTCAATCTTTCAGCAGAATATAAGAAAACAGACTCATTGCCGCGACGAGGCGAAAATTGCGCAATTTAATTGCTGCTATAGCTGGCTTTTTGATTGAAATTTATGGCCCATGTTGTCCTCCGTTTATTCCTATTTTCATTTCTAGCCTCATACCTCCAAGGCGGACCAAAAATATGTTATGTTGGTCAATGCAATGCTCCGAACCGTTGTGGAGATGCTCCAATTGGGAAATTACATTATTCATTTGTTTTCAAGTGATTTACAGGGAGAGCGCGAAGCAGCATAATGGAATTGATTGAGATATTCTATCTCGTAGATTTTCAGCTGCGTAGTTTGTTGTTTGTTCGCACCTCATCCGAGGCGTGTATAGCTGAGCTATTTCTCTTCCTATGTAATACCACAGCTAGTGAGTGCATTCATTCCCCATCGACCAACCGACCGACCGACCGACCGACCGACCGAGTAAATATGTTCTGATACATATTTAGATGGCAGCTAATTGAAAGGCGAACGGAGGAAAACATTTGCATAGAGCTGCTGAGCTGCTGAGATGCTGAGCTGCAGAGCTTGTGAGCTTGTGAGCTGCCGAGCTGCCAGATAATGCAATGTAACGAAAGGCAAGAGGCAAGCTCAGGCGCACAAAGAGTGGCCTAATTAGTGTCAAGTGTTGCCCCAACAACACCAGAGGCAGCAACAACGATAGCGACGACAGCAACTTCAATGAAAACGACAACATCGCTGACAATGGCCAGACAAAAGAGGGAAGTCAATTAGAAAGATACAAAGCTGGGGATATGGGCATATGAGGATGGGGATGGGGATGGGGATGGGGATGGCTATAGAGATGGGATTGGGATTTAAATTCGGCTTGTAATGGAGAGTCTGGCAGCGGAGTCTGTAGTATAAATTGCAACAGAAGCATAAAAAAGCTAGCAAGCAGCAAACAGTAGCTAAAAAAGTATCCACAAGTTCGCTTTGTTGACAGCCAGTGGGCGCGCTCACAAAACGAAAAAACAAATCGAGGCGATTGTTGCCACTGCTGTTGCTGTTGTGCTGTTGCTGTTGCTGTTGTAGCTATTGCTATTGCTTCGGACTGAATCATGACCCAATAACCCAATTTTCCGATTGCCCCCGCTCGCTCGCTCGCTTACCCGGCAACCGCAATGACAACTGCAAGTGGCCCCAACACAGCAACACCAACAGCAACAGCAACAAAATGTATCTCTCGGATACAAAACTCGGATAGGCTTAGAGCTTAAAAGCGTAAGCTGCCTTACTCGTTGGCATTGAATATTTTTTTTTCCAAGGGGGTGTTGCCACGGGGGGAGGCTCATCATCAGATTGAGGAAGGTGAACGTGGATTTGCGAATGCATTCGCACTCGCACCAGTTTTTTATCTTACAAACAACATAAGGTAGTTATTTTTTTAGAAACTGTTCAAAAATTACAAAAAAAAACACAAAAGATTGTGATGGAAAACTATGGTTTTCTTGCGGTTTTTTAATCGGGTTTGTGGTTGGGTTTTGTCATAGGCTTTTGAATTGGAATTCTACAACTATATGCTTTACGATTATAAATATTAGATAGTCTTTATTTTCAGTGCACTGCAACGGAAGACAAAGCAACCTCACAGCAAAACAGCAATAAATAAGCTTATTTTTAGTTAACTTGTTCAATGTTGTTTGCTGTTTTTCTGTTCGTGTTTTGTGGCGAAACAAATTTCGAGAGCACAAGATGCATATCGAGGAATGTACGAGTACTCGTATATATCTCAAGTGCCGCACTCCGGCATTAATTAGGCCTCAAGTCGGAGAACTCTGAACCCCATTCTTTAAACTGCATTCAATAACAATTGCAAATCCAATATAAGCTACTCGGAAGTCTGTCTTTCATTTTGAGCTTCATTGCAGCATCAAACATTTATTAATTAAATTGTCAAATATATTGCACTGGCAGAGATTTTCATGGGAAAGAGATTTTCGCATCCCAAAAGCCAGCCACTTTTGGTTTATTTCAATTTACATTTTGTCCCATGTTCAATGTTGTCCGGAATTTAATCCGAAAGTGTCAGTGCAACAATGTTAAGCGAAATGAAATTAAAACAGCTTTAATATCTTTGACAATCCAATTAGTTGTGATTTTGTGTTACTTTCGCTCCGAGCATAATCCAACCGATGTCCGATGTCCGATTTCCAATATTTACCCTGGCAAATGCAAACAAAAATACATAACATAATACAATATTTTTCGTGGGCTTTAATTTGGAATTTATGACGTATATAAATTTTAATGAGTGGTGGCACGCCTTGAATTTTGAATGCAAAGCCTTGGACGAAACGAGACCCCAAACTGGACTTGTACGGCGATTGGCTTATATATTTTTGTGTGTCCGGAATGAATAGAATGGTTTAGGTTTTGGGCCAAAGTTTAGCTCCGGTCTCGACAAAATCAAAATAAACAAAATCCAAATAGACGAAAGACGCAAAACACACGCATATTTTTAGCCTCACTTTGCATGCTGCCATCACGTGCTGTCGCCTGAGCTTGAGAATTATGTTTGAATTATGTTGATTTTATGTGTGTTCGAGATATAACAAAGTAAATGGTTTCATTTTTTTGAACAGAAAACTCGATACGAGTGACGTCTGATGTCCGATGTCTGACATTACCTGGCAGCCCACTGAAAAAGCCAACAAGGAAACGAGTTGGTTACGACATCAATTTTCAAATGTATCTAGAAAGCAAATTTTGGAGCAGGGGCTGGGGTCGGGGGATACACAATAATAAAAAAAAGGTTGACTCATAAAAAAAAGCCCTCAAAGGTATTCAAATTTTTTCCATTTTCTTTGGAACTTTAATCTCTTAATATCAGGTTTTAAAATTAGTTTAGTTTTTTTTTTATTGAGAAACTTGGAATGGGAGGAGGCTGCCCCACGGTGTATTCCTCCCCCCTGTGTTTATCTACAAGTTTACATATGCCCCTCGCGGTTCTAATTCTTTTTTTTTTCTTCGTTTTTTGTTATTTTTTTTACATAGTTTCCGTTTCGTTTGGCTCCGTCAAACGTTTTTTGTGTGTAGGTGCTTATAAAACGAATTCAAGGTTGATTACCGACATCAGCACTCGTGTGTGTTCTCCCTTCACCGCCCCCTACCAACCTAGCCGCCCCCTAGCCGCCCCCTAGCTGCTCCCTAGCTGCCCCCTCATCTTGCCCCATCCCCACCAACCACTATCACCTTCGTGAGTTGCTGATTTGGACGACATATGAAAAATTCTCGTGGCATGCCTGCCTGCCTGGCAGCGTTTACTCTAAATAAATAAGGGCCCAATGCTGAATTCTTGCTGTTCTATTTATTATTATTAATTTTTGTATTTCGTTTTTTTTTTTTTGTTGTTTTTGGTTCGTTTGTGGTTTATTTTATTATTTATTTATGTGGCCAGCCAGCCGCCTAGGCGAGCTAGTTTTTTATCGTTTGTGCCGATTGTGCGTTTGTTAATTTCATAAATTAAGCTGCCATTGTATCTGGTTGTGGTGTTGGTTGTGGGTTTTTGTAGTTGATTGGAATAATGGTAAGGGGTAAAGGGCAACGGTCCATGTAAACATAAAATATCTCTCCTGAAATATATATAAAATACAGAAAACTATGTACTCTTGATTGTGTCGTTTGAAAATATCGCCAGAACTTGACTCCAATTTATTTATCAATCTCCAGCCCTCAACAACTCTTTGAATACTTTGTGTATTTTTTTCCCCCATTTTTTTGGGCTCTTTATCAGCGTTTTGTAATTTCTGGTTACCTATGCTCTACGCTGTTCAAGGTGAATTATATTAAATAGAATTTCGTTGTTTATTTAGCTGTAAATGGGCTTTTGAGCTAACAAAAAAAAGCTAAAAATAAGCTTGTGGGCAGATCCAGTAGATCTTCCCTTTACATGGAGAAGGCCAGAAGAGTTTCGTAATGAAAGAAAGATAAATATACAAATCGTTCAAAAATATCTTCGTTATTTACAAAACTTTTCTCTATTTTTTTTACTTTCAGGTAAGCATCTGTGGTACTTGAAACGCTCTAAGACAACATCCGGTTCCTGTTTCGGAGTCAAGGGTCAGGTAATCAATGATTTAAAAGGTAGTTGTCCTGCTCTTGAATCATCGTACACGCGCCAGGTTGCACCTCAGGTTGTGCAACGCCAGTCAATGAAAGCTACCTGTGCCCTCCCCTGTCTGTCTGTCATGATAACGAAAATAAAACTGAAAACTATTAACTTTTGAGCAAGTCTCGACAAAAATTAACAACTATAGCCGGCGTTTGTAGTTTACGTAAGTGTAAAAATACTTGTACAACAAAAAAAAACTGCAAACTGCAACCTGCAAGCCGGCACAATTATTTGTCATCTAATTTTAGTCGATTTACTCAACTTCCTCTAATAAAACACAGCAGAAAGTTATAGAAAGTTAGATAGATAGAAGAGAGCTATCTTTTAGTTGAAGACTAAAAAACCAATCGATTAGCCGACACCTTGAAGTTTATCGAATATGGGCGGGGCAAGGCTGACCTTGCTGGGCGAGGTCGCAAGGCCCTCGTTACTCGCCGGATTGCGGTTATCAGTGGGTGGCAGCGTGTGGTAGCGTGTGGCAGCCGTGGCAGCAATAGCAGTGGCAAGATCGCACCCCCATAATATGGTAAATGCAACCTTGGGGCAACAGCAGACGCCAATGCAAAGCGAAGGCGAGCCAGTGGCATAAATGGAACTGACATTGGCTATGCAAATGCATCTATGCATGCGAGAGGGTAGCTCAATTAGTTGTAGTTTGTGATTAAAATTCATTCGATATTAAAATAATTGTTGTAAGCTTAACACTTTAAATTAATATGTAAGCTGCACTGAAGAGTTGTTAACATTTTTATGAGGTACTAGGTTTTTTATGGCCTAAATGCTGGAACTAAATAGTCATAAACGTTTCGCTCAACCCCCGTGCTTATTCGATTCAGCATTTGCTAAGTGTTGGCCGGATTTTGGCACGTTTTTGCCCGACTTCGTCCAAGCGGGTATTGTGTTTTGTGTTGATTTTTTTTTGTTTTGTGTTCTTTTCTGTTCATTTTTGACCAAGGATGAGCTTGGCGACAAGGCCACCTATCACTCGTACCACACCCTTACCGCCCCCTCATTTACCGCGGAAGGCTTGCGGGTTGAGTGCATTTTTTGCCCAGACTGCTGCTAATCCGTCGACATTGTCAGCTGAAATTCCCTTTAATGTCATTTCCCAGTTCGGACACATGGCTCTCTCATCGCGCTTTTGGCCATTTCCAAATACCGTCTAATGTTGCCTGGCTAAGAGGTC
The DNA here is from genome assembly GCA_035047325.1 of Drosophila vallismaia. Lineage (NCBI taxonomy): Eukaryota > Metazoa > Arthropoda > Insecta > Diptera > Drosophilidae > Drosophila > Drosophila vallismaia. Next base: position 1,369,029 of record JAWNPU010000037.1, on the reverse strand, counting down.
TGCCACCGTCTGAAAGCTGCCACTGGGCGAGGAGGAAAGTTGTGGCACCAAGTTTATTTCAAAATGTAGAACCTTAAAGCCTCGTTTCAAGATGTATTAAATTTATTACTATTTTCGCTCTGTGCACGTACCTGATTGCGGTTTTTACAGTTGCACAAAAGTTTCCCGCAATCATCGTTCATTTAGCTCGATCGTCGCTCACCCATACAGCTCCAACCCGCAAAAGCCCCCGGCGGATCCCCACCCAGCGAGAGGGGGGCATCCGTGTGTGCCTAACCTTGCGCAAATATTGCGGATTGACCTTTACATAAATAAACGCTCAGTTGCAGTTCAGCCGACTTGGCAGTTGCTGTCGTCATATGTGGAAATGAATGCGATTTTATTGCATTGCTTTTCAATTGGGAATCGTATTATTATCCCCCAATCCCCCATCTTGTGACATAAATTAATGAAATAGTTCGGTTTTTGTTTGAAAAGCCATCAAAATCCGCTTCCAAAATTTGTGCTCTGCACTTGCTAAGCTACTTAGCCATTACAATGATGGAAATTAGCGTCGGAGAAGGAGCAGAGTGCCGAGTGCCGAGTGCCGAGACAAACAACAACAAAAGTGACGTCAATTTTAATGGCATTTTAATGGGTTCAGTTCGAGTAAGACTCAAGGAGAAAGACACGCTCAAGGTAGTGAGTAGCAGCAGCAGTAGTTGTCAGTGCTTACTGGTAACAAGTAATGGCAAGACGACGACAGTCAGACCGAAAGGAAATGAATTTCTTTCTTTTCCAGAGACAGAGCCATAAATGCCAAATATGTAATTTGCATTTAATTTGACATTTGAAGAGAGTCTATGGTCGTTTCGGCAATTAGACTGACATTGTAGCCAGGTAGTTGAGGTTTTGGTTTATGTTGGGTTTCGGGTTTTCGGTTTTAAGTTTTGGGTTTTGAGTTTTACGTGTTGGGTTTCAATTTTAGATAGATATCTAAACTGACAAAAGGAATGATGCTTACCCAGGCATTCTTCTGTTTTTGGCCAAAAGACTTTCACTTGTGGACAAAATGCAGCCGGCTGGCCAACCATCCATCGAGAGTTCATTTCCCCGTAAGTCTTCATCGGGTTTATTTACCCTGGCCAGGGGGTTTCACATTTCGCTTTGCTATTTAACCGCTTTTTATGACAACATCTCCCACCCGCTTTTAGCCAGGTTGTCAAGTGCAGTGGCGGTGGCAGTAGCAGTGGCAGTGGCAGTGGCAGGATTGCAGCCTGTTTCCGCCCTAAGTTACCTTTTGAAATTGTATTAAGTTTCAGTGGAAAGAAACGACTTTTGTTTATCCCTCAAAGTAATACCGAGGCCCTTTGTAGTGCCGCCAATCTCGCTGCAAAAGGAAAGAAATTTATATTAATTAGTCGAGTCAAAGCTAAAGTGAGAACTTTGTCGGCACAAATTCTATTCTGGCAAAAAGAAAAAAGGTTTTCCCTCATGCTCAAGTGCCCTGAGTTTGCTTTGAACCTAATCCGGGAAATGGAAAGTTGTTTTGAAAACGCCTTTTTGCAGTTGATAATTAACATAAATGCGAAAAACTGAAAACTGCAATTTTTGAGCGTTTCCATAAATTATGGTGGCATTTAAAAGGCCATAAAAATAAATTTCTTAAAAGGTTATTACTTATTACCGCTTCTTACTTACCATCCGAGCAGAGCAGCTATTTTTCGGCTGCTTCTTAACTTGTTTTATGCATAAGCACAAGCAAAAAAGCATAACAAGAAATATTGTAAAAAACCACACAGAACAAAGCGGGGAAAAGCGAAAATTTAGCAAAATGTGAAATGTCTTTTAGCGCGTCGTTTACAAGCCATTTCCATTTTAATTTTAACTGCATTCGACAGCATAAAACAGTTGTTAAAAGCAGCCGAGGCAGCAACTTGGTTTAAAAACAGAATTGCGTGTAAAGTCACTGCAACAGCAACTACCAATAACCAACTACCAACAACCAACTAGCAACAAAGTGCGCGAAATATTCGCACTCTTACTGGTTTTATTGCATTTTGCAGTTGGCCATTTCTCTATTTCTCCACAGGGGGTTTTCACTTTTTTTGCAACTCCCCCAACTCCCCGACTCAATAGCTTTTGGCGTAATTATGAAACTTTTGCATTTTAATTGGATTTTTATTGATCTTACGCACGTGATGCGGTGGTCAGGCCAGACAGACATACAGACAGACAGACAGACAGACATTTCTTCGGTTTCCGATTGCAATGTGATTAGGCAAAAGCCGATGCTTTTGGCCAAAAACGAAAAGCAATATGGGCCTAACGGTGGACCGTAAACGCGTTGCCACCAACAGGCCCAAATAGACAATAGAGGAAATCGAGGAAAAACTATGGAAAACTCGGAAAAACTAGGAAAAAAAAACTATGAGGAAAAACTGCAACTTAACTGCAATAGCTGCAGAAATGCTAATGGGAAAACGTGAGCTTAGCTCTCGCTCATTATTTCAATTGCGTTTCTTGGACAGTTGAGGCTGCAAAGATTGCCTTTGGGGATATTTCCTGGGCTTGGCCAAGAGAAATCGCTTGCAATACCCTTAAATATAGAGTTTAATATTATTCTGTTCGTTTCAGGCCAATCATTTCCTTTGTCACAGCTGATAAATTTCATTGAGAGCGATATGCCGATTTGGAAATGAAACCATAAATGGAAATCCTGGCCAGCTGTGCATCCACCAACCCTCCTCCTGATCCGTTCGTGACTCTATTACAGTGTTCCCCCCCATTGTTTTCCCAGTTGCAATGCAGTTGCAAAACAGCAACAAGTTGTGGCGTGCGTACCATTTCCATTTCCATTTCCCAATCCGATAACCGGAGAGCGATATGTCAATCAATCGCCATGGCTATATGGCGGTGTGTAATTAACTGGTCGACTGGTGGACAATCAATCACTTAGTAGTTAACAAATTCATGGCTGCACGTTTTATGGGCTTTAATTAGTTTGTTAAGAATTATTTTTGAAAATTATCTGGCATACATTTTATCGTAAAACAGCCATTAACTCGTTGCAAATGCGATGAGTTATTATTCACGTTTATTGCCCTCAGTCACAGCCTCAGTCACAGCCTCAGTCACAGCCTCAGTCCCAGCCTGAAGTCAAAGTCGAAGTTGAAGTCATTAAATCAATGAACTTTACTGAAATATAATGGCTTGATATCAGATTTATAACCAGGGCATACACTCCCTGCGACTTTAACGGTAAACTCTGACTCAAAAGCCATCCCAAAAAAAAACAGAAAAACACAAAAAATTTATAACGCTCAACCGGTTCAAGCTTCAGATACTTTTATATCTCTCGCTTCTCCGGGCCAGAAATATATTCCAAAAATTCTGGCTGCCAGCCTTCACCTGGGTTGCCCTTTTCCTCAGACCTGGACAGAGTTTCGTAATTGAAGAGAAACCGAGAATGCCAATGAAATGCCGAAAAATTGGAAAGTTATTACGTTTAATTTATGGGTCAAATGTGCACTCACCGCACTTTTCCCTTTTTTTTGGGTCTCGGCTTTGGGTTTGGGTTTGCGTCACAGATTTGAAAGTCAAGATACGGGTTAACTTCTCCTGGGCCACGACCCTAATTTATATGATTAGCGACTGCGTAAAAGTATGCAGATAAGACCCGAAAATGATTCATTCAAGTCGATGAGGAGCAGGCCTTAAGTGGGTCACCCAGAGGAGGTGTACGACGACGAAATCAAATCCAAAAACCAAACAAAAACCACCGAATCGTTAAACAATGTTGCCGCTGCCGCTTGCAGCTTGCTGCTTGCTGCTGTCATTTGGCAGGCGTTTCGAATTACAGCAAACAGCTCCTTTTACAGCTCCGAGTGCAACACCAATGTGCAATATGCAAAATCCAAAGGCAAACGAGGAGCGAGAGCTTGAAGCTCGAAGGCAAAGCAATGTCTAAATTTCCAAATACGCAAAAATGCTAAAATGGCACGCCAACTTTTGGTGTTTGTCTTTTTCTTGATTCGAATCGATTCGATTCGTTTCGTTTCGTTTGGTTTGGTTTGGTTTTGTTTCTCTGAATATTTAAAGGTGCCTGCTTGCAACGCAACGCAGGAAAATGCTTTTCGAAAAATTGGAATTTCAAATTTAAGTTTCACGTGAAAACCGCCAAATGGCGGAATGCATCCAGGACTCGGCCTGAAGCCGAAAGAAGTGTGTTGGCCATGTCTGGGAATCGTTTCGTATTCACAGACCGAACTCTTTGGTTTTTTTTTGTCCAACCGCCTTGTGTACATCTGATTTTAAGATACAATGTGGCGGGTCCAGGCTGTGGCTTCTTTAATTAAGTTACAGGACGTCCCGATGAAATTATTATTGAATCCGGGTGTGGCTCTTTATTTATGGTATATGCTTATGTCTGTGGCTGTAGCTGTAGCTGTAGCTGTAGCTGTAGCTGTGGCTGTGGTTAATTACAATGCAATTGTCAGCAGCAACATACCCAGAAGATGCAATTTAATTAAGCTGTCCAGGACAGAAGTCCCGGACTCATTGTTGTGGTCAGTTTACAGGGGAAGTTGCACAAGTTGCAAGTAAACACACTGCCTACGGTGTTATGAGGCATCCAATTATCTTCTTTTAATGCCACATTTAAATGAAAAAACCGCATTATGAGCAAATGGGTCCAATGAACCAAAAAAACATGAAATAAAAGCGTTAATTTAGAGGTGAGATCGTTGTCGGGTGACTAATGCCACGACCACCACCCGATCTCGGATCTATTGGCCTTATCGGCGATCCCGGCTATAAACAAAGCGAGAAACACCGAGCAAATTGGCCAACCAACCCGCTGGCCAACAGTTATGACCATTTAAGCCCAATCTACGAGCTGGCATCGCGAAACGCGAATCGCGCTCCATAAATATTCAGAGAGAAGGAGATTGATGAGGCAAATTGATTTGCGGGCGAAGCATCTCTCAATCTATTGCAAAATTGAGTGCATTGGCGAGAATTGATTGGGCCAGTGGCCGGCTTTTGACATAATTAATCCACCAGTAGAAGTTTTTGGCCATTGATTTATGGCCCTGCCCCTGCCCCTGCGCCTGCCTCTGGACTGCACTGCATGAATATTGAAACATATTTGCCTTTTTCGCAGCAGCTTCTTTGTTTGCCAGCCAGTTGGCAGTTGCCAGTTGCCGACCAATGCACACACGCATTCTGGCGATGCTGCCAAAGCGAAAACCCAGAAACTCCGGGCATAAATCAGTTGGCCAGCTACCGGGCTTTTTGGCCAACCGGTCTTCGGTCTCCGGTCTCCGGTCCTGTCCTGCCCCTCGTCGACCCTTCGAGTTATGCCGCACAAAGGGCTGGATCTGCATCCAGTTTTGACATTAATGTTGGCATTGGCAACACAAAGGACAGTCGAAGACCGACCAACCGACCGACCTGAAATGCATTTTTCGGTTTGGCGTATTTCGGAAGCAGAAACACCTTAAAGGTTTTCGGAAGAAACTTAAAAAGTCCAACGAACGAGGCAGCTCTTATTATTTTCTAGAAAGTTTAATCAAAATTTGTGCCATGGGAAAACTAGTATATTTTTGATGTTTCGCTTTTTTATTATTTGGTCTCGTGAAGTTTATGACAATTTTCAGTCTTCAGTCTACGGTCTTCGGTCTGTGAGAATTCTTTACGATTGCTCGTAAAGCTGCAGTGGGGAAAATTGCTTTCATGCCACATTTAGCAGCCCCAAAATGATTTCCTCAACTTCTCGGCTCGGCTCTGTGTTCCATTTTAAATTTATGTTTGTATTTTCTAGTTCTAGTCAAGAGAGCTCTCAAGTCCTTTGAATTACGTTCTTTTTTATATGCGAAACGGAAACCGAAAGTATTGCACGTTTGACAGTTTGTAGAGCAAACTACGTGACATGATAATCCCCCTGAAATAGAATTTTATTTCAATAAGTCGGACACGTCTCATAAAAAGAAACGGGGCCAAAATAATAGGAGGAAAAATGAGTTCAAGCTGAAAAATAAAGATCTTAATTAAAATGTCATTTCTGAATGAGTAAGATGTCTTTTTTTAATCCGACTTTTGGCATTTTATAAAGCAACAAGGGTTGACATTTGAAAGTATTGATTTTTGAGTTATTAAATCTGATCAACTTTGTTCTCTTTCATAAAGTGCAAAATTAATTATTATGACCTGCAAAAAGGTGCACAATTATGTTGCACAAACAACTGCAATCCAGCTACTGCAACGCCCCCGAGACGGCCCCTTTGAGCCAACTTGTTGCATTGCATCAGGTTTTAAAACTACAACCAAGGCAACGGCTAATACCAAGCGAATGTGGCTACAGTGTGTTTTTTAATTAATTGCCATCATAATCATGCACCGAAAACCGAAAACTGAACACCAACAAGCGATGGTGGGAGGAGCTTTTGGACTTTATGTGCGTTTCATGCAGTTTCACTTTTTTTTTTGCCGTCGCCGGGCAAACAGTTCGTTTAATTAAGCAACATTTTTCGTATGCAAACACGGCGTATGAAATACAGATAATTAAAAAATGTCAAGAGCTGCAGGAAAAAAAAATTGTATTATTAAAAAAAAAAATCTGTTGCGTGTTCAATCATCAGAACCGCCACCGTCAGTGCCACAACCACACAGCCACAGCCACGAAAACAAGAAAAATAAACCACAATGTTCACAAAAAATTGAAAGTCAAAACAAAGTTTTGGAGCTGGAAATTTGAATTTAATTGTTGCCGGCAATGGTTTCATGGCCAAGTCTTGTTGCTGCACTTTTTGTTATTGTTCTCGCTTCTCGTTTGTTGCCAAATAAATTTGCATAATAACGAATCATAAATTGCACAGCCATGTATCTGTTTCTTGTTGTTTTTTTTCGTCAGTTTTTTGTTTTGCTTATATTACTACATACAACATATATTACACAATGTTGCTTATATTAAATTTGGTTTTTCCTCTCTTTTATTTTCAGGTAAGACCCGATTTCTAGACCTGAAATTCTGCTTCCGCCGGACTTAAATCTGCACGAGACTGCACGCTGCAACTTCCGTTGTGGCAGCCACAAAAGTTGCATAATTTCATGCGCATGAGGCAAATAATCATAATCATTACGCATTCGAACCCTTGTCACCCTCAGCCCTCTTCTCTGTAAAAGAGAAAGGGTGTCATTTTTTTGCTTAACATTTCAATTTTTCTCACATTTCCAATGGCTTTGGGTACGCGATTTTTTTTCTGCACAGCATTTGCGTGACTTTTGTCAATAACTTTGCTCTCCTATCGCACTGTCTCATTACGCTTACATGAGTGTGTGTGTTGGTGCAAGTCTGGGTGTGTGAGTGCGACTGTATACGTGTTTGGGTTCAAAGTGTCATACATGGATTTCCGCATATTTCATGTGCCCGAGAGTCGAGAGTCGAGAGTCGGGAGCCGCAAGCCCAAGCATTGCATTCCCATTTGCCGTATTTTTATGTTAATTTATTTGAATTGGGAAAAGTCGACACAAAAGTTTCTGGCGTTGTTCAGACCAAAAAAAAATAAAAAAGAAATGCCAGAAACGGGACTTTTCTCGCGCTGCCAGTGCAGGGACTTAATGACCTGCCCATGGCCCGAACCCCACCTGGCTCAAAGGGTCTCACCCTTTTCCACGCACTTGTTTGGCACTCATCCAGAACGGGAACGGGAACGTGAACCCGCCCCTGTCCCAGTGCTTGGTAATTCATAATTCAGTCACATTTATTGTGGCTCCCAACTTCCGGCCTCAAAAGCTCAAAAAGATTGAGAAAACCTTTTGACTAAAATCTAGATTCCAAACATTAAATTGACACACCACCCAAGATAGTTAAAAAATTAATAAACCTGAGTTACCGAGTAGCCTGTACAGGTTTCTCACTTAAATTTAAATGTTTTTTAATATCCCCAGCCATAAACGGCTGCAGTTGAGGATAATTGGAAGTCGGTAACCCAAGCCGGCAAAATCTATCCAATTTTCCACAGCCCGTGGCCAACTGACTGATTACGAAAAGCATTTTTTGCCTTTTTGCACAATAATTGTTTGATGCATTCATGTTTTATTTTGCCTCCACTTGATTTTGAATCGCAATCAAATCATCGTTTGGAGTGAGCCAACTTCCGCATTCGAAAAGCCAGCGAAAATTTGCTGTCGAGCTTGGAACATTTTGGAGTTGGAGCTGAAAATGTTATACTTTCACTTGATGGTGAAATGGCGGAATGGATGGGGCGAAATCAGACTCACAAATGAGGGACTACTGTAGCCTCTAGGGCCCTTGGGCTGAGCATCGAGACGGCTCGGCTCGGCTCGGCCCGGCTGTCAAGGTAAATTAAGCCAAAAAATTTGACACGAAGACAATTAAAGCGGCTTAAGACTATCAGAGCGGTGGCAGTCGAAAAAAATGAAAGTCGCAAGTTCACTTTTAGTTTTTTTTTTCTGATATTTATTTTCGGTTTTTCTGTTTTTGTTGGTTTTGTAGTTGTTTTTGTTGTTGTGCAACCGGCGGCGCCCCGAGGCCAACTGCAAAATATGCCGTAATCGCAATTGCTGTTTCTGCGCCACACGGAGCGGGGGCGCCATCTCTCATAATTCAATCAAAACGCTAAAAAAAATCATATTTTGCAGTAAAAGTTGTAAATTTGCTTTTAGAAGAGAGTGTCAGAGGGAGAAAGAGTACCTGGTTAGAGGGAGAGAGGGCACGCAATCCCATTCACTTGAGCCCGCAAGAAGTTATCGCAAAGTGCATCAAGTATACGCCGCGTTGTCATTGAGATGGAGTTATTTTTAGCTCCGCCATAACCCACATTCCGTGGCAGCACCAGCACCAGCATCAGCACCAGCACCAGCAGCAGCGGCAACGCTGCATTTTCCTACATAAGTTTATTAATTTGAGCCTCGAACTGGTTTGCGGCAGAGATCAGGCAAAAACCGTAATTCATTTGTAACTTGCAACGTGTTTCGGGGTGGCTCTACACAGCGAGAATATGTTAAACTCATAGTAACTCATTTAAATGAAAGTCGTAGTCGTATTACTTAATAACCTCTAATCGATAGAGAAATTAGGCTAAAATTCCGTTTTGTTGTCTATCCATAACTTTTTCGTAACATTTCCTCAATGTGTTTTCTCTCGGTGGCAGCCTCCAAAGCCTCCAAGGGGTGCCTAGTGTTCCCAAACCAAACCAGTTTTCACTATTGGCCAGCAAATAGATAGCAAAAGGCCCAAAGGCCTCGTATTCAGCCTCTCGGAGCCTCGGAAAAGATCTACGAGCTGCGATAAAATGTTAAATGCTACACAGATTGATTTCGGCCAGCGTTTCTGTGCCCCATGCCATGGCATTTTGAAAATGAATTATGTAGTCATATGCAAATTGGCTGAAATGCACAATCAAATTGAGTGCTGGCCGGCATTTGTCTCATCCGGCCAAATCTTTAACTCAATTTGTTATAAATTTAAATTACAAATTTAAAATATCAAGTTTTTTTTAGTTGTCTTAGCTTAGTTGTGGTGGCCCTGTTTGTGGATTTCTATCGATTTCGGTTGCTAAACGAACTTGATTAATATTATAATTCCGAGTCGATGGCCCATAAAATAATAATATATTGTTCAACAATACATAAATGAAGCAGATGTTTCCGAAAATAATGAGCAAGATATTTATAGAAACATGTTTTCCTCAACAAAACAGAAATACTCGTAAGCCAGTTGAATGAACGTCTCATGCGGTTTTCAATATTTCTGAATTATATTCTCTTTGTGAGATAATAGGCTTTGCCCACATTGATTTTCAGTTAATAATTTATGGAATTCACCCATCCACCCACTGAATAGCGAATTTAATGCTTTAACGATACATTGACAATGGCATCATGTAGTCCCTTTTCGTTGACCCCTGAAACCTGAACCTGAACCTGAACCTGAACCGGCGGTTGATAAGTGAACTCGACCGTTAATTTAACCAACTTAATTGCCTGTCCGGATAATCTCTACCTGGCTTACACCCACCAACACCCACCCACAAAATTATGTGTTGATTGCAATTTGCATTTCCATATTTCCATACTCGTACAAAAAAATCACGAAATGTTTCAAACATAATTATAGGTAAGCTCAACAATTATTTCAAAAATGCACATTTTTAAAGTAGGGTTGAGTTTAAAAATTCCCATTTTCTAGCGGAAATTACAGACCCAGAGCCAGAGTCAGAGCCATGCTCTTCACATCTTCGATTACTGGCAGTAAATTACTTTGTGGTCAGCAGGAGTAAGCCCTCAAATTAACTTAAGCTAACGCCCAGGCCATAGTGTAATCCCCCAGATTTTGGGCCATCAAAATAATTGAGCTGATGTGTGTATACACGTACATACACATGTCAGAGTGTTAAAGTTGAATTTAATTCAATTTTATTCAAATTGCTGTCGGAAAATTGGCAAGACCGGTTGTTGGCCAGGGTAATGAAAATCATATTTTTATGCTCTCACCGGCTGACCGGTGCTGGGCGCGATGTAATTTCATTCCATAAATTTCCACTTAATTAGCGGTCAGTCCCGGTCGACCCCGCGATCCTATCACCTTCCCTTCATGGTCAGCAATTTATGCTTAAATTTCCGCTGCACATTTTTCAAGGCGATTGCGTACACGCTTTTCAACTTCCATTTAACCTATCCCGTAATTTATGCTAATTTCCTGCAACAGCCCACAAATATGCATACCATTAGGGCGTGGTCGGTCGGTCATGGCGTGACGTTTCGTTAAAAATATATACAATATATATCCAGCAGATTATTGCCACGGTGCAACAGTGTAAGCCAAAAAAATATTGTCACAAGAAAAGGAAAATCGCCGGCGAGGCCAAAGTGGAATCAAAATTTTTGGTCAGTCGGTTCGGAAAATTTATTTCACGCACCTTGGACTACTTCGAGGCGTTGTCATCGGTCAGCGGGCCAAACAAGTTTTCCCATCGCTGTTGGCACACGCACTTGCCAAGTTTTGAGACGCCGCCAACACCAAAGCCAAAAAAAAACTATCCATGCCACTGAAAATTTAAAGAATACAAAATGAATAAAGATTTAAGCACTTTAAGCACTGAAATATTGAAAACTTTCCTCTTTTACACTTGTGCTAACTAAAATATATAATAAAGTGTAAATATTTAATCACCTTCTATGAATGTTCATCTTGGTTATTGTTTTTTCTCTGTGCATTCGACGATGTCAACACGCAGCAATGCAAGGCAATCGAAGCCGGCCGGCCAAGAAAGATACATAATAAAAATACAAAAAAAAGCTACAAAAAAAAAAAAATAAATGCATTAAAAATCGAAAATCTCAACCCGTTCAAACTGGCACAAACAACGGTATTGCCACGCACAAGCACACGCACACGCACACGCACACTCTGTTGCAAGTTGCAACACAACAACTTTTCTATCACTCGCACTTAATTCATTTTGATTTCAGTGCAAAGTGGAAATTTATTTGCATAAATTAAACTGTATATATATATATATATATGTATGTTTTCCGCCCCCTGCCACCCCTCCGACATGTAGCCATATCTACATATATATTCGTATTCATGACATGTTGCCGGTCGGTTGGTTGCTCTGGGGCCGTTATGTTGCCTGTTGCTGCTGCTGCCACATCGGCACAGACAGAGGGAGTGAACCTCTGTCGGGGCTGTTGCATAAATAGAAAAGTTTATTTATTGATTACGCCGTTTGAATTCTTTTATACAAAAAAAAAATAGAAAAAACATTTGTACGATTGCTTCAGGCACGAATGGGCAGCTTTCATATCGCGGGCTAGTTACGTGTTTTTTCAATTTTATATTCGCTCTATTTTCACAATTAAGTATGCTAATTGAGAACCTGTAAGGTGTCAATAATGTTTCATTATTTCTAATTAGGGTATATGTCAGATAACTTCTTAACAATTGTTTAGACACAATTTGGATCAGAGATTCTTTTTTCTTGCCTTGTCAGTCAATGACATTGCAATCAGTCGATGGGAATTAGCCATTTCAACTTCGACTTCCTCGAGTGTGGCAATTGGCCGATGGCCTTGAGGAGTAGGAAGCAGCAACCACCCAATGCGCCACAAACAGAGAGAAAAAAACTAAGTGTGAAATCGACAGAAAAAAAAAAACAAAACAAAGAATCACGGAAAACGATGAAGAGGAATTGTTAACGCAAACAACATTTTGCACATTGTTAGCAAACAGAAAGAGGCATGCAACTAATCATTAGAAGCTTGTTTTCCAATTTGTTGTTGTTTGTTATTGAGTCTCTGTTGTTGGGTTTCAATGTCAATTTGAATTAATTAATAGAGAAACCGACATGAAAGAGGCAGACAAATGATTGTTGCGTTCAAACATACAAACCTGCGATGCAGCCAAGCGTAGCAAATCCCCAAGAGTCTAGAATCGGACACAAGTCGTAATGGAAATTATCATTCCAAAAACGATAACAATAACCAACATCATTATCATCAGCATCAACAATCTACATTCAAAATTCAACAGATTCGGTTGCATTTTTAATGATTTCCATAGAAGCGAAGTAGAGATACAGATACGGATACAGATAGATATGCTATCGCACGCCCACTTTATGGGGATTGCATGTGAACAATGTGTAAATAGTTTTAGCAGCGAGCAAAAAGTATCATCATCATGTAAGAGATATCAATTTGTTAGCATCAGCAGCAGATGCAGCAGATGCAGCAGCAGCAACATCAGCAACAAATTGCAAGTTGCAACATTGACGGACAGGCCGAGCTGTCCGCCCACCTGGGAAGTGTGTATTACAATTTTAATAAAGCCATTCATCTGCTATGAGGTTTTGATTGAAAAGCTAATAGTTGATTATCAATATCACAACAAATTCATATAACTAAGAAAAAACAGAGCTTCTACTAGAGATTTAGAGACTTAATACTATTATTTCCAGATCATTAAATTCATAAAAGTAACTTTATTTTTTCGCCTCTTTCTTTGCAGGTATGTATGTTCTTTGGATGTAAATGCTTTTCAACTGGGAATGGGGATTGGTAAATAAATAATCTCGTATTCCTTTGCTTCGTAGCAATCTGTTGCAAGTAAGTGGTCCGCCATTCGACTCGCTCATCACCTGGGACGTTTCTCATATTCACGTATCTAAGCAACAATAATTGCCAGTTGAGCTGGGTTGAGTGGAGCTTCAAGTTTCTGCCCCAATGCTGCTGCTGCAACACAACAGCCAGAGTGGCAACAAAATGATTTAAAAAAGATAACTGAAATTGCTCGCTGCTCGTCGTATGTTGGCCTACAAAAATTCGAGAAAAAGAAAATAAAACTCATGGAAAATCATGAAAAATACATTGAGAGTGGCCAATGTTGCTGCCCCTTTTTGTTGCTGGTAGTCGGCTAATGGTTCTGTGCATTGTTTTTGTGGTTACAACTCCACCTCTTTCTTCTGCTTTAGCTGCTGCTGATGCACTTTAAAATGATTTTCCAAAGTTTTGCCACAGCCCCCCAAGAAAAGGCTGCAACAGCACAAAAGCAACAAAAGCGAAGCGTTAAAAATTCAACTTGAAATTACTTGCTCGTAAGTCTTGGTAACATTACTTAGCCATAGACGGTGAGAGACTCCGTCTATACTCGTAGAAAGAAGCAAGAAAAGATTTCCCGTAAAACATGAGACTCGAGTCGGAGTCTCGAAATAATTGAGAACGATTTTTGTGGCATTTGTTTTGCCAAAAGGAAATTGATTTCCAATAGAAGAAAAGCCAAAGCCAACAACAAAGACCCAAAACTTGTTGAATGGAAATGTATTTGGAATGTGTTTGCCTTGCAACTTGCAACTCGCAACTCTGCGTTTGGCATGATTTTCTATTTGTTGAGTTTTTATTTTTCGTTTCGACCAATCCCCTTTCCGATCAGAGGTTAAACACTCTGCGTTTGCCAGCCGCAACTTGATGGCTGATCATCAACATTATAGTAAAGCCAAGTGCCTTGTCTGGCCTGGGCCTGGGCTGGCCTGCCCGATGGGTCTTAGCCTTTTCAGTTGCCTTTATAGCAAAGGCCTATGCCCCTTTTTCCTCCGATAAATGCGGCTAACCTATATTTTAGCTCTCTTCTGGCTGTGGCTACGAAATGGCGTTGTGAAAAACATTATTAACCGATTTTTATTGCATTCTACTTTCGGCTCAGCTGAAGCTAATACGCTGAGAGAAATGAAAACCTAAATGAAGTTCAGTTCTCAAAGAACTAATCCTTCAACTAGGTCCTCTTTTCTGTCTCTGTATTAGACTTCAAGTTAAGGCTGCCGTCACCGCTTCACTGAAGGCATTTGGAGGCGGTTAACTGGCCATTAAGGGGCGTTCCTAATGTATCTGGATGCTGCAATGTAGATGGAGATGGAGTTGGAGTTTGGAGTTTGGAGTTGGAGAGACCTGCCTTCGGCCGGGGTCTTGGCTTTGGCTTGAGGTTTTCCATGGCTCTATGGACGCATCGTCTTTTACTCGGACACGGACTCCATCTTCATTCGGCGTCTGCGTCCATTCGTGCCACGTCTAGTTTTGGGTAGGAAAACACATTTTAGTGCCATTTGCGTTGCTGCCACTGGCTGGCATTTTGGCCGCATGTCGTTGGTGGGTTGAGCCCAACTCGTAAAATCATAAAACAAATTAATTGGCACTCTACGTGTGTGTTTTGGCCAAGACAGCCTTTGTCCTTGCCATTTTCGAGCTTGCGACTCGGTTTCCGCTAAGCTAATTTGCAATGCAGTTTGATCTTTTGTTTTTGTTTCGGTTTTCAGTTTTTTTTTTTTGCATTTTTGTCTATTATTTTGGTTTTTGGTTTTGGTTCTGGTTCGATTTGAGGCCACTTTTGAATGCAACCCAACTCGTCGATTGTTGAATCGGTTTTGTGTGTCGCACTTTTGGTTTCTGGTTTATTTAATGACTTTTTGCAATTGTTTTCGTGAGCGGATTTTCAAAATTGGTTTCAATGAGCTTTGGCTGCGGTTGGCTGTCGGCATTTGCCTCGCTTTTAGTTCACTTTTTTTTTGTTGCCTTTTTGTGCTTTTGTGCAGCTCAAGGTTAAGTGGCATTCGATTCGTATTATTGCAAGAAATAAAAGCTGCGCCCCTTGCCTCGATTTGTCGGTTCGGTTTTTAATGGTAAACTGGTAACTGGTAACTGGTCTCTGGTATCCACAAATTCATTGTGCGCTTATGAGCTCTAAATGTGGGCTGTTTGCTCTGGCCCTCGGGGCGTATGCGCAATGTGCGATACATTAGAAGTCGCTGGGGCTGAGGCTGAGGCTAAGGCTTCAAGGAGCCCTGCACATGGTTGGACTTGATCGATGGCTTCGAGCCATAAGCCATCATTAGCCATGTGGCAATTTATATTGTAAAGTCTCTGGCACGATCGCGGTCTCCGCGGCTCCAGTTGTTTGCCAAAGCAATCCATTGCGAAAGTTCACAGATTGATCGCTTCTAATAAATCGATTGGGAAATCGAAACAAAGTATCTATCATCTAGAAGAATTTGTTATCTTCTGTTGGATAATAGCCCTGCATGGCCCGGCCTTTGTTAAAAGTTCTTGTTTTTTTATCTTGTTCCTGCCTGCAATTTACCGCCAACTCCACCAACTGCACTTAACTAGCCATTGCAGTTAACATTGCCATTTGCCATTTTGCCATTTTCCATTTGCCATTGGCATTGGATTTGGCTTTGGTTGTTGCTTTACTCGAACAACATCCCGGCTCTGGAGCAATTTACGCATTTCATTTGATTTCAGGCATTGCTGCAACGTCGTTGCCGTCGACCTTCCTTGTTACCAATGTGCCAAGGCGAAATTAACGCCAATTAACTTGATTCGCTTTTGTTTCCATTTGGCTTGGCTTGGCCCTCCCCAATGCTGTTGCCAATGCATTTTTCTCTGTCCCAGTCCCAGTCTCTGGCTATGGCTCTGACTCTGACTCTGACTCTGACTTGGCTTGTTGTCTTCGCTTGGCATGAGGTAATAATTTACGAAATTGACAAGTGATTCACTCAACGAGGATGGCAACAGAAAAAAAGTGCGAGTTCATGGAGAGGGAGACAGGGCAGAAAATTAACGAGTAATTAGAAGTTCCTCTGAAAGACAAAAGCGGCATCATCTTTATTGTTTCAATTACACTGAGGGAAAAAGGAAAATATCCTGTTTTTATAACCTCTCTAGCACTTTTTTAAGAGACTCTTTTTCCTCTGTGTATTCCGACACTCCGCTGGGGGCGTGCTTTGAGGAAGTGTCGCCACTTAGTGGCTTGTTTGTTTTTTATTCGCCCGCGTACATTTTTCTTTGTTTTGCCTCACCAGGCATTGATTAATGAGCTGCGTGGCTGCCATTGTGTGGCATTGACTTTGATGTTGTGGCAATCAGATTCAGCAAAGTGCATTTAAGCCAAGATAATGTCTCAGATCTTGTAGTCTAATGATCCTCTAGACTAGGAGAATAGCAAAACATCCTCATTCCAATCACTCTCATGGCAATATTTCTCTCTTAATAAATATTTATCAGGCTTTAACCTTATTTAGGCAGCGGCTATCAAAGTCATTTGAACACAAATTGCTTGTGACTAATTTCTACAATGAAAGGTCATTGTTTCCACTTCAATTAGCCTTTAACTCACTCTGGCCAAAATGACGGACTGCCGGACGAAGTGGCTGTCTCTGGTTATTGACCAAATCGGAGTGCGTTAATGCCACCGATGTGTGTCTTTGATGAGTCGCGGACAACTCAAGCCGACACTCGACACTCGACTCTCGGCAGGCTTATGACAACAGGCAATGGGAGTTGCTGCTGTGGTTGCCGGACAGAGGATTGCGGATTGCATTCAATTGCATAAAACGCCAAATTGTCTGGCCCGACAAACAACACACAACGTGTCCAAATTTGGAGCTGCCAAGTGGAAAATGCAAGCCAACTTTTCAGTTTTTTTTTTTTTTTGTCAGTTGCTGTTATTTTTTTCCTATCTAGTTTATGGCCGGCTCAGACCGGCCGCCTTACTAACTGGCTGACCAAAATTGGCCAACAACTGTTGCTTGTTGCCTGTTTGCCTGTTGCTTGATGCCAGTTGCATGCAACAAAGTTTCAGTCACTCCTATCCATTTAATTGCCACTAAAATGTCACAGCGAGCAAATGAAACGGTTTTATTATGACAACGACTAATTCAAAGCACTCGAAATTTCGAGCAAGTGCAGCGGGGGTCATAAAATTAAACCTAATCCCCGTTGGTCTGTTGATTCTTTCACCTTTTGACCACCACGCCCACTTTACCTGCAGGACACGGCGGCATTTTTACCTACCTTTGTTTATGGCTTACATGTAATCCTCTTGCAGTGTCGTGTTTATTCACGCACAGTCCGAGTACGAGTATTTATTTATTTCCCAACTCATTTAAGCAAATGACCAACCAGGCCAAGACACTGTCCGTCCCGATCGCGATAAGTCTGAGGCGCATTCAACTCTTAATAAATTGATGTCCGATCCCCATGTGGGCCTGGGACTGTTCCTGGACATTGTTTATACCCTGGCGAGGTGTATGGGCATCCAAATTATTAAAAAAACTTTGAAAATCACAGGAATATTTGAGGAATATCAAAAATATTTACAAGAGAAAAGGCATTGTCTTTCAAAGAACTAAGCTTCTACTTTTCTTCGAATTTTTTCTTTCCTTTTTTTAAGAGTATTACCAACTTCGACCCTGGAGAAGCCAACTTTCCCATAATGTTCCCTGTTTTCCTTTTATTTTTTTGGTAGCTGCTTATCGGCTTGTCGTCTGCTTAAAGTGTTAAAACATTTTTATTTTGCGACTGCTGCAAAAACGAGAAAATAAAAAGATGACTCGAACGAAGAGCTACTTGAGCGGCTTTTGTTCCTTTTTGTTTGACTTAATGCCGCATTTGTTACTCGTGTTTCATTATTTTTTGTTTTGTTTAATTTTATTTTCGGCGCATAATTAATTTAACATGCACTCGGAATATAACCCAATCGGGCATCTTTCAAGTGCCACTCGACCGAATCAATCTTGAGACTTTTGTTCGCTCTTGAATCTTGTTGAGACAATTTCGAGAAGCGAATGAAAACCGTTTAAGGCGAATTCGTCAGCTGGAAAAGACCTTAGGCTGGGTCATTATTTAGTCATAGAGTTAACACATAATTATTAGTAAGAAAAGGGCTAGGAAAGTGCATTAAAAGTAAAATTAATCCCACCTTGAAAATCGGCTTTCAAAAGTTATTAGCAAGAGGCATTTCAGCTAAGTGATTCATTCGGTCTTGGGCCTTCATGGCTAATTAAATAGCTTGAGCTGATGCAAGAGAAGGTTAATGTGTGGGTGTTGGCACATTATGAGGCAACATCGAGCTCACACACAGATACACAGATACACAGATACAAGCTGCTGCATTCGATTGGAATATGTAAATGTTGAATTCGGTTAATAGCCGCCATGGCACACACGAGATGAAAAACTCCCACACAGTATGCCGAAAATATGTGACACATTTCGATACGTTTTTGTATAGCAGTATGAAAAATGTAATATAAATATATCCCGGCCAAGGAAAATCGTCTACGATTCTAATGGAAACTAGTTCATGGCAACAAAATCGACTAATTACTCAATTAGAATTCCGAAGAAAAAATGATTTACGGAAAACTGAAAATGGATTTATGCCACCAATTTAAATTCAAATAAAATTACAAAAAAAAACGTATAACCTGTTCTTTCGGCCATCTCAAGACAATTTCCCCTTTCCATTTGCCACTTCCCACTTGCCACTTACCACTTGCCACTTACCAGTTACCATTAGTTGTGGCACAATAAAATTGCTCAGCGGCAAAAAGTGAAGCAATTAAGCAAATTGGAAAATTGCATGCTCCCGACAATGTTTCGGACACTTTTTTACCATGTTCCGTGCTAGAGTTGTTGTACTTATAACTTGGCCAAGTTGGTGTGCGAGAGTTGGCTCTTACTTAATGCCAAAAGATATGCATCGACAAGGGCGCGAACACGGATGACGACAGATGCTCACAGCAAATTGAATACAAAACCAGAAGGGGGTAAGCTTT